>JADMNL010000028.1:104810000-106010000 GCA_016271365.2 Neoceratodus forsteri
GAGGAAATGCCGGTAAGCTGTATAATGGAATAAATAGTGTTATTTCAACTTTGATGCATATCTCAGGCATTTTTAGGAATTTTTTCACCAAATTTTCAACATGGGGTTCTTGGGACCCCATCTTATGAATTCTGGCACTGTCATTTTGTTATTTGGTCCGGAAAGGTGATTTCACAGTCACTGCGCAGAACCACCTTTTGGGACCGATTTATGAAATGACAGTGTCAAAGTTCATGAGGTAGGCCCCCAAAAACACCATCTTGAAAATTTGGTGAAAAAATTCCCAAAAATGACTGTTTTATGAGTGTGCATTGCGCAGTTCCTACGTACGCTCATAAGTTTGCAAATTTTTAATATTTTCATTCCAGATTTTCAACATTGCCATTTTACCACACCTCCTTATGAGCAGTACAGCTGTCATTTTTCACACCATGGCAGAAATTTGTTTTCGCACTTGCAGCACAGAAATGCATGGTCGCTGTGGGAAATCACTGTTTGGGACAGATTAAGAAAATCACAGTGACACTGTTCATGAGCAGAGGTCCCAAAATGCCTGTGTTGGCAATCTGCTGTAAAAATTCCCCAGACTAATTACATTATGGGTGTGCGTTCCGTAGTTTCTACGCACGCTCGTGACTTCACCAGTTTTTTAATATTTTCACTGCAGATTTTCAACATTGCCATTTTATACACTTCTCCATGAACAGTACAGCTGTCATTTTCACATCCTGTTTGAAATGTGTTTTCGCACCTGTGGTGCCAAATGGCGTAGTCGCTGTGAAAAATCAGCTTTCGGCTAACAAACTGATATTGCCACTGTTCATAAGGTGGGACTCACAAAAAACCCATATTGAAAATTTGGAGTGAAAATACCAACTAACGCCTGAGGCGTTAGGGTTTCCGACCATAATGCCCCACCCTGTAGAGACTGACAGGCATTGGGGTGTGACTTGGGATTGTCGCCTGTAATGTTCATACCATTCCACCCCCACCCAGACGCTGCAGCCAGTGAGAGGCATTGAGGTGTGCCTTTGACTCTTCGGCCCCAAAGTTCACCCCATTCTCCTATACCACACCCATCTTACCATATTTCCTGATGGAATGGGGTGAGCATAAGGGCCAAAGACCCCAAGGCACACCGTGACACTTGTTGGCGTCTGCAGGGTAGGGTGTGGTGAAATGGCATGGCCGTTATGCCTGACAACCCAAAGGCACACCCCAATGCCTGTCAGTCTCTGCAGGGTGGTGGTGGGGTTGGCTTCAGTTCAATACTTCACTGCCATTCCTATTATGCAGCTTTCTAACTCCTACACTATCAATACCAATGCCAGCAAGCAAACATTCAGTATTGACAAATGCTTGTTCTTCAAAGCATTCCAATCCTGGGACCTGCACAACCAAAGGAGGAGGAGGAGTAAACACGTTTCCTTGTAAAGGCTTTTGGGCTTGATGTTTAAAAGTCACCAGCTCGTCTACTTGCACAAACTGCAGTGGCATGAGGAGCTCATATTAGCTGGTTGGACTTTATTTATACTATGCTGTATTGTATTTTTCCAAAAGCCCAGAGCACTTCATACAATTAATCAAAATAACAACAGGCACAGGGCAACATGGCAGACCTGGGAAACAAAATAAACACTGATTTAAAACAGAAACTGTTCACAATCAGCTCTCAATAAATGCTTGCACAAACCAATAGAATTTCAGCTTTTTCCTAAAACTAGGCAAAGGTAGAGTTAAATGATGGGTACTGAGTTCCACAGGTGTGGCACAGCAACTGTGATCTGACTTAAAAGGGCCCACTAAAATGCAGAGAAGGCAATGCCTTACAGTTCGGCGGATGGGTCAACCAGATTGATTAAGTTTAATCATTAATTTTTCCTCTGTTCATAATGTTATCCTTTGTAATGTACATTGTGGGATATTTTTATTGGCAGTGGTACATGATATATTTAATAGTAATTTGATTTCAATTTATGTGAACTCATTTGCTCCCGGTCACCATTTTGGGTCAGATCCAGCAATGGATAGTTCCGACACCATATGGCGTCTGTGGGAACAAGTGAACTGTTGGATTATATACAGGACACCACTGGAAATAAGCTTCTTTGTTAAAGCAGCACTGCAAAATTTTGACCTAAACTTTTGTATTCTGTTTTAGAGAGCCCCTTCACTTCAAACTTGTATGACACCCTCTGTGCAACAATTTTGAACTGGCTTTACCACTCTTTGTTTTTAGCTGAAATAATAAAAGGAATGCTCCTTTTAATATGACTTGATGAAGGTTTTCATCAATATTCTCTTTCGTTTAACATCACTTTACTTGCAACTATAATAACCTTCTGGGACAATACATGTACAGAAACAGCTGAGAATAGTGAGTTATGTTAAAAAACGCTCCTTTTATTACTTCAGATGTGAAAAAGTACTAACGCAGACTCAAGATGTGGAAAAATGGGTATCAAGTAAGTCAGGAGATGGGGTACTCTAAAACAGAATAAAAAAGTATACATCAGAATTTTCATGGCTATCATGCACTGCTGCTTAATTGTGAGGCTGTTCCCAGTTTGCATTTTGTTTGCAAACATTTTTTTAAGCTTACTGTTTATGGCTGTATAGCATTGTATTAGACTGTCTCTGTTGACTTGCAGGCTGACATTTTCTGTAACTATAAATGTTGCTGGTCCTGCTGCAATCCCTTGGCCAAGTACAGTTACAGAGGACTGTACTTAGTCCTGGGAGAACAGCAGGACTGGCAAACATCTGACTGGATTTATAAATCTCTAACACGCACTGCAGGCTATTTAATCTTTACTGCTGCAGTCCCTCTCTGATGTCAGCAGTAGGGAAGCCTGAGATTTGTAGTTTCAGGAAAATGTCAGTTTATAGATCAACAGAAACAGTGTGATGCACTGTACTATACTGCAGTAAACAGTAAAAAAAATGTTTTTGCACACAAAGTGCAAACTGGAACCAGCCTCACACTTGGGTGTGGTGCTCTCAGTGTTGACAATTCACCTATAAATGTTATCAGCATTTTTGAAAGCACTCTAATCGCTAACAAGCAAACAGTGCAACTTACAAAGCACAGGAGTAAAGTAGTTTGGTCTATGAACAGAGGTCAGAACACACAATATGAACAGAGGTCAGAACACACAATACTGTACCCTCCATCAACTGTAGGCAGCAGTTTGTTTTACTCGGCATGCATTTCAGTAGTCCAGCTGAGATGCATGTGACCAATGTGTGTACTAGCATTCTTATGTTGTTTGAACCCAGGTGAGAATACAACCTGGCAGTATTCCACAGATAACAAAAGCAGCTCTTGATTGTAGAAGAAAACTGGGATTCCAGGGTTAAACTGGCATTAAGAGCCACCCTGGGTTTTTGGCCATGCCCCTAACCTCCAATTAAAGTCCTCCATGTGAAACATGGTTGTGCTTCCTCTGACACCTTGGTATTTCTTGCACTCATTCAGTCTTAGATAATTCAGATACATTGATGTAAACACATTTTTAACAGCTTTCCATCAGGAGTGAATGAGAGGCAGAGTTGAGTGTCATCCCCCCAATAAAAAAAACAGGATCTTGGATGTCAGGGGGACACCGTGCCATCTATTCGATGCAAATTATAAATACATAAATAGATCAAAATATTTGTAGCCCAGGTTGGTACTTATGGTTAAGGAAAGGGTTAATGTCAGATTTATTGCCCAAATTATTGTAGTAGTGAAGAGATCTGCATCTTTTTCCTTAGCTGTATATACTGTATTCACCAGAGAGAGGGGTTCAGCTGCCTATTTACGTACGTGCATCAGTGCAAGATCCTAGGCAGCACAGACACTGGCCTGTCAAATGTCAACCCTGGGCACCCAGATGGCACTATAGTAGGAGAAGGACACAGACTGATACCTATAGAGAACAGTGTGGGGCCGTGGGGTGTCACAGGTAGGCTGAAGGTACAAACAGGCCCATATTACCAGGGTGGTTGTGTTAATCTCATATAACACCACTGTGCTTCCTAACTGATGTGCTAAGCACTATTTTCTCCTGCAGGGTTTTGGTTAATAACTGCGTATTGTTATTTGTGTGTTTGGTGTCCATAGTTGTCATTAGCTGGATGTGTGGAAATGCATTGTTGTATGCTCATGGGAAATGTTCTGAAATGCGGAGCTGGGTTGGTACTGCATCCCAGGAGGAGGTGTCATACTTCTAATAAGATGGAGATACCGTGCTATTAGATTTAGGATATGAGCCTCCATTTCATCAAGGAGTAAAGCCACAGCCCCCCTCATTCTTTCTGAATCTTTGAAGCAAGGGGTGTCACCAATTGACAGCTATGCAGCCCAGCAGTGATACACTGGGCAACCCAAGGAGATATTTATGAAGAACACACCTATCACACATGGAATCAAAGCCATGTTACACACATCAGTTACAAACATGTTAAAAGCATATTACTACTTATTATACCCTAGTAATATAAAAAGTCAGGACGCCATTGATAACAAGATGTTGCATCTCTGCTGGGAATGGGGTTTCAGCACAGCAAATTATGTCTCAAATGACCCCAAAGATGCACCAGAGTACACCAGATTCTACACATTTTCTGGGGGCTGGACCCTCTGCCTTTCATTGTTGTCCTGCACACCCACTGCATGCCTTGCTAAAAAAGTCACAGCACGCCACCGTACCTGACCTAATCAGGCAGACTTCTTGGAATTATTGTACTGTATTTTGGTGAACAGAATCTGAGAGAGGCATTTTACCCATGTTACTGCTGCAGTTACTGTGTGAGGATTATTTTAATCTTCATCATAGTAACTGCGAGGTGGAAAGCAACAACAGGCATCAACCCTGTCCACCTCTACCCACCTTTAGACCACAAAAACAAACCATTCCCAACAACAACAACAAAAAAACAAGAAACAGTTTTGATTTTGTAACAGGACTGGATCAATCGAGTAGTGGCAGCTGAGTTGCACAAAAGACGCTTCTGAGTTCCAGTGGAGTACTTCACCTGACACGTGGTCTAGCATCCACACAGCCTGAGTGTTAGGCCTGTGCATAGTAACCACCTGGTCACTCCCAATCTGCTGCTTTATTTTACTTATTTATTTTAATTAGATGAGCTGCAAAGATTCCCTTCCTTGCTCAAAAACTGCACCATGATTCAGCATGGTTGACCCTGGGAGCTGTGGATGCCTAGTCCATTTGGTCTGGCGTCCTAGAGAAAGCTGTCCCTACAGTCGATGTCTCAGCACTGGGCACCATTCAGGCAGCAGTTGGCCTTGTGGAACTGCTACTCACCCCCAGTGCAGTCTTGTGCCCCGCTGCCAGCACCTAGTCGAAGGCGCTCTATCCATGCGTAGGGGCCCATTAAGACCCAAATCAGGTCAGTGCAGGCTACTCAGTTTGAAATGAATGCCCAAGTCCCTGGCAGAAGAAAGGATGAATTCTGATTTGAAAGTCAGAGCCTGTCTGAAATAATCCTTGGCTCGGTGAGCTTGGCCACAGTGGCGGTTGAATGGTAACTCCTCATACGATTCAGCCTCCACCACCACTTCTAAGGCATCAGTGTCTCCTCCAGTCTCTGCTACAAATGTGCCTTTGGTCACTGTCCTCCTAACAAAGTTGAAGTAAAATCCTTCAGTGAGGTAACTTTTATATTTTAGAACATCTTTGAAATAATCATTAACATGGACAAAAACTAGAATATTTAATGGATTGTACCACTTTGACACAATCTGTGCTGAAAATAGCCAGTTCTGAATTTGACCAGAAATTCCAAGATCAGAAACTGACAATAGATTACAATAGACTAAAATTAAACTTTTGATGCTTGAAGCAACTGCTATGACAAACATATGTAAGCCCACATCTCTCTAGTCTTGGGGTATAACTGATGTCATAATGTTTTCATTTATATATTTTTTGTTTATTGATTCGGAAAAGAGATTTGAGCACAAGCCCTTTTACAAAGGTTCCACATCACAGACTGCAAAACAAAGTACAATAGAGAAAGCAAATGTAACCCCCTTGTCACACAGGGTTACTAGAATCCCACTTAGATCTAGTGGCAGGCAGGGAAAGGCAGCTTGTGAGATACCAGTTAAATGGATTTCACACTGTCTCACTCTGTCCTCAGTCTCAGCTGAGCTGGAGGGATCACATCATATAGAATTCTCACAGCAGCATAAGCCACAGTGGAATGTTGCAGCTGGGCGTTAGGTTAGAACGTTGGGGTTTTCAAAGGCAGTCAGTAGTACTCTAGTGGGAGACTCAGTGGAGGGAGGAGGTGCACTGCAGTTGGCAGTCCCTCAGAGCCCAGCTCTGTAACAGAGCTACCACAGAAGAGGGTGTGTGTTCTTGCCCTAGAGAAGGACACAGAAGAAAACTTGCTGAAGTGGTTGAGACCATTCCCCAGTTTGTTCCAGTGAGAGGGATGGGGGGAACCAGACCAGCTCTTCCGGGGTAATCCACTGGCCCTGCTGGAGGAAGAAAAGCTGCCTAATGAGAAGATTTGTGCTGAGGCACCAGAAGTATGTTTTTTTTTTCTCCTGTGAGAGAATCCCGGGGGCACCTGCGAACCATGGTGAGTCTGCTCTGTCAGAGAGCCTAGGTTTTCATTGAGACAGTTAAGTGTAAAGTATCTGCTACTGTGGGTCAGGAAAGGACAGCCAAGTACAGTACTTAAAGTTATGTGTATGGCTTGAAATGCATCTAACCAGTGGGGGTCTACAGGGATGGACATAGCCACTTAGAGAACGCTGCAAGTCAGGACACCAGTTACCAAAGACAGTAGATTGTTAAATGTGATATACATTTCAAGATGGCATTCTACAAACAGAGGGTGGGATATTCAGACTGCGCCAAGCTGTGGCACAAACCTGGGCGCAGCGCAACTGGGATGTACCAGGGCGCTGACAGGGTGATATTCAATGGTGCTGCGCCATGGCTCAGCACCGTTGAATATCACTCCGTGGCCACCCGCATAGCACATGGTGCAGTGGCACTGCACCAGTGCAAGTGGCCAGAGAAGGGCATGGGGATGCGCTAGCTCAAGTGCCGTTGCATTAGGTGCATCAACCGCGATATTCAGCAGTGGGCATGCAAATGGGGCCATAATGCATGCAAGGCGCAAATGGGGCCATTTGCATGCAGGTGTGCTGAATCCTGGCAACTCATGCCTGGCACCCTGCCAGGCAGCAGCCGTTGGGGACCGACGCCCTCTGCCTGTCACCAGCAATGTGCTCCGATGCCCAATTGTGGGCCGTAATATGTACTAAACTCCCTGGTGGTCCAGTAGACCTATCTCCTTGCCCGATCGCGGGCTGTAATAATAAATAAACACCCTTGTGGTCCAGTGGGCCTATCTCGCTGCCCAATCGTGGGCTGTAATAATGAATAAACTCCCTGGTGGTCCAGTGGACCCATCTCCCTGCCCGATCGCGGGCTGTAATAATGAATAAACTCCCTAGTGGTCCAGTGGACCTATCTCCCTGCCCAATCGCTGGCATGGAGTAGTTCAATTATCCCTGATGGTCCAGCGGTACCCATACCCCCCTCCCAACCTGCCCACTCATTCCCGTCAACCCACTCCCCCTGGTCAGCAGCAGGCGGCAGCACCCCACCCGCAAGCCGCCGGCAGACTGACAGCGGACAGTACGGCTGCGCTCTGTGTCGTCCACAGCCTGGGCCAATGGGTGTGCAGACTATACTGTATACATAGTTCCTGATATGTGAATGGACCCATTCACATATCGACTGTGCAGGCATAGCATGGTTCGCATGCCCATTGGCCCACAGCCAGATCCAATGGGCATACAGCCGTACTGTATGCTGTCAGTCAGTGGGTGGCCGGGCGGCTTGCAGGTGGGATGGGGGGGTACCGCTGGACCACCAGGGAGTATTAATATTGCATTTGTTTACTTATGCCCACGATCGGGCTGGAAGCGGTCCACTGGACCACCGGGGACTTATTTCTTTATTTTGAGCACATCGGGCAGGATGCGGTCCACTGGACCACCAGGGATGTTGGTATTTATACATAGCCCGCGATCAGGCTGGCAGCGGCCCAATGGACCACCAGGGATTATCTTTCATTTACATTGCCCGCGATTGGGCTGGCAGCGGTCCACTGGACCACCAGGGATTATCTTCCTTTTACACTGCCTGCGATCGGGCAGCGGGGGGGGGCACGACGCCGACAGACCCTTGCTCCAGAGCTCGGTTGCCACCCACAGCTGGCAGCTGCCATTTTGTGCCCTGCTATACGGCAGCTTGCCTGTGGGTGGCCAACCCTTGCTCCTTTTTTTCTAGGCTCAACTGTGTGTGGCGCAAGTAGGGTTGCACCTGCATCTGCTCAGCACATCCCGGGCTGAATATCGGGATGTGTGGAGTATGCATGGGCATGCCCACCCAACTTGCACCGCATACATTACTGATGCACCCCGGTGCATCAGGATTTGTGCCGCGCACCTTCCCCTTTTGAATATTGCACCGGGGCGCATCAGTGTGTTGCGCATGGCGCACCTGTGTTGCGCTATGCGCAACCCTTCTGAATATCCCAATCTGAGTGTTTCAAAGGAAAGGTGTTGACTCCAAATGAACGTCCGGGTATGGATTTGGGGACAAGAAGTGGGAGACCCCTCCCATCTGGAGTAACCAGATTTACCTCCATGGATTCACTTTGGGCACCTATAGCTTTCTTCCAGGCACTTGGCCAGTGTCTGCAGAAGGTACTCAGACGTGGGATTAAGATGTGTGTTTTTCCCTTAGAGCTTGGAAGTGCTCATGGGTGGTAGAGGGAGCCACCAGCAGAAGTGTCCATGCCATATGGAAGAGTGTACCAGTGCTGGCCGAGGGCCATGCCAGGGAATCCAGGATAGAGAGAGTACCAGTTCGGGCTGAGAGCCCAGTGTGTTCAGAACCTGAGGGTAAAAGTTGTTGTGATGATGAAGAAGATGTGTTCTGACCTCTATAGTTCTGTACAACCAGTGAGTGTAGCCCTGTGGGGGTCCATCTTGCTTTGTATTCCTGTGTGTCAGTGAATAAAAGCCTCACTTTAGAATCCCACTCCTGGTTTAGACATTCACAGTGCTTGCTTCCTATGTCCGGAATTACTTGGGTGCCCTTGTCCAGAAGTATAAACCTAGCCCTGATGACAAGTGAAGGTTTTCTCCCCGAACCCAGGCTAACCAGGTAATGGGTTACAAAAATGGAGGCAACGGGCGCTAAATAAAAACAACACCCCAACCCACACCCTGGTTAAACAAAGGTACATCACAATGAACGATACAGCTTGGATTCACAACTTACAGAATAACTCAAAACATAGGTACAAGTTAAAATAACAAGAAAAACTCTTTATGAGGGTGGGGAGGGGGGAATAAGCAGCCACAAAGTGCTTTGTCAGTAGTTTAGAGGGACGGAGCTGGCTGGCAGTGGGGTGAAGAAAGGAGGTACAAGAGAGAGGTAGGTACTGCGGTGGAGGTGAATGGTGGGGAAACAAGGGCAATAAGGTATAGGAAGAAGTGGGGGGTGAGGGGGGCTGAGCGGAGAAAAGATGCTAGAGTAAATGGTGGGGTGCGAGGGGGCATGGTCAGGCAGCTTGCATTAGTAGTGACTGTTGGGGGAGGGCGAACACTGGGGTGGCGGGTGCTGAAGGAGCATGATGCAAACTGATTGCTGAGGAAAGTTATGAGAAGGGACAGAGGGAGGGAGTACCTGAGGCCTGCCTAGTGCTCGCTGGAGGGCAGAGAGAGTGGGTATTTCAGAGTATATTCCTGTACACTTACAAAGGTAGAGGAGGGGGAGGTACCTAATCCATTCAATAGAAGCACTCTGGATAAGGGGGTTGATATCAGTCCTTTCACAGAAGAAAGGGTTCTGAAAGAACTCCTAAAACTGAAGGTGGATAAAGCAATGGGGCCTGATGGGATTGACCCAAGAATTCTAAAAGAACTAAGAGAAGAACTAGTAACATCACTGACTGCTCTTTTTAACAAATCATGGGGGGATCGTATGGTACCTGAGGACTGGAGGAGGGCGGATGTGATTCCACTTCACAAAAGTTGGAGCAAGACAGAGGCAGGAAACTACAGACCTGTCAGTTTGACCTCAGTGTAGGGAAAATTATGGAATCACTTCTGAAGGAAAGAACTGTGAGTACCCAGAGGCCAGTGGGGCACAGAACCTAAGGCAGCATGGATTCACAGCAGGGAGGTCATGTTAGATGAATCTAATTGATTTCTTTGACTGTGTGACCAAAGTAGTAGACCAGGGAGGGGCTGTGGACATGGCCTACCTAGACTTTAGCAAGGCATTTGACACAGTCCCGCACAAAAGATAAATGAACAAATTAGCCAGCCTGGGAGTGGGTCCCAGGGTGGTAACTGAGTAAAACATTGGCTGGACAACAGGACACAGAGGGTAATAGTAAACAGAGTCCACAGTGAAGAAAGGGGGGTTACTAGTGGGGTATCGCAGGGTTCATTACTAGGGCCGGTCCTTTTTAATGTCTTTATTAGTGACATTGCAGAGGGACTGGAAGGAAGTGTATGGCTCTTTGCAGATGACACAAAGATCTGCAACAGGGTTGATGCAGAAAGTGGGGTGGAAAAGATGAGAAGGAACTTGGCAAGGTTGGAGGAATGGACAAATGTATGGCAGCTTAGATTCAATGCAAAGAAGTGCAACGTAATGCACCTGGGAAACAAAAACCCAAGCGAAGAGTACACAATGGGGGATGAGATACTGACAACACCAAAAATGGAAAGGGACCTGGGGGTGGTTATATCAGATGACCTAAAGGTGGGCAAACAATGAAAGAAGGGCTGGGGGGATACTGAGAGTCATAGGGAGAGGCATCACCAGTAGAAAACAGGAAGTTGTTATCCCTCTGTATAGACAGTTGGTGAGACCCCATCTGGAGTACTGTGTGCAGTTCTGGAGACCCCATCTCCGCAAAGACATAGACAGGGTGGAGGCTGTCCAGAGGAGGCCAACCAAAATGGTGCAGGTTCTGTACCAGAAGACATATGAAGAAAGACTAAAGGAGCTTAATATGTATAGCCTCGAGGAAAGGAGAGAGAGGGGGACATGTTAGAAACTGTCAAGTACCTCAAAGGAATCATCAAAGTCCAAGAGGGTAGCATCTTTCAGAAAAAGAGATGTACAAGAACAAGGGGGCACAATTTGAAGATAGAGGGGGGACGGCTCAGAGGAAATGTGAGGAAATATTTTTTCATGGAGAGGGTTGTAAATGCATGGAACAGTCTTCCTGAGGAGGTCGTGGAGTCAAAAACAGTGAGGGAATTCAAGGATGCATGGGACAGACATAAGGCAATTCTAGTGGGGGGGTAGAAGGAAGTAGGCTGTTGGTTAACTAGGATCTGCAGCTTATCCATCAGGTAGGGAAATGGGCAGACTAGGTGGGCCAAGCAGTACTTATCTGCCATCAAATTCTATGTTTCCTCCAGATCGGCGGGAGTGCAGCCATCAAGATGCCTTGGTTGCGCCCAGTCATTTTCCTCCATTTTTGTTCCCCTAGGAGCTGGCAATGCAATGACGTGTGGCGCGTAAGCTGACATCTTACTTTGCACTGCAACTGTGCTGCCCCCGGTCATCACCAGGGGCTGCTACAGCACATCGTGCTTCCCCTTACCCACCACAGAGGGAAGAGAGCAGTTCTGGGATGCTCAATCCACCCTCCCACCTGCCAACCCCTGGCGCCTCGATTCCGTTCCTGAACCCAGGTCGCTACTGTGGTGCAAGGTGTGGCACCCAGCACCTCAACCCTCAGCACCACTGAGCCAGCCCACTAGGAGTCACTTTAGAGCAGTTACTAGATTTCTCACCTCATATTCTGTCAATGTGCTAGGCAGTTAATTCGAAACTGGGTATTGCCCACAGGGTAAGAAATGGCCTCTTTCTAAAGGCCCACATCCCTATAGCCCATGGTGTGTTTTGTGGCCTCACTTATGGTCTGCTGGCCTATACTTATACTAGCAAGGATCGAGCATCTGACAACTGCTGTCCTTTCCAAGGGTTTGGGGATTTTGCCTCCCACGGTGCACATTTCATCTAGAGAAGGGTAGGTGTTTCAGCAGATAGAAGGCCCAGAAGAACAAAATCACTGTAGTAATGCTGTTTCTTCTTAAGGAATCACTCACCATGTTTATACTTTATACTGTATGCTGTCATCTTGGCCAAGAGTGGCACCCCCAAGGTAGAACCTATGCACAATTTAGGATTTGGAATGTAGCCTCAAACTCTGCATCTTCTCTCCAATCTGGCCATTGTTCAGACCTGTTTCCAAGTCAGAGTGGAGCAGCAGCTATTGAAACTAGCTAAAAGGCTACTAAAAAAATGTTTAGAAAACATTTTTATAGAATTTTTAGAGCACCAAAGAGACTGAAGCAGACTTGTGAAGATTTACCATATAAACAATAACAACAAGCTTACAGTTGTAGGAACTATAGTAGTAATTTGTGGGGCTTCAAAATCCTGCAATCCCATTGGCTGACTGGCACCATGTCTCCCGTAGTAAATCCTGCAATATACCAATGGGAAAAGGTGCCAGTCGCCAGTGAGCCATATTAGGAAGTCTCTTGAAATCATTCCAACCACAGCAAAGTCAGGGCTGGCTATGATGGCAATGAACGGCGACAGTTGAAAATACATACCGACTCCCCCGCTTCCCCGGGTAATGCCTGCTGATGAAAAAAACACTATTTCGTCACTTCATTTATTTTTTAAGCATACAGTCTGTACCTGGGAATCCCTTGCTCCACGCAAAGTACTGGCCATTACCGCTTGAAACCCTGTCACATCTGCCCCTCTGCAACATTCCAGGAAGGCGAGGCACATGAGAAAAAAACAACAAAACGCGTCACTTTATTTCCTGAACCTGACTATGGGCAGCAAGTTTAGCTGTGAGTTAATGTGTACTAGGTGAAAGCGAACAGGCAAGCAATGGTTGCTGAGTGTGAAAGGAGGCACAACTGAGGATTTGTTTCACTGGTGTTTGACTGAGGAGCAGTATTGTCGGTAGTTTCGGATGTCGATTCAAACAGAAACAGGGGAGACTGAAGGTAGGCAGTCATCGTTTACAACGTGGGAGTTCTATACTGGGGCAGGACAAAGCGGGACAGCTAGGAAGGCTGCAGGGAGTGACTATTGAAGCTGGAGGAAGTCAAGATAATTTTGGGGGATGTTCTGCATAATACTGCTGTGCTCTGTGTGACTGCTTTGTGCCCACAGATAGTCGGGTTCAGGAAGTAAAGTGATGCATTTTGTTGTTATTAGTATTTTTTCCTTGTGTGCCTCGCTTTCCTAAAACCCAATAAAAATAAAATTCCTGTAACCAAATTTCTCAGTTGTTGGGGGGAGGGACAATTCATTATTTCCCCCTAGCAACAAGGAACTATATTTTGTAGTGTAACGATAAATTAAAAAAAAAATCATTAAACCTGTCAAAAAAAATGGCTTTCCCTCCTGTATTTGTTTTTACAAAAATACAGGAGGTGGCATTGTACAATCACAATAAACCACTCCAGGGTGTGGGTTATGTTGGAATTTACCCACAGCTCACCTGGTTTGGCCACGAGGCCGCCACACCTGTCATGGTCTATTGCTTAAGCAACCTCAGTGAAAAAAGAAACTCATTTTTGTGTGAGCCTATTTCAGTTTCTGGAAGGGGAGGCAGGGTTTGCAGGGTTTGGGAGTTTAAACATAGGGAGTGATCCCTTAAAAAGAAACATTACTGTGGTGAGTAATTTTTTTCTTCTAACCCCAGGAATCACTCAGTGTTTATACTTTATGCAGACTCAGTAGCAATACCTTGAGATGCTGAGTCCAGAACCTAATTAGGAAAAAAAGGTTCTGTAAGACACCACTTCCAAAGCTGGCATCCCTTCTGGACTATATGTTCAAACAGTAGTGGACTCCATTTATGCTTTATGCGGACTCATTAGCAGTACCTTGAGAGGCTGAGTCCAGAACCTAATTAGGAAAAAAAGGTTCTGTAAGACAACACTTCCAAAGTGAAGATGTGAACTGTTTTCCAGGTAGCTGCTTTGCAAATGTTCAACAGTGGGATGCACCTTGACAGTGCCAGAAAGGTAGCCCATGTGGAATGTGCCCTTAAGCCTTTTGGTGGCATTCTTCCAGCTTTTTCTTAGCAGAACTGAATGCAAGAGACTATCCAGTGATAGAGCTCTTTGCAGCTGGTCTGCCTTTGCCAACCTCACCATAGGTGGCGAAAAGCTGGGTACTGTGAGACCTGACATCTTTTGTCCAGTCCGTGTAGATAGAAGGTCTCGCTTTCAGTCTAGGCTATGCAATGTTTTTCACTTGAACTGGAATACTTTATGTACAGTACTGGGAGGGTCACTAACTGATTCAAATGGAATTCAGATACTCCCTTAGGAAGGAGTTTTCTGTTGGTTCTAAGAACTACCTTATCTCTGTGTAAATTATGTAATTTGGCTCTGTGCTGAGGGCTTACATATCACTTACCCTTCTAGCAGAGGTCACTGCAACCAGAAATATTGTTTTCTGTGTGATATACTTCAGATCAGCAGTTTCCATAGGCTCAAAGGGAGCCTCCATAAGCTCCCTCTCAGATTACTTATGCTGCAATTAGGCACCTCTTAAAGAGACAGAACACAGAGGCTATACCGGCTCTGGTAATCACATTTAAACTGCTAAAATGCAGGACACCAGCCTGGCAGTGAGCATTTAGGCAAGCTCAAGGAAGACTTTTTGGGAACCCCCCATTTGTAGGGGGTTACACCCTTCCCTGCCTGGGAAAGCTTGGCGTCCACATCAAGTCTGTACCATCATAACATTGAAAATGCAACATATACAAGACATTTATAACATTAGTATGCTATACAAGTACTATCCGATTCATCAGTTGGCATAACTTGTCATTTTACTATACATTTCAATGCACTCCACTATATCATTTCCATTCTGACAATACATTATGCATATTTCACACAGGTAAATTGAACATTACTATACAGAATCATGTAATAACTTTTTGTACTCTAAACAATGCAAGAGGGGGCCCTTCCCTATCAGCTAACTTGCGGCTGGATAGGGCAGGGGCACCATGGTGAGAGGGCAAAACAAGTAACCTGGAATGGACCATCAAGCTCAATTTGGGCAGTGAGCTCTGAGAGACATAAACACCTTTGTGGACTACATTGAGAGGCAAATCCACTGGCTTCCCGGGGGAATCATAACTGAGGCACACCACTGGCTTGACAGCTCGGCCAGTCTTTCTGGAGTGAACAATCACAGTCTCTGTACTTTCAGCAATAGTCTTGGAGCTCTCATCACTTGTGAGGGGTGCCTCTGCATGAAGGGGAATGTCCATGCTGGGAGCACTGTCAGTCCTTTGCTCTGTAGTCTCTGTTTCTACAACACCTGGCTCATTTTAAAGACACTCTGGCACTGAAGGGGGGTTGTCAGCACTCTCATAGTGTTCCTCAAGTTCTGGCATGTCACCAGAAAGACTCATACCATCAGCCTCTCCTTCAGGCAAATCATACAGTTCCACAATACACAAAGACTCAGCATCCTCAGACGTGATACTTTGCACTTCACCTTCAGCGAGCATTGGCTCCAAGGATGATGCCGGGGTGTTAGGCAGTCCAGAAGGCCCAGCTTCATCCCCATAATTCAACATAGGATTTCCACGAAACAACTGACTCAGTTCATATGAGGGGTAATAGGCATTATCACACTCACTGTCATCTGAGTTAGACTGGCAGTCACTATCATTCTGGGCCTGCTGCAGGGGAAGTCTTCAATCGGCAACCACGGGTGCAGGCTGACTCTGTTTCTTTCTTGCAACAGCATGAGTCACTGGTCCAGGGGAATCAATCTTGGCGGGTTCAGCCTCAATTATAACTTGACCAATAGGTAGCAAGTGGTTATGGTGCACGGTCTTGACAGCTTTGGAGTTATTCTCTGGGCGCACTTTGTACACTGGCAAATCATCCAACTTTCCAACTATGACATGGGGAAGATGGTGCCATCGATCAGCAATTTTGTGTTTACCATGCAATCATAAATTTCGCAACATCACATGGTTTCCAGGCCTAAGCTCTTGAGCCTTTACTTTTCTATCATGTCTTTCTTTGTTGGCTAGATTTCTTTTGGCGGTCATTGTTTGGGCCAGTTGATAGGCATGGTTCAATTGAGCTTTCAGTTTTTGTACATATTGCAGGTAATCTTCAGCTCAGACCGCATTGGAAGAAACCCCAAAATAGACATCAACAGGCAGCCGGGCCTCTCTCCCGAACATGAGTCAGTAGGGAGAGAACCCGGTAGCATCATTCTTCGTGCAATTGTATGCATGTATCAAGGTGCTAATCTGCTGGCTCCATTTATGCTTATCTTTTGCATGGAGGGTGCCTAGCATGTCTAGCAGGGCACAGTTAAAGCGTTCTGCTTGAGGATCCCCCTGTGAGTGATAAGGGTGGGTCTTGACTTTCGCACCCCCCATAGAGAGAGCATTTCTTTGATTAGCCGACTCTCAAAGTCCCGGCCCTGATCAGAGTGAATTCGCTGGGGGGCACCATAGTGGACGAAGAAATTTTCCACTAGCACCTTGGCCACGGAAGATGCTTTTTGATCTCTGGTGGGAATACTTGTGCATACCGTGTGAAATGGTCTGTAACCACTAACACATTGCCAATGTTTTGCTGATCAGGCTCTAAACTCAAGAAGTCTATGCAGACTAGTTCCATTGAGGTGCTGGTAGCAATGTTGACAAGGGGGGCAGCCCTCTGAGACAGGGCTTTTCTCTGCAGGCAACGACTACAAGTCCTTACATGGTGCTCAACATTGGCCCCCATCTTGGGCCATTAGAATCGAGATAAGGGACCACAGTACCAAATCTTTGAAGGCTGTGGGCAGGACCAATTGTTGCTTGTCTATTTGGCTACCCCGATCTACTGTCTCTCTATACAACAACTGATTAAGCAGCTTCAACCTGGGGCCTTCTTTAAACAATAAAGTGGTTCGCAGATCAGAGGAATGCAACTTGGACACATCTTTTCTTGTACGAAGGGCATCAAGGGCTGGCTGAATCTTAGGATCTCGGGATTGAGCCCATTGAATGCTGTCATTGTCAAACTTATGTAGTGCACTAATATCTAGAGCAGAAAAGTGGCAATACGCAGCCGGTATGCAGATGTCAGAGGGGCCCAAGCAATCTACTAAGCAGCCCGCTGTGTCCGTAGACATCTGTTCATTTCTGTCAAAGTTTTTGGCACAATGCTCGGATGTCAGGTTCAGACAGCCTGACCCAGTCGCTCTTAGAAATGGGCCTCCGTGATAGGGCATCAGCATCAATATGATTCAGGCCCGGTCAGTATTCAACAGCATAATCACACGTTAACAATACAGAAAGCCACCGGTGCCCCATGGTGTCTAACTTAGCTGAAGTCTGTACATAGGTCAACGGGTTATTGTCAGTCCTCACCAATATTTTCGCCCCATAGAGAATCATGAAACTGGTCGACAATGGCCCATTTTAACGCATGGAACTCCAACTTGTGCACAGGATAGTTTTGCTCTGACGGGGTCAAGCTCCTACTGGCGAATGCCACTGGTTTCAAACCATCCTCATGATCTTGATATAGTACAGCTCCTAGACCCTGCAGACTGGCGTCAGTATGCAGCACATAGGGCTTGGTGGGATCAGCATAAGCGAGGATGGGGGCATGGGTGAGCTGGTATATGACTTTGTGGAAAGCTGCTTCACAGTCAAGCATCCAACGGGACCCGAAAAGTTCACCTAGGTGGAAATGTGTTTTGTCTGGTTCATTGATGGCCCCTTTTTTGTATTTTTGATTGGTAGGAGGGTAACCCTGGGTAACATTCAAGAGTGGCTGAATCACTTTGGAATAAGCCTTTATGAACCGGCGGTAGTAGCCACAGAATCCCAGGAAACGTTGTAGTTCTTTCAAATTGTGGGGCTGGGGCAAAGTAGGCAAGGCTTCAACTTTACTAGGATCAGTCTCTATCCCCTCTGTAGACACTATGTGCCCCACATACTTCACAGAGGTTTGGAAAAACTGGCACTTGTCAATGGACAGCTTGAGGCCGAAATCTTCCAGTCGGTCTAGTACTTTGAACAGCCGACTCTCATGTTCCTCTAGGGAGCTCCCAAACACAATGACATTGTCCAAGTACACCAGGCATTCCAGCAAATTCATGTCTCCCACCGCTCATTCCATCAGTCGCTGGAAGGTGGCTGGGGCGCCCGATATCCCCTGTGGTATTCTCAGGAATTCGTAGAACCGCAGAGGACAGATGAAGGCCGTCTTCTCACAGTCCTCCAGAGCCATCGGAATCTAGTAATATCCACTGCGAAGATCCAACACCGAGAACCATTTGCTCCCATTCAAACAATCCAGAGCATCTTGTATACGGGACATGGTGTATTAATCGGGGATGGTCCACCAATTCAGAGTTCGATAATCAACACACATTCTCACAGATCCATTCTTCTTACGCACAACCACAATGGGAGAAACATATGGGCTCCTGGATTCTTGTATCACACCAGCCGCGAGCATTTCCTGCAAGTGTCTTCTCACATCATCTATGTCTGCAGGGGCTAGGCGTCGAGACTTCTCTCGAAATGGCTGTTCATCATGCAGGCGTATGTGATGCTCCGCACCCTGGACACATCCCATGTCCCATTCCTTCAACGAAAACACTTGATCTCTCTGGGCAAGTTTCTGGCTAATTCTAGTCTTCCATTTAGCTGGCAATGGGGAGTCACCAAAATCAAACAAGTCAGGAGTCACTCTATCTGTCTTACCAGGGTGCTTGTTGCTGGGCAACACTGCAGTGTCTGTGCAGTGTACCGTAGCTAGGGTGCATCCTCTGTTCACCCAGATCTCCCGATCTGACACATTATGAATCTGGACCATTACTTGTCACGCATAGGCATGAGCATGAGCTGGCAACATGCTGGGCTTAACCAATAATCCTTCCGGCAATTTTCCGTCACCTGGCACGTCCAACATCAGTATTTTATTCTTGACATCTTTGGGGAGGCGGACCTCCCCTTGAACGGTACACTGGGTGTTAGGGGCCAGTACCATTGAATCGGGATCCTTCTTCCACACGACCCCTACCAGTTCATCCTGGTCCACTCCCTTGGGATTCTGTTGCAAATCATAGGCCCTCTTGACCAGAGTGAGAATTCTTAGGGCCCTCCCAGTCCGTCGCCCTTGTTTCTCATGACAGAGTTGTGCCAGTCTCCCAAACATATGGGCGTTGGACCCAATTAACAGGGGAACCCCATCATACAGTCCAGTAGGGGGACACACTAAGGCCAGTGTCTCGACTTGCTCCTCCACACCAGTTACAGTTGCAGGAAATGACAACCAGAGGCAGACATATCCTAGGTAGGGATAAGACTTGTCGCTCAGCCCCCACACATGTAGGCCTTCCAGGGATTGTAAGGGCACAGCAGATAAGTGTTTGTCATACCAGTCTTTAAATACAATGGTCACTTGCGACCCACTGTCCAGCACAGCCCGAGTAGGAATACCATTCACAGCCATGGAAGTCTCCATTGAAGGGCCCACTATTTTGGACCAGGCTGGAGGGAGAGCAGCAGGGGCCTGGATGGACGATTTAGCCACAAAGGGGTTTGAGTTAGGATGTCCGAAGCCTTCACTGCGGTCATTTTGTGCACCCCTTGTCCACTGATTCATTTTCCGAAGCTCTCCTTGAAGCCAGTTCACCACTTTCTCTAAGTCTTTCTGAGACTGGCATTCCCTCTTCATATGGCCATCCTTTCCACAGTTGTGACAAGTGATAGACTCCTGGGTCATCCTTGGAGAAAACATTGCATGAGGAACCGAAGTAGTAGCAAGGGATCGGGGTCCAATATCTGCTTGCAGCGGTGAGAGGGGTGCAACGTGTCTCAATAGTTCCTTTAGGGTGGCAGTCAATTCTTTGATTTCAGCCTGGGAGCTACCCTCGGTAAAGGATGCCTGAGGGTGCACCCTTACCCCCATGGCAGTCACGTCCTGAGAGGAACCGGAATCTTGTTCCATGGGAGGAAGCCTTGCAGAGGCGCCCGCCTTCAACTCTCGGACTTCCTTTAATTGCTCGACTTTCAAAAACTGGGCCCAGGGTGGGAAGTACTTTGCATTCTCAGAGTGCTCGTTAGGTGCTGACTTTTGCCCCTGAACCCCACTTGGATGATCACTCTCTGTCACTTGCGCAGTAGCAGCAGATATTGGTAAAATTCCCCCCGGGGTTGCCTTTGCTCAACCCCCCGAATTTATTTCATTAGCTCGTCATAAGGGGGGGCAATTCCAGTCGATTAGCGAGGCGCAACTGAAGCAGTAACAATTCTGAAAACAGAGCAGCTTAAGGATCTGGTCCAGCCTAGTTCGATCTAATCTATTTGATGGCAAACTACCCTTTCTGAGACACTCTTGTAGCAGCATTTCAAGCCAAGGTACATACACAGAAAATGGCTCCCCTGAGTACTGCTGGGCATTTCTTACTCTCCACCACAGGTCCTCATCTGAATCCGGGCTCCCATACACATTCTCCAATGCATCAAGATAGTCCTGTGCAGTTGCTTCGGGGTTATTGGCCCGCTTGGCACGGACAGTAGCCAGGGCAGGACCCCGGAGGCTCTCACTCAATCGCTTTCATTTCTCTGCTACTGAGCATTGCCATTCAAGTACTAGAGGGGCAACATAGTCTATCCAGGTCTTCCACTCATCCTGCCCCTGAGGGGTGGGGAGGGTGCCCGAGAAGATTCTCAACCTTCGGTAGGAGTCGTGACTAATGGCAGGTACAGATATAGGGGCCAGCATTGGCATGGGCACACAAGGCGGGGCAGTAACAGGTGCTAGAGTGGGAGGGAGTGTTGGGAAGGGAACACCCCCAGGTGGCAGGAATAGTTTCTTAAAGTCCTCTACAGTTTTTCCTTCCTCCAGCAACAACTTAGCAAATTTCTCCTCAAAAGTCTCAGATAACAGGGGGAGCTCATCCTCCCCGGGGTCTTTATTTCTCTAGTTATCACTCTCCAAGCAGCTGGGGCCCCTTCTGGGGCAATAGTCTGTGGCACTTTGGAACTGTCCACTGGGTCACTACACTCTACTAATGCCATGAAAGTCTGGGCGGTCAAATCAGCCTGTCGCCCCACCACCACAGCGTTTGTTAAACATTCAGCTTTGGAAAGTACTCCTTCTACAGCATCTTTACCATTGTTCAGGGGAATATCCAATACAAGCAAGGCATTGTGAGGGTCAATCTCCTGCCCTGTACACCATCCCACCAACTGGTGCACAGCCACTTCTGTTGGGGTAGCCATTTATGTTCGACAATAATTTGTAATTTCGGCCACTAGAAGACACACAATCCCAACAGTGCCTCCAAGATGTAACCCCTAGGTGGCACTATCCCAAGGGCTACTACCCCTGCCTGCTTGGCTAGTAGCAGGTTAAGGGGCCTGAGTTCTGAAACGGGTGCCTCCACCCGGAGGTCAGGGTTGGTAGTGATAAAGCTAACCTGGGCACAGCCCTCCAGGACACTGTAACCCCCCTCTTTCTCCTCTAGTGGCCTTAACACTGTATAATAATCACGTTCACAATACCCCAGTACACCACACAAGTACCCACACTGTTTGCAATTACCACTAGAGCTGGTTCCTCTGGCTCAACCCTGGGGACCCCCTGTAAAACAAGGTTATGCACAGCAAATAGCAACAGTACAGTACTTTGAGCACAAACTGGAACCACAGTCAGACTACATTCAGAAAAAGTTAGATCTGATTTATTCAGGGGACTTGAACAAGGGAAGGGCAAAATCAGGTTAATTAGCTTAAAGGTTATATCAATCAAGCAGTTATGCATGAGCTTTGAGTCCCCCCACACAGTCACACCTCTGGGTACCCAGGTGGAGAAGAGATGGGCTAGCCAGGAAAGTTGCCGGGGATTGGCCGGCGTTGCAGCTGGTTGGGGCCCTGTGATGGAAAACACAACATGCACAGTACACAATATTTGTAATCCAGAGCCAGAGGGCTCAGTTCGTAAAGGAAACGAAACAACAAGACAATCAGATGACACACTCAGATTAAGCTGTTGTTGCAGGGAGCTACCCTGGTGTTTACTCACTATACCCAAGACTGGACACAGGCTGGATGAAAATCGAGACTGCAGGTGGTTGATCTGGAATGTCAGGAGAAGCAGGGTCCACACGAGTTGCAGAGGTGTTGTTCCTGTTCAAGCATGGAGCAGGGGACTGATCTCCAGGCAGGTCTCTCTTCGATGGCTTCTCTATGCAGTGGGTAGTCTGGCTGGGCCAGTCTGGTGAGGCCTAGACTGCATGGAGACAAATTCGGATGCAGTCCATTTTGGGCTGGATACAGCTTCCAGCAAGCAGAACACAGTTCACACAGTGGGGAGCTAACTCACGACCCACTAGCAGCTCATAGCACATTTACATGTAAGGGAATTCTACTGTACCAGGCAAAGCGCTCCCCGGTCATAATTGCAAAGTCTCTGCACACACCGGGAGCTTAGGGGTAGCTGGAACTCCTGACAGGCCAATCGCATTCAGCAAAATGTTTGGTCTTCTTCAGGTTGAGCCTGGCTCACTTCAGTAGCTTACTTTAGTCACACAAACTTGGATGTAGTCCAAAATAATTTTCTTCTCTCCCTCTCAGGAGCAGCAGGCAGACATGCAGGCCAAAAACTCAGCCTTTTTACAGTTCTCCTATGCAAATCCACTCAGGATTGCTGCTCAAAATTACTTCAGCTCTTTCTTCTTCAGCTTCCACCTTAGATCTGCCCTAAACAGCAGGCAGCTTGGGGAATTCCCTCAGATCCAAAAGGTTCAGTTGGCTGATTCGGCTGTCAGTCAAAGGAGGAGCTCCCCCTTCAGTTGCAAAAAAGGTGCAGAAAGACCAAAACTACAATTCCTACAGATTTTAAATTCAGACAGCACCCATAGTCTGGCTACATTTTAGGTCCCACCAGTACTGTTTGGTCCAATTTGCAGTCCAGGACCAAGATAGTGGAGACAAACAAAACAGTCCTTGCTACAAAGAAGGCAGGTTAGACAAACTACATTATCATTATCACTCTAAATGATTTTCAGCAAATAGTTACATCTTTCAACAGAGCTCCCTCTCAGATTACTTATGCTGCAATCAGGCAGCTCTTAAAGAGACAGTACACAGAGGCTATACAGGCTCTGGTAATCACATTTAAACTACTAAAACACAGGACACCAGCCTGGCAGTGAGCATTTAGGCAAGCTCAAGGAAGACTTTTTGGGAACCCCCATTTGTAGTGGGGTTACACCAGCATATATTTTTCATACCCCTGAAGGGAGAGAAGGAATCATAACTTGTACCTGAGGAGCTAGCTGAGAGATCCATTTCCACTTCCCAGTTACTGGACACACCGTGTTTTATGACACGTAAGGGGCAGCGTGGGGGCATGTGCCATTCAAGTGTATGAAGTGGGATTTGCAAAAACAGTTTTCGGATGTTAAGTGGCCATTTGGTAAAATCTGAGCCAGGGTTCAACTAGCAAGGCTTGTCTTAGTTGAACCCTGGTTCTCCCTATACATATTTCACAAAATGTCAGCATGCAGGGGTGTGTTCAGCAACTGTGAAATGGAAACAGATCATGTGGCTAGCCCCTTGGGGCAATGTATGAACCTTTACCTTCCTTCAGGGTATGAAAACAATGTCACTACCACAGAGGAGCACCACGGAGGTAAAGGAGCTTCCTCTTAGTTATGTGTCACCCTGAGAAAGGTGCTCTTTAATAAACATATGTTTGAGTGAGCTGTTGAATGCAAGCAGAATGAGAGGACGTGCATTTAAATTGGGAGCAGAAATAAGGGAAACTTTAGACAACTTTATTTTCACAGAGGGCAGTGAACATGCAGTATAGCCCCTTCCCCCCCAGTGAGGTTGTGGAAGTTAGCACTGTTTGGGTCTTCAAAGCAGGACGAGAATTATTCCTGAGGCAGATTGGCATTGAGAGACTGCATGAGTAAGGGTAACACAGGACTAGACAGAACCCTGAGGGAGAAGGGCACTGAGGGTGTGTTGCCTTATTCACATTACAGCTGTAAAAGGAAGACTGAGAGAACCCATTTGCCATGCACTTAAAAGTAAGAAAATAACCAATTTAGGAAGAAATTTTAACATCTCTGATTTACCAGGTTGGGGCAGTGCACTGGACTCTGTTTGTTAACACAAGACTAGACTGATTCCTGAAGAAGAATTGCATTAAGGATTATGCAGCATGATTGGGGAAATACAGGACTAGGCAAATTCTTGACAGAGAGTGCATTGAGGGTTTCAGAGTGTGAGTTGGGCTAACACAGGGTTAGACAGTTTCCTGAGGGAGACTAGCATTGAGGGTTACACAGGATGGACGTGAGAGAGAGTGGCACTGAGAGTTACACAAAATATATAGGGGTAACACAGGATTAAAACAAACAGAAGAAAGAAAGAAGTGCCTTAGTTGGGATTTGAACCCATGCTACCTGGAATACTGTTCTGGTTGTGCTACCAGCTGTGCCACCAAGGCAATTGGAAAGATGAGGCTCCCAGAAGCACCTTACCCTTTCTCTAATGAACAGCCTGGTGCTGCACAGATAATCACATTTTCCTTCACAAGGGTGTGGTGTGCACATCTGTGGAACCCAAACAAACAGAAGAGAGAAAGAAATAAGGGCCTTATCTGGGATTTGAATCCAGGTCATATGGAATATCATTCCGGTTGCGTTACTAGTTGTACCACCAAGGCTACTGGAAATCTGGAACTCCCAGAAACACCTTCCTCTTTCTCTAATACCAACCTGGTGCTGCACAGATAATCCCATTTTCCTTCACAAGAGTGCAGTGTGCACATAATTGGAACTCAAACAAACAGAAGAGAGAAATAAATAAGTGCCTTAGCTGGGATTTGAACACAGGCTGCCCGGAATACCATTCTGGTTGCCCTACCAGCTGCAGTGTCATGCCAACTGGAAACTTGGGACTCCCAGAAGCACCTTACTCTTTCTCTAATGTATCCCTCACATATATGGAACCCAAACATACAGACAGGATGCTTTTATCCACCAGGGACATGTTAATAACCACATATTGCCTGGTTTTATCTTCTCCTTTCCTACAGCGCACATTATCATGATAACAAGATCACTGCCCCGATACCTCATCAACTGTGGCTGCTTGTCCACACTTTAAGTTATCCAAAAGAAGAAAGCCACTCATTCACCAAGGTACAATAAAGGAATGTTTTATTTTGATATGTACAGTATACTGCATCTCTGGCCACTGTTATGTTTTTGTTTGTTTAAATGCTGGCCACCATTTAATATTACAAATGCTTCACAGTTGTAAGACAGTTCTTCAGAGTGAGTGGTTTTAAATTATAATTACAGTTCAATGAGTAATTTCATATGTGTAAATCATTAATTTCAACTTACATTTGTTACGCTGTTATGTACTTATCTCCAACACTTGTGAGCATATTTTTTGGCACTTAGCGATATTTTTGCTTCAAAGTATTCTCACTGGTAGGTGCACAGGAGAAAAATATTCTCACAGCAAGTACTGACTGGTTAGAGCCCACAGCGTGAGCAACACACTTTCGCTTTTAAATGACTTGCATGCTGGCTCTAACTCCCCATGTCTCAGTGTCAAAATGCCACACACACACTGAAACATTGTCAGCCAGAAAGACTAAAAACCCTGCCTATTTCTTCTTCTTTTTTTTATTTAGTCCCCTCCCCACCTTACTGCGCTCTGCTCTTCAATATTTTTCCTAGCGCTCCTGCTCTGTGCCTGACCGGCATTCTCCTGAGTCTCCCCAGCAGCACCAGCTCTTCACCCAGATGCTCTATGAACCGCCACCTGGCAATCCAACAGCCACAGTGTTCACTCAGCCGCCACGCCACATTCCAACTAATGCAACATGCAAATGTGTCATGTGTGTCATGTTAACAGACACCACTTATGCTTCCCAAAGCACCACTCGGCCATCTGAAAACATGCGCCATTAATAAAAAAAAATTGCTTAATTAACAAAGAAGTGATAAAAATACTGACAAGCGATGGATAAACACAATATGCCATGCCTCTAACAGAAATATCTGTGCTATTTCTCCCTCCTGCACTTTGACCTTTCACATCACTCATGGCTTTGCCACTTATGATGACATAAGGTCAAACTACACTCGGGAGAAATATCACAGATATTTCCATTAGGGGCATTGCATATCCCTTATTTATGCAATGATTGTAAAGATAAATTTCAGCAAATATTTTCAATATTTTGAGGGTGATCAGACCTAGAATGAGAATATATGGCACATGCCGTCGGCTGACTACAAAGATCACATTTATTTTTATCTGCAGGGTTTGACCTCTATGGCCTCATGAGTGGCAGAGCCACGTGTGAGATCTGTAGTGGTCAAACCCTGCAGACAAAAATAAATGTGATCTTTTTATTCAGCCCACAGCATATGTCTACAATGACAGTGCCTCTCTGGAAAGACTGAACTGAGCATGCTCAGAACTCAAAATTAAATAACTTTGGAATCATTTAATATTTTTTCCACCAAACCAATGCTGGCTTGTTCTTTGGTGCAAGCTCTTTCTATTCTGAAAATTTCAGACCAAAATTCCAAACGGTGTTGCTGCAGTGCAATAAGGAAAAAACAGCCAAAACAGGCAAAAAAAATCGACTTTTACACTTTTTTCACTATTCGCAGCACGAAATCCACAAATCCAAATGAAATGAAACTTGGTACATCAAGAGATCTGCCCCTTAGGACAGTGCATACCAAGTTTCATGCTAATCTGTTGAACAGTTGCAAAGTTATTAAAGTGCATAATTTGAGGTTTAACATTAAACTGCCTACTCAACCCTAACTATAGTAGCGCTACCGTGCCACACACACACACATATATATGTGTGTGTGTGTATATATGTGTGTGTGTATATATATATATGGCAAAAATCCATTTAATGCATCAGTTAGGTTGTTCCACAGCGACAAAAGCGAGAAATTCGATTGTTAGGGTTAAAGCCCCTTGGACCCTCAGACCACCCCCAACCCGGCAGCAGGTGCGTGTTGGGGTCGTCCAACTAACTCTTCACCCCATCACATGTGTAAAGAAGCTGAGGTATAGGAGAATGGGGTGAGAGTTAGGACCGATGACCCCGACGCGCACCCTGATGCCAGTTGGGGGGTGGTCTGGGGGGTCCAATGGGGCCTTTTTTGCCTCTAATTCCCCTTCTTTTTGAGAATTTGCAGTAGAAATAGTGATTGGAATGTGGTGGTGGAAGGGCCCTGTGCTACCACGTGATGTTTTGTGACATAGTAACGGTAAGTGCAAAGGAAACGCAACCGCTAATTGTTGCACACATGGTGACAGAAACATAAATGGTAAAGCAAACGATAATAGAAACGCAAGTGCAAAGTGATGCAAAAGGAGACACAGCCGCATAAGGAGACACAAACCGTGATGCACACGGGCACGGTACGGCAATTGGAAATGCAAATGGTAATGCTAACAGCATAAATAATGCCAAAGGAAACACAAATGGAAATGCAAATGCAAGTGCACATGGAATCGCAAACCGTAACCTGCACAGTCACGGTACCATAATTGTAAATGCAAATGGTAAAGATAATATGAACAATAACGCCAAAGGAAACAGAAACGCTAATGGAAACGCGTACGGAAACGCAAACCGTAATGTGCATGGTCACGTAACCGCAGTTGTAAATGCAAATGGTAATGGTAACAGCAACAATAATGCCAAAGCAAACAGAAATGCAAAAGCAAATGCAAGCGCACACGGAAACGCAAACCGTAATGCACATGGGCACAGTAACACAATTAGGCATAAATGATATCAGTAACAACAGCGAAGGCACAAACTGAAAGAGAAATGCAAATGCAAATGAAAGGGTGCCAAAGCAAAACCAAACGCTAACAGAAACAGTAGTGGAAACGCAAATGGTAACAGTAATGCAACAGCAAGTACAAACGAGAACACAAAGGTAACACACACAGGGCGTGCAGAGACGGTAACCAAGCAGGGAATGGGAAACGCTAACTGTTACAGTAACGAAGCACACACCCTGTTTTTGCCTAACAGCTGCATAGAAACACAGTGGCCCGGATATTCAGAAGGGTTGCGCATGGTGCAATAGTGTTGCGCAATGTGCACAACCCACTGATGTGCCTTGGCGATATTCAAGCGGGATTGTGCCTGGCACAAATCCCGATGCACCGAACACAGCAGTAATGTGTCGCGGCGCCGGTAGAGAGCATGCCCATGCATCGTCGTACATCCAGATATTCAGCCCGGGATGCTGGCAGTCCATAACATCCCTACTTGTGCTGCACACAGGTGAGCCCAAAAAAAAAAAAAGGAACAATGGCTGAGCACCCCATCGCACACAAACGAAAGTGGAGGGCAAGAGCCGAGGGGGACTGGGCACCTTCGCACATAACAAATGGGAGGGTGCATTATGCTGATGGGGAGTGGCCCTCTCGTCAGCACATAGGTCATGGCATGCCAACAGGGATTGGACACCGCCGAAGTTGGCATTGTGCTGCCATTTTTAATCTATTTTTCACCACCAGGGAAAGCACATTGGGAGGTCTGCTGCATATGATGAGCTTTGCTCGGATTGCAGCAGAGCTTTCCTTAGATGTGCTCACCACATTAAGTATGCATGGTGTGGCGCCGGCATGCAGGCTTATTGGGGAATGAGGGACGCACCTACTGATGCGTGCCCTGCATTCGCCAAATGGTGACAGTGCCTCCAAATCTGCTGCTACTGCAATATATTGGCTGTGCATGCTCAAGCCAACATAAAAAGAAGAAATTGCGTAAGCGAAGATCCTACAGAGACAATAGGTCCTGGCATATGATAGGACACTATGGGCAGACTGAATGGAAAATCAGTCTTTTTCTGCCATCCTTGTCTATGTTTCTATATATATGTGTGTGTGTGTGTGTGTGTGTGTGTATGTACAGGACATATGTTCATGCGTTTTGTGTGTATGTGTTTGTATATATACAGATATGTTTGTGTGTGTGTGTGTGTGTGGAGGTGTACGTATGTGTATTCATGTATTTTGTGTGTGAATGTTATGTGTTGTGCACCAGTCATGACCTGGGGAGTGCAAATGTTTCAAAGCCAGTGAGTTAACTTTAAGGAGGGATGGGGTGTACTGGCTCTGAATCCTCGGAAGCTTTTCAAATCCAAATGTTACTTTTGAGCCAACCCCCCCCCCAAAAAAATGTGTTAGCATGGTTATGAAATGCAGATTTCCATGAAAACGCTGTTTGCAACCCCACTCTAGCAATAATCAAATTATGGGTCACGGAATCACATTTTTCAGGTTCCACCCTGACTTTTGGAATTGCAGTTTAAGAAATACGAATTCC
The DNA here is from genome assembly GCA_016271365.2 of Neoceratodus forsteri. Taxonomy (NCBI): domain Eukaryota; kingdom Metazoa; phylum Chordata; order Ceratodontiformes; family Ceratodontidae; genus Neoceratodus; species Neoceratodus forsteri. Next base: position 104,839,507 of record JADMNL010000028.1, read on the forward strand.
AAAATTAAACTCTAAAATATCAGGAAATAACACAGAACAGCTACCCGGTAATCGATAAAACATACATCCAATGCTGGAAATGTAGTTAAAACAGCTTTAATAAGATAGCTGAAGCAAGCAGCATGTAAAAAACCACAGACGCAAGTTTCACGTCGCAAAGACGCTTTTTCAATGTGTCTTTGTCCACGTGTCAACGGTCTTGTCCGTTGGTGGCCGCCTTTTGTACATATAAAACTCTAAAATATGTTTTATGTAAGAAATTCGGATATAGTATTTTGGAATTAGGATCCCAAATTCAATATGATTTTAAGGCTTGGAATAGAAATATGTGCATGCGTACGTGTACGTGCAGTCCAGAGGCAGTAAAGAGAGTTTTTTTTAAGTTATGAAAAATTCCAATGCAAAAAAGACTTTAAACTTTTCTAAACTTTTTCCATTGCTAACCCAGCCCAATTTGAATTTAGACTTGAAAAGATAGTCTATTTAGTGTTCACACACCGCACCACCCAGTTCTCCATTGCATGATCTTGTTTTTTGTTTTAATTTTTCAGAACACACAGATTTAACCCCTAAGCTGAAGGAAAACCCCACAGCAGAGCATCACATTAAGAAATCCTATTGCAGCACAAAATGTGTTACAGAGCTGTGTTACTGCACGTGTGAGCTATTCCTGAACAACTGTTTGTCTGCATCCCGGGGTCTACATTTTTATGACACTATCTGAATGAGCTATGATCCAGTTCTTTCTCACAGTGGGCACCGGGTGTTGCAAAGATCCCCAGCTTTAAACAGTTGGTAGACATTAACTAATGGAAACATGACTAAGGCTCCGATCATAGATCCCAGCTGCACCGCAGCTCCACACCACACAAGGGCACTGTGGCTTTTGTCCCTCAGTATGACACCAGTCATCACCTTTGCATAAGACAAGGTTCCAGTGAACAAAATCCATGACAGGACCTGTGGGTTGAAAAACAAGAAAAAGTTAAAACCTTTTTTTTTTTTTCATTTACCAGTAATTGCTGTGTGACTGAACTGACCAGAGGTAGTGCGATATTTTACTACCAGCCAATGTGACTGCTTCTCCTAATTGGTCAACCGCTACACTCACGCCTGGCATTGTGTGGCCCTAAATTCCCTCTGGCCAATTATCCTTGTCCTCCACTTTCCTCCCTCTCACCTTACCCCTTCCCCCATTCCTCCCCTACCTCACCCACACCCTCCCATCTTTTAGCACTTCAGACTTCTGTCCCCTCTATCTTGCACTTCTCATATCAACCCCCCCCAGACAATGGCCCTTCAGCCTGCCCACTCCTTCTGTCCCTCACCCACCCTCCCCTACTGGCTGCTCATCTGGCCTTGCTATCCTTTTGCTGTCTGTCCGCTTGAAATACGATATTTTGTTTTTTGAGACTCTGTATTAAGGTTTACCTTTGTTTGTATGTTAACCTTCCATCCTTTGACGTGGAACCTTTATAAACAAGCAGTTCTTGCTCAAAGGTATTTGTAATCCTAGAGTTTAATAAATAAATAAATAAAAATATTGGGCATAACAGTAATCGATTGTATGGTCATTGCTACTGACAGAATGGTTAGAGAGAGCGCCACTAAGTACAAGTGATCATAACATGATTAAGTTTAAATTAAAACAAACTTCTAACAAACAACTAGGGTCAACAACTTGTTATGATCTTGGGAAGGCACAGTTGAATCTCATGAGCAGAGAGTTAGCACAAGGGAAATGTAGCCACTTAAGTGATAAGATTCATTTAGTTGGAGTATACTCGCAATAACCAGCTTCTGTGGGTGATTAAATGCTGAGGCCGAAAGCTGAGGTATTTAATCCCCAAAGAAGCCGGTTATTATGAGTATACTCCAACTAAATGAATGTTATTACTATTATATCATTAGGACTTACATAGAATTTTTTTTGTGTTATTCCTAATGAGAAACAAGCAGTGTTACATGTTGAAATCAGGCTTTGAAAAGTAAAGCTGTGACTCTGGGTATGTGCATTAGTGCCAGTGTCACAGCTTTAGTTTTGAAAGGCCATTTTCACATTGTAACTCTGCTCAAGCCACACAATCTCTCAAAGCTCAGATTAAAGAGTACACGGTTCTCATTCGTTACTGTTTCTGACCCCTTTTGTCCTCAATAGCTCTCTCTCTCCCCTTCCCTCCCTCTCTTCCTCAGTCTTCCCTCCATGCCCAGATCACTTCAGCAAGAAAATCCTGTCTCACTCCTTGCTCGACCTTGGTCTCCCCAGTCAGTCTCCTTTGTTTAGCCTCACAGGTAAATTAAATACTGTTCAAGATATAAATAGTGAACTTAGCTGCACTATAGAAGCACTGCATGTAAGAAGGTTGGGGGAGCATGAGTGTGAGTGTGAGAAGACTCCACAGCTGACAGACAGTGTGAACAGCAGAGAACAGAATATGGATAACCTACTGTGGGCATGGTTACATGGAAATAATCTACTGCGAGCATGGTTAAAATATGGATAACCTACTGTAGGCATGGTTAAATATGGATAACCTCTTGTGGGCATGTATATGGTAGTTTGTGGGATAACTGCCAATTTTGCTGTGTTCTGATTGGCTTACAATAGATACCCGTGGTATAATGCGTAAGAAAGATGTGAAGAGCCAGAAGTATATACTAGCAAAGAGAAAGTATAATAGAAGTAGAAGAGAACCAAAGTGGTGCACAAAACTAGAGATGTTGTGGAGTTTTACTTCACCAGCGGGGTTGCAAAATTTGCCTTTGTGAATTGCCCACTTCGCGACTTCGCATTGAGTTTTCCTGGGGAAATTGCACGTTTTCAGGTGAAGTCAGGTGACGTTAAGGCAAAGTTGCAACTTCGCCAGCAAATTTGATAACTTCTCCTAAAAAGTGCCACTTCGCGTGCCAGAAACTTCACAAAGTCAGCACTTCATGAATTTGGCAAACTTTGTGAATTATTTTGCAGAGCGAAGTTTGCCACTTTTGCACATCTCTACACAAGATGTATAAAGAAACTGATAAAAAAGAGGAGTTATGCAGGCACATAAGGGTAAGCAACAATAAACACTGCGTTAAACTGTTCAAAGAAATTCAGAGGACGTGCAAAATGGAAATAAGGAAAAATAAAGCAGAGAGGGAGGAGAATATAGCCAACAATGCCAGAAACAACTATAAAGCATTCTATTCATATATACGCGATAAAATGCCATCAGGAAGAACAGTAGGTCCATTAAACGATGGATACACTACCATAGATGATAATGAAGAAAAGGTTGTAAAATGTAATAATTTCTTCTGCTCGGTATTCAATGGGAGCACAGATAAGCTGAAAGAGACAATTACTAAACTTCAAGACTATAACATCGAAATAAAAATAGTACTCCAATTAATGAAAGATTTATGCCAAAATAAATCAGCGGAATCTGGTTAATTACACCCTAGAGTTCTAAAGGAATTAGAGAATCAGCTAAGCAAAGCTGTTACAGAATTGTTCTTCAATTGCTTACAGACTGGTGTGGTTCCCAGGGAGTGGAGGGATGCGACTGTGGTGCCTATCCATGAAAAGGAAGCAAAAGCAGATATGGGGAATTACAGGCCCATAAGCCTGACCTTGGTGCTGTACAAACCTATGGAAAAAAATCATAAAAGAAATACTGGAGAATATTAGGGAGGAGGCAGAGGGTAAGAGTTAACAGTGAGGTTTTCAACACATCACTAGAGACGGGAGAGGTACCTGAGACTGGAGGGGGGCAGATGTGGTCCCTCTCCACAAGAGTGGAAGCAGAGAGGAGGCAGGCAATTATTGGCCTGTAAGCCAGACCTAAGTAGTGGGGAAACTAATGGAGTCCTTACTTACGGAGAGGACTGTGAAGTTTCTGGAGGATAGTGGAGCACAGGATCCAAGGCAGCATGAATTCTCAGTGGGAAGGTCCTGTCAGATGAATCTTATAGATTTCTTTGACTGGGTAACCAGGGTGGTAGATCAGGGAGGGGCAGTGGATGTAGCCTACCTGGATTTCAGCAAGGCCTTCATCACTGTCCTGTACCGGAGATTGCTAAATAAATTGGGGAGCCTGAGAGTGGGTCCTACAGTGGTAAATTGGGTTGGGAACTGGCTAAGGGACAGGACTCAAGAGGGTGGTGGTAAATGGTATGAAATCTGAGGAGAGGGAGGTGACCAGTGGGGTGCCACAGGTGTCGCTGCTGGGGCCAGTCCTATTCAGTGTCTTCATTAGTGGCATTGCAGAGCATCTGGAGGGAAAGGTGTGCCTCTTCGTAGATGACTTAAAGATCTGCAACACAGTGGACACACCGGAGGAGGTGGAAAAATAAGAAAGGATCTAAGCTTATTAGAGGAGCGGTCGGGTGTCTGGCAGTTGAGTTTCAATGCTAAAAAGTGCAAGATCATGCATCTGGGTCACAGGAATCCAAGAGAGGAGTACAGGATGGGTGGGGAAATTCTGTCCACCACAAGTCAGGAGAGAAACCTGGGGGTTATCATATCTGATGACCTGAAGGTGATCAAACAGTGCGAAAAAGCAGTGGAGAGAGCAAACAGAATGTTGGGGTGCATAGGGAGGGGTATAACAAGCAGGAGGAAAGAGGTGGAGATCACTGGTGAGGCCTCAGCAGGAGTACTGTGTCCAGTTCTGGAGTCCACATCTCCAGTAGGACATTGACAAAACAGGCAGTCCAAAGAAGGGCAACGAAGATGGTACATGGACTGCACCAGAATCCCTACGAGGAAAGGCTTAAGGACCTTAATATCTATTCACTGGAGGAAAGAAGGGCGAGGCGAGATATGATAGAGACCTTACAAGTACCTCACAGGGGTGATCAAGGTGCAGGAGGGGAGTATTTTTCAGAAGAGAAGCTGCACCAGAACAAGAGGGCATGAGGGCTATTGAATCTCCCATTGCTGCAGTCCTGCTCCGGTGTCAGCTGCAGGGGGATTCTGGGATTTCTCATTGCAGCAAATGTCAGCCTGGCAGTAAGCAAAATTAATCGGATACAATCTACTATGCCTACAGTAAACAGTAAGGAAAAAAATGTTTTTGCACATAAAGTCACAATTGGGATCAGCCCTACACGTGAGTATACAGCTACTGGTGCTGACTGTTCCCCATTACTAGTATGGAATGGTGTAACTGATGTCATGGAATGTCTTAGAAACATGGAAAGAAGGAGCAGCAGCTGGTGAGGAGAGAAGAACTCTATGTAGCTCTGAGGGCACACAAACTAGATTATTTACCAAAAATTGCTCAGATTATTTCAGAATACATAACTGGCATGGAAAAGAAAACAGGAGGGCAGTTAACTATATAAAAATAGTTTCCTACTGTCTTCAAGAATAGAAGAGCAAAAAGAAGCAAGGATACCATGCAACAGAATACTATTCCTCCCGGCTGAATAATTTTACGGTGCTGTTTGCATAATATAGTTTTATGGCTATTGGCTATGGTTATTGTTAGTTTGTCCGTATTTTTTAATCTTATATTTAGGTATGGGAAATGCCCTGTATAAACTGCAATGATCTTTTTTACGATCAACAAACAAAATGAACTGAAACCCCTGCTATCTCTAGGCAATAACTTATATAAAATGTCCTTTAATGCTTACAATTATGGCCACTCCAGCATCTGAGTTTTGCAGCAATGGGCATGGACTTAGCACCGCCATAGCCATGTTATATGCACCAAATCCTGTGCCAATCAAAGAGAGCGATCCCAGTAATGTCAGAGACCTATGGGAAAGAAAACATCGAGATTCAAGCTGTTGGGTGATACCTCTCTTTTTGCTTCTGTTTTTGTCTTTCTCGCCTTGTTTACGCACACACTGCCTATCAGTGTCTGATATGGGTATAAAAAAATAGTTACACAGTGCATGACATCAGCATGAGGGCTCAGGATACATAAGCTTAATTTTAACAAGCATCTGTCAATGCCAAATGTTGGCTTGCTGGAATCGGCATTGGTAGTGCAGGAGTTAGAGATGCATAACAGTAGTGGCAGTGACGTACTGAACTAACGCCAACACCCTCCCTCCCCCTGCAGAGACTGAAAGGCATTGGGAGTGTGACTTTGGGTCATCAGCCACAACGCTTATGCCATTCCACCTCACCCCACCCTGCAGACACCAACAGGTGTCGTGGTGTGCTTTGGGATCTTCGGCCCTTATGCTCACCCCATTCCATAAGAAAATATGCTGAGATGGGTCCAATATAGGAGAACGGGGTGAACGTTAGGGCAACAGAACCCAAGGCACACCTCAATGCCTGTCAATGGCTGTAGGGTGGGAGTAGAATGCAGTGAACATTATGGCTGACGAACCTAAGTTACGCCCGCAATGCCTGTCAGTTTTTACAGGATGGGTGTATTGTTGGAAACCTCAACACCCCTGGTGTTTGTTGGTATTTTCACTCCAAATTTTCAACATTGGCTTTTTGGGACCCCACCTCATGAACAATGGCACTATCATTTCATTAATTTTGCACAGCAACTGCGCCATTGGGAGCCACAGAAGCGGAAGCAAATTTTGGGCAAGATGCAGAAAAGAACAGCTGTACTGTTCACGAGGAGGTATGAAAAAATGTCAATGTTGAAAATCTGGAGAGAAAATATGAAAAAATTGAGAACTTACGCGCATGCATAGATACTGCACAATGCACGCCCACAACGTGGTCATCTTTGAGAATTTTTTCACCAGATTTTCAACATGGACATTTTGGGACCTCTCCTCATAAACAATGGCACTGTGATTTTAATAATTTGTCCCAAAAGTTGATTTTGCACCACACATATTTTGGGCAGGATGTGAAAAATGACAGCTGTACTGTTCATAAGGAGGTGTGAAAAAATGGCAATGCTGAAAATCTGGAATGAAAATATTAAAAATTGGTGAAGTTACAAGCTGTGTAGAAACTGCACAACACACACTGGTAATGCAGTCATTTTTTGGGAATTTTTTCACCAAATTTGCAACATGGGCTTTTTGGGACCTCCCCTCATGAACAGTTGCACTGTACTTCATTAATTGGTCCCAAAAGGTGATTCCATGCAGCAACAGCGAAATCACCTGTCAGGACCGAGAAACAAAATGACAGTTACATGTTCATGAGGTGGTCCCAAGAACCCCATGTTAAAAATTTGGGGCCAAAATTCCTAAAATGGCTGAGATATCTACCTAAATTGGACCCGCCCCCATGATAAAGCTTACTGTCATTTCTTCAGTTCACAGTTCAGTTTTGAAGAGTACAGGCGTGTCCCTTCAGAGAAGATTGCGCTTCTGACCTCCAGAGGGCAAGTATAGGTAATGGGGGTGCGAGGAGGTGGGTGCACAGAGGGAGGGTGGGGATGGGGAGGGAATGAGGAGACAACGGTGGACCATTTTCTGCTTTGCAGAAACAAAACAGACTGCAAGGGAAGGTTTTCTTTATTTACTGGTTCGGACCGCTTGGTGTTTACACACACAAAACAAATTGGCACACTGGGGTGGGCTCCCAGTGTGCCACAATTCAGGGAGGGGGGATGCCGACATGGGGATTGGGCACCCCAATGTCGGCATGCTGAACAGATGGTTTCAGGGGTGCTGCATCCAACACCGGGAGTGGGCATCCCAGTGTCGGAAAAGGGAAGCTGTTTAACCAGGAAAGACACACTAAGGGGGGGGGGGATGCCGACACAGGGATTGGGCACCCCGATGTCAGGATTGTGTAGCAGATGGCAGGAGCCGCCATATGTATTTAAATGTTTCACTAGGAATGGCACATAATGGAGGTGTGTCAGATCTGCCCCTGCAATGACGAGCCTGTCTCTGATTGCAGCGGCAGATTCATGTCAAGTCGGTGGCACTCTCTGAAACTGCTGTCATCGGCAGCGTGCTCACTGGTTGGCAGCTGAGGGACACACCGACAAAAGCATCCCCTGAATTCGCCACAACACTGACACACCTCTGAAAGTGCTATTACCCCAATATGTTGTTTGCGCATGCGCACAAGCCAGCATAAAAATAAGTGGTACTGTGGCCAGGTAATTACAAAAGTTGTGGGACACTATACCACTGAGTACCCCTTCACTTCACGGTTGTCTGCAGAAGTCTCCTTGAACAATGTGCATTGCTGAAACGTGCATATGCTGGGACAAGGTGAGCTACAAGATCCCTTGTATACAATTACTGTGATTTCCCTTGGAAAGTGCCATCTTTGGATCAGGCAAGCATGTAAGTAATAAGCCATGACAGGGTGTGCATTATATATAGAATAAAGTAAGGGTCTGGGTGTGTAAATTTACACACGAGGGGTTATGAGTAGCATCAAACCCCAGGGTGTGTAATTGAAGCATTCACACCAGACCCATATTTTATTTCATATAATTGTTGGGTTTCTCTTTTTCCCCTCAGCAATTATATAAAATAAAAAAGGCTGCTGTGCCACCGCAGTCCGATCACGTCGTGATGCGCAGTCAGCTTTCAGTTTTATTTTAAACATTTTTTCGAATATTGTGAGGGTGGTCGAGCCAGTAAAAATGAGGTACATCAAAGTTAATTTTAAATTTTATTTACTGCCGAGTGTCCATGGCAGTTTCTTTCCATGTTGGGTGTGCGGTTGGGAAGGAGACTGAGATTGAGAATTGAGGAGCGCGAGGAGGCGCATATGCAGAGTGGGGGAAACAGTGCACGTTTGCCGTTATAAATGCTCATTTATAATGGCAAATTACACTACGGTTTCCCTATGGGAAAAAGAGGAAGCCATTAATTATAGGATTTTAATGCACGCCCCAAAGGTGTAGTAAGTCACAAGGCCAAAGGCTGTGTCATTATGCCCCTAAGAAGTGCATTAAAATCCTACTGTGCCCGTATTAAAATCCTACTGTGCCCACCCTGGAGTGGTTTATCACACTTATAAAATGGCTTTAAGTTGTTTTTTTGGGGGGGGTGGGGGATAATGAGATTTGGCACCTAACCACGCAATAATAGAGTACAGTATGGTGACATCTCTTAGCCAATGAAATTTCTAGATTTTTTTTTGCCATTTTATAAGCTGATATAATGTGTGCCCCAGCTGCATTTTAAGGCATGAGGCTAATAGTCGAGTACCTTACAATGTAGCTGGGGTGTGTATTAATTCAGCATTCTCCCATGCCCTGTCATGGTTTATTGCACTTACAAAATGGGAAGTATGTTGATAAGCTAATGAAATAAAGACAAAAAGGCTTTTAGACGGCTGAAAAACTGATGGCAGGAATGGGCATGTCTAGAGGTATATGGTGGCATCACTCATCCAGAGGAGCACTTGCCGTACACCGTGAAACACTGTCTCTCTACCTTTACCTTGCCACTGCGGGTCAGTGCCAATGGGGACCAAGGCAAACAATGGACTCTTTGGGTACCTCTAACATGAAACCACTCACAAACGATTGTCCCCACCAGAAACTGGAATAAAGCAGGATGCATGATTCTTTAGCTGTTCTGGTCTTACACAGCTTTAAAGGGCATTACCCTTGCCTCATTCAGTTCACCGGTCTACCTTTCTTTGTTGTCATTGGCATGTTCATGTACCCTTTAAAGCACTTTTTCCACTGAACTGCTATGCTGCTGCATTTTTATCCCTCATTGTGATTGGGTATGCATTCTCGGAAACTTTTTGTCTCCTATTCTTAGTTCTCCTGGGCAGTTGTACCCAAAAGACCAGTGCACAGTGGCATTCTCCAAGGCAGGGTGAGCACTACCTGGAGGGCAGTTGTGCTGGTGTGTGGCTTCTATGCCAGCTAGTGGCATTAAACAGAATTCACCAAATCAACATATGAGCTACTCCTAAGAAACGGATAGTTGGTCTGTCCATGTGCACCTCCCTCCGGCTCGGCACTGATAGCCCTAACAGTGGTTAAATTGGAAATGTTTAGGTGGAGGAACTGTTAAATCTAGATTTCTAAGTGGTGAAACTGTCCTTTCTGGGTGGTTGAATTCTCACATATTAGTAAATGAAGAAAGATGACCGAGCTGGTGGAACTATCATACAGTTTTTTAAAAGGTGGTGGAACTGAGTTTTTGTGGGCTCCTGCACCTTTTTTTTTTTATTCAGTTCCAAATACCCAAAATAACTAAGAACAATCTTGGCTCCAAGTACAAAGTTTTTAGATGAATACATCAAACATTTAATACTGAGAATTCAATTTACTTGTCATGCAGTGGGCACCGGGGTGAGTGAACACAAGTCCATTTCCGAAGAAGCGAGTCTGAAGGGGATTGGAAGTCCTAAAGGTAAACAAGGTGATGGGGCCAGACAGGATTCACCAAGCCTTTTAAAAGAACTAAGCAAGGTGCTGGCTGCCCCTCTGGCAACATTATTCAGCACCTCATTAGAGATGGGGGTAGCTCCAGAGGACTGGAGGATGGCTGAGGTGGTCCCTGTGCACAAGAGCAGCAGCAGGGAGGAGGCTAACAATTATAAGGCAGTTAGACTCACATCAGTGGTGGGGAAAGTAATGGAGATGTGCTAAAGGAGAGGCTGATAGAATACCTTGAGGCAAATGAACTGCAGGGACCACTGGCAGCATAGTTTCGCGGGGGGGGGGGGTCATGATAAACAAATCTTGTAAATTTCTTTGACTGAATGACTAGGAAGGTGGAGGAGTGGAGGGCAGTGGATGTGAACTACTGTATCTGAACTTCAGTAAGGCCTTTGGCACTGTGCCGTACAGGAGGCTAATCAAGAAACGTAGCTGCCTGGAGGTCGGGGAGAAGGTGGTAAGCTGGGTACCAAACTAGTAGAAGGACAGAAGGCAGCTGGTCCTGGTAAAGAGAAGTGACTCCAGGGATGAGAGAGAGTGACCAATGGGGTGCCACAGGGATCAGTACTGGGTCCTATCCTCTTCAGTGTCTTCATAAGTGACATTTCTAAGAAACTGGATGGAAGGTGTGTCTGCAGATGACACAAAAATATGCAACAAAGTGGACACTCAGGAAAGTTTGGAGAGACTGCAAAGGGATCTGGGGAAACTAGAGGAGTGGTATAGGGTGTGGCAACTTGGTTTCAATGCCAAAAAGTGCAGTCACACACCTGGAGTGGGGAAACCCATGAGTTGTGTATGAGATGGGGGGAGGCACTTACAGTCACCAAGCAAGAAGGGGACCTTGGGGTAATCATATCTGATCTCAAGGTGGCAGGGTAGTACAACAAGGCAGTAGGCAAGGCTTGTGGGAGGCTGTGGTGCATAGGGAGGGGGCTTTCCTGCAGGAGAAGGGAGGTGGTGTTGCCACTGTATTGCTCACTAGTGAGACCCCACCTAGAGTACTGTGTCCAGTTCTGGAGGCTGCACCTCCACAAGGACATTGACAGTGTGGAAGGGTTCCAGAGGTGGGCAACCAAAATGGTGTTGGGGTTGCATGAGAAACCATACAAGGAGAGTCTGTGGGAACACAACATGTACTCCCTGGAGGAAAGTAAGAGGGGACATGACTTAGACCTATAAGTACGTCACGGAGGTGAACAAGGTGTAGGAAGGGAGTGTCTTTTAGAGGAGGAGGAGGAGGAGCACCAGAACACAGGCGTATGCAGTGAAGCTGGGGGTGGGGGTTTAAGAGGAATGTGAGGATATACTTCTACACAGAAAGGGTGGTGGATGCCTGGAACAGCCTGCCAGAAGAGGTGGTGGGGGCAAAGATAGTGGGGAGCCTCAAGCATGCATGGAGTAGGTACATGGGCATAATAAGTAGAGGAAAGGGAGGAGAGAGGGTCACTGGTGACCAGATGGGGTCTAGGGTGTAGTAATAGGCAGGGAAACTCAGGCAGACTAGATGGGGTTACCGGTCCTTTTCTGCTGACAAGTTCTATGTTTCTATATTATGCTTCAGTGTTATGACCTCAGGGGGTCCTGTCCTTTCTTCTATTACAGTTACCTAAATAAGATGCTAAATTGGTTCTTGTAGCAATGACCATGGACTCAGGGACAACATCATAGTCCAAAACGTTCAATTGGTAAACCACTCACCTGTCACATCAGTTTTTGTGATGATAAGTCCACACCAAACTGAAAACTCCGAGGAGATCCTAAAACAGATTGTAAGTCAACTCCTAAACCAAATTATCCCCCAGGCTTCCATTGCACAAAACTTCATAATGGCTTAATTTTAGGTATCGTTTAACTTTTTAACAGAGAAACTGGCAGTGGTAACAGAACGAGTTACCACAGTAAATTTCAACCACTTCACTTTTAACCAACAGTACATTGCTTTAAAAGAATAGGTCAGAACTTGCAAACTAGCATGGGATTTGTCACAAAACACTTACTTAGAGAATCAATTCCGCATTTCAATTCTGTCATCGTAATTAAGGTAGCCATTTATTAGCTAATTATAAGGCTTCATGCTGGATTGATCAGACTATCACATACATATGGCGTGCTGTATTCAACCCAGGAGGCAGTGGCCATTTTAGCACACTCAGCTCCTCTTATGCCCTATTTCTAACTGCCACGTGTCAATAGCCCAAATTGTATTTTATTCTTAATTTCAGCCACGACCCTCCAGCGTCCCGCTGCACCTCTAGCAGGTGTTACAGTACAGTACAGCTACACCCATGAGAAATGCTACTATAAGGCTTGACCACTAACACTCACAGAAATCAATGCAAATTAGTATAATAATTTTATTTTCTATATAATAAACGTGCCTTTTATACCTGTCTGCTGATGTCACCAAGAGGTTTCCCTGGCGGCGCCACCCTCAGTCAAAGGTAGCGCGCTTAAACTGACTGAGGGGTTGTTCAGCCAGATAGCTGGACGCCCAATGCGCAGTGTGGAGCCAGCCACTGGCATGAATGAAAAAGTGTCTTGATAAGGGGAAGGCACTGTTCCCCCTGAAAAGTTACCACTGCCACCACCCAGAGTAACAGACTAACACCGGCCACAAAGATCTGCTAAAAATAACCATTTACAGACAGAATTTAGTGAAATAAATAGCCTTTACTAGTAGAGGATAAAGGGGGAATACAATACAACATTTTCACTGTGGTCAAGCAAATTACTGTAAAGGGCTTGTCATTGTAACCTTAGGAATGACTTCACTGTACGGGGCTTATCACTGTAACCTTTACAATAAAAATCACTGTACGGGGCTTATCACTGTACTCTTTGCAATAAAATCACTGTACAGGGCTTATCACTGTAACCTTTGCAATAAAAATCACTGTACGGGGCTTATCACTGTAACCTTTACAATAAAAATCATTGTACAGGGCTTATCACTGTACTCTTTGCAATAAAAATCACTGTACAGGGCTTATCACTGTACTCTTTACAATAAAAATCACTGTACAGGGCTTATCACTGTAACCTTTGCAATCAAAGCACTGTATGGGGCAAAAAAAAAAATTATAACTGTAACTTCAGCAACAAGAACTCCGTCACACCACCACCCCAGGGCTCCCTCCCCAGGTACCACACTTCTCCCAAGAACTGCTGCAAGAATTGCAAAAGATACAGGCCTGAGGTCTGCTGCTAGCCACCTCACTAACCAAGTGTCCCAAGGTGCTGTGTTGCTAGCTGCCCTGCCAGCAGAGTGTCCCAAAGGTGCTGCACTGCTAGCCACCCCGCTAGCCAAGTTTCCAATGGGTGCTTTGCACTTAGCTGACCTGCTAGCCGAATCTCCCAAGGTGCTCCACCACTAGCCACCCTGCTAGCCAAGTCTCCCAAGGTGCTCTGCCACTAGCTGACCTGCTAGCCGAGTCTCCCAAGGTGCTGCACCACTAGCTGACCTGTTAGCTCAGTCTCCCAAGTTGCTGCGCCACTAGCCGACCTGCTAGCTAAGTCTCCCATGGTGCTGCACTGCTAGCTGACCTGCTAGCCGAGTCTCCCACCGGGTACCTGCAAGGGTATGGGGAAGGCTTCTGGCTTCACCTGCCTCCTCTTCTGCTGACCACCAGAGTCAACTGCCAAGCCTAAGTGATACAGCTCTTAAGCCCCTTAAGAGAGGAAGGCTACCAGGCTGGCAGGGCTCTCACAGCTGCCCCTGCAGGTCCCACAGTCCTCCTTCCTGGGATTCTTCTTCATTGAGCTCCTTCGCCAACAGCCCTTCTCCAGTAAGCTCCTTCTCCAGGAGCCCTTCTCCATTGAATTCCTTCTCCTGGAGCCCTTTTTCATTGAGTTCCTTCTCCAGGGGCCCTTCTCCATCAAGCTCCTTCCCCAGGAGCTCTTCTCCAGAGGCACCCCTCCTGGGGCCCTGCCTTCCTGGGTGTCCTCTTCCTGGGGCTCCTCCTCAGGACTCCCCATTCTGACTGCCTTCAACCATCCTAGAAGTCTCCTTTTATGCACGTGACTGGGGGTGTGGCTACCCTGGGGGATCCCCTGACTGGATGGCTAAGGGGGCAGTGCTGATTGGTTATGCAAATCAAAGGCTTGATTGCATAACCAATCAGGAACGAGGACTGCTACCCAGCCCTCGCACTGCATCCCCAGCACAAGCTCACCCTAATGGCTTTAACTGCCATTTTGCTTTCAAATCTTTTGAAAGTAGTGCCTTTGTTATGCTGCCGCAGGAACCGCTAGATTGGGACTCCTGCGGTTGGCACTTTCCCATTAAGAGATTTCTCTGAAGATCGGGAGGTCGGGAAAGACATGACAGTTCTTCCTGACCCCCTTACATAGATACACAATCACTTAAAAAAAAAAACAACACAGTAGCAGTTGGCGGCCAGTGCCACAGCCGCTGACAGAATGCCCGCACTTTGCTTGCGGTGGACTGCCCGATGCGGCTGAAATTTCAGTGACTACAATAGTAAAGTTAGTGAAAGTTAATAGTGCTCACAGTCACTCAGTACTGTCCTCTCCCCGAGAGGCCTCTTCCTCATCAGTGTTTTGCAAAACCCACTTTTACTGCCTCCAGTCTCATGCTGACCTCCAAGGGATTCGTATGGGAGAACATTTTCCCAGCGTACATTATCCGCAGGCAGGTAGGGAATTCTAAAGCATGTCTTATACCAAGAGTTGTCAGTCCTCCCCACTCTGCTTTGAAACATTTGTGCCTTTGCTTCATGGTCAAGATCGCATCTGGGAACAGATATACAGTGGAACCATCTAGGGTATGAAGTTGTCCCTTTCTTCTTATTTTGCTTAGGGGTCTCTCCTTAATGTGTGATCCAGACAACATGATTAAAATAGTCTTGGATTGCTCCAGTCTGTTAGGCCGTCATCATCATGTAATCCAGTAGGTTTTCAAAAACAGCCCCTCCATAAAGAATCCCAAACATTGCTCCAGAAGCTGGTAAGTGAAACCAAAAGGATCATCCCCTTCAGATCCTTCCATAATACGAGGGTTCCTAGTGTTCGGTGACACTTTGTACCGATTTCTGCAGCAGAGCTCCTAGGCTTCTGCAACAGCATTTTCTGATTTCTGCAGCATGATTTATTCATTACTGTGGCAGAATGCAGTCCTGCCATTTGTTAAAATATGATGTGATGTCATTGATGGACATCACATGCCATGCGTAGAGGAGGGGCTTCAGGATAAATGAGATCAGGAAGGTGGCAGGGCACTATGGAAAAACTGTATATCTCAATGAAAATTCACCAAAAACAATGAATTCTGCAGCTTAAGATATATATTCTTTGCAAAAAACTTCGTTAATGCATCAGTTCGGGTTTTTACTAAAGCGACAAAAGCAGGGAAATGAGGTGTTAGGGTTTCCAACCCTAACACCCCACCCCCACCCCACCTTGCAGACACTGGCATGCATTTAGGTGTCAGTGTGGATGAGTTGGTAGCACATATGCCTCTGGACCAGAAGGTCGTGGGTTCTCGTCCACATTCGATTCATAACTAAAACACTGGCATCTGAGTGCAGCATTAGGGGGTGCTGTACTGCTGGGCCATGCCATCCTTGGGATGAGACATTAAACCAAGGTCCCTTCTACCCATCCTGGTGCTGTCTTGGTGGGTGTCCAGGTGGAAGTAAAGGAACCCCGGGCACTCTTCGTAAAGAGTAGGGGACATTCCCAGTGTCCTGGCCAACCTTCCCCTTCCCATAAACTCGATCATGCAATTGTGCTGGCTGTTTGTGGGTGTTGATGTGCAATATATCCACCACTACACATTCAGTCGCTTCACTACCAGTCTAGCACTGCTTGTAAAAATGCTTTGGAATCCACTGTGTATGAAAAGTGCTATATAAATGCTGATTCTTCTTCTTCTTCATTTGGGGTGTGCCTTGGGGTCATCGATCCTACTGCTCAGCCTATTCCACCCCTACCCCCAACCTGCAGACACTGACAAGCATCGGGGGGCTGCCTTCAGGTGTGCCTGCAGCTCATCAGGCCAAAGTCTCACCCCATTCTTCTATACTGTACCATATCAGTTTTTTTACACATGGCAAGGGGTGAGAGGGCCGCTGACCCCCAAGGCACACCCTGACGCCTGTTGGTGTGTGGAGGGTGGGGGTGGCTTGGTAGAGTTGGTAACCCTAACATCGAATTTCCTGACTTTTGTTGCTGTAATAGAAACCCTAACTGATGCATTAATGGAGTGTTTTGCAATGTGTGTGTGTGTGTGTGTGTTATATATATATATATATATATATATATATCTTCTGTGGTGTGATTCAAATTCTGTGGAAAATTCCTCAGCTGTGGAAATGCAGAATTCAAGGGGCTTGTTTAATACCCAGCAGTCTAATGTTGGCCATTCTGACTCCATTGTCTAAATGCTTGAGATGGAGTCTCAAGAGTTCATTCTCTGCAAGTACTCCCATGGCAGAATTTTTAGCTGTTTCTGTGAACTCTTTTGCTTCTTCTGATACCATGGGTAATTCAGTCTCTAATGTGGGGAGTCTGGCATTAAGTCCCTTCATTGTTCTGTTCAGATGTCATACAGCTTGAAGAAGAGCTGCATTAGAAGCACTCCCTATCGACTGCTGCCTCACGGCACAGGCCACCCGCCTGTGTTTGTTCCAATGGCTTCCCCAACTTTCCTTTGCTGTTCTCCTGCTGCCCTGTCCGCCATGGTTTTACCATGGTTCTTTTCCAAAATTGTTATATCTCTGTGTTCAGCAATATTAGTGCTACCTAATTCAGCAATTCTTTTTAGTTTTATAATTGAGAATGTCTTAATTTGTGCAAGTTCAATTTGAGGGATGAGGATCTCTCACTAGGAGTGTCTTGCTCCACTGGCTGTTAGCCATGTCCCCTCTCCTGCCCAATTTAACCCCTGAGCCCTAGTGCCCCAAAGAAAGGGACTCCCATGCCCAGTCCCATTCATGGGACTTACTGACCCCAACTCTTGCCAGGACCCTATCCTGATGACTATTACCAGTTACAAGGGGTTGCACATTATTTAACTACCTAGACTTTTCTTCACATAGAGACACCTAAAAAAGGTACACTTATATATCTGTTCTCTCTCTTGCCTACTGGTGATGGATCCACAAGAATGCCATCGACCTACCTTGAGGGGTGGCCCACCACTACTCTTTGGTGCCCATCAGATCTCGATATTCCCTTCCTCTTGAGGGAGGACTTCTGGACAGCTACTCCTCCCGGCTGTTGTTCATGGAGAAATTCTTTTGCTTCAGGACTCTGGCTGGGTCCCAAGCCTCCGGGGACTGCCAGAGGGGACAAGTGCCACCCAAACCTTACCACCATCTCTGAGACAGTAGTACCCCCCTCTCAGTCACAGCTGGAGAGGTTGGACTCTCCCTCTGGTCTTCACAGGGCTACTTCCCCTTCTTTTCTTCCACTGCATTCAGCTTGCCTCCCCTACTATATAGTGTAAATGGAAAGGGTACAGCAATAAATATGCATACCCAAGTTTCCCTGCTGCTGGCTCAGTCAGGAAGCTTAAGGCACAAACTTCGACACCCTGTCTCCACGCTGCAGCCCACTAGAAGACATCTCTCAAAGTTAGCCTTAAAGGAAAACTACACCTTCACAGCTTGTAAATTTTGTTTCTATGTCAACAGACAACTCTTTTTGTGTAGCTGTCAGGCATATATGTGATTGCTTTTGTTTATTTTTACTGCTCGTACTTGTCTCTGCAATTATCCTGGAGGACTCCATTTTCTGGTTGTTGAAATCTCATTGTCCTTAAGAACTGCATTTGTATATGAGAACATGATGTGTCAACACCCTTAAGATTCCACAGTATGCCTGTCTGCTTAGAGTTCAACAAAACAACTTGCAGCAAGGTGTAAAATACCACATTTACCTTCAGTTAGCTTTGCAAACTATCTGAGTTGTAAGGGAGGGTTTTTCTCCCTTTAAAATACATTTAATGTGCGTGTTTCTGGAGTTTTTTCAGGATATTTGTACTTTCAGCATAGAGCTAGAGGATATAAATGGTTGCTGTGCCATCATATTCTCATATGCTAAGGCACCTCTCATGGACAATGAGATTTCAACAATCAAAGAATGGAGACCCCCCCCCAGGATAGTTACAGGGGACCAGCACAAACAGTGAAAACAAACTAAAGCAAACACGTAGATCCCCAACAGCTACAGGAAAATAGTTGCCTGTTGATATGGAAAAAGTTTAAATTTATAAGCTATGAGGGTGTAGTTTCCTTTAGCTCTTCAAGTGCTCTCTAGTAAACAGTCCCGAGCTGCATGAAGGGAGAGACTGCTTATATATCCGTAGCTTTCTGCAATGTTAACTCAGTTTCACTTAAAAATCCAGCTCTTACATGGTCACTAACAGCCACAAACAAGTCTACCTAATGGTCAAATGTCAATTCTGTAATTATTTTTCTTTTTCAGTGTTCCTTTAATTTAAATCTTTTGATTTAGTAACAGCTGTCATGCAAATGCAGCCCCACCCCGAAGTGTTGTAGTTTAATCCTTACAGGGCCGTGGACTGATATATCCATCCAGAATTCTTATACATTCTAATTCTGATGGCAGCCTAAGGATTTAACAATAAGGTATGACAGAGTGTGTGCTATGCTGTGATAACATCATGTCTCAGGTGCAGAACCACCCGAGATATAATATTAACCAATAAGACACATGCCCTTATTGAAATTATACAATGAATCCTGTAGAATGAAAACACAGGCTTTTTAAGTAGGTTTTTCCTTTATATTACCTTCAGACCATGATGTTCTACTTTAATAAACATCACAGCTAGAACTACCTGTAGACTAATGAGCTTTCAGGGTCTTTTCTATTCATTTTACAGAGTTAACGTTGCAGAAAGCTGTATAAATCAGGAACGCGAGAAAAGAGGAGTAAAGGACACAGTTAACGAAGAAGGTAATGAGGGATGAGTGGAGTCAGGGGGTGCTTCAGGGAACAGCACTGACAGGGGTGAAGCAGGAAGGGGGGGAGTAAGGTATGACAAGCCATGTGCACTAATGCAAGGATTCTGGGAAATAAAATTCCAGACCTGGAGGCCATCACGGAGGAGGCTGGCCTAGATTTGGTTGTCATAACAGAGTTATGCTGCACTGACAACCATGACTGGGACATGCCCATACTGGGCTACTGTCTTCTCAGGAGTGACGGGGAATGAAGCTGGGAAGTAGGAGTTGTGCTGTATGTCAGGGAGGGACTCAAGGCTAAGGAAGTACAGGGATTCCTGGAGCAAAAGGAAGGACTGGAGGTACTGCAGGTAATCCTGGAGACAGGTGCTGGGGCTACTATCAGTACAGGGATGGTATACAGACCTCCAGCACAGTGAGAGAAATTGGATAAAGCACTTAGGGGAGACATCATCAGGGTAGCAAATAAGGGGGAGGTGCTGCTAGCTGGTCATTTCAGTCTGCTAGTTGTTGATTGGAGCCTTCCAGCTGAAGCTTTTGCAAGGAGCAGGGCCATTCTTGACTCCCTACAAAAGTTTTTTCTCAGGCAGCTAATAAACCCACTAAATCTCTAAAACCTTTACCTAACCTATGTATAGTAACTGTTTGGTGGTGGGACGGATGGATCAAGAGGGTCTTAAGTTCCCTAAGTGTCTGTCTTACTAAGGGCCTCATCCAGAAAAGGGTCCCAGCCTTTCCACATGTATAGGGGTCCAGGAAAAGTCATGGAGTTCCCCCTATGTTCATGATATGCACCTATGAGGCACTCCATGGCATTCACAAACCAGGCTGCAGATCCCCTTCACATTCATTCCAGACCCATGCATTGGGCTATGCAGGTGGCCAGGATGGGGCTGGGGGCATATATGTATTCCATCCACAAACTGAACACATTGTGGGGGGTTGGCAGAGGGGGAACTGCCTATGCAGCCCTAAGGGCTGCATTAATGGCTATGCACCCCCCTTCTTCATAGCTCAGCCTGTTCCTCAGGGCCCAACTGGCCCACAACCATCAGAGCCTTCACTGTGGGCTGGGGACCATGCCAGCACCAGCCAGTGCCAGCTGTACATTTCATACATTGCCAGCGGGAATACAGCAGTCCTTCAAGGACTGCCCTATCCCATCCTCCCCTGCCCCATATGGAGTCAGGGATCTACCAGCAGCCAGTCACGAGCATCCAGTTGGATGCCCATAGTACAGCAGAGCTCTGCCTCCCTTCCATCCTCTGCCCCCATGGACAGCTCTGCACTAGCAGAGTGCAACGGGCAGGGGCTGTTGATGGCATCTGGTGTGGTCAGGCATCTGGGTGTAGAGTGCTGCAGCAGGTTGACACTCAAATCGAACATAACCCAGTCAGCTATGTGGATTGGGCCATCAGTTAATATGCAAAACTGAACCATTTGGTAGCGACAGTATGTGTAACTAGTATATCTCATTCAGTATCATTTATCAGTTTAAAGGGGCACTGTCAGCTTTTCCCCTACGTTTTTGACTACTTTTAATCTGTAAGCTTGTAGGCACACACTTATTAAACATGGCGATAGTGGAGAGTGTTGGATCAGCGCTGCGCTAGTAGCGTAAAACTTTTGTGACTGCAGCGCGTGCTTGCGCTTACTGTTGATGATGTGTCAGTTTGTTGAGCTGGGGCTTCGCCCCACACTTTTTTTTTTTTTTTTTTAACGGGGGTGTTGGACCGAAGCCCACCAACTCAAAATAACCCAACGACTGATTGAAGACAGTAGTGTAACTTGCTCCCAAGCTAATAGCGTAGGTTCATTGCTGGTCCGATACTCTCCACTGTCTCCTTAAACATTTACAGTAGAATGCCCCCATAGATGTAAAAATATTCAATTGTACCTGTTTTTATTAAATTCAAATCAAAATCCCTTTTTACTCGGGCCGCTGATAACTGACCCACCACCAGAAGCATATAGTGGTTGTGAACGCGCACCATGAACAGGGCCCCGAGTTTTCTGCAATTTCGCGGATGCGGCAAACCGCGGAAATATCCGGCGGAATTTGCCATCACCCGCGGAATTGCTACGCCTACGTGAACAAACGTCCGCTTTATTTGCCGATGGGGTGCCTAACTTCGCCGGCTTCACTGTCCCTCCAATGCTACATGCCATGCTGGGAGCCCACCCCAGCGTGGCAAAACATCCTTGCCGACGGGGTGCCCAACTTCGTCAAGCTCCACTGTCTCCCCTGTCACAGAGATGCCACGCTGGGAGCCCACCCCAGCGTGGCAAAACGTTCTTGCCGACGGGGTGCCTAACTTCGCCAGCTTCACCGTCCCTCCTGTGTGTGTAATAAAACAAAAACCTGCAAAAAAAAACTTCCATCGTTGTTTCTTTTGCCTCCTCCACCAACCCGCACCCACCCTCTGCGTACTCCATCTCCCCACACCCCCTCACCCCATACTTACCTCTGGACCCGCGCGACGATCTTTGGTGGACCGGGAACATGTCTGCACTCTTCAAAGCCGACCGAACTGAGGAAATACCAGTAAGCTGTATAATGGGCTAGATAGGAGGGGTTCAACTTTATTGCATATCTCAGGCATTTTTGGGAATTTTTGCACCAAATTTTCAACATGGGGTTTTTGGGACCCCTTCTCATGAATGATGTCACTGTCATGGCGCTATTCAGGCTCGAAGGGTGATTTCGCGCAGTGACTGTGCAGTGACTGCGAAATCACCCTTCTGGACTGAATACCACCATGACAGTGACATCATTCATGAGAAGGGGGCCCAAAACCCCCATGTTGAAAATTTGGTGCCAAAATTCCAAAAAATGACTGTTTAATGAGCGTGCGTTGCGCAGTTCCTACGCAGGCTCGTAAGTTCGCGAAATTTCAATATTTTCACTCCAGAGTTTCAACATTGCCATTTCACCACACTGTCTTATGAGTAGTACAGCTGTCATTTTTCACATCTCACCCAAAATGTGTTTCCACCCTTGTAGTGCAGAAACATGAGTCGTAAAGTAAATCAATGTACAGGACAAATTAAGAAAATCACAGTGACACTGTTCATGAGCAGAGGTCTTGAAATGGCTATGTTGAAAATTTGGTGAAAAATTCCAAAAATGACTGTTTAACGAGCGGCGTTGCAGTTCCTACGAGGCTCGTAAGTTCGCCAAATTTCAATATTTTCACTCAGAGTTTCAACATTGCCATTTCATCACACTGTCTTATGAGTAGTACAGCTGTCATTTTTCACATCTCACCTAAAATGTGTTTCCACCCTTGTAGCGCAGAATGGCGAGCCCAAGCGTAAATCAATGTTCTGACAGATTAATAAAATCACAGTGATACTGTTCATGAGCAGAGGTCTTAAACTGGCTATGTTGAAAATTTGGTGACAAACACCCATAAAATGACTGTGTTATGAGCGTGCATTGTGTCAGATATGGCAAAGAAACAAAAAAAGGAAAAAAATTAAGGGTAAAAATGTGCCTCAGAATTGCCGCAGAAATTGGTGTTGAGTGCCACAGAAGTTCTGTGGCAAATGAGAACCCTGCCGCAGAACTTTGCTCTGATGTGCCGCAGAAAAATCGGGGCCCTGACCATGAACATGCGCTGTCCCAAAGTGGATTTCATAGCATGACTACTCCAAAAAGATATTCCCTCTCTAAAGTCTGGTAAACCATATAGCTCCTGATGCTTAAAACCGCAAACCAAGCACTCTGAATATCGCAAGTTATATTTTCAGACTGCAGCCAAAATCCCTCACATGCGCTAAGGTGGCATGTTCTTGCACAAGTCTGTGTCTCCCTAGCGTGATGACAACTCTAGAGCACAGGAGCACCACCGTTTTGTAGGAACTCACAAATTAGCATTTTTGTCTTTGTTTGAAAAGTAGCTTAAAGCAGCGGTGCAATGAAAAATGCTTTTCCCCAAAAATCTAGTTTCAGCTAAAGTTAAGGAAAATATTCACATACCTGTCAATTGTAGTTATCTAGGTACAGTCTGTGCTGCACTCGATGAGACATTTTTCATTTTCTTGATCCTGACCCTTGCCAGGTCTACAGTGCTACTGTAAGTCTATGAAAAGTGTGGCAACCATCTTTTTTCTTGAGAAAAAATGAAATTATAACATTTATAAAATACTCAAATGTTGGCAGAATTAGAAAATTGTAGCACCAAATAAAATGGGAAGATGCCTGGAATCTTTTATAGTGAAAAAAAGGTAGGGTCAAATTTTTGCCCAGTTTCATTGCACTGCTGCTTTAATGCAACAGTGCAACAGCTGTTCCCCCAAAAAGCTAGTTTCAGCTATTAATAAGAAAAAATTAGTAAACCTGTCCAATCTACTTTTCAAGGTACCTCTTATGCTGCACACCATTAATTTTTTTTTTTTTTATTATTATTTTCTTGGTCCTTCTAACCCCTGGCAGGTCTACAATTCAATTTCTAAGTCAAATGTGGTAGCCATCTTTGAGAAAAAATTAAAACATTTATAAAATATTCCAGTTTTGGTAGAACTAGAAAAAATGTTTTACCAAGTAAAACTGGAAGAGGCCTGAAATAATTTATAGTAAAAAAAAAAAAAGAGGTAGGGTCACATTTTTTACCCCATTTTGTTGTACTGTTGCTTTAAGTTCTTATTCTTGTACGATTGATCAGCTTACCGACTAGGCAGAAACATGGCAATGATACAGGCAGCCGGGTTGGCCATGGCTCCCAAAGTAGCAGACAGATGGTAGGCTGTGCTCCCATATGGCATACATGAATATGTCTGGACAGATGGAAGGACGCCATTAGTCAATGAGTTTATCCAGGCAACAAGAAAATAGATAAATCCATACTGAGTTGCTGAGTATTTGACTTTAGTGTCTTCTGCTTCTTCTGTTTGTTCTTCCTTGCATTGTACTCTGCTATCCTGTATTTGCAGTTCCGTGGAACTCTGGGACATCCCTCCCAAACCAGCACTATCCTGCTTTGCTTCAGACTCTGTAAATGAAATGCATACCACTTGATCAGCCACCAGGTTTTCACTGGATGACCCCAATCGCCGAGAAAATCTTGTAAGGAAGCCAAAGGCTGACAGGCAGAAGACCATCATAGCAGTGAGAAAAAAGAAGAAGACCTCAGGGGAGAAATTGGCAGGGAGGTACTGAGTTTCAACCTTGTATATGTCCTTTCCTTGCATTCCATTATCCACAGTGGTGTTAGTTGTCACATTGACGCACTTCGTGATTCCAGTTCCCTGGCCCAGTGCGACCACACCTGGGATGAAGCCACTGAGACCTTCCCCAATGTAGTATGTCGTTAGATACCTTGGTGGAAGTTGTATCATGAAAGGCAGAAAAGTCACTGAAGATGTACAATCCACCAATGACAAGAAGAAAGTGAGTATTAGAAAGGCTGTGCCATGAAGTTCCCCAGCTATCATGGTAGTCTCTTTCCAAAAAAAGGCCAGCAAAAAGCAAGCTGCAATTCCAATGCACACAATGGTGTAGATGACAGCCACTTCCTTCAGCTTTCCAGGGCCAAATTTGTACATCAGCGTAACAAACAGTGGTCCTGTATTCGCTAGCTGGATGATGACGGTGAGATAAGAAGGTAAAAACCATCCTTCTGGCAACTTATTTACAATCAGAGGAAGCTCGACCCAAAGCCCATTGATTGCCACCCAAGAGCCAGTCCCAAAAATGCAAGTCAGTATGTGTATACGCCAAGACATGTTGCACTCCAGCTATCCTGACTTAATCTGCAGTCTGCTCATTTTTCTTAGACGATTTCTTTCCCACAAGGTGTACTCTGGACTAGTAACCACTCCCTCTTCTTAAGTGCTTCAGCAAGTCAGAATGTTCTTGGCTAGCTAACACGTCCAAGATTACAGACACTGTATTTCATATAAATAGGAGGCACTCAAAGATAAATTGCAACATGTTATGTAATTTGTTTCATCAGTATTGCCAACATGAATCAGTCAGTCTTGGTCATAAAGTAATATTCAATCTAGATTCTTTAACCATTGCTATCTCTGGGCTGCTGTCAGCTACAGGTAAGCCCAATACCTTATTCAATCCTTAGGCTGCCAACAGAAATACTGTAGAAAGCATAGTAATTTTGCACTCGTATGTAAGTCCATGGTACAGCAAGGGTTAAGAGCCTTTCATGGGCTATCATGCCACTTAGTGACCCTGAGCAAGTCATTTAACCTCCTTATGCTCCCTGGTCGCACCTGGAAACAAGCTCCACTTTAGTGTGCCTTTCCTGGTTAAACAATTTCCCTTTTCCCTGTACCTCCTGGAGAACTGGGTTTGAGTCACACAGCCCCAACTTGTATACTGTGTGACCCTGAGCAAGTCACTTAACTTCCTTGTGCTCCCAGGTCACACCTGGAAACAGGCTTCAGCTTAGTGTGCCTTTCCTGGTTAAACAATTTCCTCTTTCCCCTTCCTTTGCTTTCAAACTATGATAGATTCTGATGGCAGAAAGAGAACAAAGGTCCATCAGGTCTTCCCATGCTATACTACTGCTATGATGGGCCACTGCTTTTTGCGTTTTTTTGTTAATACTTTTACACAGAAATGTGATGGCAGAGAAAGGTACCACAGCCCATCTAGTCTGCCCAACACCTTATCTCCCCCCTTCTGTTATGCGTCCACCCTCTTTTCCCAACCCCCTAAAACTATCCCAAGCCCTCTTGAACCCCTCCACCATTTCAGCTGCCACTACCTCCTCCAGCAGCTTGTTCCAGGCCTCCACCACCCTTTCCGTTACAAACTGCCCCCTGACATTACCTCTGTATTGCCCACCTTCCAGTTTGAGGAGGAAAAGAGCTGCCTTTAGGAAGTACAAGAAAACAGGGAGGGGGAGGACAGGGAGGAATACTTGACAGAATCGAAGGAGGTGACAAGGGCAGTAAGGGGAGCCAAAGCATCTACGGAACTCAGGCTGGCACAAGGCATTAAGAAGGGGGAGAAGGATTTCTTTAAGTACATCAGGGAGAAAAAGAGCTGTAAGGACCACATAGTAAGGATTAGGAAGGAGGGGGGTTGAGTGGAAGCAAGATGCGATAAGGCGGAAGCACTAAATGAGTACTTCTGCTCAGTATTTACTAAAGAGAAGAGGGGGGTGACACCCAAGGTGGGAGAAATGGCAGAAGCAGGGTGGGAAGTGGTGACAGATGGGGAAATCATGGAGAGCAGAGTTCGAGAGGGTTTGAAGGCACTGGGGGTGGACAAGGCGCCAGGCCCAGATGGTATCCACCCCAGGGTACTGAAGGAGCTGGCAGAGGTCCTTGCAGGACCTTGGAAGACCTATTTAATGCCTCACTACATTTGGTGTGTACCTCAGGACTGGAGGATGGCTCATGTGGTGCCCTCCACAAGAGTGGCCCCAAGGATGAACCGGGAAACTACAGACCAGTGAGCCTCACATCCATCGTGGGTAAGCTAATGGAGACTGTCCTGAAGGAGAGGCTGGTGGCCCTCCTAGAGGCCAAAGGACTACAGGACAGCAGACAGCATGGCTTCATACATGGCAGATCCTGCCAATCCAACCTGGTCGAGTTCTATGACTGGGTAACTAGGCAACTGGACAGGGGCCATGCAGTGGATGTCCTGTATCTGGACTTCAGTAAGGCATTCGACTTAGTGCCACATGGAAGGCTGGGAAGGAAGTTAGTAGGCACAGGGGTGGGTGCAAAGCTGGTGAGATGGGTAGGAAACTGGCTGCAGGGAAGGCAGCAGAGGGTGGTGGGTGGGGAGCTCTCACACCCAAGGGCAGTGACGAGCGGTGTTCCACAGGGCTCGGTGTTGGGACCAGTGTTGTTTGGGATATTCATTGCAGACATATCATGGGACATCAAGAGCAAGATCAGTCTGTTTGCTAATACCAAGGTAGGCACGGTGGTGGATGACCTAGGGGGATGGCAGGCGTTGCAGGATGATCTGGCAAAGCTTGAAACCTGGTCAGACACTTGGCAACTGGGCTTTAATGCCAAAAAGTGCAAGGTGCTGCATTTTGGGATGAAGAACCAAGGAGGAGTTACCAGCTAGAAGTGCAGCTAGCCCAGACAGAGGAGGAGAAGGATCTGGGTGTGCTCATTACAGGGTCAATGAACAACTCGGCACAATGTAGGAAGGCAGCTGCAAAGGCCAACAAAATGCTGGGTTGGCATATTGCAAGGTATATCCTCGAGGAGGGAGGTGATTCTGCCACTGTATGGGTCATTAGTTAGACCACCTGGGTACTGCGTGCAGTATTGGCGTCCAGATCTCGAAGAGGGACATTAAGTTACTGGAGGGTAGCGCAGAGCAACAAAGATGATCAAAGAAGGCCAGATTTTATCATACGAGAGGAGGTTGAAGGAGTTGAACATGTACTCACTGGAGGAGAGGAGAGACAGGGTGACATGATTGAAACCTTTAAATACATGAAAGGAATAAACAAGACTGGTACAGAGGGCTGTTCAAGTAAGGGAGGGAGGGCCACCAGGGGCCATGATATGAGACTGGGAGCAGAAAGGTTCAGGAGGGAGATGAGGAGACACTTTTACAGAGAGGGTGGTGGCTGGGTGGAATGCGCTACCTGCTGAAGTGGTATGCAGTAGAACAGTGGACTGCTTCAAACGAGGATGGGACAGGACAAGGGGGGAGGGTTAATGAAGGGGAAGGGTGGAAGGAAGGGGCAGCTTCAGAATAAGGGGTGCTAGCTGCACATTCGAGCAGACTTGATAGACCTCTAGGCCTTTATCTGCTGGCAAATTTCGTATGTTCATATGTCCCCTCATGTTCACTCCCTTATTCAATTTAAACAATCTGTTACCCTCTACCTTATTTATTCCCTTCAGATACTTAAAGGTCTCAATCATGTCCCCCCTCTCCCTCCTAGTCTCCAGAGGGTACAAATTCAGCCCTCTCAATCTTTTCCCATAGGGTACATCCTGCATCCCTTGTACCATTTTGGTTGCCCTTCTCTGCACCCTCTCCATCAGCTCAACATCTCTTCGTAGGTGAGGCCTCCAGAACTGCACCCCATACTCCAGATGCGGCCTAACCATGGTTCTGTATAATGGCATTAGCACCTCCCTCTTCCTGCTATTAAAACGCCTCGCAATGCAGGCCAACATTCCGTTTGCCTTTCCCTCCACCCTGCTACACTGGCTGCCCACCTTGAGGTCACGCGATACCATAATCCCCAGGTCCCTTTCTGTTTCCTTCTCCTTAATCACCAACCCCCAAGGGGTAAGTTTCTCCTATTCTTCCTCCCCAGGTGCATCAGCAAGCACTTTGTGCATTAAACTTCAATTACAGGTGTCAGACCACCTCTCCAGCCTCTCCAGGTCCCGCCTCATGGCGTGCACCCCACTAGGTGAAGCCACCGAATTGCAGACCTTTGTATCATCTGCGAACAGGTACACCCATCCCTCCAGACCCTCTGCTAGGTCACTAACATAGATGTTAAAGAGTATTGGTCCTAGCACTGACCCCTGTGGCACCCCACTGGTCACCGCCCATTCCCTGGAATGTGTCCCACTTACCACCACCGTCTGACTCCTTCCCTTCAACCAGTTTTCCACCCACCTGGTGATGCTGTTGTCCACCCCTAGTCTGTCCAGCTTATGTACCATTCCACCATGTGGAACGGTGTCGAGGGCCTTATTGAAATCCAGATAGGCCACGTCCACTGCTCCTCCCTGGTCCACTATCTGTGTCACCCCATCAAAAAACTCAATCAGGTTAGTCTGACAGGACCTTCCCTTGGTGAAGCCATGCTGCCTGTCATCCTGCATGCCATTTATCTCCAAGTATTCTAACAACCTGATCTTAAGTAGTGTTTCCATTACCTTCCCCACCACCGAGATAAGACTAATAGGACGGTAGTTTTTGACCTCGTCCTTCCACCCCGCCCTTATGTAGTACGACCACCTCTGCCCTCTTCCAGTCCATTGGCACCACTCCGTGACCAAGGACAAGTTAAACAGCTTTGCTGGATGTGGTGCCAGATCATCCTTCACCTCCTTGAGAACCCTTAGGTGTATTGCATCAGGCCCCATTACCTTGTCTACCCTAAGTCTGCCCAGCTCTTTCCTTACTCCTTCAGCAGTGAATTCTGCCAGTCACCTGCCTGTGGCTGTTACCCTCCCCACCCCATCCTGGTACCCTACCCTCCCTTTCCTCCATGAAGATTGAGGTGAAATAGCTGTTTAATGCCTCTGGTTTTCCGAAGTCCCCTTCCAGTATTGTTCCACTTCCCCCTTATCCTTCCAATCCCATGCTGTGCTCTCCTCTTTTCTCCAACATACCTAAAGAAGGTTTTGTCCCCCTCCTTGCCTGCTTTGCTATCCTCTCCTCTGTGGCCTCCTTAGCCCTTCTTATCTTTTGCCCAGCCTCCTTTCTTTTTTCCCAGTAGGTTTCCCTGTCCTCATCCTTTTGTGTCCTCCTGTACCTCTTGAATGCTCTAGTCTTCTCCTTGACCCCTAACGCCACCTCTCTAGTGAACCATAGAGGTCTTTTCTGTCTTCTATTCTTTCTAACCCTTCTTATACATGAGTCCCTGGCTTTAAATATCCCTCTCTTGATGGCTGCCCATAATTCCTTCACCCTCTGCACATCCCCTATCCTCAACATTTCTTCCGCAACTACCTTCCTCATTCCATGAAAGTAAGCCTTTCTGAAGTCCATTACCTTGGTTATTGTCCTAACCCTCTCCCTGCCCGCTCTCACCCTGAACCTGACAGTCCTGTGGTCACTGGTGCCAAGCTCTTCCCCATCTCCACCTCCTCGACACTGTCCCCATTTGTGAGGACCACATCCAACAGGTTTACACCCCTAGTGGCTCACTGACCCTTTGTTACAGGAATATGCCCTGAAGAGCCTCTAAGATGCCCCTGCTCCTTGCGGAGATTGCTGTCTGGGCCTCCCAGTTGATATCTGGAAGGTTTAAGTCCCCAACTAGCACAATTTCCCCTTTCCATGCCATCCTCGCTACTGATTCTGCAAAGTGTCTATCCCCTTTCTCCCCCTGCATAGGAGGCCTATAGACTACACCAACATGCATGTTTTCCCCGTCCCCTTTTCACCCCCTTCTGCCCGGGCTGCCTCCATCCTCCAGCCATGTCACCCCAGCTTCTCCGTGGACATACCAGACACGTCTGCCTCCATGGCTTACACCCTGGTGGGGACTGGCAGGAGCCGGTCATCGAGTGCAGGGCCTGTGGGTGAGCAGAGTCATCCTGGGAGCCAAGATTTCCTGTTTTCTCTCCCCCCTCTGGGGGGAGCAGACATGCAATGTCATCATGACATGCATTACATGCTCTCACATGATGACATCTGTCATTGCTCCCACCACACTGGCAGCCTGAACTGCCCTACCCCCTAGCCTCTGCTAGAGGCCAGGCACACATTGCGTTTCACAAAGCTCCCTCCCTGGAGGAGGAGAGCAGTCCTACTTGTGCTCGATCCTCCTCTCCCCCCCCCAGTCAACCCTCAGACTTCACAAGTTCACTCACAAACCCAGGTCTTCAGTGTCCAAGTGGTAGCACTACCACTGTTCCAGTGGGTGGGCAAGATAATGGACCACTGTTTATGAATGTTTCTCTTTAAACTTGATACACAGCAAAACAGTGTTCTCCTCCAGTGTTCTAAGCTCCTGCCTTCAATACCTGAGTGTGTCTCCCACATTTTGTCTCTGTTTACATCATTTTTGAGAGCTGGTGCCACACTTATTTTCTGATGAGAGCTTAAAGTGGCACTGAGAACCTTCTTAAGCTTCAAAGTGTCCTTAGTTAAAACAAAAAACATGTTAGCATTGTTCGCCTTCTGGAGAGCTGCTGATGTAGGTAGTAGTTTGCTTCTGGTTCCTTTTTCTTTTAAAAAGTGAAAAACAGACTGCCAGCCATACTGATGTTACCACACAAAAACATGTTTGTTTACACTCCTTGATCAACTCCCAGTGCATCTTTCCTGGTCTTGGGAACAACTCCAACACAGTGTAGCCATACATTATGCGATGGGAGGAAAGGAGACTATTGCCTCTGAGTGGATGGATGCACTATTTGATGGTGTTCCTTATGTTCAAAAAGTGTGCAATAAGGGTAGATCAAGGATTTAAAACAAAATAGGTTGGGTATAATTACACCATCAGCATGCATTTCACTCCTACTAAGAAGGAAGGCAGATAAAACAACCAGCAACATCAATGAATTTAAGAGAACAATCAAAAAATGTCACTTCTTATTTAGAAATAATATGATGCAAATATGGTTGATGGTATCCCTTTAAGAGGTTCAGTATGTTTCCAGAAGCTGAAACCCATCCTTTATACCCTTCATTTTCTGTAGGAGAACAAGTGTCCTGTGCACCTGCTATGTTTGTAACTTGAAAGATGCCCTTCCAGCTCCAAGAGGGCTGTTGCTCAAATCCTGCAAGTTGGAGCAGTAATCCAGTACATGGCAGGGCGTGCATTATGAGGGAAATTGGCCCACCTCACATTCACAGAGTGCCTAATGCACCCAAATGGTATCCCTCAGTCATGCACACCTCCAAGAAACATTTTGCAATGAAAAATAGACTTCCCTGATTTTCAGCTTCAGAAGAGAGTAATGAGGTTTAGACAGTTGAGTAGTTCTAACTTATGGCAATGGGATGACATAGAACATATGATCAGCTTTGACCAGTCATTTGTGCTGTGTGGAATTTACGAATTCTAACAGAACAGGATTCAGTGGAAATTTGGAAAATTCTGCCTAATTCTCTTCCCATGGAACTCCGTTGGTAGCAGAGTTCTGAAATTCTGAAAATGGAATGTGTTTTACGAATTACTGATCTGTGGTTTACGCAAACTGTGGATTCCTTTTCCGCAATCTGTGGAAAATTATTCCATGGTTTACATAATCCACAGAAAGTTGTTCCACGGTTTACATAGAAATGTGTTTTGGAGTTCCACAGAATTCAAAAAGCATTTCAGAAGCAGAGTTTGTGCAAGCCACGCTGGCAAGCTGTGTTCAGGAATGAGCATGGGTTGCTGGGGATTGGCCAGAGTGGGAGAAGAGTGGGTGCCCCAGGGGTTGCTCTCCACTTTTGGCGAGGGACATCTGCATGCTCTGCTGAATGACTGCCATCCAGTGGAGCCAAGTGGTAGTACGGGATGAGGAGGGCAGAAGAAGGGAGGGCTGTGAGACTCCATAGCGTGAGCCTGCCTCCATATGCACACACTGATGAGGAACGCCCCAACTTGGAGAACCAGGGAGAAAAATATGGAGAAAAACTGGTGGCAGGACAGGTGCAAATGAAGCCTATCCGCCGCACCACTGGACCACCAGAGCTGTAGACTGGATGTGTGTACTTCGGGGGGGGGAGATGTCCTTCCCCCTCCTAGCCCTACCACGGGGGAAATCCATAGGGGTTTTCGGTCTCTCAGGTGAGTTCTGGGAGGTTACAGGACAGTGGGGTTTGGCATGGCAGAGCTGAGGGGGAGCCCATCCTGTCCTGACCAGAACAATAAACAATGGATGGAAAAAAAAGACTTGACCATTCTGCCAGCAGAATTCTACACTTTGCACAGCTCTACCAGACATTCTTCTTGTTATAATTACTGCTGCCCCCCTTCAATACACAGACTCGATCTGTGTTTCAAATGCCGTAATAACAAGGTTACCCAGTTACTATGGTGTTTTGTTTCAATCCCAGTCAGTTCCATTTGTAGGGTGCTACCTCATTGGTGCTTAATCTGTTTATGAGTGGGCTGAACACTTCCACAAACATGGCAGCTCTGTTGCTTGGTTAGCGGAGATTCGTACTCTTCAGTTGCCTCTGTTCTCGTTGGATTATTTACTATTTATCTGATTGATCCTGATATTCATTGGCTTTTGGAGACAATGACTGCGATTGGGATCGGGCTGCGGCTGACTAACTGCAGCACTGCTTATGTGCGGTTCCACGCCATAAATTAAAAAAAAAAAAAGAAAGAAAGAAACGAATGTCCATACTGGAGAGACGGAGAGAGAGGACTGAGAGAGAGTGTGTGTGTGTGTGTGTGTGTGTGTGTGTACTGAGCAATGCACTGACTCCTTGCACATGTAATTATTAAAAAAAATAAAGCATAAATGATTGTGTGTCTATGAAGTTTTTTACACACCCTCGGTGTGTGATGACCTAATAAACTTCCCATGTTTCGCTCTCAAGGTTTATGGGTCATCACATACCTCGGGTATGTAAACAAACTTTGGAACACACAGTCACCTATGCATTATTCTTTATGTTTATATGTTTATTGAAGTACAGAACAGACCATTGAGCCAAGGCACATCTACAGCGGCCTCACTGGGGACAAGACAATTAGCTGTTGCACATGAACGATGTATACATAAGAAAACATATGATAATCTATTGTTGTTTCTAGTATGTAACATAAACTTAAGGTATATACAGTGCATATGTAAGCTGTAAGACATGGCAGGGCATTGGTTGTCTGAGGTTAATGAATGCCCAGGCATATAGTGAGGCACAAAGCATTTGAGCCGAGTGCCTTCAGCACCTGTCAGTGAATTAACCCCATATGGCCAACAACCTGAAGTGGCTTATTGTGCTTATAAAATAAGTGAACAGAGGAACAATTAAAAAAAAATATAGGGGTCTAACCCCCCCTGCAAATGGGGTTCCCAAAAGTCTTCCAGGAGCTTGCCTGAATGCTCCAAGTCTGGTCGGTGTTCAGTGCCTGAGCTGTTTAAATGTGGTTCCAAGTGAGTGCTATTTGAGCCTCCATGTACTGTCTCTTTAAGAGCTGTCTACTTGTAGACTTAATTTGTTTGTATGGAGGGGGACTGTGCATTTAATGCTCGAATCCCGCCCAAGCTGCTGCCAATTCACTCCGTTTCTGCCGTCGCTACATGTGCAGAGGGAACCTTGTTGAAAGATATAACTGTTTGCCAGAAATCATTTAGAGTGACTGAGAAAATGTAGTTTGTCTAACCTGTCTTTATTTTAGCACAAACGGTTTCAGTGTAGCTCTTTCATTTTGGTCCTGAACTGCTGTGCTGGGTAAATTGGGTTAAGGGTGCCCTAAAATGGAGCCTGTGGACAAATCGAACTTGGACTCTTAATTTTAAGCCAGCCACAACAGGGATGGATGGCATTAAGGTTTTGGCAAGGTGTGCTCCTTCGAAACTTAGGAGCACACATTGACAAAATGTAGACCCAAAATATGTGCTCCTGACCATTGAATGTGTGCTTCTATGCACATAATGATATTTTGAAAGGGTATGTGAATTAAAAGACTTTTACCATGTGTAGGAGTGCCTGTAACTCTGTGATTCTCCTGGTAATGGCTACCAGGAAATCAGTCGTCCAAGTCAAGTACTTTAGCTCAGCTGAAGACAAGAGTTCGAATGAGGGCTGCATGAGCTATGCAATATGAGCTATGCAATACAAATATTCAGATCCCAAGCAGGAACTGGGTCCCAAAATGGGGTGTTGATGAGATAAACAAGAACTTTGAAAAACTTACTGAACACAGGGTGAGAAGCAAGGGAAGATCCCTACCCTGCAGAGAGAAAAGTAGAGACGACTGGTACATGAACCTTAAGAGTGGTAGGCCTAAGGCCCAAGCTATTCAAATGGACTAAATAGTCCAAGGCTGTGGAAATGCTAGCAGAATCTGTATATTACTCTGAGAACGCCAGATGCTGAATCTCTTCCACTTGGTGTTACGGGTTTTTGTGCCAGAATATTTCCTAGAAACCTTAAAAATATCAAACTCCTTGTGAGAGATGTAATCCTGCATACTCTTAACTATTGAGCCATGTTTTGAGTTAATGAGACTGGAGATTGGGGTATCAAATCGTCCCATGGTGCAGTGGTGGGAGGACAGTAGGTTGTGCCTCCTGGGAAGAAGACAGAGGAATTGTCACTGCTAGAGGGACTGCAACAGAGAATACCAATTTGGTTGCCTGGCCCAATCCGGTGCCACCAATATATCACTGTGCAGGGTTGATACCTGATTTTTATCAGTACGCTGAAAATATCAGAGCAAAAGGAAAGGTGTATAGAAACTGGTTTGTTCAATCAAACAGGATAGCATCCTGAGGAACAGACCCCAGGATTGGAGGTCTGAAGAAAAACAGAGGAAGATGATGATTGTCTGCAAAGAGATATCTTTGGAGTGCCCCCATTTCCTGAAAATGATCTGAAGAACCTGGTAATTCAGGAACCATTCATGGTGAACTGCCTAAGAAATTCTGAGGGCATCTGCCAGCACATTGTCCTTCCCTGAAAGATACATTGCTATTAGGGAGCTCTGGACTGGAGGGAGTGAGCTAACAATCGTAACTTCATGGGTTCTGTACAGCAGGCTGTACACCGAGTGCCCCCTTGCTTGTTTATGTAGTACATGGTGGTGGTGTTGTCTGTCCTGACTTGCACCACTTTCCCTTGAATTGATTCTGAGAATGCTTGAAGGGTTATAAACACAGCCTTCCTGAATTCCAGAAGATTGATGTGAAGGAGAGACTCCTGCTGTGATCATGTTGTGCCCTGCGCAGAAAGGTTCCCCCAAATGAGCTCCCCAACCCAGATGGGATGCATCTTCTGTTGTCATAACTAAGGTTGTCTAGTGAAAGAAAGGGACTCCTTGACAGACACTGTCTTCCTCCAACCACCTTTGGAGAGCCTGGACAAGACAGTTACTGGAATTAACTTGGTAAAGGGGTCCTTTTTTCTGAGACCAGAAGGACCATCGTTGAAACTAAAGGTAGAAGAAGAAGAATCAGCATTTATATAGCACGTTTCGTACACAGTGTATCCCAAAGTGCTTTACAAGCAATGCTAGATTGGTAGTGAAGTGACTGAATGTGTGGTGGTGGCCATATTGCACATCATCACCCACACACAGCCTGGATAATTGCATGAACCAGTTTATGGGAAGGGCAGTGTTGGCCAGGACACCTGAAATGTTCCCTTCTCTTTTGTGAAGAGTGCCCTGGGTTCTTTTACTTTCACCTGAACACCCACCAGGACAACAACAGGATGGACAGAAGGGACCTCGGTTTAACATCTCATCTGAAGGACAGCACACTCCAGCAGTACAGCACCCTCAATATTGCACTCTGATGCCAGCGATTGTTAGGTGCAAGTCCAATCCCGGTGTAGAACAAGAACCCATGACCTTCTGGTCCAGAGGCGGATGTGCTACCAACTGAGCTATGCTGACATTTGGAACCTGGCTTCCTGGACAACTACACTGGAAGCTGCTTTGTGGCCTAAAAGTTGAAGAAAATGCCTGGCTGGCCAAGACACCTCAGGGTCTGAAGGGCGGTGTCTGCCAAATTTCTAAGAGCAATGTGCCCTTGGAAGAGGGAGAAAGGCCTTTGCCTGAATGGTATCCAGCTACCCCTATGAAGGTGAGAAGTTGAACTGGTTGCAGAACAGACTTGAAAGATTAAGAAATCCTACATATCCCAGAAGCCTCTGGGTAACAGCCAGAGCATCCAGCGACCTTGACTTGGTCTGAGAAGTGATGTATCATGAGCCAGTCATCTAGATAGGGAAACAGAAATGCCCTGCCTTCTGCAGAAGGTTACAGCCACTACAACGCATTTTGTAAAGAGTCTGTGGGCAGGTTTCGGGCCAAAGGGCATTGCTTTGAACTGATAATGACCGAAAGGCAATGTGAAGCTGAACTACTTTGTGGGAGCACTGATTGGAATGTGTAAATAGGCATCCTTGGGATCCAGGGACGCTAGCCAGTCTCCTGGTGTCAGAGAGGAAAGAATGTTTCCCAGAGTCACCATTCTGAATTTTTGTTTCGTAAGATGTTTGTTCAGATATCTCAGGTCTAGGATGGCCTTGGGTCACCACTTCCGCTTTGTGGTAAGGAAGCAGGCGGAGCAAAGAATCTGACAGTTACATTGGAATGTACCGGGGCAGAGGTTTGAAAACCAAGCTCAACGTTCTATTGTTTTGCATAGAGAACTTGACTCTCCATGGCAGTTCAAGTGCTGAGACGGCTACATGTATATTGTCAGAATACAGCAAGACTTCATGTTGTTTGAAGGGCTCATTGTAATTTGTTATCCTCGCATTGTCCTAGGTGATTAGAATAAATATAGTGCTGATCTTTCTCATTTAAACAGAGGCACACATGCTATTGTCCTACACTGTTGATATTACAAAAAATACAGAAGCGTTTGACCAACAGTATGACGGATTTAATAGAATACAGTGCATGCTGCGTGGCAGTCAGATTTGTAATGTCTATAGAATATTATGTTTGGTAATACTCACATTTTTCACGTGGCTTGAAGAGAAATTTACTGAAATGGCCTGAAAATATTGTAAGATCAGAGCTTGTAAGCTGAAACGTAATGCCCTGTTTTGTTATGCATGCTACTCAAATCTACTGTTGTATGACTGCACTGTATGCTACAGAAATCCACTGTCTGTGGCAGGACTGCTTTGTTATGTAGCCTGCCTTTCAGCATATCCACCACAGTGAAATACAGACTGAAATAGTATTAATAAACATAATTTGGACTAATCTGATTCATTATCATTACAATAGCAGTGTCGGACAACTTTTCCTGTAGCTGTTAAAAATGTATGCAACTGCTTCTGTTAGTTTTCACACTTC
This sequence comes from Neoceratodus forsteri, assembly GCA_016271365.2. Taxonomy (NCBI): domain Eukaryota; kingdom Metazoa; phylum Chordata; order Ceratodontiformes; family Ceratodontidae; genus Neoceratodus; species Neoceratodus forsteri. The sequence continues at coordinate 104,877,373 of JADMNL010000028.1, forward strand.
TTACTATGCCCTGTAACTGTCCTGGAAGGGTCCATTTCGTGGTTGTTGAGATGTCATTGTTCCCAAGAGCTGCATTAGCATACAAGAATGGGATGCCTTAAGCCTTTAAACTCCCCAGTATGCTGGTCTGCTTAAGTAGTTTTAAGAGAAGCAAGCTGTAAGAAGATATGAAATACATCATTTACTTCCAGTGACTTTTACAAGCTATCGGAGTTGGAATGCATGTTCCTTCCCCCTTTAAACTCCATCTGGTTTATAATTTTCCAGTGAGTGTTTGCAGGGTATTTGTTATTTCAACATAGAGATTCATGCTATAAATGGTTAATCTGACATGTTCTCATATGCTAATGCAGCGCCAGCGGTCAGGAACAATATTTCAACAACCACGGAATGGACCCTCCCAGGACAGTGAAAGGGCGTAGTAAGAAGTGTGGAAACTAATGGAAGCAGTTGCATACATCTCTAACAGCTACATGAAGAGTTGTCTGTGTTGACATGGAAACAAATGACATTTAGAACACACGGAGGGTACAGTTTAATAAGTAGAGCACCTTGAAGTTGAAACTGAGTATGTGAGGCCAGAGCAAATAAAAGTAACCATTTTTCAGGACATTCAGTAGTAGTAGTAACCATATAAAATTTCTATAATATTTGATGCATTACAACACATGAAATGTATGATACTAAGAATTACATTTGTAATTGTGATACAACTCTTGAAATATGTAAAAACTGCTCTCAACAGCAATAAACTAAAGGTCGTAGAAAAAATGCAATCATGTGTCATTCTTGTATGATTCTTGGCTACATTCTACTCACTTATTCAGAGCAGTCTCAGCAGTAACATTACACAATTAAGGCCTCTTTCAGATATAACACACACACACGTCAATCATTAACTGTATTATAATGCTTAGATGAATTCATCACAGATTAGAACATGTATAATTTGCAACAATGCAGGCATTTGGCATGTCGTCAGCACTACATGGATGAGGTCTGGTAATTTCAGTAGATTTTTGTAATCCGGCTCCTGATCTTGACGCATTTATCTATGTATGTATGTAAGAATCTGTATGATCCTGCTAATAGTCCCCTCACCCCCCATTAGTAATAGATCAGAAGCAGCAGAGGCTTTACTTAGAATAAGTTCAGACATCATGGTACTTGATGAACAAGATGCAAAAAATGTGTTGGTGATGTACACACCACACACACATACACCCCAAAAAGGGAATGAACCCCTAATACACAGTTTCACAATCATTGGCATAGTTGTACTGTACAGGAGAAAATGCACCCCAGCTGTTATAAATTAAGTTCGTAAGTAACATGTATTGTGAGAAAGTAATGTTCTGTCAGTTTAAATCCAGCATTAATTCTTCATCATTGGAATGTAAACTAACGGAGTCATTGCTTCTACTTTCTTTTTATAGAGTGGTGTGTTGACCTTCTCCTCAACTTTATTTGTTCCCAGTCTTTATGTATTAAATGGTAGTCAATTTTCTGTACACTGCAGTACCACTCACTTTCACAAAATAATGCTAACAGGTTCCCCACATAACAAGCCTTAAGATGATTTCGAAGTTTGTTTTTGATAACATTTCGTGCAGAGAACCCCCTTTCTACTCCAGCCGTCGACACAGGTACCGTCAGTGCTACAGTGCACAGAAAATAAAAGTTTGGGAAGGCATCTGCAAATTTATCAACCTTCTGCATTATCTTAAGAAGACTGCTGTCACCCTTAATGGACTTAATTAAGTCCCTGTATGCTTCACATTCAGTTAGATTAATAGTTAGTTCATAGAACTTAAACACCTTTTGCAGTGACACTTGATCTGCTTGTCCATCAAGTACCTTAAAGAGATCTTTTAAGAAGTGATCCTTGTCTTCAAATATCGTTCCTAAAGTTTAAGTATTAGATTATCTATGTATCCATTTATTTTTCTAGTTACTCTGGCTTGTTCATGCCTACTCAAAGAGAGCGACACAATTAAGTGTCTAGTTTTAATGGAATACATTTTTGAATTGGTCACCACTTTTTCTAGCACCTTACTTCTCGTCTGACGTACCCAGAGTAAGGCTTCTGCCGCTTCCAATTCATAAGCCACTACCTCACTTAGTGCATCATTTACCTCATTTATGAATCTGGCCAGTGAGTTGCTGGATTTTTATTTAGACCCTTCAGTTTGTCACAGCATAACCTATATTCAGGGATTAGGTCTTCATATGTTGCATTCTCACTCTGACATTTTTTACTAAGCAAGGTCAGAAGTGGGAGGACATCACACAGAGCATTTAGAGTATACAGGAAATCTAGTGCTAACATTTCAGAAAGTAACTTTTGAGCCAGAGTTTTTGTTTCCTCAGCTAATTTGGGGTCTAAGCTAACATCTTTCAACTCCTGTATAATAAAGGGTAGCATTTTATGTACCGAGGTTACACATGATTCAAACAGCCAGCGAATGTCTATTGCCGATATTTCTTTGAATTTAGCCTCCTGGGCAATATAAAGTTCTTTTAGTTTCCCCTTTCTGTGACTTGACATGTTGTAATACGCTGGGACCTGGATATTCAAACTGTACCAGGCTGTGGTGCAAGCCTGGACGCAGCTCAACTCCGTTGCGCAGGGGAGTGGCCTGGGCGATATTCAATGGAGCTGCGCTATGGCGCAGCAGTTTTGAATATCGCACCTTGGTCACCCCCACTGTGCATGGCATAGTAGCACTGCACCAGTGCAAGTGGCAAGAGTGGAGCATGGAGATGCGCTGGCGCAAGTGCCATTGCGTCATGCACAGCACCTGCGATATTCAAAGGGGGACATGCAAATGGGGCCATAATTTATGCAAGGCGCACAGGGGGCCATTTGCATCTCATCATGGACCCATTTGCATGCCATTCGCATGCAGGTGCGCTGATCCCCGAGGACTTGCGCCTGGCGCCCTGCCAGGCAGCAGCCGTCGGGGACCGACGCCCCCTGCAGCCCATTTGCGGCATTCGTGTAAAAATGAAAACCCCTCTTATATCCCTGGTAGTCCAGTGGACCTCTATGTGCCCGATCGCGGGCATCTGTCCTGACGATTACGCCCCCCAAGTCCAGTATCCCTGGTGGTCCAGTGGACCGATTGCTGCCCGATCACAGGCATCTGTACCTCAGCAAATACCCCTAAGACCCTGGTGGTCTAGTGTTCCCCACCCACCCGCCCACTGAGCCACACGCCCCACTCCCAGCGTCAGCGGCGGTGGAAGCACCCACCACCTGCCTCCCGCCAACTGACAACTCTGTGGGCTGCACACCATTGGTTTACAGTGTGAGCCAATGGGCGTGCAGCCTTTCTACATATATTCAGTCCAGATATGTGAATTCACATATCTGGACTGAGTAGTATGGATTGGGCTGCATGCCCATTGGCTCACGCCAGAACTAGTGGGTGTGCAGCCCTCACCGAGCTGTCAGTTGGTGGGCAGCGGGCGGCAGGCAGGTGGGTGCTGCCGCCTGCCAGCTGACGGGGAGCGGGTGGTAGGCCTAGTGGGTGGGTGGGTGGATGGGGTACACTAGACCACCAGGGTCTTAGGGTATTTGCTGAGGTACAGATGCCCGTGATCGGGCAGCAATCGGTCCACTGTACCACCAGCGATATTGGGCTTGGGGGGGTTCAATTACTGATGCCCGCGATCTGGCTCAGTGCGGTCCACTGGACCACCAGGGATATTGGACTTGGGGGGGATTTCTACATGGATGCCCGCAATGGGGCATAGGGGGGCACCGCCAGGTGTGGCAGGAACTCAGGTGGCCACCCACAGGTGGCAGCTGCTGTGTTGCACCCTGCAATGCAGCAGCTCACCTGTGGGTGGCATCACTTGTTCCTTTTTTTTGTGGTGTAACTTTGTGCAGGCGCAGGTAGGGGTTGCGCTTGCATGACTCTGCACATTCCGGGCTGAATATCGGGCTGTGCGGGTTATGCATGGGCACACCCCCACCTGTGCCTGCATACATTACTGATGTGTTCGCCAAGATTGGGATTTGTGCGGCGACTTTTCCTTTTTGAATATTGCGCCGGAGCGCATCAGTGGGTTGTGCATGGTGCAACACTATTACGCCATGCACAACCCTTTTTGAATATCTGGGCCTGGGAGTTTAATAAGTGTTTTTTTAAATTGTGCAACATCTTTTGCTGCAGCTGATGCAGCTAGATTAATACGATAAGCTGAGCAATGGAACGCGATTAACTTTGGGTTGTCGTTTTTCAGCAGTGATGCAACTCCACCCTGCAATGCAGCAGCTCACCTGTGGGTGGCATCGCTTGTTCCTTTTTTTTGTGGTGTAACTTTGTGCAGGCGCAGGTAGGGGATGCAACTCCAGAATGAATCCCAGACATCACACTTACACTGTCTGAACAAAATGCCACACGGTTATCTAATGCAAGTCCGCATGCTGCAATTTCAGATATGATTAGTAATACTAACAGCATCACACCCAGAGAGTTTTACAGCTGATAGAAAATGTTCCTCAATATTATTCTCTAAATAAAAATGTATAAATATAAGGAGGCATGGCTCTGTTGATATATCTGTACTCTCATCAGCTAAAATTGCATATCTGCCTGTTGTTTATGCCCTCTTGACTACATACTCCCTTATTTTGCAAGATAAAATGTCATGTTTTTCCTCAACACTGTCATGGCTACTATGAAGTATTCCCCCGTTTCCAATTTCATTCTGCACTGCACTCATTCTATTTTTTGGTACAGACCCAATAAAATTTATTAATTTACCATATACTGTATTTGGCAGTCCATTTTCTGCCACAAACTGTGTTAACTGCATTTCAAAGTTCCTGGTTTTTCCCCTTTTCCCTTCTTGTTGTTGTTGAACAATTCTGGCTGTTTCCAGTGCTTTATCAAAAGTAACTCCTGACACAGCATTGACTCTCTGACGATGTTCTACACTGCATTCATGTCTGCTGAGTTTTGATTTTTTATAAATGTTGTTGGTCCAATTGCAGCAGTGTCGACATGTCTTATTTTTAGTATTTAGATCAATTGCAAGCCATGAAAAAGTACATTCCCACTGAGAGTCATAATAAAGAATGTTTCCATATTTTGCGTTTCCTATTGCTAAATCCTCATTATATATTACTACTTCATCTGAGCTCTCGCCTGTTGTCATTACTGATACAGCTGACATTGCAGATGAAGGGTCAGTGTCTGATGATTTTGAACATGCATTCCTGTTTTTACTACGCTCATTCTCTTCACATTCAAACTGAATCCTGACAGTCTGCATCTAGTGGAACGCTGTGCTGCCCTATCAAATAACATAAATAGTGAGTTAGGATCAGAGTTAATAAATAAGCTCAACCGCTAACTTATATATTGAAATAAAAAAATGAATGAGAAAATCTGGCTACTGATTGACTGGATTGAGTACATATTACAGCAGAGTACAGGGTTGGCAACTACAGTTCCATCGGTTCAGTTAAAAAACAAACAGGAGCCCTCCTTTTAATATGGCTCGGACCAGGTTTTCATCAGTATTTGTAGCAGTTTTTGAACAACTATTGTTCTGTAAGGTCAGAAAGCACTGCCTGCTGCATGAGAGTTAATTATAGTCACAACAGAAGTGATATAAACAACTGATAGATGAAAATATTGATGAAGACCTGGTCTGCACTGTATTAAAAGGAGCGCTCCTTTTGTTATCTCAGACATGAAAAAAATTACTACAGCAGGCTTAAATTCTGGAAGGAAGTGCATCATACAAGGCAGGAGGTAAATGGCAATCTGACTAAAAATAACAAAAGTATAGGGCACAGTTTTACCTAGACTGAAGCACTGCTGCTTTACTATGTATTAATGAATGACAGTGAAATAAGTCACCAATTGGTTTTTGGTGATGTACTTTTCGGATTATAGTGCTCAGATTTTTGCACTTTAGCCTAAAGCAAAGCATTTTTGCAGGAATAGTATGTCCAAATTTGATTTCTGAACTAATCCAATCAAACTGTTAATATGGTTACCGTTGACTCTGCAAGAACTGTTCTGTAACCATGCACCCCCACTGTTCTCTGGATGTGGTCACCTCCCTAACAGTACTAGGTTTACAGAAGCAGTAAAATTATTCAGTTGGACAACACATCAGACTCCTCAACTAATATGCACTTAGATATTTATAGTACAGTTACGTGACAAGTTACCGTAACAGTATATCTTCGAGCGAAGCCCTTACACCAAGACAGACATGTAGGAGTGACACCACTGGGTGGCAGATCTTAGCAATCTCTTTTCTCCAACAGTACCAATGTGGGACTGCCCACCCGACGTCACTCATCCCCCGACATCAGCTGGCATAAACTAAGGTAGGGGGCGGGCGGGCGGTCCCTGCCCATGTGCTCCAGTCTTTGACAGCCCAAGGCATACTTACGAATGGAAATGGCGTAATAGGAACTTCTGCAAAAATTATGGCCAAACTAGCCCCTGCAGCATAAAAAACTTGGCCCTAGCAAGAGAGACCTAGTCATGGGGTAAGGAGGGCGAGAAATCATAATCATACCTGCTGCAAGAGCTTCTCCAGATCTGTTATGGCAAGTACTTAACTGTACCATCTCATTTAGAGACGTGTACTATCTCACTTACAGACGAGGCAAGTCTTGCAGCAGGTGACACATGTAGGACTGATACTGATATGGATTCCATCCCAAGTAGTATGAAACTGAAGACAACCCTTGGGAAGGGTAAGGAAACGTAGACACACCCCAAGCAGTATAAAGCTTAAGACAACCCTTGGGAGGGGGAAGAAAACATACACACCCAAGGCAGTATAAAGCTTAAGACAACCCTTGGGAGGAGGAAGGAAAAGTACAGACACACTAGGAACAGGAAGTTCTCATGAGATCTGCGACCTGATTATTGTGCGACTGTTGAAGGCCTGACAGTGAGAACAGGCGCCGGAGTCATGGCCAGGGCCCAGGCAATAAAGGCAGGTGGAGTGACCATCTTTAGATGAAATCTGTCTGCCCCATAGATGAAGTGGACATACGTAGAGTTTGAGATCGAAGTACAAAAAAAAACTGATTCTTAAGCGAACGGAACTAGCCAGAGAACTGACAGCAAAGTAACGCGTGCCGCACTGGGAAAGAACTAAAGCACATGGGAACTGCACCCTACCTTTATACCGGCTGACGTTAGGGGAGGAGTGATGTTGGGTGGGCGGTCCCACGTCGGTACTGCTGTAGAAAAGAAATTGCAGAGATCTGCTGCCAGGCGGCATCAGCCCAAGTTAACATTACCTGCTGCAAGAGCGTCCTCTCGAGGTATGATTGACAGAAACTGACTGGTATGCAGCAAATGTGTAGAAGAATTGCGTTATTTTCTTAAAAAGCAGGAATGCGCAGTCTAAATCCTTATTCTTAATTCTTGTTCTGTGAAAAGTTACAGTCCTCGTAATTTTGTTTTTTACCACATCCAAAAAAAAGCCGTCTTCCCGATTCCTAAACCATGCCTTACGCTGGCTCACGCAGCCCTGTTTTGTGATGTCACAAAACAAAGTCTGTGTGTGCGCACCCATTCACTTCTATGGGGGCAATATTCCCATATATTTATTGATCACTTATAGTTGTGACTGTCACAAGTCAAAGCGATCGATTGATTAATAGCGTCCGTATTACTCGGTCGATCGCGTTGAATTTGTGAAAATCACAACTATAAGTGATCTATAATGTATGGGAATATTGCCACCCTAGAAGTGAATGGGGTGTGCCCACACAGACTTCGTTTTGTGACATCACAAAACAGGGCTGCATGGGCCAGCGTGGGGTGTGGTTTATGAATCGGGAAGCGGAAGCGGGCTTGTTTTTTTCGGATATAGTAAAAAAAACAGATTTACGAGGGCTGTAACATTTGACAGAACAAGAATTAAGATGCAGGATTGTGTCTGCATACTCTGTCTCCTGGCCAGGTTAGTTATCACTGACATTGGAAGGACCAGCTACTAGAGAGCTGCTCTTTCATATACGAGTCACAGAAACTATTAAAATATAGTAAAGAGGACAGAAACAGTAGGCAGAAAGCATGGTTCATCTTTACCACACAGTAGTACATCCTCAAGGCTCAAGGACATCACAGTCATCAGGTAACATCATAGGCATGGCACACTGCCTGGACATTAGTGAAGAGGATTACATGCAGAACAATTCCAGCAGTACAACTTAACCAGTGTGCACTCACTAAGGTGTCTGTCTTGTTACCTGATGATTAAGAGAGAGAACATCCCCCTCAAAGAAGTTCAGACATGTTTCTGCAGTCACTGAGTTATGGACTACTGAAGGACTTGCATCTGAGAACTGTGTGGCATGGTTATGTAACCCCTCACCCCTGCCTTTTTGCCAAAATGACAGGTGGCATGCTGTTGAAGCTGACAGCAGTACCTGGTGGGGACTGGGTTCGGGGAGGATGAGGTTACTCGGCACAGGGGACCTAGGTTTGGCTACTCTGCACAGGGGCACCCAAGTAAATCCGAACACAGGAAGCAATAACTGTAATGTCCAGAACCAGGAATGGGATTCTTCAGTGTGGCTTTTATTCACATACTAGCTGAACAAACAAAGCATAGACGGACCCCCATGGGGCTACATTTCCTGGTAATGCAGATTAGAGACTACAGAACACTTTATCACCATTTCCAGCCCTCAGGCTCTGAACCCACCAGGCACACAGCCCAGACTTGCACGCAGCTTTGGGTACACAGCCCGACTTGTACACACTTGGGTTTTCCCCACTGGCCCGGCTCCCCTGCCAGCCACTTGATCCATGGTCCATTGGAAGAATGAACCAATTATCCTGTCGTGGCTCCCCACACCACACTAGAGTCTGCAACTCCTAGAGAGAATTTTCCTTACAATCCCATGTCTGGGTACTTCCCTCATCACTGGCCAAGTGCCTGAGGTGAAGTAGAAACCACAGAAGAAATCCATAGAGGTGGACCTGGTCACTAAAGATGGGGGGCCACCCACCTCCAGCTCTCACAGCCCATACCCGGCCATTTCCCTGGGAAAACTGAACCATTCCTTTGCTGAACTTCTAAATGTAGATTAAAGGGTAGACATCTGTCACATCTCCTCTACATATTATTTGCATCACACAACACTCTAGGATTTGACACTACTTTACTTGCTTGGCCCATTTCTCTAGGCTTCCCAATATGTAGCTCAATCCCTAGATTTTCACACAAGTACCAGGGTGAAGAAAACAATTTGCCCTTTTAGCCATTCCACTTAGCAGAATTAAGGGGATTGCCCCAGGAATCTGCTGGGAATCTTTACATCCCCGAGGGACGGGGCACTGAGACACGAAAACAGCAGTCTCCACCACTTGAGTACAAACTTCACTCCTCCAGGCCAAACTGAACTCTCTCCTTTGAAAACTCCCAATGTTCTATCTAACTCCCTCTGCTGCAGATTCCAATGTGGCTCATGCAGCTGCGACAGTTCTATAATGATGTCATCTCTCAAGTCTCAACTGAGACTGAGAACAGAGTGAGACAGTGTGAAACCCATTTAACTGGAGTTTCACAAGCTGCCTTCCCTGCCTACCACTAGGTCTTACTGGGCTTCTAGTAACCCCGGGTAACAAGGGGGTTACAGTTATTTAGCCAGTCTTGGCCGGGTGGAGTAAATGGACAAGGAAGTGATGGAACAGTCCCACAGAACAGAAATACACAGGTTGCTCACGTGTATGACAGTAGGGACAGGACATGGTTATCTGGTTATGGTGTACTTACTATCCGGCAAACTGGCATGGTGTTTTGCCATTTGATTCTTGCTAGATTTATCAATTTGTCAAGCTGGAAGAGACTCATCAAATGAAGGATAAGTGGAAACAATTTCTTCCAGCGGAAATGAAGAGCTGATGTTATGTGGTGGGGCCGGCAACAGAGGGGACATGTTCAGCGTGTCCCACAGCATGTAACAAAAGAAGTAGTTACATGCTAATCTCTTCCAGTGGAAAGGAAGATCTGCTGTTATGTGGCAGCACATTACTGTGAGGATATATTTCCAAATGGAGAGACCCTTCCTATAGCCTGTAACAAATGATTGAACATGCTGTTTCTGGCAGAAATGAAGATCTGAAGTTCTGTGGTGTGGCAAAGATGCAGCCAGGGGGTAATGGGTATGCATTAAACTAAAGCCCATTATGCCAGCCCGCAGGTGCAACAGTTGAATTGTCATCTGCGATGCTGGCAACCTGGGTTCGGGAGCGAACCAGGGTCCTCGGCAAGATGGAGGGAGGAGAGAAGGCTGTATATTTAAATGATAAGGGCTGTGGGCGCACTGCGGGTGCACAGCAGGGTGTAGGTTACTGAGGATTCACCAACACAATATAATATGCCTGCTGAATCTTGAGGAAGTCTCAGGACCTATAATTTGTAATGTCTGTAAGGGTCACAAACATTTATCTGGTACCAGTATGGAGACACAGGGTTATGAAGCCCCGCGATCTGTGCAACAACGGTTGAAGATTACAGCTCTGGCACCATTGTTGTAATTATTTTAAAGAGCAGGTTCTTGTACTTCAGTAATGACCACCTGACATGCTAGTTTAATTTGCAGCTCCACTAACAGAAGCTGTTTTGGCAACTTTTATTAGTGTTCTCTCAGCCTGATCTGTGAGTCAAACCATGCCCCCCAGTATCGCATTCGTACAGCTTTGTTGGTAATATCAGGAGTGAAGGGTGCGTGAGTGCCCCATCATTTGATGGGGCAATATTTTACACATTTCTATTAACTTACTGTTGCAATTTCAATAATTCAAAGCGACCGATCGACTAATCGGGTCCCTATTAGTTGATCGGTCACTCTGAATTATTACAATTTCAACATCAAGTGGTATAAGAATGTATGAAAATATCACCCACATCGAAATCAATGGGGCGCACTCACACACCCTTCATTTTCTGATATTACAAAATGGATCTGTGTGGACAGGCGTGAGGGCATGGTTTTCGGACTGGGAAGTCTGTCATTTCTTTGGGGATTGCTGAAAAATAAAGTTTGCCAAGGGCAGAACTTTTAGTTTAGTGGGAAGTAATGTGCAAGATTTCGGCTATGGACTCCTGTCAAGGTCAGTTATCGACCACGCTGGGGGGGGGCACCCCTACTAGGAACCTGCTCTTTAATTTGATCCATACAAGTCAAGGGGGCATGACGTCTTGGGCATCTAGTGTGAAACCTTCAAACCACTCGGGATGGAACAATCTTAACCTTATGCAACAGCTCAAATTCGAAGTAAGGTCTACCAGTCATGTGGTAAGCATTCGGTACATTCAGCACAACCCTTCTTCCCTCAGAGATAGCAAAACAAATGTCAGGGTGAGAAGGCACATATGAATCTGTGGCTTTTGACCTTGAGATTGAGCTTCCTAACCTAACCATAAAGAGCAGCTTTTAAATTACATTACACAATTTTGTGATATGTAATGAAGAAGTGATGACCAGACTTTACTGATGACCAAACCTCACCCACAAATATGCGGACATGCTCTCAACTAATGCTGTATCCCATGCAGTGGCTGTTGTAAAAAAGCAAAAAACTAATGATTTGGCTGATGTCTATTTCGGTCATAACATTCTAATACACAAGTTAAAGAGCAGGTTCCTACTTTCAGTGTTGCTACTGTCCCCTAGCCTGTTTGATTCCTTCTTACCTGACTGGAATCGAGCTACTGATGTTTAGCATAAAATTAAAAAGTCCATCAGTTTGCAAAGTTATATCCCTCGTAATTTCAGAAATCGTAATGGTGCTGAAAAAAAGACAGACTTCCTGGTTAGAAAAACATGCCCCCACGTCGGCCCACGCTGCACCGTTTTGTGATGTCACAAAACGAAGGCTGCAGAGCGCGCCCCATTTAGTTCTATGGGGCTGGTATTTTCTAATATACTTAAACTCTTTAGTGTAGGGATTTTTTTTATATCAAAGCAATTGATCGACTAATAGGGTCCCTATATTTTTTTTCAGCACCATTACGATTTCTGAAATTACGAGGGTTATAACTTTGCAAATTGATGAACTTTTTATGGCAAACATCAGTAGTTAGATTCCAGTCAGGTAAGGAATTGAATGGTCTTGGGCAGGCAGCTACTAGCAAGCTGCTCTTTAAGCCACAAATAATCCCATCAGCTCTTCACTAAACACCTGTACTCCCCACCACCACATCCTATAGATGACTGTAAAATAAAACTTGTAGTGTAACATGACATGAAAAATAAAAAAACATACAAATGGTATTGTGTTTTAGCATTGGTCATCATGTTAACTTGTGTGTTCTGACTAGCGGAAATGATGGCAAAAGGCAAGGCAAAAATGTAAAAGGCACCCAGTCCCGGAGGCTCTGGGCACTGTACAAAATAAATAAAACAGCGTCAAAATAAAATAAAACATGAAGCTTGGCTTTAGTTCAAAGCTACTACGGTTGGTCATAAACCTTTGCTCATATTTCATAATCCATTTTTCACAACTTGTTGATACTGTGTCTTCCCAGGGCTTAAGAATAATTACCTACTCACTATGCACAGACAGACAACAGTGTACATACTTCAGTCAAAGTGCATGAAAATGTATTCACTTTATATGCGTTGTGTCAATCTGGTGCAGGGTATTAGCATTTTGTGGAGTGGACACAGTATAAACAAGGGGGAAAATGATAAATAAAAAAAAAAAAACAATTGTCACAATTTGCTGTTCATTCAGAGTCAACTATGAATCATTCACGGGAGTTTAGTTGCCTGGCTGGGAAGTATAGTGTGACTACTATAGTACTATACTTGTACACAAGTCGTCATTTTCAGTTAATTAGTACCGTATCCTTGCTGGTCGTCGTTGGTATCCGACTCGGACAGTATTTCGATGTTTGAGGGATTAGGATCCTTCAGATTCACAGGGACAATCCTTAACATCTTTGCTGGTGGTGCTGTATTCAGATTTCCCATTTCATGTGCCTTTCTAACTTCGGTCTCTAGAAACGTAAAATAAAAGGGGGTAAATTATACACAATAGTTCCACAACTGACCAGACAGACTACTAATTAAGTAAGCAATAGCACCCTCGAGTGTGGGCGGTATTGGGCAATACCGGACCGTCTGGTATTGCTCACTACTGCCCACCCTGGAAGGTATATTGTGCTTAGAAAATTGGCTATCAGCATCATTTTTTGTGGACTTCAAAAACATTTAAAAAATAGAAAAAAATGGAGTGGCAATTAAATTTCAGTTTTTCTTCTAAAATATTAGTAGTCCCTCCAATTCTGTGCTGTTACATATCCTCCCCCCCCAACCATTCTGTTTCTCTTATCCTTTCCCCACACCACAGACTTCTTTGTACAGACTCCCCCCATTCAGCTGTGTCTGATTTAGCATACATGTTGTACTGAAGAAAACAGTTTTGTGCTGTTCATGGAAGATTCAGTCTGACAATTTGAAATCACCAAACCAGTACTGCAGTGTACCAAACACAAGTGCAACCCCCTTCAAATTGCCACCTATATTAGCCCGTTTTTTTTCCAGACCCCAGATTGTCCATCCAGCTGACCAGCTCCAGGCTCCACCACTACTCCAGTACTGGGTTTCAGTTTCCCCGTACAGCTTTCCCAACCCGTGTGTCCCGCCAGTAATTCTGGTTGTCCCACTGCCCCTGCCCAGCTCTGGTTCTCCAAGTGAGGCCTGCATTATTATCCCCACGCTGTGCTAAATTCAAATTAGTCTGGGATTTAGTTCAGATGGTGTGCTAAACTTACCCTAAGTAAATCTTATTATGGAGAGGCGAGTGCTCACAAGCAATAACACACTCCAGTCTCCAGAGGGTGTGTTGTTATGGTGGGAGGGATAGCAGCCCAGCCCACCATAACATAACACAGCCCCTGGACTGGAGTGCCTTATTACTGCGATAATGAGATGGGTAATGTTTAGTAAAGTAAATGCATTTTTAAACATAATACTTTCAGCTGGCCCGTTGTGATGGGACAATGGACCAGCTGAAAGCAACTCATGGGCAAATTTCAGAATTTAGCAATCACTCAATGCAAAAAGTTCTGCTGCTGCAGTACTGATGTCCAAGTCATACATCCTCACTACACAGGATGATTTTTCATTCTGCTTTAGTGATGACATCATAATACGGGACTCCAGCACAGCAGTGAATAATCATACACCTTTTGTTGTGGCTTTGTGTGCCGTTATGTAATGCTCTCCATACACTAGTTGTAGTAAATACTTACCAGTTCGCTTCTGGAAAAATGCTCTGATGTCACATAACCGTGGACTCCTAGTGGTACTTCTAACGAGACTCTTCGTGGAAGATAAACATGACATGACGATGAATGTAATCTTCAGTAAGGGAAGAAAAAAAAAACATAAAATTGGCACAGATTATGACTGTATGATTGCTACCAATTTGTATCAAATTGTACCAGTCCCAATGTCCCTTGGCACTGCCTTGTCCCAGTCCCAAGCAAGCCACAGGCACCACATACATGCTGCTGCTGCTCATCTGGGTCATTTACCTACCAACCACCACCCTGGCCCCTGCCGCATCCCATGCCCCACCCTACCACAAATGCCTGCAGCTCACTGTCTTTTTACCAGAACCACTGCTGCAGTACAGTTGCACTTGCATCCCTGAACTTCAAAACCCTTATGACTTAATTACCAATACCACAACAGTACCCCGTCCCCCTGTTACTTTTCAACTCTGTGTAACAATTAAAGAAACATATGGACTATTTAAATGCCATACGATTCTCACTACTAATCTCTAGAAAACCAGAACAGAACCAGGTTTTAGAAAATACGTTTGTCGCAACAGGCAGACAACACCACTGCCGATGGATTTGGATGGAACAGGCAAAATCAAAAACACAACTGTTTCTGGGCATCAGGATTAATGACTGCGCTGTGCAGACATCCAAATGAGGAGTCCACACCAAACTGGATCTGCAAAAAAATAAATAAAAATCAACATACTATCATCAGATCACATCACAAACACAGCACCATCATCATGTATCATAATTATGACGTGTGTGTGTGTGTGTGTGTGTGTGTGAGATGAAATGAGAGTCAGTGTGAGTCAGTGTGTGTGTGAGAGACAGAGAGAGAGAGAGAGAGAGAGAGAGTGTCAGAGTGTGTGTGTGTGTGTGTGTGTGTGTGTGTGGTGTGTACCACTACTATCGCCAATCTGCCAATGCCAACATCACGGTCTTATCCCACCCAAACAGGCGTAAAAGCCCTGCCCCCCCCCCCCGGTCATCATAGTTCAGTAAGTGACAACACGAGTCCCCACAAAGATGTCTAATAAAGGACTAATCTGATCCACATTCCTGTTGGTACAGTTGTCTTAATGTCGTGCCATGTCCCCCGATCCACTTACCTCACCGCCCGTCTCCCCCCCAAAAAAAAAAAAAACACAGCGGTAGCTGAGCACCTGAGCTGCATCCATTCTGCATTCTAATCAGTCTTTGTGATATCAGACTCACAATTATATATTACTACACTGCCCCATCATCACTTTTCAACCACTTAAAGTAAGGACGCAGAATTATACTAATAATCACTAACCTCACAGGCGCTTTCACACTCTGTGACCATCACTGTCACCAATTTCCCACTCATCTTGTTTGTCACAAAGCCCTAAAGATGGATAATTGGGGACAGTCAGAGTGGAATCCACCCTGCCTTGGCTTGCCCTCGTACCTCCAGCATCCAGCAAAGACAGCAATCGGGATCTGCAAAAAAAAAAAAAAAATTTTAGAATTCCAGCAGCCACTCACAGCTCATCAGCTTAGCTGCTGCAGCACTATAGCCAGCATCTGCCATCATACAGAACGTTACTTATGTTTGTCTGTTGTACAGTTCTGTAGCTGGTACTGTTTTACTGTGTAGTCGTAAGTCTACCCGCAGCACAATGGACATGTCATGGTCCACTGACTAGTAAGTCGGCCAGGCACACACACTGCCCCCTTACCCTTACCTCTCCATCTCTCATGTGACGTGACCGGGTCCCTGTCTGTGTCTGGCGTCCGTCTGCATCACCCTACCCTCATGGCCGCATGGCCTGCTATTAAATTTACTACC
This sequence comes from Neoceratodus forsteri, assembly GCA_016271365.2. Lineage (NCBI taxonomy): Eukaryota > Metazoa > Chordata > Ceratodontiformes > Ceratodontidae > Neoceratodus > Neoceratodus forsteri. The sequence continues at coordinate 104,893,493 of JADMNL010000028.1, forward strand.
TGGGACGGGGGGCTAACCTGACGCTGACCACCAACCACCCACTGTGCAAATGGCCTGTGTGTACTGTGGGTGGCAGATTTGTCCACCACAGCAGCAGCAGTACAACAGTCACAAAAAAGGCCAGCTCTGGCAGGCAGCTCTTAATTGTTACTAGTCTGTAGTCTGCTGCTCTGCTCTGCTCAGATGTGCTGTGCTTGCTATGCCAAGTGGCAGAACCCACCGTCTCACTCACGGCAAGATTAAGAACAACATAAGACCCAGCTCATTCTCTCTCTCTCTCTCTCTCTCTCTCTCTCTCTCCCCCCCCCGCTCCTTCCCACCCAGTTCGGCTCCACCAGTTCCCTTCCTCCCTGCTGCTCCCCCCCTCAGCTCGCCCACACACACAGTCACACACACACTAGCAATTAAAACAAATTAGCAGTTAAATGAAATTGAACAGTATCACTTCTTTACTTCAGACAACCAGTGGGGATCTCTACCACTGACCAACCACACGTCCGCCGCCCTGCCCCTGGCACTCCACCACCACCAGACCATCATCTACTCTACACAAATTAAAAATGGCATGAATTATGATGATCACAGTCACAAGCATGCATGGGTGACTCACTGCGCGCTGTCTCACAGGGATGGACTAGTAGAACAAGTAAAACAAGGCATTAAACAAAAGCAGCTTTCATTTATCACAGGCCCGATCACTCACTACAACAATTTAAGATGGCAACTCCTAGGCAACCGGTATCAAGAACAATCCCACCACGACCCCTGACAGAAGTTAGAAATTAAATGACTCAGTCCATCCACCCCAGATCCACAGCAGTGCACCCCCGCCCCACCCACCACACACAACCTAGCAGGGCAGCACCAGCCACCGCAACAGCATCACTCCGGCAATCACAATTAACCATGCCCATTGCCCCCCCGGCACCGACCACCACAAGACAAGACCCCCGATGCGAGTTATGAGTAGTATCATGACACTGCTGGTGTCTTCTTTAATACAGGATGGAACGGGTCTGTGCAGAGAGAGAGAATACAGTACATACACCTCACCACTAAAGTCTGGCACGACATTGATGGACTTGACATGCAGGCAGTCTCTGTACTAGGTCCTAGGCAACTACACACAACCTGATTCGGCAGCGACCAGACAGGCGGCAGACATTTGCAGCGGTTGCACAAGTAAAAGCAGCCAAATACACACCATGTAATTTTAAAACGAAACAAAATGCTTGACTAGAAAAAGGAGGATCTCAGACGTACTTACACACGACGAACCACAACTGTCCCCATTCCTACTCTGTCTCTGGGGTTTCTAATCAAATCATACCTCACCAGGCAGAAAGTTAGCAAGCAAGTCCCCCCCCTCCAGAGTCCTGACCCAACAATCAGCATCAAAATAACCCAGTCCCATGTAATTTTAAAAGGAGGATCTCAGACGTAACACTCACCAGGCAGAAAGGCAACAGTTAGCTAGCAAGTACCCCCTGAGACCCGACCCAACAATCCGCATCAAAATAACCCAGTCCCACGGAGAAACTGCATTTGCCTGGACACTAATCATCAAAGATCAACCTACCGTTTGTTTCTCTCTTTCTTCTCCTTGACAGTCTGTACAGATGGCTTCAGAATGCTCTATCTCCAGTCAACGAAGCTGCGACACCTTCTTCGTTCACACTCCTTCTCCTCGTGCTTGCCACGTTTGCTCAATTAATAGTGCTTCACACAGCCAAAGGAGTCTGCCTGCCCTGGAATACTAAGATTGGCATTTAACACAGCCATTAGATTCCTTTTAAACTCCCAACTTCAAAATTGCACACCACCCTCTATATTTTTGCACTCTGTACCACAAGAAAAATACACACAGCACTGTTTTTTTGCACCAAGTTCTTTTATTTCTTCAGCATAAACAATTTTGCATGCGGTTCAAAAAAAAAACAACGATCTAGGCACCTGTTTTCAAAGCCCTTCCTCCTCCGTGCTCCTAGTATACAGTAGGAGCGCAGAGAGTGGGGAAAACAACTTTTAAAACGTGCTCCTCAATATGCAAAATGTGCTCTGAGCACGGAGCACACCCTTAACGCGACTCCTGAGCCACAAGGGGATTGATGGGCAGTGACTCTGGGAAATGTAGTTTTGACCTTGGCGCCTTTTTTCCACCAACAGAGGGAGTCTTATTGTGAGTAACAGCCGAACTAACCAACAGAATGATGTGGAGCTAAAGGAAATGCCCTGCTCTGTGACTGGAAAGATCAGATCAGTTGTGACAGTGAAGAGAGAAGGAGCTCTGTTCTTCTGCGGTGTATAGTTTCACGTGGGAAGCGTGTGTGAGGCCCTGAGGTTTGGCCTGCAGCCGTTGTAAGTGCTAGTTTGGACTGAATCCGACTTGTGAGGAGAAAGAAGGAAGTCTGAAAGGTAGAAACCAGGCTAACCCTGTAGAAGACTGGAGAAATTGCTGAATCGTGGGTAGCATCTTTCAAAAAAATAGGTGTGCAAGAACAAGGGGGCACAATTTGAAGATGGGGGGGCAGCTCAGAGGTAGTTTAAGGAAGTATTTTTTCACAGAGAGGGTTGTGGATGCATGGAACGGCCTTCCGGAGGAGGTTGTGGAGTCAAAAACAGTGGTGGAATTCAAGCATGCATGGGACAGTCATAAGGCAATTCTAGGGGGGTGGGGTAGGAAGAAGTAGGCTGTTGGTTAACTAGGATCTGCAGCTTATCCATTAGGTAGGGAAATGGGCAGACTGGGTGGGCCAAGCGGTCCTTATCTGCCATCAAATTGTATGTTTCTATGGTCTGTCAGGAACTGAAGCTGCTGTGTGTGCTCCCGGGTATTTTGCAGTAATTGCGATCGGGATCTAGGAGTAGCCTGCCTGGTATAGTACTTTCCTTTTACATATGAATGTGCATAGTGCTTGTGGGGAATTGTTATTTCCAATCCCCTGTGCTGCATGCTGTGTGTTGAAGCTGGATGCAAACCCCAGCTTGTCTCGGACTAAATCCGTTTGCTATCTACTGCAGTGGGGTCCAGTCACAAGGACCTTGTCTCCATGCCCTGTTGTTCTGGCAACCCAGAAGAAGATCTGCCACCCAGTTCTCAGCCTGGGTATTGTGAGTACAAATCAGGGTATTCCCCTATAGCCTGTTTTCAATTACAAGAGTGCCATCTAATTATTATTGTTTCACTTCTTCATGGACTGAGCCATCCGGCTCCGGATTACAATTGGGTGTTGTGCATATATTTTCTTCTACAGGGCCCCATCCATCTGCACCTGCCAACCCCGGGCAATGGACCTGGCTAGCCCCCCCCCCCACCTGGGTACCCAGAGTGTGACTTTTTAGACCCTGTATGTGTGCACAGTACTGTGATTTAATTCTGCCAATTAACCTGCTCTCCCCCTCCCATGTTTTATTCCCCCTAAATAAACCAGATTTTATGTTGTTAAACTTTAAGCTGTTTGAAGTGTCAGTACCTACATATCAAGCATTGTATTGGTTTGTGTATGTTGATTAACCTTATTTTACAGGTGGTCCCCAGAGACGAACCTCAGAATCAGTCTCGAGGGTAAGTGGTACTTTATGAATGAACAGTGTGTACATGTGGGGTATTGGGACTGTAACTTCTGTGCATTGTGTAAGCCACTAGAGGGAATAAAAGGGGGCCTCAGTGTCCCAGAGGGCTGTGACCAAGCTAGTCTAACCACTACAAACCCTGACCTCTGGGTGGAGGCAACTGCCATAGAACCTAGGTCCTTCAACCTGTCAGTAACCAAGCAGACAGGGTTAGTAGCCCTTGGTATAGCGCCACCTGGGGGTTACAGGGGAATAAGTGTTCTGTGTACCTGTTATGTCTGTAACTTGAGAAACGCCCCTCCCACTCCAAGTGGGCTGGTGCTCAAATCCTGCATGTTTGAGCAGTAATTCAGTGTGTTCTTCTCTAGTATCTGCCTATGTCGCACAAGGCCAGATGCCCAACCTCCACCCCAACACTTTTACATCCCCTTACCTTTCTCTTGCTTGCTGTCTTGCTCCTTCTCTCTCACTCTCTCTCTCTCTCTCATCCTCTTTCGCTCAGAATGGGCTTGAGTGAAATATCTGCCATGCCGCAACTCACCCTCACCCAGCATCACCAATCCCTTTTCATACTCCCACTTTACTGCAACTGCTCTCTGCCTTGTGTTGTGTCAGATAGCATCAAGAAGGCATGCAGAACACAATTTATATCTCCATTCATTGATGACATCACAATGTCTTGTGCAGCACTGAAGACCACTGTTAAACAGACAGCTGGCAGTACAGCCTAGAGGTTAGAGGAACGAGGTGTGAACAAGCTTGAAACATCCAGCAGACCAGACCTGAGTTTGATTCTCATAACCTCCACTTGCATACTCTGTGATTCTGAGCAAGTCACTTAACAACCCAGTGCCCCCAGATCGCCCCTAAAAACAGGCACTTGTGCCTAGTGGGCCTTATCTGGTTACCAAAGACTAAAATAAAAAAAAATCAAAGAAAAACAACACAATCTTCAAACTAACTGCAGATTTAAAATCTATAACTTGTAAACTACTGTTATATATATTGAATATACAACAGCCTGACTCAAAATAGAAAATCACTTGTGAATGGGTAAAATTTTCATAACTCATGGCTCTGCCACTCATGAGTTATGGGCCAGCCCCCTCACACTTGAAGATGAATTGTATATTCTGAGTCAGGCCATTGCATAACCCATATACGCGCACTTAACTTCATCCTACCACAAACTCCTGCCATTCCTAGCTCTCACCATAAACTTTGGGTCAGTTGGGTGATGCACTGACAGAGCTGCTGACTCTACACTGTGCAAGAAATGACAGTGCTGCGTCAAGACTCAGGGAGCAAGCATACCATCACATGATTGTGAATGGTATGATAAAAAAGTGCAGAAAACAAGACCCCTTCCAAAAAATTGTGGGGCCAGGAAGCATAGAGTATATTACCATGTGATGATAATGGAAGGATTGTAAGTTATAGGTTGTGGAGGAGTTGTGGGATAACAGATGGACCAGACACCAAACTTTAGGTTCAACACACAATCTCTGTGTGATATTTATTCCGAATACAGGAAATAAGCTTCAGCAATAGCATATTCCTTCAGTACATCAGTTTGCAGCAACAGACTATGAATGTCCATCTTCTGCAGTTAGCCAGCACCTACCGACACTGATCTCTGACCTAACCACTTTTCAGTGAAAACCCTTCATCCCTATGTGGGCCCCGTTTGCTTTGGTAGGGGGTGCTCAAAAAGAAAAAAACAAAACAAGCTAAAAACAAAGAACTTCATTGCAGAAACACTGAAACGTGGGTTACCCCAAAGGGCATTGGCAACAAATCACATTTCAAAGAAATACGTCATCATACATACTTTCATAACGCAAAGCATCATGAAATATATGCAAATCACCATGAAATTTCAGACTTAAGTTTACAGCAATTTACATGCATTTTAAATAGCACAACTAACTTAATTTCTATAATAGTTACCTAGTACTTTTTACCTTTATCAAAAAACACCTAGTGTCATGGTATTTTCAACAGGTTTCATAAACATAAGGTATATACATCAAGGTATTTTATGACATAGTGCTATTACATACTAAATCCAACAACGATAAATATAACCTGTTTTACATACGTTTGGAGGTCACCACAATAACCTCCCTGTATGAGGGCCTGAGAGGGAAAAGGAAAATTAAAGAGGACACTACAGCGTAGTCAAGAAAGGGGAGAGGAGGGACTGCTCGTCCTCTCCGGGGGGATGGGGGAACCAGAGCTTGGCTCTTGTCTGACCTCGGGTGGAGACCCGAGGTGTAGCAAGACCGATGCCTAACATGGGGGGCGGCGGTCCAGACGTCAGCGCTTAGCGCTTTGACGTCAGGGGGACACGGCACATCGCGAGAGAACACCGGAAAAACACCTTGCAGCCTCCGGGTAGATGGAGCACCAGGCCCCGACCCTCAATGCCCCTACCTGCCCAGAGACGGCATCCCGACGAAACACAGATGTCTCGGGGTGTATGGGCCCCCACCTCATACCCCGCCTGGGGGGATAACACGACTCCATGGGGATGGACTGCTCTGGTCACCAGGTAGGTGAGCTAGGGCTGAAAAGGCGTGAGCCGCCTCCCAAAGAGAAGGGGTCAAGGAGGAGGGAGTAAAAAAAAAAGGGGAGAGGGTGCCATAGGTGGCCAACCTTATGGACTAGAAATTGTAAAGGATAGACTAGACTAAGAAATAGAAGAACTGTTGCAACAGATTTAAGAAAAGGTCTGTCCTCAAGAGTGGCAGGAGCTCCCCGTCACATAGGTCAGAAAGCAAAACTAAAAAAAACAAAAAACATTTTAAAAAAAGTTAAAGACAACCATAAGCCAAGCCATCTACAATCAGTTCAAGGTTCATGGCATCCGAGCCACCCAAGTTTGTGGGGGCTAATTTTTAAATAACGAATATGACACAACGAGCTGTTGGTTGTGCTGGTTTTACCACATGCCCAGGGGTGTAGTAAGGCTTGAGGCCACAGCCTGAGTGTCCTCAGATCCTAGAAATGTGGTAAAACCAGCACAACCAACACTACAAAGTGTCCTATTGTACTTATAAAATGGGCTGATAGGCAAGTTTGCAAAACAGAACATCTTAAAGTTTAAAAAGACACAGAAATATAATAAAATGTGGCTAAAAAATGTAAACTAGACCCTCCAGAGATGGTTTTCATCTATCAATCATCTGTCTTTCTACACATTCAACACATGCTGTGTTTGTTTACTATGGAATACAACAATTCAAAATTCTAAAGCATTCCGCTGCAGCTAGCAGAATGCTTACCCCCCCCCCACACACACACACATATATTAAATGGTAACATGAAATACATAAATTCAACACACCCACACAGCTTGTATCAGGCTTGCTGTCTCCCACAGATCTCCTTCCAAAAGGTTACGGAGACACCCCAGACACATATGTTTAGTCCTGTTCCTGCTTCTCATGTCTGGATCTGTCCACTCTCATCCCAGGCTCCCTCTCCCTGAGAAAAGCCCCTCCTCCAAATCTATCCTAAGAATAGTTCATCTAAACAATCAGCGCCTCACTGCAAAGAACGTCCTATTCGAAGAGTGGGCCACAGAGTCCAAGTATATCATTGCCCTGTCCGAGACTTGGCTCATTAACAAAATCTCAGACTATGAACTAAAATTGGTGAAGAGAAGCGGGTAGGAGTTGCTTTTTCTACACCTCTAAACACCCAAGGGTCATCAAGTCCCCCTCCCTGCCACCCACCATCCTTGAGATTTCCTTTCTATAGATATTTGACCAAGACAAAACCCTCACAGTCAGCACCTTTTATATTCCCCCAAGCCTAGCTACCGAGGGTCTGAATGCTGTCTCTGTGTTCGACAACACCCTGCCTAAAAGCAAAGAATGGCTCCTGCTAGGCGGCTTTAATATGAACTGATCTACCAACCAAGCTGATGTTGCAAAGGACCCCCATTCTTAAATCGAGACTTAATCTAAATTATTAGCAACCCTAGTAGGGGAACTATAAAACAGGATATGAATCCATACTTGACTAGGTTGTAGTGTCGAGCCCCTAAAATATTCGCAGCCCTGTTTTCTGTGAGTAGTCCACTGAACTACTATGAGCCCGGTCGCACTACATCTATTCCAGATGACTTGGCGACTTAAGCCTGGAGGCCCGTAACTCTGCTATTTACTCCAGTGACTCATCTTGCCTTGATAACATTGTGTATATTGACGCTGCTTACAGTAACTTTTGATAAATTCTCACCAGCATCTGTGATTGCCTCTACCCCCAGAAAAGGCTCAGAAGATGGGATGACAACCAGGACTGGGTCTTCAAGCAGTTCCTAGGGTTTTTCAGAGTCAAAGACAAAAAATGGCCTCAATTTAAAAAAAAAAAAAAACAGGGACCCTGTCCACCTGCAGGAATATCAGACCCTCCACAACACCCTAGCTAAACTAGCTTTTGCTTCTGTCAAATCTTCAGCCTACATCTTAACCCTGCTAGCTAAACAGATTACTATCATTACTCTAAATCTCATTCTTCATCCTACCATACTCCCTCACTTCTAAATACCCTCTCATAAAACTTCAGTTATGTCTGTAAGATCCTGTGCCCTGTTCCTTCTAGTCTCCATCTTTTCTAACCTTATATGGCTCCCTATACTTTACTACCCTCCGACCAGGAACTCTAGCTACGCCAATCCCGATGATCCCAAGCTCCCTATTATGCGAACACCACCACTCTGGCCCCGTGACACTTCCCCACTTCTCATCCCTCATAAATTCATCTACCACCTCTCCTACACTCTGCATAAATCCCCTCTGCTCTACCTTATCCTGCCCACCCCATTCATCCATCGCAAACTATGGTACCTATTACTCCTTGCATTAATGTTAGCTGGGGATATTGAGTTAAACCCTGGGCCTGTAAGTAATTTATCCCAAAACGATTCTACCTGGTATGAAACAAAGGGACTCTGCATAGCACATATGACTATTAGGAGCCTGCTCCATAACAAACTAGAGCTCGAGGCGTGGATTGCTCAATATCACACTGATATCCTTTGCTTATCCGAAACAAGGCTAAACCCTCCACCTCTGATCCTCTTTGCTCACTACCCAATTACAATCTCATCAGACAGGACAGGCCCTCATCTAAGCGTGGAGGTGGCATTGCTATCTTCTTTAAACCTCACCTGCTGATATCCCATAATATCCTGCCTATCCTATCTCACTGCGAAGCTATCCATGCACCTTTGCAGCTAAGCTCAAAGAAACTGCACATAGTTTGTGCCTATAACCCTCCTGCAGGTGGTAACACCGGTCTTGAAGAACTCCTCTCCCAAGTGGACAGTGTTATCGGCCGAAATGAAGTCCTTATACTAGGGGACCTCAATCTAAACTGGACCAGTAAATCGAACCAGCTTTCACATACTATGGTACAAGGCCACAATCTTCACCAACTAATAACTGACCCAACTAGGGTCATGGCCCCCCTCAGACGAATACTCTCATTGACTGGGTCCTTACAAATCAACCTGATAGTATAATATGTGCCGGTACCCTTGCAGATACAATTAGTGATCACTCCCCAATCTACTGCATCTGGTGCTCGACCTGTAAACCATCACCGCCTCCAAAACATCACTTTCCGCAATATGGCCAATCTCAATTTAACACAGTTCTTATATGATCTCTCACTGATTGACTGGTCTCCCATCTATACCTCAACCAATGCCCAGTCGGCACTAGACTACTTCTTAACCCATTTTGGTCTGCTCCAAGACACCTATGCTTCCCTTGTCACTCATCGTATTCGTGGAACTCAGACAAAGTGGCTAAACAAAGACCTTTTCTCTCTAATGAGGGCCAGAGACAAATCATGGAGGTGTTTCAAAGTCACTGGGCTAAGACCAACTACAATCAGTACCGATCTCTAAGAAGCACTTGCAAACGTAACATTCGCTTAGCCAAAAGCTCTTTCTGCAGAGACCTGTTTACAAAAACTGCAGGGGACTCAAATAAATTCTGGTCCACCATAAAAACACTCCTGGGATCAAATCACAGGGCCCATGCTAGTGATATGCTGATAAATGGTGTTCGCTGCAACAATCCGGTAACTATAGCAAACTCTTTCAATCGCCATTTCTTAGATCTAACCAACTACCTGACCTCCTTCCCACCTGCACACAATTCTTCCCCCACTAGTGATACTAAACCCCCACCTGCGCATCCTCCTTTCAGGTTCTGGAGCATCACTAGAGCAGATGTGCTAAAACTGCTACTCTCCATTTCTGACAGCACAAGCTCGGGATCTGATGGACTAGAACCTAGGCTACTGAAAGCTGCTGCCCCTCTCATAGCCTCGCCCCTAACTAAAATCTTCAACCTATCTTTATGTCACGGTATAGTTCCTAATATCTGGAAAATAGCTAAAGTGACACCAATTCCTAAGAAGGGTGATCCTAAAGAAATTAAGAACTATCGTCCCATAGCAATTCTCTCCATGCTTAGCAAGCTCTTGGAAAAACTAGTGGCCACCCAATCTATCAAATATCTTCAGAAGTATAACCTTCTTTCTTGTTCCCAGCATGGCTTTCGCAAAGGTCACAGCACGACCACCGCTCTACTCAAACTTACGAATGACATCTATGCCTCTATGGACTCCGGCCTCCTGACGGGTGCAATCTTCATTGACTTAACCAAAGCTTTTGACCTAGTTAACCATTCCCTTCTTCTGGCAAAACTTCGCTCCCTAGGTTTCTCCACCGATGCAGTGGCCTGGTTCAAAAGCTATCTATCCGACAGGAAACAGGCTGTAGTTTTCAACTCAGCGATATTAGATCTCGCATCGATACACGTTGGGGTGCCCCAAGGCTCTATACTTGGCCCCTTGCTTTTCTCAATCTCATTAATGACATCCCGCTCCTCGTACCCAACTGCTCCTCTCTACTCTATGCTGACGATCTAGTCATCTACCATAGTGCAAGAAATATTGCAGACATAAATCTCCCTCTTGCCTTGGACTTTGCCAGTATTCAATCGTGGCTAGCTGAAAACAAACTAGTTCTCAACATAAGCAAGACCTACTCTATGCTCTATGACTCATGATGACCTCACAATCTCATGTACAGATGGCTCCCCACTGGTTGGTACCACATCCTTTAAATATCTGGGTGTGACTATTGACCAATCCCTTGATTTTGACCTCCACATAACAACCATCTGCAAATCTGTAAATGCCAAGATCGGTAGTGCCTACCGCACTAGCTATGCCCTCACCCCTTCGGCTACGCTAGCTGTGACCCAAGGCTTTCTTCTCCCATCCCTAGCCTATGGCTCAATCATTTACCTCTCGCCCTAAATCCTCCCTCCATAATTGGGACACAACCTCTAATAGCATCTGCCAATATGCATCTGCATCCCCTCGTTATAAACACCACTGCCAGCTCTATGCTGACCTTAACTGGCCTTGCCCCTCTGCCCATTGACTCCAGTCTCTTGGATCACAAATTGACTGCATTGCCAGGTCAGACCTTCCCCTATCTCTTGCCTCTCTGCTGCACTCTCAACCTCTCTCCTATGGGCTACGATCTACTGACCAGGTCCCGCTACACATTCCCAGATGCTGAACCAATATGGGTGCTCATGCTTTCTCTTACATAGCTCCTGAATACTGGAATTCCATACCTCAAACTATTCGTCAAGCAACCACCCATGCTAGCTTTAAGAAACATCACCTCAAGCATCTGCGTGCCACTAGCCTCTGCACTTGCTTTCATCCGCCTTGAACCCAACTGTCTCCCTGACCTCTCTTTTTTCCCTAGGATAGCCTCATCTCAGACTCCTTTACTCCACCTCTCCCAATATCCTCCAAATATGCCTTCCCTCTCATCCCTTACCCCCTTCCTGTGCTCCCTACTGCTCCTCCTTCCTCTCTGTTTCTTACTACCACAATTTTTTTTTTGGCACTTACTGTAATTGTTGTCTGTTGTATGCCTCCATTGCGATGTCTGTCTCTCATATTGTAGCGATCTTGTTTTATTTCTCTCCTAACTGTACTTAATGTACTGTTTAATCATTTTTTCCATACCATAAGCTTGATTTAACATGTTGAATTGTTTTCTCAAATTTGATTGTATGTATTTTCCCTCTTAACTGTGCTGCCTCTCCCATGTGCTGCGTCACATGTATACATATATATTTCAAGTTTTGTTTTCTCCCAGGTTGTGCCTGAAAATAGGAATTCTTATGCCTAGCGCATCCACCTGGTTACCAACAGCAAATAAATAAATAAGTAAGCATTAATCACCGCCAGAGGAGGGCTCTGCTGGTGGATTAATGCGTGCTGGGGGTGGTTGGTGCCCGAGGGGTCCAACCGCCCAGCGGCATTAATCCACGGCAGAGCCCAAGGCTGAAGGAGTAATCGCACTTATGACATAGGCCGCGTGTGTGGTGACAACGAGCCCATGTTATGCATCACCTCGCGTGGGCAGCATCAGCGCCCGCTTGTCTAGGATTCCTGAGTGCTGTACTAACATACGAAATTTGCCAGCAGATAAAGGCCTAGAGGTCTATCAAGTCTGCTCGAATGTGCAGCTAGCACCCCTTATTCTGCAGCTGCCCCTCCCTTCCACCCTTCCCCTTCATTAACCCTCCCCCTTGTCCTGTCCCATCCTCATTTGAAGCAGTCCACTGTTCTACTGCATACCACTTCAGCAGGTAATGCATTCCATCCAGCCACCACCCTCTCTGTAAAAAAGTGTCTCCTCATCTCCCTCCTGAACCTTCCTCGCTCCAGTCTCATATCGTGGCCTTCCCCTCCCTTACTTTGAACAGCCCTCTGTACCAGTCTTGTTTATTCCTTTCATGTATTTAAAGGTTTCAATCATGTCACCCTGTCTCTCCTCTCTCTCCTCCTCCAGTGAGTACATGTTCAACTCCTTCAACCTCCTCTCGTATGACAAGTCCTCAACCCCTTGATCATCTTTGTCGCTCTGTGCTGCACCCTCCAGTAACTTAATGTCCCTCTTCAGATATGGACGCCAGTACTGCACGCAGTACCCAGGTGTGGTTTAACTAATGACCTATACAGTGGCAGAATCACCTCCTCCTCCTCGAGGATATACCCTTGCAATACAACCCAGCATTTTGTTGGCCTTTGCAGCTGCCTTCCTACATTGTGCCGAGTTGTTCATTGACCCTGTAATGAGCACACACCAGATCCTTCTCTCCTCTGTCTGGGCTAGCTGCACTCCCTAGCTGGTAACTCCTCTTTGGGTTCTTGATCCCAAAATGCAGCACCTTGCACTTTTTGGCATTAAAGCCCAGTTGCCAGGTGTCTGACCAGGTTTCAAGCTTTGCCAGATCATCCTGCAACCCCTGCCATCCCTCTAGGTCATCCACCACTGCGCCTACCTTGGTATCATCAGCAAACAGACTGATCTTGCTCTTGATGTCCCATGATATGTCTGCAATGAATATCCCAAACAACACTGGTCCCAACACTGAGCCCTGTGGAACACCGCTCGTCACTGCCCTTGGGTGTGAGAGCTCCCCACCCACCACCACCCTCTGTTGCCTTCCCTGCAGCCAGTTTCCTACCCATCTCACCAGCTTTGCACCCGCCCCGTGCCTACTAGCTTCCTTCCCAGCCTTCTATGTGGCACTGAGTCGAATGCCTTACTGAAGTCCAGATACAGGACATCCACTGCATGGCCCCTGTCCAGTTGCCTAGTTACCCAGTCATAGAACTCGACCAGGTTGGTTTGGCAGGATCTGCCATGTATGAAGCCATGCTGTCTGCTGTCCTGTAGTCCTTTGGCCTCTAGGAGGGCCACCAGCCTGGAAGGTATCCAGCAGTACCTGCTCCCTTATGTTCCTGGTTGTTGGGGTGCTCCAGTCCACTCCTGGCATGTTGAAGTCCCCCACAATCACCACACTACCCTTCTCGCAGGTCCTCGTGATCTGTCCCGCTAGTTCCCTGTCTAACTCCTCTGTCTGAGATGGTGGCCTGTACACCACTCCCATTCTAAGAATCCTATTCTTGGAATCCTGGATTTGCATCCAAAGTGACTCCGTACTACCCTCCTCCCTTCCTCCTTACACACTTCAGTCCTTCCTTCACATATAGTGCCACCCCTCCTTTCCCAATCACCCTGTCCCACGAAATAACCTGTACCCTGGTACAGACAGGTCCCATCATTGTATGGGTGGCCCATGTTTCCGTGTGACTGCAATGTCCACCTCTCCCTCTGCCATGAGAACCTGTAACTCTGCAGTTTCCTCCCAAGGCTCCTAGCATTGAGGGTAACCACCTTCCACCCTTCCCCCCTCCATCCTGCCCCCTTTCCTAGCATCACCAACAGTACTTGCCGTTTGTCCTTTGTCACTGTTATGGGGTAAGCTCATATGGTTTCCCAACCTGTGGTCTCTGCATATCTCTTCCCTACTGCCACCCCCCTCCTAGTTTAAATTCCAAACTTCCTCTATGGACTCCTCCATCCTCTGTTTCAACACTTTCTTTCCCTCCTCACTCAAGTGTAGTCTGTCCTTGGCATAGAGACTACTGTCCTCCCAGGTCCCTCCCCACCCCCAACAGCCCATACCTTTGCACAACACCAGGTTCTTAGCCATCCGTTAAATTCCTCTATTCTCAGCTCTATTCCTCTAGTCTCAGCTTTCTTGTTGTGCTTGCGGAGCACCAGGATTCGCCGACCGGCCACAGCTGCCTGAAACTGAGTGGGTATTAAGCCTCAGGTAACGCCCACTCAGTCAGTACCAGCTGTGGCCATGGAGGCACCCGAGGATAGCAACCCGCTCCGTCACTGCAAGCCCCCGCTGTCTGTGTAGTGAGTGCAGTACTTTGGGAAAGGCAGGGAACAGTTGCCAACTGCCCATCTGGAACACAATATCTTCTGCCACCGTTTGGTTCAAAAGGGCCGTCACTTTTCGGCTGTACAAAAATAAAACATCTCCCCATCTTCTGACATGTGGAGGCAGGTAAACATTGAAGTTTTACTTTACATTACGGAGCAGGTCTTCTGATTAATTGTAGCTCAGTTCATCAGTCAACAGAGTAGGCATATGACACTGTCTTCTACAACCATATAAAGTTTCCCCTGCCTTTCCCACAATACTGCACTCACATAACAGACAGCGGGGGCTCGCAGTCACGGAGCGGGCTGCTACCCTCGGGAGCCTCCATGGCCACAGCTGGTACTGACCGAGCGGGCGTTACCTGTGGCTTAATACCCGCTCGGTTTCAGTCAGCTGTGGCCATTCAGCCAATCCTTGCGCTCCTTTGCAGCGCCCGACAGTGAGCCGTGTTACAAATTCAGTTCCTCACCCATGCCCTTCCATATTTGGAATTTTGGCCACTTGCTGGAGTATTATTAATTTGTGTGAATGGTGTGGCAGGTAGATCAGAATTACTGTTGTAAGTAGATACACTTTGTAATATTATTAATTCTTTTACAGAGTGTTTTAATATGCTGTCATGTTTAAGGGTGGATCTGAATTATTTATTGTTTTCTACAGAAACAATTGAACATTTGGAGGAATTTTGTAGATGCAGCTTAGTGTTTCTGTGGGGAGTTGCTGGTGTGGCTGTTTGTCTCTGGAGGTCAGGAGGGCCCAACCCCCCCCCACGTGCCCCTAGCACATCATTTCCTTTATAGCATTAACCTGTGACATCATACGGTACCAGCTGACTGCATACACACGCTGTTAGCCATCTTATTTAGTACACAACACAGGCACACACCATACCCTGAAATAAATCTACATTCCTTGATACATTATACCATTAAAGAGTATTGTGACAGTACAAATATATATAGCTGGGCACTGGACATGGTGTAGAAGAAAAGAGCAGCAGAGGGTACAGGGCAATAAGGGGCAGCTGGGGGGAAGCACAGTAGAAGGAAGATGAAGGGTATACTTCTTTGCAGCAGATGTGGGGCAGCAGTGTTCAGAAAGACCTTGCTCCCAAGTTTTCAGTTTAGTGTGTCTCTCCTGGTTAGAAAAAAGAATGCACACAATGGGACAGAGGGGTGTGTGTGCCCCCTGCCCCCCATATATGCAGTAAAAAATAAGTGAGAACTGGCACCCATGGACTGCATCCAGCAAAAATAACAGAATTTTATTAGCACTGTGGTTTAAGGCTCTGAGCTGCAAACCTGGATTTGAATCCCACAACCCCCTCTTGCATACTGTGTGTGACCCTGAACAAGTCACTTAACTTCCTTGTGCTCCCAGGTCCCACCTGTAAACAAGCTTTCAGCGCCAGCGTAGTGTGTATTTTCTGGTTAAAAAAAACAAAAAGAATACACACAATGGGACAGAGCAGAGAGGTGTGTGCGCCCCCCCCCCCATGCAGTAAAAATAAGCGAGACTTGGCATTGGCATTCATCTGTATCTCCCTCCCCCGGGTCGTGCCTGAAAATAGGCAGGATTTGACTAGTGCACTTACCCGGTCAACAAAAACTAAATAAAAAAAAATAAATAAATACATAGCGTAGGCAGACACGTAATTGCCACCCCACAGTTATTGAAAACGCTGTGAAATCTCATATTATTTTTCCTGTATTTATTTTTTTTTTTTTTGCTTGCGTGATCCCAATTCTATTTGTTCTAAGTGCTACACAGTCGCAAGTACCGTGCTACCTCTGATAGAAGCGCAACCCGGCTTCCTGGCCGGATGTTCCTCCAGCTGGTGCCGAGCAGGACAACAAACTAACTACAACTCCCAGCAGGCCCTCCAGTGAGCCGGGGAAGCGCTGCTGCTGATTGCTTCACCCGCCGTTTTCATGACATCGAGGGGGAGTAACTGGGCTCTCAGCTGTTTGGAGGAGTGGAAAGGCAGGCAACAACAAACAAGCATTTGTCAATGCCGAACGTTCGCTTGCAGGTATTTGCAGTGGTATTTGGCACTTGGACATGGCTTAAAAAAATCAGTGACAAAGAAGTACAAGCATTTTTCAATGCTGAATGTTGCTTGCTTCTATGTGCTGTTTAGGTATTTGGAAGTCATTGGAGTGCAAATATTGAAAATTCGCGAACTTACGAGGGTGCGTAGGAACTGCGCAACACACGCTCGTAAAACAGTCATTTTTAGGAATTTTTTCACCAAATTTTCAACATAGTCATTTTAAGACCTCTGCTCATGAACAGTGTCACTGTGATTTTCTTAATGTGTCCCATACATTGAGTTCACATAACCGATCGCCCATTGTGCGCTACATGGGCGGAAACACGCTTTGGGCAGGATGAAAAATGACAGCTGTACTGCTCATGAGGAGGTGTGGTAAAATGACAATGTTGAAAATCTGGAGGAAAATATTGAAAATTTGCGAACTTATTAACGCAAGGAACTGGCGCAACGACGCTCGTAAAACAGTCATTTTAGGAATTTGTCACCAAATTTTCAACATAGCCATTTAAGACCTCTGCTCATGATCAGTGTCACTGTGATTTTCTTAATGTGTCCCATACATTGATTTGCATTCACTGATTGGTCATGCGCTACATGGGCAGAAACATGTTTTGGGCAGGATGTGAAAATGAAAGCTGTACTGCTCATGAGGAGGTGGTAAAATGGCAATGTTGTAAATCTGGAGGAAAATATTGAAAATTAGAACTTACGAAAGGCGCAAGGAGGAACTGAGCAACGCATCGTCAGAAAAACAGTAATTTTAGAATTTTTTCACCAAATTTTCAACATAGCCATTTTAAGACCTCTGCTCATGAACAGTGTCACTGTGATTTTCTTAATGTGTCCCATACATTGATTTCGCTTTACGACTGTGCCATTGTGCGCTTCATGGTAGGAAACACGTTTTGGGTGAGATGTGAAAAATGACAGCTGTACTACTCATAAGAAGGTGTGGTAAAATGGCAATGTTGAAAATCTGGAGTGAAAATATTGAAAATTCAGCGAACTTACGAGCCTGCGTAGGAACTTCGCATAGCATGCCTGAAGTAAAATGCATTTTAGGAATTTTTCCACAAATTTTTCAAAATAGGCTTTTGAGAGCTCAATTTTATGAATGCTGGCACCGTCGCTTCGCTAATCAGGCCTGAAAGGTGATTTCGCACAGTGACTGCGAAATCACCTTCGGGCCCGAATAACGCCATGACAGTGACAGAATTCATGAGAAGGGGTCCCAAAACCCCATGTTGAAAATTTGGTGCAAAATTCCAAAATGCCTAAGATATGCAACAAAGTTGAAAAACACCATCTAGCCCATTATACAGCTTACTGGCATTTCCTCAGTTCGCAGTCGGCTTTGAAGGGTGCAGGATGTTCCCAGCCAGCGATGATGATTCGCGCCAAGCCCGGAGGTAAGTATGGAGGTGAGGGGTGTGGGAGGCAGGGTGCAGTGGGTGGGTGGGTGGGTGCGGGTTGTGGAGGGGTGGGGAGACTGCGTGGGACCGTTTTTACTTTACAGGTTTTGTTTTTCTATAATTGACTACGGGACGCTTGCCCCAGCGTGGCAGAAGGATGGCTGGTTATGGAGCCAACGGGGATTGGGCACCCCGCCGCAGATGACGAGGACGCTTGCCACGCTTAGGCGGGCCCCCAGCGTGGCAGCAAAAATTTGGGGGGGAGCGCGACGCGCTGCAAGCACACAGCGGTGGTTTTCTTTGAAGAGAAGACCACTGCTGTCATACACAGCACCGCAGCGATTGGTGCAGGACCGCCACGCCTGCTCAATGGAGCAGGGGATTGCACAAGGCAGGTACACCACCAAAGTGTTCCATTCTCCCAAGACGTTCCTTGCCCATGCGCGCAACCGAACGTAAAAAATACGAGTTCAAGCCCGATTAAGCGGAAGTAAACAACGAGAAAAGAACAAGTCTTGAAGAATTTCTATGACGCGGAGCCCCAGTTTTATCACAGACTGGCACACAAGAGAAAGCTGATCTCTGCAGGGGTGAGTACAAAATGGGGACTTCTAATCTTTCATAATCTGCGATGCAGGGACTCAAACTCGGAGGTTAGTTAGGAACGGAGGGGGTTGTATTGTTTATGATGTTGGTGTTACTAATTCTTAAGGTAGTCTTGCAGGTTGAAGAAAATATGTAAGTCTTCTATCTGAACATTTGAGGGTACAAAATAATCCACCAGCTGACTGAACTCGAGCCCAGCAAAATATGAGGTTGTAAAACCTATTCTGAAGTTCCTCGATTTTTGTGGAATTTGAAATCGGTTGCATGCATGTCCAGACAGAACAAGAAGTGACGTGCACACCATGTTTTTATACACAACAAAAACGATATACTATGAAAACAAACTGTTGACTTAAGTGGTGCGCAGACCTTGCATGACTTTTATCGTGTGTTGTATGCATTTTGATTTACAGGGCTGGAGACGAGTTTCAGAAATACAGCACCTAGGCAGCAGTTCCATTTCTCGTGTTTTCAGTCTGCAAAAATAATCTCTGATGTCAGTCTGGTGATGTTATAGAACCCAGCACTGACGAAGGCAAAGTAAGCAATAATGCACGACAGGGTGTGGGTTGTGCTGGGATAACCTCACGCATGGGTGGTTGGGCACAAGGCTGCAGGCCGAGTGCTTCCAATGTCCCAGAAGTGAGGTTATCCCAGCACTACCCACACCCTGGAGTGCATTATTGCTATTATACAATGGCTAGTTGTTATACAAAATAAAAAAAATAAAAATATGTTTTTAGTAGATTTTATGGCATCCAACTCCAGATGTTCATCATCCAAGGCATCCAGATCAATACAGTGCGGTTGTGCTGGGATAACCTCACTGTGCCAGGGACGCACTGACCAATCAGAGACCAGGAAATTTTCTTGCCATTGTATAATGGTCTGCAGTGACTGGCCATGTGATCCTGTCTTGCTTGGACACTTGTATAACTGTTCCAGTTAATTGCTGCTTGAATTGTAGACACAAATCCCTGTTTTCCTCTTGAGACTAACATTTAACAACATATGGTTTTATATGCTCCCACAGGTTGCCTCGTTGCTCAGTGTTAGCTGTTTCCATTCTCTTTAGCCCAGTAGCAGACAGTCTCTGGCTTACAACCCTTGCATGTACAGCCTAGACATCCCGGCTAGACATACTTTCTTATGTGACATATTAAAGTGTTTTTTTTTTTCTGTTGCATCGTATATCTGTGTATTAGTTTCACTTTTGACACAATAATAATAACCTTTATCCAGCTTAAAAAACTTGCAATTAAAATCTCTTTACAACTCTTTTCTGTATTTAATTATCACTACTTTCCCCCTGATACAATGAACTGCACAGTATTATTGATCCTAAATAACTAAAAACATGTATACCACAGATATTATTTCTACTTAAAGTTTTTGTGCCCTAAAATGGGCTGTCAGTGGCTAAAATGCTTGTGTTATAAGTTATAACATAGGTCAGCAGGACTGATTTTAGACCTAATGGCACCCCAAACAGAAATACCTGTTGTGCCCCCATCACCGCACCCATTGTACCCCCCCCCCGGGTCTCCTCCCTTCTGCCCTCACCATATGTCTAAAAAGTAACAATTCCATGAGTACAGGGTGGCAACAACATAGAAAACAGATAATGGACAGGCACCAGTTAACAACAATGCTGTGTTCCCTTCAGGAGGTTGTCATGACAACCTAGAACAGTTGGCATGACAACTTCAAGAAGAGAACTCCACATTGTTGTTAACTAGTGCTGATCCATTGTCTTTCATAGAGTATGGGCACCAGTTAAACAAAATTTCTCCTTTTCCATTTTTTTTGTTTAGCCTCTCTCTCCTTCAAGGCCTGCTTTCATCGCCATGGATGTTCATCTGTTGGGAAGTTCAAGACACGCACATGAGCAAAGCCATTCATGTTGTTATGCTATCATTGTGACGTACTCAAGAGGGAATAACTTCTTGAAGTCACAAAAATAGCATAACAAGGATAGGAATTAATTAAATTACATTATTAATAATCCTCTCCCATACATTATATGTTGTTTCTATACTGACATTTGTTGCATTTCAGACTGAGCCACTGCTTATATACATTCTACTTTAGCGTGCCCATTCTCAGTTGGCTCTTCAAGTGGCCGCTTGGTTCACATATACTTAGCTCCGCCTCTGTAGGTCAGGTTACTGTGCTTTCATGCTTGTTTGTACATTTTGTTATTGTTGCGTCCCAAATAAAGACAGTTGAGAATGCAGCATCTTGTGTGCAAGCTGGCCTGGGGACTAATCTAGGGACTTACTGCACAATAAGATTGCTGTATGTAACCTCAAGGACCCTTAGGGGTTCCTAGATAGATTCCCTGTAGTTCAGTAAAAGGTCCTCTGGACTGCCTGTGCTAGCCACATCCCAAGAGGGAGGGGGTTGACAGTTGGAAGTGGTTAAAAGGTGTCTCGCATTTGCCGTGAAAGGTGATGGCATAGGAGGGGACCGAAGAATAAGAGCAAGGGAGTGGTCTTTCCTGGAACCTACCCTTGGAGGGGTTGCACTCTGCCCAATTTGGGATCCTGTTCAAAGGATGTGTTAGAGAAAGGCTGAAACTTCACCCACTGCCAGCCGCTGCTTGACTGGGACTCAGAAGGGCTCCTTATGCCAGCTAATGATGCCTCTTCTTCCCACTAGAGCTTCATGCTGCCAGTCCCGCTCCCCACCTTGGATTCCTGCAACAGCTACCAGCCGCTTCTGCCAGCTGGCCTGTCCTCTAGTCAGAAGCCTTCCTAGACAAAGCCGCGCCTCCTCCAGCCTCCCAGACCCATCAGAAGCTGCAGCCTTCTGTTGGTTTTGCAATATACAGCCCTTCACAATCTCAAGTGGCCTCTCCATGCTAAGGACTGAGCACAAAGGACATGATCTGGAATCTTCCTGAGTCAGCCCAGAACAGATGGAATTAGGGCAAGTCATGCTGCTGGAATACCAGATGACACTGTAGGTACTGTGATACCCCTTCTGTGGCAGAGCTGCTTTACTGCTGAACTTTCTGTTTGCCAGACTCAGCCTGCACATTCGTTGGTTAGGTAGTGTACACCACCTATATAGCCTGTTTGCTGCTCCCACGTAAAAGACTGCTACCAAGATTGTAGGAATTCTTACCTGTTGTAAGAAGTCCTATCAGCTTTTTAAGACTAATAAACTGCTTTCAATAACCTGTGTGTATAAAACAGCCTTTAGGTACTTAGGAGTTACAATTACAAAAAATCTTGATCACCTTGAATTATTAAATTTGGAACCCCTCACGCAGCAAATAACAGGAGGCCTCTCCAGGTGGATACATTTGTACCTAGGATTTTTCCAACGAATAGAGACTGTCAAAACATCCGTCCTTAAGTTTTGTATTATTTACTACTAATGTCTGACAGTCTTTAGTTCAGAACCTGGAACAAACTTATATCATGCTTTATATGGCAGGGGAAGGCCCCTCGGATTAGGTTTTCCATCCCCCACTTGGATTGAGACAAGGGAAATGTTAACTTACTGACTGTGCAGTGGTGTGCCCAGGCTGCCCACTTAAGAACAATATGCACATTGATTGCCCCTTCCATGCAACCCTGTTAGAAGCAAATCGAATTAATTTTAAATAGAGATGCACGGATATCACTTTAACACCGGATATCGGATCCGGATATCTATCATCTACTATCCGACCGGATCGGTTCAACATCGGGTCGGGTAGTAGTTAGTGTGACATTAAAAAAAGTATGCTGTCGTAGTGCTGGATTGGAGAGGAGAGCTTCGGCAATGGCAGTCGGAAAGACACAGTGTTATGCACTAATATTTCCATACCTTTTAAAGTAAGGAGAAAACGGTCCTTATCTGCCATCAACTTCTATTCAAAGTCTATACAATGCACAACATAAATAAATAGTTCTCTTATCAGAAGACATATGAGGACAGATTAACAGAGCTCAATATGTATACCCTTGAGCAAAGGAAGCAGAGAGGTGATATGATCAAAACACTCAAACAGCTTAAGGGCATTAACAAGGTGAAAGAGTCTAACATGTTTAAATATAAGAAAAATAGCAGGACAAGAGGACACAGCATGAGATTAGAGGGAGGCCGATTAAGGGGGAATGTGAGGAAATTCTTTTTCACAGAAAGGGTGGTGGATGCATGGAACGGTCTACCTCAGGAAGTGGTGGCTATGAATACAGTGCAGGGATTCAAACAGGCATGGGATAGGCATAAGGGAGCAATACAGATGAGTATGAATAGATAGGCCACTGACAGAGCAAAGGCCGATGGAACACTTATAAGGTAGAAAAAGAAATGGGCAGACTGGATGGGCCTTGCGGTCTTTATCTGCCATCAACTTCTATGTTTCTATGTAAATAAGTTAACCTACTTTAACAGCAGTAGGTGAGAAAGCAAGGAAAGTGGTGTCGAGGGACAGCAGAGACAAACTGCGGCACTGAAGCGATTGTACTTCTCATACCAAAACAGGGTTTTAAATAATTGATTAGCAGTTTTTTTCTTGGGACTATACTAACTGTACAGAAAGTATTTATATAGATTTTCTGGAAGTGCTGTGTTTGTTAAACACAGTGAGGCAAGAGCTATGCATTTTCACAAAGATTTAGCACTTTTATGAGCAAAACGCTAATCAATTTTTAGAGTTAAATAAATCCTTGCAAAATTAACTAATTTTCAGACTATTTGTAAAGCAGCAATTCAAGTTGTAAAATTGCTTGTAGCTTATATTATACAGATGATGGCTGTGAAAAGCTCTTGTACAAATCAGATTCATTCAGAAATCACAAAGCAGTTACCATCACAAGGCACATGGGAGAGAAGAGATGTAGAGAGTGTATTTACCATCTTGCAAGGGATTCTCCGGCGTGCATGTCACCTTACCCCTAGACATGGAGAGTTTCCTGAGCTATGCCAGACTCGCACTGAGAGAGATGGTAACAGCAGCTGCTGCTGAGTGGATTGTAGGATTTAAATAATAAAAAAAATAATTATTCCTAAACATCCTAATCTGGCATATATACTAGTACTGTCCCAAGCTTCCTGGGCAGATGCATTTTAAAAAACTTGACCCAACCCGACCTGATTTAAATCTAAAAACTGATCGGGTCCAGAGTTTTATTTAACTCTAAAAATTTGTTAGCATTTTGCTCACAAAAGTGCTAAAACATTGTGAAAATGCATAGCACTTGCCTCACTGTGTTTAACAAACATAACACTTCTAGAAAACCTATATAAATACTTTCTGTACAGTTGGTATTGTCCCAAGAAAAAACTGCTAATCAATTATTTAAAACCCCGTGGTCAGATATGGGTAAAAAGCCTGATATCTGACCGGAATGGATCTCTGGGTCGGATATCTGTGCATCACTAATTTTAAACTGTATTCATGATTTGGACAGCTATTGCTTTGGTACTCCCCCTGGCTGTCTCCCTTTGTCAAAATTCTATTGGTACACAGTGGTGACAATTCGTCAGTGGCTGGGCATGCTGAAGAGGTGTCTGTCCCCGCCTCAACGTTTGTATTTTTCTGCGTTAACATATGACCCAAACTACTGGCCAAATGGACTGGAAGGGGCCCTGCGGGGATGGAACAGGTTAAAATTCCGGTTCATGTTTCAAGTTTTAGATTTACAGAGAAGCCTTCCCTTTGCCACTTTTCATCTGCCTAACACTGATCATTATTAGATACCTACAGCTGCGATCATATATAGGTGAGAAACGCACAGAATATCGCCATCTGCTGGCCAAGCTAACCATGCTGGTCCAACGTCTCGTAGCATATCTCCGACGCAACACACGGGGACATATAATAGGTTGTGCTCACAGTGCCATCCAGGAGGCTGCCACAGAAACCAGTGTCAATTTTACAAAAGTGTAATGCAGAGCTAAGCACTACCCATCTTTTAGCATCATTTTCTTTTTCCAGTTGTTTAACAAGGAGAGACACACTAAGCTGAAAGCTTGTTTACAGGTAGCACAGGGAAGTTAAGTGACTTGCTCAGGGTCACACAGTATATGCAAGTGGGGCTGTGGGATTCAAACCCAGGTCTCCAGATTTGCAGCTCAGAGCCTTAAACCACTGTGCCTCCCTCATGGAACAAATATGCCATCTGTGCATATAGACTAATTTCAGCTACATAATGGAGACCATTCTCCTGCAAGTGTCGCTCTCACTTTTTCCAAACGAGACCATGGCCATCTGCTGGAGAAGCTGTGGCCAGACTGGAGCAAATGCTGCCCATGTGTTCTGGGCCTACCCAGGTCCTCAGCCATTTTGGCAAGACGTAATACGAGAGTTGGAGGAGATACGTGACTGTTCTGATGAGATAACACCATCACTCCTCAAGCTTTGGCAGAGGAAAGGGATGGGGAGACTGGGGAAGAACTAGTCAGGGAGTGGTAATAGGGGAGGTGGTGGTGGTGGGTGACCAGAATCTACTGCACCTCGACGGAGAGGTTCCGGTTGTCAGTAGCACCGGAAGCCAATCCTTGCTGGTTACAGTCCAGGACTGTCTGGTGGTGCAGCTAGTTAAAGAACATAGACCAAAGCAATTTACCTCGATGCAGTTCTAGGCTGTTGCAGCACCATGTATGAGGCGGCAAATCTCCACATGAACCAAAAACCACAATGAGTGTAGTGCGCAAATAATGAGAAGCACTGCAAAATGAATCTATCCAAAGTTTTCTTTAACTTAAGTGAGTGCTCAAAAATCACAGCAAAAGAATTTACAGGCAGATACTTCCTGGTACTAGCAACAAACCCCTAGCGCCTTGACTTCAGAAGTCTTCAAGGGGGTCGCTTTTGAAGTTGAGGCTGTTGCTGTGATTTTTGAGCACCAGCTTAAGCAAAACAACTTTGGATGTATTCATTTTGCAGTGCTTCTCATTATTTGCAGTGCATATATTCATTTTGCAGTGCTTCTCGTTATTTGCAGTGCATATATTCATTTTGAAGTGCTTCTCATTATTTGCGCACTACACTCGTGGTTTTTAGTAAAAGAACGCACCAGATAGGCTGCTGTTCTCAATGTGGTACTCACCAACGTGGAGATGGTAGGAGCTTTGTGGGTAGGGGAGCCACTGGAGAACAGTGACCATACCTGTATCTGGTTTGAGCTAGCCGTGGGGACAAGGTGGACAAAGCAATGGGGCCTGATGGGATTCACCCCAGAATCCTAAAAGAACTAAGGGAGGACCTAGTGATACCACTGACCACACTTTTTAACAAATCATGGGAAGATGGGGTGGTACCTGAGGACTGGAGGAGGGCAGATGTGATTCCCCTTCATAAAAGTGGGAGCAAGGCAGAAGCAGGAAACTACAGACCTGTAAGTTTGACCTCGGTGGTAGGGAAAATGATGGAATCACTTCTGAAAGAAAAAATTATTGAGTACCTAGAGGTCAGCGGGGCACAGGACCCAAAGCAGCATGGATTTACAGCAGGAAGGTCATGTCAGACAAATCTAATAGATTTCTTTGACTGGGTGACCAAAGTAATAGACCAGGGAGGGGCTGTGGATATGGCC
Organism: Neoceratodus forsteri; assembly: GCA_016271365.2. Lineage (NCBI taxonomy): Eukaryota > Metazoa > Chordata > Ceratodontiformes > Ceratodontidae > Neoceratodus > Neoceratodus forsteri. The sequence continues at coordinate 104,919,537 of JADMNL010000028.1, forward strand.
TACCTAGACTTTAGCAAGGCATTTGACACAGTCCCGCACAAAAGATTAATAATCAAGTTAGCCAGCCTGGGAGTGGGTCCCAGGGTGGTAACCTGGGTTGCAAACTGGCTGCACAACAGGACACAGAAGGTAATAGTGAGTGGAACACATTCCGAAGAAAGGGGAGTCACTAGTGGAGTACCTCAGGGCTCAGTACTGGGTCCAGTATTCTTTAACATCTTTATAGGTGACATTGTAGAGGGTCTGGAGGGAAAGGTATGCCTCTTTGCAGATGATACAAAGATCTGTAACAGAGTTGATACACAAGGGGGGATAGAAAGGATGAGAAGGAACTTGGCAAGGTTGGAGGAATGGTTAGACATATGGCAACTTAGATTCAATGCAAAGAAGTGCAAAGTAATGCACCTGGGAAGCAAAACCCAGGGGAAGAGTACACAATAGCAGGGGAGGTACCAACAACAACAAAAATGGAACGGGACTTGGGGGTAGTCATATCAGATGATTTAAAGATTGGTAAGCAATGTGAGACGTCAGTAAGGAGAGCCAGGGGGATACTGGGATGCATAGGAAGGGGCATCACAAGTAGAAAAAGGGAAGTGGTTATCCCTCTGTACAGACAGTTGGTGAGACCCAATCTGGAGTACTGTGTGCAGTTTTGGAGACCTCATCTACGCAAGGACATGGACAGGATGGAAGCAGTCCAGAGGAGGGCAGCTAAAATGGTTCAGGGTCTGCATCAGAAATCCTATGAAGAGAGACTGAGACAGCTTAATATGTATACCCTTGATGAATGTTTCTATCATGTCCCCTCTGTCCCTCCTTTCAAGTACCTCAAGGGAATCAACAAAGTCCAGAAGGGTAGCATCTTTCAGAAAAAGAGATGTGTAAGAACAAGGGGAAACAATTTAAAGATAGAGGGGGGACGGCTCAGGGGTAATGTGAGGAAATCTTTTTTCACGAAGAGAGTGGTGGATGCGTGAAACTGCCTTCCTGAGGAGGTTGTTGGGGCTAAAACAGTGGGGGAATTCAAACATGCATGGGACAGACACGAGGCAATTGCAGTGGGGGGTGGCAGGAAGTAGGCTGTTTGTTAACTTGAATCTGCAGCTTATCCAATAGGTAGGGAAATGAGCAGACTGGGTGGGCCAAGTGGTCCTTATCTGCTGTCAAAGTCTACGTTTCTATAGTGTGTATGAGTGCCTTTACAGTACTGGATTGATTTTTTTTTTAATATTGCACAACTATTTCAAAAGATCAGTGTGTTTATAGGGCAGCCTGTTGCACAAAAATCCCCATGTTGCATAACTTCCACATATGGCACTTGCTGTAACACTGATATTGCACCATTTAATGGTATAATTATCAAAACATTGATAACGAAGGAGCAAACTCCAGAAAGCACTCTGTACTCATGACCTTGGGTGGCTACCTGTATATGAACCATAACTGACCAATGAAACGAATCGAATATGTGCAAACTGAGGGTTTTAAATCTCAGAGGGGTGGACTCTGAAATTCAGTTAGTCCATAAAATGCCACACTGCCAAAACCTTGCAAAAACCATTATGAGGCAACCCTTACCCAGTCATTGCTAAGTGCTATAGTTAGAAAAATCGGCCAGTGTTGACCACAGTCTGCTTTGGCCTGGAGGCTAAACCCCTTACCAGACGTATACAGTAGTTCTTAAGTGACTCTGTCTGTGATCAGCAGCTGCACAGCTTAGCGGCTAGTCCAAAGAGATCATATAACTATTGGATATCCTTTATATATCCAGTTTCTGTGTACTTGATCATGGTTTGGGTAGGGCCCACCTAGAAAGCTCATACTGGGTGCCCACCGGAAAAAAATCAATAGGGTGGGGTCCCAGTGGTGACATGCATGTAAGCATTCAACTTGAACAGATAGTGACCGCTGCATGCACACAGGAAAAAAACATTGTAAGTCGCATTTATTTACATTTAGGGTTGCTATTAGGAATGAGTGGATAGTGAAATACCCTACCTCAAACACTACCTGCAAGTACCTCCATAATGCCCTAAATTACATTAAAAATACCTTAATGCAGAACAGCTTGTTAATAAGGGTAGGGCAGTTACTACCCTGTTTTTTTACATCCCGGACTTTTTACTTACCCTACCCTACGCTACTCTCTCCATTATAAATGTGAAGGAGGAGTCCAGATCCATGGGAGGTGTTGCCAAGGCAGTTTGTCTATAGGGTCGCTGTGAGACACCCCAGCATTTCTTTATGAATTTAACATAGCCAGATGCCACCCCAATTTCTACCTACCTGTAACAACTCTATTTTAAATGAGGTTTGCTAGTGTTCCTAACATCTGCCTCAGCTGGTAAAGAGTTAACAGCCTTAGAGTTGTAATGTGTGTTATATAGCCAGTTCTCCATGCTCTGCGCTGATTGCCAGAGTGGTGGCACATCAATGTCAAGGTGGGCTTGTTAACGTACAAGGTCCGGGCTACCTAAAAGACCTCATAAGCTCCTGGCTGTTCCCTTCAGTCAGTGGATGTGGGACTTCTTTCTGTTCCAAGATCTCATTTAAAATGCTCGGGGTGATAGGGTGCTCAGAGTGGCAACCCCACATCTCTGGAATGCCCTTCCCCTAGAGATAAGAATTGCCCCTTCCCCGACCATTTTAAAATCCAAGCTGAAAAAGTATTTCTTTTCCATGTGTTTTGGGGCATGATGATGTGATTTAATATTATGCTGTGTATATTTATTATCCGATTGTTATTTATTGTTTTAAATGCATTACCTTTTATTAATTTTGTTTCTATGAGGCGCCCAGAACCCCTGAGATTGGGCGCCATATAAAGAAAATTGACTTACTTTGCTTTCTTTGCCTAACAGTTTTCAGCCAGAAAAGACAGACAAAAAGCTGGCCCCGTGGCATGGATGGCTAAGGCATGGAACACCTTATTTCCTGCCATGCCAGAGACCCATGTTTGAAAATGAGCGCCGGTTGACGGTGCTTGGTTGTGTGGGAGAGGATTGCACATCCCAGGGACTGCTCTCTTCTCCCAAGGAGGGGTGGCCAGCTGACTTGGCCTTTGACTGCCACTGGGTGGAGGTCCATTGGTGCTGCAGGCAAATGAGCGACTTGAGGGAGGGGCCACAATTCTGCGGGACATGCGTGCCTCCACATGCACATTCTGATGTGCTGGTGCAGCAGGGTACCTGGGAGAAAACAAAGAAGGGACCTGAAGGCAGTCCACTGCTCTGCATAGCTTCATGAACCCACGCCTCCACCTGAATGCCTGGAGTAATCCTAAATTGTGTACCTGTTTGGGAGGACAGCCTCCCCCCTCCTACCCCACCATAGGGGGAAGCTTTGGGGGATTCACTGCAAGTAGGTCTGGGGGAGGTGGGTACCAGCCAGGGGGAGGTAGGGACAGGTTCAGGGTTCTTCAGAGGAGTAAAAAGCTATATATAATGTACGGTATATATATATGTACTTATCACAGGAAGTACTCAAATAGCCATAACTGTTGTAGTTCATGCCTGCCAGTATTGTAGTCCAACTGTGCAGTTCCTGTCATGCTCAGTGGGGCACTGGGGGAGTAGTGTGTTCAGTCCAAGAATAAAGATGGCTGCAAGCAAGTTCCTCTGTGTCTGAGTCTGTCTTTCTACCTCGGATTATCACAGTGGTGACGAGGTGAGTGACTCAACAGGTGCAACGAGGAGGTTAGGTAAGCTGCTGTTTCCTTTGGATAAAGAAAAAAGAAAAAAATTGGCAGAGTTGTTCTTTATTCAGTGTCTGTCGCTCCAGTAAGAAAAAAAAAAAAAACCTCACCAACCAAAATATAGACAAAAGCAAAGCCTGTGGGGCATAGAAAAAGATTTTATGTAACCCCCCCCACACACACACACACACACAGGTGGGGCTTATCTTAATTCGCCCCACCCCAGGGCGCTGCTCTGCTTCCCAACCACTCACCGCTGCCAGTCCCATCCTGTTGCTTGCTGTACTGCTCCCGCCAGCCTCCGAGTGTGTGAAGTCTGTAGGGGGACCGGTGGAGCAAGTAAAGTCTGGCCACCCACTTGGGCAATGCAGTGTGTGAGCATTCATCAATATACCTGCTTGAATATGTGAGTGGGCTGTGGCCAGCGCAATTTCTATAAGCACTATGATGCTCATCTGCAAAGCTGCTCTGGCAGCGTTTTCCAAGTGTCTCTCTTGTGTACTTCAACCCCGTTGCCCCAGTAATGCGAGTGGGGGCTCAGAGGCACCCCGAAGAGTCAAGGCAGCATGGATTCTCTGGGGAAGGTCATGTCAAACTAATATTATAGATTTCTTTGACTGCGTAACCAGAGAAGTAGATCAGGGCGGAGCAGTGGATGTGGTCTACCTAGATTTCAGTAAGGCCTTCAACACTCTTCCATATAGTAGACCCATAAACAAGCTGAGCAGCCTAGGAGTGGGACTAAAAGTGACAAACTGGGTAAGAAATTGGTTGGAGGATAGGCGACAGAGGGTAGTGGTAAATGCAGTTCACTCCAAGGAAGGGGAGGGTGACTAGCAGGGTGCCGTAAGCATCAATGCTGGGACCAATCCTCTTTAACATCTTTATAAATGATATTACAGTGGGACAAGAAGGGAACATATGTCTTTTTGCAGATGACACAAAAATCTGCAATAGAGTGGACACTCCGGGGGGGGGGGGATGAATAGAGATCTAAGTAAGCTTGAGGAGTGGTCTCGAAAAGTGTCAACTAAGTTTCAGTGTGAAGAAGTGCAAAATAATGTACTTGGGGTGCAGACACCCAGGGTCAGAGTACAAAATGGGGGAGCAGTACTGGCGACCACCAAACAAGAAAGATAGCTGGGGTAATCATATCTGATGACCTAAAGGTGGCCAAACAGTGTGACAAGGCAGCGGGCAGAGCCAGTGGGATACTAGGGTATATAGGAAGGGGTATCACCAGCAGAAAGAGGGAGGTGGTGATACCTCTGTATGGATCTCTGGTGAGACCTCACGTAGAGTACTGTGTCCAGTTCAGGAGTCCTCTGCTCTGAAAGGACATAGACAGAGCTGAGGCTGTCCAGAGGAGGGCAACTAGAATGGTGCAGGATCTACACCAAAAGCTCTATAAGGAGAGACTGAAGGACCTCAGTATGTACAAACTGGAGGAAAGGAGGGAGAGGGAGGATATGATAGAGACTTTTAAATGCCTCAAAGGTATAAAATTCAAAAGGGAAGCCTTTTTCTTGAGAAAAGGATGCACAAGAACAAGGGGTCATGTAATGAAGCTTTAGGGGGGTAGAATCAGGAGCAATGTAAGGAACCACTTCTTCACAGAAAGGGTGGCAGATGCCTGGACCAGCCTCCCTGAGGAGTTGTTGGGAACAAAAAACTGTAATGGGATTTAAGGAGGCATGGGATAGGTATAGGGGAACCTTACAAGCAAGGAAGGGGGGGAGACAGAGGTCAAGTAGGGTGTACGGTGTGACTGTAGGTAGGGAACATAGGCAGACTAGGTGGGCCAAGTGGTCCTTATCTGCCATCAAATTCTGTTTCTATGTAACAAACATGCAAACAGAGATTGTTTAAATGTTATCTTTTAGCCATTAGGTGTGCATACTGCTTATTGCTTAAATCCATGTTTTATAGATAAGGTTTCTTGTTTTAAAATGGGTTGGATAGTTGGATTTGAATAGCCAAGATCGGAAATTTAATCCAAGGCCAAATCAGATCTTGGATCTTATTCTGGATTTTGTGGCCTACCTGACCACTGGTGTCTGATACGATTTCACACTATCTGAGCACCATTGCTATCAATCACATTGTTTCCGTATTGTTGCAGTACAGTATTCCATGTACTGTCATTATTTATTTGAAATAAAAAAAAATATTTCACCAGGAAAATTATGTCTGGGATAATGCCTCTCTTTCCAAGGACATCCTGAGAGGCAGCAGTGAGGCGCAACAGAGTTTAGCCCATTTGCTGCAATGTGGAGTCTATCTCTCTCGTGGAGGATTGCATAAAATGGACTGAAAGAAACTTTGTTGGTCCATTAAAAGGTATTTAATCACCTATTTTGTGTATTTTATTGTACAAGGACCAATATGGCAACAGTCATTTTTTTGATAAAATGAACTGATGAGCCAAACAAGGTGATAACATAGAAACATAGACTTTGATGGCAGATAAGGACCACTTGGCCCACCCAGTCTGCCCATTTCCCTACCTACTGGATAAGCTGCAGATTCTAGTTAACCAACAGCCTACTTCCTGCCACCCCCCACTACAATTGCCTTGTGTCTGTCCCATGCATGTTTGAATTCCCCCACTGTTTTAGCCCCAGCAACCTCCCCAGGAAGGCAGTTCCACGCATCCACCACTCTCTCCGTAAAAAAGATTTCCTCACATTACCCCTGAGCCGTCCCCCCTCTATCTTTAAATTGTGTCCCCTTGTTCTTACACATCTCTTTTTCTCAATGATGCTACCCTCCTGGACTTTGTTGATTCCCTTGAGGTACTTGATCGTTTCTATCATGTCCCCCCTGTCCCTCCTTTCTTCAAGGGTATACATATTAAACTGTCTCAGTCTCTCTTCATATGATTTCTGATGCAGACCCTGCACCATTTTAGTTGCCCTCCTCTGGACTGCTTCCATCCTGTCTATGTCCTTGCGTAGATGAGGTCTCCAAAACTGCACACAGTACTCCAGATGGAGTCTCACTAACTGTCTGTACAGAGGGATAACCACTTCCCTTTTTCTACTTGTGATTCCCCTTCCTATGCATCCCAGTATCCCCCTGGCTCTCCTCACTGACTTCTCACATTGCTTACCCACCTTTAGATCATCCGATATGACTACCCCAAGTCCCATTCCATTTTTGTTGTTGTTAGTACTTCCCCTGCTATTGTGTACTCTTCTCCTGGGTTTTTGTTTCCCAGGTGCATTACTTTGCACTTCTTTGCATTGAATCTAAGTTGCCATATGTCTGACCATTCCTCCAACCTTGCCAAGTCCCTTCTCATCCTTTCTACCCCCTTGTGTGTCAACTCTGTTACAGATCTTTGTATCATCTGCAAAGAGGCATACCTTCCTCCAGACCCTCTGCAATGTCACCTATAAAGATGTTAAAGAGGACTGGACCCAGTACTGAGCCCTGAGGTATTCCATTAGTGATCCCCTTTCTCGGAATGTGTGCCACTCACCATTACCTTCTGTGTCCTGTTGTGCAGCCAGTTTGCAACCCAGGCTACCACCCTGGGACCCACTCCCTAGCTGGCTAACTTGATTAATAATCTTTTGTGCGGGACTGTGTCAAATGCCTTGCTAAAGTCTACAGATAACAAATGATATAAGGAGGGGAAAGTAAAGTCTAAAGATAACAAATGATATAAAGAGGGGAAAGTAAAGCGAAAGTAAAGTCTAAAGATAACAAATGATATAAAGAGGGGGAAAGTAAAGCGAGAATGTGAAGGCCCCATGAGGAAGGCCACAGAAGCATAACAGCACTGCACTCCCAGATGAACAGATTTTTTTTCCAAACCCTTGCTTTTCAGCAGCACTAATTTATGTTAACGAGGCCAAGGTAGTAGCCAGGATTTCAATAACTGAAGGCCCAAGCATAGGTACACGCTGTTTAGGGCATATTGGTATCCATGGCCAGTTGAGTTAAGGCATATTTGGTCAAATTCTTTGAATCCAGATGAAGGCCTAGGCCTTCAGGCTATAGCCTGGTTTCTCCCCTGGAGGCTTAATAATGCACACTATATTATACACATCACCAATGGTGAGCGAATCTGTTTCAACTAGTCAGCTAGTACATGCACAAGTCTTTCTGGAACACCTACACTTTCTCCCACACATTCTTTTGCTTTTTCCTAGATTATGGGGGCAGCCACACTGGCCCAACTTGTACAGGCAGCAGTAGCAGTCAGTTTTAGAACAGTAATGACACATTAGACAAGTAGGACAGTTATATGAATCACACAAGCAGCTACAAACAAGATGAAATTATAAATTTGGTAAAATTAAAAAAAAGATTGTTCAGTAGCTTTAATTACTAGTGTCCATTTGCTGACCATGAACCCCCGTCTTTATCTGCTTAGCAAGGAAATTTCTGTTGCTAACCATGCCACAGATAAAACTGAGGCTGTGGCTCCACATAAGACCTTTATAGTATATGGTGGAATGTTGTTATGCATGGAATTCCATGCTTGGAATATGTTTGTTCTGCTGTAGTAGTGACATCATTATGTTGTTCTGCTGCAGTAGTGATGTCACTGCTACAGCAGAACAACTTGGAATGCTGCCACATAGTTACTTTCCTCTATCCAATTAAGCAGAAAGTTTTTTTTTTTAAACTTGAACTTGCAGAAACATCTGCAGCACACTGTGGCAGTAAAAAAAAAAAAGTTAAAATTTCTATTCTTGGTTGTCTTCACTAGCTGATTTTGTGTGATTTTCTATGCTGTAACTGTCCATACACTATAAAAGGTTGTGTATGAGCAGTCATACACAACAAGGATATTCTTGTATCTCGAGGTTCCCTTGGTAATAGAGCACCTCTCAAGCTGCACTCTTGAGGTCATCTGTTACCAAGGAAACTTCTCGATACAAGAATATCCTTGTTGTGTAAGACTGCTCATACACAATCCTCTATGTTGTGTATATATTAGGTGATGAATATTCTACTAGTGGAATTGTGCAGAATTTTGAATTCCAACATTTCATGGTAAACATGCCTTCTGTTTAACGTGGAGAAAGACAGAAAAAATGGGAGGTAATAATATAAACAAAGAAGAGGACATAGAGAATACTGGATGGGCAACCTTGCACAACCAGCCTGTGCTGCCACAGAGAGATTCTGATTGCATCAGACCTCAAGAGTAAAGCTCAAGAGGTCCGATGTAATTTGAAGCCTGAGGTGGCAACACAGGCTGGTTGACCATGTGGTTATCCAACCACAATTTTTATAGTGTATAGTTTTTCTTGTGTGTTTTCCAGTTTTGTTTTGTTTTTTTCTTTTTTTTCTTAGAGCAAAATTGCCAAGTTGCAGTATGCGAGTCTCGGGACGGCTCCACTTTCACTTTCACACTCACTCACACACACACAGCACCTCGGTAGTTTAATTTTTTTTTTTAAAGTGTGCACACAGTGGTTCTGAGAACAGGTGGCCACAGCTTTCCACTCAGCTGGTATGTTGTTGTACCACAGAAAGGTGTAACCTTCCCCCACCGGCCCCCAGAGTGTGGCTTATGCCGCTGTGAGAGTTCTAAGATTACATCATCACTCCAGCTCAGCTGAGGCTGAAAAGAGTGTGACAGTGTGAAACCCATTTACCTGGCATTTCACAAGCTGCCTTCCCTGCTTGCCACTGATTCTGATTGTGATTCTAGTAACCCCTGGGAACAAGGGGGTTACACCCACCCTTAGCCAGCAAAATGACTGTCCCCAGTCATTACCTACCTGGCACCAGGCCATCCTACCCTATGTACTACCTACGCAGAAGGGTGATCAGGCCCTGTCCTACCATGTGCCAGGCAGGCAACACTAAGATCCCAGAGGCCATTGGCTGACACATTAGCCCCTACACTATGATCTTACTATGGAAAACCAGTGTCTCTGGAAGAACTGTCCAGAGTATATCCTGACAGACCACAGCTGTGACCCCTACTGCAGATCAGGGCCACAACCTGTCTATCCCCCTAGCCCTCTAGGGATAACCTGTCTAATCACAAACTTACCCAAAGGGAGGCCCTCCACCAGCAGAGGACACCTTCAAACCAAAAACAAAGTGCTAACACTTTACCTAAGCATTACACTCCTACTATCCCCCACGCACTAACACCTGTGGAAGGAAAACTGTTGACACCTGTTAACCATACAATTCTACAAAACACTACACAAAAGCAGGAAATCTTGGATCAGTTCCCACATCCTCTTCTGGTCTTCTCTTCTTTCTTCTTTAACAGGAACCACCTGAAAGAGAAAAAGAGACAAAACACACCCCAAATCTGCAAAATGCACAGTATAACAACAATAACACTTACCATCAAAACATTGGAGAATCCCAGAAAATATTTTTTAGAAAAGTAGAAAACATCTAACTTTATGTACAATACACCTTTTGAAGGGGGTGGAATGTCTTAAATGTCCAAACTAGTGACTAACAGTTATGCCCGAAGGCAAGGTCTATTAAAGAGTCTCTCCTGGGCTGGAGGCAGCTGAAGTACAGTTCTTGAAGTACTGTAATCCCAAAGTGGAGAGTCTTTGTGGACAGTTCAACAGTCTGTAGTCTGCCAGGTGTAGGATGTGTATTGCAATGTCAATAAAGTAAGAAAAGTCTGGACTTACCAGTCCCTTGATGAACGAAAAAAATGGACATCACCTACTTCTCCAGCCGAAAACTTTCCCTGGCAGTATTTTTTAGATACAGCTGGGCGGAAATCTTCCAGAAGACAGGATGATGAACTAGAAACTGCTGGGTTGATGTCATCTAGGAGATGGAACCTTGGAACAGGAAAGGAACAGCTGAGCTGATGTCATCTGAAATTCCAGGTGATGACTCAGGAAAACAGCTGGGCTAATGTCATCTAGGCTATCTGGAAGATCAGTTAGTGAAATTGGGAAGGCACATTGTAGAGGCTGACAAATCTGGATGCACCTTGGATCCTGGAACACCAGACTGGTGGAACAACATGGGTATGGCAACTGCTGGATGGCAGACACTTGCTACGACTGCTCTGCTTCCCTCTGAGTAGACACGGGCATATTCTCAGGATGATGGTACACTTGAGGGTAGTACCAATTTAGATCTGGTGCAAGGATTGTGACCCCATCTGGACATACGTAATTCACATTATGGAAAGTCTCTTTTCCTTTAGGGTCCACATATCATACAGTGTCTATGAACAACGTCCTGCCCAACTTCCAAAACCGCAGTTTGTCTTTTATCACTTTGTTTCTGACATAACGTGTTGCACCTGGATGCATGTTCAGGCTTGCTTCCTCTTCTAGTCAGGCTCTCCTGTTTTTCTCAATCTCCTCCCAGACTTTCCGAGAAAAGGTAGGAAAGGACCACCCATAGATGTCGTTGGCCTTCCTGTGAACCAGTCTTTCCTCCTTACTGCTCTTCATCAGTTTACGACCCTCAGACTGGATTGGGGGTGGCCAGTCCTGGTTCTGCCAGTGTCGTACACTCAAAGAAACGTAGAACTTGTCCCTGACCCTTCCTTCTGAGGGCAGGGCTGTGGAGTCACCAACTTCTTCTTCTTCTTCTGGCTTCTCCGAGGCAAGAGCTTGAGGCCACTGACTGGGACCCTGAACAGAAAGATACATATCTTCCTCCTTTTCTTCCTCACTCAGCATTTGGGCCCAGGAGTGAGCAGTCGTCCTCACTCCTGAGACAGTCCACTCTTCACTGGGTGTGGAGGTAGACACCTTCCATTCTAGAGTCTCTCGAACCTCATCCTCTCCAGTGAGGCTAGGGCTAGGACCCTCTCTCCATGGATCCTCCAATCCTCCCTCTGCACTGTCCATCTGTGACACGTGTGTAGACATCATAAGGAATCTGCTCTGGCAGTACATTTACACCCCCCTCCTTTGTGCCACACTCTGCTGGGCCTCCCCCAGCAGGTTCAGCCTGGTGGTGTGTGCTATTACATGCAGGGTCTTCTGCCTTCATCCAAGTGGGAGCCAAATGAATTCGGGATGTTCTAGTCAGACCTTGCTTCTCTAGACACCTTGAACAGTGAGGAATCAAGAATACGTCCCTCCCCGCCTTGAGGCACATCATGCATACTCTCACAGGGTAGTTGGGAATCGCAACATGAGGAGGCAAACTTCCACCATAGAAATATTGCTGTATTTCTTTAAGCTTGGCAACCTCCTCCACTATCATAGCTCGGGCATGATCCAGGTAGCAGGATGGTCCCGAAGCCATGCCTGTAAATTAACACACAAAAGTTCACTGTTACTAATGAATCCACTATACTTGGAACAGGCTCTCAAAATGGCTCACTGCTGCTCTGTTTAATTACTGCCCCACCCTGTAATGGCGACGGCAGCACTTCTGATGTATCAACAAATCTGTCTCTGACTCAAGCCACTGCGCATCCGACTTAGTGCTACTGAAAATCTTCTCAAACTAATGATTGCACTGCTTTTATCTTCCTCAGCACATCTATGATATTTTGGACTTTACAATTAGCTTTCATCAATCGGGATTGCAAAAAGCGGATCAGACAAACAAAAGGCGCATATTGTAAGGGGCTACTGCTGGGAGCAACAAGTGATTCCAGAAATTTCTGGGCTCATATAAAATCATTCCTGGGAGTAAAGAAAACTCACCCGGCAGATGAAATGTTCATTAGTGGGGTACACTGCAATAACCCTAGGACTATTGTGGAGGCATTTAATAAAAAAATCTCTGACCTGTCCAGCTTTACATCTGTCTTACACAATGGTCAGCCTTTACTCTCCCCTCCTGTCGCCCCTGTACTCATCCCACACTTGTATTTAAAGGCGGTATCAAAATTTGACGTCCTACGCCAGCTTACTACCATCTCTGACAACACCAGTGTAAGCTCTGATGAGACAGAACCCAAATTCCTAAAACTGGCCTCACCATTTATTACGCAGCCACTGTCAAGGATCTTAACCCTCTCTCTTTGCAGTGGTGTTGTCCCTGATATGTGGAAAATGGCTAGAGTTACTCCAATCTTTAAGAAAGGTGATAAAAGAGATATGACTATTGGCTGATAGCTATACTATCAGTTCTGTGTAAAATTCTGGAAAAGTTAGTATCAACACAAGTTACTGAATTTATATTCAAACATAACCTTCTTTCTCCAATTCAGTATGGCTTTCGGAAGGGTCATAGCACCTCCACGGCCCTGCTGTACCTTGCAAATGACACTTTAACAGCTATGGACAATGGCCACCTCACGGGAGCAGTTTTTATTGACCTGACTAAGGCTTTCGACCTTGTTGATCATCCCCTTCTGCTTGACAGTCTCCTAGCCCTTGGTTTCTCCCAAAACTCGGTTTCTTGGTTTAAAAGCTATTTGTCAAGTAGGACTCAGCTCGTAAGATTCAACTCGGCTATATCCAACCTCAGAGCTATCAATCTAGGTGTTCCCCAGGGATAAATATTAGGACCCCTTCTCTTCTCAATTTTCATTAATAGTATCTCACTGAGTATCCCCGGTTGCTCGGCTATCCTTTACGCGGACGACCTGGTCCTGTACTGTAGTGACAAGAATATTCTCCACATTAACCAAACCCTTACCACTGCTTTTAAGTCCACCCAGTCTTGGCTCCTAACCTAATCCTCAATAGTGATAAAACGAATGCTATGCCATTTCACTCCGCAGTCAAATTAAGTAAAAATCGGGACAAATTTGAAGTCTCTGGTCGGTGGGGAGGCCCTCACACCAGTGCGCTCTTTCAAGTATCTTGGAGTACTCCTTGACGAGAATCTTAACTTTGGTCAGCATATAACATCCACCTGTAAATCGGTAAATGCCAAAACTGGAGTAGCCTATAAGACCAGTTATGTCCTCACACAGTCGGCAAGACTTGCCGTAGCCCATGGGATCCTGCTCCCGTCACTATCCTGTAGGGTAGTTACCTATCTCAATGCAACCAAAACTCTTCTCAGGGAGTGGGACACAACATACAACAGCATCTGCAGGTATGCCTCAACCTCTCCCTGGTCAAAACACCGTTAAAAACTTTATACCGACCTAAATTGGTTACCCCCTGCTTCGGCTCGAACTCTTGCCCTTGGCTTCCTAACTGATAATATCATTAGAGCAGGCATCCCAATCTCACTGGCCTCATTAATAACTCCTTAGCCCTCCTCTCACGGCCTACGATCTGCCGATAAGTCACTGCTGCAAATACCCAGATGTAAATCTGATAAAGGAACTCTTGCTTTCTCTTACTCAGCAGCCAAACTTTGGAACTCCTTGCCTCTTGATGTACGCTCAGCCCCCAGTCACGCCCAGTTCAAAAACAGTTGTCATTTTTTCCTCTTCAGCCAGACCTCCTGTGCCTGTTTTAAACCCCCTTGAGCTTTGCTTTTGATTCTGACTCACGTCCCCACTGCTCTCCACTTCTTTTGACCATCTAGCTTGATTATTTACGCATTTTTGTCTTTTATTGTTTTGTTTCAGCTACCCTAAACCCAGCTGCTGTCAGCTGCATGTGATTTTGCTGACTGAATTTTTATGTTACTGATTATAACCTATGTATTATTTCTTGTTACCTACTCATGTGATTGTGAAACCTTGTTTAAAGCTCTGTATGTATTTTGTCTCTTCCCGAATCAAATTGTATCCTCTGTGTATCCCCACAAATTGTAACCTCCCGGCTCGTGCATGAAAATAGTCATGTCTTGGCTAATGGCACTTACCCGGTAAACAAAAACTAAATAAATAAATACTTGCTTAAAGTCACTAAAGCCTAAGTCCTAAAGCACTAAACCGGGAATTTTAATACAAACTGGTTAGGGCCAGACAAAGCTCACCTAAAGACCAAAATCAAGGCCTTAAACCTAACCCAACTCATTGCCAATCCAACCAGACTGAACCATAAGTCCCAAAATCACTCTTTACTCGATTGGGCTCTTACCTCCCGCCCCCATAGGATCCTAAGTGCTGGCCTATTACCCGATTCTATAAGCGATCATCACATGATTTATTTGATCAGGAAAGTGCACGGCCCTATTTCCTCCCCCCCAAAAAAAAACACTATACACCAGGTCCTATAACTCCTTCAACCTAGCATCTCTCTTGCTGGACCTAGGACAGACAAACTGGTCTTTTATCTTAAAAGCCTCCTCCATTGACATCGCTTTCGATGTCTTCAAATCACGCTTCCTAAAAGTCTGGGACAAGCATGCCCCCCTACGCAAGAAACGAGTTAGAGGCGCACACCTCCCATGGATCTCGGCAGATATTATCAAGCTTCGCCACACAAGGGACCACGCCTGGAAAGCTTTCAAGAAGCTGGGCAGTCAGCAGCACCTCATCACCTACAGATCCCTACGAAATACCTGCACAAACTCCATCCGCCAAGCTAAAAAAAAATATTTCCTCTCGGCTTTTAGCGATAACATAAATCATCCAACTGACTTCTGGAAATCTCTAAAATCCCTCTTATCCCCCCCATTCAACCCCCACTCCCCACACTATCTGTCCACGGCTCCCTCATCTCTGATTCCCTTGATGTAGCTAAATCTTAAACTCCCACTTCTCCAGCTGCTCAGATAAACTCCTGTCCTCCTTCCATTATACTCCGCCTCAACCCCCCACTCATGCCCCCAAAACCTGCCCACCCTAGCCTGCCATTCTCTTTCCATCCAATAACTGAAGCAGAAGTTTTCAAATCATTACGGGCTTTAAACCCCAACAAAGGGAAATGCCCGACGTCCCTGGACGCCAAAATGCTTTTCCTATCTGCCCCAGTCATAGCTGCTCCTTTAGCCAACCTTTTTTACCTCTCTTTCTCTCTGGGCAAGCTCCCTACGGCCTGGAAGCAGGCATCCATTATCCCGCTGCCAAAAGGGAGCGATCCATCCTCCCCAGGAAATTATAGACCCATCTCCCTACTCCTAATACTGGCCAAACTACAAGAACATTTGGTCCTGTCACAACTCACGCCTTACCTTGATGAAACCTCCTCCTTCACCCCATTCCAATCGGGTTTCCACAAATCCCACTCCACCATCACATCCCTGCTACGAGTCTCCGGCAAGATTCTCAGGGGCGTGGACAAAGGACACATCACCATGGCCATCTTTATCGACCTGGCAAAGGCTTTTGATACCGTTTCCCACTCTCTACTCCTCTCCAAACTCGCTGAAGCAGGGCTCGCTAAACCAGCCACAAATTGGTTCCAAGACTACCTAGTGGGAAGGACCCAAACCGTCAAACTCGTCGATCACACCTCGAACCCACTTCCAGTCCTATCCGGCGTCCCCCAAGGATCTGTCCTAGGTCCCCTGCTCTTCTCCGTTTTTCTAAGTGACCTCCCATCTACCTGCAAACACTCATCTATCCAGATGTATATGGACGACACTCTCCTCTATGCTTCTGGCCCTTCACCAACTAGCGTAGCTACCATCCTCCAAGAGGATTTCTACACAATCCAGCACTGGTTTAGGGCCAACCAGTTATTTTTAAACTAAAAAAAAACTGTATCTCAAACCTTTGGGTCCCAACAAAGACTCTCCCGTCTATCCACCAGCACCTCTTTTAAAACTCTGGATAGGACCCCCCTGGAGACTTGCACTAGCTACAGGTATCTAGGTGTTTGGCTTGACCAACACCTAGATTTCTCCTCCCACATTGAATCTTTGCATAAAAAGCTCCTCCCAAAGCTCAGCGCTCTGTACCGGAACAAAAGCTGCCTCCCCCACAGTCTAGGAAAGCCATTGTCCAAAAAATGATTCTGCCCATTTTAGACTACAGTGATATAGTATACACCACTGCCCACGCTGGGTCTTCCTGGCCAGCCTCGACACCTGTTCCACTCTTTTTCTGTCAATCTTTATCCTCGACTGCCCACACTCGACCCACCACTGTAACCTTTACACCTCTCTAACCTGCCATCCCTCCACTGATCGGAGACAAATAAACTGTGCCAGGTTTGCAGCCAAATATTGGTCCCTCTCCCTCCCACCCTACCTGTCCTCTTCCCTCTCCCAACAACCTCCACCTGCCTACTCCCTCAGGAGCAAGGACCCTAGGCTGCTGCACGTTCCGTTCATGCGCACTAAAAAAGGCCAGGCCACCTTTAACTACCGTATCCCTCAAATCTGGAACACTCTCCTTGCCCACATAAGACATGCCCCTAACCCCTACCAACGAAATTGCCTTCTCCGCAGGCATTTCTCCTCCAGCTGCACCTGTTTCAATTAATTCAACCCCACTCCTATGGTGGAATAACTGCTCCCAAGTTGTCCACCCTCCAATTTTCTCTATCCTAGGTATGCATTACTTCTGTCTGTAACCATTTTTTTTTTCACTTTAAGTGATAACATGATGCTTGTTGTCCCATTTTTGTACTATGTATGAAAATCAATTTCTTGTGAACCTACATGTTTGTATTTGGGTCTCGGCCTCCAGATCGCATCTGGAATCGAGCATGTTGCTCAGTATGCCAACCCGGTAAAACTCGTAAATAAATAAATAAATAAATAAAAAGCCACAGTATTTCTAGGAGCAGGACTGCCTGTTTGTTGTAGCGTCTCATACAACTCACAGTCTCTCTGTTGTTCAGAAAATTATACTGTTGCTGAATCCATAATACATGCTCATAGTCTATTGCTCAGAATTCTTGCTTGTTTTGATTTCACTTCTGCAGTCCTTCTTTGCAAAAACAATCACACTGTTTACACACAGATCCAAGTGGCTTTTGAAAATCACAACACAGTTTGAGCTCAGTTTTGCTGAATGGTACTCACTGAATCAGAAACTGGCTTGCTCCGATGGGAAATCTCGGCCTAAAGCCGATTCTGGAAGGCCTCTGGGTTGAAACAGGCTAGCGATCCTGCCGATTGTCACTACAGACACCACAGTTGCTTCCTTCCCAGTCAGTCGGCTTATGGGTTGAGCTCAAACTTACACAGAAACAGTCTGTATTTATAGATTTTTAGAATGTTTACAGTCACCGCGACGATTCTCGTACCAGCTCGCTCACCACTTGCTCTCTCCCTTTCAAACACTGGGCAGCACTCTGAAGCTGGCTAAGGGGCGGGACTGATTGCATTCTCACCAATCACTCAACACCATGCAAATGAGCTGCTCTCTCTTCTCGTGCTCTTCCTCCACGGCGATCGTCAAGCAGGCAAAATTTAAACTGCAAAACAATTTTTTTCTCTGCTGAACTTTTTCATGGCAGAAGCGCTGTTTTCGACCATTTCTTTACTCAGAACCTGGCTATTTCTTTAGTGACTCCCCAGTTCACACAGCAATCACTTGAAACTTTCAGGGCACAATTGTTTGTTGTTTGAGGGGGGGCGGCTCAGAGGTAATTTAAGGAAGTATTTTTTCACAGAGAGGGTTGTGGATACATGGAACGGCCTTCCGGAGGAGGTTGTGGAGTCAAAAACAGTGGTGGAATTCAAGCATGCATAGGACAGTCATACGGCCATTCTAGGGGGTGGGGGGTAGGAAGAAGTAGGCTGCTGGTTAACTAGGATCTGCAGCTTATCCAGTAGGTAGGGAAATGGGCAGACTGGGTGGGCCAAGCGGTCCTTATTTGCCATCAAATTCCATGTTTCTATGTTTCCCAAAGTCCACAATACTTTTGTCATAGAAAACTTGAAAATTAAAGCTGGTAAATGTTCTACTTTTGATGTAGGACAAGGGGTACACACAGGTTGGCTTTACAGCTCCTTGGTAAACATTGGCATAATCACAGCAGCACATGAACAGCAGGCACACAACGGCACATATGGATGGCACTACTCTGAGCAAACTCCTTATGCACAAAGCTTCCAGTTTTGTGCTACCAACTGCCAGACAGACAAAACGCTAGCCACAACCTGAGCAAACATCTTTAGTTTTCTCCCAAAATTCAAAACATATCATCGGATGAGTCTGTATTTTTGTACCTCCCCTCCCAAAGGCACCCCTTCTTTAACTAGCAGGGCTGCTCCTCTCACCACAGATGACTAGGGGCAAAGGGGGGGGGTTACATAAGTGAATACAGATTTAGAAAACAGAGAAATGGCCACCATTAGGCTAGGTGACCCAACTGTTACACTAGAACAGTCAAACTCAAGTGTGTCTACATGGCACACACCTGGGGGGACCAATTACCATGGCCAGCAACTCAGGTCCCTGAGAAAAAACGTTTGCTCACAATTATGCTAGGTTTGCACTTCTGGACAGGGTCACCCAAGTAAATCCAGACACAAGGAAGCTATAACAATACTGTCCAAACCAGGTTGGGATTCTAGAGTGTGGCTTTTATTCACGTAACAAAGTAGGAATAATCACAAAGCGAAGATGGACCCCCACAGGGCTACACATACTGGTATTGCAGATTCTCCAGAGTACAGAAGTTCCTGAATTCCCACTTAGCATAGGTAGAAGAAACACAAAACAGCGAACACCCTGGTTCTGAAATGGAGATTGACACACACAACCAGAACTGGTACATTTCCCGTCAACTAGGCACACACGGCCAGTACTGGGACACTTAACCATATTTCATGAGGAATGAAGGTGGTACACACGACCATAAAGGAGCACATCCAGGCTCAGGAACTTTCAGAACCCACCATACTGGGGTAAACTGAGAGAAAACAACCCACATACAGGGGTAACTACTTCCATTAGGCATTGGCCAGATGCACTAAATGAAAAAGTACTGGTGCTCAAACTGAACCCGGAGAAGTAAACAGAGTCACTCCAGATGGGGGGGTCTCCCACCCTTTGCGTCCATGTTTATACTTGCCCATTCATCTGGTTAAAAACACCACACAACTGTAGAAAACTGTAGACGCTGTCTTGAAATGTATTTCACACTTAACATACTACACACACACACCCCTCTGAGGTGTCAGAAGTTAAAAGTTCTGTGCTTGGACAGTCACATGCTGGACTCCAACATAGGCAGACACTTTTGAAACACAGAAAGTCTAGGTGACAGAGTCCCTTTGTTAGAGAAATTCACCTCTAGGTATTGCAGGTCCCTCCTGGGCTTACTCAGAAGAAAAGTTCTACTCGCAACAAACGAAGATGTCCAAGGCAGCTTCACCAGACAGAATGAAGTGAGGGGATTGCCCCTGAACCCTGAAGATTGCCCCCATCCCTCCTGTGATGGGGCAAAGGTTAACCACTTAACAAGGTCTTCACCACTTCAGACACTGTCTTCTGTGTTCTTCTTCTTCTTCTAGGGTGAGAACAAACTGCCCAAAACTAAAGAGGTAGCTCTCTGTCAGAGCTAAATGAGGAGCTGCACAGCAAGCTGCAGCCTCCTCCTGGAACTCACACTCTAAGACTACTGAACATTCTACTCTAGTTGACAACTGCATACCAGAGCGTGGCTTAAGCCTCTGCGTGAGTTCTAAGATTACATCATCACTCCAGCTCAGCTGAGGCTGAAAACAGAGTGTGACAGTGTGAAACCCACATTTCACAAGCTGCCTTCCCTGCCTGCCACTGATTCTAATTGGGATTCTAGTAACCCCTGGGAACAAGGGGGTTATTCCCACCCTTAGCCAGGAAAATGACTGTCCCCAGTCATTACCTACCCAGCACCAGGCCATCCTACCCTATGTGCTACCTACCGAGAGGGGTAATCAGGCCCTCTCCTATCATGTGCCAGGCACAGGCAGGCAACACTAAGAGCCCATAGGCCATTGGCTGACGCATCAGCCCCTACACTACAATCTTACTATGGAAAACCAGTGGCTCTGGAATAACTGTCCAGAGCATAGCCTGACAGACCAGAGCTGTGACCCCTACTATAGATCAGGACCACAACCTGTCTATCCCCCTAGCCCTCTAGGGAAACCTATCTCACCACAGACTTACCCAAAGCGAGGATCTCCCTCCAGCCTAGGACACCTGCAAACCAAAAACACAGTGCTAACACTTTACCCAAGCATTACACTCCTACTATCTCCCATGCACCAACACCTGTGGAAGAAAAACTGTTAACACCTGTTAACCATACAATTCTACAAAACACTATACAAAGGCAGGAGAACTTGGATGAGTTCCCACAACCTCTTCTGGTCTTCTCTTCTTTCTTCTTTAACAGGAACCACCTGAAAGAGAAAAAAAGACAAAACACACCCCAAATCTGCAAAACACACAGTATAACAACAATAACCCTTATCATCAAAACATTGGAGAATCCCAAAAAATATTTTTTAGATCAGTAGAAAACATCTAACTTTATGTACAATACACCTTTTTGGGGGATCGAATGCCTTAAATGTCCAAACTAGTGACTAACAGTTATGCCCGAAGGCAATGTCCATTAAAGAGTCTCTCCTGGGACGGGGACCACTGAAGCACAGTTCTTGAAGTACTGTAATCCCAAAGGGGAGAGTCTTTGTGGACAGTTCAGCAGTCTGTAGTCTGCCAGGTGTAGGATGTGTATTGCAATGTCAATAAAGTAAGAAAAGTCTGGACTTACCAGTCCCTTGATGAACGAAAAAATGGACATCACCTACTTCTCCAGCCGAAGAGTGTCTCCCTGGCAGCATTTTTCAGATACAGCTGGGTGGAAATCTTCCGGAAAACAGAATGATGAACTGGAAACTGCTGGGTTGATGTCATCTAGGGGATGGAATCTTGGAACAGGAAAGGAACAGCTGAACTGATGTCATCTGAAATCCCAGGCGATCAATCAGGAAAACAGCTGGGCTAATGTCATCTAGGCTATCTGGAAGATCAGGCGATGAAATAGGAAAGGCACACTGTAGTGGCTGATGAATCTGGATGCACCTTGGATCCTGGAACACCAGACTGGCGGAACAACATAGGTACGGCAACTGCTGGATGGCAGACACTTGCTACCACTGCTTTGCTTCCCTCTGAGTAGGCACGGGCATATTCTCAGGACGATGGTACACTTGAGGGTAGTACCAATTTGGATCTGGTGAAAGAATTGTGACCCCATCTGGGCATACATAATTCACATTATGGAAAGTCTCTTTTCCTTTAGGGTCCACATATCGTGCAGTGTCTATGAACAATGTCCTGCCCAACTTCCAAAACCGCAGTTTGTCTTTTATCACTTTGTTTCTGACATAACATGTTGTACCTGGATGCATGTTCAGGCTTGCTTCCTCCTCTAGCCAGGCTCTCCTGTTTTTCTCAGTCTCCTCCCAGACTTTCAGAGGAAAGGTAAGAAAGGACCACCCATAGATGTCGTTGGCCTTCTTATGAACCAGTCTTTCCTCCTTACTGCTCTTCATCAGTTTACGAATCTCGGCCTGGCTTTGGTGCGGCCAGTCCTGGTTCTGCCAATGTCGCATACTCAAAGAAACGTAGAACTTGTCCTTGAACCCTCCTTCTGAGAGCAGGGCTGAGGAGTCACCAACTTCTTCTTCTGGCTTCTCCAAGGCAAGAGCTTGAGGTTGCTGACTGGGACCCTCAACAGAAAGATACATATCTTCCTCCTCCTCTTCCTTACTCAGAATTTTGGCCCAGGAGTGAGTAGTCATCCTTACTCCCGAGACAGTCCACTCTTCACTTGGCTCGGAGATAGACACCTCCCATTCTAGAGTCTCTCGACCCTCATCTTCTCCAGTGAGGCTAGGGCTAGGACCCTCTCTCTCCATGGATCCTCCAATCCTCCCTCTGCACTGTCCATCTGTGACACAGGCATGGAGACATCATGAGGAATCTGCTCTGGCAGTACATCTACACCCTCATCCTTTGTGCCACACTCTGCTGGGCCTCCACCAGCAGGTTCAACCTAATGCTGTGTGCTGCTACATGCAGGGTCTTCTACCTTCGTCCAAGTGGGAGCCAAATGAATTCGGGATGTCCTAGTCAGACCTTGCTTCTGTAAACACCCTGAACAGTGA
This sequence comes from Neoceratodus forsteri, assembly GCA_016271365.2. Taxonomy (NCBI): domain Eukaryota; kingdom Metazoa; phylum Chordata; order Ceratodontiformes; family Ceratodontidae; genus Neoceratodus; species Neoceratodus forsteri. The sequence continues at coordinate 104,942,074 of JADMNL010000028.1, forward strand.
GGAATCAAGAATGCGTCCCTCCCAGCCTTGAGGCACATCATGCATACTCTCACAGGGTAGTTAGGAATGGCAACATAAGGAGGCAGACTTCCACCATAGAAACACTGCTCTATTTCTTTAAGCTTGGCAACCTCCTCCATTATCATAGCTTGGGCATGATCCGGATAGCGGGATGGTCCCGAAGCCATGTCTGTAAATAAACACACAAAAGTTCACTGTTACTACTGAATCCACTATACTTGGAACAGGCTCTCGAAATGGCTCCCTGCTGCTGTGTTTACATTATTGCCCCACCCTGTAATGGCAGCAGCTGCACTACTGATGCATCAACAGATCTGTCTCTGGCTCAAGCCACTGTGCATATGACTTACTGCTACTGAAAATTTTCTTAAACTGTAACAATTGCACTGCTTTTATCTTCCTCAGCACATCTATGATTATTTGGACTTTATGATTAGCTTTTAATCAATTTTACTTACTTAAAGTCACTAATGCCACAGTATTTCTAGGAACAGGATTGCCTGTGTGTTGCAGCCTCTCATACAACTCACAGTCTCTCTATTGCTCAGAAAATTATACTGTTGCTGAATCCATAATACATTCTCACAGTCTATTGCTCAGAATTCTTGCTTGTTTTGATTTCACTTCTACAGTCCTTCTTTGCAAAAACAATCACACTGTTTACACACAGATCCAGCTGGCTTTTGAAAATCACAACACAGGTTGAGCTTAGTTTTGCTGAATGGTACTCACTGAATCAGAAGCTGGCTTGCTCCGATGGGAAATCTCGGCCTAAAGCCGATCCTGGAAGGCCTCTGGGTTGAAACAGGCTGGTGATCCCGATGATTGTCTCTACAGACACCATGCTTGCTTCCTTCCCAGTCAATCGGATTACGGGTTGAGCTCGAACTTGCACAGAAACTGTTTGTATTTACAGATTTTTAGAATGTTTACAGACACCGTGATGATTCTCCTGCTACCAGCTCGCACACCACTCACTCTCTCCCTCTCAAACACTGGGCAGCACTCTGAAGCTGGCTAAGGGGCAGGACTGATTGCAGTTTCACCAATCGCTCGACGCCATGCAAATGAGCTGTTCTCTCTTCTTGTGCTCTTCCTCCACAGTAATCGTTGAGCAGGCAAAATTTAAACTGCAAAACAACTTTTTTTCTCATCTGAACTTTTTCACAGCGGGTGCGCCATTTTCGACCATTTCTTTACTCAGAACTTGGTTATTTCTTTATCGATTCCCCCAGTTCATACAGCAAACACTTGAAACTTTCAAGGCACAGTTGTTTTGTTGTTTCCCAATGTCCACAATACTTTTTGTCATAGAAAACTTGAAAATTAAAGCTGGTAAATGTTCTACTTTTGATGCAGGACAAGGGGTACACACAGATTGGCTTTATAGCTTCTTGGTAAACGTTGGCATAATCACAGCAGCACATGAACAGCAGGCACGCAATGGCACATACAGATGGCACTACTCTGGGCAAACTCCTTATGTGCAAAGCTTCCAGTTTTGGGCTACCAACTGCCAGACAGACAAAACGCTAGCCACAACCTGAGCAAACATCTTTAGTTTTCTCCCAAAATTCAAAACACATCATCGGATGAGCCCCTATTTATGTACCCCCCTCCTAACGGACCCCCTTCTTTAACTAGCAGGGCTGCTTCTCTCACCACAGACGACTGGGGCAAATGAGAGGAGTGGGGGTTTACATAAGTGAATACAGATTTGGAAAACAGAGAAATGGCCACCATTAGGCTAGATGACCCGACTGTTACACTAGAACAATCAAACCCAAGTGTGGCAACGTGGCACGCACCTGGGGGGGGACCAGTTACCATAGCCAGCAACTCAGGCCCCTGAGAGAAAACGTTTGCTCACAATTATGCTAGGTTTGCACTTCTGGACAGGGGCACCCAAGTAAATTCAGACACAAGGAAGCAATAACAATACTGTCCAAACCAGGTTGGGATTCTAGAGTGTGGCTTTTATTCATGTAACAAAGTAGGAATAATCACAAAGCAAAGATGGAGCCACACAGGGCTACACATACTGGTATTGCAGAGTCTCCAGAGTACAAAAGTTCCTGAATTCCCATTTAGCAAAGGTAGAAGAAATACAAAACAGCGAACACCCTGATTCTGAAATGGAGATTGGCACACACGACCAGAACTGGTACATTTCCCATCGACTAGGCACACACGACCAGCACTAGGACACTTTCCCATATTTCATGAGGCATGAAGGTGGTACACATGACCACAAAGAAGCACATCCAGGCTCTGGAACTTTCAGAGCCCACCATACTGGGGTAAGCTGAGAGAAAACAATCCACATACAGCGGTAACTACTTCCATTAGGCATTGCTCAGATGCACTAAATGAAAAAGTACTGATGCCCAAACTGAACCCGTAGAGGTATACAGGGTCACTCCAGATGGGGGGTCTCCCACCTTTTGTGTCCAAGTTTACATTCGGCCATTCATCTGGTTAAAAACACCACACAACTGTAGAAAACTGTAGATGCTGTCTTGAAATGTATTTCACACTCAACATACTACACACGCACACACACACACCTTTGAGGTGTCAGAAGTTAAAAGTTCTGTACTTGGACAGTCACATACTGGACTCCAACATAGGCAGACACTTTTAAAACACAGAAAGTCTAGGTGACAGAGTCCCTTTGTCAGAGAAATGCACCCCTATGTATTGTAGGTGCCCCTCCTGGGCTTACTCAGATGAAAATCTGTACTAACAACAAATGAAGAAGTCCAAGGCAGCTTCACCAGACAGAATGAATTGAGGGGATTGCCCCTGAACCCTGAAGATCATCCCAATCCCTCCTGGGATGGGGCAAAGGAAAACCCACTTAACAAGGTCTCCACCACTTCAGACACTGTCTTCTATGTTCTTCTTCTAGGGTGAGAACAAACTACCCAAAACTAAAGAGGTAGCTCTCTGTCAGAGATAAATGAGGATCTTCACAGCAAGTTGAAGCTTCCTCCAGGAACTCGCACTCCAAGACTACTGAACATTCTACTCTAGCTGACAACTGCTAGCTAGAGTGTGGCTTATGCCACTGCGTGAGATCTAAGATTACATCATCACTCCAGCTCAGCTGAGGCTGAAAACAGAGTGTGACAGTGTGAAACCCATTTACCTGGCATTTCACAAGCTACCTACCCTGCCTGCCACTGATTCTAATTGGGATTCTAGTAACCCCTGGGAACAAGAGGGTTACAAGGGTACAACCTTGTTCAGTGACCTTTGAACTGAGGTACAACAACATTACAGCATGGATGGAAATCCATGCTTAACAAGGGCCCACCATACACCATATTTTGGTAAAACATGGCTAAATGGGCAGAGGTAAGACCACACTGCTTAAAAAAACAGAGTCCTGAAGTTGCACATTCCATCTGCATCAGGAATGAGAGGACCTCTTCAGGAGAAACACCCAATCTAGCAGGTTCCACAGTTTTAAACACAATTTAATTAAAATACCATTAAAATAGCTTTATTCTTATGAAATGCAAATAAGATAACCAATGCATTTTATAACAAACTAGTGCAACAGGGGTTTCATTGTCTTTTATTGGTTTAACTATCCCCCAGTTACCAAAATATAGACTGTTTGTCTTCAGAGTTAAAATAGAAGCATGTTTAAATGAAAGGTCTTTATTGGTATCTGTTTAAAATATTTTTGTTCATTTCTGATCATTTTAAGCCAGATATATTTAAAAACCATTAAAGCAGTAAGACCCGTGTTTCTGGTTCCTCCTCCTAACTGATGCGCAGCTAATCATCAGAGCTCTGACCCCCGGGATACTAAATTCATATAATATTGTGGTTTTGAACACTCGTCGGATGTTCCTCCCTCAGTAATTCAGTCTTTATTGGGCAGTGTGAGGAGAAATTCTGCCAAAAGGTCGAACAAAAGAGAATGTCTTCGAATACTTGAAGCCATCCCCAGCTCCGGATTCACACGGCGTCAGGCCGATGATGAAAAGCAAGGCCCCTGATCGGCCTGCATCCCCAGCAGCACAATTGGATGACGAGGGGGAGGAAAACTTTACAATTACCTCAAGGAGGTTGTGTCAAGAGCTGTAGAAAATAAATGGCACCATGCTAAAGATGGAACAAACGGTGCTAGAAACAAAAGTGGAGATTTTGGCGGTGACTCAGCGGACGGGAGACCTGGAGACGGGTCTCGCTGAAGCTAACCGTGAAGTGCACGAATAGGAAGAAGCTCTATGATAGCTATTTAAAAAAGACAGAGCATGGCTAGAAAAACTGGATGATCTAGAGCTGCAACCTTGACAGGATAATTGACGTATATATGGAGTCCCAGAAGATACTGAGCAAGGTAAATGGATGGAGCCCTTTCTGGAGAGCTTTTTATGAGAGCTGCTTGATCTGCCCAATGACCAGCCACTCAGCATTGTTCATGCCCACAGAGCCCTGGCCAGAAAACTGACAGGCCCAAAGGCAGCCCCCTGCTCAATCGTTTTAAAGTTTCTGGACTACCGCATGAAAACCATAGTACTGCAGACAGCCTGGGCTAAGAAGGCGGTGTTATTTGGGGACACTAGCCTGTATTTTGATCACGATTGTACTCCTTACATGCAGCAGAAAAGAAGAGTGCTCCTAGACGTTAAGAAGTTCCTCACTACAAAAGGAATCAAGATGCATCTCATTGCCCTGGCCCAGCTAAAAGTGTTTCTAACGAAGGGCCCCACCTTCATTCGATCGCTGGCCAAGGCACGACCCACTTTGTCTGAACTGAAAGTGCCACAAGATATCCTCGGCAGGCCAGATTTATCCCCAATGGAAGCGAGGTGGAGAGACAAGGATCAGTGGTAGAATAGTGGCAACTCGCGGAAAAGGAGTAATGCTGAGACCTCCCGACAATCGATGAACAAGAAGACACACCAGGCGGAAGGAGAGCGAGCCGCCTCGATGTAAACTGCAGAGAACAGCACCCCAGAGGAGACCTGGGAGACAGAGTCTGAATCCGTAAGGGTTGCATCGTTTGACTCTTTGCTCTAAAAGAGTGGATTTACTGTCTCGAACTGAGTAGAGTCCTCACACTACAGAAGACATTGTAGGGCGTATTCTGATGTTATTGGCGGGCGGTGGGAGGTTGAGGCCGAGGCCGAGAGCTACAATGCATATCTGTGAAGAAGGGGGATATCAGGCAGAGGCCTGAACATGCTAAATACAAGGTAAGATCTTGGAGAGGGTGGACATCTGTGTGGGGGGTTGGGGATGGGGATTTGAGGGTGCCCTCCTTTTCTCCTCTCTTTTTTGCTGGTCACGCATGGTGATTTCAGGAGTTTGTTCCGTGTGCAAACAGCCAATACTCAATTCTAGATTCCAACAGGAGCTGCGGGGAATGAAGCATAACGAGGGGGGGGGGCTTTAATTCTGTTTGATGCCTCACCCCTCACATAGATAAAAGCTCACTAGATGCACTTCCTGGAGCCACCTTTTGGCATAACTGAGGCGCTGCTTGGTGGATCGCTGTCCACCCTCCTGGGATTTGAGGGCGGGGGATGAACAGACAGAGCAGCGCTTCTCGTCTCCCCTGTTAGTCATATGCCTTGGGGAGGGGAGTAAGTGGGTTTTGAATGTGTATCATTTTAACTGGACAGGAACGGTTTACATGGGCAAGTGAAGCATTATCATCAGGAGGGCAGCAACGGATTAAAGTGGGTTTGGCAAGTAGGAGAAGCCAATCACCCCAGAAGTGCGAAGGGTGCACATGGCCTAAGGTGGAGAGGTCACACCCAGCTGGCTTAAAACCACCAGAACAGTGAGCAGGGCACTCCAGAAACATTGGAAGGTTCATGTTTTTACAAAAAAAGTTTATGTTTTTTTCATGTTGTTGGTTTGGTGAAATTAGAGAGACTCGAGCACAGTCATAGTCAAAGGGATGGAGTTTGGTTCTCTCCATGACTAAAGGAGTAATAATAACATATGTCAGGGGAATGGGTAGCCCAATCAAGAGAAAGAGGGTCCTCAACGAGCTCAGACAAGCTAGAGCTGAGCTAGAGCTCCTACAGGAGACTCACTTGGATCAGAAGGAAAGCGCTAAGCTGAAGCGGAATTGGGTGGGACAGATATTTTCGGCCTCCTATCTTGCTCATCCCCACAGATGAGGGGTGGCCATCCTAATACACAAAGACTCCCCCTTTCAGCTAGAGAGTAGTGAGATGGATGATGGAGGCAGGTTCATAATAATTAAGAGTAAATATAGAGGTCAGCCATGTACCTTAGTGAACATAAGTGCACCTAGTTCAGATGTAGAGAATCATGCATTTCTACAGAAGGTTCTCCTGAAAGCAGTGCCCCCATCAGGGGAGGTGATGATAGTGGGGGGTTGAATTTAGTGTTAAATCCTGTGCTGGACAGATCGGGTTCAAACCAGGGCAACCATCGCGGGCAGCTAGAACTCTGGTAAGACTCATGAGGGACCTAGGCTTGATTGACATTTGGCATCACTTAAACCCCAGGGTGAGGGATTATTCCTGTTGGTCAGCCCTCATGACACCTATTCTAAAATTGATCTTATACTAATTTAAAAAGAACGGGTGTACAGGATGAAGGAGGCCAAAATTCAGGTCAGAGAATTATCAGACCATGGACTGGTCTCCATGAGACTCGACCCGACCCATAGTTTAGTTCAAACAAGTTAGCTATCCATGGGGTAACACAAACCCCTAAGTATTGCACTGTGTTGGCCTTGGCCCACTTATATGGGAAGTCCCACAGTACATCTCTGGGGACTGTCCCTCCGAATCTCATCGCCTCTGATTTATCTTGGTTAATTTTGTACCCCGACACCGAGCCATAATCCTCCAACTCTCTCTTCAATGCTGGGAGAGACTTTTCCGGAGAGGTGATGTAAAACTGGGGGTCATCGGCATATAGGGAAATTTTGTGTTCTCTCTCCCCACCCTTATACCCTTTATGTCTTTCGAGGTCCTGATCTTCACAGCCAGAGGTTCAATGCACAGGCCAAAAAGCAGCAGGGTGCAACAGAGAAAACCCCAGTTTACCCTGTCAAAGGCCTTCATGGCATCTATAAAAATGAGGTATACAATTATATCACCACAATTTATTTATTTATTGAATTTTGATGACCGGGTAGGCCAGCTGGGCCCCGAAGGTCCCTTTTTCAGGGGCGACCCGGGAATAACAGTACAGACATTATGAACTTTTGTACAATTACATACACAGGAAGTCATGGGTATACAGTATTCATCTGTTTACACATAGCAGTAGTTATTAGTTATTAGGGTAATATGTATCATGTTGGTAAGTTGTAGTTCATTGCATTCAAACATTTATCCTACATGTTAGTGAGACAGCACTATGGATTCTTTGGGTGACATAGTTCAAGAGCATTAAGATGGTTCAGTGAGGAGAAAAGTTAGTGCTACCTTGTTAGGGGGGTTGAAATTTTGTTAGTTGTGGTAGTTTAGGTAGTGTCAGGTGTAGTGGCACTGGCATACGCTTTTTGATAGGAGATGGGTTTTGAGTCTGGTGCGGAAGCAAGGCACTGATGGGGTTTCTCGCACCTCCAACAGGAGGTGGTTCCATAGGGAAGGGCGCATATGAGAAGGATTTCGGCCTGCCTTTGCCGTCCCATTCCTGGGAAACCTCTAGCAACGCTTTTGGCCCGAGGACCCAGGCTGCGCTTGGTTTCTTTTACTGTGAGGAGTCCCCTGAGGCTAGGGGAGGGAAGGGCTGATTATCTTTTCTCGCCAGGCAGAGCATGGGGGTAGGCTGAGGCATGCTCAAGGATGGCCAGTTAAGCTCTTTACTAACGCCTCACAGTGGTGGCCTCGAGTGGGATAAGGTGGCAAAGCTGGTCACTTTGTTGTATAGAACCTGTAGTTTACCATACTCCAGCTTTGAGATACCCTGGATGACTGGGGCAGCAAATATTAGTGTTGGGAGAAGGACACTCTGCTATAGCAGTCCTGGCTTCAGGTTAACAGTTCCTGTCGATATAGTAATCCAAGTTTGGAATGGATTACTTTAGTGACTTGTCCACGTTTGTTTGAACGTGAGACCCTGGTCGAGGTGAAGCCAAGGTATTTGTAGAGGGAACAACTTCTAGCTTGTTGCCCTCCAGAGATGAGAGCTGAGAAGTTGCGATCTGTCTTGTCCTAGGGCTCTTGGTCCGAACAGCATAACTTTGGTTTTATTGGTGTTAAGGACCATTTTGTTATTAATGAGCCACCTCTCCATGATGTGAATGTCCTTTTGGAGAGAAATAGATAGGTCATCCAGGTTGTAAGAGGATGTGTAAATAACAGCATCATCCGCATATTGGATTATATTGCTGCTTCCACAGTGATTGTGCAGTTCGTTTACGAACAACGAGAACATAAGAGGCCCGAGTATGGACCCTCTGGCTACTCCATCCGTTAGGGACTGAGGTTTGGAGAGTTTGTCCTGCCACTTGACTCTCTGAGTCCGACCTGTGAGGTAGCTTTCTATCCATCTGAGGGTGTGGGCATCTAGGCCTACGTGGAGGAGTTTTTGGAGGAGTAGTCTGTGATCCACCCGGTCGAAGGCCTTGGAGAGGTCTATAAAAACCGCCCCAGTGTTGGATCCAGCATCTGGGTCTTTGAGTACATCCGAAGAGAATTTGGTTAGGGCAGTGTCTGTCCCATGATTGGCTCTAAAGCCATGTTGCGATGGGGACAACAGCATGTGGGCTTCCAGGTACTCCTTAAGCTGGGCATATACGATTTTCTCCTGTATTTTTGACAGGGTACAGAGCAAGGAGATTGGCCTGTAGTTTTCAATTGATTCTGCAGGCCCCCCCTTATGGATCGGGACCATGTGCGCCTGTTTCCACAGTTCCGGGACATATCCCCCAAGTAAGGACCTATTGATCAGCCAGTTGAGTGGCTGTGTGAGTGCCGTGGCACCACCTTTTAGCAATCTAGCTTTGAGTCCATCCAGGCCTCCTGAACCTGTCGTTTTCAGGGTTCTTAGGGTGGCCAGGACCTCTTTTACCTTAGCCAGCCTCAAGTGAAAGGGTGGGCGGTCAGGAGATTGAGGAACCGGCAGACAACTGGTTTTAGATTTGCGATGACCCTACCTGATGTTTATCAGGGTTAGTGAAGTACGTATTAAGGGTCTCAGCGGTTTGTGCCGTATCATGTAGTACCTTTCCATTGGCTGTGATGGGGCCCGAGGTAAACTTTTTTTTTCCCCTTCATCAGTTCGTTGATGTGGGACCAGAAAGTCCTAGGGTTGGTGAGGTTGGGTTTTTGGAGGTGGTTGAAATACTCCTTTTTCGCTAGTTTGATGGCCTGTTTACATTGGTTTTGGAGGGTCCTGTAGAGAACCCGGTCTGCTTGAAGAGCTGTGTCCTTGGACTTTTTCCAAGCTTTGTCTCGGCTGATCATCAAGGCCTTTAAGGGAGGGATAATCCACTTATAGCAGTGGCCCTTTACCCAGTAGGTTTTATATGGGGCCAGGAGAGCCGCTGCCCACGTGATTGACCTATTTAAGAAGTCAACCGCCTCATCCAAGGTAGGGAGACTTCTAATAGGGCTCCAGTCCAGGTTGCCCAGGAGAGTATTATAGTGCTCCAGGGAGAACTTTGAGTAGTCCCTGGAAATGAGTATTCTGGGAGGGACACTTTCCGTCCTGTTCCTCCAAACAAAGAAGGTGGGCGAGTGGTCGCTGAGGGCATCCGCCATGGTGCCAGCCAGTTGAACATTTTTGGGGTTAGACACCAGTACCCAGTCTATGATCGAGTGGCTGCCCGTTTTATAGTTAAACCTTGTGGGTAGGGTGATTATCTGGGAGAGGTTAGCCTCCTGAAGCATGCCTATTATTGAGGACCTAGCCTCTTTGGCCCAGTGCAAGTTGAAGTCACCGAGGATGATGAGCTCAGAAGCAAACTCAACTGTTAGGTATTTTGTGAGGGACTCGAGGGATTGGAGGGCCCCCTTTGGTGGACTATAAACACACCCTACGTTAAGGTGTTTAGCACCGCCGAGGGTGATGCGTACAAAGATAGTTTCAATTTCAGGGGGCATTGTTACGTTAAGGTTAATATGAGCAGAGATCAGGGTAGCCTTAACGTATATGAGAACCCCACCCCCTTTTTTCTGGGTTCTATCCTTCCAGTAACAGACATACCCTGGGGTGGCAAATTCGTGATCTAGGATCGATGGTTTTAACGAAGTCTTGGAGACTGCAAGCACATCAGGGTTGTAGAGGGCTAGCCGTGCTTGTACTTCGTGAGTTTTAGACCTAAGACTACAAATGTTCATGTGTGCTAGCCTCAAGCCCCTTGTTGCAGTCCAGGTTAGGTCCTGGGGGGTCGAGATGGAGGTATTATCGACACATGGGCCAGGGTTAGGTTGAATGTCCCCTGCCCAGTAGTAGCAAGGACCTTAGCAGGAGGCGGAGAATATAGGTCAGGAAGGAACCTCAGTTTTTTAGGTTTGTATGTCAGCAAAAGGATAGCCCTGTAGCAAATCCCGCTCCTACTGAGTTTGGCAGCTATTAGGAGGGCCAGGTTGTCAACCAGGAGTGGGCTATGAGAGTGCCAGGCCAGGTGTGGTGCTGGTCCGTTTGGTGGCTGCGCAGCAGGGGCTTGCCTACCAGCTAGCCAATCCACCCAGAGTATTTTGGCGATGTACAGGGCAGCGAGGAGGAGTCCCTTATTTGACCTGAGCTGGGCCAAGGTACAAGCATTCAGTGGCCTGTTGACTGGCATTTTCATCCTTATGTGGCATTGTTAGGCTGCAAGAGCTTGGCCTAGTAGTAACAGAACAAGGGTAATTTAGGGGGAACAGGCTGGGTGCCGAAGGGTACCGGGATGCTCAGCAGTATTGTGCTTATTTGGGTTGTGTCTGTACAATAGCTTTTACTTGGCTAATTTTCTAACCCTTGAGTTCAGTAAGCAATAGGATTCTTGGTTATATGGCTTACTATCACCAATAAGACAAAGCTAGTCTAGCAACAGGTCAGATAGAGATAAAAAAAAAAGCAGCTAGACATAACCCAGTGGCATTGCTATTGACTAGTTATTGCATAGTAGGGTAGGGTTAGCTGGTAACATTGTGAGCACACGTTTCAGTTTTAGCACACTATAGGGTACTTATAGTTTGGTATACATTCAGCATTAAAAACCAAGTAGTCCTTTGAAGTTCATTTACACCATTAATGTTCTGCAATAGGTAGCCGGAGTTATACAGTAAGTACCCCGTTCAGTTGGGCTTGCCTGTAATTGATACAGGCTGAGGTAAATTAGCTCAGGGCAATGCACCTCTCGCTTCCTATTGGTGTGGGACTACAATAGGCGGTGCTACCCTCATAATCAGAACAAGAACGGGTTGGGAAACTTTGAAATCCTCAGTCTGCTTCCAGTTTTAAAACGGGGAGGTCCTGAACAGATTAAGCTGTCGGCGCCTCAACCCCGCGGTTTCCAGCTTCTCTCTCCCTGGGCAGAGCAGTGGGGGGGGGGCCCCGAACCCGTCGGTCTCCGTCACAGCAAACAGTACCGTGCTCAATGGGATGTGCTGGGAGGGGGGAAGCAGCCTATTTCAGCTGGCTGCAGTCCACATCACTCCCCTTCTCAGCCAATGGCTCCAGTGTCTTTTGCAATAATCCAGCAGGAAAAAGGTGCCAAGTGGGACCTGGGACCCTGGAAACAGGAAAAAGACATCCACGGGAGCAAGGGCTGGCTTTGGAGGGAAGGTCTCGCAGTGTCTGTTTCGGCGGTCGCTCACTGTGGGAGGTACATCTTGCTAAAACTTTGAAATCCGCAGTCTGCTTCCAGTTTTAAAACAGGGGAGATCCGCCAAACAGATTAAGCTGTCGGTGCCTCAACTCCTCGGTTTCCAGCTTCTCTCTCCCTGGGCCGAGCAGTGGGGGGGCCCCCGAACCCATCGGTCTCCGTCGCAGCAAACAGTCCTGTGCTCAATGCACACCTTGTCATGTCTATTGCTTACACAGTGTATTCCAGGCAATACTTTTGGAACTTGTTCAGAATCTGTTCAGAACTCAAAGCTTTAAAAATGGCATTTTGCTATTTTTCATATAACTCTGTTTCCACCTGCTCCAACTGTCCTAGCCAGGTCCCTTCAGCCTCCACCAATGCCTGTTGCTCACCGGGGAAGTCATTCAATCCACCTTATTTTATTTATTCCATTTATTTAAACTTTGTATAACCAGCTGGTGTCTCATTGAGGCTGAGATAGGTTTCTTTAGCAAGGGTGGCCTGGATCCAAAACTGCAGGAGGGCAGAGTTAAAATGTGTTGCACATAAATTATTACAAGTTATCAATCAATCAATTTTTATTTTACCAGGGATAGCATCATTGAGCAAGCTCATTTACAAGATGGTCCTGGGAGGACAACACAAAACACAGGCAAAACAAACACATACATTGTTTTTTGGTAATATATACATTATATAAAGTCAGAACTTAAGCAATTCTTCAGGGAGACACTGTACAATTTGATGGTTATAAAATGGGTAGGGACAGTCCTGAATCCTGATTGGCTAAGACCAGATTCTACCTATGTCTCTTAAATGAACTAAACCACAGGTAAAAAATGCCCAGTACTTGCATCCCTAAGTGCACTCTGATGTCTTTGAGCAGAGATTGAGTTTTAAAAAGCTAATTCGACTGCCATGTTGTTTTGTGTTAGAGAGTGGCTCACTGTAAAATCAGAAACAAGAAAAAGACTTACAACACTTAAAAAGTGTTGTTTCTGTTCAGAAATCACTTTTGCTGTCCTTCCCAAGCTGCTCGCTCCCTTTCCTGAGCCGCACACATCAGACTTGAGGAACTCTTTCCCGACCTGCAGGAACAGTGAAACTGCTGGGAGGTTCTCAAAAACTGCTACCACAGTGGCTTGCTGCCATTAAGACCTTCAGGAAATCACGGTCTTGCTGGTGGCATACATTGGTGACCTGGCAGCTCTGTGAAGCTATACTGGAGCACAGCACAGTGACCGTAGTGATACCAGATGATACAACAGCGCCCCTATCAAGAATAGGAAAGCGAAGGGACTATTTCACATCAAATGAGGCATTTCTGTTTCATTTTACAATTTTCCAAAAATGTTATAGTTTCTCAACCTGTATCCATTTTACAAGTGCAATAACACACTCTCAGGTGTGGTTTAGTCTGGATAAACTCACTTCTGGGACAGTAAGGCACTCGACCTGTGGCCTTGTACCTCACTATGCCCATAAGCATGTATTGATCCAGACAAAGCACACCCCATCATATGTTACTGCTTATTTATAATTCAATACAGATAGATAGATAGATAGATAGATAGATAGATAGATAGATAGATAGATACTGTCTGTAGATAGACAGATATTTATTTATTTATTTATTTATTCAGTTTTTGTTGACTGGGTAAGTGCACTAGACAAATCGTGCCTATTTTCAGGCATGACCCAGGGAAGGGGGATACAGATGAATGCCAACTGACCTTGAACCAGATTAAACTATTGGTGGTATTTTTGGTGAATAGTAGATAGGTAGATATACAGACAAACAGACATACAGACAGATAGCCAGATGCTGTCTGTAGCTAGACAGTCTCTGTCTGTAGCTAGCTAGCTCGCTAAAGAGAGAGAGAGAGAGAGATAGATAGATAGATAGATAGATAGATAGATAGATAGATAGATAGATAGATAGATATTATCTACAGATAGATAGGCAGACAGACCGATGGACAAAATGGGTGATTTGATATCTTTTATTGGACCAACAAAAAATTCACAGACTCAGTCTGTAAGAACAACAGGCTACAATATAAGTTATTTATTATGTCCAAACAACAACAAGGTGCAGTGTCAGCACGAGGTCTGAAAGTGTCACTAACTTTGTTCTTTTTTCTCTTTTAGATATTTCCTGAAGAAGACCTAAGGTTGAAGCGTAGATTTTTAACTCTATTTTCAGCATGCATTTAATATAACCATTTTGTTTTATTTATTATGTCCACTGAGCTCAGGTTCAAACTTTTCCCCTTTGCTTCACGGATCATGCAAAACAATGGAAAATGACTTAAATGTTCCTTCACAACCAACAGCATATTAAAGTCCTTATAATTCATAAATGAACATGGCACGAGGTGACCTGAGAATGATATAAAAATAGATTTTATGATTCCTGTGCAATGTAGACCGATGATAACCAATAACACTGCTGCTTAGCTGTACCAAGTCTTCTAAAGATTGCACAAGGCTGAATAAATACTGTACAAAATAATACTGTAAAACTTTCAAGAAAAAAAAAGGAAAGTAGTCAGACACAGTGGGCTCCATTTTCAAAGCCCCGAGAATACTGAAAGCTTGTTTGGTGCATGGGGCTTGCAGCATTTCCCCAGCCGACAATCGTGATTTTCGGTTCCAAGCACCAAATGCCGCAAGTTAGACCAGCTTTCCCTTGGCCTAACGTGCAGCATTTGGGGGACCCTTTTTATGGGGCTTGTGCCAAAGGCGCAAACTGCCATAAACTGAGGAAACAGCTACAACTGCTCTCGATGTACTCTGATCGGGTCGGGTGCAGTTCGTATAAGCGAAGTTTTGCAGTAGCTGCATTCAAAATGGTTTGACACATATGGTGTGATGCAAACCCTCTATCAGCCTTTGAAATCGAATTCAGCATGTTGCCTTGGTAAACATTTGAAAATAGTGACATTACTTTTGCAAACCACGTTTTATAATATGTATATGTGTGTGTGTGTGTGTGTGTGTGTATATACATATATATATATATATATATATATATATATACATACACACATATATATTTCTTTCTCTCTCTATATGTATACATATATACTCTCTTGCTCTCTCTCTTTCTTTCTCTCTCTCTCTATATATGTGTGTGTGTGTGTGTGTTAGAAGATTTCCCTTATGTAACCACCCATTTCCTAAGCTACACTAAAAAAATACAAAAATATTAGCGTGGAAGTTAGACACTTAGAGTTTGTACAAAATGTAGGTTCACGATGCAAAACTAAAGGAGAATCTGCTTCTCTGCTGTTGATGTCACTCTGGTGGTGCTGGCTTTCGCTAGAAGTGCAGCATCTCATCCTCACACACTGGCACAGCTAACCTTGGGTATACATGGACGGACAGGCTCAAGCTCATATTGAAAGGAACTTTACAGCTTGGATACAGTGACTTCAAACGTTGGTCACGGTAGTAGCCAGTTTGAAGGGATTCTAACCAAATTTCGGATTGACCAGTATTTATAAACTGGTCACATTTCCATAATTATGACATCACCTATTCTGGTTTACCAACTCTGATTGGACATTGCATATATCATAGGTATCATAGGTAAATCAGAGCTAAGGGGGACAATAATATCCATAATGCTCACCAAGATGCTTTTCTAAAATCTACCCCAACGATGTAGTCCATCCAATTTCTGCTTGAATACCTCCATTGTCTTATTTTCCACTACCTCCAAAGGCAGTGAGTTCCATATAGGAACAACTCTTTGGTTATACCACCTCTTCCTGTGCCAAGTTGTACACTGTTCCCCATATAACTGATAGGGACGTGCTCTAGTATGATGACTTTTAATTCTAAATTTTAAGCCTATTTTGTTCCAGAGTTCATCTTCAGTTAAGGCTTTAAACAACAAGCACATATCTCCTTTTAACCTTCTGTACTCTAAAGAAAACAGATTTAGTAAATTTAGCCTCTCTGTATAATTTTCACCCTGTATCCCTCTCATCACTCTTGTAGCCCTTTTCTGGACTCCCTCCAATCCATCCACATCTCCTCTTAAATAGGGTGACCAAACCTGATCACCATATTCCATAAGGGGTCTCACCAGGGTGGACTACAGGGGCAACATCACATCGCTATTCCTGCTTGAGATATTTCTCAAAATACAATTTAGTATCCCATTTGCCTTTTTGGTAACTGTTTTACAGTGTGTGGAAAAATAAAGATCCTTTGTCACCAAAATGCCCAGGTCTCTTTCCTCATCAACAGTTTTTAGGATATCACACCACCCAAGTAGTGGGTGGCATTTAAATTTGTGGATCCCAAATGCATCACAGTACATTTTTCTGGATTCAAATATAATTTGTAGGTTGAACACCATGAATTAATGTAATTCTGTTCATGTTGTAATTTTAAGTGATTATTTGGATCCATTAACTCCAACCCAAGACGACAATCATCAGCAAATTTGGTAAGCCATACATTTCCTGGATGTTCCTCCAGTGTTGCCACATAGATGTCAAAAAGGACCGGTCCCAACACCGACCCCTGCGGCACTCCACTGGTAACCTTTGCCCAATCTGAAAAAGCTCCCCTTATATTTACACGCTGCACTCTGCCAACCAAGAGGCAATCCAAGACACCACACTACAGTGCAGCCCAATCTTCTGAAGTTGCTCAATAAGTAGTTTATGAGGAAGCTTATCAAAAGCTTTTGTAAAATCCAAATAAACGACATCCACAGCACCCCCACCATCCAAAACCCTGCTCACCATGTCATAAAAATGAAGCATGTTTATCTGACAAGAATATCCTTTTCTGAAACCATGCTGTGACTTATCTTCCAAGTTATTTTCTTGTAAATGTATATTTATAAAGTCCTTAGTAATCCCTTCCATCAATTTCCCAAGGACACTAGTCAGACTCACTGGTCTATAATTTGATGGATCCTTTTTATTTCCCTTTTTATATGGGGTATAACCGTAGCTTCCCTCCAGGTATCTAAAACCTCCCCTGTATCTAATGACTGTTGGAATAGGTGACTTAAAGGTGGGGCCAGCTCAATGGCCAACTCTTTTAACAATCTGGGGTGATACTGATAGTCATCTGGTCCTGGTGATTTATTTATTTTTAAAGCTGCAAACCTATTTTGAATATCCTGGGTTATTATTTTAATACAATTTCCCATGGTCTCGTCCCCCTTTATTTTTTGATAAGTCCCGATATTATTTTCTTTAGAGAAGACTGAAGAAAAATACTCATTTTGAATATTTGCCATATTTGTATCTGTAGTTGCCATAGTCCCATTTCCTGCTTCCAATGGTCCTATTTTTTGTCCACCCCCTTTTAACTCATTAACATAAGCATAGAATGCCTTATAGTTGTCTTTGCTCTGTATTGCAAGTCTTCTTTCATGCTCTTTTCTTGCCTTCCTTATTTCCTTTTTTATTTGTGTTTGTAATAGCCTATATTTACTCCATCCCTCACCTTTCACGTTGTGTTTAATATTTTTATACATCTTTTGTTTCTTTTTAATCATCCTTTTTATTTTGAAGTTTAGTCAACTCGGCGTAGCACCCTTTTTATTGTATTTCTTTTCTAATGGAATATGATCTTTCACACATTTTTCTAACACATTATTCATAATTTCCCACTGTTCATGTATGGTTTTATTTACAAATTCCTCCTCCCAGTTCCATAATTGCACTCTTTCTCTGATTGGTCCAAAATCAGCCCTTTTCCACACCAATGTTTTGGTAAGCCCCTCTACTACTGGACTTCTTACAAGAAGGTCAAAGATGATCATGTTTTGGTCACTGTTTCCCAGAGGGACTAAAGTCCTACAATTTTCAATCCCCTCATCCCAGTTTGTTAAGACTAAATCTAATATATTTTGTCCTCTTGTTGCAGCATGGACCATCTGCCTTAATCCTATCTGGCTGAATATATCCAGATAATCTTTTTCCATCTTACTTTTCCCCAACTGAGTATCCCAACCAATACCTGGGAGATTAAAATCCCCTAATAATATAATCCTGTCTGCTGGGTTTAATTGTAATATTTGTTGTTTTATCAAACAATCTATTTCGTAGCTTGTTGAAGGTGGTCTATACAGTATCCCTAATAATATTTTGGGTGAGCGATTTGGGATAAGAGAATATGAGGAGAGGACACTGTAAATTCCTCTACTTGGCAACACCTGTTTCTAACATAATGCTCATTTGAAAAGAAACATAAAATCAAAGTTATTTTCCACTCTACTATCTGGAGGCTACCAGATTCATGTATTGATAAACAGGTCTTTGGATTCAACAAGTCACTTTGCTGATTTTGATGTAAGCCATATCTCTCCAAAGCCTATAGTTCATAATATAAACCATAAACACTGTTTCCAAGAAAATATCTTTATAACAATTATACCTTCTTAATCCTCATTTGCTTACTTTAAAATGAGGCACTTTTTATTTCAAACAAACCTTTATAAATACAGTGAAGTCACAGAATCTCTTCTGATTAGAAACTTTGTTTGTTTGAAGCATGGCAGGTCATAAACCTTTACATGTCCTGGACTTCAAAACAGTTACAGCAACATTTTTAAGCAATATAACTAATTTCTGAAACCATATAGACACATGAAAGACATGTACTCAAAAGTTTCATGATGTGAGCATTAAAAAGAAACTAAACATGAGTGTTTAAACTTTTAAACTATTAGCAATGGACATTTCTGTAGATAACTCCTTTTGTATGAAGAGTTTCCTCACAGGCATTGACTCTTCATCAGACGAAAACATATACTATCAGGCAGTGTTATTTTCATACCTGTAGCAACTTTAGTTTTATAGAAATAATCACAAATAAATGTCCTGCATTAGAGAAAATTAAGTTTTTGGGTTTTTTTTTTCTTTAAATCCAAGCATTGGTTCTCAGCTCTAATCAGCTGCTTATCAGTTCTCCTGCAGTTTGTAATGTATGTCGATATGGAAACAGTTTCATTAACCTAGCTAAAGTCAGACCCCTGACCATTGTACCAGTCTGTACTTAGTCCAGCAAGCTCCTTTCTACTGGGAGAACAGCAACTTAAAAAAAAAAAAACTTTAGCTTTGTTTTCATTTCTTGACTTTGTGACTCCAACCTGGTAAACATAACTATTTGGAGTTTTAAATAAGTCACAAATGTCCCAGTATCAAATGACACCCAAATAATCATATTCTATAACCAAATATTACAAAATATTTTTATACTGTATAGTAGAGCATTAGTCCATCCCTTCCAAAATGCTGTTGTACCATAGTCCAAAGGTCATGGAATGTGATTGCACTGTTCTGCGGTACAGCAGCATTCTGAAACCTCAAGGGATTGCACTGGACAGTTTTGTTCTGAAAGTGAAAGAACTTCCACATTTCTCATAATACTATACACTATAAAAAAATACAGGATGAGCAACTTTATACACAACCAATGTGTTCTGTCATCTCGGGGTTCTGATTCCCACAGACTTCTTGAGCTTCACTCTCGAGGTCAGAGGGAATCAGAACCCCTCTGTCACAGAACATACTGGTGGACCAGCCTGTCGGTGTAGCGGTAGCACTACTGCTTCCAGCATTGGTGACCTGGGTTTGGGAATGACCTCGGGTAATTGGAGGCCTGCCAGGAGAAGGAGGTCTGAGCATCCCAGCGGATGCTTGCCTTCTTGGGGGGGCATCCTCTGCCGCAAGTCTGCCTCCTGAGTGACCATGGGTGGCAGCAGTCAATGGATGGAGAGTGGGGTAAGGACATCACGGATGTCGGTGGGCAGACATATGCATGGGCACATATGGAAGGACTGCATTGATGTCTGCATATGTGTCATCCCTGGAGGTAGACCAGAAAACAAGAAAAAAGACCCCAGCATCTTCCATGATGATGGCCTGTGGGAGCTCTCCAGGCCCCTCATGAACCGCCAGACTATGGCACACCCTGACGAAATGCAGAATTTCTGGGAACTGCCTCCCCACCCTGACCCCACCTAGGGGGACATAGCCAAAACTATATGGAGAGTGTGGCCACAACAAGGGGGGCTCGGGAGCTGCCTGCCTGGCCCAAGGACTACTCAGAAGGACCGATGACAAGGGGGCATGAAAAACAGAAAATAAAAAAAAAAAAGGAACACACTGGTTGTGCACAGTTGTCCGTCCAGTATTCTCTATATAATTAACAATTGGCTATGACATCTTGACGCTCAGGTGTCATCCGTCATCCAGAGTGGTTTTTACCACCTGAGGAATGTCACCCGGATCAAAGCCTTGATTCTGCCTGATGACCTGCCCTCACTGGTACATGCTTTTGTGACATCACAACTCGACTACTGCAATGCATTTTACCTCAGGGTTAATGGAGGAATTCTCCAGTGCCTGCAGCTGGTGCAGAATGCAGTGGCCAGGTTGCCAACAGGCCTTCCAAGGTCTTGTCATGTGACCCCAGTTTTGTGTGATCTGCACTGGCTGCCAGTTAGGTGGAGAATAATCTTCAAGGTGGGCTTGCTCACCTACAAGACCCTATACAGATCAGGCCCTGGCTACTAGATGACCTCCTGCTGGCTCCTGTCCATCCTGTGCATTCACTCTGCTCCTCTACCAAGGGGCTCCTAGTAGTTCTCAGGGCCCACCGGAAGTCCTCCAGAGATCATTCATTTGAGGTGGTGGGCCCAGTTTTGTGGAACTCACTTCCAGGATCTTTGAGGAAGGCCCCGGGGTGTAACCAGGGATTTCAGAGCTGCACACCAAGTGGACTCACTGCTAGCCCCTCCTTGTTAGGGTGAGCCACTCCCCCCCCCAAGTGTAGCCAGATGTACACCAGGACCATGTTTGTTGCCTCATTTGGCACAATAAATACAACTTTTGTATCCCATGACTGGGGTTGTTGCCATGCATGGGTAAATACAAATGCCATGCATTGTTCCCTAAGACACCCACATACCAGCTCAGAGCATGTAAAGTTGTATTATCCTTGGGATGCAAAGAGAGTATTAGTGACCAGTCTTTCTAGTAACGACTCCTATGAATAAAATTGCAGAAAGGTTCAGTATTTTCTTTGTTAGTTTTCATGGGAAAAGGAAGCAGTTTAGAGCCCATTTGCTACCCCCTTAAATAAAATTGCACACCATGGAGTGCTTGGAGTATGCCTGCCTACACCCATGGAAGGCCCAGTCAGTGGAGGTTTTTAAGCGGGGACTGAAGGTGCATCTTTTTAAAGACACATCCGTAGATTGCCTGTGCCTAGAAATAATTAACTGCGGTATTGTTTATTTAAATTAGAATTATTTAGGTTTTAATTATAGTTTATTGTTGCTTTAACTAATGTTTGATAGTGATGTATGTTCTCTATTAATTATTCCTGCCTACCTGTACAGTGCCCAGAGCCTCCGGGATGGGGTACTAAACAAATAAACTTTACTTACTTACTAACAGCATTTGAAAAAGGCATTGTCCCCAAACCTTCAGGCACCCCTAGTTCAAGGGCAAACCTGCTTTACAGTCCTGATATGACAAATTCCAGAGTACAAGGCATTTCCATGACTGGAGGGCTTCACATGGCCAGACCAGTTCTGGGCAGCATTTTTAAACAAATCTTTACAGATGGGGGATGGACCCATTGGTTGTTACCAGTCCCAAAAACACTTTCTGAAGAATTCACTCCTTTGGGGCATCACACAGAAGTCAGCAGCCACCACAACCCAGCAACCAGACCATTCTGTTTACGAACTAGGGTGAGAAAAGGAAAAAAGGGAGATTCCTTTCTGGCATGCAGAACACTGACAAACTCTGTCCAACACTGAACTCTGAACCACTTTAGATCTCAGCTGCAGCACACCTAGTCATGGGTCATGCTGCTGTGAGAGTTCCACATTCCAATTTAGAGCCTTCTGGCCAGCAGAACTGACCAGATGGCTTAAAAGATCCCTACGGGGATTCTTGCGCTACCCAAGTCCTACCTAAACTACACTAAAAAATGGGTTCTAGCAACCCAGGGGAACCTGGGTGTTGGCACTAGTTAAAATTATCTCCCATCCCCCACCCTGGCAGCAGCACCCAAGTCCCACTTCCCCCAGCACCCAAATTTCACAAAATGAATGATCCATCAGGTGCGGAAAGGTGACTGACACAGCCCACTCTCCTCCACAGCTGGAAGCCTTCTTGTGAATGGGCTTGCTCGCATAGTAAAATAGCTGATCATGTGATCACATGAAACTGTATGGTGGCTAACAAATACTGCTGCTTTAATTCACTTCTGTCATCATGATACTATGTTACTATATCTTTTCAGGAAGCCATTTACAGTTGAAGCTGCCTTTAGTGCAGCTAGGATCTGCCATTTTCTGCGCTCATGACAAGACAAATCACAGCTCTTTCCCAAAGACATGTACAAGAGAATAATGTTTAAAGCAGATAGCTGTTGTACCTACCAGGCTATCAACCACAGCTAGGATTAGACAATGACTGATTATTTTATCTTTTATTACAGGGCTAATCACAGACTGAAACCTCGTCATCATTTTACAGTCTGAGTGGCTGAAGCAAACAGGATTTTCACTGTATGATTTAGTGATAAATAATTTTGCCTCATGCCAAGATTCTTTACAAATGCACCAGAGCCAGAACAACAAAGTGAATCATAGCAATTTATTCCAAGATATAAGCTTGACTGCACAGATAAGGAAACTTGCAGATAAGCTGTTGTTTGAGAACACTAAAAAAACTGAAGAATGTTGGCCATTCTGACAAGGTAGAGGTGATGACTGCTGTATGCTACATCTGTGACCAAGGGCCGGATTCCAAGTGGGGCTACGCATGCGTAAGGTGAGATACACCAAACCCCATGGCGTATCTCGCAACTTACACCATGTGTTATGCCAGACCCTATTCCAAGTTGTGATTTGCACCATGGTGGCTGTGGGCTATGACATTCATGGGTTACACCACCCACAACACCATGGCACAAGTGCGGGTTATGATAGCAACATCGCCCAATTCTAAGTGGGCAGCTGTCAACCTGCAAGTGCTATTCCAGAAGGGGCACTGACGGGGCTAAACTAGGACAGCCCAGAGCTGCTCTAAGTGGCAGCTGACGGTGCTATCCGTTGGCTGCCCACCCCATGGTGCCGCAACACTGGGGCAGCTGGGTCCTCCATGCCCCCCACCCTCCCAAATGTTGGGGACCCCCAGGGATCCATTACTGGTGCACCTCCCCAGATGCCTGTGCCATCGGTCCTGCCCCCCCATGCCCCTTGGTGTGTGCTGAGGTGGTCCGAGGCAAGGGGGGGCTGCCTGTCACTGGCCCCGATTTTCAACATGCGATTTCTATACTCCATGCATGTAGCGGTAGCCTATGCCTGGTGCATACCACATGTCACAAGTGCCAGGACCCTGCTGCTCTTGGAATGCAGTGTAGGGTCCCTGGTGGAGCGGCGAATGGTGTAACTCACAACCGCGTGCAAGTTACGCCAATCGTTCTGGAATCAGGCCCCTAGGCTCTTACTACAAACATAGGATGCCCCTGTGGGTCAGTAGAAAGAGGATTACTATTACTGTACTATTATGATTTACAACTCCATACAGGGATACCCAAATGACCAACTCTATGCTACCTGCGAATGTTTCTCCTGACCTTTGGCACCTCTTGTTGTTTATCTATGCTAGTCAGTTACAGTTACACATCAGTGCACGGTACACTCTGTAACATCGACAGCCGTTGTATTTATTGTTTCAAACTTTCTCTGCTGTCCATATTTTAGTAATTTCTTATTTCTGTTTGTAAGCAGGATCTTACAACTGTGATATCCTGTCTTAAAGCAGACGTATTTACTAATTACCATAGAGTTGTTTTTTTTTTTCAGCAGTAACACTTATCTGTCAAAAATATCAAAATATATATTTTTTTCATTTTTTTTATTCTTAAACCAAGATATAAGGATACTGAAGTTTAAGTTCCCACTCCTGTGCCATGCCTGTCAAAAAAAAAATGATATATCATTGTACAGTGTTGTGATGCTTACCATCAGAAGCATGTTGTGGCACCATCCTACTATATCCACATTATGAATCTAGCATGTACAGTCAACGGGTAACCTCAGTGGAACAGATTTTAAAAAGAATTGCGAGTGGTAGCCCTCTGTGATGACATGAGTCATGAATTACAAAATTAGCTGTAAAATCTGTTTGAACAATATTGGAGACAACTAAAAATACACTCAGCATGAATCTTAGGATGTCACAAATACATTTTTGCTAAAAAAACTATATGATGAGGTAGGCTCAGTGGTGCAGAGGGCTAAGGTGCTGTGCGCATTGCCTCTCATTACGCAGGGTGACCCAAGTTTGAGAATGAGCTCAGATCACCAGGGGTCATGGGGGGGGCTGGGAGTGGATCGAGCAGCTGTCAGGCAGCTCTCCTCTCCCAGATAGGGATGGGGAACCAACTTGGCTCTTGGCTGCCACCCGGTGGAGGCCTGGTGGTAGTGCTGATGCACGAGTGGCAGACTTTAGTCAGGGATAGAGGGGAGCCACAGTTCCGAGATGCGGGGGCATGTGCAGCCTGTGCCACCCCAGCGCAGGGTAGAAAACGGAAATAGGGACCTGAGACTCAGTGACACCCTGCATATCTCCCCAGACCTGCATCACCACTCGAACACCTGGAGCATCTGGATGTGTAGCTCTGAGGGGCAGCATGGTCCCCCCCTGCAACCCACCATGGGGGACGATTTGTGGGTGACTCACCCCAGGTGGATGCCAGAATGGGGGGGGGGACAAGGAGCAGACAGTCATCCTCTAAGAGGTAAAAAGCTATATGAAAAAAAGAAAAAAATATATGATTAAATTTTTTGCTGACTAACAAATGCTGTTGCTTTAGCATTGCTTGCATAAATCTCAATAACTTCTCTGTATGCTCTTCCCCTGACGTGTCATCCACTGTTTTATGCTGTGTGTATGGAGAATGGTGTTTTGTTGCCACGTGACTCTCTCCCTATTGAACATAGTGCTCTAGCTAGTGGTTGTCATTCACACTGCACACCACTCGTACTTACCTTGTCTTTATTTGTATCCTGTCTGTTGTTTACCTTTTTCTGTGAATATGTTGTTTATCGTTGTATACTGCAAACTGTCTGGTATTGCCTCACCCTTGTTGTGACTGTCTGGTGTTGCATCACCCTTGTAACTCTCCCAGGTTGTACCTGAAAAGAGGCAGTTTCTGCCTAGTGTACCTACCTGGTTAGCAAAAACTAAATAAATAAATACGTAGTCGGAGTCGTGTCTGAAAGCAGTGCCTGGGAGCAGTACACCCACCTAGCGAACAAGTAAATAAATAAATATCCGAAAAGATAGGGCAGTTCTCATCCTACAGGGTGACTACCACCCGAGTGCCCACAGGAGGCAGTGAAATTGGAGGATCGTAGCGGGAGGAGAGGATGCACATATGGTGAATCTGGTATGCCAGCATCAATGTGATAATGGTTAAGAATTGTGGCTGCAAAGGAAAAGAGAAAAAGTAAAGAACTCCCATACCGAGTCTCGCCCTTGGCTGTGTGTGTGAGATATAGTTGACCAGCTAACAAAAGTTGGTGTGATTGACTGTTCTTAGGCACTGCAAAATAAATGAACTAATTTGCTGCTTTATGGCTGGCCCAGTGGCATGAAGGGCTGAGGCATCACTGCCTTACTGCATGCCATGCCAGCGACCCATGTTTGTGGTGCAAGTGGGTCACTGGGGGTCGACTGGGGAGGGAGAGGATTGAGCATCCAAAGGACAGCTCTTGTCTCCCGGGGAGAGGTGGGGACAGAGTCCACTGCTTGCCTGACCCCTACTGGCAGCTGGAGGCTGGCACAATGGACTTGCAGGCAGAGGGACGGATGCAGAGCAGATGCTTGGTGTGCAACATCTTGTCCATTGGCATCACTGCACACTCCCATGCTGCACTCAGGGAAGAAAATGGGGGGGGTGACTGCTGACCGGCAGGATGATACCGGTCCCCCACAGGCTCCGCACCTATCTACTTGGGCACCTCAGAGGAGTAAGCAAAAGAGGTGAGTCCCAGCAGATACTGGGGTGATGGGGCTGGAGGGACAGGTGGATGGGGGCCGGCTGATCGGGGATAAAATACAAAGTAAAAAAAAATAAAAAATGTTGATGCTTTATAAAGCACTTTAAGATTATGAAACAAAGTATAGAAGAGGATATATATTGAAGGCATAAAGCATAGGTCTGTAGTGTGAGCGTTTGTTTTGCATGGATTTCTTTGCCTGCTGAAACAATGTTGTACCACAGTTTAAAGGTCATGGAATGCAGTTGTACCCTTCTGTGGCACAACAACGTTCCAGCTTATTGTAAATCCTCATGGCAGCTGGTGTTTTTACATAGCGCTGCTGTGTGCACAGCAATCAGTTCAAGTTCTGAACTGAAACTGCAAACACATTCGCTGCTGTGGCAGAGCGCTGTGAAAACACTTTCATTTAAAAAAAATATATATATACTCTATAAAAAAAATACTGATTGGGCAACCACATGCCTCACCCATCCGTGCTGGCACCTTGGGCTTCTAATTGCATCAAACCTCTTGAACTTCCCTCTTGAGGTCAGATGTAATCAGAACTCCTCAGTAGTGGCACAGGCTAGTTGTGGATGAGTGCCCTACCAGTAATCTCTATATCATTTATGGAAATACATACACTGAAAATGCAGTTGTACTGCAGCTCAAGGGTGACAGCAAGTTGTTGTACCATGTTAGTAGTAATTACTGCTATGGTAAAACAACTTTCTTTTAGAGTTACAATCTTAATTAAGTACCCCAGTGAGGTTACAACCTGGACGCATGTATAAATGTATTTTATGTACATGCATGTAATGTATCCATGTTGTGGATTTTAACTATAAGACGTTATAGAAGCTGACAAACTATGTTAAAAAAGCTCCAGTTTCACACTTCAAAATAGCAACAGTAAAAACATGACTGAAGCAGTGTTCTCAAAAAAGGACCTCTAAGAGACGAAACTTAATTTCTGAACAGGTGAATAAGCATGGAAAAAGTTAATTAAGATGAAACCATTTGGTTCTTTCTGCAGATTTTTTTTTCCCGGCCAATTGCTATAAAAAATAAAGCAGAGGTACTGAGTGTTTAAATGTCAGAATTTTAATGACATCAGAGAACTTAAGTCTTGAGCTTCACGCTCCGGGTCTATAATGTCACAAGAACCCCTCACTAGAAACATAGCCTCGCTGTACTTATCCTCTTTATTAAATATGCAGTTAAATCCTGTTCTAGTCTACATATTTACATTACATATTTATATGTATGGTTATTGGGGCTATGTAAAACAACTACTGCTCAGGACAAATACACACAAAATACAGCACTTTTTACAAACATAAATACCACTTTCAAATATTTGTATTTGAGTTAGACCACATAAAGTAGCATTAGACCTGAGCTGAGGCTCAGTGACACACATATATTGCTACTACTGATCATTACATGAATACAGTTTTTGTTGATAAATCTACATATTTTATTAATAATTCTCAGCTCCTTGGTCTTGTGTCACTATCAACAGAAACAAGTCTGAAGTGTGAAAATATATATTGTAGTAAACATGAATGTGTAAACTTATCACTGCACCCCATCTGTAGAGCTTACCCAGGAAATGTTAACTGCTAAAAAGCTACTATGTCTTACCTCCTAAGTGTAACTGCTGAAAAACTACTATGTATTATGTTCCTCACTGTCTAGTGTAATGTACCTGTGCTGTATGCTACCCCATCTATCATTCAATGTAATTCCCCGGGTCGCCCCTGAAAAAGGGACCTTCGGGGCCCAACGGGCTTACCCAGTTATCAAAATTTAATAAATAAATATACTGATACCAAAAATCAGCCTCGTGCACAGCCCTAATGGTTATTATGTTTATGGAAGTCCTCTTCTTTGGTGAAACCACAGTGAAATGTGACCGGCAAAGGTAAATGGGATGAGGCTGCCCCTTTATATTACCAACCCTGATGGCCCAAATCTCAAAATTATGTATTTACACAACTTTGAGTTCATTTGTTTCCATGTACTTTATTATGCAGAGTTTTGACAAATGCAGAAGCAAAGACAGCGCCCCATGAAGCCTGACTGAGCGGCATAAAACATTTATGGGCAAGTGTGCCAAATCAGTGACCTGGATCTCACTACTGTTTTAACTGGAACAGCAGTGTGCAGGTATTACATTAATGTTTTAATAGCTTCAGTGGATATTTTATTGTTACAAGTTAATAGAGCGTCTCTCTTATGGTATAAGAGACTCCAAGAGTGAGGTTTGGACAAGAGAACTGCAAAGCTGTGTGGTTCTGTCTGCCCAAACTTCACCAGAGGAGTTTCTCTCACTATAAGAGACATCCCTCAGAAGCCCTATTATCTTGTAATAAATCACTCAAGTTTAGCTCAAGTGATTTTATTATAAGTTTAGAAAAAAAATTTCATTTTATTTTCCATCCTACCCCCTGGTACCAAAGTGGAGTGTTCCCTCCTTGCGCTTTTGCACGAGAGCACCCTGTACTCAGAATTAAAGGTATAGTGGCTCTGTGTGCTGACTGGCTGAAATCACATTAGTTATTTATTGAAATAGTACATACAGTAACCTGTGTCTAAGGAGTAGCGACACTCGTCATTAAGACGGCTGTGATTGTTTCTTTTCCTTGTTTCCTCCCTGACCCTTCCACTGGTGCTGTGTGAAGCCACAGTGGCCTCCCCTGCAAGCAGCTTCACTGTGGAGGAGGCTAAGCATGATGGGCCACAACAGGAGTCAGTGTGACAGTGTGGCACAATGCTGCCCACATGTGGCCAGAAAGCTCTGTTATCAGCAGCACTTAAAGGGAACATAAACAGATATTTTTAAGCAAAGCACATCGGCAGCAGAGCAGGTAGAGAAGATGCTCACCTGCAGAATTATGTCAGTATTTTGCCTCCCAAAATGAGTAAAGATACATTTTTGTATTCCGTAAAGGTCCTGATGAATGTAAACAATCTTCATGGCTAAATTCAAACAGAGCGCTCCGTGGGACCCTAAAATGGCTGCGACGTCCTGGACGTCATGATGTCACATTAGCAAGAGCGCTCTCCATCGCTAATACAGGCTGCAAAGGAATTTTTTATAAACAGTGGTAAAATAACTCTGGGACAGTGCTTTTATGTGAAAATATACCCACAAAGCATCAGAGTTATGTTCAGAGAAGCACTTTGGCATAATTATGTTCAGTGTTTATTTATAATGTTCTTATGTGGCCAAATAATGTCAGCCTATAGCACCTTGTCAGGCTTATCTTCACATAAAAGCACTGTCCCAGAGTCATTTTACCACGATTTATAAAAAATCCCTTTGCAGCCTGTATTAGCGATGGAGCGTCCTCTTGCTAATCATGTTTTTACACAGGAATTTAAGATCCTGGAATTAGGCTTCCCAATCTGATTCTGATTTTGAGGTCCTTTTTGGCATTAGAGAGAAATCAGATTCAGAATCAGAAATTCTTAAATTCCAAAACAGTGTGATCAGAATCGGCCAGTTCAGAGCATCTCCATTCAGGGCTGAGAGTGCCAAAAGGACCTTTACCTACTGCTGTGTCAGAGTTTCCCACCTTGTTTCTCATAGCCCCAGGTCATCACAGATCGGGGCGCTGAAGCGTACACGTGCACACAGTGTGTGCCATACCGCCAATGTCCTTTCTCCCCTTGGGTGCTTCCGACTGCATTGTCACCAGGCAGTATCATAGCAGGACATGCAACCCTTCCCCCCCAGCCATCTCCTGATGCCCTGAGTCCATTCCCAAACTGGATTACTGGTGTCATAGTCAGTAACCATACCACTGTGCCAAAGGACTGGTCCAATGTCTTTTTTTAAGTAGTCGTAATTTAAAAACTCCAGATGGGACTAGAACCCGGGCTGTCATACATATATGTGTGTGATATCATCAGAAGTATATTAAACACATTTGTGTTGGAAAAAGCTTGTGTTGCCAATCTAGGCCCATCTCAAATGTGGGTGTCCATTTTCTCTGCATGAGTACAAGAATTGGCTAACAATTCCCTCCAGTTTTAGAAACAACTACACCCACACATGCACAGCTTAAGTGGCAATGTTAAACAAGACATAATTGGTGATAACTTGACCCCTCCGAGATTGTTAAATACACACACACACACACGTGTAAGGGCTGACAGTTCCACTTTAAATAGGACCCATACAGGCTTATTACACAGAAGACCTAGTCAATAGGTCTGAATTATAAAAATAAAAAAATCTAGGAAAGTTTATTTGAGATCTGCAGCAGAAGAAAGAAAGAAAATGTGGACTATTGTATATTTGAAATACTTTATGAAGTTACATCACAATTAATGATACAATCTTTTCTAATTCACATATTTGTTTTTT
Organism: Neoceratodus forsteri; assembly: GCA_016271365.2. Taxonomy (NCBI): domain Eukaryota; kingdom Metazoa; phylum Chordata; order Ceratodontiformes; family Ceratodontidae; genus Neoceratodus; species Neoceratodus forsteri. Next base: position 104,972,275 of record JADMNL010000028.1, read on the forward strand.
TTATATAAGGAAACAGAATACACAGTAGCATAGCAGAAGAGATTTAGTAGCATGGTGCAGGTTAAACGTATAAACTTGGGTCAAAATTATAGATTTATTCTATCTTGCCCAGAACCTGTCTGTAATAGTTCTAACCTATGTTGGAAATCCTGTATAAACATTTAAATAAATAAATTTATAAATAAAGAGACATTATACACATTCAATACAACCAGAGGCAAAACCTGAAAACTTTCAACCTCAAGTTAAGTTATACACTAAAATAAATAGCAACATTTTCTTTAATAGCACTTCTTAAAGAAGGCAGTCAAGCCTTTCATTCTGAAAGGGATAACACATTAATCATGGCATCATGATCATTTATTAAAAGGAGACATGTCAAGCAAGTTTTTTTTTTGAGTTTTCCATTTTGGCTTCATCAGGCCAGTTCCTTCACGTGTACAGCGACAGTGCAATAATAACCTTTAGCCACCTAGTGGTCAGACACGGTAAAACAGGCCTCAGTATATTTGCTTAGAAGTGAGGCTAAAACTCCAGACCGTCACAAATGAAGTACAGCATGAAACTAGGACGATATATAGGGGCAGCTCAATTAGTTCTTTTAATAACAAACTTTTGTCACCTGCCAGGTCCATTATAAGCTCTTTCTGTGTTGTAGAAGTTGAAACGCTCACAAACAACATAGCACAGTCCAACTTCCTTGTGCCCCGCCTGCACTCAGGATAGCAACTCTCAGTCTTTTCTAACCACCCATTAAGCCATTCCCTTTTTCCCCATGATACATTTATATCTGCTTTCTTGCTTGCCTTCTGTTATTCCATTCTTACTCTGTTCATCATCAGACCGTCATACAGCCTATCCACAAGCCACGGATCCAAACCAACTGTAGCATTCATAACTGGCCCTCCAGATACCCACTGCCTACCCCTCAGGGTTGGGTTGGCCCAACTGCAACTTTATGAGTCAGGAGGGCAGGGACCCCAAAATCCGGTTGCTGCAACTGGGCAGTGAGGGTGTGGCAAAATCTCCTTGTAACGTCCATTGGCATGGAGCAGGAGAAAGAAGACATGGCCACAGGACAATCACCAGTGAGGTGAAAATGGCATCTTTGTTCTGAGCACCTGCTAGTTCAAAAATGTTGTGGTTCTGTGTTCCACGTTGTCACTGAGTTACTAATAACTATTGGGTGGTTATGATACCCAACTTCTGAGCCTAGATACTTAGAAACCTGTCTCCCAGTAGCAGCGCAATGCATTGCCATTGCACCTCTTGGTCAACCACAAGCAAAGATGAGGCAGGGGTAACCCATCAGGAGTAGGGGAATGCTCAAGGAATCGGATCCTGATGATATGGTTTCGTTACAGTTCCCCTTGTATTTGGAATGCAATGTGATTGGGTTCTGCTACAGCCAATGGGGAGTTTTCTTTTGTCATGCATTTATTTGTGTTTGCTACTAGCTGGGCCCCTCCTCTCTCCATAAAGAGCATGTAGCACCAAAAACAGCATATAGAAAATGTTACTAATTTTAAAAACTAGTTGTTACTTTCTATTCTGAATTATCATATTTTTATTTTTCCATTTGCTCCTTAGAGGGATTTTATTTCTACTTTATACTTGTAAGTGTGATGTAAAGAGCCGTACTTTACCTGGAGACAGACATATCTAGTTGTTTCTTTTCATTACCTCATCAGCATTGTGGCATCCCAAGTGACCAGTCTTGTAGCAGGGGATTGGCTCTTATTGGTCAGCTCCAGTGGTGATGTCACAGCCAGTGAGGTCATGAAAACAAGCTCTTAGTGACTGCTACCAAGTCACAGTCTATGCTATTCAGATCTGTCCCAAATTAAAGAACATGCTGACTCCACTTTCACTGGTTACTGTCCCATCCTTTAGCTGCCTGGGTGTTACTCTTAAACCCACCATTGACTTTGCTCACTACATGGCATCTACCTGCAAGGCAGTTAATGTCAGACTTGTGCTTACCAACAAAGCTAACCGTAATCTCTCTCAGAGCTTGTATTATCATTGTCTAAGGTATCTTGCTCCCCAAACTCTCCTTTGGTTTCCTGTCTTTTGTAAAGCCTCCAACGCAATCCTTCATAAATGGGATGTAGCATACAACAATATTTGTCATTTTTCCCCTCGATAGTAATCGACTAGCCCACCACTGCACGCTGTATTTGAAGTTTGGCTGGCTTCCTCCATTGCCTCTAAGTGATTGCTCCCTAGGACGTATCGCACGTAATGTCATCGAGAATCAGGATCCACAATCACTGGCCTCCCACCTAATTGCGTACAAAAATGCCAACCCACTCATATCCTCTAACCTCGACCTCTCAGCGACACCAAGGACCAGAACCAAGTTAGGTAAGACAGCTTTCTCAGTCTCTGCCCCCTAAAACACCATACCAGCCAACAACAGACATTGTCCTGTTGCCCACACTTTCCAAAACCAGTACCGCTTCTACTTACAACAGTTGGCTGTATGTACCTGTTAATAACTTCTGAACCCTGACAAACTCTTTACCTATGTATACGAACACCTCTGCACTTGTCATTTTGTATGTATGAAACAATTTCGTACCTTATGTTCTGTCTAATTGCAGCATTATTTTTTTTTTCCAATTGTTTAACCAGGAGAGACACACTAAGCTGAAAGCTTGTTTACAGGTGCGACCTGGGAGCACAGGAAAGTTAAGTGACTTGCTCAGGGTCACACAGTATGCAAGTGGGGGCTGTGGGATTCAAACCCAGGTCTCCAGATTTGCAGCTTGGAGCCTTAAACCACTGCGCTATACTGCCTCCCTAAATTATTCTAATGTCTTATGCTGTTATTGTCATATACTGTATTGCTTACTGGTTGTACTGTCCCAGGTCGTGCCTGAAAATAGGCAAATGCTTATCTAATGCACCCTTCCTGGTTAATAAAAAACTAAAGTAAGGCTGATGATGCATGAGGAAGACTAGAATTAGCTATGCCAGCCTCCGGATAGAGTCCTGGTCTGCATATCACACCAGGTATTGTCAAGTTAAAAAAAAATCTGATTAGCAAAAGAAATCTGTGAAGTAACAGTTCACTACTTTTGAAAGTTAATATTGATTTCAGGCAGGACACTGGCTCTTTAAGTCAGAGTGGGCCATCTATAAGTGCTGTTTCTAAACCAGCAATGTGATTATTACATTGTCATCCTTCCCCTGCCACAGCATCTCCCCTTCAAAATCCAACATTTCATGCTTCCGGGCTCTCAGCGCTATTCCGACCACTTTATCAGAGATCTGGACGTAGTGGTCGAACAGTTTGCCAAAAGTGATCCGGATCTTGCCATCCCTTCCTTTTACCCCCACCTGTCGGATTATGAAACACATTTCTTCCATCTCCTTGTAAATGTGCTGCTGGGCGTGCCGTGCCCTCTCGGCTGTCTTGCTCCCCTCTTTGGGTCTCCCGTATCCCTTGTCCCCTTTCTGCAGGCGGGTGGCCATGGCGAGCTCGTAGTCAAACTCAGCGCTAAAAGGGTTCAGTTTCTGCTTCTTGATATGCTCTTCTGCCCACTTCTGCCAGGCTTTCCTGACATCATACACTGTGGCTACTTCCACCTGAAAAACAAGCAACAGAACACGACTGAAATCATTGTTCCTTTTCTAACATTTAGAGCCAGAAAGAACTTTCTGTTAACAACATAAGTGATTTGAAATGCAAAAGGATTTGTATGCAGTCTGCATGTAATTAATATACAAATGTATGCAAATGACTATGTCTGAAAACAAGCCTCTTTTAGAACCAATCTGAATCTGAAGTAGACTCAAGTAAGGTTTTCTCTGCCAAATCAATGTAAACCCACTTATAAAACAGGTAGTAAAATCTAGCAATCTGTTGCCCGAGAACTGTTACCTGGTGTCCAGTAATTTTAGCATAACAAGTGAGGGTTCAGATCTTGTGGCTAACATTTTATTAAATGTATTGATTTTTTCAATCTTTTTTATGTTGATTGCATGCATGCTCAAGAAACATATTGTGGCGGCTTGCCAGAAGCAGGTTGTGGAGGTGCAGCACTGCTGTGGACAATGCCCCCACAGCCTTTAAAAGCTTGGCCCGCTTTCCCCAGTGGGGTGGCACACTGCTGCTGACATCAGTTCAGCCAGCGTGCCACCACCTTGAAATGTTTCAGCCGCTGCAATCAGGGGCCGCCTTGTCATTGCAGCGTCAGCCATTCTGCTGCAATGAGGGAGCGGCCCGTCATTGCTGGACGGAACGTTGGTACTGTAATATTGTTTGTGAACATGGTGGTGGCTTACCACCGTGTTCACAAACAATATTAGTGAACCCCCAGTGCTGAGGGGGTGCCCAGTCCCCCTCAGCAGCATGTCCCCCTCCCACAACAGTGTGTGTTTGCCGCTGCAGTCCCTGCGCGAGTTCAGGTTGCCGACGGGGGAACAAACTCCCCATCGGCATAATGGTCCCCCCTACTAAAACGGTCAGTTTATGCCGAGGGGGTGCCCAATCTCCCATCAGCTGCAGCCCCCCCAAACATTCAGGTGGCATGCTGGGATCCCACTCCAGTGTGTCTAATGCCCCTTGTGCCAACGGGGGTGCCCAATCCCCCGTCAGCTACGCCCCCCCAAACATTCAGATGACATGCTGGGAGCCCACCCCAGCATGCCCAATGCCCCGTCAAGAAAGAAAGTCCTGCAATGTTTTTTTTTTCTTGTTTAAACCTGTAAAAAAGAAAATAGTCCCTCGCAGTCTCCCTGACCCCTCCCACAACCCGCGCCCACCAACTGCGCACCCTGCCTCCCCACACCCGCTTACCCCATACATACCTCTGCAGTCTGGCGCGACGATCTTTGATGGACCGGGAACACGTCTGCACTCTTCAAAACCTACCGCGAACTGAGGAAATGCTGGTAAGCTGTATAATGGCATAAATAAGGCCTTTTCAACTTTTTTGCATATCTCAGGCATTTTTTGGAATTTTGGCATCAAATTTTCAACATGGGGTTATTGGGCCCCCTCCTTGTGAATTCAAGCACCGTCATTGCATTAATCAGTCCTGAAAGGTGATTTCGCAGTCACTGCGCAGAATCACCTTTCGGGACCGATTAACGAAACAACAGTGCCAGTGTTCATGAGGTGGGGTCTCAAAAAGTGTGTGTTGCAAATTTGGTGGGAAAAATAAAAAAAATGACTGTTTTACAAGCATACGTTGTGCAGTTGCTACGCACGCTTGTACCTTTGCCAATTTGCAATATTTTCACTCCAGATTTTCAACATTGCCATTTTTACACACCTCCTTACGAACAGTACAGCTGTCATTTTTCACGTCCTAGCCAAAATGTGTTTTCGCAGTTCTGGAGCAGAATAGCACGGTCGCTGTGGGAAATCAGTGTTCAGGACACATTAAGAAAATCACAGTGACACTGTTCATGAGCAGAGGTCCTAAAATGCCTATATTGAAAATTTTGTGACAAAAGTCCATAAATGAGGAGCCACGAGCCGCATTGCAATAGGTTCCATGCACGCCAGAATCTCGCGAACTATGCAATATTTTTACTCCAGATTTTCAACATTGCCATTTTTCCACACCTCCTTATGAACAGTGCAGCTGCCATTTTTCACATCCTGGTCGAAATGTGTTTTAACTCTTCCAGCGCAGAATAGCGCGGTCATTGTGGGAAATCAGTGTTCGGGACATATTAAGAAAATCACAGTGACAGTGTTTATGAGCAGAGGTCCTAAAATGCCTATGTTGAAAATTTTGTGATGAAACTCCATAAAAATGACTGTGTTACGAGCGTGCGTTGTGCAGTTTCCACACACCCTTATAACTTTGCAAATTAGTAATATTGTCATGCCAGCTTTTTAACACTGCCATTTTTTCCACACCTCCTTATGAACAGTACAACTGTCATTTTTCACATCCTGGCCAAAATGTGTTTTCGTGCTTCCAGCGCAGAATACCGCAGTCACTGTCAGAAATCAGTGTTTGGGACAGATTAGGATCGAGCGAGTAAGAGAGGGGGAGTGACCGAGCTCAACTGAGCTCTGTCAGAACTACTGTGGATTTCTTTGTGGGCAGGAAAAGGCAGCAGTGCACGCAGGGGCCCAGTACAAAAGGGCAGCCTGCAGCGGTGGGAGAAACAGAACGAGCGAGTGAGAGAAGGGGAATGAGAAAAATCAACGGAGCTCTATCGTGACTGCTGTGAATTTCTTTGTGGGCAGAAAAAGGCAGAAACACAGGCAGGAGCCCAGTACAAAAGGCCAGCCTGCAACGCTGGCAAAAACGAAATGAGCGAGTGAGAGAGGGAAAGTGAGTGAGCTCAATGGAGCTGTGTCAGGACTGCTGCAGATTTCTTTGTGGACAGAAAAAGTCAGCAATGCACACAGGGGCCCAGTACAAAAGGTCAGCCTGAAGCGGCGGGAGAAATAGAATGAGCGAGTGAGAGAAGGGGAGTGAGAAAGCTCAACAGAGCTAATCATGACTGCTGTGGATTTCTTTGTGGGCAAAAAAAGGCGGCAATGCAGGCAGGAGCCCAGTACAAAAGGGCAGCCTGCAGCGCCGGCAGAAATGGAACGAGTGAGTGAGAGACAGGGAGTGAGCAAGCTCAACGGAGCTCTGTCGGGACTGCTGCAGATTTGTTTGTGGGCAGAAAAATGTGCCAACAAAGGCAGGAGCCCAGTACAAAAGGGCAGCCTGCAGCGCCAGGAGAAACAGAATGAGTGAGTGAGACAGGGGGAGTGAGCGACCTCAATGGAGCACTGTCAGGACAGCTGCGGATTTCTTTGTGGACAGAAAAAAGGCGCCAACTCAGGCAGGAGCCCAGTACAAAAGGGCAACTTGCAGCGCCGGGAGAAACACAATGAGCGAGTGAGAGAGGGGGAGTGAGTGAGCTCAACGGAGCTCTATCATGACTGCTGCAGATTTCTTTGTGGGCAGAAAAAGGCGGCAACACAGGCAGGAGCCCAGTACAAAAGGCCAGACTGCAGTGCCATCAGAAATGGAACGAACGAGTGAGAGAGGGGGAGTGAGCGAGCTCAACGAAGCTGTGTCGGGACTGCTGCAGATTTCTTTGTGAGCAGAAAAAACCACCAACGCAGGCAGGAGCCCAGTACAAAAGGGCAGCCTGCAACGCTGGGAGACACAGAATGAGCGAGTGAGGAAGGGGGAGTGAGTGAGCTCAATGGAGCTCTTTTGGGACTGCTGCAGATTTTTGGGGGGCAGAAAAAGGCAGCAATTCATGCAGGGGCCCAGTACAAAAGGGCAGCCTACAGCACCGGCAGAAACAGGAGAAATGAGTGAGAGAGCTCAGCAGAGCTCTGTCGGGACTGCTGCAGATTTCTTTGTGGGCAGAAAAAGGCGCCAACAAAGGCAGGAGCCCAGTACAAAAGGGCAGTCTGCAGCGCTAGGAGAAACAGAATGAGCGACTGAGAGAGGGGAAGTGAGCGAGCTCAACGGAGTTCTATCGTGACTGCTGCAGATTTCTTTGTGGGCAGAAAAAGGTGGAAATGCAGGCAGAAACCCAGTACCAAAGGCCATCCCGCAGCGTTGGCAAAACCGGAATGAGCGAGTGAGAGAGAGGGGAAGTGAGTGAGCTCAAAGGAGCTGTGTCAGGACTGCTGCAGATTACTTTATGGGCAGAAAAAGACGCCAATAGAGGCAGGAGCCCAGTACAAAAGGGCTGCCTGCAGCGCCAGGAGAAACAGAATGAGCGAGTGAGACGGGGAGTGAGCCACCTCAATGGAACTCTATTGGGACAGCTGCAGATTTCTTTGTGGGCAGGAAAAGGTGCCAATGCAAGCAGGAGCCCACTACAAAAGGGCAGCCTGCAGCACCAGGAGAAACAGAACGAGTGAGTGACAGAGGGGCAGTAAGCGAGCTCAACGGACCAAAGCAATTCACATTCGGCACTGACAAATGCTTGTTCTATATTGGCTTTTATCCTCTGCCACTGCTGTCATTGTCATTCAGGGATATAGGTGTAACCCCCCTGCAAATGGGGGTTCCCAAAAGACTTCCAGGAGCTTGCTTGAATGCTCCAAGCCTGAATGGTGTTTGGCGTTTAAGCCATTTATCAGTGAGTGTTTTTAGAACCTCTGGTACTGTCTCTTTAAGAGCTGTCTGCTTGCAGACATAATTAGTTTGTATGGGGGACTGTGTGTTTCTTTGATTGAGTACCACTCAAGCTGCTGCCAATTCACCCCATTTTGCAGTCACTAGGAGTGCAAAGGAACCTGTCTGAAAGATGTAACTGATTGCCAGAAATCATTTACAGTAATAATAAAATTACAGTTTGTCTAACCTGCTTTCTTTGCAGTCAGAACTGTGTCTGCTAGTTCCCATTCTGGTTTTGAACTGCTGAACTGGACCAATCAGTGTGTGGGGTAGCTAGCTCTAAAATGATGCCTTGGACGAATCAGAACTTGGGACTCATAATCTGAGCCAGCCACAAGAGGATTGTATGGGCAGTGACTCTGGGAGATGTAGTTTAGACTTCGGTGCCTTTTGGACCAACAGCAGCAGTCTATTGTGGTGACAGCCAATCCAGTCAAGAACTGGGAGGAACTCAAAGGAAGTGCCTGTTTTTGTCTGTTGGGGTTTCAGTTTGAGATCTGAGTGAAGGGAAAGAAACCCTGTGCTCCTTCAGTGCACAGTTTCAGTCAAAAACGTGTGCAAGGCCCAGAGTTCCGGCCTACAACTGTGTAACTGCTTGTTAGACTGAACTGTCCTGTGAAAAGAATCAAAGGATCTCTGAAGAGTAGAAACCAGGCTCACCCTGTAGAAGACTGAAGAAATTGTTGAATTACACTCGGTCTGTCAGGAACTGAATCTGCTGTGTGTTCTCCTGGTTGTGCAGTAGTGCGATTGGGATACAGATGCAGCCTGCCTGGTATAGTGCTTTTTTTTTTTACCATAAATTGTGTGAGGAGTCTCTGGAGATCAAAAGTAGCCCTGCTGACATTGAAGGACCATATCTTCTTTGGAGGTCGTGAGTACTAATTGGGGGTGCTCCTGTTGAGTTGCCACATTAAATCCAAATGGAATTACTGTACTGCTGACTGTTTAATTTTCCTTTTCTCTGGTGAAAGGCCCTACCAGCTGCCACAGTTTGGACTAGCCACTAGGGCCTGGGTACCCAGGGACAGTAACTGGTAGGGATAGGCCTGTGCACAGAGCCATAGGTAGATAGTAAAGTGATAAGCTAATTAACCTGATTTCCCCTGTCCTTGTTATATCCCCTAAATAAATCAGAGCTGTTTGTTTCAACAAAGTTATACTGCCTGAGGTATTTGTCTATGTTAAAGTACTGTACTGTGATTGTTGCACTGTATCTTATTTTACAGGGATGTCCCGTTGCCTGAACCAGCCTTTGGGGGTAAGTGTATACTGTGAAGGTAATTCTGCATATATTGTGTGGGCCACTAGTGGGAAGAAAGGGGTTGCATGTCCCAGAGGGCTGTGACCAAGTAAGTTTAACTATTGCAACCCTGACCTCTGGGTGGAGGCACCCGCCATTGGATCCAGGCCCCCAACCTGTTGGTGGCAAATCAGGCAGGGGTAGTAGCCCCTGGGATAGCGCCATCTAGGGTTACATTTTGAGGCTCACCGCTGGGATTGTGTGTCCTCTAGTGGCCATATTTACAAACCACTGTTAAGGGAAATAAATAAATAAATAAATAAATGGGTACCCGACAGAAGTGGCTGTGCACGGCTGGTGGAGTGGTGTACTGGGAGGAGATCGACCCCAAATGCTATGCTTATCCTGGACATCCCCTGGGTATCAATGGACACTGTGCAGGAGTACTTTCCAAGGTGGAAGGTTTACAAAATCCTGTGGTGGTGGAGTGGCACGCTAATCTGCTCACCCACACTTTCCTGGCCCTAGTAGAGTTTAAGGATCCCATAGATAGCTCCAGTACCACAGACCATTACCCCAGAGGAGCCCTCACTGCTTGAGTGATAACTAAGGACAGTAAAGACCGGGGGAATGAGCCCCACCACTATCTGAAACTTTTGAGGAGAAATTTGCTAAATGGTTGCTGGGAGAAGGAAAAACTGTGGAGGACTTGAAGAAACTATTCTTGCCACCTGGGGTGTTCCTCCCAACACCCTCTCCTGCTCCAGTACCCGTAATGGTGGCTGAACCAATGCAGACTCCTATTTCTGCACCTGCCATTAGTCACGACTCTTACAGAGGTTGAGGATCTTCTCTGGCACCTCCCCACCCCCAAGGGAGGATGACTGGGAGACCTGGATGGACTATGTTGCCCCTCAAGTGCTAGAATGGCAATGCTCGGAAGTCGAAAAGCGAAAAGAGGGTTAGTGGAGAGCCCGAGGTCCTGCCCTGGCTACCATCCGTACAACGGCCAGTAACCCTGAAGCGACTGCACAAGCTCATCTTGAGGCCTTGGAGAATGTGTATGGGAGCCCAGATTCTGATGAGGACCTATGGTGAGAGTAAGAAATGCACAACAGTACCAAGGGGAGTTGTTGTTCGTGTATGTCTCTCGGCTGGAAAAATTGTTGCAAGAATGCCTCAGAAAGGTAGTTTGCCAGCGATTGAACTGGACCGAACCAGACTGGACAGAATCCTTAAGTCTGCCCCCTCTCAGAACTGCTGTTGCTTCAGTTACGCCTGGCAAATCGACTTGAATCCCCACCCTCCTATGATGAGTTAATGAGAGAAATTAGGAGTTGAGAAGAAAGGCACTCGAGGGACCTGCACCAATAGCTGTGGCTATGACCCGAGTGACTGAGGTGGCCCATCAAGTGAAGTTCAGGGGCAGAGGTTGGCAGTCAATGAGTGCTCTGATAAGGAAAAAGATATGCCACAATGGGGTGAACTGTTGAGAGATCCGGAATTCAAAACAGTCCCTTTATGAAGGCCACGGCCTGCAAGTACAGAGCCCGACCTATATCCGACTGCATCTGCTATGGGGTGGGATACCCACCCATGTATCTCCTGCTGATAACAGCTCGAACTCGATTCCTTGACCATGGAAGTGAGAAACTGACGAGATGTCTCCAAATGCTTATCACGCCGCAGACAGAGATGGCACCAAGGTTTCCAGTTAGTATATACCCCGCCTGGCTCCCAGTGTGGCACCTCGGCCAGCTCAAACTCCAAAAAGTATGTTTTGCTATAATTGTGGGAAGGATGGGCACATGAAAAGAATGCCAATCCCAAAAGACACTGACAAAGTTGCATATAGGCTACAAGGAGAGCTTCGGAGAACAAATCAGTGGTTAAGAGGTGCACGAAATGATCCCAGTGAGGCACCAAAAATGCTAATTCACGCCCCTTGTGCAAGGTCAGTTGCCCAGGCCCCACTACCGCCTCTCCAGACTGGTCCAGAATAGTGGGTCCTCCATGGAGACCACTGTAAAGGTAAATGGAGTGTCTACAAGAGCTGTATTAGACAGTGGCTCCCAAGTGACAATTATGTTTCAAGATTGGTATCAGAAGCATTTGTCAGGCGTACCACTACAACCATTAGAAGGACTGCATGTATGGGGTTAAGTGAGAAGGCCTACCTATTCTGGGTATATCCGATTTGGCTGTCTTTCCCACCTCCGTGGCTGGAGTGGCGAACAAGTAGAGACCCTAGCCTTAGTGTGTCCCCCCACTGACTGTAAGGGATGGTGTCCCTTTGTTGATTGGAACAAATGCTCATATGTTCAGGCTGGCACATTTGTGTTATGAAAACAGGGTCAAAGACTAGTAGAGCTTTAAGAGTTCCGCTTTAATTAAGAAGGCCTATGAGGCACAGAGAGATGCTTGAAAATATAGAACCAGAGGAACCGTTGGAATTGTATGGAAGAAGGATCCTGAGTCTCTGATCCTGGCACCAAATGCCCAGTGTACCCTACAGGGAGAGGTCCGTTATCAGAAAGGATGTTAAGAATAAAATATTAATGTTGGATGCACCAGGCGATGGAAAATTGCCAGAGGGACTGCTGGTCAAGCCTTAGTATTTTGCCTTCGAGCCCATGCTTATGCCAGAAGGGTAATGGTCCAAGTTCATAATGTGTCTGAAAGAGACATTAAGGTAAATAGAGGTTGCATCCTGGCTAATGTGCATTGTGCAGACACTGCAGTGCTACCCAGCAAGAGTTCAAGGAAGAATGACAGAGTAACGCCTGACTTGTTTGATTTCGGCAACTCCCGCTCCAGCTGAATGGAAAGTGAGGATCAGTGAGAAGCTTGCCCAGAGAGACCAGGTGTTTCTTTAAAGGAATGGGGACGTAGGATGCGTGCAAGGAGTTGAGCACAATATCCTGCTGCATGACGAAAGACCATTTCGTGAGAGGTCTCGACGCCTGGCACCTGCTGATATAGATGATGTGAGGACGGCATCTGCAAGAGATGTTAGCGGCTGGTGTAATACAAGAATCCAAGCCTTATGCTTCCCCATTGTGGTAGTGAGGAAAAGAATGGGACGAGTAAGGATGTGCGTGGATTATCGCACCTTAAACGGCGGACTATCCTGATCAGTACACAATGCCCTGCAATTCAGGATGCTTTTGACTGCCTAAACGGGAGCAAGTGGTTCTCTGTGCTGGATCTCCCGAGGGTACTACCGGATCCCGATGGCCCCAGAGGACCGTGGAGAAGACAGCCTTTATCTGTCCGCTTGGCTTCTATGAATTCATGAGGATGCCCTCAAGGATTTCAGGTGCCCAGCCACTTTCAACGATTGATGGAGCGTGCAGTGGGGACATGGAACTTACTAGAGTGCCTGGTATACCTAGATGATGTTATTGTGTTTGGCAGCTCACTGGAGGAACATGAGGCAGATTATTTAAGGTATTGGATCGACTGGAGGACTTTGGCCTTAAACTGTCCATTGATAAGTGTCAATTCTTTCAAACATCAGTAAAGTATGGGACACATAGTATCCACCGAGGAATAGAGACCGACCAAGTAAAGTTGAGGCCTTGACCACCTGGCCACAGCCAAAATCTAAAAGAACTGCAAAGATTCCGGGATTCTGTGGTTATTATCGGCGCTTCATCAAGGACTATTCAAGAGTGATCCGCGCTTACTTAACCTTACTCAAGGTATCCCCCAACCCACAAAAACAATTAAAAGTCAGTGTCCCTCAAGACTGAAAGAGTGTATTTTCATCCGAAGTGAAGTATTTGGGGCCCGCTGGACTCCTGATTGTGAGACTGCTTTTCATGAGATCATATATCAACTTACCCATGCTCCAGTGCTGGCCTATGCCGATCCAAGAAAACCTTCGTCCTGCACACTGATGCTAGCTTGCAAGGGTTGGGGGCTGTGTTGTACCAAAAGACACGAGAATGGCCTGAGACCAGTGGCCTTTGCCAGTGAAGCCTGACCCCATCCGAAAAGAACTATCCTGTACATAAGTTAGAGTTCCTAGCTTTGAAGTGGGCTATGTTGACCAATTCCATGAGTACTTGTATGGGGCTAAAATACTAGTAAAACTGACAATAATCCTTTGACCTATGTGCAGACCTCAGCTAAGTTGGATGCCACTGGCCACAGGTGGCTTTCTGCTTATCTACATATGACTATGCTCGAATACCGAGCAGGTCTGAACCACATGATGCTGATGTTTTCTCCCGAGGCCTGTTCCCCAGAATGATTGGGTCCGATTGGCAGAACCTGACATTCGGGCACTCTGCCGGAAGTTTGACAGGGAGGAACAAATGTCCGCAGACGATGGACTGCATGGTGGATTGCTTGGGACCCTCTGAGAATTGCATACCTGCTGCTTATTGCCACTTTCTGCAATAGACATTTGGTGCACTGCCTCAGCTGGACAATGACAGTATTCGGCGTGGCTCAATCCCAGCGATCCTATGATCAAATCAGCTTTAGAAGCCTCTATGCAGGAAAAGATGTGTCCAAATTACGCTCCACTGATTTGAGAACTGCACTGTTATACAAAGAAGGTCCTAAGTTGAAACTGATCAATAAACTGTTATATAGAGAAACAGTAGACAGAGGGGACAAGTAGACAAACAACAACTGGTGCTGCCCACTGCCTTCGAGACTCAGTATTGAGGTCCTTGCACAACCACATGGGGCACCTTGGTATAGACAGAACACTTGACTTGGTGAGATCCAGATTCTATTGGCCTAAGATGGGGGCTGATGTGGAGCAACACATACTGAACTTGTAGTCGCTGCTTACAGAGAAAGTTTGCCCCAGAGGGCTGCCCCTTGTTAACATAACCACCAGTGCACCCATGGGGCTGGTCTGTATTGATTTTCTGAGTTTGGAGTCAGATCAAAGAAATATCAGTAATGTGCTGGTGGTCACTGACCATTTCTACTGAGATATGCCCAAGCTTTCCCACCAAAGACCAGAAAGCATCCACTGTAGCCAAAGTATCAGAGAAAACTTTTTGTTCACTATGGGCTCCACAAAGAATCCATTCTGATCAAGGAGAGACTTTGAGAGTCGCCTGATCAAAGAGATGCTTTCTCTGTGGGGAGTGAGAGTCCAGAACCACTCCTTACCACCCCCAGGGGACCCACAGCCTGAACGTTTCAACCGCACTTTGCTAGATATGCTAGGCACCCTGCACCCAAAGGACAAGCCTAGATGGAGCCAACAAATTAGCACCCTGGTACATGCTTATAACTGCACCAAAAGTGATGCCACTGGGTTCCTCCCCTACCGCCTGATGTTTGGAAGAGAGCTCGACTACCAGTAGATGTGTGTTTTGGGGCTCTCCTGATGGGGTTCAAGCTGACAACTATTTACAGTATGTGCAAAGTTAAAGGCCCAGCTAACTCATGTACTCAACTGGCTCAAACCATGGCTGCCAAAAGAAATCTGGCCAACAAAGAAAGGTATGATAAAAGGTGAAAGCACAGGAACTCCAGGAGGAGATCGGTATTGCTAAGAAATCTGGGACTGCATGGCAAGCACAAGATTGCTGACAGATGGCACCATCTCCCTCACATTGTAGTGGGCAAACTAGATGATCTGCCAGTGTACAAAGTAAGGCCTGAGAATAATTCAAAAGATGTAAAAACAATGCATAGAAATCATTTATGCCCATTGGACAAATCTTAATTGAGTCTGAGCCCCTAGAAGATGCCCCTCTGGACCAGTGACTAGAGCTGCTGCTAAGAAAAGATCAAGAAAGTCTGCACCTACAGAAGCAAAGTTAAAGTGTTCCCCTCCACAAGTCCCAGTTGAGCATGACTGTCAGTCCATATCGGAAGAAAGTGAGAGTGACTTTGAATACTATCCTTCTTACTGAACTGAGTCAATTATTTCGGGCAATCCCTAGTCAATACTGGAGCAAGCTGGGCCTTCTGGACTGTCTAAGCCCCCAGCTTCATCCGGGGAGCCAATGCTCCCAGAAAGTGAAGTGCAAAGCATCAGATCAGATGAAATGGAATCATTGTGCATGGTTGAACTGTTTGAGCTTTCAGGGAGGAAATGATAGATTGGGGCAGACTGGTGATACACCGAACAAGAAGAGTATTATGAGTGCCCTGACAGTCCACTGCCAGTGTCTGAAAGCTCTCCATGCGAGCCAAATGTTGTGGACTCAGAAACTGTAACTCCTGGAGCTGAAAGTGCCCCAAGTTCCAGCCTCTCACCCCATGGAGACTCCCTGACAAGTGAGAACAATGCTGAAAATGAGGCTCAGAGTGCAGAGACTGTAACAGCTCCCCTAGAAAGACTGGTCGAGCTGTAAAGCCTGTGGTGCACCTCAGTTATGATTCCCTGGGCGGCCAGTGGACCTGCCTCTCAATGTTGTCCATAAAGGAGTGTATGTGTCCCCGAGCTCATTGCCCAAACTGAGCGTTAGTGCTAACTCCAAGTTACTTGTGTTGCCCTCTAAGTATGGTGCCCTTTGCCCCATCCAGCCTCAAGGTAACTGATAGGAAGGGCCCCTCTCTTCAGGTTTCATGTACAAGAGGTAATAACTTGAGTTATGGTACAATGTATGTAATACTGTGTAAAGAGTGACGTACTGCAATGTTTCAGAAATGTGTTCTTGGTAAAATGATATATTGACTGATGATTACATATGCGAGCCTAATGCAAATGTATATGGTTGCAGTTGAAACTTATGGAGTACTTGCTTGCGGACGCCAAGCTTTTCCCAGACTGGAAGGGTGTAACCTCTGCAAATGGGGGTTCCCAAAAGACTTCCAGAGCTTGCTTGAATGCTCCAAGCCTGAATGGTGTTTGGCGTTTAAGCCATTTATCAGTGAGTGTTTTAGAACCTCTGGTACTGTCTCTTTAAGAGCTGTCTGCTTGCAGACATAATTAGTTTGTATGGGGGACTGTGTGTTTCTTTGATTGAGTACCACTCAAGCTGCTGCCAATTCACCCCATTTTGCAGTCACTAGGAGTGCAAAGGGAACCTGTCTGAAAGATGTAACTGATTGCCAGAAATCATTTACAGTAATAATAAAATTACAGTTTGTCTAACCTGCTTTCTTTGCAGTCAGAACTGTGTCTGCTAGTTCCCCATTCTAGTTTTGAACTGCTGAACTGGACCAATCAGTGTGGGGTAAGCTAGCTCTAAAATGATGCCTTGGACGAATCAGAACTTGGGACTCATAATCTGAGCCAGCCACAAGAGGATTGTATGGGCAGTGACTCTGGGAGATGTAGTTTAGACTTCGGCGCCTTTTGGACCAACAGCAGCAGTCTATTGTGAGTGACAGCCAATCCAGTCAAGAACTGGGAGGAACTCAAAGGAAGTGCCTGTTTTGTCTGTTGGGAGTTTCAGTTTGAGATCTGAAAGTGAAGGGAAAGAAACCCTGTGCTCCTTCAGTGCACAGTTTCAGTCAAAAACGTGTGCAAGGCCCAGAGTTCCGGTCTACAACTTGTGTAACTGCTTGTTAGGACTGAATCCGTCCTGTGAAAAGAATCAAAGGATCTCTGAAGAGTAGAAACCAGGCTCACCCTGTAGAAGACTGAAGAAATTGTTGAATTACACTCGGTCTGTCAGGAACTGAATCTGCTGTGTGTTCTCCTGGTTATTGTGCAGTAATTGCGATTGGGATACAGATGCAGCCTGCCTGGTATAGTGCTTTTTTTTTACCATATAAATGTGTGAGGAGTCTCTTGGAGATCAAAAGTAGCCCTGCTGACATTGAAGGACCATATCTTCTTTTGAGGTCGTGAGTACTAATTAGAATTCGCTCCCTGTTGAATTGCCACATTAAATCAAATGGAATTACTGTACTGCTGACTGTTTAATTTTCTTTCTCTTAGTGAAAGGGCCCCTACCAGCTGCCACGGTTTGGACTAGCTACTCAGGGCCTGGGTACCCAGGGACAGTAACTGGTAGGGATAGGCCTGTGCACAGAGCCATAGGTAGATAGTAAAGTGATAAGCTAATTAACCTGATTTCCCCTGTCCTTGTTATATCCCCCAATAAATCAGAGCTGTTTGTTTCAACAAAGTTATACTGCCTGAGGTATTTGTTTCATGTTAAAGTACTGTACTGTGATTGTTGCACTGTATCTTATTTTACAGGATGTCCCGGTGCCTGAACCAGCCTTGGGGTAAGTGTATACTGTGAAGGTAATTCTGCTATATTGTGTGGGCCACTAGTGGGAAGAAAGGGGGGTTGCAGTGTCCCAGAGGGCTGTGACCAAGTAAGTTTAACTATTGCAAACCCTGACCTCTGGGTGGAGGCACCAGCCATTGGATCCAGGCCCCTCAACCTGTTAGTGGCAAATCAGGCAGGGGTAGTAGCCCCTGGGATAGCGCCATCTAGGGGTTACATAACCAATGTATTTATTTTACAAGCTTTGGCCAGGAAAGACATACTAAGCCAAGGCTTGTTTCCAGGTGTGTCCTGGGAGCACAGGGAGTTTAAGTGACTGTCTCAGGGTCATACAGTATGCAAGCAGTGGTTGTGGGATTCAAACCTAGTTCTTCAGGTTTACAACTCAGTGCTCTTAACCACAGTGCTATAGTGCCTCCCAATAGACAGGCAAGCTCGTCTGGTAGATGGCAGACAAGGTTTTCTACCACAACCACCCACCCTCTTGTAGCATGGGCAGTGTTTATGTTGGCCTTGGCATGCACAGTGTGTCCCTGTAGCAGGCACAAGCTCCCTGGCCCATCTGCAGAGGTTACTGTGGTACCAGAGTCTGCTGCCTACCCTCCCTGGCCAAGGCACACTGCGTCTCGGCAGCTGCCTCACCCTCACCTGTCTCCCTACATGGTGACCTCTGACCGAAATAAGAAATAAATAGTCTAAATAATGTGACCTAACCCAGGATTTGAACCTAGGGCCTTGATATACCATTCCAATACTCTGTCAACTGAGGTATCAAGCCATCTGCCTATTGTCTCAATCAAGCCTGCCATAGTCACTTTTTTTTATCAAACTGAAAATCCTGTAGTATGGAATAATTTAAATGATCAATGGTTGGTGCACTTTTTGCTACTGCTAAGCATTTACAATACACATTTACAAGCCAAAAACATGCCTCAAGGCAGGGCCGTAGCTGGAGGGGTAATCAAGGTCACCGCCCCCAAATTCTTAAGCACTACCCTTCCCAGCTGTTCACATGCCTTTCCCACAAAAGCAGGCAGTTAAAGAGCAACTCTGCATGTCAGGATGTACTTTCATAAATGTTTCAGCTGTAACATTTTTTCACTTTCAAGGTTCCCTTCAAAGGTTTACAGCACGTCCAGGCAGTCCATCTAAAAAGTCTGTATAGAAAACATTTGAAGACATTTGCCTCTACCATTTTTACCTCACAGTGGTTTTGTTTATTACATCATAGTGCTCACCATGACAACAGATGGTGATGTCACAAACAGCATCTGTTTGGTTAGCAGGGAGAGTCAGATACATTTTGAAAGACTCGGTGAAGTAAGTACTGTATTATCTGCAATATTTAGTAGACTAACAGTGAGGGAAAGTTAAAAAAAATGACAACTAGAAAATAATAAAGTTAAAACATAATTGGTGTAAATTTAGTGTTCTTAAGCTTTTTATTATAAGAGAGTTGCTCTTTAATTTGCAACCAGTCCCCAGTAGCGTTATTCTATTGGAAAAGGCGTCTCATAATTCTCATTGTACATACAAACATACGAATCTGCCACCAGAAACAGGCCTCATGGTGTTTCAGGTCTACTCAAATGTGCAGTTAGCCCCCTACATTGTAGCTGCTCCACCCTCCCCCCCTCGTGGTTACCCCCCCTCACCCTGTCCCATCCCCTTTTAAAACTGCCCACCGTCCTACAGGATACCACCTCCTTGGGCAGAGCGTTCCACCTAACCACCACCCTCTCTGTGAAAAAATGTCTCCTCATCTCTCTCTTTCTCTCTCTCTCTCCTATATCTTCCCCTCTCCAATCTGAGACATGCCCTCTCGTGTCCCGCCCACTCCTCAACTTAAATACCCCTTCTGTATCTGTCTTGTTTATCCCCTTCATGCATTTAAAAGTCTCAATCATACCCCCCCAATCCCTTCTCTCTTCCAGTGAGTACATATTCAACTCCCCCAACCTGTCCTCATAGGGTCTGTTCTCCAAATCCTGGATCATCTTTACTGCCCTGCGCTGTACCCCTTCCAGTAATCTGACATTCTTCTTCAGAAATGGGTGCCAGAACTGCACGCAGTACACCAGGTGTGGTCTGACCAATGACCTTTACAGAAGCAGGATCATCTCCCTCCTGGAGGAGATTACTCTCGCAATACACCTAATCATCCTGTTGGCTTTAGCTGCCACCTTCCTGCACTGAGCTGAGTTGTTCATATTCCCCATTATAACCACCCATAGATCCTTTTCTTCCTCGGTGGTATCTAACTGAACCCCTCCTAACTGGTAGCTCCTTCCAGGGTTCCTTACTCCGACGTACCTTACAGTATCTTGCACTTCTTAGCACTGAACCCTAACTGCCATGTTTCTGACCACTCCTCCAGTTTAGTTAGGTTGTCCTGTAGCCCTTGCCACCCTACTATGTTGTCCACCACCGCCCCCCATCTTGGTATCATCAGAGAACAGACTGATCTTACTCCTGATGCCATGTGAGATATCTGATATGAAAATCTTAAACAGCACTAGGCCCAGCAGAGAACCCTGTGGAACCCCGCTCATCACAGCCCTTGGGGATGAGAGTTCCCCTCCCACCACCACCACCCTTTTCCGCCTCCCTTTCAGTCAACTCACAATCCAGTTCACCATCTTTGCCCCTGCCCCCACATATTCTAACTTTCCTCCAACTGCCCATGAGGCACCAAATCAGAGGCCTCACTGAAGTCCAAATACAGGACATCCACTGCATGGCCCTTGTCCAGTTCCCTCGTCACCCAATCATAATACTCAACTAGGTTGGTGTGGCAGGATCTCCCTGAGACAAACCCATGCTGCTGACTGTCCTGGAGTCCATTGTCTTCCAAAAAGGTCACCAGCCTCTCTTTCAGGATTGTCTCCATTAGTTTCCCTAGAACGGATGTGAGGCTTACAGGTCTATAATTACCGGGTTCATCCTTTGGGCCACTTTTGTGAAGGGGCACCACATGAGCCATCCTCCAATCCTGTGATACGCATCCTGTGTCATGGGAGGTATTGAACAGGTCTGCCAGTGTCTCCAACAGGACCTCTGCCAGTTCTTTCAGCACCCTAGGTTGAATGCCATCCAGTCCTGGTACCTTTTCCACTCTCAGACCCTCAAGCACTCTGTTCTTTGTAATTACCTCATGTGTCACCCCCCCCGCCCACCTTCCCCATCCCCTGAGGTAGTTGCCCACCCTTCTCTTTCGTGAATACAGAACAGAAGTACTCATTTAGTGCTTCTGCCTGCTCCATCCCTTTCTCCACTCACCCTCCCCCTTTCCTAATCCACACTGTCTGGTCCTTGCAGCTCCTTCTCTCGCTCTTATGTACCTGAAGAAGTCCTTTTCCCCATCCTTGATGCCCTTTGCCAGTCTCAGCTCTCTGGAAGCCTTGGCCGCCCTGACTAGTCTGATTACCTCTTTGGACTTCTTCACATACACTTCCTTGTCCTCCCCCTTCCCGGATTTCCTGAACCTCCTAAATGCTGCTTTTTTTTTTTTTTACCTTACCACTTCCAAGACCTTCCGATTCAACCAGCTTTGGTTTCTTGGCCCTACTGTCCTTGCCCTGTGTCTTGGTACATGACCCACTAGCCTCCACCAGCCCCAGCTTGATGATTTCCCATGTTTGGCATGCATCCAAGAGTAGTGTTGCATAATAAATCAGGAACATGGAATGTGATAGCAGAACGAGTCCAAAAGTCCATCGAGTCTACCCTTCCCATACTACCCAACCCCCACTGACCTGATGTGCAGGTCGGCTCTCCCTGGCTCCCCACTCCTCAAACCCATGTGCCTCCCTCTTAGATCCCCTTGCCCTGCTCCAACTGTGTTTAAACCTGTTTAGGGTAACCACCCTCATCACTTCTGCCAGCAGTCTATTCCATGGTTCCACCACTGTTTCAGTGAAGAAGAACTTCCTCACATTTCTCCTGAGCTTACCCCCCCCCCCATCAACCTCCACTCACGCCCCTAGTGACTGCATCCCTGTTCCTCACAAATATGTCCTCACTATGCCCCCCTCCTCACCTGGCCTTGGAGTAAATATTTTGGGCTTCCACACAATCCTCATAGGATCTGACCTGCTGGCCCTGAATCATCTTGGTCCCTTTATCATACTAATTGTAGTCAATGTCTTACTTCAGGTGAGGACTCCAGAACTGGGCACAGTACTCCAGCTGAGGCCTCACCAGGGATCTGTGAAGTAATTCTACTAACTCCCTGGAGTATTCGGTACTATGGGTTCAAAATTAGTCAATGGTTACGCGCAGTGCTCCATCAGTGGAACTCCAGCAGTTGCATCTGTAATGTAGCTCTATTCAAAAAACATTTGTAAACCATTTTTGAATAATTCTTTTTCAATATTTACTGTGCTTTATGCCCTGTTTCATTCTGCCGGCCCATCTCTGCCCAACCTACCACATACAGCCTCATCATCATCCACCTTCTCAGGGACTTACCCCTACCACTTGGCCTTCCGTGGCTTACCCCCTAAATTGGGTGACCGGCTCTCCAAGACAAAATTTTGTGCAGACAGCAGTGGGTGCTGTGGTCGGCAGTGTGGGGCCTGTGGTGTGGAGACAGCTTCACGCTGCTCGTCTGAGAGGGTATTTTCTCTTTTCTTGACCACCCCATAGGACACCGACAGTGAAACAAGGGACATGCATGCATGCAGATGCATGACTGTGCATGTCATACACATGCATGACAAATATGGATTTCATGCACTCAGATTATTAGTGTCAGTGGCTCAGCAGGTAGCACACTCACCTCTGAGGCCGGGAGATCAGAAGGCTATGGGTTCTATCCCCACACCAGGCACTTGGTTAAATCCCAGTACTGACACTGCAGTGCAGCATGAGGGGAGTGCTGTAATCCTGAGGTGCCATCTTTCGGATGAGACGTTAAACTGAGGTCCCATCTGCCTGTTCTGGTGGTAGTTCAGGTGGATGTTAAAGATCCCATGGCACTTCTCCAAAAGAGAGTAGGGGAATTTCCCCGGTGACCTGGCCAAATTTCTCCCCATTCACTAAAAATACTACCAACAGCTTGGTTCAAGGTCAGTTGGCATTCATCTGTGTCCCCCTCCCCTGGGTCATGGCTGAAAATAGGCAGAATTTGTCTAGTGCACTTACGCAAACAAAAACGAAATAAATAAATGTCCATGTCTGTCAACGTCCTCCCTCTCGTCAGTCTCCAGCTCCAGCTTGTACCACCACCTGTGGCCACCCAGGGGGCGCTAGTGCAGTGGAGTCCACAGTCCAACCCACCCTGAGGAGACCAATCCTCCTCCTCATCCCCAAGCCTGCCCTCCAGCGACCATCTTATTTCCAAACCTGAGTCGTCGTGTCGCAAGGGGGTAGAGCTACTGCTGTGTCAGTGGTGGTCTGGCAAAGTGACACATTTTATTGGCTTAGCTGACAGTAATAATTTTTGAGGGCACGAATTTTGAGAAAAAGTGTTGGGTCCTCATAAAAAAATAGATTTGCACTACTGTGTTATGACTATGCTTATGCAATACAGAGTAAATCAGCCAACATTAAAACACAGGACATTGTTTGCCAAACCCCATTTCATATGCATAAAGTCACCTCTGAATGGGGAGGGTATGGGTATACATTATAGCTATTGTGTCCAATCAAGTGTCTTCCCCTCCCCACCCGATTGGCCTTTGACATTCCTTAAGCTGGCTATAGGCGTGTCACAAGGTGTCCCCTCAAGCTAGATGTACAGACATGTCTTTTGGTTGCAGGCAAGAAATTAAATGCACCCTAAGGTGCCTGTGTATCTTTCAGCACAACCAGACACCCTGGCAACCAGTGTTTCTTCTTGTAATGAAAGGCGCAGTATCCAGTCATAACCACTGGAGGGCATCCTGGTAGTTTAGAACGCACAGCTAATTTGCATAAGGCATTAATTAAATGTTCATCTGTAAGGGAGAGAGTCATGCTTAGAGCCCTCATAGTCTGAAAGCTCATGAAAAGTACTTTTAAATGCGGTGTTGAACTCATCTGTAACTGGAAGTGCTCCAGAAATATAGACGACTGAGTGTGTTCAACATTAATGATGTATTGCAGCCGGTCTTAAAACATTGCGATGTCATCAGGGAACAAGCTGTGCCTAACTACACTGAGTCAAGCACAGCGTGTTCCCCAATGACATCACAATGTTCTAGACATAGCAGCAATGTCGTATGGAGTAACACTGAAGAGACTCAGTCATCTATATCTTAGGAGTACTTCCAGCAGCAGATGGGCCTGATGTCTCACTGGAAAGAGCTTTCCATAGATTTTCAAACGATTTCAGCCACGGTACATGAAAGTGGCGATGGATTCGGCTGCACGCATTTTTTTTCGTCTTGCAAAAATTACACAAAACACCATGTTTATGTACTAGGTGTTATCATGAATACTGAACAGGATTTGGACAGTTCTGCTCATAAGCAAAATGGATTGAATAGCACCAATTTTTAAGAAAAGCTGTTTTTTTTTTTTATATTACTAGTTTCCAAACTGGGAATTTTACTCAGAAAAAAAATGTTTGATTTTTGCATATTATTTCTGTTCATATGAAAAAAAGCAGCAATTTTTACAAAGTTTTGGCATGTTACAAGAACATTTTCATGACAATGCTGTTGTCAGTTTTGTCCCACTTTAGTTTAAAGAGCATGAATTGTGTTCATTTCCCTGTCTCGGGACACTTGAGGGTGGAGGTGGGCTAGCCAGAGTAGGCCCCAGCCGGGCCCCAGCTAAATGCCAGGCTCCGCTGGAGCTCTATAAATAATTGAGAGCTGAGGTCAAGCCAAGCCAGTTACACTCGCAGTGAGCATTACCGTCAACCTGAGCAGTTTTAGTGTCGTGTCTGAAACATTCACCTGCTACACAGAGAACAGCCTGCAGTAGCCAGGGTTCAGCTCACGTTTTGACTCGTAGAGTCAGGCCAGACCCTTGGCTCTAGATGAAAAATTCCTGGTTTGCCCACCTCTGCTTCAGGACACACGTTACTACACACAAACACACACTTTTTCAGGGGACACCATTGGCTTTTCTTTGCCATTTATAATGCTCTGCTCCAGTGAAAGAAGAAAAAACTAGGTATATTGAAGCCTTCCCTTCTTTGAATGTTCCAAAGCAAAGCTGCATATTTTAAAAAAATATATTTTTAGGGGGTGAGGGAAGGGGTGGGTTGTGTGCTATTCTCAGTGGTCTATAAAATACAACCACTCGCACTCCAGGCACTGCCACTGTTTTTTTCTGCAGACCCCATCACTTGGATCTGTGTGAATGGAAGCAGTGTTAGAATTAAAGTTTATGAGGTTTGGAAGTGGGGGGGGCATAAGGGTCACATCTTTAAACTGAGCTCCTCTTACCATTATAAGTCAATGGTAGTGATTCGTGAGCTACCGGGGCTCTCTTCAGAGCTAGGGGGCCGAGCCCTGACAAGCCCCCTGTAATTCCAACACTGAGTTGAAGCCACTGTAACTGACATCTGCTTACAAACCACTCAAAGTGTACAAGAAAGCATTAGACGGTCATTCACCTGCCCCACAAAAGGCTACTACAAACATATTGGGCCAAAGCAGGGGGAACTCAGGAAACAACACTGGTCCTACAAAACAATTCTTGGTTTAAAGTGTCTAGTGTGTGCATGTGTGGGGGGATGGGTTGGTGCTATGTTATAACCCAATTCTCTGGATATTCCTACTGTATATTGTGCATTTGGAGAAATAGGACAAATATGGGTTTCTTGCACTCAAGCAATTAACACTCTGTAAAGCTTACCCTTGGGAGAACTCGTTTTTTCTGCTGTCCTTTCGGTACATCAGATGATTCGTTTTTCACCTCTTCAACTTTTTGTTTTTCTTTCTTCTTGCTGTCTTCCTCAGCATCACTAATGGACACCTCCTCCCCAATTCCACTGTCTTCCGTGTCCAGACTGCTGCTTCTTGAGCCCAGCATCTTCTTCCCTTCCCTTTCAGACAGAGTCCACGATTTCAGGGGTTTTGAGACTGAGCTGGTACTGAGCTGGTGCCCCTCTGACATTGTGTTGCCACTGGGAGTCAGTTTGACTGTACTGGTCATATTTTGGTTGCAGTTGGCCTTTCCAACGTGGATCTGAACCAAGCCATTACAGTGCTCATTTTCAGTGGCTGAGGTGCTATTGGCACTGTTGCTTCCTTTTGCACTTGCCTCTATCATAGAGCTGGGTACCCAGCCTGTAGGAGCAGCCTGCTGTCTGACTGAATGCTCATTCGCCCGCTGCTGCCAACGTTTGGCCAGGTTGCCTACCATTGCGGCACACTTGAGCTTCCTAACAGCTCTGCCATGGGACATATGCTCTTCTACCACACTGCTCATCATTACTGCTGTAAAGGAGCCCGAAAGAGCTGAGACCTTTCTGACCTGCTGCAGGCTCTAGTATTATAGACCGAGTCATCCTGCAAGCCCTTTAAATAGAGTCGTTCTCAGGATGTGCTGTCACTAAGCTATGAATGGCATCTACATTGCTCCGAGTTCACTCCTCATGTCCTTTGATGCTGGCATAACATGCAGTCTTCCAAATGGATGTATATTTTTCCATCACAATGGCAGCTGGTGTAGTTCTGCAGTGCAAACCAGGCATTGACTCCAGGACCCCTTTTTCCAGTAGGTAACACTACTTACTGAACTGCCGTAGCTTCTCCCCTCCCTTCCCTTTGCTTTTTTTTTTTACTTTTTTATCTTTATTGAAAATACATTTAACATCATACAACTAAACAAAAGAACAATCAAACACACAAATAATCCAGTTACTAGCACTTAAAAAACAAAACAAATAAAATAAATATTCCATAACAATTCAAAAAGGAGTATGAGAAGGTACGTAACTGAGGAATATAGACCACGCTTGTGTACCCCAAACCCCTATAAGAGGGAGATAAATAAACTAAACAGTATTCTGTTTAGGAAGAGCTGATAAAAGAAAAGAAGTATCTGAAAACATTTCCATATCAGTTACAAAGAATTAAGTACAATCAGTTACATATCAGGGAAAGTGTAACACTAATAAATAGCATAACGATAAGTAAAAGATCTCCTAATATATTGCCGTGTTTAACCATTTGATAAGTGAATGTACATTAACTTTACTTTGACTAGGTGAATATCAAGCCTAACCATATAACTGAATAAATAATTTGTTAGTTGTTAATCAAGGGAATGTGCTCGTAAGAGATACAAAAGTTTAAAAATATGACTATAAATTATCCACCACTTTCTGTAAATGTCCCCAATTCTGCATGAAGTAAGTACTCTTGTTGTGGAAGGAGCATATCAGACGAATAAGAAGAAGGTTATTCCAAATATTAAATACCAATTCACAAAATGAGAGAACAGAATTGTCTTTCCGGTACCTGAGCATAATTTGTTTAGTTGACGTACATATTAAAGATATAGAGCGCCCTTCCCTGTGCTCACCAAAGTGAGTTTATCACCCTTACTCCTCTCGTGCCCCAAACCCACTATGTCCCAATGTTCCTTTCATAACTATGACTGCGGGAATGCCTGTACCTGTTATCAAAATCATCCTTACCCTCCAGATCTGTAACCCCTGTTTACAGTAAGTGTTCAATGCCCTAACCTGTAACCGTATACCTCACTGTATAACCAAATAACTTATTTATTTATTTATTTGAAACTGCTCCAGCCAGGATAACCCCAGGAGATTCGGCATCTTGTTTTCATGGGGGTCCCAGGGAGGACAACAGCAGGCAATATGTTAACATAGGCCAGCACGAATAGTTACATACAGGCTAAACTACACATGGGGAGAAAACAAACTGTAAAGGTAAGTACATCCAAACAGTAATCAAAGCACGCTAACAAAGCATGATTGCAGCAGGTAAAGAACAGGAACATTGTTCTGCAGCAGGATCACAGTCGGGAAAATGGGGATCGAACAAAATCCAATACAGGGAGTTCTAAGGTGGCTGGAAAGACTGGACATGAACACTTGCATGCTAGAAGCATTCCTCCACTGGAGAGGGAGTGTGTTTCAGGTTTCTGGTGCTGCAAATGCAAAGGTCTTTCTACTGAATGCACACTTCATCCTGTGACTTGAGAAGGTTAAGTGCTGCCGTTAAAAAGAATGAGTCGGCACTGCTCGACTGCAGGAGGTGGTCGAGGAGATAATCAGGGGCACTTTGTATCCTAGTCACACCAAGGAACCCACATGAAAATGAGATCTCAGATCTCGTGGGGCCACTACACAATCTCAGTGGTGCAAATTTCAAATATTAATGTGCCATTTGGCTCATGTCCCTCTCCCTGCTCCTTCGTGTCTATCACAAATATGTGGCGTCAGGTATTTTTGGCCCAAATAAAACTCATGGCACTTGGCAGGATTGATTCAAATCAACGGCACACTGAGCATTCCAAGATTGGGGTTCAACTTGGCACAGATGCGTTGGTGCCAAGGCCAGAAAAAACAAATCTATAATATTGATGGTCAGATTTTTGTGGGCAGTTTCCTGGTGCAGTGAAATTCTTTTTTTCTTTCCCTCCACAGACTTAAATTTCTTTGTAACAATGACATCAACTGATGTGTTGGTGGAGGGGAGCGCATAGCTGGTTCAAAAGTTCAACTGTTGGCCTTTTGCATTGCTGGATAATCTGGTAAATGCTCATGCACAGGCATTGCCAATGCCCGCACTTCCCCACTGGTGATCCAGGTTCGGGAGTGAACTCTGGACCAGGGCCGGATGGCTGATGGGGGCTGGGGTGGGGCTGCCACATAGTAGCGCTTCCAGCTTGGGAGGGATGACGCTCTGCCTCCATTGCTCCATCAGCCCCTGTGGTGGGCTAGGTAGCTTTCATCCTCTGCAGGGAATTCGCTGCACACATGATAGGCCAGATGGAGCACTGCCCAACATTGGGGAGGGCTTCAGGTGGGACAGGAAGAAAATCAAAAAAAAAAAAAAAAAAAGCATGCCTCCCAGGTTGTCCTTATGACATCCGCAGGTATTTATGGGTCCCCCACACTGTGGATCTCCACTGGCTCCAACACTGAGGGCAGCAGCAGATGCTAGGAGGGTACCAACATAAGGGACCTGATGGTAGGTGGTGGTATGGGAGCAGACAGCTGTATAAAAAAAAAATACTTGTGCACATCATAGTCAATAAGAAGTGGCAAATCCTCTAATTCTTTCATCTCCATGATGTACTAGGCATCCAGCCAATCCCAGTGCAGGGTTCTTTTTTTTTTTTTTTTCAATTGTTTAACCAGGAGTAGCACACTAAGCTGAAAGCTTGTTTACAGGTGTGACCTGGGAGCACAGGGAAGTTAAGTGACTTGCTCAGGGTCCCACTGTATGCAAGTGGGAGCTGTCGGATTCAAACCCAGGTCTCCCGATTCTGGGGCTGGCAAGTGAACCCAGGTCTCCCACGTGGCACTGCCCACCATTGTGATAGCCCACACTATTTCTGAGCGTGAGGATAAATGTCATATCATGACTCAGGATGCCATATCCCCACTGACATACCACCTCTCACAGACCCATTTAGGTCTGTGTGAAGCCTTTCAGAACAGCTAGATTCTACATGGACTGCCACTGCTGAAACAAGAAAGATGGAAATAGTGAGGAAGGCAGTAAAGTCAAAGGGTACTAGAATGATGAGATATGAACCCCTTGATCACAGGTTCGAATCCTCTCCACTGCCCATGACTTACTGTGTGGCCTTGAGCAAGTCAATGCACCTTCTTCCAGTTCTATCCTCCCAGCTGTAAAAACTGGATAGAAGCAGGATCCCACTGAAACTGAGATGTTGCTCACTACTTGAACTATCCTGGATAACAAAAAAAAGATTTTAAAAGAACAGAAATTCTAGATTTTTTCAAATTAGAGATGCCTTGTTGTGTTGAGCACAGGATCGATACACTGCAGAAGGTTAATGACTAAGGGCTGGTAAATATTTATTTGGAGTCAGGGCGTGTTACCAGATACAAAACAAAATGGCCTATGTTTTCAGTTTGTATTAGAGGAACCCAGGAGAACAAATGGCAGTTACCTGCCAGAGACCAGACTGCAAACTGCATCAGAACCCCCACGCTCCATCCATTATCTTTTGCACCTACTATAGGTTCTTTTTAAATTAAAGCAACAGTGCAGGTTATGGTGAAGAGTTTGACCTATACCTACACTTTTTATTCCATTCTGGATTGCTCCCTAATTCATGCCTTGTGAGATACCCTTCTTTTCTAATGTTGAGTCTGCTTTCGCACGTTTACATTTGAAATAATAAAAAGAATGCTCCTTCAGTTAGTATCCCCAGGTTTTCAACAGTATTTTCAGCTGTGTTCATATGCTTGTTATCCCATCAGGTCAGGGAGCAGTGTCTGTTGCATGCTAGTTCATTTTAGTCACACGAAAAGTGATGTTACACAATGGGTGTTCAAAAACAACAGAGAATGCTGATGAAAACTTGGACCGAGCCATATTGAAAAGCATGCTACTTTTATTATTTTCAAATGTAAAAAAAAAACAATCTCTAAAGCAGATTCAGAATTGAGACAGAAAAGGGTATCATACAAGATAGACGATAAGGGACAACCTAAAATAGGATATGGAGTATAGGTCAAAATATTCAACCATCATGCACTGTTGCTTTACAACACTAGTGCAAGATAAAAACATTGAAATAATGTATTCAGCAATTAGAACACACACAACCATAAGGATAAATTGATCCAGTGATATTATTTCATTCCGAAGACAAGTGTTTTTAAAGTTTAAAAAAAATCCTGTTTCTTTGCTAGGCCCACCCTGACAAAGCAAAGTTATTTGGGGGTTGTACTATGCTGTCAGTCCTTAAAAATATGTACTTGTTCCACCAAGACATATCTGCAGTCTGAAAATAGCTCTCACAGCTGAAGAGAGACCTCAGGGGAGATCATCTGTAAAATCTACTTTTAGCAGCCGTCTTTTCTGTGCATCCTGACAAATAAGGTTTATAATTAAATAATTCAGGTGTCACCGTGGCTCATATGAACATACAAATCTGCCAGCAGAAGGCTACATGGCTTATCTAGTTGACTCAAAGCAGGCCCTTTGTACACTGAATTACAGTGAGTCCCGCCACCTTCCCTTTAACTGTCACCTTCCTCTTTGGTTTGTTCCATACCATCTTGAATCCGTTATCCGTCTTCTGGTTCATAATCTCTACCGTCAGTTTATTCCACCCTGACACCACCTGTTCCATGAAGAAGTGTCTTCTGACTTCCTTCCTTCTTGAGCCTCCCCCCACCAATTTGTAGCTGTGCCCCCTCTTGTTCCTGCTCAGGGTAAAGCAGCTCCTGTGACCTACCTTGTTAATACCTTTGAAGTTCATGGAGGTTTTCAATCATGTTCCCCCAACCCCCTCTTATGCTAGTTTAATCAAACTTGTTTATTTCATTATGGGTCTAACTAGAAAAAATATACACCCAACTATGCTATTTTTGAATGCCCAAGTAAAATGCGGGACAGACCAAAAGAGTAAAAAAAAGTGTTCCTCCTATCAGCTACTTTATTGCTGTAGTGCAAAATGAGCGTGTTCAGGAGGTAATCATAGGGTAGAAATGTTGATCAGAGGATAAGAGACTTTAAGTCCCTAGTCTGGATAAATGTTTCACAGGCAACAATATTTTCAAAATGCTCGTTAGGATAACAGGGAGATGGACTTGAGGAGGACCCATATACTTCCTCTATCTCACCCCACATATGTACAAACCTAATTGTAGTTCACTTCTTGGAAAGAAAGACAGACAGATGCAGAGAGAAAAAAATATATGTTAGAGAAAGATTGTAAATGAACACCGTACATATAACATGTGTACTTTACATGAAGTCATAATTTTTATTACATTTCATATAGCATAACCCTGCACTGACTTACGCTGATCACATTGGACACACCATCCGGCACATGAACCAGAAACTAGGAATCAGATACGGAGTCAAGGATTATTTGACCTCAGAAGTCAGACTTGCCATTGCCCAGGGCACCTTACTCCTCCTGCTGGACTACTGCTCTCCCATCTACACCCTACAACATCTGTAGGTTTGCCCTGAAGGCACCTTACTCTACACATCCATGCTCCATCTACTAGGCCATTGCATGGTGCCCTCCACAGGCACACCTGAGCTACCTACTGGGCTGCCTTTTCAATAAATCCATTAGGAACAAAGAGGTGCCCCCCCCCCACTTAAGCCAAAGCCCTGCCATAGAGGCCTCTGAAACTCCTCTTGCCTGACATAACAGTGACCACAGGTCACCACGAGCATGGGCCAGAAGGCCCCCCCCTTCAGCTGCCCCAAACCTGTGGAACAGCCTATCTGCTTCCCTGTGGACTTTGGGATCACACCCCCTATTCAAGTCCAACTACTAGACTTCCCTTGTGTGTACTGTCCCCTATACTTGCCCCCCAGCTGACTGACAGACTCTGCCTAGGAAAGTCGGATTCCCCAAATCTACTCTGGAAATTTTTGTATTTGGCATACAGTATTGTATCATGCAATTGCTGTTACTGGAATAGATTGAATTATGTTGGACACTGTGCTGCCAATGTACCTCTGTGTACTTGACTTGCTTGTACTGTGCTCACTTTATACCTAATTTTGTAAAAATCTGTTCCATTGGTATAGTACTACTTAACTGTATCATCTGTGTAACTAACTACCTGCAATCACTTTTATCATTTTGTACCTGTATCCTTTATGCCATGTTACTGTACCATCTTCATGGCCAGGGTCGTGCCTGAAAACGGTCCCCTGGATCAGTGAACCCACCTGGTAAACAAGTAAATAAATAAAACAAACAAATAAAGCATATAGACAAATGTCTGGGGGACTATGTATAACTAAGGCTGTAAGAAATTCACACCATGCATGGATTTCACGATCGCTGTGTATTACAGGTGTTACTATGAAATTGACTAATTTCATACTTTTACCGTGTTTCGGAAAGGTTTTGATAATGTATTTCAAAAAACACTATCGTTTACTAGAAATCTCAAGCACTGTGCTTCAATTTCAATGACAAGACTACTGTCTACAAGAATGATGTGCCTTGTAATTAGTTGCAAACTGTTTGTCTTCTCCAGGCTTCTCTGTGTTGTCTAAATTGCTGCACTTTGTTCCCGTAAGTGTTTTCTCCATTAGCTTAAGCAGCTTGCTACTTATCTTAATTACTGACGCATTTTCATTTGCAATCCTGTTAAAAGGAGCTAGCTTTAGTTAGTCTCAGTTAGTGCAGGGGAGCAGAGGAGCGAGCTGTAAACGTTTTCAAGCTGCAGTGTATGTTTTGCCCAAGCAGCAATACCAGCAATATGAGAAGAAAAAGACATTTTAAAATATTGGACTGACTGCAAGGACAGATTTGAGAATCTTGCTCGAATTGCTATCACTTGCCTAGTGTACCTGTCTACAGTCACGAGCATTCTTGCTTTCGTTTTTTCCCTTCAGGTGCTATGTTGCAGAACACTTTATTTACTAACATACTAAAATGCCAGCAGAATAGGCCCTACGGTCTTTCATGTCTGCTTCGTTTGGTCTAGCCCCCCACCTTGGGTGCTGACCTTGCTGCCCCCCTCGCCTTCTCTGGCTTCTCCCTTCCCAGTTCTGGATATTCTTGCTGCATTGGATTTTGCTTCCAGAACCCTTCCCCTGTACCTGTCCCACCCCCTCTTGAACCCCTCCACTGTCTCTGCCTCCACCAGCCCCCTAGGCAGTGCATTCCATGGCTCCACCACCCTCTCAGTGAAGTAGCACCTCCTCCTTTCTCCCCTGAATCTTCCCCCACTCCAGCTTCCACCCATGCCCTCTAGTGGCCCCCACCTCCCTTCAAAGCACCCTGACTGTTCCTCCCCTATTTACCCTCTTCATGTACCTGAGGACCTCTATCATGTCCCGTCCTTCTCTCTTCCAATGTGTACATATTTAGCTCTTGAGCCTCTCCTCATAGGTCCTGTCCCCAAGCCCCCAAATCATTTTGGTTGCCCTCCTCTGGACCCTCTCAGAAGGTTAATGTCCCTCTTTAAGTGTGGCCTCCAAAACTGCACACAGTACTCAAGAATGCTGCTTCACCAAGCAGTTATACAGAGGAGTATCACTTCCTCCTTCTGGAGTGATCCCCTAGCAATGCATCCCAGCATCCTGTTGGCCTTGGCTGCTGCCCTCCTACAAGTCTCAGAGTTGTTCATCTTGACATCCACCACCACCCCCAGGTCCCTCTCAGCCATCGAGACTTGTAGCATTCCCCCCTCAGGGGTCGCTTGGCCTGGTTTCGGCCCCCAGGTGGAGTACCTTGCATTTCCCTGCATTGAACCTCAGCTTCCACTTTCTAGACCATCTTTCCAGAGCCTCAGGTCCCCTGTAGGGCCACCCTCCCCCCCACCCCAACCACCACCACCCCCAGTTTCGAGTCATCTGCAAACAGACTCATCTTACTCCTGATTCCTGTCCTTATGTCAGAGACGTAGGCATTGAACAGAAGGGGCCCAAGGACTGATCCCTGTGGGACCCCACTAATGACCTTCCTTGGGGATGAGACTATCCCGCCAACTACGACCCTCTGGGTCCGGTCCTGGAGCCAATTGCCTATCCATCTGATCATCTGGTTCCCCACCCCCATTTCTCCCAGCTTATCCCACAGGCCCACATGAGGAACAGAGTCAAATGCCTTGCTGAAGTCTAGAAAGAGGACGTCCACTGGTCTACCCAGGTCCAAGGCACTCGTCACCCAGTCATAGAACTCCACAAGGTTTGTCTGACACGATTTCCCCAGGATGAATCCATGCTGTCTATCGTCCAGGCACCCTGACTTATCCAGGTCCCCCTAGCCTCTCCTTGACAATGCCCTCCATCACCTTGCCCACCACCGATGTCAGGCTGACAGGCCTGTAGTTCCCTGCCACCTCCCTTGATCCCCCCTTGTGGATAGGCACTATATGCGCCACCTTCCAGTCCTGGGGCACCCACCCTGTCCTCAGAGAGATGGTGAAAAGCTCCACCAGAGGTTTCGCCAGGACATCCGCAAGTTCCTTCAGCACTCTGGGATGTAATTTATCCAGCCCCGGTGCTTTCTCCGTCTTAAGGGAGCTGAGGGCTTCCCTCACTCTCTCTGCTGTGATTTCCACTTCCGGTACCTCTTCTCCCTGCTTAGCCCTCCCTCCTGCCAGTGATGCCTCCCCCTCTCCCCAGACCCGCCGATCGGTAAGGTCCCCTCTCCTCAGTATCTCTGTCTCCTCCCATGTATGATGCAGCACCCCCATTTTCCTTGGTGAAAACTGAGGTGAAGTACTCATTTAGTACCTCAGCCTGCTCCCCAGGTCTTGTGCCCATCTCTCCCCTGATTTAATCCTGCTAATCTGTCCCTTCGCCCTTCGTTTTTCCCCAATGTATCTAAAGAACTCCTTGTTCCCTCTCCTAATTTCCCTGACCAGGTTCTGCTCCTTCCTTGCCTTAGCCGCCCTCACCACCCTAGTGGCCCTTCTAGCCATCAGCTCGTACTCCCCTCAATCCCTTTCATTCCTTGAGCCCTTGAATTGCTTATAGGCTGCCTTCTTTCCCGCACCACCTCCTGGACCTCCCTGGTCCACCAGCAGGGTTTTTGGGCCCTACCGCATTTTCGTCTTACTCTTGCACAGGTGCTGGTAGCATCCTGCACCCCTCTCCTGATGATTTCCTACCTACTATCAGCGTCCATGTCTGACCCAATCCCATCTAAATGCTCCTTAAGGATCCTTCCTATTTCCTTAAAATCCGCCCCCCTGAAGTCGGTTACTTCCATCTTTGTGCAGCCCTCCACCCCTCCTAGGTCCAGGCAGAACCAGAACGTGGCATGGTCACTCCCCACCAATGGGTCCCTTACCTCCAGGCCCCCAATCTGGTCACTGTCTGCCAGGACCACATCCAGTACCCGTGCCTCCCTGGTCGGTTCCCTCACCTGCTGAGTTAGGAATGCGTCTTGAAAGACATCCAACAACCTCTGTTTCCTGGTTACAGAGGATGTCATAGTCTCCCAGTCTATTCCTGGCATGTTTAAGTCCCCCAACACCACCATTCCTCTGCCCAGTCTGCAGTGTCTCCCAACATCTGCCACCAGACTGTCCTCCAGCTCCTCCACCAGGGCAGGGGGTCTATACACCACTCCTATTTTTACTCTCTTGCCCCCCCTTGTTATCAAGGTAACCCAAATCGCCTCCA
Organism: Neoceratodus forsteri; assembly: GCA_016271365.2. Lineage (NCBI taxonomy): Eukaryota > Metazoa > Chordata > Ceratodontiformes > Ceratodontidae > Neoceratodus > Neoceratodus forsteri. Next base: position 105,008,024 of record JADMNL010000028.1, read on the forward strand.
CGGTTCCCTCCGCCTCCTCTACTCCCCTATGCCAATGCAGTTTTTGACTATTATTGCTACCCCTCCTCCCTTCCCTCCCCGTCTTCCTGAACATAGTGTAACCCTCCAGGTTCAGGTCCCAGTCGTGTCCTGCAGTGGCCCAAGTCTCAGTGACCGCTGCCACATCCACTGTTCCCTCAGTTAGCATCGCCTGGAGCTCAGGCATTTTATTGCCAAAGCTCCTGGCATTTAGCAGGACTACCTTCCACCCTTTCCCAATAGTTCCATTTCCCCTGCTCGTGTTCCCATGGGGATTCTGTTTTCCCCTGGTCTGCACTTTGCCAGTCGGCCTTTTCCCGCAATCCTCCAGCTCCCCAGGGGGGTGGAGACAGAGTCCTTCCTTTATCGGCACCCCCTTGACAGCCTTTTCTCCCATCCCTCCCCCTTCACAATTAACTATTGACGTTTTAATGCTGTTTTTAACAAAGTATTCTTTCACCAAACTTATTTTCATGCACCGTGTCTGCACCAGAAGACATATGAAGAGAGACTTAAGGAGCCTAATATGTATACCCTCGAGGAAAGGAGGAAGAGGGGGGGACATGATAGAAACTTTCAAGTACCCCAAGGGAATCAACAAAGTCCAAGAGGGTAGCATCTTTCAAAAAAAGAGGTGTGCAAGAACAAGGGGACATAATTTGAAGATGGGGTGGCTCAGAGGTAATGTGAAGTATTTTTTCACAGAGAGGGTTGTGGATGCATGGAGCGGCCTTCTGGAGGAGGTCGTGGAGTCAAAAACAGTGGTGGAATTCAAGCATGCATGGGACAGTCATAAGGCAATTCTGGGGGGGGGGGTTGGAAGAAGTAGGCTGCTGGTTAACTAGGATCTGCAGCTTATCCATCAGGTAGGGAAATGGGCAGACTGGGTGGGCCAAGCGGTCCTTATCTGCTGTCAAATTCTATGTTTCTATGCATTTCTTTTCACTTTTTTCATGAATGGTGTCCGTGAAAAGTGGCATATTTTGCCGTGCAGGTGCCGTGGAAAACGGCAATTTTACCCGTGAATTTCTTACAGCCTTATGTATAACAAGAAATTTTCACACACCCGAGGTGCAGGATGCTACAAAAGCCCTGAGAGCAAAGCTTGAGGGGTTGATAATAGCATTCCATACCAAGGGTGTACATAAAATTTAAGTTTTACAGAGTCCCCCAGGCTTTCTTTTATATAATTGGTGGGCTCTGTTTTTTCATCACAAGCCCCTCTTTCACCCGCACAGAGCATGCCACAGCCTAATCTCTGTACAAGCTGGGAGCTGAAAGTGCCATCTGTCACTTCACTTTCTAACCGTACCTTGCAGCAGCTTGAGTGTGCATGTGGGCTCTTAGGGAAATGCAGTGTGTGAACGCAAATTATAACTGGGTTTCCATATGGGAAAAAAACAGAGCCCAGTTATTACTGCTTGGATTATGATATAATAACTGCACTTCATTTTTGGAATTGAAGTTAGGCTGTGGCATGCTCTGTGCGGGTGGAAGAGGGGCTTGTGATGAAAAAACAGAGCCCAGCAATTATATAAAACAAAGCCTGGGGGACTCTGTAAAACTCAAATTTTATACACACCCTTGGTATGGGATGCTATTGTAAACCCCTTGAGCTTTGCTCTCGGGGCATTTTTGTAGTATCCCACACCTCGGGTGTATGAAAAATTCTCATTATACGTAGTCCCCGAGGCAATTTTCTAAATACTTTTTTTATTTTATTTGTTTGTTTACCAGGTGGGTGCACTGATCCAGTGCACCGTTTTCAGGCACAACCCTGACCATGAATGAAGATGGCACAGTAACATGGCACAAAGGATACAGGTACAAAAAGGTAGTTACACAGGTGATACATGTACGCTGTACTGTATTTACACTGGTACATGCAAACTGCTAACAATGTTATATAGTAAACCAGCTAACTTCTAATATGGAGGCTGGTTTCAACATTTTAAGTGAGTTCAGGTTTAGAAATCAGTAAGGAGACCATATTTTCTGGAATATTTCTGTCTTCTCTAAAACTGCATAACCTGTGTGTTCATTGGATGCTAATGTGCCCATTGGCCCCCACTAATCTTCAGTAGTAGGGCTAAGATATGATTTACAGTCAGTAAGTATGAGTCTTTTTAGACCTAGTGCCGCTGTTTGCATCCAAGTTTTCTGAACTTTGTCAGCAAATTGTATTTTTATTTCAATCCCTAAAATGCAGAGGCCAGGATCTAGGGGGTAAGGTCAATTTTGTGGTATCCATGCACGGTCATATAAGTGTGCTCCAGCCATTTTGTAATGTGTACTTTGCTATAGCATTAGTACAAGCCTACTGTGAAAGGAGAGGGGCAGATGGAGAAATGTGGCAGGAATACAGAAGGCATTACCTCACCGGAAAAATTAGCCGTGGAAAGCCTTAAGAATGGTGACATCATCTGCCTAGTCATGCCCTCTCGTAATGCTCTGGATTAACAACACGGACTCATGGCAAGGCTGTAGGAAGAGTCATATCATGTTTGATATTAATACCCTTGATATTAAAAAGTAACGAAGTACAGCACAGGTGGATTCTACTGAGGCAGCGTAGCACTGTCACAAGTACAGTAGGGCTGGATACTGGCTGCAAACCTAAATGAAGAAGTGAGAAGGATAATGGGCGGGGGCAGGGGATGGGAGAACTGGTTTAGAAAAATCCAAACCCTCTTGAACCTGGTTCTAAAGTACTGAACTAAATCCCCCTGTTCCCAAGAAAATAGCTTGACAGTTAAAATTTGATAATTAACATAAATGTGCATGCTGCTTGTTTCTATCAGTGCAAATTGTAAACTCATTTCTGGATTGAATTTGAAATCTTCTGCCCTCGAGAACATTTGCCCTTCCTTAATGTTCCTTACTAGACAGCATTCACCCTTCCCTAATGATCCTAGGGCTTGGGTACAAGAAGTTGTGGCAGAGTTCAGGGTACCAGGAAGTGTAGACCAAATAGACCAGGAAAAACACAAGACACCATGGATACCAGCAAATTGTGATAGGGAAAGTCAGCCAAGAACCAAGAGGGGTAGGACAGCAAGTTGGAAGGTGGTGTGCCTCAATGCCAGGAATCTGGGTAGTAAAATTAGTGAGCTCCAGGCTTTGGTGGCAGAATCTGGGCCGGATCTAGTGGCTGTTACAGAAACTTGGGCCAATGAGAACAACAACTGGGACCTGGCAGTCCCTGGGTACCCCTGATGCAGGTGAGACAGAGGAATGGGTAGAGGGGGAGGGGTGACCGTTTACACCTGGGAAGGAATAGAGGCAGTAGAGGATGCAGCCATTGGAGGGAAAGAGGAAGCAGAATCACTGGGGGGCTACAGCTCACAGAGTCGTCAGGGAGGAAACTTTGCTTGGGGAGAGGTTTATAGACCACCACAGCAAGGAGAGGAGAGAGATAAGGAAATAGGTGCAGAAGTAGGAAATGAGGCAGCAAAAGGGAAGGTTCTACTAGCAGAGGACTGTAATCTGCCAGACATCGACTGGGACATCCCAGCAGCTAGAAGCAACAGAAGCTAGGCCCTGCTTCATACTTTGCAGGACTGCATGCTGGTGAAGCAGGTCAGAGATCCCCCTAGACAATCTGCCATTCTTGATGTGTTAATCAGCAACTCGGATACAGTAGACAGAGTGTGGGTTTTGAAACCACTGAGGTCCATCGACCACAATACTGTATGGTTTGAGCTGGCCCTGGGCACCAGAAAGTCCTTGTCTAAGGCTGCAATACTACACATCGGAAGGGATTTCAACCAAATGAGGTAATTAGTCATGGGCAGGTTAGCTGGGGTAGACAGCATCAGTGGAGAGGAAGAAACATGAAGGGTTATAAAAAGGACTGTAACTGAAGCAACAAAAACATGTACGAGAGCCGTTGTCAAGAGAAACAAGTACTCTATAAGAGATCAGTTTTGTTCTCTGAATAGGTCAGGGAGGCAGTGAGGGCCAAAAAGAAGGCCTTTGTAAGGTATAAAGACAAACGGGGACAAAGAAGGGGCTGAGTATCTTGGAAAAAAACTAGAGATGTCAAGAAAGCAGTCAAGATCGCAAAAGTGGGGGCCAACCCCATGGTATCGAGGTTTGAGGAGTTGAATACCTTACCTCCTGCCATGACAGCGACCCGTGACCAGGAATGAGCACAGGTTGCCAAGGGTCAGCGAGATGGGAGAGGTCTGAGCATCCATGGGAGGAGTGACCAGCTGCCTTGGCCTCTCAATGCCATTGGGTCTAGACCAGGTGGTAGTGCCGGTAGCGAGTGCCTTGTAGGGTGGGGCCACAACTCTGCAGGACATGTCACTGTCGTGGGGGTCAAAATGGTGAGAAAATGGAAAAGTGGGAAGATGGGCTTGATGAAATCCTGCCTGACACCCTTGCAGCCCAAGCGCCTACCGGGCAGACCTCACTGGATATGCTTGATGGGAGGTGGTCTCCCCACCTCCTGGTCCCACCATGGAGGGGAAGGTGAGGAACGCTTCCCAGGCTGAGAGAGGCAAGCACTGGTCACCGGGGTCATAGACAGAGCTGAGAGTCTGCTTGCCCTCATAGGTGGGAAATAAGCTATATGGAAAAAAAGATCTCAAAGACAGACACAGAACTGCATATTGTGGAGGGGGTCAGGGAAGGGGTAAAACAGTTTTTAGATAAATAAGGGAAAAGAAAGATGGGAGGGGAAATTGTCAGGGTAAAGGAGGGGGAAGAGTAGTAGAGGAAGATGAGCAGAGAGCAGCCATGCTAAACGACTACTTCTGCTCAGTATTCACTACAGAGGACAGTAGGCTGTTGCCAGAGGGTGATATAAAGACAGCTGATCGAGAGGTTCTGGAAACAAGGCTACAGAAATATACTAGTGAAAGAGTCAGGAAAGGTTTAGCAGCCCTCAAGGTAAACAAGACCCCAGGTCCGGATGGGATGCATTTGAGGGTACTAAGAGAACTAAAGGAACAGACACTGGTGTTCGCTGAACCCCTGGCTGGGCTATTCAACAGCTCTTTGCAGCAAGGGGTGGTTCCCAAGGACTGGAGAATGATGGATGTAGTTCCGTTGCATAAGGGAGAGGACAAGGAGCAGCTGGGAAACTATAGACCGTTCAGCCTTACCTCCATGGTAGGGAAGCTGATGGAGCCACTAGTCAAAGAGGACCTAGTGTAATACCTGGAGAAGAAGGGGCTTCAGAACAGTAAGCAGCATGGGTTTGTGACAGGGAGGTCTTGTGAGACCAGTCTGATAGTATTCTTTGGCTGGGTAACCAGGGAAGTTGACAAAGGGCACATAGCAGACTTACTCTACTTCAACTTCTGCAAGGCATTCAGCTCTGTGTCACACAAAATCCTGGGATCTGAGAACAGCTAAGGAAATGTCAGGAGTGGAGGCAGCAGAGAGTTGTGGTGAATGGGGCCAGATTGGTGGAAAGAGAGGTCACCAGCAAAGCAAAGTACCACTGGGATCTGTCCTGGGCCAGGTCCTTTTCAGTATGTTCATCAGCAACATTGGAGAGGAATGCAGGGCAGGTTGTGACTTTTCAGATGACCCTAAACTCTGTGGTAGAGTTGGCAGTGTGGAGTGGACAAGGCCACTGCTCAAATACCAAGGTCCTTGTTAGTTGAGCAGTGGCATTAATTTGTCATAGCTGGAACTCTGAAGTATAATAAAAAGCATTTAAAAAAGTCCATATTGTATTCTATGTAGCACGGCCCCGCGCTCTGCATTTACTGACATCACAGAACATGCTTGCGAAGGGGCATGTCTCACAATAAAGAAGTGGCAGCATTTTGGCTTTCGGCTCCACGGAGTCAAATACTATCTCATGCCTTGTTAAATACAGGCAGCAATAAATTAAAATTCATGTTGCAGTCCACTTGGGGCCAGGTAAGGGTTATTATATGTTTGTTTTTTTTTTTTGGGGGGGGGACGTAGTAGAAAGCTGCTCTTTAAAATGACAATTACAAAGACTATAGAAAAAAATGGAAAACTTGAATTCAGGAGGAGCCAGTGGCCATAGCTTCAGGGCAGTATGATATAGTGGTTCAGTGGGCATAAGAAACTTAGACAGGTATGGTGCTTGTGTAAAGTGGGGTTCAAGAATGCAATGCATGAGCGTTGTCATGCAACACCTTCATGGCTGGGGAAAGGGAATATTTGACCAAAACAAATACACCAATCTCTAAGGTGTTCCCCCTTCTGTGATGGGGTCAGCCTGTCCTACAATTCTCCCATTCCAGTAATGGGGCCTGGCTATCTGGTCTATTTGTCCTGATGCATGGTATTCTTATCTGATCTCTCCCCTGTAGTGGGGCCTTCCTGTCCTGTCTCTCTTGCTTACAGTCTTGTAGCAGGTCAACCTGCCGTGTCTCTTTCTCTCTCACTGTCCTCTGTAGTGGGTCTATCTGATCTTTCTCACTCTTCTGAAGTGGACCTGCAGCCTGGTCTCTCTCTTTCTCCTGTGGTGGGCCTGCCTGTCTGATGTCTCTCTTTCAGGCATTGGGCCTGCCTATCCAGTCTTTTCCCCTCTCCTGTGGCCCTTCCTAATATCTCTCTCTTTCTCTCTCTCTCTGTGCTATAGTGAGGCCTGTGTGGTCTGTCTCCCTCCCTCCCCTTCCTTCTGTTCTGCAGCAGGCCACCCATTCTGTCCAGTCTCTCTTTTCTGTGAAGACCTTGAATGTCCAGACACACTCTCTCTCTCTCCCCCATGAGGGGCCTATCTGTCTAGTCTTGCTCGCTGTCCTATGGCAGGCCTGTCTGTTCTCTCTCTCTCTCTCTCTCTCTCTCTCAGAACAAGCTTGCATGTCTGGTCTCTCTCTCTCTAATGTGGGATGGTCTGTCCAGTCTGTTGCCCTCTCTGCCACCCCCCCCCCCCGGCCTGCCTGCTTGCCTGTTCAGTCTCCCTTGTAGTAAGCATGCATGTCTGGTCTCTCTCCTGTTGCAGTCTGGTCTGTCCATTCTTTGTCTCTCTCTACCACCTCCCGTAGTGGGGCTTGCCTGTCCGGTTTCCATCTATCTATCTGTCTTCTTTAGTGCCCCTACCTGTCCAATCTCTTTCTCCTGTAGCTGATTCTACCTGTCTGGTCTCTCTCTCTCTCTCTCTCTCTCTCATCTTTTCCGTGGCCTCACCATCATACTGGGCTTTCCTCAGTTCTGCCATCCTCTCTTCCCAGATTTACCCGGTCATACCAGTGCTGTTCTTCCAAGTTCTGTAACGGGTGCCATTTCTATGGGGGAGGTGGAGGAACTGAGTGAGGGAAGCCACAGTGCTACAGGGGATGAGCCAGGAACCAAGGATGTCATTTCACCAAGATCATAGGAATTGCATGACCATAGAAAAAAACTGCTGATTAATCATTGGTAACACCCATTGTTAAATCCCATGTTACTTTTTTCTATTCAACACACAGTGCTCCTATGTACAGTAAACTCAACTCATCTAAATACATAAAACTGAATAAATAAGCAATAATGCAGCATAGAAACAGGAAACATGTCCCTAGACCTCTGTCAATCATATCTAAGCCTATTGCTCTGCATCAAAGGGGATGGTTTCCCTTCCATCAGTGATTGTTTTCTACTTCATTTCAAGAGGGAAAAAAAATACAATTTCATAATAATGAATTTTAATGAATCTAGAAAGTCAGTTTATTAATTGCACAATTTTATTTGCCTGGAGCTGGAATGCCTATCCTATCCCTTCTCATTTGTGATCCTACCCCCCCCACCCACACACACACACACACACACACAAAGTTGCACCAGGAAAACTAGCTGTAGCTGGGTCAATGTGCCTAATCTTTTTTTTTTTAACACTTTTTAAGGGCCACCTACCGCCGTTACCTCGGCTCAGGTCATGGAGCCCTTCGGCTGCCACTCCCACATTAGCCACGACTCCTCGATACCCCTGGCTTGCCCCAGGAGATGGGTTATGCACCACCCTCCTAAGGTGCGCGAATCAACGGGATAGGTCGGGGAGTCGGCCTGGGAGCTGATCGGGCCGAGTGGCGCGAGCTACCCCAGGCAGGTGTAGGTAGCCATTTTTTTTTTAAGCTGCCCCAGGGTGGGGATGCAGTGATGTCCAGCGTCCACCCGCCTCAACATGCAGGCGCTAGTCACTCGTGGTTCCCGGCCTCCACCAGGGATCCCTCAAGCACCGAACACTCTACCTCTCCTTCCCCCCGGAGAAGGAGAGCAGTCCATGGATGCTCAGTCCTTCTCCTCCCAGCCAGCCCTCCAGCTCCCTGGGTCCGTTCCCGAACTCAGGTCGCTGGCATCGAAAAGCGGAAATCCAACTGCTGCACTGATGGGCCGGCAATGTGCCTATTCTCATCACCAGTCACTTCACTTTATAAAATGCACCAAAAAAGGCAGTGTAACACATTTAAATCCTACTTAAGAAAATTCATCAGAAGTGACTAGACACAGCAAGTCAGACCGCTTCCAAATAAAGGGCAATGTAATACTACAGTCATATTAATAAAACACATCAGAAGTGATCAGACGCAGTAAGCCAGAACCTCGCCACCACCAAAAACAGCCAGAGTAAGTTACCATCCCCATTTTTGGTGGTAATGTGGATTTTTGGCTTGCTGCATCGAATCACTTCTGATGTTTTATCAGCTGTGCTTGAAGCCATTTGTGGTTTGGGTGCCCACCACCTCTGCCGGCAGGTCATTCCATGGCTCAACCACTCTTTCTGTAAAATAATACTTCCTCGCATCCTTTTTTAAATCTTCCCCCTATTAACCTCCACTAGGGACCCCCTGTCCTAGCGTCTCCATTCCTGGTAAATAGTTCTTCACACTTCACCTTGTTTATTCCTTTCAGGAATCAGAAGTGATCAATCATATTAAGGTAAATTTCAAAGATAAGTAACTGGGCTTCATAGCCCATTATCTTATGGCAGCGTTACTCCAAATGTGACAAAATTAGATGTTTTAAATGTCACCTTTTTTGGAAGGGAAGGGAAGGGATCGTAACTACAGTCGAACCCATGGCCAGCCGATCCCTTCTACTTCCCCATCCGCTGGTCCTACCCCTGCGCTGAGACATTTTGGGCTAGTAGTATAGCCCAGAGGTTAGAGCAGTGAGCTGTGAATGAGTCTAGCACATCCAGCAGACCTGGGTTTGATTCCCACAACCTCCACCTGCATACTCTGTGACTCTGAGCAAATCACTTAACCACATTAGTGATCCCAAGTCGCTACTGAAAACAGGCACTTGTGCCTAGTGGGCCTAACCCTGTTACCAAACTTGCATGCCTGTTTTTAGTGGTGGTGGTAGTGAAGTCTGGCTTGCTGCGTCCAATCACTTCTGATGTTTTATTAGTACTCATAAAAAGTATACTCTTACTGAATTCTCGCTTATTATTGACAGAAAAGGTAGTGTTATAGAGTTCATTCAGTTTTTCAAGTACCTGGGAATTTTCTTTGATTGTGAACTTACTTTTGAACCGCATATTAAATTTTTAAGAAATACCTTATATCAAAGGCTGGGATTATTATATCGGTTAAGGTCTTTTCTTACTATGGAATCTAGAAAACTCTTAACACACGGTTTTATGTTTAGTGTACTTGAATATGGTTTGTTAACTTATTCCTCCTCAAGTTACAAAGCTCTAAATTGTTTAAGGACCACTTATAACTCTGCATTTAGATTTTGGTAAAATCTCCCATTACGCACCCACCACTGTAGTTAATATGATAAATCTTGACTCTTTCCTTTGACAACAGGATCTTACACAAAATGGGTATTTTTCTCTACAAAGGAGTAATAGGGTCTCATCCTCCTTCCATAACAGCACTATTCCCTAGGTCGGTCAATATTTTCTTTACTAGGTCCCAGTCAAGACTCACTTGTAAATTACCTTTTAAAAAGAAAAAACATTTGGGCAAAGGTCACCGTCGTTTAGGGCGCCTACATTTTAAACACAATTCCAAATGAAATTGTTGATTGTAGTTCACTAAAACTCGCTTAAAACCGTGGTGTTTAACACATACTGAACGTACCTGTACTAGTGTTGCATGAATTTGTGTGTTTCTGTCATGTTTTTTATTATATTGTATTGTTTATATGTTAAACTTGTCACCTGTGAAAATGAGCAGTGCTTGCTCATCTGGTTTACAAGTATAAAAAATAAAAATGAAAAAATGAAATATTAAAGTAACTGAAGCGCTACACTGCCTTTTCTGGTGGGTGGGATCTCTGTGGCTTGCTTGGTTCGGATCTATCACTTCGGATGTGTTATTTACACTTCTGTTTTGGAAGGTGGGTTGGCATGCTGCTTCTGATCACTTCTGTTGCATTTTGTTGAATAGGATTTAAATGTGAACTGCTTGGAGTAATTTCAAATAAATAATAAATCAAACTTACTACTCTGTACTGTTATGCCACTGTCCCTTTACATTTTGTGGTATTTTTCTCCTGAAAAATGTAATTTTTCCTCCATTTATCAATATAGGCCCTAACCAGGTAAAACCAAATCGAAAATCTTCCTAGATCTGACAAAACCAAATCTGAACTCGTACTAGATCTGGCAAAACCAAATCCAAACTCATCCTAGATCTGGCAAATCCAAATCCTCCCCGGCTCATCTCTATAATAATAAATCAAATTTGAACTGAAATTCAGAAAAAGTTACAAAATGTATTAATAAAAACAGATGACGTCAGCAGAAAAAGACAACTGGTTCCTCCAATCTGCCCAGTTTTACCCTACTCTACCCCATGATCTATTGTCCAGATGGGGGTTTTGCATTCCTCCTCCTCCTCCTTCTCCTCCTCCCCCCCCTTGCCCCCTGCCTTACTGCTGCCCCCTGAGTATTAAGCCCTTTATTCTGTCCCAGCTGTGCTTGAACCCATTAATGGTTTTCCCCAACACCTCCACTGGTAGCTGTTCCACAGCTCAGTTACCCTCAGGAAAGTAAAACTTCCTCGCATCCCTCCTGGATCTCTCCCCCCCCCCCAACACCAGCTTACATTTATGTCCCCTTGTTTTTGGCGAACCAGTCCGTCTAAATAGTTTCTCAGAGTTTACCTCGTTTTATTCTTTTCAGGAACTTGAAGGTCTCTAACATGCCGCCTCTCTCCCCCTACTGGCCTCCAGAGAGTATTGTACATGTTCAGTGCCCTAAGCTGTTCCTCATAGGACCTCCCCTACTGGCCCTGAATCATTTTGGCCACTCTATGCTACACTGTCTCCAGCCCCTCTTTGTCTTTCCTCGGGTGAGAACTCCAGAACTGGGCACAGTACTCCAGATGGGATCGCACCAGTAATCTATAGAAAAGTAATATTACCTGTTTCCTTCTGCTATCGAAACCCTATCCAATACACCCCCCCAACGTTCTGGTTGCCCTGCTGTGGGCCTTGTTATATTGACTAGTTTGTTTTACGGAGTCTCTTATGATGACTCCAGGTCCTTTTCCTCTGAAGTAGTGCTCAGCTCTGCCCCCACCTATCCAGTATTCCATCCTGGGGTTCTTGTTCTGTATGTGTACCAGCTTGCACTTTTTGGCATTGAATTTTAACAGCCAGAACTTGGACCACCTCTGTAACCTTTGCAGATCTCTCTGCAACTCCTCTTCCCCTCCAAGCTGTCTACTCTGCCACAGAGCATAGTGTCACCTGAGCACTGACACACCTGGCCCTGGATTTCTTCTCCTATGTCACTGATGAACACTTTGAAAAGAACTGGTCCCAGGACTACCGCTGCGGAACCCAACTCATAATCTTCCTTTCTTCAATTTGACCCTGTTTACCACCATCCTCTGCTACCCACCTCCAACCAACTTCCAACCCATTTAACTAGGTCCTTTGCTGTTACCAGATCCCCTGATTTCTTCAACAACCTTCTGTGTGGCACTGAGTCAACTGCCCTTGCTGAAGTCGAAATAGAATAAATCTACAGGATGCCCCTCATCCACCATCCTTGTTACCCAGTCAAAGAATGCTATCAGGTTGGTCTGACGAACCAATGCCGCTTACTATTCTGGAGCCCATATTTAGTATTTCTAATATTTTTTTAAGCAAAACTAAAACCATTTTATAAGTGAATTATGAAATGGATACAAAAAAATCCAGCAACCTGATTGGCTGAGGAGCTCAGAACCCAGTGCTGATATCCCACACAAGAGCACTGCAAAAAGATCCATAGCCTAATTGACCTGTTTACATTCAGCAGGCACCACTGTATCATTGAGCCACAACTTCATGCAATTTCTCAAAAGTGGAAGCACTCAGCTCTACCCACTTGGGGAAAGCCATTATCCCAGCACAAAGCCCACCCTGGAGTGCCTTATTTAAGCAATAAGGCATTTGAGGTTGTATGTTACTGTGGGATAACAGCATGCCTCAGGAAGCAGCTTACATAGCTGAGAGGTTCTGCTATCCCACAATTGTGCACACCCTGGAGTGCCATATTGCAATTATAAAATGTTTCCTCTCATTTTTATTATGTTCATTGCGCGCGCAAGTGCAGACGAACATGTTGATATGAGAGTTGCTAGAAAGAGGTGGGATGGGTGCTAGCCCAATGGCCAATGGTGCTGCAGGGGCCAGTCTGTGGCCAGCAAATCAGCAGGCAGTGTCCTGATGATACTGGTTTGCTGAGGGGGCTGGTTTCTGTAAACATTTCAAAGGACAGAGCCGATGCTGAGCACGGCTCTGTCCTTTGAAATGCATGCCCTTCAGCTGCGGCTTAGTGTGTCTTTCCTTGTTAAACAATGTCCCTTTCCAACACCGGGATGCCCACTCCCTGTGTCGGATGTGCCCCCAACCCATCTATATCCCTAGCTGACATTGGGGTGCCCAGTCCCCGTGTTGGCATCCCCACTCCCCACCACTATTGTGGCACAATGGGAGCCCACCCCAGTGTGCCTAAATTTATATTTATTTTTTTTTTACCTGTAAATGAAGAAAACCTTCCCTCACAGTCATTTTTTTTTCACCTGTAAAAACAAAAGCCATCCCTCGTTGTCTCCCCGTCCCCGCCCCATCCTTACCCTCCCTCTGTGCACCCACCTCCCTGCACCCCCCTTACCCCATACTTACCCCCAAGGTCAGCAGAAGCAATCTTCTGCACTCTTCAAAGCCGACCAGCAAACTGAAAAAATGAAAGGTAAGCTGTATAATGGGACTCAATGGGGGGTTTCAACTTATGTTGATATCGCAGCCATTTTTAGGAAATTTGACCCCAAATTTTAAACATAGGGTTCTTGGGATACCACCTCATGAACATGTCACTGTCATTTTGTGCCTCGGTCCTGAAAGGTGATTTTGCAGTCGCTGCATGAAATCACCTTTTGGGAATGAGTAATGAAACAACAGTGCCACTGTTTGTGAGGTGGGGTCCCAAAAAGCCCATGTTGCAAAAAATTTCAAAAAATGACTGTGTTACAAGCGTGTATTGCACAGTTTCAATGCACGCACGTAACTTCACCAATTTTTATTACCCAGATTATCAACACTGCCATTTTTTCACACCTCCTTAAGAACAGTATAGCTGTCATTTTTCACATCCTGCCTGAAATCTGTTTTCACACCAGTTACGCAGAATGGCATGGTCGCTGCGCAAAATCAACTTTTGGGATGGAGAAACAAAATGACAGTGCCACTGTTCATGAGGAGAGGTCCCAAAAAGTCCATGCTGAAAATTTGGTGAAAAATTCCAAAAAATGACTGCGTTACAGGTGTGTGTTGCATAGTTTCTATGCATGCTCATAACTTTGCCAATTTCTCATATTTTAACTCCACATTTTCAACATTGCCATTTTTTTCACACCTCCTCATGAACAGTACACATGTCATTTTTCACATCCTTGCCAAAATGTGTTTTAGCACCTGTGGTGCCAAATGGCATAGTCGCTGTGTGAAATCACCTTTTGGAACTGAGTAACGAAATGATAGTGCCACTGTTCAAGAGGTGGTGTCCCAAAAAGCCCATGTTGAAAATACGGAGTGAAAATACCAACAAACATCTGGGGTGTTAGATTTTCCAACTGTAACCCCCCCCCACCCTATAGAGACTGACAGGCGTTGGCCGTGTGCCTTGGGGTCGCCAGCCATAATGCTCACACCATTCCACCCCCACCCTGCAGCCAGTGACAGGCATCAGTGTGTGTTTTGGAGTCTTTGGCCCAAATGTTCACCCCATCTTCCTATACTGCACCCATCTCAGCTTATTTCATTATGGAATGGGGTGAGTATTAGGGCTGAAGACCTCAGGGCGCACCACAATGCTTGTCATTGTCTGCAGGGTGGGGGTGGAATGGCATGAGCATTATGGCCGACTATCCAAAGGGACACCACCAATGCCTGTCAGTCTCTGCAGGGTGGGGATGGGGTGATAGGGTTGGAAAAGTACAGTTACGTAAGAACTTACTGTAATAGTAGATCGAGAGAGAGGTTCCTTCAATAGATCATAACTTGTAGGACTAGCACCATCTGGCGCCAGGACCCAATGGCAGACTTTTCCAGCCATGCACGATGGGGGACCGCCCACCCAACGTCACGTGACGATGTCAGCATGAGCCTATATAGTAGGTGGTCCCCAGGCCTACCCTCCAGTTCTCCCGCTGGAGCCTGGAAGGAGAGGAAGCTGGTCTGGAGACCCAAAAGTAAAATTTGGGGGAAGGAGGGAGGGAAAAAACATGACCTACTGAAGGAACCTTTCTCGAAGATCTACTGTTAACGGTAAGTTCTTAAAGTAACTGTACTATCTTACTTCGAAAGGGTTCTTTCAGTAGGTCATAACTTGTCGGACGGATTCCCAAGCAGTCCCTCAAAGAGACACCGAGAGAAACATGGGAGGAGGAGGAACAACTGAAAGACAGAAAGAAGCATGCCTAGGACAGAAGGCCCTGCAAGACAGCAAGGCTGAAACCGGCCCTTCTCCTAGAAGCAATGTCCAGACTGTAATGCTTGGTGAAGGTATGGACGGAACTCGAGGTTTCTGCTGCACAAATCTCCACCTCAGAAATGTTACGGAGAAAGGCTGCAGAAGCAGCCATGCCCCCAGTGGACTGAGCCTTGACTGACCCTGGCAAAGGCTTCTCATACTTCTGATAAAGAAGTGAATGCAGTTGGCTAGCCACTTGGAAAGGCACTACTTAGAAACCAACTAACTCAAAGATCTTGGGGCGAAGGACACAAAGCGTTGATCGGTCTTATGCATCTCTTTTGTTCGGAAGATGTAACACTTGAGAATCCAGTGTACATCTAAAGTGTGTAACAGAGCCTGACCTGTATTTGTTGGGGCCGGATAGTACACTGGGAGCTCAACCGACTGATTAAGGATGTGCTGCGATATCACCTTGGGAAGAAATCTAGGATGAGTGCAGAGGACCGCCCAGTCCTTATGGAAAATAAGATATAGCTCTTTACAAACAAGAGCCTGAAGCTCAGAAATCCTTTGAGCAGAAGTAATAAAAACTAAAAAGAACATCTTCCAAGAAAGGTAGTGCATATCACAGCTCATCGCTGGTTCAAAAGGAGAGAAAGTTTCTCCAACACAAAATTAAAATTGCTCTTCGCTGGTTCAAAAGGAGAGAGAGAGAGAGAGAGAGTTTCTCCAACACAAAATTAAAATCCCATGGTGGTGTGGGACTGCAGATGGGGGTTCAGATGGAGAATCCCTTTCAG
This sequence comes from Neoceratodus forsteri, assembly GCA_016271365.2. Classification (NCBI taxonomy): domain Eukaryota; kingdom Metazoa; phylum Chordata; order Ceratodontiformes; family Ceratodontidae; genus Neoceratodus; species Neoceratodus forsteri. Next base: position 105,023,675 of record JADMNL010000028.1, read on the forward strand.
AAAAGTCTTAGCAATCTCCAACTGAGCCATGGGTTTACCATCCACCAGCATGTGGTAGGCTGAAATAGCTGACAAGTGGACTTTCAAGGAAGAGTAGGAGAGCCCAGAATCTGAATGATGAAGCAGGTACTCCATTAAATGAGGGGCCGAACAAGTTAAGGGGTCCCAACCCTTGGAGGTCACCCAAATGGAAAAACGTTTCCACTTCATAGCATAAGCGGATCTCATGGAAGGCTTTCGGACCTCTACGATAACTTGAGTGACTCTCGATGAGACCCCAAAGTGAGAAATCACTATGTCTGCAGGAGCCAAGCATGGAGATGCAGGGTTCTGAGCCCCGGATGCACCAGCCAGTCCTTGTCCTTGGTTAACAGGCTGTGCTTCAATGGAAGTGAAACTGGTGGTTCCCTGGACAACTGAAGCAGAAGTGGGAACCAAATTTGTCTGGGCCACAGAGGAGCCACTAGAATAATTTGTGCTTGCTCTGTCTGAAGCTTGAGAAGCACTCTCTGACGAATGGGGAAGGGGGGAAGGCATATAAGAATCTCCCTGTCCAAGAGAGAGACAACGCATCTTGCCAGAAAATACCAAGCTCTGGAACGAGCGAGCAAAAGGTGGGAAGCTTTGTATTGAATGGGGAGGCAAAAAGGTCAAGTTCTGGTCGTCCCCATTTCTTGAAATGTGAGTCCGCCACTTCCTGATCTAGATCCCATTTGTGAGCGAGGATGAACAACCTGCTTAAGTTGTCGGCAAGGACATTTTCCGCTCCTGGAATGTGCACAGCTGTGAGAGACAGACCGTGCAGAACTGCCCAGTTCCACACTCTCATCACTTTCCTGCAGAGGGGATACGAGTGAGTGCCTCCCTGCTTGTTGAGGTACCAGACAACCAAAGTGTTGTCCATCTGAATGAGTAAGAGTCCCTTGGGGAGAATGGTGTGAAATGCTGGAGAGCATAAAGTACCACTCTCATCTCCAAGACATTGATGTGTAAAGACATCTCCTGATGGGACCAAAGCCCCTGTGTCTGATGGTCCCCCCATGTGAGCTCCCCATCCCAGATTGGAAGCGTCCATAGTGTGGACTGCTGCAGGAGCTGGGCCATGAAATGGGAGGCCTAAGGAAAGCTTCGTGGGGTCCCTCCACCTTAATAGATCCCTCTGACAGGCAGAGGAAATGAGGATCGACTGATCCAGCTGATCTTGTAGCTGATCCCACTGAACCCTGAGGGACCATTGAGAAATTCTCATGTGGAGCCTTGCCATGGGGACCATGGAGATAGAGCCATCAAGCCGAGAAGAGGGAGGACTTCCCTGGCTGGAAAGTACCTGGAAGATGGTCCATCAGAGTGTACCTCCGATCCGGAGGCAGGAAAGTTCTGCTCTGAACTGTATCCAGAATAGCGCCAATAAACTGAAGATGCTGTGAGGGAGTGAGATAAGAATTGGGGATATTGACAGTAATCCCCAGTCTGGAAAATGGGTTCAGGGTAATCTGGAGGGCTTCTGAAAGGGACTTCCTGGAGGGAGCAGAGATTAGCCAATTGTCCAAGTATGGGAAAACTGTAATACCCAGGCATCTGAGGGCTGCTGCCAGCACCGCTAGGCACTTGGTAAAAATCCCTGGGTGCCAAGGAAAGGCCAAAGGGGAGCACTTTGAATTGGAAATGTTCCCCCTGAAAAACAAATCGCAGGAAGTGGTGGTGACTCTGCAACACCGGGATGTGCAGGTAGGCATCCTGCATGTCCAGAGTGCATAACCAATTATTTTCCTGCAGCAGGCTCTGGAGCATTAATATCCTGAACTTTTTGTACACAATGAACTGGTTTAACCTGCTGAGGTCGAGGATGGATCTCGGGTCACCCGTCTTTTATGGAACCAGGAAGAAATAAGAGTAAAACCCCCATCCCCTCTGCCGAAGAGAGACTGGCTCTATTGCTTGTTTTCACAAGAGAGCTAGCAGTTCCTCCCTTACTAGAAGTACCTGGTCTTGAGAATAGGTGGACCTTCAAGAAGGGGATTCTGGAGGAACCTCCAAGAATTCCAGACTGTGCCCCAAGGACACTAACTGCAGGACCCATTTGTCGTTATGTTATGCCCTGCCACTCCTGCACGTGACGGGCAAACCTCCCCCCACCGGTTCCTCTGCCAGAATTGGAGGAGGGGGTGGGGCCAAGAAGTCAGGAGGTAGCAGGTCGGGCTGGAGGACGTCCTCCAGAGCGATGCTGAGTTTTGGAGGTGGGGGGGTCGACACTGTACCCGTGACCTTATGCTCACCCTGACCGAACTGGGTGCGCCTTCGTCGCTGCCTCCAGGTCCGTTTCCGAAAGGACTGCTGGGGTTGACCCGGATGGTTGCCCTGACAGTACATAGACCTCACAAACCTAAGAGCTTGGCCTCATTCTTGTAGGTCTGTAATGATATCTTTGGTATCCTCACCAAAGAGCACCGAGCCCCGAAAGGGGGCATCCTGAATGGCCGACTGGATCTCGGTAGCAAGGCCTGAATTGCGGAGCCAGGCATGCCACTGAAGGAAGACAGCAGTCGCCGAAGTTCGGGCCACCGAATCAACAGTGTCATAGGTATCTCAAAGTGTATGCTGACAAGAAATGTTGGAAAGTCGGATGTCCCGGGCAAGTTCTTCCTTAAGGTCCAAATTCAGCATTGATTGAATCCGGTCCTCCAGCCTGGCTAAGGTGGTCTTTTGGTGGGACACCATGTGGGCTACATAATTCAGGGATCTCAGTGCACATGAAGCCGAAGAATACACTTTCTTACTGAACTGGTCAAACTGCTTAGACTCTTTGTCAGGAGGAACGGTACTCATGTGCTTAGGAGCAGATGAACAATCCTGAGCAGCAGCGATGACAATAGAGTCTGCCTTAGGATGTGCCGAAAGAAAGGGGGCATTCTTAGACACCCAGTAAGTCCTGTCTGCTCCCTTAGGGACAGCTGGGCTGGAGTTAGGCAGTTGCCAGATAGTCAAGGTGAGGTCAAGATGAGGACCATCCATGGAGGAACTGGAACTGGTGATAGAGACTCCAGATCCAGATGCTCAGCAAGCCTCTGCTGCATCGTATCCTGTTTCTCTGTCTCCCACTCATAAAAAGTCTGAATTGACCTCAGAAGGTCCGCAAAAGAAGGGTCCTCCAGAGGGGACTTAGGAGAGACCTTTCCCGGGACTGGTGATTCTGGGCCCGAAGATTCCCATGATGAGTCCACCCCCAAGTCCGGATCGTCTCCAGCCTGAATATCCAGAAGAGAGAGATGTTCACCTGTGCCACACACCAGACATGGACTGTCAGAATCAGAGTCCACGGGGGACTCACAACTGGGAAAGGGAGAAGGGTGGGGAAGCATGCTTTCCAGGTTTGTCACCAGCTTGGCCCTCACCTCCTTCCACCAGGAGTGGATGACTTGTCTGATGTCCGGCTGTGAGGCCAGAGGAGGTGGAGGGGAGTAGGTGGAGGCAGAGGGGGCAGAGGTGGGGGATGGTAAGCACAGGAAGGAGGGTAGAATACCTATGGTACCTCTGTGGAGGGTAGCCCGGTGACTGACTGTAACCTGGGTAATAATGCCCCAAACTATGCCAATCTGGCAAAGGACCAGCTGAGGTATGGTCCATAGGGAACCCCGAAGGGTAGTGAAGGACATAATGGGGTCTTCTAAAAGTTTCCGACATCAGAGGAGCCGACATCGGGGGCATCCATGTCAGACCTGGCATAATATAAATAATCGTAGGCTCCGGCGTCGGATAGGCCGCGTCGGAACCACCCTCGACGGAGCCAGCGGGACCAACGTCAGAACGAGATCTGGCATCAGAAGGGCCGCCGTTGGGGCCCATTGCATGGTGTCTGATAAAGGATCCATTCCTGCGGAAAGATCGGGCGCTGGGGGCAGGCGTACGGATTCCAGCCAGGAGACTGTTGGGGGAGGAGCCGGTGTAGGAGGAGGAAGAACTGGGTCTGACGAGGGAGTAGGGTCCAGCGTCGGTTGACCAACCAGTCAGGAAGGACTCCCTAGATCGGAAACGGGAGGGACCTCCATGGGTAACTCCAGCGGAGGAGGAGGGGCCTTCCAGTCTGGGGCCCCCGAGGGGGGAGGCGGGTGCAACCCTGGAGTATGGGCAACATCTAGGGACAGCTTCCAGCCGAGGAAGCGGGGTTTGGAGAGACAGCAACTGACCGGTGGAGAAGGGAAGAGGGTTGTCTTCCCCGGGCTCTGCCAGATGTAAGGATGGCTGACGTTAGTCCCTGGCGGGACAGCCACATCCATGCGATCCCCGATGGGGGATGACTGATCGGAAGTATGCACTGCGCAAGGAAAGGAGGACCCCCCCCACTGACTTGGCAACTTCTGCCACACGGGACCCTGAAGAACGGGGAACCGACTAATCGACCACCGTGCAGTCCCCCAGAGAAGCTGGGGAGCAGCAGTCACAGCACGGTCTGTGGAGGAGCTGGGGACCAACTTACCTGACACAGAAACTGGGAGAAGCGCCTGAGCCTGAGCGTCCCCGGACGTGGCCTGGACTTTAACTGCAGGCAGCGGGGGAGCAACCTTGCTAGACAAGGATCTCGAAGCCTCAGGCCTACTTTCTGATGAGTGTTCCTTCTCCTGATGTTTCTCCTTCTTCTTGTGTTTGGATGGTGAAGATGAAGAAGTAGAAGCCGAATCCTGAATCTTCTCCATCTGTTTTTTGAGAGAAGGTAAGTGGGTGTTTAACAGATGGGCCTCCACAGCCTGCTGCCTCTGTTTACAGGTGGCCTGATTAAATGGGAGGCAATCCGAGTTGGTGGCCACCAGATGGTCTGGGCCTAGACAGATCACGCACCGTCGATGGCCATCTTTATGTGGGATCTGAGTGCTGCAGGATTTACACTTCTTTGGTGGTAAAGACATAGAGCAATAACCGAAAATTCAGAAAACAACATACTTTTTTTAAACGCAAAAATGTGACGACCTACTGGCGATCGCTGAAGTGAGTGTACTAGAGGGAGCTGCACAAGGTGATGGCGGGGAAGAACGGGCATTGAGGTATGCCCTATAAGTTTCACGCTGGACGCTATCACGGACGCTGGGTGGGCGGTCCCCATCGGGTATTGCTGGAAAAGTCTGCCGTTGGGTCCTGACACCAGATGGTACTAGTCCTACAAGTTATGACCTACTGAAGGAACTCTCTCGAAGTAAGATCCCTAATGCCTCATTAAGGAAGTAAATCAGGGAGGGACATTTGATGTCACCTACCTTGATTTCAGCAAAGCCTTCAACAGCGTCCAACATAGAAGGCTGATTAACAAGATGAGTAGTCTGGCAATGGGGCACAACCTGATAAACTGGGTTAGAAACTGGCTGATGGACAGGAGGCAGAGAGTGTTAGTAGTGGGATCCAATCCAGGGAGAGGGGGTGACCACCGGGGTACCTCAGGGATAAGTTCTGGGACCAGTCCTGTTCAGTGTCTTCATTACAGACATTGTGGAAGGGCTAGAAGGAAAGGTCTGTCTGTCTGCCTGTTTGCAGATGACACCAACATCTGTAACAGAGTAAATACTCCAGAAATGGTGGAGAAAATGAGCAGGGACATGTAGGGGCTTGAAAAATGGTCTGAGGAGTGGCAACTGAGGTTCAATGCAAAGAAGCCCAAATAATGCACCTGAGAAGAGGGGAAATCTGTGGAGAGTTACAGGATGGGGTGGAGGTGCTGATGATTACCAAGGAAGAAAGGGACCTAGGAGTTATCAGTTCTGATGACGTAAAGGTGTCAAAGCAGAGCACAAATGTTGCAAGGATTGCCAGTGGCACACTGGGGTGCAGAGGTATCAGTAGCAGAAGGCACGAGGTGGTGATGCCATTGTATAATGCACTTGTGAGGCCTCACCTACAGTACTGTGTGCAGTTCTGGAGGTTGCAAATGCGCAAGGACATTGACAGGGTGGAGGCAGTCCACAGAAAGGCAACCAAGATGGTACACAGCTTGCAACACAGAACATATCAGGAGAGATTAAAAGGACCTCAATATGTGCTTATTGTGGGGAAAGGAGGGAGTGGGAGAACATGATAGATATGTTCAAGTACCTCAAGGGCATAAACAAGGTGCAGTGCAGAGGTGGACATCTTTCAATACATCAAACGTTTGGCATTGACAAATGCTTGTTTTTTACCCTAAAAAAAAAAAGAAAACCGTCCATCATTGTCCGCTGTATAACACCCCCACCCCCAAACAGTATACAGACACTGGGGTACTAAATCCTCAGTGTCCCCATCTGTTCGGCAAACTCCTGAAAAAGAAAACTGTCCCTCATCATTTTTTCTCCGTAAAAGAAAACGCTCATCATTGTCCGCTCCACCATTACCTCAACCCCTCACCCTCCCACGCAGGACCCACCACCCTACACCCCTGTACTTCTATACTTACCCACCAGAGGTCCAGCACTGCAATCTTCCTTGACTGCGTGCACGTCTTTCACTCTTCAAAGCCCAACCGAACTGAGGTTATTGGCATTTCAATGGGGTATTCGGCCTCAATGTATTTCAGTAGGGTTTTCAACTTAGTGGTATAACTTGACCATTTTTAAATATTTTTGCCCCAAATTTTCAACATATGTTTTTTGGGACCCCACCTCAAAACAGCTTCACTGAAGCAATTTTCAAACATATCCCCCCCCTCCACCCATGACACCAGTGCACATGACAAACATTCGGCATTGACAAATGCTTGTTTTAAAAAGTGTGTAATGAGGTTCAGAAAGTTCAGTACTGTTCTTCTGAGTTCTGCTGGAATAATGCACAGTCAGGTGATCTGACCAATCACAGGTCTTGGTTTCTCTTAACCATTTTATAATGCAGAAGTATCATACTCCAGTGCTTATAAAATTAAGCTACATTAACATCTTCACCACCAGAATAGGTAAAGTTCTGTTGTGTGCTATGTCTTCTCTTTTAACCCAAATTCTTTCATTGCTAATTTGGAACTCTTCTAACTCATCACACCTTTGTATGTTGCAGTAATAATGTGGAGATTTTTTTATTCTTCATATAAAAAAACAGACTTCGGATAGTTATCAGAGTAGTTTCCTTGCACCGATGTCGTGATCACAGAAGTATCTTTACTGACCAGTGTAGTGGTGCCCTTGAAAAAAAGGGATGTCCCATTTCCCAGCAGTATGTGTTGTGGCATGACTGCCTGCACATTCCATTACGCTAAGACCCTGAGTATACAGATGGCATGTTTTACATTCGTCCATGGATGCCACTCATTCAGAATGATAGATACATGACTGTGTGCCAAGCCCAGGCTCCATGATGTCTCTGGCTGTGGAAAAACACTGACAAAAGACACTACACTGAAGGACACTCTTAGCTTTCTCTCCTTAGACTTATACTCAGTGTCATAAAAGTCATCTGCTGCTTGTTGTCCCCCCAAAATTCAGTCCTCATGTGAAGCAACATGCATGGGACATTTTCCAAGGTCACTTCCTGCTTTTGTTTGTTGCAGTGCCTGTCAAGAAACACTTTCAGGCAAGCTATAGGTCACACCTGGAAACAAGCTTTGGCTTAGTGTGCCTTTGCCTGGTCAAACAACAGTAAGGATCAGAATTAGACAACATGGCTATCTCCGTGGCACTTAGCACTGAGAGATAGCGCTGGCATGCTGTCTACCTGGATTTATGTCCTTAGCCCGGGACATCAGCAGTAGAGATCAGCAGGGAGGGTGCAGGCATCCATGCCTCCTGGCTGGAGAGGGGTGGGCTCAGTGCTGTACTGCTCATAGAGAGACACCTGGTGGGGCTTAGTGAGGACACCATTGGTGGTGTGGTGCCCACACAGTGCCTGACATCTCCCCTCCTAGGAGTGCTGTGAGCATGCACACATTGATTGGGGAGAAGGGTAAGAGGAAAAAAAGCCTGTATCAAACACACACTGATGTTGGGCCTGATGCCACCCACATCCACCAGGACAGCTCCCCCTTACTGATTGTGGCATGGCAGTCCTTAACCACTCTAGGAATATGCCGTAGGGGGGCAGCTGGAAAGAGGAGACTCCACCCCAAGGGGCAAGCTGATGGGCAACAGTCATGGCCAGCAAGTAGACCGCATTGACCAGGATGGAGGCCCCAGATGGGAGTTGGAGGAAGACACCAGCAGAAACACAGCACAATGAAGAATAAAGTAAGTAACAAAACAAAATTAGACATTATAAGCCCGATTTTCAAACACATGCTGTCAAGATGTGACACATTTCTCCCTCATCTCATCACACTGCGCAGATATGTTTGTGGTTGAGCTTACAGGCACAAATGATGCGGGGAGCGGCACTCCGGGGTTCACAAACATGCATCACCATTTTGATGCAAGTGGCCATATAGCTAGTGAAACTGTTGAAAATACAACATTCGTTTTGAAAGCAGACCACAGCCATTTTGGTGCAACTGGTATGATGCAGGTACAGCTTAAAAATCAGGATTAGCGCACGCATAGCCCCCTTAGAAAATCCCCCCCCCCCCATATGTACAAAATGGCTTTTGCCTTAAACTTTTCAGATTTGCTCTACTTGACTTGCATACTTACATTTTCACTAAAAAATACCACCACAGACAACTTAACTTGATTCAATATGTCACTTTGCATCTGTATCTACTTCTTCCTCCACTGGAACAAGGCTGAAAATATACACAATTGACTAGCTCTCCTTTCCCAGCCAACAAAAAAAAACTAAATAAAAACAAGCATTTGTCAATTCCGAATGTTGTCTCGCTGGCATTGACATTGGTGGTGCAGGAGTTAGAGATGCATAATAGTAATGGCAGTGAAGTATTGAACTGATGCCAACCTCACCCCCACCCTGAAGAGAGACATTTTCAACATAGGCATTTTGGGACCTCCCCTCATGGACAGTGGCACTGTGATTTTGTTAATCTGTCCACATAAGCATTTGGCCCTCCAATTTGTCAGTTCAGGTGTCAGCCATAGGACATGGGACTGTCTGGCTCTTGCTTGACTTGTGGTTGTCCCCCAGAATTACGAAGGTCCTTCAGTATCCTTTGAGCCCCTTGTGGCTCTGTTGCAGGCTTCTGGGGTTGGACTGGAAGTGTAGCTGCCCTCTGTCCCCATTGCCATGTCCTCCTTGTGTTAGAGGTAACTAAGATGACAGCAGATGTTGCAAAGGGGCACTAGCCTCAGAGTTCTTGATTTAGAGGGCTCCTGCCCTCAAACTCACTTTGCCCGCCTAGGTGCAGTACGTTGCAGAAACTGCTAATATCTAGTTTATTTATTTATTTATGTATTTATTATTTATTTGTCATAGAATCATAGAAGCTTGACGGCAGAAAAGGACCATACTGGCCCATCTAGTCTGCCCTTTTGTTTTCCCCCTACACCTCCCCTTCCCTGCCAGCCCCCCTCCCCCAATACTCGCCCCATATGCTTGTCCCATGCCCTCTTGAATTCTCCCACTGATTTTTTTTATTAAAAGTTGCATAAATTACAGGATAGAGTCTATCAGAAACAAGTCTCATTTACAGAACACCCCAAGTCAATAGAAACAATAAGATATATAAACTGACATAGACACAATTAATTAAAACAATTACAAATAGATTGTTCCTGCAACAACATTTGTTTTAGACCATGTTTAAAAATACCAAGCGATGATGAATTTCTTAGCTGAGGAAGGAGGTTATTCCATGAAAGAAGAGTGGCATAAAAAAAATTCTCTCCCAAAATGAGTTTGAAATTTGAATAAACAAAGACCACGTTGGGTCACATCTCTAAGACTGTAATTATAGGTGGGAACTGTAAGCCTTTCAGATAGGTAAGCAGGGTCTGCTTGTTCACTGTTTTATAAACAAGGGATAACCAATGGAAGGTGTGTCTGGAAGAAGGGGACAGCCAGTCTAATTGAGATAATAAGGTACAATGGTGTTCATTCCATTTAGACTTTAAAATGAAACAAAGAAGCTGACAGCAAACAGTGTTCAATGGGAGAAGGTTTGAGACATTGGCACGATGGTAAATGGTAGGGGGTTGGTTGGGCAGTCAGTCGGGGGAAGTCTCCATTTTTGTGAGCAGTATCACATTCTTTTGTCAGATACCTCTTTTCTTTGTGGATTTGTATCTGTGGTCTGCACACTGCAGGTCATACACACTCACTTCTGGCTACAGATAGAAATCCATGATACTCAAATTATAACAGTACTTCTGTCTGCAGAAGCACAGGCTCCTACAGCCAAAGATACAAATGCATGATAGCCAAATTACAAGACTTGTCTTGTCTGTAGCCCATGGAGCCAGTGCTTCTGTTGCCATGGGTACGCAGGCACACTGTAAGAAATACACATACTGAGGGGCCTGCACTTCTGCAGCCACAAGTGTAGCACATGTTTCCTGACTTCTGGTTGCTGAAGCACAGGCCCCATGAAATCCATAATAGACAAACTGCAATACTACTTCTGTCTGCAGATGTGCAGGCACCTCAGGGCCTACATTTCTGCAGCTGCAGATGTAAGACATACACACTGACTTCTGTCAGTGGGCGTGCAGGCCTCTATCATGCCAGGGCTTCTGCTGCCACAGGTGTAAGGCATAGACACTGAGTTCTGTGTACAGAAGTGCACACCCTTGGGGGCCTACAGAAATCCATGATACTCATATTACAACATTACTTCTGTCTACAGAAGCACAGACCCCTGTGAGGCCTGCACTTCTGCAGCCATGGGTACTCATGCACATTAGAAGACATATACACACACTTCTTTAAGTTAAGAGAGGGGGTAGGCCTATAGGAAGTCTAAATGGACCGTCTCATCTCGTTCTGCCGTCACTTTCTATGTTTCTGGCTGCAGACACACAGGCCACTGTAAGGCCTCTGCTTATGCAGTCACAGATACAACCCCACAAAGGTAGCACATCAGTGCTACTGCATTTGTGTCCATATGGAAACAGTTTATGTTGTTTGCCATAACTGATGATGGATGTCTGTGATTGCTTGTGTAATCTCGTCCTTTTGCTACTTGGGTCAATTGGGAGTTAGGGTTGAAAACCCTAATTCCACATTCCATTCCTTTTGTAGCATCATGCTAAACACTAACACAGTTTTTTTGCAATGAATTTCTTTCTTTTTCTTGTAGTGGAATTTTATCCTTATTCATGCAGGTCCCTTCAGGACCTGTGCAAACAGATGTAGATGCACAGGGCCCTCTTGGCCCTGCACTAAGGGAAGAGTCCATCCGCATTTAAGTGTGACCCAAGAAGTAAATTTCTGTGGTAAGAAAGTTAATAGAAAAACTATTGAAAAAGAGGCTAGTGGAGTATCTTGAATCCAGAAAGTTGCAAGACCTGAAGCAGCATGTATTCATGAGGGGGGGAGGTCGTGTCAGACAAACGAGATTGATTTCTTCGACTAGGTGACCAGAGAACTAGATCAGGGTGGGGCATTGGACATGACCTGCTTAGACTTCAGCAAGACCGTCAACACCATAGCACATAGAAGGCTTGTAAGGAAAATGGGCAGTTTGGGGTGGGATCCAAGATTGGTAAACTGAGTATGGAACTGGTTGATGGATAGATGACAGAGGGTGGTGGTTAATGGCACTCATTCTAATTAGTACAGTGTGACCATTGGAGTGCCTCAGGGCTCAGTGCTGGGACCAGTCCTCTTCAATGTCTTCATAAGCAACATTGCAGAAGAGCTGGAAGGGAAGGTATGCCTCTTTGCAGATGACGCCAATATCTGCAATAAGGTAGCTACTCTGGAGGGGATGAAGAAAATGATTAGGGACCTGAGAAAACTCAAAGAGTGGTCAAGGGTATGGCAGCTGGGTTTCAATGGGAGGCAGTATAGAGCAGTGGTTTAAGGCTCTGAGCTGCAAGTCTGGAGACCTGGGTTTGAATCCCACAGCCCCCACTTGCATACTGTGTGACCTTGAGCAAGTCACTTAACTTCTCTGTGCTCTCAGGTCGCACCTGTAAACAAGCTTCCAGCTTAGTGTGTTACTCTTGGTAAAACAACTTAAAAAAAAGGCAAAAGAGTGCAAAATCATTAACCTAGGGCACAGAAACTCAGAGGAGGTGTATAAAATGGGGGAGAGAGATATTGATGGTTACAAAGCAGGAAAGAGACCTTGGGGTTATTATATCTGATGACCTCAAGGTGGTGGAGCAGTGCAATAAGGCAGTAGGCAAGGCCAGCGGGATGCGGGGGTGAATAGGGAGGGGAATCACCAGAAGGAGGGAAGTGTTGTTACCACTGTATCGAACAATAGTGAGACTCACCTGGAGTACTGTATCCAGTTCTGGAGAACACATCTCAGGAAGGATATAGATAGAGCAAAACTGTCCAGAGGAGGGCAACTAAAATGGTGCACAGGTTGCATCATATGCCCTATGAGGTAAGATGGAGGGATCTCAATATGTACACCATGAAAGAGAGGGGAGAGAGAGAGAAGGGACATGATAGAGACTTACAAGTACCTCAAGAGGGTGAACAAGGTGCAGGAGAGGAGTATTTCTCAGATGAGAATGTGCACCAGTGCAAGAGGGCATAGAGTGAAGCTGGAAGTGGGAAATTTAGGAGGGATGTGAGGGAGTACTTCTTCACCGAAAGTGGTGGATACCTGGAGCAGTCTTCCAGCAGAAGTGATGGGATCGAAAACAGTGGGAGGGCTTCAAGGAAGCATGTGATAGGCACAATGGAATCCTAGTAGGAAAGGGGTTGGGGGGTAGGAGGAAGTAGCTGAGATCAGGTAGGGTCTGCAGCAACAGTATAGGCAGGGACAAACTGGACAGACTGGATGGGCCAAGCGGTCCTTATCTGCCAACAAATTCTATGTTTTTATATCTACCTCATAGTTACATATCTGCAGTCTACATACAGTATCTGCTGACCTGGAGAGCAACAATACCTGTATCAAAGCAGAATTCTGCAGATCTCTAACTTATGTAGTTCATATTTCTGCTCCCATGACGGACTCTCGCAATCGACTCTACACTAACATCTGCTGGGACTGCCTACTAAAGTCTGTATTTCCACTTAAATGGAAACATTTATGTACAGTGGCTGATACAGTTTGAAAGCCTATGAAAAGCTCTTTCTGAGGATGTACTGGGTAAACCTGAAGCTGGAAGTACTAAACTGATATATATGACTAAGTCTGTTCAATATTAATACTGCATTGTAGCAATTTGTAGAACATTGTGATGTCATTGAGGAAAAAGCTTGTTCCTTGATGACATCACAATGTTCTAAAAATGGCTACAATGTAGTACTAATGTTGAACCGAATTAGTCATCTGTATCTGCGGAGTGCTTCCAGTTACATATGAGCCCAATACCTTGTTTGAAAGAGCTTTTCATGGGCTTTCAAACTATGATGACCTTAGGGTCTGAATGTGTCCCTTTAACAGCAGAGCCACTAGTGGGTTTTCCAGTCCTCCTTACTTTGGCCTGTCTTTGTGGTCCATGTTCCTACTTGAATGCAGAGCCGTATGCAATCTGTATTTACACCTTGCCAATGGAGCTGCTGGTTAAGCAAATGCTTGTAATTTTGGGCGCCTACTGCAGTCCACCTTTCTCATCACCAGTAGAGCCACATATCAAATAAATCCCCCATGATAATCCACCAAGCCCAGATCTACTCTCCTCCATCTAAATGCCTATAGCAAAGGTGACCTGAGGCCAGGGATCCCCAGAGGTTTCCTCCACAGGGTTTTTTCCTCTCTCTCTCTGTGCCTAAGGATTTCACTCTGTGAGTAGGAGGTGGAATTCACATGGTCTCCATTTCTTTTAGGCTTCTGGTTTCCTCTGCTTAGGGCTGTGACACTCTGGCATGCTCTACTGGGGCCGGAAACCCTATCAGCATGGAGCGCTAATGCTAAATAAACCATAATGCCACTCAAGCACAGCACACTCCATCAGTATGAACATACACACATACAAAACTGTCAACAGAAACAGGCCTCATGGTCTATTGAGTCTGCTTGAGTGTACAGCTAGCACCACATCTTGCAGCTGCCCCTCCCACCCCCCTCTTCCCAGTATCCCTTTCCCTTACCCTGTTGCAACCCCTCTTGAAACTGCCCACCGTCTTACAGGACACTATCTCATCTGGTAAGGTGTTCCAATTGTCCACCACTCTTTCATGAAAAAATGTCTCCTCATTTCCCCCCTCCAGTGTTCATGATTCCAGTCCCCCAAAGGAACTGGTTATACCTGGGTTTCAGTGAGGGAGTGGAATCAGGCTCTGCCCACTCACAATATAAACGTTTTGCTTTCCCGGCTCTCCAGGCTCGGGTTCACACCACCATTCTCCACTTCTATACCCCTGGCACTTTTCTGCCTGATAGGATTCTGGTTTTCTCTGCCTAGGGCTGAGTCCCACTGGCACCTTCTACAGAGGGTGGAAACCTTATCAACATGGAGAGAAACCACCAAATGAACCATAAGATTTCAGAAGCACAGCAGGTTCCATCAGTATTCAAGATTCCGATACCCGCAGTAATCTGTTTTTTTCCCCATTGTAACCACTTCCCTCCAGGTCATACCTGGAAATCAGAGTGCCTTCGGGAGGGAGGGAGGAGGGAGGAATGAAGGAAGGAAGGAAGGAAGGAGTGAGTTTAGAGAAATTAGGTGTCTTTCAGTAGCAGGGGGCACAAAGTGCCTGCCATTACTTTTGTCTTCATGTAACTATATTGCGGTGTCTCTCCTGTGAAAGAGCTCACTATGCAGTGATCGGAACGCTGGGAAATATCCACATGAGCAGTACAGCTGGGAGTCAATCTCATGGCGTACAGTGTAAACAAAGAGCAGAGTGTTACTGTTCCGACTCCAGCATCAGCACACTAGTTGGATGAGTCACCTGCCACACTTTATTTTGGAACATTTTCTAGTGCGCTCAGAATAGTAACAATGATGTTCCGTTTCCGTGTTAGATAACTCAGAGGCATGCTTCATTCTTCAGTCAGCTGGCAGGCAACCTTTTTCTAAATAAAGTATTTGTCATGAATTCCAAAGTAGTGAGTCGGTGACTTGTCTTAAAGGGTGATTCCTATGGCCTCATGTATTTAGCATTTCACCAGTGACACTTGAGGGATTTGCATTACAGAATGCAGTCAGATCATCGAACTCTGACATGGTGCCTAAGATTATAAATCATGACATCATTCTTTTCTTAGTCAGTCAGAATAGTTTATTTCTTAAAACGCCATGTACGCCAAAGAACCCCAAATCTGAAGTTTCTAATTATCGGCCTATAAGTCTGACCCCAGTCATAGGGAAAATCTTCGAAAGATTAATATTACATAGAATAGAAGAACATATTAATTATTATAACTTATATGACTTAACACAGCATGGCTTTAGAAAGGGAAGATCATGCCTAACTAATCAACTCAACTTTTTTGAGAATGTGATTGCTGCTCTTGATAAAGGACTTCCAGTAGATATTGTGTTCCTGGACCTGGCCAAAGCTTTTGAAAAAGTATCCCATAGAATTCTTTTGGAACATTTGGTTAAGCAAAAATTTCCATATGTCCTGATCAGGTGGATTAATTCGTGGTTATACTGCCGTAAACAGCGAACATCTGTTAAGGGCGCATTATCCTCCCGGGTAGAAGTTACTAGTGGGGTCCCCACAGGGTTCCGTCCTGGGCCCTGTTCTTTTCAATATCCTAATAACATCTATGCAACCAACTGACAGCATATGGATATCCAAATATGCTGATGACTGCAAAATTGGAACTATTGTTAATACACAATAAGCAACAGATATCCTTCAAAAAGAACTAAAGGCATTAGAATTCTGGGCAATAGAAAATAAAATGAAATTGAATGAACAAAAGTGCAAGGTAATGCATTTGGGACATAATAACCAAAAAAAGAGTACTTATTAAATAATGTAACCCTACAGATAACGGACAATGAAAAAGACCTTGGAATAAATATAGACAATAAACTAAACTTTGAAATAATACCACTCTCAAAGTAAAAAAATGTCAGCAGATTATGGGTAGTATATGGAAAAACATTAAGAGTAGACAACCACAGGTCATTCTACCATTATATACCAGCCTAGTGAGATCACATCTGGATTACTGTGCTCCCTTTTGTGCACCTACTAATATACATGGAATGAAACAAATAGAGGGAGTTCAAAGAAAAATGACCAAAAAACTTAATGGCATGTCCGATAAAACATATGGTGAAAGACTGAAAATACTTGGCCTATACTCTATCAAATATAGACATCTTAGAGGAGATTTATGTATGATTTATAAATCATTCAAGGAACCAGGACTAATAGAAATATTAGGTATTGAAAGAAAAACCTGCGTATCAAATACCAGATCGCACAACATGAAACTAAAAGGAACTAAGTGTCAAACAAAAAAAAAGATTAAATTGGTTCACTCAGAGAACAGTTAACCTTTGGAATACACTCCCAGGCTCAATAGTAGAAACTAAATCTATGAACATCTTTAAAAATAAACTTGACAATCACATGGGTAATAATAAATTTGAATACATAGACAATTAAAACCACCTTTGGGTGGCAAGTTCAAAAATAGGCTCTGCCTTCCGAACTTGTAAATTACTATGAAACTATGAAACCCGAGAATGCACTCTTATAACCACAAGAGGCACAATAAAACTGTGCTTATAAAATGGGAGGTGAAATCCTGCATCCTACAGTGTAGACACATAGGGGGAAGATCAGGTGTATGAGTGGTATTGTTATCCATTGGCTGTGAATAATTAAGCAATAAGGCATGACAGGGTGTGGATTATTGGGGAATTTACCCACGCCTTGTGTGGTGTGTCACGAGGCACAGGTGAGTGACTTAACCACACAAGAAGTGGGTAAATCCTCCAATAACCCACACCCTTGAGTGCCTTCTTGCGATTATACAATGTGCCCATGTGTAAAATAAATTCTAAATGCGTTTAAACATGTTTTTTATAAATGCCATTTCTCAGCCATGGGTTATTACAGGATATACCATGGTCATGTGATATGTTTTAACCAATGAGGTTACAGGATTCTCATACCCCATTGTATAAATAAGATTATATAATTACATGTGCTGAGTTTCAGCTTCTGTGCTCACTTTAATGCAACTCACTTAGCTATGGTAAGTTTAATATAATTTGGGATTGTACTTAGTCTTTTTGCAAATACTTTACTGCTCATGTTAACGTTATTGTAAATTACTAAGAACTATGTATTGTTATACTGTGGTGTTATCTGTAATGTGTTACAAACTTTAATAAACATTTATGAAGGAAAAAAAAAGAAATGTGGCATGGGGAACTTCAGCTTAAAGCAAGGTTTGGGGATCAGCTTCCTATACTGTTTAGAACCCCAAAATGTTCTAAATGGCCCCTGCAGTCAAATCTACAGCAGTTTCAAACTGAGCGTCATGATGGCTTATTAATTATATATTCATTTCATGTGGGTCACTTGTTTCCATTTCAGATCACTAGAACCGTTTTAGATGAGAGGTTCTTCTTGCATCTAAACCATATTGCCAGCTTAGATTCTAGGATGTTCTAATTAAGGCTGCTCTGTTTGCAGGCTAATTTGCAGAGTGGCCAGGCTACCATTCGCAATGTGGGTGACCTGGGTTTGAGAAGGAGTCTGGGTCACCAGAGCCAGCTGTGTGTAGAGGTATTGGGTGCCCCAGTGGATACTTTCCCTCCCAGGAAGGGGATGCTGTGTAATGCCACCACAGCAGCGCCACCTGGGTGACCAAGGGTGGTGATGCAGGTTGGCATGTCTTTGGGGGTGGGGAGATGTTGGCTGATGCCACAAAGCTTCACACATTACATGCATGTTTACACGTGGCATCTCAGCTGCTAGTGTCTCAGGGGAGGGACCTAGAAAAATGGAAAATGGCACCAACACTTGGGGATGATGGATGCTGGTATATCCAGGCCATGGGCTCCACCCCAGAATGACCTATTGACTGGACCCTGTTAGGATACATCCCCCTTACCTCAACCCTGCATGTGAGTGTTCCACATCTAAATGGAGGCCAGGTGAGCACAGGTTGGTGAGGTGCGAGGAGTCAGGCATGCCATGCAACTATTGAGGAAAGTCAGATGCTGGGGGTGAGTACAGATATTACTAATCTAAAAAAAAAGGCTGGTTGGCGTAACCAAAAGCAGGCTTCTTGCTAGTGTAAAGTGGTAGAGGTGGGGGTGACCAAAACAGAATAAAACAACTTACTATTTTGTTCCCTTCAAAGCATGGCTGCTCATCAAGAGCTGACCTGTGTGCAGCTGTAACTTTATTTATTTATTTTTATTATTTATTTGTAATTTTTGACCAGGAAAAGCATGGGACTCAACCATTACCTGGTCAGGTAGATTAATAACTGGTTGACGGACAGAACCCAGAGGGTACGCGTCAACGAAAATCTCTCTAATTGTGGTTTGGTCGGTAGTGGGGTTCTGCAAGGATCAGTCCTCGGACTGACTTTATTTAATCTCTTTATATCAGACATAAATAGCAATATCACTAATTCACTTTCCAGATTCACTGATGACACCAGATTCAGGGAAGAACTTGACATCCCATATAAACATTTGACGATGGTGCAGGACCTAAAATTCATAGAATTATGGGCTAAGTCAAACAAGATAAACTTCAATCATGACAAATGCATAGTATTATATTTTGGCAAAAAGAACCCATCACATACATACACATTTAACAACAAAATTCTGAATTCAGTTGAAAGGGAACGTCACCTGGTAATAATCGTTAACAGTAGATTAATGGCTTCAGATCATTGTAACAAGATTTCCCAGACAACCAACAGAATGCTGAACTGTATTATATGCACCTTTGTAAATAAAAGTGAGTCATGTATTATGCCCCTGTGTAGAACTTACATCTGTCCTCACCTAGACACCAGATCCCCTTTTTGGAGCCCATATCTAAAACAAGACATAGAACTGGTGGAAAGGGTACAACATAGAACCATCAAAATTATACCAAAATTAAAACACCTAAGTTATTCGGAAAAACTACACAAAACTGGTTCGGTGTGCATGGAGGACAGGAGGAAAAGGGGCGACCTATTATGAACATACGAACATATGAATCTGCTAGCAGAAGCAGTCATTGTAGTCTATCAAGTTAGTCTGCTTGAATGCACAGCTAGCACCCTTATATTGCAGCTGCCACACCTCCTCTCCCCCCACCTTTACCCCCCTCACACCGTGTCCCATGCCCTTTTAAAACTGCCCACTGTGCTACAGGATACCACCTCCTCGGGTAGAGTGTTTCATTTCTCCACCACCCTCTCTGTGAAAAAATGCCTCCTCATCTCTCTCTGATATCTTCTACCCTCCAACCTGAGACCATGCCCTCTGATGTCCCTTCCTCTCCTCAGCTTAAATATCCCTTCTGTGCCCATTTTGTTAATCCCCTTCAAATATTTGAAGATCCCAATCATATTCCCCCGATCCCTCCTCTCCTCCAGGGTGTACACATTCAACTCAGTCAGCCTGTCCTCACAGGTTTCGCCCTCCGGCCCCTGGATCATCTTAGTTGCCCTACGCTGCACCCTCTCCAGCAATCTGATATCCTTCTTCAGAAAGGGACGCCAGAACTGCACACAGTACTCCAAATGTAGCCTGACTAGTGACCTGTACAGCGGCAGGATCACATCCCCATTTCTGGATGAGATTCCTCTCGTAGTACACCCCAGCATCTTGTTGGCCTTAGCTGCCAACTTACTGCACTGAGCTGAGTTGTTCATGTTACCTGTTATGATCACCCATAGGTTCTTCTCCTCCTCTGTGACCTCTATCTGAACCCCTCCCAACTGGCAGCTCCTCCTTGGGTTCCTTGCTCTGAAGTGCGTTTGCACTTCTTCACATTGACGCTCAATTGCCACTTTTCTGACCACTACTCCAGTTTGATCAGTTCTTACTGGAGCCTCTGCCATCCCTCTATGTCATCCACCACTGCCCCTATCTTGGTATCATCTGCGAACAGACTGATCTTGCTCCTAACGCCTTGTGAGATATCCGATATGAATAACCCAAACAACACCAGACCCAGGACTGAGCCCTGCGGCACCCCCCGCTTGTTACCGCCCTTGGGGAAGAGGGCACCCCCACCACCACCTAGGTGTAGCCAAAGATTTCAGATCTGCACACCAAGTGGACTCACTGCTACCCCCTTGTTAGAGTGAGCTAACCCCCCACCCCGTGGTGTAGCCAGACAATATACAAATGTACACCAGGACCGTGTTTGTTGCCTCATTTGGCACAATAAATACAACTTTTGTATCTCATGACAATGGTTGTTGCCATGCATGGGTAAATACAAATGCCATGCATTGTTCCCTAAAACACCCATATACCAGCCCAGAGCATATAAAGTTGTATTGTCCTTGGGATGCAAAGAGAGTATTAGTGACCAGTCCTTCTAGTTGACTCCTATGAATAAAATTACAGAAAAGTTCAGTGTTTTCTTTGTTAGTTTTCATGGAAAAAGTAAGCAGTTCAAAGCCTATTTGCTACCCCCCTTAAATAAAATTGCACACTGTGGAGTGCTTGGAGTATGCCTGCCTACACCCATGCCACCACCACCACCACCAGCTGTTGCTGCCTCCCCTTCAGTCAGTTCACAATCCAGTTTACCATCTTTGTCCCTGCCCCCACATATTGCAACTTACCCCCCAGCCTCCCATGAGGTACTGAATCAGACTTGCTGAAGTCTAAATACAGCACATCCACTGCATGGCCTTTATCCAGTTCCCTCATTACCCAGTCATAATATTCAATTAGGTTGGTCTGGCAGGATCTTCCAGAGACAAATCCATGCTGCTGACTGTACTGGAGTCCATTTTCTTCCAAAAAGCTGACCAGCTTCTCTTTCAGGATTGCTTCCATAAGTTTTCCTACAATAGATGTGAGGCTTACAGGTCTGTAATTGCCTGGTTCATCCTTTGGGCCACTCTTGTGGAGGGGCACCACGTGAGCCATCCTCCAGTCCTGTGGTATGCAACCTGTGCCCAGGGAGGCATTGAACAGGTCCATCAGTGGCCCCGCCAGTACCCTTGCCAGTTCTTTTAGCACCCTGGGATGAATGCCATCCGGACCTGGTGTCTTATCCACCTTTAGTGCCTTCAGACCCTCCAGCACCCTACCCTCTGTAATTACCCCAGACTGATACCAAATCTTCCTTGAGTTTCTGGAGGGAGCCCACCACACAAAGAATATTCCCTTTTTTGGACCAGATTAGACACATGGAAGGGTGGTGTATGGGATGGGGAGGTGGTCTGGTCGGGGGGGGGAGGGGCAGCCTCGATGACAGGGGAAACAGAATGTATAAAAAATGCACAATTTTGGCTGGCCTGGTGGTGCTGAGGGCTGAGGTGCTGGACGCCTTACTTCATGCTACACCGGCGACCCGGGTTCGGGAATGAATTGGGTCATCAGGGAGCCAGCTTGGGGGGAGGGAGCAGGATTGAGCAGCTGCAAGGCAGCTCTCCCCTCCTGGGGTGGTTGCCCGCATCCCCCCCCCCGTAGTTCCGCTCCCACCGGTTGGAGGTCCATTGGGAAACATAGGCAGTAGGGGGTGGCGGCGATAGCCAGGGGTTGGGTGGAAGGGGCCGAGCCGGTACCTGGCGTGTGCCTCCACACATGCGCATGTATGTGTCTGCCAGGGTCCCGGGTTGAGGAGAAAATGGGAACCCCCCTCCACAAAAATGCACAATTTTTACCAAACAGTCTTAAATGTGCCTGTGCCGAATCCACAAGTGAAAGTAATTTTATGCACTTTAACTAGTGTGAAAAAAATATGCAGTTTCAGTGCATTTCTTGATATTGTTCTGCTCATTCTTTTTTTTTTGAAGCATGACAAAGTTTCCAAACAGAAACAACCAATAATGACCCTTTTAAATTCCTGCTGCCAAATGGATAATTGCCAACTGAGGGTTGTGATCACAACACTGTACATGCGCCTCGCTGCCATGCGTGACGCAGGACGTCTACAAGGATGGCGCGCCCTTTCTGGTACTGGCTAGAAAAGGTTTTCCTTTTAAAATACTACTGCTCTGTTCCCTCATCCTGGAATTATGCACAAATTTCAGTACTACTCAAACCTGGTATGGCACCTACGGAGTGCAGCTCATACCGGCCTATCTCCCTTCTGAATACAGACTTAAAAATCTTTACAGGTATTTTGGCCCAAAGATTACAGTCATTAAAGACCTAGTGCACCCAGGCCAAACAGGGTTCATATCTGGAAGACTGCTACAGGACAATATCAGACGTCTACTTAATATTATCTCATCACAAAGGGGGACTCCATTATTTCAAATGGCAGTGAGTATCGATGCCAAGAAGGCGTTCGACAGGGTGGACTGGAGCTTCTTACAAGCTGTGCTAAAAAAATTTAACCTTGGGGATAATTTCACTGGGGCGGTCTCTGCGTTATATGCCCAGCCAGAAAGTCACGGTTAAAGTAAACGAATGTGCCTCGTCCAGATTGACTTTACACCGAGGGACCCATCAGGGTTGTCCCCTATCACCTCTACTATTTGCCCTGTCCCTGGAGCCCCTGGCTGCACAAATTCGACGCCACCCTCAGATCAAGGGAATCACAGTAGGATCCCAAGCCCGAAAGATATCATTATATGCAGATGACACCCTGATCTACCTGGGAGACCCAGTTAACTCCTTGCACCCCTTAATTGAGACCCTAAACCAATTCCAATGATTGGCTGGTTACAAAATTAATCCTTCTAAATCAGAAGCCATACGGATTAGCGGTCGACCCCCCCCCCGGAGTTCCACTCCCAGTTTCAATTCAGATAATACTATCAGATACCTGGAAATTCGAGTAACGGCAGGCATAACACAACTCTTCCCTATTAATTACCTCAGGTTACTAGACTCCTTAAAACAAGACATGGCCAGATGGAGGCTTCTCCCTTTAACTCTGTTGGGTAGGGTGCACACTATTAAAATAAACGTCCTTCCCCATTTGCTCTTTCTCTTTCAAACCCTCCCAGTGTCTCTTCCACCCTCTTTTAAGAAAGACCTAGACACCATACTTTTTTTTTTTTTTTTTTTATTTGGTTGTTTAACCAGGTATAGCACACTAAGCTGAAAGCTTTTTTACAGGAGCAACCCGCTTCTTGTGGAATGGGAAAAGGCTTAGGCTAAATAGAACACTGCTTCACACACCAAAAGAGCTAGGAGGATTAGGCCTCCCAGACATTAACAATTATTATCTGGCGACGCAGGCCCCATGGATATCTTAACATAGAAACATAGAATTTGACGGCAGATAAGGACCGCTTGGCCCACCCAGTCTGCCCATTTCCCTACCTAATGGATACACTGCAGATCCTAGTTAACCAGCAGCCTATTTCTTTCTACTCCCCACCCCCTACAATTGCCTTATGGCTGTCCCATGAGTGCTTGAATTCAACCACTGTTTTTGACTCCACAACCTCCTCCGGAAGGCCATTCCATGCATCCACAACCCTCTCTGTGAAAAAATACTTCTTTCATTACCTCTGAGCTGCCCCCCCCATCTTCAAATTGTGCCCCTTGTTCTTGCACACCTCTTTTTTTGAAAGATGCTACCCTCTTGGACTTTGTTGATTCCCTTGAGGTACTTGAAAGTTTCTGTCATGTCCCCCCTCTCCCTCCTTTCCTTGAGCCTATACATATTAAGCTCCTTTAGTCTCTCTTCATATGTCTTCCGGTGCAGACCTTGCACCATTTTAGTTGCCCTCCTCTGGACAGCTTCCATCTTGTCTATGTCCTTGCGGAGATTGGGTCTCCAGAACCGCACACAGTACTCCAGATGGGGTCTCACCAGCTGTCTGTACAGAGGGATAACAACTTCCTGTTTTCTACTGGTGATGCCTCTCCCTGTGCATCCCAGTATCCCCCCAGCCCTCCTTACTGCCCTCTCACATTGCTTGCCCACCTTTAAGTCATCTGATATGACTACCCCCAGGTCCCTTTCCATTTTGTTGTTGTTAGTATCTCACACCCCATTGTGTACTCTTCCCCTGGGTTTTTGTTTCCCAGGTGCATTACCTTGCACTTCTTAGCATTAAATTTAAGCTGCCATACATTTGACCATTCCTCTAACCTTGCCAAGTCCCTTCTCATCCTTTCCACCCCACCTTGTGCATCAACTCTGTTTGCAGATCTTTGTGTCATCTGCAAAGAGACATACTTTCCTTCCAGTCCCTCTGCAGTGTCGCTACAAAGACATTGAAGAGGACCGTCCTAATACCCCTCGAATGTTACCCACTAGTAATCCCTTTCTTCAGAGTGGACTCCATTTACTAATACTTTCTGTGTCCTATTCTCCAGCCAATTCTGTACCCAGGCTATCATCTTGGCACCCACTCCCAGGCTGGCTAACTTGTATATTAATCTTTTGTGTGGGACTGAGTCAAATGCCTTGCTAAAGTCCAGGTAGGCCATGTCCACAGCCCCTCCCTGATCTACTACTTTAGTCACCCAGTCAAAGAAATCTATTAGATTCGTCTGGCATGACCTTCCTGCTGTGAATCCATGCTGCCTTGGTCCTGTGCCCCTCTGACTGCTAGGTAATCAACAGTTCTTTCCTTCAGAAGTGATTCCATCATTTTCCCTATCACTGAGGTTAAACTAACAGGTCTGTAGTTTCCTGCTTCTGCCCTGCTCCCACTTTTGTGAAGGGGAATCACATCTGCCCTCCTCCAGTCCTCAGGTACCACCCCATCCTCCCATGATTTGTTAAAGAGGGTAGTCAGTGGTGTCACTAGTTCTACCCTACTCTTGGATGAAGCAATGTGTAGAGACAAGATGGTACACTATGGAGTTAGAACAGGCACCAGACTTCCCTTTGTGGACTCTGCCTATGGCCTCAATCTCTCCAAAAATACTTAGTAAGATTATAAACCCTTGGACGAGACACACCCAAGGAGTCTTGTTGCAATTACTCAAGGGACTGGGGAGATACTGTTGATGGGGGACCTTAACATGCCAGATGTTAACTGGAGCACCTTTGCGGCAGCCACATCCAAAAGCAGGGCCATTCTTGATGCCCTTCAGGTGGCATGCCTCAGACAGCTAGTTTTGGAACCCACTCGTGAGGGAGCAATCTTAGACCTCGTACTCTCAAATGGGGACAGTGAGAGGATCTCAGATCAAGAAGTGGGTAGCCATTTGGGAACAAGTGACCACCAAACAGTGTGGTTCACGATAAACTCTGCTACAGAGTCAAGCCATACAAAAGTGAGGGTTCTGGACTTCAGGAGGGCTGACTTTGGGAAGATGGGAGAGTGCCTTAGAAAATCACTAGCAAACAGGCTAGAAGGAGGGGTGGAGCAACAATGGGCAAATATCAGAACTGCCATCACAGAGGCAACAAGCCTTTGTGTGAAGCAAATAAACAAGTCAAAATGAAAGAAAAGCCACTATGGTTCTCAAAAGAGGTGGCGGTGAAGGTTAGGGAGAAAAAGATAGCATTTAGGAAGTATAAGGAAACACAGAAGGAGCAGGACAGAGAACTGTACCATTTAAGGCAGAAGGAAGCAGGGAGGGTAGTCAGAACAGCAAAGGCACAAACTGAGGAAAGATAGCTAACTCGGTTAAGAAGGGGATAAAACCTTTATAGGTATATCAGGAGCGAGAAAGACAAAGGGAGGATAGTGAGGCTGAATAGAATGGATGGTGGTGGGCAGAGAGTGACAGTGATAAAGCAGGGATACTGAATGAATACTTGTTCAGTATTCACAAAAGAGGAAGTGAGAGAGGTGCCTAATCCAATTAACAGAAGCACTCTGGAGAGGGGTTGATCCCAGTCCTTTCACAGAAGAAAGGGTTCTGAAAGAACTCCTAAAACTGAAGGTGGACAAAGCAATGGGGCCAGATGGAATTCACCCAGAATTCTAAAAGAATTATGCGAGAACTAGTGACACCACTGACTACGCTTTTAACAAATCATGGGAGGATGGTGGTACCTGAGGACTGGAAGAAGGCGGATGTGATTCCCCTTCACAAAAGTGGGACCAAGACAGAGGCAGGAAACTACAGACCTGTCAGTTTGACCTCGGTGGTAGGGAAAGTGATGGAATCACTTCTGAAGGAAAGAATTGTTGAGTACCTAGAGGCCAGTGGGGCACAGGACCCAAGGCAGCATGGGTTCACAGCGGTAGGTCATGTCAGATGAATCTAATTGATTTCTTTGACTGGGTGACCAAAGTAGTAGACCAGGGAGGGGCTGTGGACATGGTCTACCTAGACTTTAGCAAGGCATTTGACACAGTCCCACACAAAAGATTAGTAGTCAAATTAACCAGTCTGGGAGTGGATCCCAAGGTGGTAGACTGGGTAAAACATTGGCTGAACAACAGGACACAGAAGATAATTGTAAATGGAGTCCACTCTGAAGAAAGAGGGGTTACTAGTGGGCTACCGCAGGGTACAGTACTGGGTCCAGTCCTTTTTAATGTCTTTATAAGTGACATTGCAGAGGGACAGGAAGGAAGAGTATGCCTCTTTGCAGATGACACAAAGATCTGCAACAGGGGTGATACACTAGGAGGCATGGAAAGGATGAGAAGGGACTTGGCAAGGTTGGAGGAATGGTCATAAAGTATGGCAGCTTGGATTCAATGCAAAGAAGTGCAAAGTAATGCACCTGGGAAACAAAAACCCAGGGGAAGATTACACAATGGCGGGGAGGTAGTAACAACAACAAAAATGGAAAGAGACCTAGGGGTAATCATATCAGATGACCTTAAGGTTGACAAGCAATGCCAGAAGGCGGTAGGGAGGGCTGGGGGATACTGGGATGTATAGGAGAGGTATCACCAGCAGAAAACAGGAAGTTGTTATCCCCTATACAGACAGTTGGTGAGACCCCATCTGAGTACTGCGTCCAGTTCTGGAGACCCCATCTCCACAAGGACATAGACAGGATGGAGGCAGTTCAGAGGAGGGAACTAAAATGGTGCAGGGTCTGCAAGAGAAGCCATACGAGGAGAGACTAAAGGAGCTTAATATGTATACCCTTGAGGAAGGGAGGGAGAGGGGGGACATGATAGAAACGTTTAAGTACCTCAGTGAAATCAACAATGTCCAAGAGGGTAGCATCTTTCAGAAAAAGAGATGTGCAAGAACAAGGGGACACAATTTGAAGTTAGAGGGGGGATGGCTCGGGGCAATGTGAGGAAGTATTTTTTCACAGAGAGGGTGGTGGACACATGGAACAGCCTTCCTGAGGAGGTTGTGGGGTCTAAAACTGTGGGAGAATTCAAGAATGCATGGGACAGACATAAAGCAATTTTTGTGAGGGGTAGGAAGAAATAGGCTGTTGGTTAAATAGGATCTGCAGCTTACCCTCTAGATAGGGAAATGGGCAGACTAGGTGGGCCAAGCGGTCCTTATCTGCCGTCAAAGTCTGTGTTTCTATGACTGCAGGTCCCTGGAGAGGTGGGCCCTTTAGCCCTCATTCGGCATCATGATTCACTTGGCCCCCCAAGAATAGACACGGGGTATAGATTTTGGGAGGGCAAAGGCCTCACTAGATTTTCTCATCTCCTGGACCAGGGTACATGTACTACCTTCCAGCAACTAGTGTTAAAATATGACTTTCGACGAGAAGATCACTTTCATTTTTTGCAGGTCAGGCACTTTATCCAGCAGTCCCCTCACCTACAACAGCTGCAGAGACCATTGGTAGACCTTGAACAATTATTTTTTAGCTGGATCACTCTGAGAGCTAAAATGCACCCCATCTCCCAAGTTTATCAACTATTGAACACTCGACAATCCAAGCAGATTAACTTAATATGGCTTAGATGGGAAAAAGATTCCAACTGACAAACTGACCCTTTAGACTGGCAGGGAGCCTTAAATTTGAGCTGGCATATCACTGCTTCCCCCTCATGGGGTGAATACTATTGGAAAGTATTGACAAGATTCTTCAGGACCCCAGTAATCACTCAGCATTACGACCCTAATCACTCTGACCTCTGTTGAAGGGGCTGTGGGGGGTAGGGTCCCACTTTCACATCTTCTGGGACTGCCCTGGGGCTAGGCCTTTTTGGCAGCAAGTTCATGATTGTATCCAGAAGTTGTTGGGGATGTCTCTCACGGGGTCCTTCCTTAACATGTGTCTTGGCCTCTTTGGTAGGGACCATCTAAAACTCTCCACTGGGGGTGGTGGTGGATGTCAAGATGAACAACTCGGAGACTTGTAGGAGGGCAGCAGCCAAGGCCAACAGAATGCTGGGATGCATCGCTAGGAGGTTCACCTCCAGAAGGAGGGAAGTGATACTCCCTCTGTATAACTGCTTGGTGAGGCCGCACCTCGAGTACTGCATGCAGTTTTGGAGGCCACACTTAAAGAGGGACATTAAACTCCTGGAGAGGGTCCAGAGGAGGGCAACCAAATTGATTTGGGGGCTGGGGGGACAGGACCTATGAGGAGAGGCTCGAAGAGCTAAATATGTACACATTGGAAGAGAGAAGGGACCAGGGGCACATGATAGAGGTCTTCAGGTACATGAAGGGGGTAAATAGGGGAGGAACAGTCAGGATGCTTCGAAGGAAGGAGGAGGGGCCACCAGAGGGCATGGGTGGAAGCTGGAGGGAAGATTCAGGGAGAAAGGAGGAGGTGCTACTTCACTGGAGGTAGTGGAGCCATGGAATGCGCTGCCTAGGGGCTGGTGGAGGGTTCAAGAGGGGTGGGACAGGTACAGGAAGGGTTCTGGAAGCAAAATCCAATGCAGCGAGAATATCCGGAACTGGGAAGGGAGAAGCCAGAGAAGGCGAGGGGGGCAGCAAGGTCAGCTCCCAGGGTGGGGGCTGACCAAACGAACAGACGCGAAAGACCGTTAGGCCTGTTCTGATGGCATTTTAGTATGTTAGTATATCATTTCCTCCGACTGGCAGCCCTAAAAAGCATTACAGTTAACTGGCTTACAGTGACCTTCCCCCCCAAAGTATTAGGACATGGATAAGCAAAATACAAGAGTTGGAAGAGATGGAAAAGATGACAGCCTCCCTTAGACTTTGCATAGAAAACTTCCAAGAAACCTGGAGACAGTGGCACTTGAGAGAGGCTTCAATGAAGCAGACAGAGCGGGTCCCAGGCTGAGAGCATCAGATAACAGTTTTGAATCTGATGAAAGCCATCTACTGAGTATCAGTCAGCAGCGCCCTCCCTACTATAATAATAACATTAGGGAATATATTATTATGTACCCCAAATTGATAAAAGAACTCATCACACACAAAGTTATAGTTATAGTTATAATTATACCTTTATTTAAGTTTTAGTTTAAGATTTTATTAGAGTTCTATACAGTAACAAGTTTGGATGTCCTTTATGAGATATGGGCTCAGCCCCTATTCAGAGTCCTTTTGAGCGTACAAACCCTTGGGATAATTAACTTAATGTTGGGGTTTCCTCAGCCTATTTAGTTAAGGTAGGGGGCTCCTTTATTACCAGTATTGTCCGGAAGGGCTCATATTCGCTATAACATCCTTCTCTTTTAGCTTCAGGCGATGGACCGCTTGGCTATCTGTCCTTCAACAGCTCGTCTCTTGTAGAAATGAGAAGAGAAGAAGAAGAAGAAAAATATAAAGATTGAACAAGGAGAGACAATCATGAACATACATAAGAGTTTGGCTACCCTCTGGCTGTTCCTCATTTACTGGACTCTCTGTATTTTTTATTTAAAATCAGTAATAGAGAAGGACATCCAGTAGTCTAAATGTTTACATGGACGTGTACCAAAAATTTGAACTTATGTTGTTGTATTCTATGTGCACTAATAAAATTTTAGTAAAAAAAAAAAAAAAATACTACTGTTGAGTACAGTCACCAGTTGTCCTTTTAAATTCCAGCTGGTGATCATAGAATCATAGAATCTTAATGGCAGAAAAAGACCATCAGGCCCATCTTGTCTGTCCTATCCACCCCTTTTTTATTCCACCCCCACTCCTGCTGTGATGCTGATGCTAAAGCTGCTGCTGACAGCTAGCTGCTGACTCACAACTATAAATTACTGCACTGTAAGCATACCATGCTGCCATGCATGATGCAGGATGTCTGCGTGCAGGGGAACTGTCTGGCACTGCTGATCACAAAAATATATATACATAATTTTTTTATTTTTAGGTTTATAATTAGTTTTACACATAAGAAAAAATTACTCACCATAGTAACGGTGTTTCTTCTAGTGGAGTCTTGCTGTATTCTGACTTAACGCAGTTAGCTCCAGTATTTGAACTGCCCCGGAGAGTAAGGAGTTAAACTCTATGCAGGAGCATAGAATGTTGAGCTCGAACTCGGTTTTCAAACCTCTGTTTGTGGTACTTCCCAGTGTAACCATCAGATTCTTACGAGCAACTAACTAGCGGAGTCTAAATATACTATATAATATATAAGTGTGTGTGGAAATTGTTTAGTATAAGCCAAAAGGCAACAATTTGGGCCCAGAAGACTCAAGTCGAGAACCCAAGAAGAAAAAAGGTAGTGACAACACTAAACAGATTCATAACACAAACAGAACTAACAATAACTCACCCAAGATGGGGGGGTGCAAGGTATACCCCTGAGGTGCAACACTGTACCTGCCAGCCTACTTCCCAAAAACTAGGTTCTGAGAAGGAAGGTGGGGGAGGTCAGAATATTTATTTATTTATTTATTAGCTTTTGTTGACCAGGTAAGTACACTAGACAAACAATTGCCTATTTTCAGGTACGACCCGGGAGAGTACAATAACAGAGGGTACAGTAATAGACAAGTCAATACAGGAACAAGAATGTTATACATAATATACATACATTGCACAGGATCAAGCAGAGTCAAGTGAGCATTGAAATAAGCAGTCAAGCAGTTACACATAATTGGGTAGGAGAGAACAGACATAAAAAGCTGAAAAGAACAGGGCGTCAGACAAAGGCCACAGCCCAGAAGCATACGATAAATACAAATCAGTTCAGCAAATACGTATCAGTGCAGTAGTAGACCCACCAAAATAGTACGTCAGGCAGAGCTCTGCCTTGGGCAGAAGAGAACCTATCGACAGGTGCGTAATAGTCCAGTACAGGGGCCTAGATCAATTAAGGCGATTGGGATAGCCACATGCAGAGGAGCTCTTCAGGTAGGTCCATAGGGAGCTCCGAAGGTTGGAGTGAAAAGGTGAGGCATGAACCAGAGGGGTAAAAGAGTTCCAGACTCTGGGAGCACAACCAGCAAAAACCCTATCCCTCATCAGTGTGCGAGTGGCAGGAACCTTGAGGACAACGGAGTCCAGGGACCAAAGGGAGTAGGAGGAGGAGGCAGGTACAAGGAACCCTGCCAGGCACTGGCGGGTGCCGGTTCTGAGCACTTTACCTGTGAAACTGCCCAGGACAAAACTCATGTAATTGACTGGGGAGAACCAACCAAGTTTACTGTACAGGTCACAGTGGTGGGTAAGAAGGGGTGCCGCCAGTGCAAAATGACAAATATTGTTATCGGCTACCTGCCACCGAGTGATGTGAGCTTTGGCAGTGTGCACGTACAGGGGGAGCCCATAGGAGAGAGTCGGGAGAAATACACCACTGGCTAGTGCATGACGAGCAGCAGATGAAAGATTATTCTTAGCTCTGTAGGCAAGACCCAGCTTACTGTTGGCTTCCCTGCGTACATTCTGGATGTGATGACCAAGGTCAAGCTGGGGGTCAAGTGTCACATCCAGGTATTTGATGGTATCAGTGACCAGGACGGGTGAGCTGTTGATACCATTTATGCACAGGGAGGCGGTAGAGGCCTTTAACTTGGCTGGGGACCCAAAGAGCATGGCCTGGGTTTTTTAAGATTGAGGACAAGCTTGTGCGCTGTAATCCAGGACTAGACATTCTTGAAATCAATGCTTAATTGACGATTGATAACCCCAATGTCACGGGAATGGGTGAGGATGACCAGGTCATCCGAATAAAGTGTCAAGCTACAGTGGGATGAGACGGAGGGAAGGTTATTAAAGATGGAAAAAAGGAGAAGCCCTAGGACTGACCCCTGAGGAACACCGGAAGTCACAGGGGTGGCGCCCGAGAGGACCTTATTAAATTTGGTTAGTTGAGATCTACCCTGAAGGTAGTAGTAAACCATCTTAGGGCAGTGGGAGACAGATCAAGGGACCAGAGCCAAGAGATGAGTAGGGCATGATCAACCAAGTCGAAGGCCTTGGATAGATCAATGAAGATGGCACCTGAGAGCTTGCGCTGGTCCATGGCAGCCCTGATCCCTGAGGAGACCATTACAAGTGCAGAGGTCATACTGTGCCCTTTCCGAAAGCCATACTGTGCAGGAGCCAGCAGCTCATGGGCCTGGATATACTCATTAAGTTGCCCAGCAACAACTTTCTCCAGACGTTTGCTGACGGCTGACAATACAGCAAGACTCCATTACAAGGAACAACATTACTATGGTGAGTAATTTTTTCTTCAAACAACATGAAGTCTTGCTGTATTCTGACTTAATGCAGACTACCAAGCAGTTCCCCATGAAGGAGGAAATGCATAACCTACTTTGGGAACAGGCTCTGCAGTACTGCCTGTGCCAAACCTAGCATCACTCCTAGCTTGGATGTCCAGGGAGCAATGCTTGGTGAACGTATGTACTATTTTCCAGGTGGCTGCTTTGCAGATCTCTAACAAGGGTATATCTCTGGCCACAGCCAGAGTAGCAGCTGTGCCCCTAGTCGAGTGAGCCCTCAAGCCTGAAGGAGGTGTTTTCCCCAATTTATCATAGCAGAATTGTATGAAGGAAACAATCCACCTGGCAATAGTTCTTTTTGTGGCAGGCTTACCTTTCCCCACCTCACCATATGTGAGAAACAACTGAAGACAGTCATTCCTGTGAGCCTTGGTGTGCTCTATGTGTAACCCCCCCCTGTTACCCGGGGTTACTAGAACCCTAGTTAGATCTAGTGGCAAGCAGGGACGGGCAGCTAGTGAACTCCAGTTAAATGGATTTCACTGTGTCTTGCTCTGTTTTCAGTATCTGCTGAGCTTGGGCCATGACATCATTTAGAATTCTGCAGCAGCATAAGCCACAATGGAATGTTGCAGTTGAGAGTTAGGTAGAACGTTGGGGAATTTCAAAGTCAGTCTAGAGTTGATCCTTGAAGTCAACAGTCTAGTCTGAAGTCTGAGTCAGTCTGTTGAAGTCTGAAGTAGGCTCAAGAGAGAGAGATGGATGTAGATCCTGAAGTGCAGTGGAGGGAGGGGGTGCCCTGCAGGGGCAGACCCCCTTGCCCTCAGCTCTGACACAGAGCTACCTTAGGGTGTGTGCTTCCACCATAAGAGAGGCACAAGGAACCAACTCCCAGGGGCAACCCCCTGGCCTGGGAAAAGAAAGAAGCTGCCTGATAGAGAGTGCTGGGGCACTACAGTTTTTGTGGAATAGAGATTCCTTCAGAGTTTTTGGACATCTACAACAATGAGGGTGATGAAGCTTTGACAAAATGCCAGTGCCATTCACCAAAACAGTGAGTAATTAAGTCTCTGGGGCTGTGGGTCAGTCAGGATGCCAAGCCCAGGGTTTATGGAACAGTGAGATGTAATGACTGATTTATGTGGGGGGTCTTCAAGGGAAAGACAGTTTCTGCATTACAAAGCCAAGTACAGTCTGCACTATAGTAGCTAAGGAAGAGGCTTATGGAACAGTGAGATATAATGACTGTTGTATGTGGGGGGTCTTCAGAGAAAGACAGTTACTGCATTACAAAGCCATGTACAGTCTGCACTACAGTAGCCAAGGATGTGTGTGTGTAAACAAAGGAATGGCCGAGTATGGGTCTATGGAACAAAAGGTGGGAGACCCCCCACCTGGCGTAACAGGGCTCACCTCTACGGATTTGCTTTGAGACACCTGTTGCTTTCTCTCAGGTACTTGGCCAGTGCCTGAGAAAAGTACCCAGACGTGGGACTGATGAAGAAGATTCCCTGATGGATTCAGAGGTGGTTTAGGGAGCCACCGAGAAATGTTCCATGCTATTTGGAAAGTGTCCAAAGGGCTGGCAGAGAGCCGAGCCATGGAAGGAAGATAGTTCAGAGGGCTGGCAAGGGAGCCGAGCCAGGGAAACCGAAAAAGGGCTGAGTTAGGGCTGAATGCCCAGAGTGTTTCAAAACCTGAGGGTTTCAGTGTAAAGAGGATGTGTTCTGATCTCCATAAATCTGCATTACCAGGAGTGTAGTCCCATGGGGTTCCATCTATGCTTTGTTTTTCTGTTGGATGTGAATAAAAGCTACACTTTAGAATCCCAACTTCTGGTATTGGACATTACAGTTATTGCTTCCTGTGTCCGGAGTTATTTGGGGGCCCCTGTGCAGAGTAGCCAAACCTAATCACAATGTTGAGTGACACCTTTCTCCCCAAGTTTTCAGCTTATAAAAATGGAGACACCGCATCATAGGACCCAGGACCCTCAACCTGTTCACTAGCTACACAGGCAGGGGTAGCAGCCCTTTTAGTAAAGCGCCACTGGGGGTTACATATGTAACAGCTAAGAGCTCTTTTAACATCCAAACTGTGTAGCCTTCTTTCACCTGAAGAGGAGTGGTCAGTGAAAAACACAGGAAGGGACATAGACTGGTTCAGATGAAAATCTGATACCACTTTGGGTAAGAACCTCCTATTGGGTCTTAGGACCACTTTATCCCTATGGAAGAATATGAAGTCAGGTTCCACTGACAAGGCCTGTAATTCACTAATCCTTCTGGCCGAAATAATGGCTAGCAGGAACACAGTTTTCCAGGTGAAGTATGTCAGCTCAGCCAAAGCCATGGGTTCAAAGGGGGGCTGCATGAGCTGTGCAATGCAGACATTAAGATCCCAAGCAGGGGTCGGTTCTCTAAATGGAGGATTTGTATGAACCAGACCCTTGAAAAACTTTTTAAACACATGATGAGAGGCAAGGGAAGAACCCTTCCCTGCTGAAAGGAAAGCAGAAACTGCTGCTAGGTGAACCTTTAGAGTTGCAGGCCTGAGACCTAGACCATTGAGGTGAACCAGATAATCTAAGGCTGTGGAGATGCCTGCAGAATCGGGGACAATGCCTTTCTGAGAATACCAAATGGTAAACCTCTTCCATTTGGAATCATAAGTCTATCTAGTAGATGGTTTCCTGGAAACCTTCAGGACATCCATGACTGCCTGAGAAAGATGCAGGTCTGCATATTCTAGCTCTTCAAGAGCCAGGCCCTGAGATTGAGAGACTGGAGATCAAGATACCAGATCATCCCCTGAGAAGAGGACAGAAGATTGTGTCTCTTGGGGAAAGGACAGAGGGTGAGACACTGCCAAGGACAGAAACAGAGGATACCAAGGCTGCCTGGCCCAATCTGGAGCCACTAGAATCACTGTGCAAGGCTGAGTTTTGATCTTGATCAGGACTCTGAACAGCAGAGGGAATGGAGGGAAGGCATAGAGGAACCTGCCCTTCCAATCCAAAATCAGGGCATCCTAGGGCACAGTCCCCAGGAGTGGAGGTCTGTAACAGAACAGAGGGAGCTGGTGATTGTCCGGGGCTGCAAAGAGATCAATCTCTGGAGTGACCCATCTGGAAAAGATGATCTGCAGCATGAGGGGATTCAGGGGCCATTCGTGATGTCCCTGGGATATTCTGCTCTGAGCATCTGCCAGTACATTGTCCTTCCCTAGAAGGTGAACTGCTACTAGGGAAGTCTGAAGAAAATAGGCCAGAGACCACAGTTTCATGGCTTCCGTGCACAAGGCCGAGGACCGAGTGCCTCCTTGTTTGTTGATATACCACATTATGGTCGTGTTGTCTGTTCTGACTTGGACCACCTTGCCCTTGACCGAGTCTGAGAAGCACTGAAGGGCCAGGAACAGTGCCCTGAATTTCAGAAGGTTGACGTGAAGGAGAGACTCCTGTGGAGATCAGACCCCTTGGGTTGTCAGGGCCCCCAGGTGGGCTCCCCAACCTAGGAGAGAAGCATCCGTAGTCAGAACTACTGAAGGAATTTGTGGGAGAAATGGGACTCCTTGTCTAAGGTTGTCCTGATCCAGCCACCACTGGAAAGCTTGGACCAGAGTCTGAGTCACTGGAATCAGTTTGGTAAGAGAATCCCTTTTCTTAGACCAGAAGGACCTTAGGTGAAACTGAATGTGCCTCATCTGGAATCTTGCTCCCTGAACCACTGCAGTGGAAGCTGCCATGTGGCCCAGAAGCTGGAGGAAGTGTCTTGCTGGGCGAGAGACCTGAGGTCGAAATGATGAGGCAAGATCCTCTAGGGCCTTCACCCTTGCCAGGGGTAGGAAAACTGTTGCTTGTACAGTGTCCAAATCTATTCCTATGAAGGTGAGAAGTTGAACTGGTTCGAGGACAGACTTTGGAAGATTGAGAAGAAAACCCAGGGAACTGAGTATGTCCTGGGTAGTTTGTAGAGTTGACTTGACCTATAGAGGTGACTGATCCACAATGAGCCAGTCGTCCAGATATGGGAAGATGGTGATACCCTGTCTTCTGAGGTAAGCCACCACTACTGCAAGGCACTTTGTGAACACCCTTGGAGCTGATGTTGGGCCAAATGGCATGGCTCTGAATTGGTAATGGTCTGAAGGCAACACAAACCTGCAGTATTTTCTGTGGGAGCATCTGATAGGGATATGGAAATAGGCATCCTTGAGGTCCAGAGATGCTAACCAATCTCCTGGCCTTAGAGAGGGAAGGATTATTCCCAGAGTTACCATTCTGAATTTGGGCTTTGAAACATGCTTGTTCAAATACCTTAGCTCTAGGATGGGTCACCACTCCCCTGTTTTCTTTGGGGTAAGGAAGTACCTGGAGTACAGCCCTTTTCCCTTGTGCCAAGTAGAAACCTTCTCTATAGCTCTGAGAGCTAGAAGAGAAGAAACCTCTGCCTCTAGGGCAAGGGTTTCTGAGATTGATGCAGGTGGAAAAGACTTGGCCCTCTTTTTTGGAAACTTTTTGAAGCTGAGGGCCAGTCCCTGGCTTACTACTTCCAGGACCCACTTGTCTGAGGTCACAGACTTCCAGGCCTGGAAGTAGTAAGCCAGCCTGCCTCCTACTGGAATTGGTGAGTCGACCCGGGCTGACACATCAGGGTGTCTGCTTGGCAGGAGCCTTAGACTGGGAGGAGGAGGGAGCAGCCCTGCTCATCCCCCTCCTGCCCCTCCCTCTGAAGAACCCCCTCTGTGGAAAAGGAGAGGAGGCCTGGGCTTGGTAAAAGGCCTGTGAAAAGGGCTGCCCCCTGCCCCTGGACTGCTGCTTTTGTGGAGTGGCTTGCCTTTCCTTGGCCTGTGCACTCCTGTACGTGGTCCTGCATTCATCCATTTTCTTCATGTAAGCCTCTGTTTGCTCCCCAAACAGAGAGTTACCCACTACAGGAAAATCCATAGCCTTAGTCTGGGTATCTTGTGAAAGGCTAGTACATCTGAGCCAAGCATGTCTCCTGAGAGACACAGATGTAGCCGTGACTCTAGATGCCACATCATTGGAGTCCACAGCAGCATGAAATTGCATTTTGAATGCCTCAATTCCATCAGCAGCCACCTCCTTCAGCTCTTTGGCTAGCTGGGGAAAGGCCTGTTTAGCCAGTTCAGAACCATATCACATCTGGATTTCTGGTACCTGGCTATGTAGGCCATATAATTAGCCTGCCTGAGTCCCAAAGAGGATGCCAAATACTGTTTTTTGGCCATGGCATCCACTTTCCTGGAGTCCTTATCCGGGGGTGAAGCCAAAGGGATGTTAGCCCTGTCACAGGCTGCAGCCTGCACTACCCCAACATGGCTGTTATAATTATAGAGGAACTCCATAGCTGAGCCTAATAGCATATACCTCCTGTCCATTCTTTTGTCCACAGGAGGTATTGAATTAGGAGTTTGCAAAATGTTGTGTGTCTGTTTCCCCAAGGACTTATGAAGAGAGATAGACAGCCTTTTGGACTCTGGGATGTCCATCATTTCCACAAAATCAGGCTCTTCTTCTTCCTTTGCAGCTTCAACCAAGGGAAGCTGAAGGGTTTCGGCCACCTTTTTGTAAAACAAAAAGTGTGAAGGGGACCCAGAGAGCCTGGGAGGAGAGACACCCGAGGGCCTGTCTGTGGAGATGTCCGGTTCAATGGGCACATCCAGACCCCCCTGGTCATCAACATCTTCGGGATAATCTCCCTCCCACTCCTCATAATAAGTATCTGGATCATAATCCGAAGGAGACGGATCCGACTGACCCGACTACCTAACCGGCGGTACCGGTTCGGACAGAACCGGTCTAAGCGATTGAACAATACTAATCGCTTTGGCTGTTTCATCTGCGGTTGGATAATGCGGTACAGGATCTGAACCGGTGGACTTACGTTTCCGTTTTGACGGAACCAGCCCCTCAGGGTCGGTTCTCCTTTTGCCCGAGGAGGTATCGCCTAGATCAGTAGCACCTCCTCAGATTCAGCTGCAACCGAACTGGGCTGGCCATCTGGCTCTACGGACTTCTTGGTCTCTCTTTCCTTCAGCCTGCTCAGTCTCTTATCTAGAGTGGGTTGAAGAGACAGGGATGAAGATTGGAGAGATGCTGGCAGAAAACTCACATGGAAGTGGACAGGCTTAGACTGTTAGATCATTGTAAGACCTATCAGTTAGCAATTTCCCATAGGAAGGCAGAGTTCCTGTCCAGGGAAATTGCTACAGCAAGGAATAGACCGGCCCAGCTCTTCCGGACTGTGGACTGATTGTGCAATCCAGTCTGTCTTCAAGTTGGTCGAGCGTTGTTACAATTACAGTGTGAGGAATTTGCGATGTTCTTCGCTGATAAGGTGTCCACTATCAGGGATGAGATCAGCCAGCGCTTTCCCATAGGGTCTTGCAGTGATCAACCAAGGGGCACAAATACCCAATTGACTTGGTTCACCTTCAGTCAACCCGGCAGTCATGGATATAGTGAGGATCATCCAGACTTTGCGGCCTACCTGCTGTAGATTGGATCTGGGCCCTGCTCACCTACTTGGGGGATGTGTAGAGGTTATTGGCCCAATCCTTACTGGGATAGTTGCGGTGTCACTGGAGAAAGGGATCTTTCCTGATCCCTTGAAGGAGGCAATAGTACGCCCCCTTTTGAAAAAATCCTCCCTTGATCCCGACTGCCCAGAAAACTACAGACCGGTCTCAAATCTTCCTTTTTTGGGAAAGATTGTCGATAAGGTGGTTGCATTGCAGCTGGAGGACCATTTAACTATCCACAGTATCTATGACCCTCTCCAATCTGGCTTCAGGAAAAGGCATAGTACTGAGACGGCTCTTGTTCAGGTACTAAATGATCTCCTGATGGCGAGAGATCGGAGAACTCATTCTATCTTGGTTCTCCTTGATCTCTCAGCAGCGTTTGACACCATGGATCATGGGCTGCTGCTTGATCGCTTGTGGTTTTTCTGTGGACTAAGGGGGGTGGTCCACAGTTGGTTTAAATCTTGCCTACAGGGTAGGTGTCAGAGAGTAGTGTCGGGGACTCATTCTTCGGCCTCTCACTGTCTACACTGTGGGGTGCCACAGGGTTTGGTGCTGTCCCCCGTTATTTGCGGTGTACATGCTTCCATTGGGGGACATAATAAGACAATATGGGTTGAAGTATCATTGCTACGCCGATGATTCCTAACTCTATATGTCTTTTGTGCCCGAACAGGAGTCTGAGTCAAGTACATTGTTTAACAACTGCCTCCTGGAGATACAGAATTGGATGAGTACCAATTGGCTGAAGTTGAATCTGGGAAAAACAGAGGTATTGGTGGTGGACCCGGGGGTGAGGATGTCAGGTTCATGGGCGGGAAAACCCTCAGGTTTATTTCTGAGGGAAACCCCGCTTATGGCATCTGGCCAGGTACGTAACCTTGGTGTTATATTTGATGAGGGCCTGACCCTGAGGGCGCAGGTGTCGGATGTGGTTAAATCATCTTTTTTCCATCTAAGGAATATAGCATGGGTGAAACACCTGGTTCCATCAGAGGATCTTCCTACCCTGGTCCATGCCTTTGTTGCCAGTCATCTTGATTACTGCAATGCCCTTTATCTAGGGCTGCCGGGGGTGGATATTCGCTGCTTGCAGCTGGTGCAAAATGCAGCAGCTAGGTTGTTGACTGGAAGCCCAAGGTCCAACCATATAACACCTGTGCTTCGCGAGTTGCACTGGCTGCTGGTACAGTGGCGGATCACTTTCAAGGTCATGTTGATGACCTATAAAGCTCTGCACAGGTTGGGACCCCACTACCTGGAAGAACTCCTGATTTCTTACTGCCCTTCCCACTCCCTCTGATCCTCTGGCGAGGGATTGCTAGAGATTCCCAGGGTAACCTTAAAAACATCTGGTGGAAGAACTTTTGCCTTTATGGTTCCTACCCTGTGGAATTCTCTGCCTTGCCAGATACAAAATAGCCTGACTGTGGAGGGCTTTAAAAAAGCCCTAAAAACCTTCCTTTTTAATGAAGCATTTCATTAATGTAAATTATATTGAAGTTGTTGTATATAAAATGTTATTTATTATTGTGGTTTTAATGCTGCTTATGTAATTTTGTACAGGCGCCCTGAACTTGGGAAGGGCGCCTTATAGAAATAAATTTTACTTACTTACTAGAGTGGATTTAGGAAAGTTTTTACAAACTGGGCAGTCCGTCTTGAGGTGGTCAAACCCCAGATAATAAACACAGATGAGGTGGGGGTTGGCCTTGGCAAAGGCCTCCCCACACTCAGTACAGTACTGAAACCCAGTAGGACCGGTTTTCTTTTTGGGTTTGTCAGACATGGCCAACCTACTAAATTACCCTATAGCAGTTTTCAAGCCAGGTAATAAATAAAATAACCGATTGGTTGCAAACCGTGTCACGGGTTTTGAAAAAGAACCAGAAAAGGCCTGGTTCTTTTGAAACCGATCGATACCGGAACACCACTCTAATCCCAGAAAATTTTTCTCAGAAAATAGAAGAAATACAAGGTTGGTTCCTAACCGGACTGACCAGAAAGAAATCAAGGAAAAAAGTACTTCCACACACTTTAACAAGCATTTGTCAATGCTGAACGTTCGCTTGCAGGTATTTGCAGTGGTGTTTGGCATGTATGGTGCTTTACCCTAATGCCCTGTGCGACTGCTGGTATTTGCACAATAAATTGTCAGCATGATCTTTTTGTTACCCCCATTGTGCGCTACATAGGCGGAGACACGTTTTGGGCAGGATGTGAAAAATGACAGCTGTACTGCTCATAAGGAAGTGTGGTAAAATGCCAGTGTTGAAAATCTGGAGTGGAAATATTGAAAATTCATAAACCCACGTGATGCGTGTGGAACTGTGCAACGACGCCAGAAAACAGTCATTTTAGGAATTTTTCACCAAATTTTCAACATTGCCATTTTAAAACCTCTGCTAATGAACAGTGTCACTGTGATTTTCTTACTGTGTCCCATACATTGATTTCGCACACCGACTGCGCCATTGTGCACTACATGGGCGGAAAGACATTTTGGGCAGGATGTGAAAAATGACAGCTGTACTGCTCATAAGGAGGTGTGATAAAATGGCAATGTTGAAAATCTGGAGTGAAAATATTGGAAATTCGCAAACTTACGAGCGTGCGAAGGAACTGCACAACGCACGCTCGTAAAACAGTTATTTTTAGGAATTTTTTCACCAAATTTTCAGCATAGCCATTTTAAGACCTCTGCTCATGAACAGCAACACTGTGATTTTCTTAATGTGTCCCATACACTGAGTTCGCACACCGACTGCGCCATTGTGCGCTACATGGGCAGAAGCACATTTTGGGCAGGATGTGAAAAATGACAGCTATACTGCTCATGAGGAGGTGTGGTAAAATGGCAATGTTGAAAATCTGGAGTGCAAATATTGATCATAACATAAAAGCGTGCGTAGGAACTGCCATAAGCTAAACTGTAAAACAGTCATTTTAGGAATTTTTCACCAAATTTTCAACATAGCCATTTAAGACCTCTGCTCATGAACAGTGTCACTGTGATTTTCTTAATGTGTTCCATACATTGATTTCACACACATAACTCGCCATTGTGTGCTACATAGGCGGAAACACATTTTGGTTGAGATGTGAAAAATGACAGCTGTACGGCTCTATAAGAAGGTGTGATAAAATGGCAATGTTGAAAATCTGGAGTGAAAATATTGAAAATTCGCCGACTTCGTGCGTCGCGTAGAAGACTACTTAGCGTAAACCGTCAAACCAGTCATTTTTAGGATTTTTTCCAAATTTTCAACATAGCCATTTTAAGACCTCTGCTCATGAACAGTGTCACTGTGATTTTCTTAATGTGTTCCATACATTGATTTAGTACACCGACGCGCCATTGTGTGCTACATGGGCGGAAACACGTTTTGGGTGAGATGTGAAAATGACAGCTATACAGCTCATAAGAAGGTGTGATAAATGGCAATGTTGAAAATCTGGGTGAAAATATTGAAAATTCACGAACTTCTGAGCCTCGTAGGAACTGTACAGCATGCCTTCGTAAAACAGTCATTTTGGAATTTTTGCATCAAATTTTCAACATG
This sequence comes from Neoceratodus forsteri, assembly GCA_016271365.2. Taxonomy (NCBI): domain Eukaryota; kingdom Metazoa; phylum Chordata; order Ceratodontiformes; family Ceratodontidae; genus Neoceratodus; species Neoceratodus forsteri. The sequence goes on from JADMNL010000028.1 coordinate 105,066,248, forward strand.
GGGTTTTGGGACCCTTCTCGCGAATGATGTCACTGTCATGGCGTTATTCAAGGCCGAAGGGTGATTTCGCACAGTCACTGTGCAGTGCCTGCGAAATCACCCTTTGGGCCTGAATAACGCCATGACAGTGACATCATTCATGAGAAGGGGTCCCAAAAACCCCATGTTGAAAATTTGGTGCAAAAATTCCAAAAAATGACTGAGATATGCAATAAAGTTGAAACCCCCCTATGTAGCCCATTATACAGCTTACCGGCATTTCCTCAGTTCGCGGTCAGCTTTGAAGAGTGCAGGCGTGTTCCTGGTCCACCGAAGATGCGCGCCAGAGTCCGGTAAGTATGGGGTGGGGTGTGTGGGGAGGCTGGGTGTGCAGTGGGTGGGTGCGGGTTGTGGGAGGGGTTGGAGGCAGCTGCGGGAGCCGTTTTGTTTACAGGGAAAAAAAAGACGGCGTGGGGCGTTTGCCACGCGGGTGGGCTCCCAGCATGGCAGAATATGTGGGGGGCCGAGGAGCTGGCGGGGGTTGGGCACCCCATCGGCAAAACAAACAATGTTGCCACGCTGGGGTGGGCTCCGCGTGGCAGGAAAGCTTTGGGGCGTGTGACGCGCTACGGGGAGCGCGGATCGAGGGACGGCGCGCTTTGTGCATGGCAGCGTGTTTTCCTTGAAGCAGAGGAACACCGCTGTCACATTGAGCCCTGCACCCATTGGTGCAGGACCGCCATGCCTGCTCAAGGGAGCAGTGCATTGGATGGGAGAGGCACACCTCCAAGTGTGCTACTCTCCCAAAACGTTCCTTATGCATGTGCGCAAGCGAACATAAAAAATAAACACAGTCACTACCCAGCTACAACAATACCTGTACCATAGACAGAGGCTGGAAATTGGAAAAAATAACACATAGGATGGTTTAAAACCAAACACTTTACTTTTAACCGAACCGAGCAGAGGAATCTCCGGAGCGACTTCACTGTTAGGCGGAGTAAAAAATCTGATGGTTACACTGGGAAGTACCAGAGACAGAGGTTTGAAAACTGAGCTCGAGCTTAACTCCTTACTCTCCGGGGCAGTTCAAGTGCTGGGGCTAACTGCATTAAGTCAGAATACAGCAAGACTTCATGTTGTTTGAAATAATATGCACAGTTGTTTAGCTATTATATCCCATTAGTTGTTATATCCCAAGGACATGCAGAAGCTGGGATATAATGCAATTTACGGCAATTTAAACATCAGCATATAAATAAGACCATTTCATTGGAGGGATTCTCATAATAATGAAAAAAAAACTAAAAAGATATACATCTATCCCAGTCATGTAATGGAAATTTTCTTTACCAAAATCCATATATTATTACACATTTTCCTTTTTAACTACTACTGCTAAATGAAACACCCCTGGCTATGCTGGCCCCTCTTTCCAGGGTATGGGAAGCGAAGGGTTACAGAATCAAACAAAGTTTGAACTGGATTCCTATGGAATCTGTCGAATTGGTGTTACATCAGCTGACCCAGTGATGCAGCTGCATGTCACACCTCCACCTGGAAGACTGGAGTTTGCATGCATTTTAGTGCTAACTATGAAGGAAGCTTAGAGATCCGATAAAGATGTTTGCATTGCACCCTAAACTGTGTAATTTGATTGCACAGTAGCTGAGTTAAACCTTCAATCAGGATCAACCTGATCTGTTTGCCGTTCTGAATTTTTAGATCTCAGTGTTGTTCCCATTTTTGATTCTTCACCTACCTTAACATCCTTTTTATTTAATTTATTTATGTATCTTATTTTAAGCATGTTTTACCAGGTAAGCACACGGAGTCCAGGGTTCATTTCCAGTTGCGACCTGGGGGGAGGGGAGGAACGGGATAGTGAGGAATCTTACAGCGTTCATGCATTATATACGTTACACAGTCCAAAAACAAATGAAACAACTATATGGTAAGCAGCAGCAACATGACTGGGTAGCCCCAGGGAAGGAAAGTAAAGGGTAGCACCACAGCAGTGGCACAGAGGATCACAGCAGTTAGCATCATGTGTGTCACTGGGTTAATATGATATGCATTAGTTAGATGAGTTAGACAAGCTCGAGGGGGTGGCTTATCATTGGGGACATGACGTTGGGGATTTGTAGTGGGACTTGATCAGAGCCTTGCTTGATGTGGGGGAGGGGGCAGTGACATTGACCGGAAGATTGATCCAGGTGTTAGGGAGCCTGTAGCTGATGGAGGCATGGCCTAGGTTGCGCAAGTAACGTGGGACGTGGAGATGGCGACCTGCCTCGGATCTGAACAGACAGGTAGGGTTCACTTCAGAGGAGGAGAAGAGGTTGAACAAATGTCCAAGCTGTTTCCCAGACCGACACTTGGCACCCGGGGTGGCAGTATTGCATCATTTGTCTCGTGGTGAGTGGGGACCACTCTTGTTCGTTGTATATACTGCATCAGTGGGAGCAGGAGGAACCTAGGGCAAATCTACCCAGTGCATTGAACAGGTTGTTGATTTGATCAAGGGAAGTGGAGGAAGCACCTGAGTAGACTATGTCCTTGTAGTCTAAAAGGGGAAGGACTGATTGCGCCATAATCTGTTTTCTGATTATTCAATGGTGGCATCCCTTTACTCTATATACTGTAGGGCACCTAGCTTGGTGCACGACTTGGTTACTACCTGAAAGATGTGCCCCAAAAGATCTTCCCCAAATAGTCAAGGTCCTGGACCAGGTGGAGACGAGCTATTCATAGGAGATACTGAGTTAAGCAGGGCCCATCTGGGGAGTGTAAAGTCAGAGTGGGGGTGGTAGAGCTAAACAATATGTTGGTACTGAACAATATGGACACCATTTTCTTTTGGTCCATGATGAGACTGTTATCCAAGAACCCTTTTTGTACTGCGGTGAAGTGCTGTTGGAGGTGACCCTCAGACTCAATGGGGGAGTAGAGGTGCCAAATACTTAGATAATGGTATTGTCTGCATACACATGTATGTTGTTGATAGTGAGGGAGTCGGATAGGTCATTAATGTAGGTAGTGAAGAGTAGGGGACCCAGCACTGAGCCTTGTGGGACCCTGAAGGTGAGTAGTAGGGTGGGGAGGAGCTTAGGCCAAGCTTGACAGACTGGGTTTGGTTACTCAGGTATGACTGCAACCACACTAGGGCTGAGGGAGAAACACCAGAGTCGGCTAATTTGAGTAGGAGCAGATGGTGATCCACGGTGTCAAAGGCCTTTGCTAGGTCTATATATGGTGACTCTAAGAAGGGAGGAGAAGGTTGAGTGGTTTGAATGAAAGCCAGCTTGGTAGAGAGAAGTCAGTTTGGGCATAGCAGTTCAACAGATGCCTGCTGATAAACCTGTTAAGGGTTTTGGAGAGGATGGGGAGCAGAGAGACTGACAGTAGCTGGAGGGTGCGTCAGCTGGGCCACCTCTGTGGATCGGAACTACCAGTGCATGCTTCCAGGTGCAAAGAAAGGAGCTGGTACATAGTGATCTATTACACTCAGGCTGGCGGTATAGTCTAGAGGTTAGAGTAACGGGCCATGAATGAACACGGTACATCCAGCAGGCCTGGGTTTCATTCCCACAACCTCTACTTGGCATACTGTGTGACTCTGAGCAAGTCACTTACTACCCCTCCCCCCCCAGTGCTCCTGGGTCACCCCTGAAAACAGACACTTGTGCCTAGTGGGCTTTACCTGGTTAACAAACAATTAAAAAAAAAATTAAAGTATGTAGGAATGGGGACAGCTATTGCTGTTTATTAGTGATAACAATATCTGCGTGCTTTGGTGAGTAAAAATGTGCACAGCCGAGAAAGGCAACCACCTGTTACTAGTCAACTGTGGGGTTACTTCGACTTTAGGACGTACTATGTTCACCAGTGAAGTAGTTAACTTTTTTCAGCTTGTACACATGACTCGAAAAGGGCTTCACATCTGCTTGTTGGGTTTTCAGTCATTTCCTGTCCCTTAATGCTGTGCTAGTTTTAGATTACCATATGTTTTTGTAAGCACCACCCCCCACCACCACCAGTGTACAGTCTTGCGCACCATCTGTGCCCTGTATATCACCTCCTGTACAGCCAGAAGTTAGCCCTGCCTGCAAAAGTGGTTTCTGAATGCAGATCAGCTGGACCTCTGAATTCTCTAAACCTTTGCTGTGTTAAAGGAAAACTGTCATTTTCCTAAACTCCCCCGCTCTGACATGGAGCTTTGGGAAACGAGTCTATGACTCAAAGGGTTGTAATTCTGATTTCATAAATAAATAAATAAGTCATAACCCCTAATTAGTGTTTTCATAGTGACAATTGTTTTAATAAGTGCAACGTACTGTATTTTAATTTTCCAAAGACCACAATCAGGGAACATTGTGCATGCTACATGGTATCATCTTGGGTCACAGTGCAGCTCCACACTGCTCAGTTTTTTTTTTTTTATTAGTTGTTTAACCAGGATAGCACACTAAGCTGAAAGCTTTTTTACAGGTGCGACCTGGGAGCACAGGGAAGTTAAGTGACTTGCTCAGGGTCACACAGTATGCAAGTGGAAGCTGTGGGATTCAAACCCAGGTCTTGTCTGCTAGATGTCACCAGATTTGCAGCTCAGAGCCTTAAACCACTGCGCTATACTGCCTCCTCAGTTGTATTGAAAGCATACAAGTGAGTGGTACAGCGCTGCACTGTAACCAGAGATGGCGCCGCATAGCACTTGCCATGCTCCCTGATCACAGAAAATTAAAGTTAGTTGCACTTATTAAAAAAAAATGTCTGTAATTGCAAAAACACTAATTGGGAGGGTGGGTGTACAGCTTTGAGGGATGGGGAGTTTTGGAAAATGAGTTTTCCTTTAAAATAACCAAGTCATGAGCTCTGGACCCACAGGTAGGAAGGCCCCAGTCTTAGTCGTTGCCATTGTTTATAAAGATTTTCTTTGTTTTGGTTTTTTTACTTGGGGTCCCTATCAAATGTGGCACTGCTGTGTGGTACACAGCAACAAAACAACAAAATATCAGCGCAGTCTCCAAGAGGTGTCAGTCCATCTTCGCAAAAACAATTATTTGAATGTAATCAGGAAAATGACAGTTTTAGGAGCAGGTGGGAAGTTACACCAAAAATAATGATAAAAATAACAAGAAAAACACCACAAAGCATAGTACGAACACACAGGACCAGCTACCCCAGCAAACACATAGAGAGAGTAGAAGCGCTGGGGCAGTTGGGATACTGTGTCCTGTCTATGCTTTGTGGTGTTTCTCTTGTTATGTCTAGCATTCTTTCTGGTGTGACTTCTCACCTGTTCCTGCAACTATCAAAGTTGTTTTCCTCATCACTTTCAAACAGTTGTCTTTTGAGGATGGATTAATGGGGAACAGTCCATGCCAAGAGCCTCGCATACACTCAAGTGTGGGATTGGTCCCAGTGAGTACTCTGTGTGCAAAAACATCTTGGTTTACTTACTGTTTACTGCAGTATATTAGGTTGTATCAGACTACTTTTGCTTAGTTCTAGGCTGACATCTTCTGTTACTACAAATCCCAGAATCCCCTGCAGATGGCATCAGAGCAGTAGGCAGTAGTGAGAAGATTCAGTAGCCTGCAGTGCATGTTAGAGTTTATATAAGATCAGATCTTTTGTTTGTCGGTCCCGCTGTCCTCCCTGGGCTAACTATAGTCACAGAGGACTGTACTTAGCCCCTGGAGAACAGCAGAACTGGAAAAGATCTGATTGGAGAATATAAAAGCTCTAAGATGCAGGCTATTGAATCTCTTACTGCTCTGATGTCATCTGCAGGGGATTCTGGGATTTGTAGTAACAGAAGATGTCAGCCTAGAACTAAGCAAAATGAGTCTGATACAACCTTATATGCTAGAGTAAACAGCAAGTAAACCAGAATGTTTTTGCACACAAAGTGCACATTGGGACCAGCCCCAAACTTGAGTGTGGGGGCCTTTATACTGACTGTTCCCCTTTAACACCACTTGGAGAGTGTGCTGATACTTTGTTTTGTGCTTTTTGGTTGACCACCAACATTAGCACACCAGGCTCCTGAACTCTGCACGTGTCCCCTTAGAAACATAGACTTTGACGGCAGATAAGGACCACTTGGCCCACCTAGTCTGCCCATTTCCCTACCTAGAGGATAAGCTGCAGATCCTGTTTAACCAACAGCCTATTTCTTCCTACCCCCCACAAAAACTGCCTTATAATTGTCCCATGCATTCTTGAATTCTCCCACAGTTTTAGACCCAACAACCTCCTCAGGAAGGCTGTTCCACGCGTCCACCACCCTCTGTGAAAAAATACTTCCTCACATTGCCCCTGAGCCGTCCCCCTTCTATCTTCAAATTGTGTCCCCTTGTTCTTGCACATCCCTTTTTCTGAAAGATGCTACCCTCTTGGACTTTGTTGATTCCACTGAGGTACTTAACCATTTCTATCATGTCCCCCCCTCTCCCTCATTTCCTCAAGGGTATACATATTAAGCTCCTTTAGCCTCTCCTTGTATGGCTTCTCTTGCAGACCCTGTACCATTTTAGTTGTCCTCTTCTGAACTGCCTCCATCCTGTCTATGTTCTTGCGGAGATGGGGTCTCCAGAACAGGACTTGCAGTGCTCCAGATGGGGTCTCACCATCTGTCTGTACAGAGGATAACAACTTCCTGTTTTCTGCTGGTGATGCCTCTCCCTGTACATCCCAGTATCCCCCGAGCCCTCTCTACCACCTTCTCACATTGCTTGCCAACCTTAAGGTCATCTGATACGATTACCCCCAGGTCCCTTTCCATTTCTGTTGTTGTTACTACCCCCCCCCGCCACTGTGTAATCTTCCCCTGGGTTTTTGTTTCCCAGGTGCACTTCTTTGCATTGAATCCAAGCTACCATACTTCTGACCATTCTTCCAACCTTGCCAAGTCCCTTCTCATCCTTTCCACGCCTCCTTGTGTATCAACCCTATTGCAGATTTTTGTGTCATCTGCAATGAGGCATACTTTTCCTTCCAGTCCCTCTGCAATGTCACTTATTGAGACATTAAAAAGGACTGGACCTAGTACTGAACCCTGCGGTACCCCACTAGTAACCCCTCTTTCTTCAGAGTGGACTCCATTTACAATTACCTTCTGTGTCCTGTTGTTCAGCCAATGTTTTACCCAGGCTACCACCCTGGGACCCACTCCAAGGCTGGTTAATTTGACTACTAATCTTTTGTGTGGGTCTGTGTCAAATGCCTTGCTAAAGTCTAGGTAGGCCATGTCCACAGCCCCTCCCTGGTCTACTACTTTGGTCACCCAGTCGAAATCAATTAGATTTGTCTGACATGACCTTCCCGCTGTGAACCCATGCTGCCTTGTGTCCTGTGCCCCACTGGCCTCTAGGTACTCAACAATTCTTTCCTTCAGAAGTGATTCCATCACTTTCCCTACCACCGAGGTCAAACTGACAGGTCTGTAGTTTCCTGCCTCTGTCTTGCTCCCACTTTTGTGAAGGGGAATCACATCAGCCTTCTTCCAGTCCTCAGGTACCACACCATCCTCCCATGATTTGTTATAAAGGGTAGTTAGCGGTGTCACTAGTTCTCTGCTTAATTCTTTTAGCATTCTGGGGCGAATTCCATCAGGGCCCCATAGCTTTGTCCACCTTCAGTTTTAAGAGTTCTTTCAGAACCCTTTCTTCTGTGAAAGGACTGGGATAGACCCCCTTCTCCAGAGTTCTTCTGTTAATTGGATTAGGCACCTCCCCCACTTCCTCTTTTGTGAATACTGAACAGAAGTATTCATTCAGTATCCCTGCTTTTTCACTGTCACTCTCTGCCCACCCACCATCCATTCTATTCAGCCTCAGTATCCCTCCTTTTGTTTTTCTACGCTCCCTGATATACCTATAAAAGGTTTTATCCCCCTTCTTAACTGAGTTGGCTATCTTTTCCTCAGTCTGTGCCTTTGTTATTCTGACTACCATCCCTGCTTCCTTCTGCCTTAACTGGTACAGTTCTCTGTCCTGCTTCTTCTGCGTTTCCTTATACTTCCTAAATGCTATCTTTTTCTCCCTAACCTTCACCACCACTTCTTTTGAGAACCATAGTGGCTTTTTCTTTTGTTTTGATTTGTTTATTTGCGTCACACAAAGGCTTGTTGCCTCTGTGATGGCAAATTTGATATTTCCCCATTGTTGTTCCACCCCTCCTTCTAGTCTGTTTGTTAGTGCTTTTCTAAGGCACTCTCCCATCTTGCCAAAGTCAGCCCTCCTGAAGTCCAGAACCCTCACTTTTGTATGGCTTGACTCTGTAGCTGAGTTTATTGTGAACCACACTGTTTGGTGGTCACTTGTTCCCAAATGCTACCACTTCTAAATCTGAGATCCTCTCACTGTCCCCATTTAAGTACGAGGTCTAAGTATGCTCCCTCACAGTAGGTTCCAAAACTAGCTGTCTGAGGCATGCCACCTGAAGGGCATCAAGAATGGCCCTGCTTTTGGATGTGGCTGCAGCAAGGTGCTCAGTTAACATCTGGCATATTAAGGTCCCCATCAACAGTATCTCCCTTTCTCTGCCATCCTAAGTATGCCTTCTATCATATCCTTGTCCATTCCCTCCCCTGACATGGGGTCTGTATACAACCCTGTGTGGACTGTGGTGCCATTTCCAGTCTCACGGTGACCCACAGTGCCTCCTCTCCTCCTGTTTACTCTTTGTTCAGTTGCTTTTATCCCTTCCCTTCACAAGAGCTACTCCCCTCCTGCCCTCCTGTCTCTCCTGTGGGTTGTGTACCTGGTATGTTAACATCCCAGTCATGGTTCTCTGTGTACCATGTTTCTGTGACTGCTACGATATCCAGGCATCCCTCTTCCATCAAGGCCACCAGTTCAGGGAGCTTGTTGCCCAGACTACGGGGCGTTGGTACTCATTACCCTCCATTTCTTGAAGGACTTACCCATTTTTGTCCCATCCCTGTCCTTACTGCATTTGTCACTTTCTCCATTTACCCCTGCGCTTCTCCCTATTGACATCTCTATGTTGGTGTCTATCTCACTTAGTACCCTGATTTTTTTGAGGGGGCTAGGATTTCCCTGCTCCTTTCCAGTGCCTCCCCCCTTGGCTAATTTAAATGCTTGCCAATGAAGTATTTAAACCTATCACCTAGGATCCTGGTTCCCCTCCTGGACAGATGCAGACCATCACGCCAGTATAGGCCTGCATCCATCCAGGTGGACCCCCATTCCCCAATGAAGCCAAATCCCTGAGCTCTGCACCAGTTATTCAACCACTGATTGAATCCCATGGTGTGGAGCATGCTAGCCTCATCTGTGCCATAGACAGGCAGCACCTCCGAGAAGGTTACCGTGTGTGCTATTTGTCTAAGGTGCCTCCCCATCTCCACAAATGCTTCTTGCACTGCTCTGATCCCTTTCTTAGCTAGGTCATTTCTCCCTAGGTGGACAATGACATCCAGCTCCCTCCCCTGTGCAGCTGCTCCTGTGATCCTGAGGATTTGTTCCCTGTCCCTCCAAACCATGGCGCCAGGCAGGCACCTTACCTCCCTCTCCCTTTCCTCCCCCAGTTCTACCTTCCTAACAATGGAGTCCCCCACCAGGAGTTGTTTCCTTCCCCTGTGGGGTCCCATGCCACCCTCCTGTGGGTCTCCTTTGTAGGGGTTCCCAGCATCCTCCTTGGTCTCTACTGTGGGTGCCTCCATAGAGGAACCACACTTTTCCAGAATGGCACAGAAATTGTGGAGAGGTACAACTGGAGGGATGCGCCTCTGTTCCACCACCCTCACCCTCCCTGAGCCCACTGTGGTCCAACCACTCCTCTTTCTTGGCAATCTCTGAGGCAAAAGCAGTGACTCTGGCGGTCCCTGGGTGGAAGAGGAGGTCTCACAAATCCTGACCAACTCAACTTGGAGATGAGCAACCTCCTCCCTCAGCCCAGAGAGGTGCCTGCAGATGGGACAACACTGCATCCTCCAGAACGTCTTCCAGAAGACTGCTGCTCCACAGCCACTGCACTGCACCACTCCCATCATGTCTTTTTTCTGGCCCCTTAACTGTTGTTTGAAATACTTACTCTTTCCTCTGTTTATTTTATTTTTTTCTTCCCCTACTTGCTTAAATCCAGGCTATGGAGTCTCCTTTCACTGGAAATTGCAGTTACGGAAGAAACTTACCATAACAATAGATCTTCGAGAGAGGTTCCTGCAGTAGGTCTTCACACACAGGACTGTGCCCCCCGGCGTCAGGTCCGAACGACAAACCTGTAGATAGGAACCATCAGTGGGGACCGCCCTCGACGTTGTGACGTCAGCCCGGCTACACAAGAGGCGGTCCCGCTTGCTGCTGTTGCTGGTGCCAGGTGACTGTGCTACATTGTTCGAAATGCCGTCCTTCAGATATCACGTCACCCCCCCACCACACACCCAGATCGCCATGTCCGAGTTCAGTCCCTGCCTGGTGACTGTACAGGGCCCACCTGGTTGAGGGGTTGGGTTTGTTTTTTCTCCTGCCGTGGGGAAGGGGGTTGTCGCAGAAAAATAAGAAGTTGTGCAGTGCCCCCACCCAGAGAGGATACATGGCTCAGATATTGTGTGCAGTACCAGTATACATATTAACCCCCCACCACCACCACCACCACCATAGGTTATGGCCTGTGAGCACAACTATTACAGGGTTTGTAATCCAAAGGGGAAAATAACTTGAAACCCAATTTTGTAATCCAAGCAAGGTTTCTGTAATCCAAAAGAGAAACACAAAGGATCCTAGCCAGCAACACTGGCATTTATGTGACCCACGGATGCAGCAGCTAAGTCAAGGCAGGAACTGGCACATAGCGGCATTCAGAATAGGCCCCAGTGACTGGATGGTGAGGCCCTTCAGACTCGGCTCTTAGATGATTCAGAGCAGCACAGCCCTTCTTGCTCAGCTCTCACATTGTCACAGGAGAACTTGCACAGCAGTTTCATGGTTCCAAGGGAGCCTAGACCCAAGGAGGGACCCCCACAGACTGACTCCCCAGTGGATCAGGAGTACTAAGTACTCAGGGTACACACCCCATGATCCTCTATTGCCCGATACATCCCACTATATAAGAACTAACAAATCCCCTACCTGGCGCCACAGCAGCCAATCTGGATGCAGGTCTCTATCTCTGGTCTCACAACTCAGCAACCATGCTAGGCATGGATCTCTCACCTGGATTTTTCACACAGTAGCTTCTCGGCTTTGGCCTTCAAAATGCCTCATGGGGACAGTCTCACAGTAGCTCAATTCTGCAGGTGCCCTTCAAGCACAATCTCACAGCAAGTCAAATGTGCAAGCATGAGCCCAGGGAAGGGCTATAGAATCAGGCCTGAGCCTGGTAGGTGTCTAGCTCTCTCAATCAGCAATAGATCTGTTCTGTTCAGTATCTCCAGACAAACTCTCTCACCTATCCAAGCCCAGAAGCTTCTCTCCCAAGATACAGCATTTAATTGGCTCATCAACCTGTCCATCACACCCCTAGCCCCTGTCCTAGGCTCTGATTGGGTTTGAAAGCCCACCTCAATTAATGAGGTGTGCTATGTCAAGGTGAACTACAAGCCTTTGAGTGCAGGTTGGCTGCTAGGGTCAGAGGGCACCAATATGGCCAGTATTCATGAAGGAACCAGGGCTCCAAACATCTCTATTTGTATTCACTGGTATTTATGCCCCCAGCCTCAGCAAAGGATTAAACAGCAGGAGTAGAGTATCTAGAAGAGACAAGGACCTTGTTTCCATGTAAATAAACCAAGTAATGTAGAATAAATGGAACAGAAATACAGGAAATTTATAAAAAATAGTGTAACCCCCCTGCAAATGGGGGTTCCCAAAAGACTTCCAGGAGCTTGCTTGAATGCTCCAAGCCTGAATGGTGTTTGGCGTTTAAGCCATTTATCAGTGAGTGTTTTTAGAGCCTCTGGTACTGTCTCTTTAAGAGCTGTCTGCTTGCAGACATAATTAGTTTGTATGGGGGGACTGTGTGCTTCTCTGTTTAGTACCACTTGAGCTGCTGCCAATTCACTCCATTTTTGCAGTCACTAGGAGTGCAAGGAACCTATCTGAAAGATGTAACTGTTTGCCAGAAATCATTTACAGTAATAATGAAATTACAGTTTGTCTAACCTGCTTTCTTTGCAGTCAGAACTGTGTCTGCCTAGTTCCCCATGCTGGTTTTGAACTGCTGAACTGGACCAATCAGTGTGGGGTAAGCTAGCTCTAAAATGGTGCCTTGGGCCGAATCAGAACTTGGACTCATAATCTGAGCCAGCCCCAAGAGGATTGTATGGGCAGTGACTCGGGAGATGTAGTTTAGACTTGCGCCTTTTGGACCAACAGCAGCAGTCTATTGTGGTGACAGCCAATCCAGTCAAGAACTGGGAGGAACTAAAAGGAAGTGCCGGTTTGTCTGTTGGAGTTTCAGTTTTAGATCTGGCAGTGAAGGGAAAGAAACCTGTGCTCCTTCAGTGCACAGTTTCAGTCAAAAACGTGTGTAAGGCCCAGAGTTCCGGTCTGCAGCTTGTGTAACTGCTTGTTAGGACTGAATCCGTCCTGTGAAAAGAATCAAAGGATCTCTGAAGAGTAGAAACCAGGCTCACCCTAGAAGACTGAAGAAATTGTTGAATTGCACTTCGGTCTGTCAGGAACTGAATCTGCTGTGTGTTCTCCGGGTATTGTGCAGTAATTGCGATCGGGATAGAAAGCAGCCTGCCTGGTATAGTACTTTCTTTTTACCATATAAATGTGTGAAGAGTCTCGTGGAGCTCAAAGTAGCCCTGCTGATGTTGAAGGACCCTATCTTGTTTGGAGGTCGTGAGTACTAATTCAGAGTCGCTCCTGTTGAATTGCCACATTAAATCCAATGGAATCACTGTACTGCTGACTGTTTAAGCTAATTTTCTTTTCACTGTGTGAAGGGCCCCTACCAGCTGCCACAGTTTGGACTAGCCACTAGGGCTTGGGTACCCAGGGACAGTAACTGGTAGGGATAGGCCTGTGCACAGAGCCATAGGTAGATAGTAAAGTGATAAGCTAATTAACCTGATTTCCCCTGTCCTTGTTATATCCCCTAAATAAATCAGAGCTGCTTGTTTCAGCAAAGTTATACTGCCTGAGGTATTTGTCTATGTTAAAGTACTGTACTGTGATTGTTGCACTGTATCTTATTTCACAGGAGGTCCCAGTGCGGAACCAGACCTGGGGGTAAGTGTATACTGTGAAGGTAATTCTGATATATTGTGTGGGCCACTAGGTGGGAAGAAGGGGTTGCAGTGTCCCAGAGGGCTGTGACCAAGTTAGTTTAACTATTGCAAACCCTGACCTCTGGGTGGAGGCACCGCCATTGGATCCAGGCCTCTCAACCTGTTGGTGACAAATCAGGCGGGGTAGTAGCCCCTGGGATAGCCATCTAGGGGTTACATCTTGGAGGCTCACCGCTGGGATTGTGTGTCCTCTAGTGGCCATATTCTGAACCACTGTTAAGAAAAAATGGGTACCCGACAGAAGTGGCTGTGCACGGCTGGTGGAGTGGTGTACTAGGGAGGAGATTGACCCCCAAAATGCTATGCTTATCCTGGACAGCCCCTGGGTATCAATACGGACACTGTACAGGAGTATTTCCAAGGTGGAAGGTTTACAAAACCCTGTGGTGGTGGATCGGCATGCTAATCTGCTCACCCACACTTTCCTGGCCCTAGTAGAGTTTAAGGATCCCATAGATAGCTCCAAAGTGCCACAGACCATTACCCCAGAGGAGCCCTCACTGCCTGGAGAGTGATAACTAAGTACAGTAAAGACCCGGGGAGAATGAGCCCCACCACTGTCTGAAACTTTTGAGGAGAAATTTGCTAAATGGTTGCTGGGGAAGGAAAAGTGGAGGACTTGAAGAAACTATTCTTGCCACCTGGGGTGTTCTCCCCAACACCTCTCCCGCTCAGTACCCGTAATGGTGGCTAAACCAATGCAGACTCTATTTCTGCACCTGCCATTAGTCACGACTCTTAACGAAGGTTGAGGATCTTCTCTGGCACCCTCCCACCCCCAAGGGGAGGATGACTGGGAGACCTGGATGAACTATGTTGCCCCAAGTGCTAGAATGGCAATGCTCGGGAAGCAGCGAAAGAGGGTTAGTGAGAGCCTCGAGGTCCTGCCCTGGCTACCATCCGTGCTAAGCGGGCCAGTAACCCTGAAGTGACTGCACAGGCCTATCTTGAGGCTTTGGAGAATGTGTATGGGGCCCAGATTCTGATGAAGACCTATGGTGGAGAGTAAGAGATGCACAACAGTACCAGGGAGTTGTTGTCTGTGTATGTATCTCGGCTGGAAAAATTGTTGCAAGAATGCCTCAGAAAGGGTAGTTTGCCAGCGATTGAACTGGACGAACCAGGCTGGACAGGATCTTAAGTCTGCCCCTTCTCAGAACTGCTGTTGCTTCATTCGCCTGGCAAATCGACTGGAATCCCCACCCTCTTATGATGAGTTAATGAGAGAAATTGAGGAGTTGAGAAAAGCGACCTCGGGAGGGACCTGCACCAATAGCTGCGGCTATGACCAGTGACTGAGGTGGCCCATCAAGTGAAGTTCAGGGGCAGAGGTTGGCAGTCAATGAGTGCTCTGATAAGGAAAAAGATATGCCACAATGGCGCGAACTGTTGAGAGAGATCCGGAATTAAAAACAGTCCCTTTATGAAGGCCACGCCTGCAAATGCGGCCCGACCTATATCCGACTGCATCTGCTATGGGGGTGGGATACCCACCCATGTATCTCCTACTGATAACAGCTCGAACTCGATTCCTTGACCATGGAAGTGGAGAAACTGGCGAGATGTCTCCAAATGCTTATCGACACAGACAGAGATGGCACCAAGGTTTCCAGTTAGTAATACCCTGCCCTGGCTCCAGTGTGGGCGCCTCGGCCAGCTCAAACTCCAGAAAGTATGTTTTGCTATAATTGTGGGAAAGATGGGCACATGAAAGGAATGCGGTCCCCAAAGACACTGACAAAAGTTGCATATAGGCTACAAGGAGAGCTTCGGAGAACAAATCAGTGGTTAAGAGGTGCGAAATGATCCAGTGAGGCACCAAAATGCTAACTCACGTCCTTTGGCAAGGTCAGTTGCCCAGGCCCCCACTACCGCCTCTCCAGACTGGTCCAGAATAGTGGGTCCTCCATGGAGACCACTGTAAAGGTGAATGGAGTGTCTACAAGAGCTGTATTGAGACAGTGGCTCCCAAGTGACAATTATGTTCCAGGATTGGTATCAGAAGCATTTGTCAGGCGTGCCCTTCCATTAGAAGGACTGCATGTATGGGGGTTAAGTGAGAAGGCTACCCTATTCCAGGTATATCCTAATTTGGCTGTCTTTCCCCACCTCCGTGGCTGGAGTGGCTGAACAAGTAGAGACCCTAGCCTTAGTGTGTCCCCCACTGGACTGTATGATGGTGTCCCTTTGTTGATTGGAACAAATGCTCATATGTTCGGAAGGCTGGCACAGTTGTGTTATGAAAACAGGGTCAAAGACTAGTAGAGCTTTAAGAGTTCCAGCTTTAATTAAGAAGGCCTATGAGGCACAGAGAGATGCTGAAAAAATAGAACCAGAGGAACCGGTCGGAATTGTATGGAAGAAGGATCCTGAGTCTCTGATCCTGGCGCCAAATGCCCAGTGTACCTTACAGGGAGAGGTCCGTATCAGAAAGGATGTTAAGAATAAAATATTAATGTTGGATGCACCAGGCGATGGAAAATTGCCAGAGGGACTGCTGGTCAAGCCTAGTATTTTGCCCGCTAGAGCCCATGCTTATGCCAGAAGGTAATGGTCCAAGTTCATAATGTGTCTGAAAGAGACATTCGGTAAATAGAGGTTGCATCCTGGCTAATGTGCATTGTGCAGACACTGCAGTGCTGCCCAGCAGCAAGAGTTCAAGGAAGAATGACAGAGTAGCGCCTGACTTGTTTGATTTGCGACTCCCGCTGCCAGCTGAATGGAAAGTGAGGATCAGTGAGAAGCTTGCCCAGAGAGACCAGGTGTTTTCTTTAAAGGAATGGGATGTAGGATGCGTGCAGGAGCTGAGCACAATATCCGGCTGCATGACGAAAGACCATTTCGTGAGAGGTCTCGGCAGCGCCTGGCACCTGCTGACATAGATGATGTGAGACGGCATCTGCAAGAAATGTTACCTGCTGGTGTAATACAAGAATCCAGAAGCCTTATGCTTCCCCATTGTGGTAGTGAGGAAAAAGAATGGAACAGTAAGGATGTGTGTGATTATCGCACCTTAAACGTGGGACTATCCTGATCAGTACACAATGCCCCATTCAGGATGCTTGGACTGCCTAAGCAGAACAAGTGGTTCTCTGTGCTGGATCTCCGCAGTGGGTACTACCAGATCCCGATGGCCCCAGAGGACTGTGAGAAGACAGCCTTTATCTGTCCGCTTGGCTTCTATGAATTCATGAGGATGCCTCAAGGGTTTCAGGTGCCCCAGCCACTTTTCAGCGATTGATGGAGGCGTGCAGTGGGGACATGAACTTACTAGAGTGCCTGGTATACCTAGATGATGTTATTGTGTTTGGCAGCTCACTGGAGGAACATGAGAGCAGATTATTTAAGGTATTGGACCGACTGGAGGACTTTGGCCTAAACTGTCCATTGATAAGTGTCAATTCTTTCAAACATCAGTAAAGTATGTGGGACACATAGTATCCACCGAGGAATAGAGACCGACCCAAGTAAAGTTGAGGCCTTGACCACCTGGCCTGACCCAAAAATCTAAAGAACTGCAAAGATTCCTGGGATTCTGTGGTTATTATCAGGCTTTCATCAAGGACTATTCAAGAGTGATCCGCCTTTACTTAACCTTACTCAAGGGTATCCCCAACCCACAAAATACCAAAGTCAGCGTCCTCAAGACTGAAAGAGTGTATTTTCGTCAGTGAAGTATTTGGGGCCCACTGGACTCCTGATTGTGAGATTGCTTTTCATGAGATCATTTATCGACTTACCCATGCTCCAGTGCTGGCCTATGCCGATCCAAGAAAACCTTATGTCCTGCACACTGATGCTAGCTTGCAAGGGTTGGGGGCTGTGTTGTACCAAGAGCACGAGAATGGCCTGAGACCAGTGGCCTTTGCCAGTAGAAGCCTGACCCCATCCGAAAAGAACTATCCTGTACATAAGTTAGAGTTCCTAGCTTTGAAGTGGTCTATTGTTGACCAATTCCATGAGTACTTGTATGGGGCTAAAATACTAGTAAAACTGACAATAATCCTTTGACCTATGTGCAGACCTCAGCTAAGTTGGATGCCACTGGCCATAGGTGGCTTTCTGCATTATCTACATATGACTATGCTCTCGAATACCGAGCAGGTCTGAACCACATAGATGCTGATGCTCTCTCCGGAGGCCTGTTCCCCAGAATGATTGGGTCCGATTGGCAGAACCTGACATGGGCACTCTGCGAAGTTTGACAGGAGGAACAGATGTCCACGGATGCAGTGGACTGCATGGTGGATTGCTTGGGACCCTCTGAGAATTGCATACCTGCTGCTTATTGCGACTTTTCTGCAATAGACATTGGTGCACTGCCTCAGCTGGACAATGACAGTATTCGGCGGGCTCAATCCCATGATCCCATGATCAAAGCAGCTTTAGAAGCCCTCTATGCAGGAAAAGATGTGTCCAAATTACACTCCACTGATTTGAGAACTGCACTGTTATACAAAGAAGGTCCTAAGTTGAAACTGATCAATAAACTGTTATACAGAGAAACAGTAGACAGAGGGGGACAAGTAGACAAACAACAACTAGTGCTGCCTACTGCCTTTCGAGACTCAGTACTGAGGTCCTTGCACAACCACATGGGGCACCTTGGTATAGACAGAACACTTGACTTGGTGAGATCCAGATTCTATTGGCCTAAGATGGGGGCTGATGTGGAGCAACACATTCGAACTTGTAATCGCTGCTTACAGAGGAAAGCTTTGCCCCAGAGGGCTGCCCCCCTTGTTAACATCACCACCAGTGCACCCATGGAGCTGGTCTGTATTAATTTTCTGAGTTTGGAGTCAGATCAAAGAAATATCAGTAATGTGCTGGTGGTCACTGACCATTTCACGAGATATGCCCAAGCTTTCCCCACCAAAGACCAGAAAGCATCCACTGTGGCCAAAGTACTTGTAGAAAACTTTTTGTTCACTATAGGGCTCCACAAAGAATCCATTCTGATCAAGGAGAGGCTTTGAGAGTCGTCTGATCAAAAGATGCTTTCTCTGTGGGAGTCCGAAAGTCCAGAACCACTCCTTACCACTCCCAGGGGGACCCACAGCCTGAACATTTCAACCGCACTTTGCTAGATATGCTAGGCACCCTGCACCCAAAGGACAAGCCTAGATGGAGCCAACAAATTAGCACCCTGGTACATGCTTATAACTGCACCAAAAGTGATGCCACTGGGTTCTCCCCTACTGCCTGATGTTCGGAAGAGCTCAACTACCAGTAGATGTGTGTTTTGGGGTCTCTCTGATGGGGTTCAAGCTGACAACTATTTACAGTATGTGCAAAGTTAAAGGCCCAGCTAACTCATGCGTACCAACTGGCTCAAACCATGGCTGCCAAAAGAAATCTGGCCAACAAGAGCGGTATGATAAAAGGTGAAAGCACAGGAACTCCAGGAGGAGATCGGGTATTGCTAAGAAATCTGGGACAGCATGGCAAACACAAGATTGCTGACAGATGGCACCATCTCCCTCACATTGTAGTGGGCAAACTAGATGATCTGCCAGTGTACAAAGTAAGGCATGAGAACAATTCAAAGATGTAAAACAATGCATAGAAATCATTTACTGCCCATTGGACAAATCCTGATTGAGTCTGAGCTAGAAGATGCCCCTCTGGACCAGTGACTAGAGGCTGCTGCTAGAAAAGATCAAGAAGTCTGCACTTACAGAAGCAGAGTTAAAGTGTTCCCCTGCACAAGTCCCAGTTGAGCATGACTGTCAGTCCATATCAGAAGAAAGTGAGTGACTTTGAATACTATCCTTCTTACAAACTGAGTCAATTGTTTGGGGCAATCCTAGTCAATACTGGAGACAAAGCTGGGCCTTCTGGACTGTCTAAGCCCCAGCTTCATCCCTGGAGCCAATGCTCCCAGAAAGTGAAGTGCAAAGCATCAGATCAGATGAAATGGAATCATTGGTTGAACTGTTTGAGCTTTCAGGAGGAAAATGATAGATTGGGGCAGACTGGTGATACACCGAACAAGAAGAGTATTTTGAGTGCCCTGACAGTCCACTGCCAGTGTCCGAAAGCTCTCCATGCGAGCCAAATGTTGTGGACTCAGAAACTGTAACTCCTGGAGCTGAAAGTGCCCCAAGTTCTAGCCTCTCTACCCCCATGGAGACTCCCCTGACAAGTGAGGACAATGCTGAAAATAAGGCTCAGAGTGCAGAGACTGTAACAGTTCCCCCTAGAAAGACTGGTCGAGCTGTAAAGCCTGTGGTGCACCTCAGTTATGATTCACTTGGGAGGCCTGTGGACTTGCCTCTCAATGTTGTCCATAAAGGGTGTATGTCCCGAGCTCATTGCCCAAACTGAGCATCAGTGCTAACTCCAAGTTACTTGTGTTGCCCTCTAAGTATGGTGCCCTTGCCCTGTCCAGCCCAAGGTAACTGATAGGAAGGGCCCCTCTCTCAGGTTTCATGTACAAGAGGTAATACTTGAGTTATGGTACAATGTGTCTGTAATACTGTGTAAAGAGTGACGACTGCAATGTTTCAGAAATGTGTTCTTGGTAAAATGATGTATTGACTGATGATTACATGTGTGAACCTAATGCAAATGTATATGGTTGCAGTTGAAACTTATGGGGGTACTTGCTTGGCCGCGGACGTCCAAGCTTTCCCGAAACCAGGAAGGTGTAACCCCTTGCAAATGGGGGTTCTCAAAGACTTCAGGAGCTTGCTTGAATGCTCAAGCCTGAATGGTGTTTAGCGTTTAAGCCATTTATCAGTGAGTGTTTTTAGAGCCTCTGGTACTGTCTCTTTAAGAGCTGTCTGCTTGCAGACATAATTAGTTTGTATGGGGGGACTATGTGCTTCTCTGTTTGAGTACCACTCGAGCTGCTGCCAATTCACTCCATTTTTGTAGTCACTAGGAGTGCAAAGGAACTTATCTGAAAGATGTAACTGTTTGCCAGAAATCATTTACAGTAATAATGAAATTACAGTTTGTCTAACCTGCTTTCTTTGCAGTCAGAACTGTGTCTGCCTAGTTCCCCATTCTGGTTTTGAACTGCTGAACTGGACCAATCAGTGTGGGGTAAGCTAGCTCTAAAATGGTGCCTTGGACGAATCAGAACTTGGACTCATAATCTGAGCCAGCCCCAAGAGGATTGTATGGGCAGTGACTCTGGGAGATGTAGTTTAGACTTCGGCGCCTTTTTGGACCAACAGCAGCAGTCTATTGTGAGTGACAGCCAATCCAGTCAAGAACTGGGAGGAACTAAAAGGAAGTGCCCGGTTTTGTCTGTTGGAGTTTCAGTTTTAGATCTGGCAGTGAAGGGGAAAGAAACCCTGTGCTCCTTCAGTGCACAGTTTCAGTCAAAAAACGTGTGTAAGGCCCACAGTTCCGGTCTGCAGCTTGTTAGGACTGAATCCGTCCTGTGAAAAGAATCAAAGGATCTCTGAAGAAGTAGAAACCAGGCTCACCCTGTAGAAGACTGAAGAAATTGTTGGAATGCACTCGGTCTGTCAGGAACTGAATCTGCTGTGTGTTCTCCGGGTATTGTGCAGTAATTGCGATCGGGATAGAGAAGCAGCCTGCCTGGTATAGTACTTTCTTTTTACCATATAAATGTGTGAAGAGTCTCGTGGAGCTCAAAGTAGCCCTGCTGACGTTGAAGGACCCTATCTTGTTTGGAGGTCGTGAGTACTAATTCAGGGTCGCTCCTGTTGAATTGCCACATTAAATCCAATGGAATCACTGTACTGCTGACTGTTTAAGCTAATTTTTCTTTTCACTGTGTGAAAGGGCCCTAAACTGCCACGGTTTGGACTAGCCACTAGGGCTTGGGTACCCAGGGACAGTAATTGGTAGGGATAGGCCTGTGCACAGAGCCATAGGTAGATAGTAAAGTGATAAGCTAATTAACCTGATTTCCTGTCCTTGTTATATCCCCTAAATAAATCAGAGCTGCTTGTTTCAGCAAAGTTATACTGCCTGAGGTATTTGTCTATGTTAAAGTACTGTACTGTGATTGTTGCACTGTATCTTATTTCACAGGAGGTCCTAGTGCCGGAACCAGACCTGGGGGTAAGTGTATACTGTGAAGGTAATTCTGATATATTGTGTGGGCCACTAGTGGGAAGAAAGGGGGGTTGCAGTGTCCCAGAGGGCTGTGACCAAGTTAGTTTAACTATTGCAAACCCTGACCTCTGGGTGGAGGCACCCGCCATTGGATCCAGGCCCCTCAACCTGTTAGTGGCAAATCAGGCAGGGGTAGTAGCCCCTGGGATAACGCCATCTAGGGGTTACAATAGTTTTACTTGGTACCTTTCATACAGACTATACGCCAAAGCACTTTACAGTATAGGAGAGGGAATGGACAGAATGTTGCTGCCATTTAGACACACTGGGAGACATAAACAGCACAGAGACAGAATAAAGAGATTACAGTGAGGCTTAGCACAGGGTGGTTATGTGCCTTGCTCAGGGTCTCACGCAATGTTAAGATTCCAGGTTCAGGACAGAGACAGCTTGCAAATCCAAAATGCCCATAATAATTCATGGATGGATTTTGAGGGTGTCCCATTGCTGCTAAACACTTCTGCCCATGTGTGTTTTTTCAAACTACCTCTGCTGTGAGCACCCTCATTTTTCCAAAATCTGACTGCTGCATAAGTGTGGTGTATGTCCCTGTTTTCATTTTTCCCCTTTTTTCCCCAGTGTTAAACATGATAATGTTACAGTGATCACTGTTCCGCAGTGTTTCTCCAGTTTTCATATATGTGACCAAATTATCCTTATTGCTAAACATCAGATCAACAGATGTGGTGGAAACTAGAATAGTGGGGGGCTTCAAGCATGCATGGGTTAAACACGGGTATATTAGAAAAGAGGCAGGAAGGTGGGAGGGTCACCAGAGACCAGATAGGGTCTGCGGAGGCAGGATAGGCAGGGAACATCTTGGCAGTCTGGGTGAGCCAAAAAATCATTTTCTGTTGACAAATTCTATGTTTCTAACTGTGGCTCACTCCCTACTGGTACTCTTAATGCAAAGTATCAGACAGCAGTCCTCCATAATATCCCCAAATGGCCACTTCATCTGGTCATAGCAACTCCCATAATTATCTACAAATGTGATGTCACAGAGGAATATGCTTTCAGCAAAGGGTTAAACAGCAGATTCAGGTCAACTTGAGTGGACAAGGATCCATTTCCCAGAATAATTATCCTAGTAACAAAGGGAGGAGAAACGCAGACACCAAATCAGGTATAGAATAAATTGTGTCTAAATGGTATGTTTTCAAGGTTTTCTCTGAAGTGACATACTCATCCAGCATGGTGGCACAGCGGTAGCACTGTCACTTGTGACACTAATGACTGGTATTCTGGAACAAGCCTGGAATGATGGGGAGCCAGCTGGGGTAATGAGGACTGAGAATGCTTGTGGACAGTCTTCAGCAAGGGAGGGTTACACTCTCCCCTATCACATCACCACCTGGGTGACACCAGGTGTTAGTGATGATGCAGGCGGACAGCAACAAAGGAGGGAGCCAGACTGCTCTGCGTAGTCTCACACATACATGCATATACTGTACATACCTAGGAGCCCTAGTTGGCAATGTCCCTGAGGAAGAAATGCAAGAAGGACCTCAGTGTGTGGCAGAATGGCACTGGCACTCTGTAGCCCCACCACTCCTGACTGTCCACTGATCCCCATACCTGATGGTAACCGTGACTGACAGTACTCTGGAGGGAGTCCACCACACAAGGGAAATTCACTCATTGGAATATATCTCCATGGACTCCCTGGGACCAGGACTTTGACACAGATGGGGGGGGGGCTCTGGGAGGTGTTTAGGCCGAGGAAGAGTAACATCAGTGACCGGGAGAACAAAAAAATTTATAAAACAAAAGTGACACTCACTTTTTTTATTTTCTGTTTTATACCCCTTCTGCTCTGAGTCACCCCCTTTTGTGATGCTCCCCCACAGACATATCACTTGTCTTCCCTAAGACTTACCCCAAGCCTACTTCATCCCCCTTGACTTTTCCCCAAACTGCAGGGTGATAGGTCCTCAGTCTTCCCGATAGCCTTTTGTGACATTTTCAGCCAGCTGGGGTGCCGCAGTCGAAGATGAGGAGCCTGTGGAGGGAGAAACCCTTCATCCTGCTCAATTTCCCTCACTGCTTCCGACCCGTAGGACATCGGTATGCACGGTGCTCAAGAGGACTGAAGCATGCGCATGGAGGCGCAACACTGAACCCAACCGATCAGCCTCTGTCGTGCTTCCATCCACGGTCACCTAGGTGGCAGCTGTGCAACAGAAGCAGTGACCCTACCTCACTGGAAAAGGAGCACACCCTCATGGCAGCCCTCAATGATAGTGACTCATTCCCAAATACAGATTGCAGCACCACAAGCATTAACCCTACTGCTATGCCAGTTGGCTGGCATGAAAAACTCACTTTTAGGTCACAAGGAACCAGTGGCAGGACTGGACCTGTGAGTTCCTGTAGGGATGTAAAACATCCTGAGCTTGTGGGACGGGACACTGTATAAACACATTTTCTCCGGGACTCAGCTGGATTATCCCCAACCCCGCACCCCTCTTCCTCCTCTAATTTACCGCACATATCTTGAAAGAATATGTACTTCATTCTTGTGACAATGACTGACCCCAAGGCAGTTATTAATTACCTCTCTTACATGTTATGCGTAACTGCTTGTGATTTCAACCTCTTAGAAACTGTTTGAGTCCAACTAGTATTCCAGTGTTAGCTTGCCATATTCTCTGTCAGTGTTAAATTGTAAAATTGTATCTGTTTTGTTTGAATCTGTATGTATTTACCATTGTATATGTTTATTGGTCAAGCCCAGCTAGTATTCCTATGTTAGATAGCCATGTGCTCTGTCATTGTTAAAATATTCCATTGTATCTGTTTTATTTGTCTTCTGGACGTGGAACCTTTGTA
Organism: Neoceratodus forsteri; assembly: GCA_016271365.2. NCBI lineage: Eukaryota > Metazoa > Chordata > Ceratodontiformes > Ceratodontidae > Neoceratodus > Neoceratodus forsteri. Next base: position 105,090,429 of record JADMNL010000028.1, read on the forward strand.
AAAGAGCTGTTAGCTCAAGGGTTAATTCTGAAACAATAAGTAAATAAATAAACTTGCCTTCTCTGTTCAATGACCTAACTGCTAAGCCACAATGCATTTAGGTCTCATCAGTAGTTGACATCACTGAGAAACAGGCAATTCTAAAATCCCACCAGGCAGTGGGATGCATCTCATAGAAGTAGCCTGGGTGCCCAGAACATCCCACCCCATCTTGCTTCCAACATGTTTTCTTAAAGATTTTTTTTGTAAGCCAGGACTAAATTATTGGAGGTTTTTCGACCCCCGCCCCCATTCCCAAATACTGGCTATGCCACAGCACGTGTACTGAACAGTCGAAGAGACAAACGCAGGTTTAAATCCCAGCACTGGGTTTATATGAGCTCTTTCAGTTGTAAAATTGGATAGACACAGGACTCGTACTGTAAATAGAGATTTGCATCTCAGTCTAGATAAATTGCAAACTGACACCCTGTAGTACGCAACCTGTGGAGTCCATTACAGTACTGAATTGGCAGGTTTATTACTACTGGAACCCTGCATGGAACATTTTCTTCTGTAAAACGTGTGCAATACAAGAATAAGATGCCACATTAAATTTACATATGAAATTTGATGCAGCTGTGCAGGTTTATGTGCCGTCTCCAAATAAGCCTGCTCCCAGAGTCCTCGGAAAACTTTAAAGCTTTCACATTAAATTTACAGCTACAGGTGGTGCAGTCAGTCCAGGCCACTGTAAAGAGGTCAGAGGAGACACACGAGGTAACATACTCTCAAAATCCTCAGTCAATGTAATTTGATGAGTTTAAAGTTTTTTATTATTTATTTTGGGGGCTAGAGAGGCCTATTATGGTCCAGCTGTAGAAGAAATTATATTTTTTCTCCCCATGGAGACAAGAACACGATGAGCCAATAAAATCTTGTTTAAGCAGAATTTAGGACCTGATCCTCATATGGTTCAAAAACTGCTGAATGCCCCCCATGTGCAGAAGGTGCACCATCAGGGCACCCTGCAGTATCCACAAATGGGGATACAGGCCCCCCTCTGCACCCAATCGGGCCTGCATGCCTTGTCATGCAGGTAGGTGGGAATGGTGCAGACCAGGGGATGGGGTCTGGGCTCTGTCTGATCCTAGACGAGACTGCTTTGGTATAGAGGGCGGGCAGAGGGGAAAGCAGCTCCACCTGGCCATGAAACCAATCATCATGCCCGATTGATTATCCCCCCCATCCAGCCCCCAGCCCTAGGAGCCTCTGCTGCAGGCTGGTGGCATCACTAGCTCCAACTGGTGTCATTTCATATATGTTATATTTCCTGTCAGTATATGTCTGTCCAGGAGGACTGCATATCCCGATGTGCCTGCCCCCCCCAACACAGACAGGGGTCCAGTCACAGACCAGTACAGGCATCCAGCTCAATGCCCATGGTCCAGACCCACTCTGCTTACTACACCCTGGCCCAACACGTGGCTCTGCACTGGCAGACTGCAGGGGGCAGGGACTGTAGATGCCGGCAGGTACGCAGACACCTGCCGTTGTAGGGCAGCACCCCCCAGATACATGCAAGTTGCAAGTATCTGGGGTGCATTTAAGGATCGGGCTCTAAGTTAAGATCAGTTTGTCAAACATTACTTTTACAAGGATACTGCATGCCAGCTATTCACTGCTTTTAAATCTGCAAGCAGTAACAGTAACACTTTACTTTTTAGTGGGAAGTATAAATGTAGAAGTAAGTGGCCCTGATAATTCAAATGGTTTGTGCCTAGCTCTAATCAGTAGCACTGTCGCTGTGCCCATTTAGCACCCGTTTCCCATATGCAGTGGGTAGCACTATGCCTGCAATTAGCACTAGTGGGCAAGGACAAAGAATATAGATGCAGTGCTGAAACAGGGGTGATGTGCATATCATGCACAGTGTGATATTCAAAGCTTTAGTGCTGCACCAGTGGAATAGTGACACTCCCCCCACTGGAATGGCCTGTGCTGTGGCCGACACCAGCGGTGCCAGAGACCATGGCTGAGGCTTCCAGCACAGCAACAGACAACCCTCCAATGCCATCCGCAAAGGATTGCCGCAATCTCCTAAAGCTGGCATCCACAGACTGTAGCAGTTCACCAAAGGCCTCCATGTGCTTCACATGGCAAGCCTCTGCCCGCTGCTTGATGACCTGCAGCATGTGTCGTATGAGGGCCAGTAAGGACTGCACAACCTCCTGTGCCCCCATGTCTGACTTCAGCAGCTACCTGCTGGTGCCTCCTGCTGTCGACATGTCGTGTTCTGGGGGGCAGGTTCAGGCTGCACCCTGGGCAGTTGCGTTGCCCCAGTGTGCATCATAGCCTGAGCTGTGCACTGGTTTGTTGGCAGCATAGCGGTGGCTGGAATGATGGGTTAGCCTGGGAGATCAGGCTGTGGCCAGGCCGGTGGCAGCACATAGGGAGACAGGGCATGGGCCATGTTGTGTGAGGGGTCCTGAAGTGGCACAACTTTGGTTATGCCAAGGGCAGTGGCCGGGGGCATCACAGTGATGGTCATGCTGGGGAGGGTGGGCTAGGCCCCATCTGTAGGGGGACTGGCAGGGACAGGCAACCCCTTTTGGTTCAAGCTGACCAGAGGGGTCCACTGTCTGGAACTGTCACTGTCTGTCCCCCATTCCTCAGTGAATGTCTCGGTATCTTCCACACTGATGTCCTAGTTTCTGTCCGCCCTATTATGGGTGGGTATTAGGGACAGCAGATGGTGTGCTTGGCCTGGGCCCTCCTCAGTGACAGTGTCCTCCACCATGGATTGGGGTTGCTGGGAGAGGAGAGGAGAGGAAAATATTGTAGTGATGTACATACCTCTTTTCTGACCATGGCAGCATGCATTCCCAGTGCACTGTATCTTGCCACCCATGCCTCCCATGCTGTGCAGTAGCCACACACCCCTACTGCAGTACACACCACATGCACCCCATTACCAGTGATCACACAAGAGACAACACATGTGGCATGGAAGGTGAGTACACAACAGACAGCCACACCACCAGGATAAATGGATAGCACCAGCCAGCTTACACCTATTGTGCAATACATTCAACAGTCAGGGTCTGGCGAGGGCTCTGGTGACCCAGCTACAATGTTACTAAGGTGGCCAACGGGGAATTAATAGGGGAGGGCACAGGGTGACACATCATATTGATGTGATACATTAGCTCTGTGTGTGCCTCCCAGGTACACCTGCATTGCCACAAATACTCTTATTTAAATAGACAAATTATGGGAAATGCAAGGAGTTGTAGAGGGTAGAAGGTGGCCAGGAACCCAAGGAGGGGGGGGACAAGGCAATATTAAGGCATCCTAGTGTGCCAGTCAGACCCTGCACACAGGTACACCTTTGCAGACAGAGCATGCAGCTGTGATGGTCCACGTGCTTGGTGTACTGCAGCCCATACAGGATGCATGCACAGGGCTACAGTAGGATGTGCACGCAGAACATGGGTCTGTATAGTATTTCTTGTGCGTGCACATTTTGCTTGTCCAGCCATGGCCCACATCACCATGCCCTCCCTCACCCACCCACCCACCCACAGCGTGCAAAGCACACCACTATTGCTTGTGCACACAAACTCAATGTGATGGCCCAGCCTGGCTTTCATAGCTGCCTCCTGGGATGCTGGTGACCTGTGTGTGGTATACTGTTACAGCCGTCACTTCTTCCACAGGGGTTAAAGGCTCTGTGGACCTGCGGTCACCGCCTCTGGCCTAGCAGTTTTCTCTCACCTCAGCAATCACCTCTTTTGCTCACCTCCTGAGGTCTCTGACTCTCTTCTTCACCTCTTCCTTTGAATGACCTCTTCCTCCTACCGCATTGACCATCTCAGTGATGCTGTCCCAGGCCTGGCTGATTTTAGCCCTGGTCCCCTTCCTTCTACAGACCAGGTCTTCATTATTGACATAGACCTGGGTCAGGGCCAAAACCTCTGCCTGTGAGAACCAGCGTTTCCTCTGCCTCCAGGAATCATCCATTGCGCTACCTGTTTGAAATACGGAGGACAGACAGAAGAGAGCAGGGAGCAGTTTAAAGCAGGGAAAAAGCAGGAAAACAAGAATAAAAGGGAAAGTCAGGAGACACCCTATCTGGGGTAGAGTGTATAGGAAAGATAGCTAAGTGGTCCAAGGGGGTAGAACAGAACTGAGGAACAGGGTGCAGTAAGGAGCAGGAGGAAGAACATGTTGCCCGAAATGGGAGTGGTGCAGTGCAGTTGGTGCAGAGCAGCAGTCTTCAGAGAGACATTCTGGAGACTGAGGTGCTGCCCTGTATGTATACCCACCTCCTTGGGTTGAGGGAGGAGGTCACTAGACTCCAAGCCGAGCTGATCCAGATGGCCTCTTCCCTCACCCAGGGACCATCCAGTCCACCGCTGTCCCAAAGCATGCCATGGGGAAGGAGGGCCACTGGACAGTGGTAGGCTCTGAGAGGGTGGGGGTGGCAGGGCAGGGGCACATTCCTCCACCAGTGCCACAACACAGCTTCTTTCCTATTCTCATGGGACCAGACTGCCAGGAGGTGGCACCTGTGGTTGTGGCGAGGAAAGATGTGGGAGTCCCCTGAAGGCGGGAACCCAAGGTGGGAGGCAGAGAACCCCAGCAGAAAAAGAAGCAGCATGTAGTGGGGGACTTGATCATTAGGGGGATAGATCTGGGAACAGCAAGGGGGTGGAGAGGGAGGTAAGCAGGGGTTCAGTTAATTTTTAGAAGTCTAAAGCTTCCATGCGTCGAAATCTGGAAGTCATTCCAATTGTTTTGAAGTCAAAATACTTCCAGGACCCCACTTTTGGAAGCCAATATCCTAGGGAGGACCAATTTATGGATTTTATTATTTTTGTTAATCCATTTTCCTTCTTGCACCAGCCCCTTTTCCCGATCTCCCCAGTCCCATCACCCCAGCATCCTCCAGAACGTACCTGTCAGGCTCTTTCCCCCAGAACTTGACCCCTCCCACCCAGCGGGGTTGTCGGGGTCCCCCTCATAGCTCCACTGAGGCAGGATCCAGATGGTTCGGGTATGCCCAGATAGCTGGGTGTAGGGTGTAGGGCCTGTGAGAGATCGGTGTCATCCTGTTGGTCGGCCTTGATTTTCTTACCTGTTGTTTCAAGGTGCAGAGGAAGTGACATGCAATTACGCCAATGGCTGGGCATCTGCCCCGTCTCCGTTCCCCTCTTAGGATGGTCCCGGTTGTGCTGACCCCCACTAGATCCACGACAACAGCTGCTGCGAGCAAGCAGAGGGTCAGTGCTCTAAGTAGGGTAGTTACCCCAAAACTTCTGCACTTCCACACAAAGAGCACTCCGAGGCAAAATTTTCACCTCAAATAGCTTAAATATTTATATTTCTCTGGGCTCTCAGTCCCAAACCCCAGCGCTTTAGCAGATGCTTTTGTCAGGACCATGCATACATTTGGACAGAACTGCGTCTTTGCAGGACTACTGTCCTGCACTGGCTCTGTATGAGTGGCAACCCTGTGCCTAGGGTGGAGCCAGCATCTAGTGGGATGGGAGTGCCTCCAGGTGGCTCTGCATCTTGCACCGGTGTTTTACTGATGAGGTACAATGTGTAAGGTGCCCACCTGTGTACAACACCACCGCACTCACGTGTTACCCCAACTGCTGCAGGCAGTGCTGCATGACAGTGCCATCCGTATACAGCAGTGCTGTGGGTAACACGTGCATGCCTGGGCCTGCTCCTGTGCATGACAAGGTGGCTCATGGATGGCTGGTGTCCTGCATGCTTGTGTTGGCCTGTGTGCTGGGTGGCTGGTGTCCAGGGTGGGGTGTGTGTGTGTGTGTGTGTGTGTGTGTGTGTGTGTGGCTCTAACCACCTCAGGCCATTACACAGCCTATCACACTCTGGTTTGGCACTGCGGTTGCTTCGGCTGTGTTTCCACATCTGGCTTGCCTGCCAGTGTTGTTTGTCCCTTGCACAGCTCAGTCATGCTGCATTGCAGCACAGCGGACTCATTGCATGTGCAGTCCTCTACTGTTCGGGTCCACAGTGCTGTCTCTGGTGTGCCATGCACATTCCACTGTGGCGGTTTGACTCCCTCCACCTATGTGCAGCATGGTGGTCCATGAGTCAACTGGTTGTGTGTCTATTATGTGCTGTATACCACTCCTGTGTCCCTTGTCCTGTGTGCAAAGCTGGCTGAGTTCAGTATTTTTTTTCCATAGGTGTCCAGGGTGCCAAACTGTGATGGCAGGATGCCACCCTTCAGGAAGGGCAAGATGATCTTCTTCACCAATAGGTATGCCTACTGTGGCTGCTGGTCTGGCAGGTGGGTGAGCTCCCAGTGGCAATTACCAGGGAGCTTCAGCAGCAGCAGCAGCCACCACCACCTCCTGCTGCCCCTTGAGGGGACTGTCACTTTGAACTCTAATTTATGTTTTTTATCATGTGGATACCATTTTTTGGTTTTTGTTCATGACAGGTGGGTGCCCTTTTTTGTTTGAAACTGGCATGTGCCCTTTTTTTTGGTTCGTAATCAGCTGGTGCCCTTTTTCTTTGATTTGAAATGGGCAGGTTGCCTTTTTTTGGGTCATATTAGGTGGTTGCCCTTTTTGTTGGTTTGAAACAGGCGTGTGCCCTTTTCTGTTTGGAATGAGTTGGTGCCTTTTTCTTTTGTCCCCCCATACAAGCAGATGCCTTTTTCTTTTGTTTCTCCTCCCATGGGCAGTTGCCCTTTTCTGTTATGTCTCTCTCTTTCTTTCCTCCCCTCCCCTCCATTGTTGTTTCTTTTGTACAGCCGGTTGCCCCGTTTGTCCAGTACAGCTGATTTTTGATCCCTATGCTGCTGTGTTGTGGTCTTTCACTGGTGCTCTCCTCACACCCAAAGCTTCCCTCCCGTGCATTGAACCCCAGCTGACATCAGAGGAGGGGTGCAGCAGTATGAGATTCAATAGTCTGCAGTGCATGTTAGAGCTTTGACAAGCTCCGATCTGATATTTGCTGCTCCCGCTGTTCTCCTGGGGCAGAGTACAGTCCTCTAGGACTGTATTTAGCCCAGGGAGGGCAGCAGGGCCAGCAAACAAAAGATCAGAGTTTATAAAATCGCCAGCATGCACTGCAGTCTATTGTACCTCACAGTGCTGCATCCCTTCTCTGATGTCAGCTGCAAGGGATTCTGGGATTTGTAGTTACAGAAAATGTCAGCTTGCAAGTCAACAGAAACAGTCTGATACAAGCTACTATAATGCAGTAAACAGTAAGTTAAAAAAAAATCTGTTTTTGAACACAAAGTGCGAACTGGGAACAGCTCCATGCTTGGATGTGGAGTTCTTAGTGCTGACTGTTTCCCCTGAACAGCCCTCTTCTCTCTAATCTAGCTTGGCACTGTTTGAATCTCCCTGTATGCTTAATGGCATCTCCACCTCTTTACTGCTGCCGGACTATAAAAAGCTTCAGAATACTGTTTGTATGAAAGGAATTACATAAAACCAAGTTTATCTCCTTCAATTTAATATTTAAAGGTCTGGCTTCAGGGAGGCACCAATTTCTAAGGCCCTCTTGACAGGAGGACAGTTTCTGCACCCCTCCATGAGGTACAATTTTAACATCCCTTTTTATTTTATTTATGGAAAATGTGTTGACTGGGATAGGCTCACTGAACTGGAGCTCATTTTCAGGTGCAGCCCAGTGGGGGAATACAGCAAGGAGTGAAACAGCAATAACACGTACAGTGCTGACAACTGCAGCTGCATGTACATGGACAATAAAAGCAGAGAATAAGTAATGCATTTCGGAAAAAAAGACAGTGAAAAAGTGTGCTACGTATATAGGTTATACTGTAGGGTTTGCAAGGATGAGACCTAGGGGAGTGTACAGTCTGTGGCAAGATATCTGTAACAGAATCCTGGTGGCATAAAAATTCAGATTCCTGAAAACGCTGAGCTTTATTCCATACAAGGGAGTAAGGGAGGACACTCCCACTTTAGACTCATCTTTCCTGATTGCTATCTACCCCCCACCCCCACCCCAGTGGAAGTGCAGGGCTTGCAAGGGACCCAAGACACCAGCCAGCTGTGGCTGGGGGATTTTCCATGGTGGTTAGTTTGGCCCTTAAGGGACACCAAGTGTACAACTGTGTATGCACATGCGTAGTAAGGCATGCCGCACACACATGTATCAACACTGAGGGAGGGACCTCCTTTAAGGATGCATGACCTAAATGAGCTGCCATCCAGACTCTGCTGGGTGAATGGCTAATAGCGGGATGCAAGATTCTGACCCTCCCAGGGAGGACAGCTGTCCATGGGATGCTCGATCCTTCCTCTCCGGCTGGTCCCTGAACAATCCGAGTCCCTTCCTGGGTCCTAAACTGTGGTCAACAGCATAGCAAGCAGTAGCATTCCTGCTATGTTATCGGGCCAGCTCTGAGGCCTTTTTCTGCAGTCACCCTTATGCAAAATAACAAACCTAAATGAGACATCTGGGGCCAGCCAATATACTGCAACAAAACCATACCCAAAGTGAATTGGTATACTCCTTACATCAGATGTTCCTTCACCACCACCCCCCACCAAATCTGTGTGTAACCTCCCTGCAAATGGGGGTTCCCAAAAGACTTCCAGGAGCTTGCTTGAATGCTTCAAGCCTGAATGGTGTTTGACGTTTAAGCCATTTATCAGTGAGTGTTTTTAGAGCCTCTGGTACTGTCTCTTTAAGAGCTGTCTGCTTGCAGACATAATTAGTTTGTATGGGGGACTGTGTGCTTTCTGTTTGAGTACCACTCGAGCTGCTGCCAATTCACTCCATTTTTGCAGTCACTAGGAGTGCAAAGGAACTATCTGAAAGATGTAACTGTTTGCCAGAAATCATTTACAGTAATAATGAAATGACAGTTTGTCTAACCTGCTTTCTTTGCAGTCAGAACTGTGTCTGCCTAGTTCCCCATTCTGGTTTTGAACAGCTGAACTGGACCAATCAGTGTGGGGTAAGCTAGCTCTAAAATGGTGCCTTGGACGAATCAGAACTTGGACTCATAATCTGAGCCAGCCACAAGAGGATTGTATGGGCAGTGACTCTGGGAGATGTAGTTTAGACTTGCGCCTTTTGGACCAACAGCAGCAGTCTATTGTGAGTGACAGCCAATCCAGCCAAGAACTGGGAGGAACTCAAAGGAAGTGCCCGGTTTTGTCTGTTGGAGTTTCAGTTTAGCTCTGGCAGTGAAGGGGAAAGGAACCCTGTACTCCTTCAGTGCACAGTTTTAGTCAAAAAACATGTGTAATTTCCAGAGTTCCGGTCTGCAGCTTGTATAACTGCTTGTTCGGACTGAATCCGTCCTGTGAAGAAAATCAAAGGATATCTGAAGAGTAGAAACCAGGCTCACCCTGTAGAAGACTGGAGAAATTTCTGAATTGCACTCGGTCTGTCAGGAACTGAATCTGCTGTGTGTTCTCCAGGGTATTGTGCAATAATTGCGATCGGGATAGAGAAGCAGCCTGCCTGGTATAGTACTTTCTTTTTTACCATATAAATGTGTGAGGAGTCTCGTGGAGCTCAAGAGTAGCCCTGCTGACATTGAGGGACCCTATCTAGTTTGGAGGTCGTGAGTACTAATTCAGGGTCGCTCCCTGTTGAATTGCCACATTAAATCCAAATGGAATCACTGTACTGCTGACTGTTTAAACTAATTTTTCTTTTCTCTGTGTGAAAGGGCCCCTACCAGCTGCCACGGTTTGGACTATCCACTAGGGCTTGGGTACCCAGGGACAGTAACTGATAGGGATAGGCCTGTGCACAGAGCCATAGGTAGATGAGTAAAGTTATAAGCTAATAACCTGATTTCCCCCTGTCCTTGTTATATCCCCCTAAATAAATCAGAGCTGCTTGTTTCAGCAAAGTTATACTGCCTGAGGTATTTGTCTATGTTAAAGTACTGTACTGTGATTGTTGCACTGTATCTTATTTCACAGGAGGTCCCAGTGCCGAACCAGTCCTGGGGTAAGTGTATACTGTGAAGGTAATTCTGATATATTGTGTGGGCCACTAGTGGGAAGAAAGGGGTTGCAGTGTCCCAGAGGGCTGTGACCAAGTAAGTTTAACTACTGCAAACCCTGACCTCTGGGTGGAGGCACCCCATTGGATCCAGGCCCCTCAACCTGTTAGTGGCAAATCAGTCAGGGTAGCCCTGGGATAGCGCCATCTAGGGGTTACATCTTGAGGCTCACGCTGGGATTGTGTGTCCTCTAGTGGCCATATTTACGAACCACTGTTAAGAAAAAAATGGGTACCCTGACAGAAGTGGCTGTGCACCGCTGGTGGAGTGGTGTACTGGGAGGAGATTGACCCCAAAATGCTATGCCTATCCTGGACATTCCCTGGGTATCATACAGACACTGTACAGGGAGTACTTTCCAAGGTGGAAGGTTTACAAAACCCTGTGGTGGTGGGTCGGCATGCTAATCTGCTCACCCACACTTTCCTGGCCCTAGTAGAGTTTAAGGATCCCATAGATAGCTCCAAAGTGCCACAGACCATTACCCCAGAGGGAGCCTCACTGCCTGGAGAGTGATAACTAAGTACAGTAAAGACCCGGGGGGGAATGAGCCCCCACCACTGTCTGAAACTTTTGGGGAGAAATTTGCTAAATGGTTGCTGGAGGAAGGGAAAACTGTGGAGGACTTGAAGAAACTATTCTTGCCACCTGGGGGTGTTCCTCCCCCAACACCCTCTCCCACTCCAGTACCCGTAATGGTGGCTGAACCAATGCAGACTCCTATTTCTGCACCTGCCATTAGTCACGACTCTTACCGAAGGTTGAAGATCTTCTCTGGCACCCTCCCACCCCCCAGGGAGGATGACTGGGAGACCTGGTTGAACTATGTTGCCCCAAGTGCTTGAATGGCAATGCCTGAAGCCAAAAGCGAAAGAGGGTTAGTGAGAGCCTCCGAGGTCCTGCCCTGGCTACCATCCGTGCTAAACGGGCCAGTAACCCTGAAGTGACTGCACAGGCCTATCTTGAGGCCCTGGAGAATGTGTATGGGAGCCCAGATTCTGATGAGGACCTATGGTGGAGAGTAAGAGATGCACAACAGTACCAAGGGGAGTTGTTGTCTGTGTATGTATCTCGGCTGGAAAAATTGTTGCAAGAATGCCTCAGAAAGGGTAGTTTGCCAGCGATTGAACTGGACTGAACCAGGCTGGACAGGATCCTTAAGTCTGCCCCCTTCTCAGAACTGCTGTTGCTTCAGTTACGCCTGGCAAATCGACTGGAATCCCCACCCTCCTATGATGAGTTAATGAGAGAAATTCGTGGAGTTGAGAAAAGGCGACCTCGGGAGGGACCTGCACCAATAGCTGCGGCTACGACCCGAGTGACTGAGGGTGACCCATCAAGTGAAGTTCAGGGGCAGAGGTTGGCAGTCAATGAGTGCTCTGACAAGGAAAAAGATATGCCACAATGGGGCGAACTGTTGAGAGAAATCCGGGAATTCAAAAACAGTCCCTTTATGAAGGCCACACCTGCAAGTACGGGCCCTTACCTATATCCGACTGCATCTGCTATGGGGGTGGGGGTACCCACCCATGTATCTCCTGCTGATAACAGCTCCAAACTTGATTCCTTGACCATGGAAGTGGAGAAACTGACGAGATGTCTCCAAATGCTTAGCACGCTGCAGACAGAGATGGCACCAAGGTTTCCAGTTAGTAATACCCCCGCTCTGGCTCCCAGTGTGGCGCCTCGGCCAGCTCAAACTCCAGAAAGTATGTTTTGCTATAATTGTGGGAAGGATGGGCACATTAAAAGGGAATGCCGGTCCCTAAAAGACACTGACAAAGTTGCATATAGGCTACAAGGAGAGCTTCGGAGAACAAATCAGTGGTTAAGAGGTGCACGAAATGATCCCAGTGAGGGCACCAAAAATGCTAACTCACGTCCTTTTGTGGCAAGGTCAGTTGCCCAGGCCCCCACTATCGCCTCTCCAGACTGGTCCAGAATAGTGGGTCCCTCCATGGAGACCACTGTAAAGGTGAATGGAGTGTCTACAAGAGCTGTATTAGACAGTGGCTCCCAAGTGACAATTATGTTCCAGGATTGGTATCAGAAGCATTTGTCAGATGTACCCTTACAACCATTAGAAGGACTGCATGTATGGGGGTTAAGTGAGAAGGCCTACCCTATTCGGGTATATCCAATTTGGCTGTCTTTCCCCACCTCCGTGGCTGGAGTGGCCAAACAAGTAGAGACCCTAGCCTTAGTGTGTCCCCCACTGGACTGTATGATGGTGTCCCTTTGTTGATTGGAACAAATGCTCATATGTTCGGAAGGCTGGCACAGTTGTGTTATGAAAACAGGGTCAAAGACTAGTAGAGCTTTAAGAGTTCGGCTTTAATTAAGAAGGCCTATGGGCAGAGAGATGCTGAAAAATAGAACCAGAGGAACCGGTCGGAATTGTATGGAAGAAGGATCCTGAGTCTCTGATCCTGGCGCCAAATGCCCAGTGTACCTTACAGGGAGAGGTCCGTATCAGAAAGGATGTTAAGAATAAAATATTAATGTTGGATGCACCAACCGATGGAAAATTGCCAGAGGGACTGCTGGTCAAGCCTAGTATTTTGCCCGCTAGAGCCCATGCTTATGCCAGAAGGGTAATGGTCCAAGTTCATAATGTGTCTGAAAGAGACATTCGAGTAAATAGAGGTTGCATCCTGGCTAATGTGCATTGTGCAGACACTGCAGTGCTACCCAGCAGCAAGAGTTCAAGGAAGAATGACAGAGTAACGCCTGACTTGTTTGATTTGGCGATCCTCGCTGCCAGCTGAATGGAAAGTGAGGATCAGTGAGAAGCTTGCCCAGAGAGACCAGGTGTTTTCTTTAAAGGAATGGGATGTAGGATGCGTGCAAGGAGCTGAGCACAATATCCGCTGCATGACGAAAGACCATTTCGTGAGAGGTCTCGGCGCCTGGCACCTGCTGACATAGATGATGTGAGACGGCATCTGCAAGAGATGTTAGCTGCTGGTGTAATACAAGAATCCAGAAGCCCTTATGCTTCCCCATTGTGGTAGTGAGGGAAAAGAATGGGACAGTAAGGATGTGTGTGGATTATCGCACCTTAAACCGGGCGGACTATCCCTGATCAGTACACAATACCCTGCATTCAGGATGCTTTGGACTGCCTAAACGGGAGCAAGTGGTTCTCTGTGCTGGATCTCCGCAGTGGGTACTACCAGATCCCGATGGCCCCAGAGGACCGTGAGAAGACAGCCTTTATCTGTCTGCTTGGCTTCTATGAATTCATGAGGATGCCTCAAGGGATTTCAGGTGCCCCAGCCACTTTTCAACGATTGATGGAGCGCGGCAGTGGGGACATGAACTTACTAGAATGCCTGGTATACCTAGATGATGTTATTGTGTTTGGCAGCTCACTAGAGGAACATGAGAGCAGATTATTTAAGGTATTGGACCGACTGGAGGACTTTGGCCTTAAACTGTCCATTGATAAGTGTCAATTCTTTCAAACATCAGTAAAGTATGTGGGACACATAGTATCCACCGAGGGAATAGAGACCGACCCAAGTAAAGTTGAGGCCTTGACCACCTGGCCACAGCCCAAAAATCTAAAAGAACTGCAAAGATTCCTGGGATTCTGTGGTTATTATCGGCGTTTCATCAAGGACTATTCAAGAGTGATCCGCCCTTTACTTAACCTTACTCAAGGGTATCCCCCAACCCACAAAAAATACCAAAAGTCAGTGTCCCTCAAGACTGAAAGAGTGTATTTTCGTCCGAGTGAAGTATTTGGGGCCCGCTGGACTCCTGATTGTGAGATTGCTTTTCATGAGATCATTTATCAACTTACCCATGCTCCAGTGCTGGCCTATGCCGATCCAAGAAAACCTTACGTCCTGCACACTGATGCTAGCTTGCAAGGGTTGGGGGCTGTGTTGTACCAAGAGCACGAGAATGGCCTGAGACCAGTGGCCTTTGCCAGTAGAAGCCTGACCCCATCCGAAAAGAACTATCCTGTACATAAGTTAGAGTTCCTAGCTTTGAAGTGGGCTATTGTTGACCAATTCCATGAGAACTTGTATGGGGCAAAATACTAGTAAAACTGACAATAATCCTTTGACCTATGTGCAGACCTCAGGTAAGTTGGATGCCACTGGCCATAGGTGGCTTTCTGCATTATCTACATATGACTATGCTCTCAATACCGAGCAGGTCTGAACCACATAGATGCTGATGCTCTCCCGAGGCCTGTTCCCCAGAATGATTGGGTCCGATTGGCAGAACCTGACATTCGGGCACTCTGCCGAGAAGTTTGACAGGGAGGAACAAATGTCCACGGACACAGTGGACTGCATGGTGGATTGCTTGGGACCCTCTGAGAATTGCATACCTGCTGCTTATTGCCACTTTTCTGCAATAGACATTGGTGCACTGCCTCAGTTGGACAATGACAGTATTCAAGCGGGCTCAATCCCGCGATCCCATGATCAAAGCAGCTTTAGAAGCCCTCTATGCAGGAAAGATGTGTCCAAATTATGCTCCACTGATTTGAGAACTGCACTGTTATACAAAGAAGGTCCTAAGTTGAAACTGATCAATAAACTGTTATACAGAGAAACAGTAGACAGAGGGGACAAGTAGACAAACAACAACTAGTGCTGCCCACTGCCTTCGAGACTCAGTACTGATGTCCTTGCACAACCAAATGGGGCACCTTGGTATAGACAGAACACTTGACTTGGTGAGATCCAGATTCTATTGGCCTAAGATGGGGCTGATGTGGAGCAACACATTCGAACTTGTAGTCGCTGCTTACAGAGGAAAGCTTTGTCCCAGAGGGCTGCCCCTTGTTAACATCACCACCAGTGCACCCATGGAGCTGGTCTGTATTGATTTTCTGAGTTTGGAGTCAGATCAAAGAAATATCAGTAATGTGCTGGTGGTCACTGACTATTTCACGAGATATGCCCAAGCTTTCCCCACCAAAGACCAGAAAGCATCCACTGTGGCCAAAGTACTTGTAGAAAACTTTTTTGTTCACTATGGGGCTCCACAAAGAATCCATTCTGATCAAGGGAGAGACTTTGAGAGTCGTCTGATCAAAGAGATGCTTTCTCTGTGGGGAGTGCGAAAGTCCAGAACCACTCCTTACCACCCCCAGGGGGACCCACAGCCTGAACGTTTCAACCGCACTTTGCTAGATATGCTAGGCACCCTGCACCAAAGGACAAGCCTAGATGGAGCCAACAAATTAGCACCCTGGTACATGCTTATAACTGCACCAAAAGTGATGCCACTGGGTTCTCCCCTACCGCCTGATGTTTGGAAGAGAAGCTCGACTACCGTAGATGTGTGTTTTGGGTCTCTCCTGATGGGGTTCACGCTGACAACTATTTACAGTATGTGCAGAAGTTAAAGGCCCAGCTAAATCATGCGTACCAACTGGCTCAAACCATGGCTGCCAAAAAGAAATCTGGCCAACAAAGAAAGGTATGATAAAAGGTGAAAGCACAGGAACTCCAGGAGGGAGATCGGGTATTGCTAAGAAATCTGGGACTGCATGGCAAACACAAGATTGCTGACAGATGGCACCATCTCCCTCACATTGTAGTGGGCAAACTAGATGATCTGCCAGTGTACAAGTAAGGCCTGAGAATAATTCAAAGATGTAAAACAATGCATAGAAATCATTTACTGCCCATTGGACAAATCTTGATTGAGTCTGAGCCCCAGAAGATGCCCCTCTGGACCAGTGACTAGAGCTGCTGCTAAGAAAAGATCAAGGAAGTCTGCACCTACAGAAGCAGAGTTAAAGTGTTCCCCTGCACAAGTCCCAGTTGAGCATGACTGTCAGTCCATATCAGAAGAAAGTGAGAGTGACTTTGAATACTATCCTTCTTACGAACTGAGTCAATTATTTCGGGCAATCCCTAGTCAATACTGGAGCCAGCTGGCCTTCTGGACTGTCTAAGCCCCCAGCTTCATTCCTGGAGCCAATGCTCCCAGAAAGTGAAGTGCAAAGCATCAGATCAGATGAAATGGAATCATTGTGCATGGTTGAACTGTTTGAGCTTTCAGGGAGGAAATGATAGATTGGGGCAGACTGGTGATACACCGAACAAGAAGAGTATTTTGAGTGCCCTGACAGTCCACTGCCAGTGTCCGAAAGCTCTCCATGCGAGCCAAATGTTGTGGACTCAGAAACTGTAACTCCTGGAGCTGAAAGTGCCCCAAGTTCTAGCCTCTCTACCCCAGGAACTCCCTGACAAGTGAGGACAATGCTGAAAATGAGGCTCAGAGTGCAGAGACTGTAACAGTTCCCCCTAGAAAGACTGGTCGAGCTGTAAAGCCTGTGGTGCACCTCAGTTATGATTCACTTGGGAGGCCTGTGGACTTGCCTCTCAATGTTGTCCATAAAGGAGTGTATGTGTCCCCGAGCTCATTACCCAAACTGAGCGTCAGTGCTAACTCCAAGTTACTTGTGTTGCCCTCTAACTATGGTGCCCTTGCCCCGTCCGGCCCCAAGGTAACTGATAGGGGAAGGGCCCCCTCTCTTCAGGTTTCATGTACAAGAGGTAATAACTTGAGTTATGGTACAATGTGCATGTAATACTGTGTAAAGAGTGACGTACTGCAATGTTTCAGAAATGTGTTCTTGGTAAAATGATATATTGACTGATGTCTACATGTGTGAGCCTAATGCAAATGTATATGGTTGCAGTTAAAACCTATGGGGGTACTTGCTTGACGCGGACGTCAAGCTTTCCCAGGCCAGGAAGGGTGTAACCCCCCTGCAAATGGGGGTTCCCAAAAGACTTCCAGGAGCTTGCTTGAATGCTCCAAGCCTGAATGGTGTTTGGCGTTTAAGCCATTTATCAGTGAGTGTTTTTAGAGCCTCTGGTACTGTCTCTTTAAGAGCTGTCTGCTTGCAGACATAATTAGTTTGTATGGGGGGACTGTGTGCTTCTCTGTTTGAGTACCACTCGAGCTGCTGCCAATTCACTCCATTTTTGCAGTCACTAGGAGTGCAAAGGGAACCTATCTGAAAGATGTAACTGTTTGCCAGAAATCATTTACAGTAATAATGAAATGACAGTTTGTCTAACCTGCTTTCTTTGCAGTCAGAACTGTGTCTGCCTAGTTCCCCATTCTGGTTTTGAACTGCTGAACTGGACCAATCAGTGTGGGGTAAGCTAGCTCTAAAATGGTGCCTTGGACGAATCAGAACTTGGACTCATAATCTGAGCCAGCCACAAGAGGATTGTATGGGCAGTGACTCTGGGAGATGTAGTTTAGACTTTGGCCTTTTTGGACCAACAGCAGTCTATTGTGAGTGACAGCCAATCCAGCCAAGAACTGGGAGGAACTCAAAGGAAGTGCCCGGTTTTGTCTGTTGGAGTTTCAGTTTAGCTCTGGCAGTGAAGGGGAAAGGAACCCTGTACTCCTTCAGTGCACAGTTTTAGTCAAAAAACATGTGTAAGGTCCAGAGTTCCGGTCTGCAGCTTGTATAACTGCTTGTTAGGACTGAATCCGTCCTGTGAAGAGAATCAAAGGATATCTGAAGAGTAGAAACCAGGCTCACCCTGTAGAAGACTGGAGAAATTTCTGAATTGCACTCGGTCTGTCAGGAACTGAATCTGCTGTGTGTTCTCCAGGGTATTGTGCAGTAATTGCGATCGGGATAGAGAAGCAGCCTGCCTGGTATAGTACTTTTTTTACCATATAAATGTGTGAGGAGGCTTGTGTACCTCAAGTGAATCCTGCTGCCATTAAGTGACTTTTGCCTGTGACTGTTTACCATATAAATGTGTGAGGAGTCTCTTGGAGCTCAAGAGTAGCCCTGCTGACGTTGAAGGACCCTATCTTGTTTGGAGGTCGTGAGTACTAATTCAGGGTCGCTCCCTGTTGAATTGCCACATTAAATCCAAATGGAATCACTGTACTGCTGACTGTTTAAACTAATTTTTCTTTTCTCTGTGTGAAATGGCCCCTACCAGCTGTCACGGTTTGGACTAGCCACTAGGGCTTGGGTACCCAGGGACAGTAACTGGTAGGGATAGGCCTGTGCACAGAGCCATAGGTAGATGAGTAAAGTTATAAGCTAATTAACCTGATTTCCCCCGTCCTTGTTATATCCCCCTAAATAAATCAGAACTGCTTGTTTCAGCAAAGTTATACTGCCTGAGGTATTTGTCTATGTTAAAGTACTGTACTGTGATTGTTGCACTGTATCTTATTTCACAGGAGGTCCCAGTGCGGAACCAGTCCTGGGGTAAGTGTATACTGTGAAGGTAATTCTGATATATTGTGTGGGCCACTAGTGGGAAGAAAGGGTTGCAGTGTCCCAGAGGGCTGTGACCAAGTAAGTTTAACTATTGCAAACCCTGACCTCTGGGTGGAGGCACCCGCCATTGGATCCAGGCCCCTCAACCTGTTAGTGGCAAATCAGGCAGGGGTAGTAGCCCCTGGGATAGCGCCATCTAGGGGTTACATGTGAAATGTTCCCCGAAGGGTTCATGTGCTTTTTGTGTAGTGTGTGGATATTTATGCAGAGTAGACACATCCATCTTAGTTTATTGAAGGACCAGGTTGTGATTTATATGGCTAGCTCTTCGAATCATAATTCCAGGTTTGTTTGTTGTTGTTTTTTTTTTTTTCACTTAGTTGTTTGGCCCCTGGTCCGTCATTGGCAACTCTCATGCAAGCATATCCCCGGTGACCTCCCAGTCCCCTCCACAGCTTCCCCTCCCCCCTTTGTCAACACAGACAAGGATCCATATGGGGTGGGGCCCAAGAGTACCCTACCGTCATTCTGGCAGGCCAGTGCTTATAGGTATGTGTTTTTTATCCACACCCCTCTATCCCCAGGATTCTCCCACCTCCCCATGGTGCTGCTGCAGCCTACTGCTGGCTTCATGCACCACAAGCCCTCTGAGCATGCACGCCCTCCTCTGCAGAGAAGCAAGCTACTGCCACCAAGACCACTCTTACGGTTGTAAGAGTTATCTCATTTTCATTCGTAGGGTGTCAGAACTGCTCACCTTCAGTTCCCGGTTCTCATACCCAAAAGAAAGATAATACTGAGAACCACTCTTGCTTAACATAAGTGGTCTTGTCAACGTGATAACATACACATGAAATTTCAGTTCTGGGCCTAATTCTGTTCCTAGAAAGTGAACAGCAGCCCTTAAGATGGTAATGTCTGCAACCCGCCAAGCCACTGAGGCATTTCAACATGAAATATAACCATTCTATCTGGAGTCTTGGCAACACAGTCCGTCAACTGCAAATTCCTCATTCGCACGTGTATACACTGCGCTGACACTGATACAACAGCTGAGCAGGGATTAACAGCAGCTGCTCCTCAAATTCCGGGGCATGTTTTGGAAAATAAGGCACAAGAGAAATGCCTTTGTATATCTCCCTTGTGTTACCTAATTTACCACTTGTTTAGACTGTATTTTAAGCAGCTCCCAAAGATATTGTCCTACGTTGGAGATCAGCAGTCAAGTATTGGAAAATGACATACAAGGTTTTAGACTAATAGCTGGTGACAACAGCACCTGATTGGCACCATGCTTGTTTTTATTTACTGTTTTGTTTTTCCTCCCACCCCCCCTGTTTCTCACCTCAGTGATTGTTGGGGTTGTACGTTTCTTATGGAACATTTTAGAGAAAAATCATGGTATTGTCATAGTCCTAATGACAAACAGCATGGAAATCACATTAAAAGTCACAACACAGAAAGTCAGGGATCCATTATATGTGAAGAAATACATGGTACCTCTGTTTTGATTTATTTTGATTTATTATTGTTTGTTTGTTTTTGATTGGGAAAGGAGAGCTAGCCAATACTGTCTATTTCCAGCCCTGTCCAGGGGAGAGGGGAGCTGCAAATCAGTTGATACCGTACCAGATTAAGCTGCTGGTGGAAGTTTAAATAAATAAAAATCCCCCTACTCTTTCCAAGAAGTTCCATGGAATCTTTAATGTTCACCTGAACAACCACCAGCGAAGGCAGACGGGACCTCGGTTTAATGTGTCATCAGAAGGATGGCACACCCCGACAGTATAGAATCCCCCTAGCACTGCACTCAGATACCAGCACTTATGGTATGAGACCAGTCCTGGTGAGGGACTAGAACCCATGACCTTCTGCCCTAGAACTATTTGTGCTATCAACTGAACAACACTAACAGCATACATGCATATTTATACAAGCATATCAACAAAGATTTAAATGTTTAAAAAAAGAAATGTGGCTAGGCTGGTCTAACAGTAGGGGGCAGCACACTGTACTGTCATCTAGGGAGACCGAGGCTCACATTCAAGCCACATAATCTCACACTTGCAGTTGACTGGGGATCAAGTGCATTATGGTGGTGTGGCACAAAATTATTTATTTATTTAAAAGTTTCACCAGGAAAGCATACTGAGCAGAATGCTCGTTTCCAGATGTGTCCTGGGGAGAAGGGTGGGGAGCAGACAATAATATAATACAGTGTAAAAATTACAATAAAATATTCACATTTACAATAATGCAATGGTCTGGACAAAGTATAGACGGAGTATAAACAGATAAGGCACGAAGGTCAATTTTCTACAGCACAGATCCAGTAGGAGCAGACAGTAATATAACACAATGTAAAAATTACGATAAAATATTCACTTATACAATAATACAAGAAGCATTAGTAGGCAGTGCAAGTGCAAAGATCTCGTGGGCATGGGCGTGGTGCAAGTCATTACGAGCAGTTGCAAACTGGGGAAATGTAATCACAGAGCAGGAAGGAGAAGGCTCCGGGGGAGGGCACGTTGCAAATGGAAGGAGTGAGGGCATTCCATAATTTAGGGCACCTATATGAGAAGGTGGACTGACCTGCAGAAGTGGATCTGGGAAGGAGGGCAAGGATTTGGGGTCCAGTGTTGTGAAGGGAGTATGGGGACGGAGGGGGTATGGAAAGGATAGAGGAGAGATAGGAGGGTAGACACCCGAACCAAAATTTGACAGTAAAGTTATTACAGTGGGCTAGGCACCTTTCTTCAAGAGACGGGAGGAAGAGAGATTCGTATTGATCATAATTATGAGTCCGGGGGGGGGGGCAGCAAGGTGGCAGAAAGAGTGGAAGAGGGTATCCACTCTGGGTAAGGAGGACATGGGAGCAGCACTGTAGATCCTTCTAGATGCTCTCAGCGACCACAATCCAGTTTTCCTGATCAGAAAAGTTCACAGCCCTAAATCCCCACATAAAACCCTACAAATACATACTTATAAATCCCTAGAATTGGAACCTCTCCTGCATAGCCTTGCCGTCTCAGGCTGGTCCCCTCTAACAAGCACCTCCTCAGTTGATAAAGCCCTAATCTATTTTAAAGATATCTTCCTAGCAAATTGGAATGCCTTCGCACCCCTAAAACAAACAAGCATTAGAGGTCATCACCTCCCCTGGATTACCCCTGAATTACTAGCCTGCCACAGAGCCAGAGATCGGGCCTGGAAATGGCACAAAGTCTCCCAGCTTCCAAATGACCTTCTTATTTACTGAAAACTCCATAATGCCTGTACCTGGGCTACCAGGCTAGACAAAATGGAATACTTAAAATCTACCTTTGCGACAAACATTAACTCCCCTTCCAAGTTCTGGAGAGTGGTCCATGCCCTTTTCTCCCCACCCCATCCCAATCCTGTCCACCCACCTCTATACTTAAGATAAAACGCCACCCTCGTTGCTGATCCAGTTGCAGTAGCTACTGAATTCAACTTCTATTACACCACTTGTGCTGATGAGTTACTCCAATCCCTCCCAAACTACGCCTCTCCCTCTCCCCTTCCTATTGCCTATGAACAACCCCCCCGATTCCCCCTTCTCCTTCGCTACCATCTCCCCAAATGACACCCTAAATGCCCTGCTAGCAATCAACCCTTCAATAGGCTCCTCCCCAGATGGCCTTGACCCTAAACTACTATCCCTCTCAGCCCCAGCCATCACCTACCCACTCTCTATTATCCTAAACCTCTCGTTCTCAACTGCCTCAGTACCTTCCCCATGGAAACATGTAGTGGTCCTCCCCCTCCCCCAAAGGCAGAGACCCCCACCTCCCCTGGCAACTACCACCCCATCTCTCTTCTCCCTATCCTTGCCGAACTTCAGAAACACCTAGCCCTCTCCCAGCTCACCGCTTACCTCAATGACTCCTCCTTCTTCACCCCTTAATCAATCTGACTTCAGGCAAAATCACTCCACCACCACCTCCCTTCTTCGGCTCACTGATTCTATCCTCACGGAAATGAACAATGACCAACTCACCTCAGCCACTTTTGTCGATCTGGCCAAAGCCTTCGACACAGTCTCCCACTCCCTTCTCCTTGACACCCTATCAACAGCTGGGCTAGCCCTCTTAGTCACAGACTGGTTCAAGGCATACCTCACTGGCAGAACCCAATCAGCCAAGATCTCTGTCGCAATTTCCCCACCCCTCCCGATAAGAACTGGCATCCCCCAGGGATCAGTGTTAGGCCCCATACTATTCTCTATTTTTCTAAACAATCTCCCGCCCACCTGCCCTCCCTTCTCCTCCGTTCACGTGTACGCTGATAATACAGTCTCATATGCACCTGGCTCTTGCCCCACCGAGGTTGTGTCCAACCTGCAGCATGAGTTTGATAAAGTTCAGCATTGCTTTGCAAACCACCAACTATCTCTCAACACTAAAAAAAAGTCTCCATGACCTTCGGCACCAGGCAGAGATTTACCAGTTTTCCCCTCTCTACCCTCCTTCCACACCCTTGATGGGACTCTACTCGAGGACACATCCTCCTTCAGGTATTTAAGTGTCTGGCTGGACCAGCATCTGAACTTATCTGGTCATATCGATGCCATTCAGAAAAAATTGTGTCCTAAGCCATATTCAGGAACCATGCCTGCATCCCACCCACGGCTAGGCATGAGATTGTCCAGATGATCCTACCTATCTTCACTACTTTGACTTAGTCTACAGTGCTGCCCCTAAGTCCTCCTTGGCCAGACTAGATACCCTCTTCAACTCCTTTTGCTGTTTTGCCCTTGATGCCCCCCTCCGTACTCATCATTGTGATCTCTACCATGCCCTATCCTTCCCTTCCCTGACAAACAGACGTCTCTCTCACTGTGCACAATTCGCCTCCAAGCACTGGCTGGGTGAACTTCCCTCCTATCTCTCCCCTGCCTTTACAACCACCACCCCCTTCCCACTCCCTAAGATCTACTGACTCACGAACCCTGGTGGTCCCACGCCGCTCCACCCCTTATTGGCCAATCAGGTTATTCTTATCCCACTCCCAAAGATCTGGAATTCACTTCCCCCTCAGACTCACCACTCATCCTCTTGCTACTCCATTAACTCTGCCCTCCACAACTTCCTTGCCCCTTCCTGTGCCTGCAATGACCCTCCCTAATCCCCCCGCCATCTCCCCTAAGCCCATATTACCATATGCCTACTCCTCACCACTCCTGTTTCCCTCTGATTGAGCTCCTCCTAGTCCCCTACTCTCCCTCCTCCTAAAGTGTTCCTCCACCTTCTTTCTCTACCCTTAATCTATCTCCTCCTGTGAGCTCGATCACTGCCTCGTACAGGATCCATAGCGCATGGTGGGCAACAACTTTACCCCTTCCCCCTATTTCTCCTTTTACTGCACCCCCTCAGTCACTGCTAGATCACTGCCTAGTGCAGGCAGGGTCATCCAGCACACTGGTGGGTACTACCCCCCTACTATAGTTGACCTCTGCTACCCCCTCCCTCAATATCCCTCCCCAACACCCCCCTCTCTCGCATCACTATATATAAATAACTCTCATCGCCTATAACCTGTGTCCTGCCAGTAGGGCTGTCCAACACCCTACCCAGATAGGGATAACAGGACTTTGTTGAATTTCAACTCCCCCTCCCTTGGATACCCCCTCCCCACAATACCTCTCTCTCTCATCACCCTGCCACACTCTACCTCTCCTCTCCTCCTACCCCTCCCTTCCAGTTAACATAGTCTAACACTGGTCTACCCCTACACTCAATTAGGCACGTATAACCTACCCCTATACCCCTCTTGTATGCACTTTAGTCCACCCTGTCATCTCTGTTTGCCTCGAAAACTGTGTTCTGTCTGAGTCTCTCCGTAAATTTCCTTTCCCTTCTTCCATTCTGCCCTCCACAATTTTGCATTCCTGCCTTTCATTCTTCCTCTCTTTACTCCAATCACTGTAAATCTTGAATATCTAGGTTACACTAATGACTACCAATTACTACTGGGTCACCTTACCGTCTAGTGCTACATACTGTTGCCAAGTTATTATATGTATTCCAGTGTTACCAACTGTCACCAACTGTTGCCAATGTGCTAAATGTGTCTTCATATCTACTACACTTAACTGTTGCACTGTTAGCCAATGTGATCCACCTGTAATCCATCCCGCTCTCATTGTATGCAGGTAAGTAAATTGTATTCCAACGTTGTAACATTTCTCTGTATTCTATCCCATTGTTCCCTACCCCCCAGGTCACACCAGGAGACAAGCAACTAGTCAAAAATGGGGAGGAGCATTTTCTGAACAACCATACAGTGAGCTGGCAGCGGAATGCACTCTTGGTTTCTACATAGAGCACCAAGCTTGTGTGTAGTTTCTTGAAGATGGCATTCACATGTACAGAAAAGTCCAGGTGCTGGTCAAGCCAGAGCCCGAGGTACCTAAAGGAGGTAACGTCCTCCATAGTCGTCCCATCCAGGGTGTGGAAGAGAGGTGGGGTGTCGAGCCTTGAGAATCTCAACCTTGTGCCAAAGATCATGGAGACAGTCTTCTTGGCATTTAAGAACAACTGATTGGAGTGGAACCAGAGCTGGACTTTGTATCTTTCATCCAAAAACTAAGGTGCTTACACAAAAAGCATTAAAAAATCAGTTCCACCATGACGATTCAACAGGAAATCTGTCAACCACCTTTGCAGCAATGGCACAATGCCAATAGTCAGCATTGTGCCATCAGGGAAACAATGTTTTTTTTTTCAGGGGACTGTGCTTCCCCACACCCTCCATGCGGGGGGTTCTGCCACCCGCACCCCCTGGATTTTTGTTTTTGCCGGGGGACCCGGTACCCCACCCCCTGCCCATGCCAGGCAGAGGCTTTGGCCTCCCACCCAGGATGCTGCCTCCCCATACACAGGCTTACCTTCCTGGGCGGGGCCTCCTGGTGGGTGCCCCCTCAAAGAACACAGTCATTACCCCTGGCTTGCCCCCCAGGGTGGAACCACGGGAGCGGGACCTCCCTGGAGGATTTGAATTTTCAGCGGGAGTGGAGGCAGGGTCATCATCTGCGTGGCTGGGTTTCTGTATGCTGCTTTTCCCTGGGGCGAGATGTGAAATGACATCAACAGGCATGCCCGACATCTGTCCCACCTCCCATCTCGTGTGGCGCTGGTCTCCACGGATACCCCAGCCTCTGCCAGGGGCCACTGATGTAACAGGCATTCACCCACCCCCAGAGAAGGAGAGTCGCCACTTGGGTGCTCAATCCTTCTCCTCCCAGCTGGCCTTCTGACTCTCGGGTCCATTTCCGAACCCGGGATGTTGGTGTCAGAAGCGGATGCCTTGCCACTGCGCCAGCAGGCTGACATATCCCTCGGATTTTTAAATAATCAACTCCAGGTGGGAGTTGTTTCAGGAAGGGGGCACAGGACATGGAGAAGCCGTGTCAGTGTACCGCACAACCATTACAGCGAACTGTCGATTTTGTCGTTGTAATGGTCTTCAAAATATGAGTTTCGATGTAACATAAGTATACATTAAAAGTCACGGGGTTGTCATGGAAAATGCCACACATCATGAGGTCTTCATAAAAATGGATTCAGTCATGGAATACATCACTTCCATGACAATGGTTACTAATATGGCAAATGAGTGGTTCCATTCTTTGCTATCATCAGGGGTTGTGCAAATGTTAGGCAGCCAGTGCCTCTCTCCCTGAGAGATGAGCACCCTTACCTCCACAACACGCTTTGACCCCCACCACCACCCCCCGTGACAGAGGGATGTTTGGCCACGTGCCGTGCCATGCCACTAGGACTGCCTAACCCGTGGCTTTTCTCATTTGTGCCACATTTCTACGGAGCTTTCAGGAACTGTTAACCAATGAAGTAGTCCTTTTTTCCCTCCTTATGCATCTTACCCTAAGGGGCAAGGTGTTCCTTTAGTTGGCTGTGAGTCGTGGAGCTCTCATACTGGAGTGTCAGCCTCTAGAGTGTGCCCCCCCCCCCGCTCAACTACCAAATCCCCTTGGAGTTCACTTGTTTTTTTGTGCAGTATTAGCCAATCTTAAACTGATGACGCTGTGCTTCTCACCCCACATAAAGACCCAAAACCATTAATTCACAACCTTCAACTTGCTTTCTCCTCTCTTGAAAACTGGTTTGCTATACATAAACTGGTTCTAAACCACAAAAAGACTAAATCTATGCTCTTCTGCAGCTCTCAAAACAAACACAGGTGATACCCCCTTGATATCAATAAAAGTGCTGGACATACCCTCAAACAAGTGTCATCTTTTAAATACCTTGGAATCTCACTCGACCCTTGTCTATCATATGGGACCCACACTGATAACGTCGCCAGAGTTGTAAACGCACGCATTGGAATTCTCTACCGTAACAGGCTACACCTCACCCAGGCAGCATTAAAGATGCCTATTCAGAGCTCTGTGGTCTCCGTCATAGACTATGGCCTCATAGTCTATGGCTCTGCCTCTGCTACCACCCTCAGGCGTTTAATGACCTCTCTAAACAAGGCCTGCCGACTGCTTACTGGAGCCCACCGACACACATACATGTGAACTCTATGCCCAATCAGGATGGCTTCAACTCACAAACCGAATTAAGTATCTAACCTGCCTGATGGTGAAAAAAACTACCTTGGGCCTTACCCCACCTAGTGTCCAGGCCCTCCTGCACCCAATCTCAGATCCACGTAACACCAGAGGGTCTGAACAACAGCTCCTACAAGTTCCTCAATGCCGCACCTCACTGGGTCAAAGATCCTTTGCACACCGTGCTCCCAACTGGATGAATGCCCTCAGCACTCATATAACCTCCACCTCTTCACTGGGCATTTTCAAATCATGACTACATCTTCATCTCACTGTCTCCAGCTCCTGTGACAGCCTCTCCTAACTTCCCTCTTCATCTTGTAGCCCACCACCCCTCTCCTTTGTTCTTTGACAATGCTGTGAATCTGCTCTAGCTTCTTTTCGGCTGCTGCTCCCCCCCTTCTCCAGCCCTTCCTCCCCGACTCCTTATAGCTCTCTCAACTTATCCCAACTTATGTGATTCATTACTTTTTAACTGTGATGTAACACATGAACCAATGAATGTTGTTATTAAGCTCTTTTTTAATGTTGTTTTCTTTTGCCTATGTAGAGACCTGTGTAGCTTAGCCTAACATGTTTGTACTCTCTTGACGTGGAACCTTTGTAAAGGAGCCTTGGCTCAAAGGTACTTGTAATCCTAGACTTAAATAAATAAATAATTAAAATCACAAACTGTAGTGAGAAAGCAATAATGTGACCCACTGGGAATTGAACCCACACCCAAGGAATATCATCCTGGTCCTCAGCTTTGGCTACAGGAGGGCACCTTTGCCCCGGAGCACCCCACCGATGACCCTGAGCCGCCTGTAAGCTGTGGCTACAGGAGGGCACCTTTGCCCCGGAGTGCCCCACCGATGACCCTGAGCCACCCGTGAGCTGTGGCTACAGGAGGGCACCTTGCCCCGAGCGCCCCAATCGACGACCCTGAGCGCCGTAGCTGTGGCTTCAGGAGGGCACCTTTGCCCCGGGCGCCCACTGGCGACCCTGAGCCACCCGTAAGCTGTGGCTACAGGAGGGCACCTTGGCCCCGGAGTGCCCCACCGACGACCCTGAGCCGCCTGTAAGGTAAATCCCATCCTACAACTTCACCGATCAATACATCGCTCAGACTGTGGGCTTCTTTGTTCTGCCTTCCTTGAACTTGGCGCCTTTTTCTGCCTAGCCTACAGCGATAGGGAACTTGACTTCTGTATTATACTCCGAATCCTTGGGACCAACTAACTGTATGCGCTTTGCTGAAACAGCCGTTTTTTCGGAGGACCTTTTTACAAGCTAAATCTGCAAGGGCTGTACTTTAGTTTTGAATGTGGCACCTAAACCTCCCCTAAAAACCTCCCACCAACTGCACAGTTTAGCTTGCCCGATTATTGATAGCTGCAAGCTGCCTTCCAGTGTTCGTAACCTGGCTTCAACTTCCTCAAACGTGCCCAGTAACCAAATCCGATCTCCCTCTCTCTACCGCATCTGTGCAGCTGAGGTTGAGGTGATAGTCTAAGCAAGAGTCTGCCCTGATCCAGCGGGAGTCCCAGGCTCTCACTCGGCCGCTAGCTGCTTGGATCTCTGCAATCCCCAACGCCTCTGCTGCTTGTATCTTTGCAACCCCCAACGCCTCTCTGTAGAGTCGCGTGGCACGGAGAAGTCAAGCGCTGTTTCAGCAGTAGAGAGACCCATTCTGGTGGTCATTTCCCCCCGTTTGCAGCATTGTCAGCCAGGCCACTGCTCCAAAGCTTACGGAGCGCTACCATGAGTCGCCGGCGACTGCTCCCTCCGCCCCCACCACACCCACCCTTGGCTGGCCCTAGCTTTATAGTCATAGCCACGCCCCACCACGCCCCTAAGGCAGCCGCAAAATACTATCTCCCCAAATTACTATTTGCAGGTTATACTAAACTACAGCTAGAGGGCGTTTACACTTTTCTCCTCCTCTAAGCCTTAACTCTCCACCTAAACCTACGTGATAGTCATACTAAACCCTTTCTCTCTTTCCCCGAGGCTCTGTTCCACTAGCCATACTATCAGGTCATCAGACCTCTCTTCTCTTCCCTGAGGCACTGGTTCTCCTCACTTACTAAACAACTCTCCGACAACTTCTACTCAACAATGGCCATTAAAACCTGTGCTAAACTTCTTCTGTTATATTCTCTCCTCAACCTTATATTAGTCCAAATCCTTCCAAACTGCCAAGACAAACCACTTGGTAGTACTCTTACTCCTCACCCCAAGCACCCCCTAGTGCAAACAACATCACATTATCTATGGAACACTTTCCCACTCACTATACCCCATAAACTCATATACCACCTAGCCTACTCTCTGCATAACTCCTCGGTGTACAAAATTCCTATGCCACCCTTTTGCCACCGTAAACTATAGGTACTTTTCTCTCCTAGTGTTACTATTGGCTGGAGACATAGAGCGTAACCTGGACCCGTTGCTACACCCGTGACCCCAAATAGTGATTCGTGGCTCACCTCCAAGGGACTCCGTATTGCGCACATGAATATCAGAAGTCTCCTTCATAACCTAACTGAACTCGAGGCATGGGTTGTACAAAACCACCCAGACATCCTCTGCCTCTCTGAGACCTGGTTAAACCCCTCCACCGCTGACTCGCTAATTGCCTTACCCAACTATAATCTTATGAGGCAAGACAGGTCTATCACTAAGCGTGGGGGAGGAGTTGCCATCTACTACAAACAACATCTGCAGCTAATCCAAAACTCACTACCAACCATATCTCCCTGTGAAGCACTCCACGCTACACTCCTACTAGGCTCAAAGAAAATACAAATAGTCTGTGCCTACAACCCCTCAGGAGGGATAAAAGGACTTAAAGATCTCCTACTAGTAGTTGATAGCACCATCGGCCGAAATGAAGTCCTAATACTAGGTGATATTAACCTTAACTGGTTAGGCAAAACAAGTCAAGCCTCCCACACCTTAGTACAAAGCCACAACTTTCACCAGTTGATCATGGACCCTACCAGGGTAATGGCCCCCCCAGGTCCAGCAGACTCATTGATTGGGTTCTTACTAACCGCCCTGATAGCATAAGTTGCTCTGGTACCCTTACTGATGCAATCGGTGATCACTCCCCGATCTACTGCATTTGGCGCTCGAATACTAGACCACCCCCACCCCCCAAACTTATCACTTTTCGTAATCTCGCTAGTTTCAATCCCATTCATTTTACTTATGACCTCTCAACAACTGACTGGACCCCTGTGCACACTGCATCAAATGTCCAAACCGCCCTAAACTGTTTCCTTCAAATAAGTCAACTCCAAGACACCCATGCCCCGCAGATCACTAGACGCTTCCGAGGTACCCAGACCAAATGGCAACAAAAGATCTGCTAACCCAGATAAGGGCCAGAGACAAAGCCTGGTATTGCTTTAAATCTACTGGGTTGCAGTCTGACTACTGCAACTACCGCTCTCTAAGAAACACCTGTAAAAGAAACATTAGTCTCTCCAAAAGCTCCTTCTGTAAGAACCTGTTATTAAAAGCCTCTGGGGACCCAAAGAAGTTCTGGTCAACCATAAAAACCTTTCTTGGCTCCAACCACAAGGCCCATACAAGTGACATGTTGGTCAATGGCATTCATTGTAACAACCCATTAACCATTGCTAACTCGTTTAATCAGCACTTCTCAGACCTAACCAACTACCTGACCTCCCTCCCTTCTGGTCATTGTACTCCCACCACAAAGTGACACCCACCCTCCACCTCCGAATCCCCCATTTAGGTTTCGGAGCATTCATAAAAGAGAAGTTTTACAACTACTACTCTCCATTCCTGACAATACCAGTCCAGGATCGGATGGTCTTGAACCTAGGCTCTTGAAGGTTGCTGCCCCTTTCATAGTCTCCTCTTACAAAATCTTCAACATATCCTCACGCTCAGGTTCAGTCCCAAACATATGGAAAATTGCCAAAGTCACTCCCATTCCTAAAAAAGGAGACCAAAAGGATATCAAAACTACCGACCCATTGCTATACTCTCTGTACTTAGCAAAATCCTTGAAAAACTAGTCGCCACGAATCCATAGAATACCTTCAAAATACAACCTCCTGTCCAGTGCACAACACGGATTTCAAAGCCACAGGACCATCACCGCCTTACTAAAACTAACGAGTGACATCTACTCTTCTATGGACTCAGGCCTCCTGACAGTGCAGTCTTTATCGACCTAACTAAAGCTTTCAACCTGGTAAACCATTCGCTTCTTCACGTAAAATACGGTCTTTTGGTTCCTCAGAAGACACCGCCTTATGGTTCAGAAGCTACCTGACTAATAGACAACAGGCAGTAGTCTTCAACTCTGCCATCTCGGATCTTGTCCCAGTCCACGTTGGTGTACCTCAAGGCTCCATACTTGGCCCACTACTTTTCACGATGTTCATCAATGACATCCCTCTCTCTGCTCCCAACTGCTCATCTTTACTCTACGCGGATGACTTGGTTATCTACCACTGCGCAAAAACTTCTGATATCATAAATTGTACCCTCGCCACAGAATATGCGAATCTTAAAACCTGGCTCACTAATAACAAACTCGTCCTCAACTCTAGTAAATCATACTCAATGCTATTTGGATCTCCGGCAAGGCTCAAATCTAATCCCACTCCTCTTATTATCACACGCGCTAACAGCTCCCCACTGCCCTCTGCCAAATCTTTCAAATACCTGGGAGTTACCCTAGATGACTCCCTTGACCTTGACCAGCACATCTCCACCATCTGCAAGTCGGTAAATGCCAAGTTAGGTAGTGTCTATCGCACAAGTTATACCTTCACTCCCCCAGCCAGGCTAGCAGTGGCTCAAGGATTCCTTCTGCCAGCCCTGGCATATGGCTCCGCAATCTATCTGTCCGTAGCTAAATCCTCCCTTCACAAATGGGACACTACTTACAACAATATCTGCCGCTATGCCTCGGCATCACCGCGCTTTAAGCACCACTGCCAATTCTATCAGGACCTAAAATGGCTTAGCCCTTCTGCCTATCATCTCCAGACCTTTGGGTCACTAATAGACAACGTTACCAGAACTGGACTCCCCCTATCCCTCTCCTCTGTGCTGGAGCAACAACCTCTCACCTATGAACTCCGATCAACTGAAAAAGCCCCCCTGCTTGTGCCTACGTGCAGAACCAACATGGGTACACGCGCTTTCTCTTACACAGCTCCTAGATACTGGAACTCCATACCTTCTTCTATCCGTCAAGCATCCACCCATGCTACCTTTAAAAAACTACACCGTGAACACCTTCACACTCTAAACCCTTGCACTTGCTTTAATACACCTTGAACTTTCACCCCCCTTCCTTATCTTCAGTTTAGTTCACCTACCTGCTTACCTCTTCCCCTCCTCCCAACTACCTCCCTCCTCCACTCTTTCCCTTCCCTCTCCTCTTTTCCCACCATTCTTTCTTTTTTCTCTCTCTCTCCACTAGCCACCTAACCTGATTGCCTGGCACTTACTCAATCTGCACTGCTCTACCTATCTCCTCTCAATGTATTTTCTGTTTTTCCACACTCCAAACTTCTGGTTTTCTCTTAGGACCATTACTTGCATTTTTACACTTATCATTACTGTACTGCTCTCATGTGCTGTGAATATCATTCTATTATCAAAGTATTTGTATCAAATCTCTAAATACTGTTGTTTCTTTCACTTTTATTGTTAGATTATCCATGTGCTGTGTCACATGTTGTTTGTTTTGTATGTAAACTGTCTTCTCCCGGGTCGTGCCTGAAAATAGGCATTGTTCTTGCCTAGTGCACTCACCCGGTTACCAAATGCAAAATAAAATAAATAAATAAATAACCATTGAGCTACGGGCTCACATGGTTAGACCTGGGGTTCCCAGGAACACTTCCCTTCTCTGGTATTGCACATCCTGCAACTAGGAATAATCAGAAAAACAATTGTAGCTCAGTGGTTAGAGCATCCAATACAGTATTGTGGGGGCCTGTGTTCAATTCCCAGAAGGTCACATTATTTAATTCTCACTACAGTTTGTGTTTATTATACACACACACAGGGCCGGCCTTAGCTAGGTGCAAACTGTGCCCCTACACCTTTGGGGCCCATACTTTTTTCTTGAGGAGAAGAATAATTTTAAAACATTTACAAATGCCTACATTTTGTTAGAGATGAAAATGTTTACCAGCAAATGAAATTGAAAGACAACTGGCTCTGTTACTGTTACAAAAGGTGGGGGCAGCTTTGCTGCAGTGGAAAAGATTAGATTAAGAAAGTGCTAATGGTGTTAATGGCCATACTTTACACCTCCCCGGTTGACTGCTTTCACAAATAAAGGGCTATATTGACAAGAGAACTTGTTTGTAGCCTGGACACATGGGTGTAGGCAGGCATACTCCAAGCACTCCACGGTGTGCAATTTTATTTAAGGGGGGTAGCAAATAGGCTTTGAACTGCTTACTTTTTCCATGAAAACTAACAAAGAAAACACTGAACTTTTCTGTAATTTTATTCATAGGAGTCAACTAGAAGGACTGGTCACTAATACTCTCTTTGCATCCCAAGGACAATACAACTTTATATGCTCTGGCTGGTATATGGGTGTTTAGGGAACAATGCATGGTATTTGTATTTACCCATGCATGGCAACAGCCATTGTCATGAGATACAAAAGTTGTATTTATTGTGCCAAATGAGGCATAAAACACGGTCCTGGTGTACATTTGTATATTGTCTGGCTACACACCACTGGGGGTTAGCTCACTCTAACAAGGGGGTAGTAGTGAGTCCACTTGGTGTGCAGATCTAAAATCTTTGGCTACACCCTGCTGGACATGTAGCTGAAACAATGATGAATGATATGACAAAATCTGTTTCAAAAGTATGTGAGCACTCAAAATGGCTCAAAAACCTGACCAGCACAGAGCAAAACTGGATTTCCTGATAGGGACTCTGAAAACCTGATCACCAGATAAAAAAACTTGACAGGTGGCAACCTTACTGGTGTCCCTTGATAATCTTCTCTATTCTCTCTCACTCACACCTCCAGAAAAGTTAAGTTGTTTAACTTGTTTGCAGATCACAGTACTGGAGGTGTGAGTGTCCAGTGACGATGTTCCTGTCCTTACAGAAATAAATATGGCAGTGGTACCATACTTACTTAAGTTCTGGCTCCAGGCTCAGTCAGATTCATTTCCAGTGGTGAAGTCAAATAATTCAGTGTAGTCAATGACACTAGTTAAAAGATACTGGTTAAACTAGAAGATCTGGTGCTGCTTTATTAACACATGACAGGAAGGTTAGTTAGGTGTAAATGTTGGATGTGGGGGGGCACAGGGAATGGAGTGGTAGGGCATGGCAGGGGGCTGCACAGGGGCCCAGAATGGTTAAGGCTGGCCCTGCACACACATATATGTGTGCAAAATGCAGCGCCATCTAGGGATGATAACTGCAGTAACAGAGTCCTGCTGTGCTGAGGAATAACAGAAACATAGAACTTGAAGGTAGAAGGAGACCAAAAGTCCATCGAGTCTGCCCTTCCTATGCTACCTCACCCCTACCGACCTTCTGTGCCAGTCAGCTGTTGCCCCTTCCCCCCGTTCCCCACCCCTCAATCACAGAGCCCTCGAAATGTGAGCTGCTGATAATGTAAAGTTAAAAACACAGTCTTGGTTGCCTGTCTGCATACTAACATACTAACATACTATTTGCCAGCAGATTAGGCCTTATGGTCTATCAAGTCTGCTCGAACCTAGATCCTTAGTTGGGTGCAGAGACCCTCCCATCCCTTGTGCTCCAGAAACCCCTATCATCCATCCCCACCCCCCCGGGACAGGCCATCATCTGATACATCCACTTTCTGTGTCTGTCCCACCCTCTCTTAAAGCCCTCCACTGTGGATCTCTGAACCAGCTCACCAGGCAGAGCATTCCAAGGGTCCACCACCCTCTCAGTGAAAAATCTCCTCCTCTTTCCCCCTCACCCTTCCACCTTCCAACTTCAAACCATGCCCTCTGGTGATGCCTCCCTGCTTTAGTCTAAAGATCCCCTCCATGTTTACCCTATTTATTCCCTTGAGGTACTTGAAGACCTCAATCATGTCCCCTGTCTCTCCTCTCCTCCAATGAAAACAGGCAGAGCTCCTCAAGTCTGTCCTGTAAGTCAAATCCCCTAGCCCTCATATCATCTTTGTTGCCCTCCTCTGTACCCTCTCCAGGAGCTGTATGTCCCTCTTCAAGGTGGTCTCCAGTACTGTACACAGTACTCAAGGTGTGGTCTAACCAGTCCATTGTACAGCGGCAGAATCACTTCCTTGCTCCTTGAGGTGATCCTCTGCGATGCATCCCAACATCCTGTTTGCCTTGCTAGCTGCTCTCCTGCACTGCTCAGAGTTATTCATACATGTATCCACCATGACCCCTAGGTCTTTTCCCCTGTTGAGGCTTCCAGCACCTCCTCCAGGGTGTACCTGTGTTTAGAGCTTTCCACCAAGATGCAACACCTTGCACTTGGTGATATTGAAATTTAATTTCCATGTGTGAGCCCAGCTTTCCAGGGTGTCCAGGTCCCCTTGCAGGGCCAACCTCCCCTCTTCTCCCTCAACTACTGCTCCCATCTTGGAGTCATCCGCGAAGAGACTCATTTCACACCCTATACCATCCCTGATGTCTGATATGTATGCATTAAACAGGATTGGACCCAGGACCGAGCCCTGTGGTACCCCACTAGTGCATAGTGGCAGAGTTACGGCTCTCAACTCCAGCAACCTGGGTTCGGGAACAAGCCCTGAACTTCAGAAGGTCAGTGGGGAGGAGAGGGGATCAAGCGTTGCCATGATGCCACTGCACCGCTGCCACCTGGGTGACCACAGGTGGCAGTGCAACCAGAGCTGTATACTGTGGGGAAAGGAATGTGCCAACTGGTTACAGTGGGCAAAGTCACATGCCAGCATGCATGCACATCACCATTCCCTTGCTTTTGGCATCCAAGGGGGAGAGGGAGAACAGGAAGAAACACCGCAAGTGTGTGGGATGAAGCTAAAGGCACTTTCAGACCCTGACGTACCGACTGTCTTCCATGTCCTGGAAATGTGCTGTTTGGTGGGGCGTCCAGCCAGCTCCCCACCAACTCCACCCTGGAGTCCGGTGTAAGCAGAGGCACGGTAAGTTGCAGAGAAGGCATGGGTGGGACTGGGAGACTGCCCAACAGGTGGATAGAGGCTGCTGTGGATGTTAAGGGGACAAACAGAATGCAAACAACGACAAAAAAAGAGCAGTCTTGAGCATACCTAACGGGACTCTCATGTCAGCTGTTTGGTCGGAGCTACTGTCTTCAGGACTTGGGGTTCTAAGTTTGTTTCCTAGCAGGGTCTCTTGGTGGCTATACCAAATAGAAGGGGAGGCAGTATGGCGCAGTGGTTAAGACTCTGAGCTGCAAATCTGGAGACCTGGGTTTGAATCCCACAGCCCCCACTTGCATACTGTGTGACCCTGAGCAAGTCACTTAACTTCCTCGTGCTCCCAGGTTGCACCTGCAAAACAAGCTCTCAGCTTAGTGCGTCTCACCTGGTAAAATAATTGGTTAAAAAAAAAAATACATAACAATACCCCCCTCCCCTTCCCCTCCCAAAAAAAAACAGCAGGGCCTGCAACACTGCTTCTTTGTGAGGATATTCCTGATCTGGTTGGTGGTGGAAGAAAGAGACATGGGGGTCTCCAAATCTGGGTCATATAACTCAGAAGGTGGAAACAGAGGTGTCATCTACTGAGCCCCCACCCCCATTTTTCTTGTTCTCCTAAATCCCATCTCCCCCCAACCCAGACATAAATTGTGAGAGGGTGGCATCAAGTGGCGCAACCCAACTTCTGATTAACCCCATTCTCTAACTACATTGCTACTTCCACCCTACTTGGCCACCTGGGGGTGGTAGGGCAGTGTGTAGTCCCTCCCTCCCATCTTGATGAGAACATTCACTGCGATACTCGGAATCCTTCCTTCCACAGCTGCCACTGATGCCCCATGCTCAGAACATGAGCCTAGATCATGATCCGAGTGTCAAGGGGTTCCTAGAGCTATCACACTATCGGGCTGGCAAGGTCAGTGAAGCAGTCTTCTGAGCAATTTCATTCATGGAGCATTACTGGTCCAGATTGTGAGACAATTGACCGTGCCATGGTTGACATGCTATGATTATTTCCTACCCTGTAGTTTTATTGTCAAAGATTCCACAACACTGTACAGCGATTTGGTGAAATCCAGACCCCCAACCTGACTGGACATAAAATGGTAAAAACTGGACTGACTAGTCTGGCCAGACTGGGAGCAGCTTGCACAATCTGGCTGTTCTGGTCAGAACAGTCAGTCCAGTTTTTACCATTTTGGCCTGCCAATACCACCTGGTCTGGATTTCATTTAGGGTGAGGGTATAGGTAAACAGAGAGAGTAAGATAAACTGGACGGGGGGGGGTATTTTGGGGCAGACTGGATGGGCCAGGGTGTTCTTTTCTGCCAGCAAATTTCTATGTTTCTGTGTTTCTAACTCTGAACCACTGAACCTGGACTGGACCTTTTACTGTTGTGATCGGATCCCAGTCCAGTGATCCACACTTCACCCTCATCCTCACCCTAGATTAATTCCGGACCAGTCAGAA
This sequence comes from Neoceratodus forsteri, assembly GCA_016271365.2. Lineage (NCBI taxonomy): Eukaryota > Metazoa > Chordata > Ceratodontiformes > Ceratodontidae > Neoceratodus > Neoceratodus forsteri. The sequence goes on from JADMNL010000028.1 coordinate 105,127,937, forward strand.
TGGACAGACCAAAACAGTAAAAAATGGACTAACTGGTCCAGCCGGAATAGCCGAACCACGCAAGTTGTCTCTGGTCCGTCCGGATCCGTTGGTCTGTTTTTTACTGTTTTGAGTTCAGTCCAGTGGTCTGGATGTCACCCATACCTAATTGTACATGTCCTACCAGAGGTAACTGATGGAGCTTTTATTAAAACTTAATAGTATAAGAAAACATACAGTGAAACACAGTTAAAAAAAAAAAAACACAAACTAACATGAAGCAACACAACACTGTAATCAGGGCTGAAGTCTCTTCAACACTCGGGGACAGCAACAACGTATTTTCTCATGTAAGGATACATTTGTATAAGTTAGTTGGTTACAAGCATGTAAGGAGGTTCATCTTACATTTAATGATATAGACAGAGGTAAGCAGGCACTGGGTGCTGGTGCACGAGCCTTTTATTTCACGTTGCAGTTTCAAGAGTCACCACTGGAGGTCTCTCTGCTACTGTTTCTCAGCATAGGGATTGAATAGGGATGGTTATTTCTTCACACTGTACAACTATCATCATTTGCAACTTCTCACGTAGAGATGGTCCTGTCGATGGTTTGATTTCCAGTAGGCGTCCGCCCAAGTCTTTTAGATGAGACCATAAACCAAGGTCCCGTCTACCTGATCCAGCGGTTGATCAGGTGGGCATTGAAGATTCCATGGCACTTTCTGAAAAGAGTAGTAGTGGAATTGCTCCCGGTATCCTGACCACATCCCCCCCCCCCCCATTCACTAAGTAACCAAGAGATTAACCTGGATTAATCCCAGGCCAGGGATGCACCTGGAAACAAGCTTCTGCTTCTGCTCAGTCTGCCTTATACCCAGTCAGCAAATTTAAAATAAAAATACAAGTTAATTTACATCTGACCACAGAGAGTAGGAGAGCTGTTGTGTAGTGTGCTGGCGCAGGATGGCTACTGTGTTCCACCCCAGAGATGACTGCAGTGCAGTAATCGTTTGGCATGGGGCTGTGTTTTGATTGTAAAGTGCTGTGAGCTGCTTGCATGAAGGCACTATATAAATGTAAAAGGGTATAGTATGACATGGCAGGGCAAGGTAGGGTATGGTATGGTACGGTACGGTATGGTATGGCATGGCATGCTTACTATGGTATGGTATGGTATGGTATGGTACGATATGGTACGGTATGATGTGGGGTGGCAAAGGATCAATCAATCAATCAATCAATCAGAATCTTTATTTAACCAGGCGGGCACCATTGAGCAAGCTCATTTTTGAGGTGGACCTGGGGTAGACAATACAGGCATACAGTAAGAATCAGCAGATAAAGTATTGACACAAAGGACAGGGCAAGGCACTTGGAAACAGATATATACAGGCTAACACAAAGACAAAAGTTATACAGGCAAACAAGTACAAATATAGTAATGCAGCAACAGATATACAGTATACAGGTTACAAACATAGAGCTAAGTAATACAGTAAGAGATATATACAGGTTACAAACCTCACAGAAGCAATGTTAATCAATATATATTTTTTTTTTTAGGGAAGGGCTGGACAGGCAGTAGTGGGCCCAAGGGGAGTGGGGCCAGGGCTTGGACAGGGAGCTGGGGTCCTGTGAGGACAGTGCAGGAGCGGGGTAGACTAAGTGGCTGCAGTCCTGGTTGTTAAGGGAAGCAGACACAGGATTCCTTGGAATGGCACATGAGTAAGGCTTTGAATGAGGCGGAACTAATAAGGAGACTTATTTTCAGGGTTTTTTGCAGCTTGTTCCACAACTGGGGAAGTGCATGGTTCATGGATGACCTGCCGAAGCGGGATCTAACCTTGGATACTTTCAGGGTGATGTAAGTGGCACTTCTCAGAGCATAATTACTTGGGAAGCTTAGCGGTAAACAGGCTGCAATATAATTGGGCAGTTTATTTGTAATGGCTTTAAAGGTCCAGAAAGCCATATTTCTCTGACGTCTAAGAGTAAGGGAAGTCCAGCCCACTGCAGTGTACAGAAGACAGTGGTGGGTGGAGTAGGGAAGCTCCGTTATAAACCTTAAAGCTATGTAGTAGAGTGCATCGAGTTTGGAGAGGGTACCAGTTGGGCCTTGGCTATATAGAAATTAGAATAGTCTAACAAAGGGAGAAAGGTTGTTTGGACTAGCTGCATTTTGGCCTCCCTAGGTAGAAGTTTTTTTATCCAATAGAAGAGTCCTAGTCTTCAGTGTGTCCATGGAATGAGAGAGAGCTGTCGATCCAGACCCCCAGATATTTGAAATTAGACACGTACTCCAACTGTTCACCCAGAACAGTGGAGATCGGGGGAAGGGATCCTGGGGATAGCAGGTCTGGAGAGTTGGACAGGGGAGGGAAGAGCATGGCTTTAGTTTTCTTCACATTCAGGAGCAACTTCTGTTTTAGGAGCTGGAGTTGTAGCTGATTGAATTCGTCCTGAAGAGTTGAAAGTACTGTGCCAAGGGAAGGCCCACTGGTATAGAGCACTGTGTCATCCACAAAAAATGTATTTGAGCCTTGCTGATTGTGGCATTAATTCTGTTAATATAGACCGCGAAAAGCAAGGGGCCCAAAATGGAGCCTTGTGGTACACCCCTAATCATGGATTTAAGGGCCGAGACCTCACCATCAGCCTTAACTTGCTGGAAGCAACATGCCAGGTAATTGTTGAACCATCTAAAGGAGAGAGTATTCAGGCCAATGCTCTGGAGGGATGAAAGAAGCAAGGAGTGGTCGACAGTGTTGAAAGCCTTGTCGAGGTCCAGAAAGACTGCACCAATGAAATTCTTGTTATCCAGTGCTCCCTGCCAATCATTGTTAACCTTGGCTAGAGCAGAGATAGTGCTATGTTGAGCCCTGAAACCTGACTGGAGTGGGTTTAGGAGGTTCGCCAATTCCAAGTAGCTCCTAAGCTGGAAATTAATGATTTTCTCCAGCAATTTATACAGAACTGGGAGGAGAGAGATGGGCCTGTAATTATTCAGGTCACTGGGATCTCCATTCTTAAACACAGGAATAACGTGTGCGGTTTTCCAGATGGTAGGAAGGTCACCTTGGGACATACATAAATTGAACAGATGTACAATGGGTACTGCTAGAGCACAATAGCCTGTCTTTAGAAAGTATGGGTTAATATGGTCAGCACCTAGGCTTTTCCTGACATCCAACTGAAGCAAAAGGTCCTCCACTTCCTTTAGGGATGTAGGTTGGAGAAAGAAGAATGGATTAGTTAGGGGGAGGGTCAGAGTCATCGAGACCAAGTTGGGCACATAATGTACTACAGTAGTTGGGGAGGAATCAAAAGCTTACCCAGAAGTCACAAAATGGTTGTTGAAAGAGTCAAGAATGGTAGGTTTATTTGTGACTGTAGAGGCACCAACCAAGCTTTTTGCAGGCAAGTAGTTACCAGGAAGATGGCCTTCGATGTCTCTAATTGTCCTCCAGAATTTTGTCGTGCACTTGGTAGAAGCTTCAAGTTGAGAACGGTAGTAATTAGCCTTACTATCTCTAACCAATTTGGCACAAAAGGTTTCGTGCTCTTCTAAAGAGATTCCAGTCATTAGGTAACTTTGTCCTAGGAGCAATTTTCCATAGCCTGTCCCTATTCTGTAATACATTCTTTAGTTCAGGGGAAAACCAGTGGCAAGATTTGTTTCTAACGTGGGTTTTTACTAGTGGGGCATGCTTATTCAGAGCATTTAGCATGATTTCTTGGAAAATGTCATAGGCAAGAGCCACAGTTTCAGCAAGATAGAAGTCCTGCCAAGGAGTAGAATGACTTAACTCGGCAGTAAAAGCCCAAGGATCAAAGTGGCGTCTGCTTCTTTTTATTGTAAATTTGGGGGGGTTGAGGGGGGTTATGACTAGACCGAACACAGGCAATAAAGCAGTGGTCACTGATGTCTGAGAAGAAGACACCAGCATGGGTATACAGATAAGGTTTACTAACTAGGATAATGTCCAACAGGGTGCTTTTGTCAGGATTACTCTTGTTTGGACGTGTGGCTTCGTTGATAAGCTGGGACAGTCCAAGGGAGTCACAGAGCATTTTGAAGGGAGAAGAGGCATTGGAGTGCCAGTCTAGATTTAGATCCCCAAGTATTATGGCTTCTGAAGAACTATGCCCCAGGGTATTACTCAGGTGGTGTAGAAGCTGCAATCCCGCTGAAGGGGGCCTGTAGTAGCCTATCACACTCATCGAAATTCCGATAGCAATCTCCACTTGAAGAAATAGAGTTTCAAACTTGTTTGGGACCGTTGTCGAATCAAGAATGGAGACCGAGTACTTATCCTTGACATAAATAGCCACCCCACCACCTGGACTGCCTGTTCATATGGAACAGTGCATAAGAGGGGAGGTGTATAGAATGGTTACTGGTAGAGGAGCAGAGCCACAATTCAGGGATCATCAGAATGTCAGGGGTAGTATGACTAGTCCAGGCCTGGACAGAAGAGATTTTTTTTAATAGGCTACACGCATTAATGTGCATAAAGCTTAGTCCTTTGAGGTTAAGAAGGTCTGAAGGCGAACCAATGTTGGTGGGAGGCCCAGGGTTGAGCTCAATTTTGCCAGAGCACAATAAAAGGAGAAGCAGGAGCTTCCTAGAGATACCTAGCAGAGTCTTTAGGAACTGTTTTCTTTTGCGCTTGCATGGTTCACGGTTACGTCAAGGGGGCACCTTTGGGCTGGAGCCTAGGTTGTCTAGGGCCACAGAGAGTAAAATATTAGTGGCAAAGGACAGGGGACAGCGGCCACTAACAGTAGACGGGTTCTGAATTTTAGCCCTAGTCCCGGGTAGGGTGGCAGAGGGCCAAGTTGGTGGAGTATCCAGGTCCAGTGAGTTGTGCAAGGCAGCACATATAAGTAGTTCAACAATATGCAGGGTATCTGCTTGGTCAGGTGTAGAGGTATGGTCCCCTGTCGTGCAGAGTGACTTCTGGGAAGACGAGTGAGGAGAAGTGGGGTAAAGTAGAAGGAAGGATGAGCAGAAGAGTACAACCGACAGCTGCATGTTGTGTGATGTTATTCTAGCTTTCGTGAGAGAGTAAATATGGGCCAGTGGATAAGGTAAGGGTTGAGAGAATAATGGTTAGTAAACTGGGCCAATCAGAAGGCTAGAAGTTAGGGCCAATGAGCCTGCAGTAGGCGGAGCTAGAGTGCATTTAAGGTGGCCTACAGAGGGGTGGGAATAAATTTAAAATGAATCCCAGGAGGAGCGCTGGCCAACCAGAAAGCTTGGGTGCAAGGAAAGCCAATAGGCTTCAGTTCCAAGGGGGCGCCAAGAGTTCAAACAAAAATCAGAAGTCCAGAGCCAACTCCGTACTCGTTGAGCTGGAACGGGGCTGCAGGAGGTGCTTCTAATGCTGGATATGAGGGGTTCCCTTCCCGAGTGCGGCTGCGGTCACAGCCCAAAGGGGCTAGCAGAGGGATGCCTGTAAAAAAATGACAAAGACGGGTTTACATAGGACCCACGGTAATCAGGATTATCGGGCTGACAAAGGAGCATAAAAGGGCTATGTCACTCAGATAGTGTCCTGAAATTGGGGGGTAGATCAGTCTGGAACTGGCACAGGAGGTAAGAAAAGGGAAAAATTAAATAATGAAAGGACAAAGGCAAGTGGGCAGGCAGGGCAAGATCAAGACAGGGAACACTGAAAGCAACAGTGAATGGCAAATTAACTACGCCGGAGGCAAACATGCTGTTAACTCCTATTCCCCCTTAGTGGTACTGTAGGATCTTTGTTTCAGATAAGCAAAGCCAGCAGGAATCGCCACTTGTTTGTGTGCCAGACTAAAATGGGTGAGTGCATGGAAACCACCTTGACAGCCGGAGCTCAGCACCAGAATCGTGGCTGGTGTGGTGTGGTATGGTATGGTATGGTATGGTATTACAACCCCTAAATTGTATACAGATCAGCAATACTGGGGGAAGAAAAGATTAAAGAACTATTGTGCTGCCTGAAATTATTATTAACTTTTGAAAGCGGTGAACTATTAGTTTTATATCTGAAGTATTCTTTTCGTTCCCTTTTGCCAATTAGATTTTCTACCTACGTGGTGTGATCTGTGAAACAGTTCTCTACCCGGAGGCTGACATATCTAGCTCTATTCCTCCTCATAGATCATCAGCCATGTGACCTCGCTATCTGTGACATCACAGCTGACCAAGAATAGCCAGTCACTTGGCTGCAAGCTCGATCTCTTGTGATGTCACAATAAGTGAGGTCACAGGGCTGATGAGATATGAAGAGGAACAGAACTAGATGTGTCTACCTCAGTGTCAAGTACTGCTCTTCTGACACACCTACAATTATACTTACTATAAAAAAATATTCTAATGAACAAATTCTAGAAAAAAAATACATCAGGAATAAAAATTAGCAACTCACTCCTTTTAAAAATTAACATTTTCTGCCTGCTGGTTTTGGCACAACTAGTTTGGCTGTACAAAATACGTACTATTTGGAACTTACGCAAACAAATACTGTACTTTACAAAAACAAATATCACTCCAACATTTATATTTAAGCCAGCCCACTGGCGCAGCAGTTGGATTTCCACTTGCGATGCCAGCGACTCGGGTTCGGGAACGGACTTGGGTAGTTGGAGGGCCGGCTGGGGGAGAGTGGCTTGAGCGTCCCACAACAGCTCACCCTCTCAGGGGGAGGGGGGCTATTGCCTGCAACTTGCGTGACCCCAAGTGAAGGTTCGGGAGAATATAAGCTCCGCAGGGGTAGGGCGGCCAGACTACACTGTGGACGTCGGCGTGAGCACCTTGATGTCACGGTCTGCACAGCGTTGGGGAGAAAAATGGAGGATAACACCTGCCAGGGCTGAGAAGACGGGATGCCCGGAGCGTGCCTCTGATGTGCCCCCACTTGCCCAGCCACCCCCGGACCGTCACAGTGAGTAGCTCGGGGTGTTAGGGCCTCACCCTGTCCCCACCCGGGGGGGGAGGGGTAATCCGAGGCGTGATGGGAAATGGAGGTAGGCTTGGGTAGAGCAGGGTGGCTGGAGGATGACTCCTAGATAGCCCCGAAGGGTTGGGGCTGGCAGGACGAAGGAGAGATAAAAAATGGCAATTTAACAAAAAAAAAAAATTATATTTGTGTTAGGGGTATTTGGGGTGGTGCCCACCTTACACCACCACCCGACAGTGAGCTGAGCTTTGGGGGTTCCTGGGCTCAGGGCTCCCAGTCTTACATACACGGTGCTTCCAAAGATTTTAGTTACTGGGGTAGCTGTAAATCTAACACAACCCCCTTGGCAACTGTACCTCCCTTTTTAGATGTCTTGCCTACCCCCAGTATTTTACAATAGCACAACACAGTCACTGTTCAGACAATACTGATACTATGCAGGAGGCACAAGTTTAGTGCAACACAAGCCCCTGCAAGAGAAACCGGTTCAAGCAGATGTACTTCATTCTATTTAACCCCTGTTGGGCACCTTCATAGGCAGGGCACAGCTAAATGGTAAGCCAGTGATTAGGCAGACCCTTCTTGGGTAAGCGGCTAATGCGAATTGCAGCTAACTAAGCCCAGCAAGGCACAGCTCCACATTTTACCCACACCGAAAATACACAGCCCTCTGCTCTAAACTAGGTTGTGATAATAGAAGAATTTAAACAATCTCATTCTGTTAAAATCTGCACTGCTTACTAATCCTAAAATAAGCACGACATCAGTGTGCAATGACATCATCAGAACGACAGTGCTCTGGCATTATCGCTGTACCTCAATGGTACTTTATATATAGGATGCATCTGGAAATGATCTGTTATGTCTTTCATTGTAAAACTTTTTAAATAAATTAATCATATATCAAACGACGTCTCTCTTACATTAATCAACACAAATCTATGCTTAGTATTGTGTTAAGGTTAACATACATGATAAGCATAGGTTTTTGATGATTAATATGAGAGAGGTACAGTATGATATAAGAGGATAATGTATGGTCCTGTATCGGTAACCGGGTTCAGGACCAAATGAGAGGTTGCCAGGCGATCGTAAACCCCGAGAGTGAAGCTTTATAGTTTACGCCGCCATGGCAACCTCGAGACGGTTAACAGACTGGTTAGCCGATAGAGGGACCATACATTATTTTTATAGTGTATGGTCCCATCTAAAAGTAAAACGGCTTCATTTTTAAAAGTCACCGCGCCGCTTCAGTCCTTCCCTAACTGCCGTATTCATCCGCCAGTTCCCGCTCTAAAAAAAAGGCACGCATATGCGATCGACGTTGTTAGTTAACTATCGATGTGACGAGCATCGATAGTTAACAACATTTCTACGTCACATCGATAGGTTAACAACCTTGGGAAATGATGATTTCCTAAGGTTAATAGCATTCTACCATACATTATACTATTATAATGTACTGTCCTCCACAGAACCTGTAGCCCAAAGGAAAGTTACCCACTGAGCATGGGTCAGCGCCTATTCCTCCCAGGGGATATAGGGCAATTTAGGGGTTTCTCTATTGCCAACCTACACTTAGGCAACCTGCATGGACTACCAAGTCTGCAATGTGAACCAGTCTTCCTGTAATTTCAATTCACTTCCAAACTGCATGCAGTGATGGCAAAATTGCATTCTTCTGTCAGAAACGTAATACTTCAGAATTTAGTGGGGCACAGGTGATTATGTTCAGCTGGGGGACCACAGCTGACCCCAGACCTAAAACACCTCCTCCCACCTCGCTAGCCTTCACACAGTAAAGGGTCCCAGTCGATTTTAAAAAGATAGCCTGTAGCACATCCTTACTCCTCCTGCATCTAGCAGCAGAGGCAGGCACCAGGAGGTAACCATTTAGAGTCTTTTGGTAACACAGACCATGCTCACCAAGTTCTCATTTCTTTTCTGTAGTCGTGGGACCTGGGACACATGATGGTAAATGGCCTTGCAGGCAGGGCTGGAAGATGTTTGACATCCACTGCATATAATCTGTGATTTTCTTTTCTCTAGATATGGGATACTGCAAGACTGGCTTCAAGGGCATGCAAGCAGCACACTGCTCTTATACCAACTGCCAGGAACCTTCCAGTTCCAGGCAGCTGTCCATATCCCCTAGTTCCTGGGCACAGACTGATATGGGAGATTGAAGGAGCCTCTTTAGGGTCCAGACACCTATACTAGAAGCCTACGGGGCACTTGGGAGTTACATTTTTGTTGTCTGTGAACAGAATACTTTTTTCCTGCATGCTAGCTTGGAATATGGAGCAGTTGTTTGGCACAGAGGGCTTAAAAAATTAAACTGAAGAATTAGAAAGGGTACACAAAAGAGCACTAAGAAGTATGGTAGGGTGGGAAATGAGTTATAGCGAGGCATTAACTAAGTGCGGGCTTGAAGGGTTAGATGTAAGACAGGAAAAAATGGCAATCCAGACATTTAGGAGGGTATGTGACCCAGTTCATAAATTACATGGTTTATTGGTAACAAAGGCTATTATAGCATACAGTTTGCATAAACAGTCAAGGTGGGAAAGACCATTAGTGAGAACTCAAACTTACAGCAAATCATTGTTTGTACGTTATTTGGATATGAAGTAATGTTATGCTGTGTAAGTATATGTGTATGCTGTGAATTGATGAAATGTTGTAGATACTTTTATATAAGTGTGTATTATGATATCTAAATTAGATTTATATATAGTATCTTGTGATTTTATGCATTGTATTGAACTTCAACCTGCATGTGCAAATGTAAGATTGCAATATTATTATTAATAAATCTAAATCTATCTCCTATGTTGCAGATAAACACATTGAAGAGTACCAGTCCACGGACTGAATCCTGTAGCATCCCTGCTATTATATGGTCACTCACAACATCACGGCAATCATCATCCCTACTGTAGAAGCCATTGTGGCAGTGGGGGGCTTAACGCCCTTATCCCAATGTTAGCATGCAATGCCATTGCTTTGAGTTCTAAACCCCAACAGCCTGAGTTGTGGGGAGTCGTGACCAAGGCTCAGTCCCGGGTTTCCCATATGGTGGTGCAGTGCATCACCAGCTGGTTACACGGAGCCACGTTTAGTACTTTAAAAGGGAACATTTAGCTGGCCTGGTGGCACAGAGGGCTGAGGCACTGTGGGGTGCCTTACCTTTTCCCACACCAGTGACCTGGGTTCAGGAATGGACTCAGATTGCGGGGGGTCAGCTGGAGAGAGGAGGATTGAGTGTCTGGAGGACTGCTCTCCTCCTCTGGGGTGGGAGGACTGCTGTTCCCGGTGCATGTCTGACCACTCGTGGAGGCTTTGGGGCAGGCAGGGCAGGATACACCTTGGGACGGGGGGAAAGCGGCTGCTGACATCTCGCACATGGCAGCATGCATGGGTGTGTGTGGACAGCACTGCATGTCCATTCCTCCGAGGGGGTCTAGAAAAGTGGAAAATGGCTAGGTACAGAGCACAATGACAGCCTCACCTTGCAGGCCCCACACCAGCTGCATGGCTTTCTTCCAGCACCAGATCTGGGCACTCGCTGTTGACCCCTGCCATAGGGAGCAAGCCATGGGGGGGACATTGGGAGAAGCTCTGGATCCGTGTGTCAGCGGTAAGGGTGCCTGCCATTGACCTCCACCATGGGAGGGTAAGCTGTGGAGGAATTGCCAGTTTGAAGTAAATCCCTGAGGATGCAAGGTGATGGGGCTGGGGTTGGCAGTGGAAGAGGTGCCTGCACTGCGGTGGGGTGAAAAATAGATTATCTGCAAAAAAGAAAAAGAGGAACAAATCTGACCCATATTGATACTACAGTGCCACCATCTTTAGAACCATGTGATGTCACTGACAATCAAGCTGTGGCTAACCACACTGTAATCAAGCACAGCTTGATTATCAGTGACATCACAAGGATTTAAAAATGGTGGCAATGTTGTATCAATATGGGTCAGTCCTAGTCATCAATATCTCTGGATGGCTGCCTGCAACAGAGGAGCCCAATACCTCGTTTCAAAGAGCTTCTCATGAACTATCAAACTACGGCATGATGGCCACTGTTCCTAAATACCTCCCCCCCCTTTAATCTGTGGTCCCAGATGCATCACTGACATAAGACAGGAGGCACTGTAGGAAAAAGAACAGCAATAAACCGTGCTGATGTGGAGATCCTCAGAGACCATAAAACGAGTAGGGTAATTTAGAAAAAAACTCCTAATGGCAAACAAAGAGGACACACCACGACTACACATGCAAATCAAAACACTCTGCACAATATATGTATATATGTTTTTGCAAATTGTGACTGTAGTACTCCTTTAAATAATTCTTCTAACAACTGGGCATGTCAATAGGCTACCCTTTGAAAGCAGGGACACAATCCTCCACCACACTTGGGGATGGCACAGAATAAGTGTTTTGTGCCCACTCCTTTGTGTTACAACCCAAAATCACTATGCTCCACCATTGCCTCACAGCACAGGAAGGAGGAACCCTCCACCCACCCAACAATGCTCGCTTATATCCCGCTGACTTCTTGCAGACATGTCACTATGTAAGCACCTGGCATATGTTGTAACTAACACATTAGCATTACATTTGTGGCACCAGCCTCCAGTTCCCCCACCACCACCTTGTCCCTGCTTCAAGCATCGTGGTGGTGCTAAAAGAACGACTGGCCTTGACACTTACAATGATCTTCCAGGAGTCTATCAGACATGTGTAGAGCTAGATGACTGGAAAGTGGCCACTGCGGTCCCATCTTCAAGAAGGAGGCAAGGTCAGATTTGGTTAACCACAGGCTGGTCTGCTTGACATTAGTGCTTGACAAGGCCCTGCAGGCCATGATCAAGGACAGAATAATACAACACATGGTTGAGGACAAAGTTCTTGCCCCCTCTGAGCATGGCTTTAAGAGGAGCAGATCATGCCAAGTCAACTTGATCACCTTCTTCAAGGGGGGTGACCAGGGAAGGGGACAGAGGCAGCGCTATGAATGTAGTCTATCTGAACTTCAGCAAGGCTTTTAACCCTTGCGGTGCCGCAGACTTCTATATATGTCCTGAATTCCTACACATTCTAAATCTACTGGTAGCCTAAAGATTAATACTGTGATAGTGTGACACATGACAGGCTTCTGTGCTAAGTAAACCAGTGTGGTATATCATACATGAGCTACAGAAACATAGAATGTTCCTGGCAGAAAAAGACATGTGTTCTATCCTGCCTGCCCAGTTCGTATAAGTGCTGCTTCAGTCTATAAGCTGGTCTGGTGTGGGCCAAGTACCCAAGTAACAGTTCGGTCCTATTCCTCCCTTGCCCCAACTCCCTGATGTTTGTTCTAATCAATGCCTTGCAGATGTCCCACCCTCTCTTGAAACCTGTCATAGTCTTAGTATTTACCAGCGCTCTCTGAGCAAGCTGTTTTATCTATCCAGTGCTCTCTCCAGTGGTCACATTCCAGACCTGAAGTACCTGGGCTATAATGCCACACCCTGTTTGTAACTAACTAAATAAACTGGTGTGGTATTTGTATTTCATCAGCGGTGCATTTAGTATTTCCAAGTCGACTGCGGCCTCTCGTGTATGTGCGTGCCTTAATATGTTCACCCTGCAGAAAGGGAAGCTGACAGGTAACATGATCTCAGTCTTTTACATACTCACGGATATCAACAAGACTGTACAGTGTGAGATGGTTGATCTGGCAAAAGTACACAGCATTGTGGCCTTTGCACCTTAGGACACAGGCTGCTGTGCCTTTTAGGAGTTAATGCCAGCTGGTAACTTCTCAGCATCACCTGCACTTAGGTGCGGTGGGGTACCAGAGCAAGTCGTACAGGGTCAGGGCTTAGAAGAAAGGGACACTGGTCAACAGAGATCAATTTATGTGTGGTTGGGCTGTGACAGAAGAGACCCCCATTGTTAAAGAGGAGGGATCAGTACCAGCAGTGGGGAGGTTGGACAGCTATTGGGGGAGGAGGGGTTGCATCACTAACAAGGGAGAAAAGTATTTGATGATGGAGGGGAGTGGTGTCTCTAGACAGCAGAGCTGGCTTCGAACTTGGAGAGTGTGTGTGGGAGGGGGTAGTCGTACCTGTTAAACACTAGAAACTGATTGGATCCTGAAGAGGTGTAGGATGTGTTTTCTGCGAGGCACCAGGGAATTGGAAAATCTGTTGGGGGGGGCTTAAACTTGAGGGAGGCAGCGCTACAGATGTGGTACTAACATATAGCATATTAACACACGCCAGGCAAGTGTCACAGAGCAACACAGCACTGCATCTGCGACTGTTTGCTGGGCATGTTAGCAGACAGTATCGCTTTCACATCTGGATTGGCAATTTGTATTGCTTCACACTTGGGGAGGGGGTACTCCTCCCCCTTCAGTCCGCAGCTAGCTTTGTGTATCTCAAGTTCGGGTAAAGTCACATGAAGTGGACAGAAAGTGCCTCTTTTATATACGTTTATTTGTACAGCTAGTATTTTTTTGTACTTACACCGCCTTATTTCATTACCTGCTGTCCTCCCCCCCCCCCGACACATCTGAAAACGAGCTGTTACCAGCTCAGTACGTCTTTCCTGGTAGAACTGTTGAAATAAATTATACTGAACCGGTGTTACAACTGGCACAGTTCAGTCTGCTGGAGTACTGGAGAAATTAAAAATACAGACTACTGCATCACAGAGTGGTGCTGTAGGACTTTTTAGCAGACTCTCTCACATTACTGTGGGCCTGTCAGCACTCAGCTCATTACCACTGCCTCTTTTTTGCTTGCTGCTGCATTGGGTGCCCCAGGGGGTCAAACTGGGCAGGAGCCCACAGGAACCCAGTCTGCCCACCTCTTTAAAAATTGTATGACAGTTCCACCACCTCTGTCATCTTTCTCCATTGACTATTACAGGAGAGTTCCGCCACCTAAAAATGACAGTTCCATCACATAGAAATCTAGATGTGAGAGGTCCCCCACCTAAACACTTCCAATTCAACTACTGGTGTACTAGTATAAACTGGAAAGGTGAAGTCAGTTTCAAGGAGCCAACTCACTATGTTACACCCACACTTTTTCTAGATCTACAGCACTGTCTACTGTGTGTGGGAATTGTTACTTCTTAAAATACTCTTTTTATTTCCTCCTTCTCTACATGGACATTGACAGTGACCACTGCATCGTCCCTCATCTGATCGAGAAGGTGGGTATATGGCTTTCTTCACAACTTGATGCCTGTATTACTCCCATTTGGCGGGGTTGGGGGGGAGGTGATTGCCAAGTGACATGAGATGTCTTGCCAACAAGACAATTTTGGAAAAGGGGCATACAATAAAAAATTTATCAAGAGAGGGCAGTAACTTACGATTTTACAGTCCTTCTTTAACCCAGAAAGCAATACCTCTAAGTGAATGGAAATTAGGAGGGGACATGACCCCCCAAAATGTATGGGCATCATGATCCTGTTACCTGTAACCTCCCCTCAACAGGGGTTTCAGGAGTGCACATGTAAACATAAGTCTCCGAGGTGTAGGCAGCATAAGGCACTGTTGCCAAACTACTGGACTAGCCGGGAAGCTAGGATTTGAGATCTCATTCATCTATTTTTTGAACTTATTTTTCTCTCCTTTCATGGAACATACTGGATTACACAGCAGGAAAAACAGCACCTCCCTGTCAAAATCCAAAATGTACCAAATCAGGCAGACAGTTATTTAAAGTGCAAAAATTTTTTATTGCAGACTAAAAAGGAGATAACCTGGTACAAATGTGGTCAGCCCCCATGGAGACGCCAGGAAGCACAAATAAAACTCCAACTGGTTTTGCTAAAGCATCGTATATGTATTTTTGTGCACAAAACACTTCATGTCTTGTGCACTATATCACTGTACTATGAACTGTCACTTTAAGAACAGACATGTATTTATATGGGACATCTGGAGAAAGTCTGGGCTGGAGATCGAGTGTGATCTGCAGTGATACTATAGGCAGGGAAAAAAAGCAGACTAGGTGGGCCAGGCGGTGCTTATCTGCCGGCAAATTCTGAGTTTCTCTGTTTCTATGCCAACACTCCCCGATGAATTTTAGCAAAACCAGTCAGAGTTTTGTTTGTCCCTTGCGTCTCCTTGAGGGGCTGATCACATTTGTACCAGGTTACCTCCTTTTTACATATAGAATAGTATATGGGACGATGTGTATAATGAGAATTTTATACATCAAGGGTAAATATAAAAATTCAAGTTATACACACCACCCCATGTCTTGTTTTACATAATTGCTGGGTGCTGTTTTTTCACCCAGAGGAACGGAGTTTGTTTAAAAGGGGCCACTCTGGCCACTAGATGGTGCTGTTTACTAGCTAGTGCTGCTGTGCACAGTGAAGCAGGTGGGGAGCATTTGGTTTGATTCCTCGATCTCACCTTCCTTTTTGTTTATTTTCATGTAGTTATTTAGTTTTATTATTTATTTATTTAGTGGGGTCTCAGCAGCTTGTGCGTTTGGCACAGCTGAGGGCAGAGCCACGCAGCAGCTCTACTTACAGTGAGCCATCGGGCTAAAGTACTGCAAAGCCACAAAAGGCACTTACACCTTTTTTTTTTTTTGGTTTTGCATTCCGGAAAACAGGGAGCTTTATGGTTGTTTAGGGACCATCTTTGTTTGGAAAAATCTTTTGAGTACAAAGGGCTGAGGTGAGGAGTAAATTGTTCTTCGATTTAAACTGTCTGGACTTGGAGGAAACTCTATGTGCACGAGATCATTGAGGAGAAGCACTGCACAGGAGTGTGCATGTGACTACAGTCATGGAAACCCGGCACTTGTTTGGTGAATTATAATCAGCTGGTTATAATAGCGAATTATAACCGGGTTTCCCTATGGGGAAAAACAGCACCCAGTTATTATTTGCAATGAAACCTTTTTTCAAATAACTGTCTCCTGATTGGGATATTTTGACTTTTTTGGGCTTTTTTTTGTTTTTTAATTTCATTTCATTTTTATTTATTATACTGGGAAACCTTAATATGCAAAGACCCCTTTACATAAGTGCCCATTGGAAAAAAAACGTCAGTTTGGTAATGATGATACACAGTGAACAAAACTATAAGCAGGGCCCCTGGTGTTCTGTGGCAGAATTTTCTGATTTCTGCGAGAGGGCTCCTTGATTTCTGCGGCAGCATTTTCTGATTTCTGCGGCATGATTTATTCATTTCTCTGGCAGAATGCAGTCCTGTCATTGGCTAAATATGATGTGAAGTCATCAATGACATCATATGCTGAGCATAGAGGAGGGGCTTCAGGATAAATGAGGTGGGAAAGAAAGTCTAACACTATGGAAAAACAGTAAATTTATATGAAAATTCACCAAAAACAATGAATTCTGTGGCACTATATATATTCTGCGGCATTATGCAAATTTATGGCAATTCCACAACTCAAGAACCGCAGAGAATTCCAGGGTCTTGACTATAAAGGGAACAGCAATTGCAGTAAAACAGGTACATAAGTGCAATAGAACTCTTTGGGGGTGATAACATTTGCAGATAGACTGAGAGCTGAAGTACTGTGAACATGCTTTTTGAAACTGGAGATGATTGTCACTGCAGTGATGGAGGAACGCAACTTGTTGTACCAACAATGCTTTATGCTCCCTTGCACCGACCAGCCCCCACTGGCAGTACTGCTCCACCCAGCCCCATCACCTGGCATCCCTGGGACTTCCCCGATGACCCCCCCCGGGGAAAGGCCACAGGAGGCAGCCTAACTCCTCTGGTTGAATTTAGCTTCACTTCTAAAGTGGGAGCCTGGTCAGCGGTGCAGGACCTACGGTGGCATCCCGCGTGGTTGGGGTAGTTCCGCCCCTGCCTTCGCACATTGCGTGGGCCTTGTACTAATGCTCTGGTGCAGGCATGCATGCTGCATGCCTCAGGGTGGTAACATCACCCTCCCACCATCTGCTGGCTCCCTTGTACCACCACCCATGGTCAACCAGGTGGTGGTAGAGCAGCGGAGGCCAGGCATGCTCCCTCATTGAGGAGGCAATCATCCATTGGGATGCTTCACCATCCTCCTCCAGCCGTCCTTCTGATGACCTGGGCTCATTCCTGAACCCAGGTCACTAGCGGTAGCACTACTACTGTGCCGGTGGGCTGGTCCGCACAATTTGGCTTTTAACCGGGTGGTGCTGTTTTTCTCACTTTGTGATTCAGTCTTTTGTACTAGCTCACCATGCAGTGGGCCATCTTGTCTGCTTCAGAACATGCTGGATTGCCAGATAAAATCAGACCAACAGCCCATCCTGATCACCCCCTGCTGTCATGGGTGTTACAGCCATGAAACATCAAAATCTTACTGTTAAGTGTACTTTGATTATGCTGAGTTATTCAGTTATTTTATCGAGTAATGATATACACTAACAGACATTTCTCTAGTCTAATTTTAAAAGTATCCACACTCCCTGATTCTACAGCTACCTCAGACAGTCGGTCAGCAGAACATGTTGACTACCCTTTGAGTAAGAAGAAAAGTTTCCCTGACATTTCCCCTTCTCCTAGCCCCTCTCATATTTTGTTTCTGTCCCTTGTTCTGCTATCCCACACTAGATAAAATAGCTTCCTCTGCATTCGATCTAGGGACTCGCTCCATATTTTTTTTCCTAAAATTTCTTTATGCCCCCTTCTCTCTGGAGCAGCCCCCTTTCCCTGGGATGGACCCAGCCCCATTCTCCTGGGTCCCAAGCACTTACCTCCTCCTTGGCCTCTGGTTTACCCCCCCCCCCAAAGTGGGGCATAGCCTCAGCTGGGTTATAGAACCTGCCCCTCTCAGACTTGGGGGGCAGGCAATGCCCATTGTGGAGAGGAGGCCAGTGGCAGGAAGTGGGAGCTGAACATGCTGCGGGTCATCCTGCATGCACCAGGGTATTTCCCTGGTTTTCTGGTTCCCCAGTCTCTCAGGGTGTTGGCATGCATGAAGCCCCACTCACAGACATGCAGATGTCCCGTGCGGCGCCCAGCTGACATTGTACCACCCACTGTGCTTCCCCCACTGCACTGCCAACTGTGGTCCCCCAGGTGGCAGTATGGCAGCGGGGTTTCACATCCCTACCCCCTTGAAGGAGGAGACTGTCTTCTGGGACCCTCAACCCTCCATACCCGGGCATTTTCATTCACAAGGGTACGTGTGCACATATATGGAACTCAAACAGAACAGAGAAAAAAATAAGTGCCTCATCCAGGATTTGAACTCAGGCCACCTGGAATACCATTCCAGTTGCACTACCAGCTGTGCCCCCAAGGCAACTGGAAACCTGGGACTCCCAGAAGCACCTTACTCTTTTTCTGATGCACGCCCTGGTGCTGCACGATAATCTTATTTTCATTCACAAGGGTGGGGTGTGCACATATATGGAACCCAAGCTCATTCGTGAACTTTGTCCACCAACGTTATGAGCTGTACTGCTACTATCGCACTAACGTGCCAGGGCCTCACTGCAACATTTTAAATACCGGCATCCTACACCACCCTACCTTTCTTTTCCCTGTCCTGATCATTAAATGGGCTGATCTTTCCTTGTACCATAGATCAGCCTCTCTAACCCTCTAAACATTTTTTAGCCCAATATTTTTTCTTTTCCCTCTTTTCCTCTGCCATGACAATCAGCTACATCATAGAATCATATCATAGAATCGTAGAAATTTGATGGCAGACAAGGACGCTTCTGGCTCATCTAGTCTGCCCAACCCTCCTCTCCAGCCCCCATGCTCTCTCCAATACTCAGTCCCATATGCCTGTCCCATGCCCTCTTAAATTCCTCCATCATCTTAGCCCCCACCACTCTGTCCAGCAGCCTGTTCCAGCTCTTCACCACCCTCTCTGTGAAGAAGTACCCTGTCACATTGCCCCTGAACCTATTTCCTTGCAATCTGAGGCTGTGCCCTCTAGTTCTGGCTCCCTCCTTCCTCCTCAGCTGACCTCCTTCACCTACTTTATTGAGCCTCTTTACATATTTAAAGGTTTCAATCATGTCCCCTCCTTTCCCTCCTTGTTTCCAGTGTGTACACATTCAGCTCCTCACACCTCTGCTCGTATGTCTTCCCCAGCATACCCTGCACCATAGAAACATAGAAACATAGACTTTGATGGCAGGTAAGGACCACTTGTCCCACCCAGTCTGCCCATTTCCCTACCTACTGGATAAGCTGCAGATTCTAGTTAACCAACAGCCTACTTCCTGCAACCCCCCACTACAACTGCCTTATGTCTGTCCCATGCATGTTTGAATTCCCCCACTGTTTTAGACCCAACAACCTCCCCAAGAAGGTGGTTCCATGCATCCACCACTCTCTCCGTGAAAAAAAAATGTCCTCACATTACCCCTGAGCCGTCCCCCCTCTATCTTTAAATTGTCCCCTTGTTCTTACACATCTCTTTTTCTGAAAGATGCTACCCTCCTGGACTTTGTTGATTCCCTTGAGGTACTTGAACGTTTCTATCATGTCCCCCTGTCCCTCCTTTCATCAAGGGTATACATATTAAGCTCTCTCAGTCTCTCTTCATATGATTTCTGATGCAGACCCTGCACCATTTTAGTTGCCTCCTCTGGACTGCTTCCATCCTGTCTATGTCCTTGCATAGATGAGGTCTCCAAAACTGCACACAGTATTCCAGATGGGGTCTCACCAACTGTCTGTACAGAGGAATAACCACTTCCCTTTTTCTACTTGTGATGCCCCTTCCTATGCATCCCAGTATCCCCGGCTCTCCTTACTGACTTCTCACATTGCTTACCCACCTTTAGATCATCTGATATGACTACCCTCAGGTCCCTTTCCATTTTTATGTTGATTGCGTGCATGCGCAAGAAACATGTTGCGGCAGCTTTCTCCACAAGCAGGTTGTGGAGGCACAGTACTGTTGTGGCCAATGCCCCCACAGCCTGAAAAGGCTTGTCCCGCTTCTCCCAATGCCGTGGCACACTGCTGCAACCACTAGTTCAGCCAGCGCGCCACGACCTTCTAAAAAGGTAGCTGCTGCAATTAGGGGCCGCCTCGTCATTGCAGCGTCAGCCATCGATGCAATGAGGGAGCGAACCATCATTGCAGGGCAGGATTTAAAAACCCTGATGTTGTTTGTGAACATGGCGGCAGCTTGCCGCCATGTCCACAAACAATATAACCCCCCCTACACCATGTTTAGTTGCCAACGGGGGCCCCAATCCTCGTCGGCTTCAGTGGCCCAATGTTAATTGTGCTGACGGGGGAGCACATTCCCCGTCGGTATTATGTCAAACCCCCCTGCTGTTATTGTGTGCCGACGGGGTGCCCAATCCCCGTCAGCATAATGTGAACCCCCCGTGCCAATGGGGGTGCCCAATCTCCTATCGGCTACTGGCCCCCCAAAAAGAAGTGGTCGGGTGGCACGCTGGGAGCCCACCCCAGTGTGCCTAGCCTAATGCCCCTGTGAAGAAAAAAACTGTCCCACAATGTTTTTTTTTTCCTTTAAACCTGTGAAATCAGAAAACTGTCCATCGCGGTCTCCCTGGCCCCCCTCCCACCAACCGCACCCACCCACTGCACACCCTGCCTCCCCACACACCCCCTCTCCCCATACTTACCTCCGGAGTCTGGTGCGATGATCTTCAGTGGACCGGAAACACGTCTGCACTCTTCAAATCCGACCGCAAACTGAGGAAATGCCGGTAAGCTGTATAATGGTAGAAATAGGTTTTTTCAACTTTAATGCATATCTCAATCATTTTTTGGAATTTTGGCACCAGATTTTCAACATGGGGTTTTTGGGACCCCTCCTCATGAATTCTCAAATTGTCATGGCGTTAATTGGCCACGAAAGGTGATTTTGCGGTCACTGTGCGGAATCACCTTCCGGTGCCGATTAATGAAACGAAAGTACCAGTGTTCATGAGGTGGGCTCTCAAAAAGTCTGTGTTGCAAATTTAGTGGAAAAAATCCCAAAAATGACTTTTCGAGCATGCGTTGAGCAGTTCACTACGCAACAAATAAATTCACTAATTTGCAATATTTTCACGCCAGATTTTCAACATTGACATTTTTTCACACCTCCTTGTGAACAGTACAGCTGTCATTGTTCACACCCTGGCCGAAATATGTTTTCGCACTCCGGCGCAGAATTTATTTATTTATTTATTTAGCTTTTGTTGACCAGGTAAGTACACTAGACAAGACAATTGCCTATTTTCAGGTAAGATCCGGGAGAGTACAGAAATTACAGATTTAAATACATAGGATGACATGGTACAGATTAAAAACAGCTTACAAGTCATGTGAGGACAACATGATACAGATTAAAACAGCTTACAAGTCTTGTAAGGCATAGTTTTGTACAGTATGTACACAACAGAATAACACATGTAGCAACTAAGAGCAGTACAAGAGGTACAAGTTGAGATGCAGCAGATACAACACTATTTACAACTTAAAGGCCTCAGGAAGTTGAGTCTTTTTGTTCAGAAATACATCCCGGAGGGAGGAGTGCTGTGAGAGGTCAGGATAGATCACGGGGGTTTGGGGCAACACAGGCCAAAGAGAGTTTGAGGTGGTTCCATAGGGAGGAATGAAGACACACCTGTGAGTGGGAGGAGCGGACCTGGGCAGGGAAACGTTCCACAGTCTGGGAGCACACGCAGCAAAATCTCTACCTCCCATTAGAGTCCGGTGAGTAGGTATCTTAAGGATGGCGGGCCCCTGAGACCTGAGGGAATAGGATGAGGAGGCAGCCGAGACAAGGAATTTTGCCAGCCCCGGAGGGGTGCCAGTGCCAAGGATCTTTCCTGTGAAGCACCCTAGGACAAAGTCTATGTGATTTGAGGGGGGGAGAGCCAGTTTTGCTTGCTATAAAGGTCACAGTGGTGGATGAGATGGGGGGCAGCCAGAGCAAAGTAGCAGACATTGTTGTAGGCAGTAGACCACCTAGAGAGGTGAGCTTTGGAGGAGCGGGAAAACAAAAGGAGCCCATAGCAGAGTGAAGGGAGGAGCACACCTCTGGCAAGAGCAAGATGGGCAGCAGGAGTAAGGTTGCTTTTAGCTCTGTAGGCCAGACCCAGTTTGCAGTTGACAGTCTTGCATGTATTCTGAATATGGCAGCCAAGGTCAAGCTGCGGGTCCAGCGTCACCCCAAGGTATTTAACGTTGTCAGTAGACTTCCGGTGACGTCACCAGGATGACTGCAAGCTAATCTTAACAGCTCCGCTCCCGCCAAATTAAACTTACTAACTCCCAACAAATAAACTACTTTGCTGCCCCTGAAAATCGATCTCCTGGACAGCTTAAGATGGCAAGAAAGTAACAACGTGGTAAAAACTCCAAATCACTCAGTAATTCAGCAAAATTGAAGCAACTAGTACTCAACGAGGATATGGAAGGATTTGCGGCCCAGACACACCGAAGATGCACAGCCTCTGAGTCCTCTGGAGAACCTGAAACATTGGAGACCACTGACCCTGAAAACATACAGCGAACCTTGCAGCAAATCCTATCCATGGTCACCAGAATTGACTCCTCCTTGACAGACCTTAAAAAGGATGTGCAAACATTAAACAAAAAGGTATCGTTAAATGCTGCGAATCTCACCCTGGTCTCAGAGGCCCAGGAGAGCTCAGACAGACTAGTCCTGCTACTACTTCAAAGGGACAGGGAAGTCCAACGTCGGTTAGAGGATTTAGAGAATAGATCACGAAGAAATAACTTCAGAATTCATGGCATACCAGAGGATGCGGAAGAGGGATTCCCTTCAACAGCCGATTTTGTGCAGCATATCCTACGATCGGTCCTCTCCCTACCCTCAGATATTAAGCTAGACATAGACCGCGCACACCGATCTCTCGCGGCAAAGCCCCAAGACCCGACTGCCAGGCCACACTCATAGATAGTGAGGATGGTCTTCTTTCAAAGCAAAGATTGGATTTCACAAGAAGCATGGAGACATAGAGACCTTAAATATAAAGATGCGCCGATCTTTTTCGACCAAGACTTCTCATCAGCCTTGCAAGCAGAGTGACAAGCAGTTAAAAGCGTCATCAGAGATCTAAAACTCAAAAAAGGAGTTAAGGCCCAACTGTTGTTCCCTGCCAGGATTAAAATACACTTGGACACAAGCATCCAAATCTTTACTAATCTGGTGGAAGCTATACAAGTTCTCCAAAATCTAGATATATCTCTTCCCGACCTGGAAATGCAAAAGTTGGAAAATAAACTTAAATCGGAGATGTAGTCTAAAGTCTCTACCTCCAGAGGTAGGAAGAGAACGACTCCTGGATCCTACCCACAAGAGGCTTCCTCAGACATCCAAGAACTGATCTCATGGGCAAAGCAGCGCTTGCAGGGAGACAGAAGCCTGAATCAATCGACTGAGATGTCAACCTGCCGCTGAGAGCAGATGTGAGAAGACCTGAAACACCAGCCACTGAGGAGCGATCGTTTAATAGAGCAGACTGAACTTATAGTAATAATGTAAAGTATGGGAGTGGGGGAAGGAAATGAAAAGTGAATATATATTAAGAAATTTAAAGTCATATAAATGGATGATGCAAAATAATGGAGGTTATATGAAGGGGGGAGGTGGGTAAACAGTGGGCAATAGAAAATATTAATGAGGGTAATTTAACAGGGCCTGGAAATGCATCCTTGGACAGTAAAGAGAAGAATCTGAAGGGTAAGGGAGATAGATAATGCACAGGGAAAGTAACCCCTCCATAAAGAAACAAGCGTTTTAAGATGAGGTCTTATCCCAGAAAGAAAACTAATTTCAGGGAGGGTTTTGATGAAATGGTGAAGGGGTATTTTTCTGTTGTTTCTGTTCCAAGGGCCCAAGAGATTACATCTCCACTTCTTGGGGGGAGGGAGGGGAAGTAATAAAATAGTTATCTGGGGACAGCCCGAATGATGGAGGGGTGGAACTTCCAAGGAGGGGGCAAGCAAGGCTACCTTAAAGGCCAAAGAAAGACGATAACGGTGACTAATAGCAAGACTGAAGCATTAATTAATTAATTGAAGAATCCCCACAGGCAATGATGAAGATGGGTGGCCGAAGGGGTGGAAGGGAGAAAAGGGGACTCATGCTGAGAGGCTGAACCGAGAGACCCTAGACGGAGATGAAGAAGAAGTGGGGCCTATTTCTGCCCTCTTGCCTTCCTCAGCACACATAGGAGCCGAAATGCCCCCTGACCTCGAAACAGCGACAATTTACCAAAGAGCATAAGGGCAAAAATAGAGGGGGAGAGCCCAACAATAAAAATACACTAATATGGTAAACCCAAATGCTAAGACAGGGATAGAGAGGAGTTCTTTGACTTTACGGGAGAGCTATAATCTAATACCCGCTATTTGTCTCTGGATGAGTCATCAATGGGCCTCGTCAAAGCTAGGTGTATCAGGAAAACTCTGATCTTGATCGTATTGTCACTTCTCTCTTGTAAAATGTGAAAAGAAAGTGAAATGGGTTGGTAAGGGAGAATTAAAGGATGGGGGAGGGGAGTAGGGGGTGTACAGGAAATGGAGGAAGTGGGGCGATTGAAAGACGAAGAAAGCCTCCTCCAAACATCGTAGCTAGCCTCCCTATATAATCTAAGAAGAAGGAAAAGAGGGTAAATACTCGGAGCGAGGGACGGGGGAACCATATCGGAAAAGAGGACCACGGTTAAGGACCATTAATTGCACAGCTAAGGGTGGTATCAAAATATCAGTGGGATTTTAAGAAAGGCAGAATCACTGCAATAAAACTCCGAATTGCTTAATAAAGGTACTTTTTCAAAGACGAGATGGAAGGGAGGAAATAATATGGTAAGGGAGATGCAAGACTATAAAAGAAAGGGGGCGGGGATGGGGAACTAAAGGAAAATTTGACATCAAGTACACAGCTTGGGATCGTTCCTTCAGTGACAGTTAAAAAGGGGTGGTAAGAGCTCCCCATTCGGGAGCCAGCCTACACCTCTTGCCCCAAACTTAAGGGGCACTTCTTGGGTCAAAGTTGACCCCACTCTGTCCCTCTGTGAGTTTCACATGGAAGTCATGGAAAATGATACAAACTCAATGCATACAGTTTTAATGTTAATAGTTATGAGAGTACCACAGATAGGTACTAAGTTTGTAGTTAATCTTTTACAATTTAAAGTTTTAACTTTTAATTTTTGGGTCTTGCAGGCTGGAAGAAGGGTGGAAGGGAAGGGCAGAAACAGGCCGAGGCCTTGGCTCACAGCTGATATACTCTTACACATATTATGTCTTCGCTGAATATTATCTCATATAATGTGAAAGGTGTTAACTCCCCAATCAAACGTTCTAGATTACTAACTGAACTTCAACATGTGAGATGTGATGTTGCCTTCTTACAAGAGACACACCTCTCACAGCTGGAGCACAGTAAAATTAGGAGGAGGTGGGTGGGCCAAGTAGTGGCAGCCTCACACCTAACAAATAAAAAGGCGGGAGTAGCGATTTTGTTTAGGCGCAACAGCTCCTTGAAAGTACATTCTATAAAGGAGGGGTACCAAGGTAGATTTATTAGGGCAACATGTATGATGCATAATAACATGCTGCACCTAGTAAACATATACGCCCCAAATGTGGGTACAGAAAGGTTTTTGGGAGAAGTCTTCAACAAACTAGCTGAGCTGCCCCAAGGCCAGATACTGGTGGGTGGAGACTTTAATACTGTACCCTCCCCGCAGCTAGATCATTCATCTGGCAACCAAAACACTAATAAAGCAGCAAGCAAAAAACTTAGAGCATTAATGGAAGAGTTTGGATTGGCAGATATATGAAGAGCGCAGCATGTGGGAGAGAGAGATTATACCTTTTTCTCAGGGGCGCAAAGCTCTTACTCACGTATAGATCTCTTCCTTACGCATAAAACAGACCTGCAATTTGTTTGCACTCTAGAATATACCCAGTTACCTTATCTGATCACAGTCCAAGTTCCATTAGCTTTTCTATTGGTCAGAAAGGCAAATCGCCCTTATGGAGACTCAACGTCTCTCTGCTAAATGAAGAATCATTCAAAAAGCTTATGATTACAACAATAGAAAATCTCAAAAAAGATTCGCCTATAGAAAACTGCTCACCCATGATTTGGTGGGACACCTTAAAAGCAGTTGTTAAGGGCAGATAATTAGCTATGCATCGGCCAAGAAAAAACAAGCAAAATCCAGACAAAAGACCCTAAGGGACAAACTGTCTGACTTAGAGGCCATGCATAAGAAAGGTACAGGATCTAAGCAAATCCTTAAGGACTTAACTCAAGTCCAATTGGAATTACAGGAATTGGGGAATAGAAGAGCTGAAGGACACCTTAGATTCTCTAGTCAAAAGTACCATGAGATGGGTGGAAGAGCATTGAGACTTCTGGCTTTTCACCTTCGGAAAAGACAAGCCAAAAGGCATGTCTCGGTAATAAGGGACATATCAGATCCAGATAAGTCCTGGTCCAAGCCAGTGGATATTGCTTCTCAGTTCAGGGCATTCTACAGAGAGCTGTACACTGAAAACAAAGTAGAGATGGGGTTAAATTGGAAACATTAACCTTTTTAGATTCCATTAAATTGCCAACCCTGCCCACGAAGGCACAAGAAGCGCTCTCTGCCCCAATCACGGTACGGGAAGCTTTGAGAGCTATACAAGATCTTCCGACAGGGAAAACACCTGGCCCTGATGGCCTATCGGACGAATGGTATAAGAAGCTTAGCAAAACATTGGTGCCCCGGTTAGCACACATTTATAACATTAGTCTAGAAGAGGGTACTCTCCCAAAGTCGTGGAAAGAAGCCCTGGTTACAGTCATCCCAAAACCGGGGAAACCTCAGTCTCAATGTGCATCATATAGACCAATCTCACTCCTTAACCAGGATCTAAAAATTTTAACCCGTATTCTTGCATCTAGACTGCAACAACATATAGAGCTGTTGGTGCACCCCAATCAAACAGGATTCATACCACGTAGACATCTACAAGATAATGTTAGAAAACTTCTGAACATTATTACACATAAACACCCCCTAAAGGCAAACCCAATGGCAATATTTTTAGATGCCGGAAAAGCATTTGACTGGGTGAATTGGGTACAAGTGAAAGAGGTAATGTCAAGGATGGGTGTGGGGGTAATTTCCTTAAATGGATAGCCCTTTGTTACCAGGACCCAATAGCCTGAGTCAGAGTCAATGGCATAAACTCAGAATTTTTTGATATAAAAAGAGGGACACGACAGGGATGCCCCCTATCCCCGCTACTGTTTGCCCTTACGATGGAGCCACTGGCGCAGACCATTCGTGAAAGTCCAAACATAAAGGGGATATCAATTAATAGTATAGAAAATAAAATCTCCTTATATGCAGACAACACTGTAATATATTTAGAAAAACCTGAGACCTCAGTTCCAGAAGTGCTTCGGATATTAGATAGATTTGAACAGATTTCGGGCTTCAAAGTAAATATAGAAAAAACAGAAATTTTAAGCCTAGATGGATCTCCCCTTAAAAAATTACAAAACCTTTTGTCTTTTAAATGGGTTAAAGATAAAGATAAATATTTAGGGGTATCCAAACCCACCGACCTGACTAAATTACACTCTTACAATTACCAAGCATTAAAAGAAAAAGTATTTGAGGACCTACAAAGATGGCAAAATCTCCCTCTTAGCTTCATGAATAGAATTGAGGCGATAAAGATGAATATTTTGCCTAGATTCATATTTTTGTTCTCTACTCTTCCCCTCCTAATTAAAAGAGTGGAGTGGCTGGAGTTGAGAAGAAAGCTATCTAATTTTATCTGGGCAGGGCGTCGCCCACACAAACAGTGGTGCATACTAACAGAAGCTAAAGATAAAGGGGGGTTGGGGGTTCCTGACATATCAAAGTATTACCTAGCGGTGCAGACAACCCCAGTATTAAAAATGCTGAAGCCAGGAACAGAAGGGGGTTGGTATAAGCTAGAGGAAAAAGCTCACCCTTCGATACCTCTGAGGCTTTTACCCTGGATAATTAAGACCTCAGACCCTAAGGTCCTAAGTAACATCTGGACGTAAAAACACTTAGGATCTGGCTTAAGAGGAGTGGTGGGAGATATTTTCCCCCACGTGGAAGTATATCCCATTGAAGTATTTACCACAATTCCCAGCCACTCATAAAGACCCCTGCTGGGGTAGATGGGCAGACAAGGGACTTAAATACTTGCATCAGATGGTTAATGAGGAGGGTGTTAAATCTTTTACACTGCTTCAAGAGGAATTTAAGACGCCCCACAAAGATTTTTTTAGATACCTCCAATGTAGACACTTTATAACTAACACAGTAGGGACTTGTGCTGTACAAAGTAACCCAGCCCCCCCATTGGTGTGTGTATATATATATCTCAAAAATGTCACATGGAGGACACAAAAAAATTCATCTCATATATACATCAAACACTACTGGAAGGCACGGGTTCCTTACATATTCAAGCGGTAGAAAATAAATGGCAAGCCGAATATAAGGGCCAAATACCAGATAAGGACTGGAGCCTAATTTGGCAGGGAATACACAAAACTACAAACTCCCCAGTGTGGAGGGAGTTTAGGTGGAAAATTCCAACAAGGTACTTTATCACCCCTGATATCTCTTCTAAATATGGAACTTCCCAAACCAACAGATGTTGGAGGGGATGTCCAGACAAAGGCTCTCAGTTCCATATTTTTGAAGCTGCCCTAAAATAAGAAACTATTGGGTGGAGATGACTACAGCCACTAAAGAAATTTGCAGTTAGAAAACTTACCAGAGTTCCACACATGGTACTAGGCCTCCCCGGAGTTAAATCAAAAGCTCAAAAATATTTATTCTTTATACTGATAGCAGCAGCTTCCAAATCTATTACACAGCGATGGCTAACCTCAGAAAGAGTGTCATACTCGGCATGGTGCGCAAATGTGATTAGCATTAAGACAATGGAGGCACTAACTGCTCAACTCGGACTCCAAACAGACCAATTTAATTCAAGGTGGCTCCCTTTCTATGAGTACATAGAGACCAAAAAGGGCACACCAATACTAGATCAACTCTTGTTAAAATAAAGATTATAACACTCTTCAGTCCCTTGGATAGATGAGAACCCCTGCGGCCCCGTCCTATGCCTATAAGACCCAATCTTAATCCTAGACATAAACTGCTTGAGCAATTTTACGTCGGATTAAACCCCCCCTTTTTTATTTTTGTTGTTGTAACCCCCTACGCTCTGTAAATATCCCCTGGTTTGTATGTTTTGGAGATCAATATAAATATAAGGTATGGTTTGTACAATAAATTGCTATGCAAAGCATATATAGAAAATATGGGATGGAAAGGTAACACACAGAACAATGGCTTGTTTTTTCAGGAACTAGTTTATTAAAAGGGTGTTAGTTGGAAGAGAGAGAAGAACAGCTGAGTGAGAAAATGCTGGAGTAGAACTGAACATCCTCTGGCTGTATGGGAGAAAGAGGGCCACTGGCTAATCTCACCTTCTGGGAAATGCACAAGTACTCTGTCCAGCCTGCAAAATATAAAAAAGAAAAACGTGATTAAAAGTAATATGTAGAGTAATTGGATCCAATATAATGTCCTGTAACTGATGTATTGGTATGGATTCATCTGTGTGTTTTCCTGTTAATTCCTGCAATTTAGTACAATGTAATATGGAACTGAATATGGAAAACTAATAAACATTAAGTTTAAAAAAAAAAAAAATAAAGTTGTCAGTAACAGGGATCGGAACACCATCGGTACCAGCAATGCATAACGGAGCAGGGGAGGCCTTAATCTTGGCCTGGGACCCAAAGAGCATGGCCTGGGTGTTTTTTAAGATTAAGAAC
Organism: Neoceratodus forsteri; assembly: GCA_016271365.2. Lineage (NCBI taxonomy): Eukaryota > Metazoa > Chordata > Ceratodontiformes > Ceratodontidae > Neoceratodus > Neoceratodus forsteri. The sequence continues at coordinate 105,157,712 of JADMNL010000028.1, forward strand.
CAACTTGTGGGATGAGATTCAAGACTGAATGTTCCCCAAGTCCTCACTCAGGTGGCGATTAATGACCCCTATGTCCGGGGAGTGAGTCAGTATGACCAAGTCATCTGCATAGAGGATTGGCTTACAGTGAACAGAGGCAGTGGGGAGATTGTTTACAAAGATGGAGAAGAACAGGAGCCCCAGGACAGAGCCTTGGGGGACACCCATGGTTACAGAAATAGAGCCCGAGAGCTCCTTGCCATATTTAACAAGTTGCTTTCTGCCGTGTAGATAGTTGGAGGACCAACTGAGCACATCAGGAGATAGATCATAGGATCTAAGCTGAGTGGAGAGCATGGCATGATCAACAAGATCAAAGGCCTTGGAGAGATCTATAAAGATAGCCCCAGAGAGTTTGCCCTGGTCCATAGCCACCCTGATCCAGGATGAGACAGTGACAAGGGCAGAGGATGTGCTCTGCCCTTTCCTAAAGCCATGCTGCACAGGTGACAACAGGCCATGTGACTGCAAGTACTCGGAAAGTTGCCCTGCCACAACCTTCTCAAGAAGTTTGCTGACCGCTGACAAAATGGATATCGGACGGTAATTTTCTGTTAGTTTGGGGTTCCCCTGTTTAAGGATCGGGACCACCCTGGCAACTTTCCATATGTCTAGAATAACATGATTGGGACAAATTGAATATATGGGCCACCAGGGGGGCAATATTAATAGCACCAAGACTGAGGAGCTTCGGTTCCAACCCATCATGGCCAGTACTCGAGAAGGGGGAGAGGTCCGAGAGCAATCTCTGCACCTCTTGCATCATCACAGCCTTAAAATGAAAGGGCGGGCGGGGTGGTGACGGTGCTGGGACCCATTCACCATTATCACCTCCTCCAGGAGGGGAATGACGAGATGAAAGCACACAGGTCAGAAAAATACAGGTTAAGTGCATTTGCAATGGTTAGCAAGTTGTTGCAGCTAGCACCATCAATAATCATATCAGAGGTCTCACCACTCTGGGAACCACTAACTATGTTTTTAATGTTTCTCCAGAACCTCCTGGGGTCCCTGGCTGAGTTCAGCAGTACAGTTTTGCAAAACTCACTTTTAGCAGACCGTATAGCCTTCTTATAGTCATTTCTGTGTTTCCTGTACTGCTGAAATACAGCCTGATCCACCCTGGTCTTGAATTTTGCCCAGCACTTATTTCTATACTTCATGAGGGCTAGAAGGCTACCATGTAACCACTTTGTAGCCAACCCCTTGACCCTCCGTCTGATGAGGGGGGCATGCTTATCCTGCAGAGCCCTAAAAGTGACGAGGAAGTGACTGACAGCAGATGAGGAGTCCTGGGCATTCCATACTGCAGACCAGTCAGTGTGCTAGAGATCATCATGGAAGGGGCCAAGATCAAACCCGGAGTAGTCTCTGACCTGAATGATCTTATGTGGAATTTTCAGGGAAGGGATCTTCCACACACAGTACACAGGGGAGTGGTCAGAGATGGAGTCGGGAAGGATGCCCGATGAGCTGATCCTCTCTGGTCTGTTTGTCAGGACCCAGTCCAGAAGAGAGCTCACACCACCACTGGGTGAACACCTGGTAGGATCCTTGATGAGCTGTGACAAGGAGAGACCAGCAAGCAACGGCTCAAATGCTTTGGTGTTACTACCAAACCAGTTAAGGTTGAGATCACCTAGGATAATTAGCTCGTTATGCCGGGTCACAGCACCAACTGTGTCGAGGAGGGCGGACAGCCCCTCTAGGCCCATCTTGGGAGGATTGTAGGTAACTATGACATGTATCTTTTTGGTCATCCCAAGCAACAGTACCGTATGCAGTAACTCACAGGGGGACTGCACTGGCTGTTGACAGGGTAAAACCAACAGGTTGAGGTGGCTCCTGTAATAGACCAAGATGCCACCCCCCTCTTTTTTCCTGAACGATCAAGCCTAATAAGGTCATAGCCAGGGAGAGCACACACAGAATTTGGAGTAGAGGGTTTAAGCCAAGTTTTTGTTATGCCAAGGATGTCAGGGCTATGGTGGGTGACCCAAGCAAGAAGTTCTGCCAAATTGGGCAGGAGGCTACGAATATTGAGATGAGCTATTTTCAGCCCTTTGACAGCAAACCAGCCCACCGCAGAGGGGGAGGCTTGGCAAGGCGGACCAGGGTTAAGCTCAGTGTCACCCGCTAGTGCTAGGGTCACCAGTAGTAGCCAAAGGAGATGCCTTAAGGGAGGGGAGCCATCCCTGGCAGGCAGCTTGCGGCCATATTGCCTGACCATGAGGGCAGGGCACAGGAGGCACCTCAGGTCAAGACTGCAGAGAACCCGGGGGAGGTCTGCCTCTAGCTAATAGGTTGGGGAATGTGAAGTCAGTCTCCACCGGCTGGGTACAAGTGCCCCAGGGTTCTCCCACGGTAGGAGCACCTGCACCAGTAAGCCAGGGGATGCTAAGGACAGTGAGGAGACCAAAGGCGAATGAGCACATGAGTGGAAGTGGTGACACTATCTTAAATAAATGCTCAGGGTTTCCCATGTCAATACCAGGGGTAGATGTTAGAGAGTGATGGTAAAGAAACTATGCTAATCACTGGGCCCCAAGTAGCAGCCAGTGGAGCCTTCCACAAAAGGAAAAAGTGGATAAAGCTGGTTATCCAGCAGCTGCCGTCCACTATTACTGGAATTAGTGAGCCCACTCATACAAGTGAACACTGATTATGTCCCAAAGTTTGAGAGCACCCGTGATATACTGAGGTAATAGCCACTACATAGGAGCTTCCAGCCCCACTAAGGGGATCCCGCCCATGCACGTGAGGCAGGGACCTCTCCTTACAATGCAAGGGTCACTGGCCTGGTGTGGGTACCAGGGCAGACTCAAGCAGACATTGGCTATGATATGCGAGCAACACGGAACAAATAAGTTACAAAGCAGTACAGTGGATAAGATGAATTATGCTGGCAATCAGTCAATAGAATAGTCAGTACACCCTTGAGAGATAAGTGTTCGTGCAATTAACAGACTATATAACAGGGTGCTTCAGATTTGTATAACAGATATGCTAATAGATTTGGATGGCAGCTGAGTTACCGCCTATTGCCAGATCCGATTGGTCCTGGTCAGCGGGAGGGCGTGGCTACCGGGCATTTAAGGGGAGGAGGGAACGCGGTGGGCGGGTGGGCCAAAAATCAAGTTCTTTCGCAGCTGCTACTTCTGCTGCTGCTACCCAGCCCCTACGATTCTTTTCCCCAAAAAGTGTCTTTTTTACTTCGAGGGAGGTCCGCCCGGTTTTCCGGCGCCTCAACTCCAAGGTGCAGGGGGAGTCACTAGCAAGAGCCGCCTGTTCCCCCCGGCAAGATTAGATCACAAGTCCGATATCGGGCCAGCCTTTAAACCAGGCTGCCCCAGCATCACTACTGCTGTAGCCAATTGGCACTGCTGCCTCTTTTGAACTGGCAGTTTGGTGCCAAAGGTTGCTGAGGCTCTGGATTCAAACAAAGGGCTGGCTGTCGAGGAAAATCAAGTTCTTTTGCAGCTGCTATATCTGCTGCTGCTACCCAGCCCCTACAATTCTTTTCCCCAAAAAGTGTCTCTTTTTTCGTCGGGGGAGGTCCGCCCAGTTTTCCGGCGCCTCAACCCTGAGGTGCTCATTCTTCAGTCGGTGCAGGGGGAGTCACTGGCAAGAGCCGCCTGCTACCGCACGGTCGCTGTGGGAAATCAGTGTTAGGGACAGATTAAGAAAATGACACTGACATTGTTCATGAGTAGAGGTCCTAAAATGCCTATGCTGAAAATTTGGTAAAGATACTCCATAAAATGACTGTGTTACAAGCGTGCATTGCGCAGTTTGCATGCACGCTCGTAACTTTGCGAATTTATAATATTTCCACTCCAGATTTTCAACATTGCCATTTTCCCACACCTACTTATGAACAGTACAGCTGTCATTTTTCCCATCCTGGCCGAAATGTGTTTTCGCCCTTCCGGCGCAGAATAGAGCAGTCGCTGTGGGAAATCACTGTCCAGGACAGATTAAGAAAATGAGAGTGATACTGTTCATGAGCAGAGGTCCTAAATTGCCTATGTTGAAAATTTGGTGATGATAGCCCATCAAATGACTGTGTTACAAGTGTGCGTTGCACAATTTCCACGCACTCTTGTAACTTCGCAAATTTGTAATATTGTCATGCCATATTTTCAACAGTGGCATTTTTTCATACCTCCTTATGAGCAGTATGCTGTCATTCTTCACATCCTGACCAAAATATGTTTTCACAGTTCCGGCGCAGAATAGCGTGGTCGCTGTGGGTAATCATTGTTCAGGACAGATTAAGAAAATGACAGTGACACTGTTCATGAGCAGAGGTCCTAAAATGCCTATGTTGAAAATTTGGTGACGAAACTCCACAACATGACTGTGTTACAAGCGTGCGTTGAACTGTTTCCACGCACCCTTGTAACTTCGCAATTTTGTAATATTTTCATGCCACATTTTCAACAGTGGCATTTTTCCACATCTCCTTATGAACAGTACAGCTGCCATTTTTCACATCCTGGCTAAAATATGTTTTTGCACTCCTGCTGGAGAATAGCACGGTCGCTGTGGGTAATCACTGTTTGGGACAGATTAAGATTGAACAACTGAGAGGGGGAAGTGACCGAGCTCAACTGAGCTCTGCCAGGACTGCTGCAGATTTGTTTGTGGAAAGAAAAAGGCCCCAACGCAAGAGCCCAATACAAAAGGGCAGCCTGCAGCACTGGGAGAAACAGAACGAGAGATCAAGTGACGGAGGGGGAGTGAGCGAACTCACTGGAGCACTGTCAGGACTGCTGCGGATGTCTTTGTGGGCAGAAAAAGGTGTCAGTGCAGGCAGGGGCTCCAGTACAAAAGGCCAGCCTGCAGTGGTGGGAGAAACAGTACGAGCAAGTGAGACAGGGGGACTGAGTGAGCTCAATGGAGCTCCATCAGGAGTGCTGTGGATTTCTTTGTGGGCAGAAAAAGGCACCAATGCAGGCAGGAGCCTTGTACAAAAGGGTCGCTTGCAGCGCCAGGACAAACAGAATGAGCACGTGAGAGAGGGAGACTGAGCGACCTCAATGGAGCTCTGTAGGGACAGCTGCAGATTTCTTTGTGGACAGACAAAGGTGCCAACGCAGCCAGGAGCCCCATACACAAGCGCAGCCTGTAGCGCGAAGAGAAACAGAATGATCGAGTGACAGAGCGGTAGTGAGCTAGCTCAATGGAGCTCTGTTGTGACTGCTGCGGATTTCTTTGTGAGCAGAAAATGCAGCAATGCAAGCAGGAGCCCAGTACAAAAGGCCAGCCTGCAGCGCTGGCAGAAATGGAACGAATGAGTGAGAGAGAGGGAGTCAGTAGGCTCAACAGACCTGTGTCGGGACTGCTGCAGATTTCTTTGTGGGCAGAAAAAGCCACCAACAGAGGCAGGGGCCCAGTACGAAAGGGCAGCCTGTAGTGCCAGGAGAAACAGAATGAGCGAGTGAGAGAAGGGGAGTGAGCCACCTCAATTGAGCTCTGTTGGGACAGCTGCAGATTTCTTAGTGGGCAGAATAAGATGCCAACGCAGGTAGGAGCCCAGTACAAAAGAGCAGCCTGCAGCACCGGAAGAAACAGACTGAGCAACTGACAGAGGGCCAGTGACTGTGCTCAACAGACCAACGCAATCAACATTCGGCATTGACAAATGCTTGTTGTTGTTAGTACCTCCTCTGCTATTGTGTACTCTTCTCCTGGGTTTTTGTTTCCCAGGTGCATTACTTTGCACTTCTTTGCATTGAATCGAAGTTGCCTTATGTCTGACCATTCCTCCAACTTTGCCAAGTCCCTTCTTATCCTTTTTACCCCCCCGTGTATCAACTCTGTTACAGATCTTTGTGTCACCTGCAATGAGGCATACCTTTCCCTCTAGATCCTCTGCAATGTCACCTATAAAGATGTTAAAGAGGACTGGACCCAGTACTGAGCCCTGAGTTACTCCACCAGTAACCCCCCCCCCCTTCTTCGGAATGTGTTCCATTCACTATTGCCTTCTTTGTCCTGTTGTGCAGCCAGTTTGCTACCCAGGCTATCACCCTGGAACCCACTCCCAGGCTGGCTAACTTGATTATTAATCTTTAAGGGACTGTGTCAAATGCCTTGCTAAAGTCTAGGTAGGACATATCACAGCCCTCCCTGTTCTATTACTTTGGTCACCCAGTCAAAGAAATCAATTAGACTCTGCCTGACATGACCTTCCTGCTGTAAATCCATGCTGCTTTGGGTCCTGTGTCCCGCTGGCCTCTAGGTACTCAACAATTCTTTCTTTCAGAAGTGATTCCATCATTTTCCCTACCACTGAGGTCAAACTTACAGGTCTGTAGTTTCCTGCTTCTGCCTTGCTCCCACTTTTGTGAAGGGGAATCACATCTGCCCTCCTCCAGTCCTCAGGTACCACCCCATCCTCCCATGATTTGTTAAAAAGTGTGGTCAGTGGTGTCACTAGGTCCTCCCTTAGTTCTTTAGGATTCTGGGTGCATCCGTCAGGCCCCATTGCTTTGTCCACCTTGAGTTTTAGGGAGTTCTTCACGACTTTTCTTCTGTAAATGGACTGAAGTCAACCCCTTACCCAGAGTGCTTCTATTGTCTGGTTTAGGTAACTCCTCATCTTCTTTTGTAAATACTGAGCAAAAGTTTTCATTCAGTATCTCTGCCTTTTCACTGTCTCCCTCTGCCCACTTCCCCTCTTCTTTTTTAATCTTCACTATTCCTCCTTTAACCTTTCTATGCTCCCTAATGTACCTATAAAAGGTTTTATCTCCCTTCTTAACTGAATTGGCTATTTTTTCCTCTGTTTGTGCTTTTTCTGTTCTGACTGCTTTCCCCACATCTTTCTGCTTTAATTGATAGAGTTCCCTGTCATGCTCCTTCTGTGATTCCTTGTACTTTTTGACTGCAGCCTTTTTCTCCTTAACCTTCCCTGCCACCTCTTTTGAGAACCATAGTGTTTTTTTACTTCGCTTTGTCTTCTTTATTTGTTTCATACAAAGGCTTGTTGCCTCTATTATGGCAGTTTTGATTTTTCTCCATTGTTCTTTCACCCCTCCTTTTTGGTAATTTGCTAGTGCATTCCTCAGGTATTCACCCATTTTGCCAAAGTCAGCCCTTCTAAAGTCCAGTATCCTTGTTTTTGTATGGCTTGTCTCCATGGTTGTGCTTATTGTGAAGCACACTGTGCAGTGGTCGCTTGTTCCCAGATGTCTACTGATTTCTAAATTGGTGATCCTCTCTCCATTTGAGAGTACTAGGTCTAGTATTGCTCCCTCCCAAGTAGGTTCCAACACTAGCTGTCTAAGGCCTGCTCCTTGCAGGGCATCGAGAATGACTGTGCTCTTGGATGTGGCTGCAGTACATGTCATCCAGTTAACATCTGGCATATTCAGGTCCCCCATCAACAGTAGCTCCCCTTTTCCAGCCATTTTGAGAATGTCCTCTATCATTTTCTTGTCCATTTCTTCCCCTTGAGACGGGGGTCTGTATACAACCTCTGTACGGATTGTGATGCCATTCCCTGTCTCCAAGGTGACCCAGAGTGCCTCTTGTCCTCCCCCTTTACTTTTTAGTTCTGTAGCTTTGATCACTTCCCTTATGTACAGAACTACGCCACCTCCTCTTTTACCGTCCCTGTCCCTTCTGTAGACTGTGTATCCCAGTATGTTGACATCCCAGTCATGGTTCTCCGTGTACCATGTTTCCGTGACTGCCACAATATCCAATTGTTCATCTTCCAACAGGGCTACTAGCTCCGGAAGCTTGTTTCCCAGACTACGGGCATTGGTACTCATTGCCCTCCATTTAATGTTGGCTTTATCCTTTTTCCCCCATCCCTGCTGTTATTGCCCTTGCCTATTTTTCCATTTACCCCTGTCCTGCCCTCTGTTGAGCTCTGTACCTCAGTGTTTACCTTACTACCTAACATGTTTTGTGGGGGAAGGCTTGAAATTTCCTGCCTCTTATCAGCACCTCCCCCCCCTTGGCTAGTTTAAAAGCTTGCCAAGGAAGCATTTAAACCTGTCACTTAGGAGCTTGGTTCCCTTCATGGACAGATGCAGACCATCGTGCCAGTATAGATCTTCATCCCTCCAGGTATACCCCCAGTCCCCAATGAAGCCAAAGCCCTGTGCTATGCACCAGTTTTGCAACCATTCATTAAACTGCATGGTGTGCAGTACCCTAGCCTTACCCCTGCCATGGACTGGCAGCACCTCTGAGAAGGTAACCATGCTTGCTACCTATCTGAGGCCCTTCCAATGGTCCACAAATTCATCCTGCACTACATTGATCCCATGCCTAGCTAGGTCATTTGTCCCAAGGTGGACAATGATATCTAGTTCCCTCTCCTGTGATGCTGCTTCTGCAATCCTGAGGATTTGCTTCTTCTCCCTCCAAGCCGTGGCACCAGGCGGGCATCTTACTTCCCTCTCCTCTCTCCTCTCCCTTCCCCAGTTCTACCCTCCTAACAGTTGAGTCCCCTATCAAAAGCTGTTTCCTTCCCATGTGGTGTCCCTTGCCACCTTTTTGTGGGTCTCCTTTGTGGGTGTCCTCAGCATTCTTCTTGGTCTCCACTGAGGGTGCCATCATAGAGGAACCTTGCTCTGCCAGACTGGCATATGATTTGTGTAGAGGTACAGCTAGGGGGCTTCGCCTATGTTCCACCACCCGCACCCTCTCAGAACCCACTCTGGTCCAACTGCTCTTCATACTTGGCAATCTCTGAGGCAGTGGTTGTGGCAGTGGTGCTCTTTGGGTGAAGGAGGCTCCTTAGTCCTTGCCAGTTCAGCCTGAAGGTGGGCAACCTCCTCCCTCAGAGCTGACAGTTGCCTGCAATAGACAGCAACGCAGTTTCCAGAATGTCTCCCAGAAAACTGCTGCCCCACAGCCAGTGCATTTCACCACCCCCACATGTCCCTTTCCTTATAATATACAATATGTAAAATATATATATAAATATATATATTTTTTGTGTGTACTTACCCTTTATGCACTGTGCTGGGTTATTAAGAATATGACTGTTCTGCCCCAAGACCTTTTGAGGAAGTGATGTCAGAACTTGGCTATAAGGAAATGCCACACCTGGGGTGTGTTGTGAAGGGTGGTGGTAGTCCATAACCACTGATGACTGTTAGAAACAATCAGATACACCACTGCTCCACCACCCTGGTGAGTACTGCCCTTTATAGTAATTTAACTAACCTCCAGTAATTTATTTAAAAATAGTTTAACTATCACAAAATCCTATGCACCAGTAAATTATTTAAAAATAGTTTCTGTCCCAAAATCCTAGTGTAACCCCCCCTGCAAATGGGGGTTCCCAAAAGTCTTACAGGAGCTTGTCTTAATGCTCCAAGTCTGGGAGGTGTTCAGTGTCTGAGCTGTTTAAATGTGGTTCCAAGTGAGTGCTATTTGAGCCTCCACGTACTGTCTCTTTAAGAGCTGTCTGCTGGCAGACTTAATTAGTTTGTATGGGGGGACTGTGTATTTAATGCTCGAATCCTATCCGAGCTGCTGCCAATTAGCTCAGTTTCTGCCGTCGCTACATGTGCAGAGGGAACCTTGTTGAAAGATATAACTGTTTGCCAGAAATCATTTAGAGTGACTGAGAAAATGTAGTTTGTCTAACCTGACTTTATTTTAGCACAAACTGTTTCAGTATAGTCCTTTCATTTTGTCCTAAACTGCTCTGCTGGGCCAGTTGGGTTAAGGGAGCCCTAAAATGGAGCCTGTGGATGAATCAGAACTTGGACTCTTAATTTTGAGCCAGCCACAAGAAGGGGATTGTATGGGCAGTAACTCTGGGAAATGTAGTTTTGACCTTGGCGCCTTTTTCCACCAACAGAGGGAGTCTTATTGTGAGTGACAGCCGAACCAACCAACAGAATGGTGTGGAGCTAAAGGAAATGCCCTGCTCTGTGACTGGAAAGCTCAGATCAGTTGTGACAGTGAAGAGAGAAGGAGCTCTGTGCTTCTGCTGTGTATAGTTTTGCGCGGGAAGCACGTGTGAGGCCCTGAGGTTCGGCCTGCAGCCATTGCAAGTGCCAGTTCAGACTGAATCAGATTGTGAGAAGAAAGTCTGAAGAGTAGTGTGAGGTGTGGGTTTTTTAAGGAGGACGCTGTTCCACAGTTGTAGATGTTCAGAAGCAAAGATTTTATTAAAGCTGGACAATTACTGCGAACTTCAGATGAAAAAAACAAATAACATAAAACTTCTTCAAAATAAAAATAAGTTACCAAGCAGCACCTCAGACTCTAGAAGGAACTAGTGAACATCATATTGTGAATCAGAGTACATCTATACCCCCCACCAGGCTATCTACAGAACTTAATAAAACCAAGGCTTATATACCAAAAGGAGAACATGAGACTTGTTTAACTCCTCCCTATGCTTTTCAGAATTATTTTTAAATAGCAAAATAAATCTATTTTCATTTCTGAGCTCAGAATAACATTTCCTTTTAAGTTGTAATGTTGTCAACCCCTCACTTTATAGAAGCAACAACTGGTTAATAAAATGTTAGTTTCAAACACTGCAGGAGTAACTCCACCTCCTAGTACTGTGCCTTTAAACATGGGAGTTGACCAGCCGGCCAGCTCTATAGTACAGAATAGGAAGTGAGACTCCCCACAGAGAAGCAGGTAACCTTTTATGAGGGAAACATTTGTTTGTTTTATAAATTATTCCAACAGAATGAATTAAAGGCATTCAATCCACTTTTTAGAAGCATTTTAACTAAAGTAAAAACACAAAAAGAAACACTTTTTATTTAACCTTTGTTTAACGGGGGTTAAGGCCAAACAAACCACAGTGTTGTACAATTTGTTTTTACAGGCCTTCTTTTGTTTTTGTAGCTTTGACTGAATTAATTCCTTACTGTATGCTGCAAAGTGTGTAAAATGCAGGCTGTTTATTTATTTACTCAATAGGAAGCGCTTTGTGTGTTACTGCTGCCATTTAGAATGAGTTTCAAACCAAAAAGACCCATTTTCTACAGCAAACAGGCTGAAAGGCACTTTATAGGGGTTTTATATGCAAACATTTTGGGGCTGCATTTACATTATTTCCACAGAACAACTAGCCTGTAAAGCAGCTCTAGCTTACTCCATATATTTACAAGGAGGGGACAAGGGGGGGGGTACCTAATGCTAAACGGGACGCAAACCAAGACCATACCAGGGTTTGCATACATAAAGGGGTCTTTACAGGACCCACACCATGGATATAAATAAGCGCTTACAATTCCCATATCCAAACCAAATGAAATACTCATTTTAAACAACTATTGTGTTTCTGCATACCTCACCTTAGAAAGGTTCTGAAACGGGGGAGGGGGGCAATCAAAGAAAGAGCTGTGCAGAACTTCATATACCAGGGCAAGAATGCATAAGGGATAGAAAGAACGTTATACAGGTGGCCTGCCTATATAACGTGGAAAGAAAGATGAGGAGTTACAGCAAGAAAGGAGGAGAGTAAAAAGGGCTGTTGCAACAGACTTAAAAAAAAAATTAGATTTGCCTGGTATATGGAGGTATCTGTCACAAGTAGAAACCAGGCTCACCCTGTAGAAGACTGGAGAAATTGCTGAATCGCACTCGGTCTGTCAGGAACTGAAGCTGCTGTGTGTGCTCCCAGGTAGTTTGCAGTAATTGCGATCAGGATCGAGGAGCAGCCTGCCTGGTATAGTACTTTCCTTTTACATATGAATGTGCATAGTGCTTGTGGGGAATCGCTATTTCCAGTCCCCTGTGCTGTGTGCTGAAGCTGGAAGCAAACTCCAGCTTAGCTTGGACTAAATACGTTTGCTATCAACTGCAGTGGGGTCCAGTCATAAGGACCTTGTCCCCATACCCTGTTGTTCAGGCAATCCATAAGAACATCTACCCATCTGATCCTCAACTTTGGTATTGTGAGTACAAATCAGGGTATTCCCCTGCAGTCTGTTTTCAATCACAAGTGTATCATCTAATTCTTGTTGTTTCCCTGCTTCATGGACTGAGCCATCTGGCTCCGGATTACAATTGAGTGTTGTGCATATATTTTCTTCTACAGGGCCCCATCCATCTGCACCTGCCGGCCAACCCTGGGCAAGGGACCTGGCTAGCCCCCCTCCCCAACCTGGCTACCCAGAGTGTGACTTTTCAAACCCTGTATGTGTGCACAGTACTGTGATTTAATGCGACCAATTAACCTGATTTCCCCCTCCCATGTTACTGCCCCCTAAATAAATCAGATTTGTTGTAGTTATACTATATACTGTCTGTGGTGTTGGTACTTATGGAAACAGTATTGTGTTTTGCTGTGTATGTTGTTTAACCTTATCTTACAGGGGGTCCTCAGAGACATGCTGCAGAATCAGTCTCGAGGGTAAGTGATATCTATATGAGTGAACAGTGTGCATACATGGGGTATTGGGGCTGTAACTCCAAGGTACTGTGTGAGCCACTAGAGGGAATAAAAGGGGGTCTCAGTGTCCCAGAGAGCTGTGACCAAGCTAGTCTAACCACTACAAACCCTGACCTCTGGGTGGAGTCAACCACCATAGGACCTAGGCCCCTCAACCTGTCTGTAGTCAAACAGGCAGAGGTAGTAGCCCTTGGGATAGCGCCACCTAGGGGTTACACTATTAGTCAATCCAGCTACCCCCAAGGGACAACCAACATGCAGTATTCAAACCCTTATGAAGTTGCTTCCAAGATAAGCAGAGTTTGCAAGCTCCTTATTCAACTCCTCAGCCACCTGTAATTTATTTAAAAATAGTTTAACTGTCAGAAAATCCTAGTAGACAATCTAGTTACTTCCAAGGGTCTACCCAAATGCAGTATTTAAATCCTTCTGAAGTTATTCACAAGATAAACAGAGTTTGCAAGCCCCTGCTTTGTTAAACATTAAATAAATATGTAAATAAAAAGCAGTTACCGAGGGTAGTTTCACCTCCCACAGAATTGAGCAAAAGTGCACGTTGTTGCAGATATCAAGTGCAATATAGAATTTCCCACACAGCTCACAGCTAAATAAAGAAGTAGGCCCAGATATTCAAACTCCGCCCCAAAAGTGCGCAATAGCAGGAGCAAGCGCAAGTCTATTGCGCCCATGCGCAAGAGATGCGATATTCAAAAACGGAGCAGGCCAAACTGCGCCTACAGCCGACGACTGACTATTGCATCACCTGTGCCATAGCGCAACTAGGGAGGGGAAGCTGAACAGATCTGATGTGCCATAGCACAACAAGGGATGTTCAGCTGAGCGGTCCAGAGGCACCATAGCTCAACTAGGGACGCCCCTCAGCAGCAGAGCAATGCAGCTGCACAACCAGGGAGGTAGGGGCCCACCACCCATGCCACAGATGGGCACAGGAACACACAGCAGAACAGACATCGTACCTCCACACTTCATGCACTGCACAACTGGGGGAGGGCTGGAATAACCACTGGCCCATGGAGACAAGCAAACAACCCACAGCCGGGCCATGGTGCCCCATCACACCTACCGGCAAGCTGTGACTGGCACACAAGGAGGGCTGACCACCCAGTGCCACACCATCCCCCCCAGTGCAGAGCACACCCTGCACCATGACTCCCAGACACCTCCCCCATGAGCAGTGACCACCACTGCAGGAAACCCCATGCATGCCACCACCCCCACTGTGACACTGCAACCCTGTGCACCACAGAACCATGCAAGCCAGCCCCACCACGAGCACCCATCAGCAGATGGCAGCACACAGCAATGCAACAACGGCAGACACAGTGCCACCATGCACAGTCCCCCCGAGGTACTGCTGAGAGACCAACCATGCATCGGCACATGAGGTACCCCACATGGGACAGGGCGTGCCCTGGACACCACCACCAGTGGTACAGCACCCTGCACAGTATTCCAATGACACACCCCGACCCACCACTGGCCACAACAGCCAGCACAGACACCCACAGTGGTGCGTGGAAGCATGCACCACACCGGATGCCACACAGTGTATGGACAGACACCCACCCATACTCAAGGGCACAACAACACAGGGACGCAGTGGTGGGGCAACCAAGCCCCCAGTGTGAGCCCATGTAAACTGTGTACACACAACCTGCAGTCCTCCATGGCACTGGAGTGCCAGCCACCCTGCGCAGACACTGTGGACCTGTACACCACCATCATTCACCCGGAGCACAAGTCACAGACAGTGGGGCACATCCCCTGCAACACACACAAGGCACAGCATGGAGGTGGGACAACAACTGTGGAGCCCACAGTGCCACCCGAGGAAGACATGCAGCACACCAGTGACAGGAGGCAACCCAGCAATGTGACGGGTACAGTGGCTGCCCTGCAGGGACTGCCACCACTGACATGCCAGCAGACCGTGCAGGTCACAGGTCGATGGGTGCGCCATGGACACACAGCACGCACCATGGACCACTGCACACAGTCATACAGTGCACAGGCCACAACACACACACTACAGACACTGACTGATAGCTACCCCCACACCATAGTCACCTCCACACAGACACACACACATACCCATGACCGCACCACCCCTGACGCCATGCACACCACTGCAGCTGAGCACCTATAGCCCGCTGCAAATCAGAGACCACCACAGTATTCATATCAAAATTAAATGTATTGAACAAACATATAAAATTCAACTATTTACAATATTACATACAAACTATAAACAAGGTTGAGGGGACCACAAACAAGGTGGGGGTGGGTAGGGGCAGGGGTGGACAAATGGGACGGGAAAGGAGGGGTGTGAGGGTGGGTCCAGGGGTAGGGGAATACAGGGACTGATTGATCCCTAGCGGGAGCGCCTTCCCACTCCGACTCCTCCGAGCTCTGTACCTCTGCAGGACCCCGGTGTCATCTATCCGTCTGAGGATGTCCAGTGAAGCCCTTGCCACCAGGAGTATCTCCCGCAGTGCCTCTCTGATTTCCTGTAGATGGCATGTACCTAGGACAAGGGAGCACAGTCAATAGGTGTGAATGCACAACCCCATACAGCCCGCCCACTGTGCATGGCATACGGCCGTGGGACATACCTCTGTGATGGTGTGTGACCACCCGCAGTGATCACGTCCACATGACCTGCCCACCCAGGTGCATGCAGCCATGCGGACTGCTACACACACCCACCGGCCAAGTCCTGCACAGCACCACCGTGGCCATTTAGTGACATGGCTATGTGGTGCAAAGGCAGTGGCA
The DNA here is from genome assembly GCA_016271365.2 of Neoceratodus forsteri. Classification (NCBI taxonomy): domain Eukaryota; kingdom Metazoa; phylum Chordata; order Ceratodontiformes; family Ceratodontidae; genus Neoceratodus; species Neoceratodus forsteri. The sequence goes on from JADMNL010000028.1 coordinate 105,172,944, forward strand.
CAACCATGTACCTGGTGCACGCATGGACCACCACTGACGCACTCCCAGACATGCATTGCCACTGGACAGTGTTGACTTTAACAAGTTGTGTGCATGGCAGTGGTGTCGATGGATGGTGGCCATGCCCCGCCTCCCACCCTGTACACAGCATGCAATAGTAATCATGGAGGTATGGCACTCACCTTCATCGGGCTGGTCCAGTGGGCAGTGAGGGCCCTCGCCCCACCTTGCTGCACCCTGCTTTTCCTGCCGCTGCTCTTCACGGGCACGGCGGCGTTCCTCCGGGCCTGTGGGGAAAACATGGAGAGAGGAACATCAGTACAATCCCGTAGCAAAGTCCCCCTGTCCCCAGGTGTGTGCCCTCTCACCCAGCCAGACCCACCCACCCCACACCCTGTGAACACCACCACAGCCAACCCCGGATGGTCCCTCCCCATGTGCTGGACACATACAACACTGTTACCCATACGGAAGATAAAAGTGTTTTGACGTAACCCCTACCTGGCCGTGGCACCGTGCCCCTCCTGGCATGTGCCTGCAGGTGTGCCAGTAGCTCCGGTTCCCTCCGCCGCAGGTCCCCGTACCTGTGGCGGCACTGCTCAGTGCTACTCCCCCATTCTGTGGCCTCCTCAAGTGCAGTAGCCACCTCCTGCCACACCTGGGTCCTGGACCTGTCCAGGGGCACCTCCCCGAACAGTGGCCCATGGTGTGGCTCCACAATGGCCACTAGGTTGGCCAGCTCTATTGCAGACCACTGGGCTGCCCTCCTGCGTGCCATTCTCGCTGCTTGATTTGGCAATATGGCGCTCTGCAGCATGGCTCCCCACGTGCAGATGCTGCGCGGTAAAGCGCTGCCATTCCCTATCGCGCTGTCACCGAACAGCGTGATAGAGGTGCACCCATGCCTGACGCATAGCACCTAGGGGGCAAAGGTCAGGCACAGGGTCAAGGGTCTCTGGCGCATGGACACGCACAGCGCCATTGGAACCCAATGCGTGTAGCGCGATTGGCTGCCTGTGTGCCACCGCCATTAGCGGCCTACCGCGCAGTTGGCCCAGTGCACCTATGATGGCCCAGTGCCACAGCGCCATGTAGTGACCATCGCTATAGCGCCACTGGCACAATGGTAGCCATGCCCTGCATTGCCTACCGCGCACAGCACATCATCAGCGCAGCAGAAGCCTGCATCAGCAACCCAGGCATGCGCAGTGAGGTGTGTACTACGCATGTCACAGAACTGCGCCATTCGCTCAGCATGTTCAACACAATTGCGCAAAGTGCAACAGCGCGATATTCAGCCGTCATATGCAAATCATCTAATCAGCCATTCAATGGCGCAGCACTGCAGTTTGCATCTACCAAAGACTGCGCCCTCGCCCCATTTACATGGGTTGCGCTATAGAAGTCTTGACATTGGGCTGCAGTGGCCATAGTCAGTTACTGCAGTCTATTGGTGAGCTGCATGCTGTTTGGGAGTGTGGACTGTGGATTTAGGGACATGCATGGGACTGCACAGTCACAGGTAACAACTGTCATTCTTACAGGCTACATAATGACCAAGCAAGTTGTTGGAGAGGAGGAACACAGTGGTGGGAGGAGGAGGAGGCCTAACTTTACCAAGGCAAAACCGAAGCCCTGTTTGAGGCCTACCTGGATCAGGAGCCACTTCTCAGTGGACGGTGGGGAACACCTCAAGCCCATGCTGCTGCATGGGAGGAGTTGGCACGTTCTGTGAACCTGCATGGCAGCCACCAGCGCTCCGTGCAGGAGTGTAAGAAAAAGATGGGCACGGATAGGAGGAGGATAAAGGAGAAGGTGGCTGCCATCAGGGCAGCACGAGCTGCAACAGGTGGGGGACAGCCAGAGGTGGTACTGCTGACCCCACAGGAGGAGAGGCTTGCTGGAAGCATGCAGTGCAGTGCCATTGAGGGTGTTCCAGGTGGTGGCTTCCAGACGGGTGGTGGCCCATGACTGCATGGTAAGTCATGGCCTGTCTATGGGGGGGCAGGGTAGGTCACATGCAGTAATGCGACATTGCTTTTCCTTACACATCCTAAGCATCTGCATGGGTCATCGGTGGTGGGCCTGTCCACTGAGGACAGTCAGCTGGAGACGGAGGAGGGCCCATCCACCTCCACAGGTATACGTGGATCATTGCGACAGTGGGGCCGCCTGGCTGTCCACACTGATGTTGTCGTAACAGGTGTGGAGGAAGCCCTGCCTGTGTCCCAGCGTGCCAGCATCCATGGATGCCAGCATGCTGTGATTGGGGCCAGTTCAGAGTCCATCACCAATGATGATGACGCTAACATCATGGGCAGTGACACATGTGTGCCACGGGTTGGCCACGCAACAGGGCACTTCGCACCCATGGCTGTGGGTGGTGCTGCCGTGGAGGCCTGCATGTCAGCACAGTCCCAGCCTGTGCCTGTCAGCACCAGTGGGGCAGCACTGGTGTCTGTTCAGGACAGTGGGACTGTTGCGGCCACTGCGGCAGCACCAATGAGCCCTGGGGAGTGGCAGCTGGAGGGGCAGCATCAGCAGTCAGCCAATGGACTTGGGGGTACAGGGTTCAGCGGCGGCCTCTGTGCACTGCCTGTGGACATGCCCAGACCTGGTCCTGGTGTGCAGCACCCACCCTCAAGGGCTGCTGATCATCAGGGCCATGCACACCCACCTACTGCAAGCATCAGTCCAGCAGCAGATGCGGCTTGTGATGTCAGTGGATGCACTGCGTGTGGCTCTGGAGCAGGCAGAGGAGCGTTGCAGCAGGGACACCGCACTGATCCTGGCAGGGATGGACTGTTTGCGGGAGGATGTGACCGCTGCCATTGACAGGCATGCACAGGCATTCACTGCTGTCATGGCCACAATGGGCACACAGTCAGGTGCCCATGCATCGCGGACACCATGCAGTGCACTGTCCACCCCCCCGTTCCCGGCGTCGTGCAACTTCCACCATGTCAACACTGTGTTCAGCTCTGGGCATCCCGAGCACTCCTGGCGCAGGCATGTTCGGTGTGCTGCAGACCTCTGCGCGAGCACGGTCGCGTTCACGCAGTGGACCCCTGGGGGACCATCGGTGCCACCCCATGAGGCCAGTGATCAGCCTGTCAGTGCTGGCGGGGCCACCCACGCATCCGTGGCGGCCAGGGCACTGTGTCACATGACTGACCTGTCCACCAGCGCAGCTACTGTCTGCTGCTGCCCTGTTTGCATTGTGTGTTTCAGTGGGCAGTGCACGGGTGGGTACCCAGCCCTGCACGCGGACACACAGTCCACCTGCACACCCTCCCAGCTGCTGTCCGCAGTTGCATGTGCATGATGATGCCTGCATTGCGCTGTACACCAATGTGCAATGGTGGTCAGCATCTGACACACACACATGGACAGGCAGTGGGCGTGGTGGCCTGTAGGCATGTGTGTTGCTAGGGTTGGCGTTCTGGGTCGGTGTGCCTCCTGCCCTCTGTGCAGGTTTGGTGCATTGTGTGTGTCCATCTGCGTGTCATGTTAATCCTCTCCCATCCCTGGTTGTGTGTGTGCTTCTGTGCCCTGCCACTTCCCTTGACGGCATGCACCCCTGGTGTGTGTCCATTCATGTTTGTGGGTTGGTGCCTTAGCCACTGGTGGTTGTACATGGCCCCATGACTTACCTGGGTTGGCTGAAGTGCTCCTCCATGATGGTGTCCCGGTGCAGCTGTACCAGCCGGATCAGTCGGGGGTCCCGCAAGCCAAGGGGGGGCTGCCCATCACCATCGTCATCGGCGTCCTCATCGTCCCCATCGCTGTCCCCCTCTTCAACCTGTATGGCTATCCCACATTCATTGGCCATGTTGTGCAGGATGCAACAGGCCAGGAATAGCCTGCAGGCCTTTGAGGGGCTGTACTGTAGGGCACTGCTGGAGGTGTCCAGGCAACGGAACGTGCCTTCAGCATCCTGAACACCCACTCAATGACATTACGTGTGGTGGCGTGTGCCTCATTGTAGCATTGCTGCGATGGGGTCGCGGGCCGCCGGTAGGGTGTGAGCAGCCAGGGACGGAGTGGGTATCCACTGTCACCTGTGTGTAGAGGGTGGAGGTTAGTTTGGTGATCAGCATTGCCCTGCCCTGGGCCATGTCACCTCTGGCCATGCTCCCCCAGGCCCTATGATTGTCCATGTGGTTTGCATACTCACCCACTAGGTGTCCAGTGGGATGTCCCACTCTCGAATCTGTGGCACAGTGCCCGACTGGTGCCAGACAGTGCTGAGGAATTGGGTGAGGTGGTGGATGAGTCTGACTGCTATGCCTGTGGTGTCCCCAGTTGGTCTCTGGAAGGTACCCTGGTGAGCAAGCACATGCAGGCTGTTACTTTAGTCTCCACTGACAGGACATGGCCCCTGTGTGGGTGCCTGCATCACATCACTGCACAGCTCACAGAGCCGCCTCAGTATTGCCCTATTCAGGCGGTACCGGCCCACAATCTCAGTATCAGTGTACAGCTCGAAGCTGGTGCAGGCTCGGTACTGCCTGTTGGGGGCATACCGCCGACAAGCCCTTCCACGGCCACGCCCCCCGCCTTCTCACCCCCCTCCTAATGGCCTCCATCTGGAAGGTGGCACTGGCCATGTCCCTGGCTTGTGTTCACCCCACTGGCAGCTGTTTCTGTGTTTCCCCCCGCTGTCCTGGCTGCTACTTCCCCTGCACTGGGAACACCTACCTGTGGTGGCCTCTGTGCTGTGTGGCACTTCCCCCTTCTGCACTGGCTGTGACTCCCCACACCTTCCCTGTGCCTGTGTGTTCAGGGTGCCCTTTCCCTGGCCTGTCCTCTGTGTCCCTCCTGCCCTGTCTGTCTGGCTAAAGTTCTGCCTCATGTGGCTTCCCTATAGCGTTCTTGCACCTCTCCCTTGCTCCTTTTTATTTTGGCTCATTTCCGCTATGGCGCAACTTCCGCTTGCTCCCCTATTGCGCATGGCCCAAGTCGTTGAATATTGCACTGCGCCATTTATGCATGGTTCCTCCCCCTTCGGTTGCGCATGCCTTCATTATCATTGCACTGTTGCTCAGCATGATTTCGGGGGCGCAACTGCCTCCTGCTGAATATCGCAGAATGGCGCAATTTTGGACTTGCGCAAGCACAACCCTATTGCGCATGGCTCAACTCTTTTGAATATCTGGGCCTCAGTCTCTTTGTTGACCTTCTCTGAACCCTCTGCAATGCATCTATATCCTTGCAGAGGTGTGGTCTCCAGAACTGAACCCCGTACTCTAACTGCGGCCTCACCGTGGCTTTGTAGAGGGGCATTATTACCTCTCTCCTTCAGCTAGTAATGCCCCTGCCTATGCATGTCAGCATTCCATTGGCCCTTCCCACCACCCTTCTACACTGGAAACCTACCTTAAGGTATTTGGAGACTATGATCCCCAGATCCCTTTCCTGTTCCAATTCTTTGATTTCTCACCCCCGTGTACCCCGCTTTCATGTTTTTCCTCCCTAGGTGCATCACAGCGCACTTCTTGGCATTAAACCTCAGCCTTCCTCCAGTTGGGAATGGAGGTTGGTCACTGCCTTTCAACTGCTGTCTGTGCAGCAATGTGATTGATCAGCAGAGAGTACACAAGTGCTGGTCCCCACACCCCTTCCTGGGAGCCAAGTATCATGTCCTTATGCAGCCTGTCAGTTGACATTTTCTGTAAACTGTTTAACAGGACTCGGAGTACAAAAAGTGCTGGATGTTGGGATCAAACCAGGCACCCCTGGTTTCGGACGCAGCAGTTCTAACTATTCGACCAAAAGGAAATCCTCTTATGCTCACATTTTGTGTCAGTCTCAGCCATCACCACCAGATGGCACTCAGCATTTTCTGATTACTGCTTCTGTATATGCAGCACTGAATGCCTCTGCAACCCCCTTGGCCCCAGCCTGCAGTCTCAGTGTGGGAGAAGGGAATAGTAATTGATGAATGGGTCCTGGGGAAGAGGAGCAATGCTAGTGTCAGTGTGTGGTGGAAGGGCGGCAGGTGACAGGAGTCCATCCCAATATGAGAAGCAACTGCAGGAGTGAAAAGAGAACCCACTGAGATTTCAGGATGAGAAAGGAAGGAGCAGACTGAACTGAAAAGGTGGGCGAGAGCTCCACAGCTGATGAACCTAAAGACCTCTGAGACTGCAGCTAGTCATTTTCACAGCCAGTCTGGTGGCACAGTGGTGGTCCGCACCGTTTGCAAAGCTGGTAACCTGGGTTTTGTGTCTAGCAAAAAAGAGAACCAAGTATCCAGCTGGAATGGGAGAACTGGCTCTGTGCCAGATCAGGACCCCTGCCAGCCTGGCTGCCATGACTTGACTCTGGAAATGAGTCATTTTTTTTTAATTACTGAGATAAAATCAGTACATACTGTACAGGTCAAATGTGCATTCCATTCTCCTTGTGCTGATCAACATTTAATACAGGAACCAAAATGCATACTACTGTACAGATAATATATATAGATATACATTTGGTACTGTGCCTTCGGGTATGGCCTAACTTTGGCCAACATAGGTGCATCAACACTGGCTAAGAGCCTTCACGCTACTTTTCTCCTCAATCAGCCTTCTTTTCTTTTTCTTTCTTCCCCTAAGTGGCAGGAATCAGAGTCATTTGTGACTCGACTCTGATTTGACCCAGTCCAGTCGAGGTTCAGATCTGCCAGTGACCTAGCTTTGACCAGTGCAGATAACATAAGGAATTTTGAAGCATTATGTCTGGGATAAAGAAAAAATTAGAGAGGGGGCATAAAATATTTTAAACATAAAATGCTCATTAAGAGGGAGTAGGGGGTAACCTGGTTTTGTCATCTGGTCTGCTCTAGACCCAGTTCTGGCCCAATCTGTAAAATGTACCTGTTTTCTAAAATCAGAACGTACTGGGAAAAGATCAGACTCAAAATCAGAATCAAGTCACTGCGGACCATCCCATCCCTACTGAACATCCCACGGGACGCTTTCCTCCTCCTCTGGGATGGGGGGGTCGTATTTGGCTCTCACTGCATGACTGCCTTCCAGGTGATCAGAAATGGTAGCACTGCCAGAGATTACTAGTGCTTGGGGATGCAAGCTCAAGTCTCATGGAAACATGGAAACCTTTCAAGCAGTAAAAGATTTGAGTACATCAAGTTGGCTCTGTTCCAGTGCTACCTAACACACGTGGGTGTCTCTGCATCCTTGTGGGCAGTGTCTCCTGTACCAATACAGCAGCGGGGAATGGAGGAAGGGTTCTGGAGAGATGATGTCCCAGCATCCCCTCATGGGCCATGGTTCAATACTTTGGGCTGTTCGTAGCATCCCAGCTTCCTTCCATGACCCAGGCAGCCAGATCTGGGGAACAAAACCAGGCGATCACTCCAAGGACCAGACCCTCCAACCAAATCAGGGGTCAAGGACCACAGAGTCAGTGTAGGGCTGAGTTTTCAAGTAGCTGAGAGAGATCCAGCTAAGACAGGATGCCAGGATGGGAACTGGAGCAGCTAAGACCTGATGGAGGCTGGGTTCCTCAAAGCAAATACCAAAGAAAGTCGGAAAATAAAAGTCATGTTGATGCCGTGGACCGCAGTGGAGTGTACCAAAAAGTGTGGGGGGGGGGGCTCAGACCTGCTTTGCTATGCAACACCTTAGCCTGGGCCTCCTAGAATATGTCTCAGTCAACTTACTGGTCTTTTTTATAATCCTGAGTAACAGGCAGATGTTCAAGAATTATCCATGATATAGTCCCATAAATACATGTATGAGTAAGAAAGCAGAACAGGGTCAGGACCTGCGAATGTTGTAGTTTTGAGAGATGCAAGGAGGCCCAAATAGCTAGTGCAGCCCACTCGATAGTAACACAAAATGTCATAATAATATCATTAAAAATATACGTTCTGTTGCTTGGATTCCCTCAGCATATTGAATGAGTACAACAAGTTTAACAGCAGTGCTTACCTCAGATATGTAAGTGTCATTTTGTTAGTTAATGTCGCTCCACTGATTGAAATGTGTGTGTGTGACTGGGGGGAGGGGGGCAAATGAATTGGCTGATCCCCCCTGCTAAAATGTGAGGAGGTCTACTCACCCCTCACAAGGGGGTCTATTCATCCCCCACCGTCCCCCTGGCTCCACCGCGTATGGTGGACCACCTCTGTTTTCAGATTATTCTCTTAGGTGTAAGAATAAGGGGACATGCTGTGAAGTTGGGGAGGGGGGTAAGTTCAGGAGAGATGTGAGGAAGTACTTTTTCACAGAAGGGGTAGTGGATTTGTGGAACACCCTACCAGCCGAGGTTGTGGGGGGCGCAAAAACAGTGATGGGGTTCAAGAATGCATGGGATATGCATAAGGGTGTCTTAGTGAAAAGAAATGGGGGGAGGGAAAAGGAGACAGACATCAAATAGGGTCTACAGTGATACTGTACATAGGGAAAATGGGCAGACAGGGTGGGCCAAATGGTCTGTATCTGCTGACAAATTTTGTGTTTTTATGTTTCTGCAGCTCCTGTGGAACATCTTTTGGTCTCAGAGCTTCAAAAGCAGCTGCAGGAAGGGACTACTGAAAATATGGAAAACCGCTGGGGTGTCACATGAAATTTGCAATTATCTGGGCAAGTACCGCACATACACAGAGTTTAACTTCGGCTAACATGTGTTCTAGGGTGCACAGTGTATTGAAAGCACATCCCTGCCTTATGTGCCTGTAAAATATGTTCATCGTACTTTCTTGCTGCAGAGCCTGTAACTTCAAACCCCAGCACTTTCGCCCAGGTAGAGGTGATTGCAACTTGGGGAAAACCTTGAAAACTGGTTTAATAAATCACTCAGAAATTACATTTCAAATAATTCAGAACAAGCATTTTTCTTTCATTTGTTTCCGACAGCTCCCTGACACTTTGTCAAAGAAGTGCACATACAGAGTATAACTTCATCCGACTCTGGTGACCTGATCATGAATTGAATAGTTTGCTCTTGTAACCTGATAACATTGCATGTACAATTTCAGGAAATAGTTTGAGGAGCTGCTAAACAGACAATGCAAACCATTTGTATGAAACACACAAGCACACACGTATCAGGTAGCAGGCAGAAGTTAGGATTTTTCTCTTTACTAAAGAGCTAGTCTGGACATGTCAGTTCTCTTTTCTATTACTTACTTCTCTCCGCAAATATCAACGGAGGGTCAACCATGGGTCATTCTGATTGCAACAGCTGTCCAAGGTATTGTTTACTATGAGTGTGCACTAAACTTTTTCCCCAACTATGTTCATCCCCACTTTTGTCTCCATGGCCTAAGATAAGGACATCCTTTGATGACCTAACTGTACCTTGTGGCTGCCAAAGAAACCAGCTCTTCCAGGTGCCCGTCGCCACTCCCAACAATGATCCTGATCCCTTAGACTTACACTCCTCACTGTTCTCTGTCTGATGCCGAATTCGTCCACCTGACCATCCCGCAAAGGAGAGCTGAAAGCACTCAACAGCATCAGCATGGCCAACCTGAGACTTGCTCACCTACCCCAGCACGGTGCCACTGTACGTGAGCTCCTCTCACATCAGGTAGCAGTCTAGTGAGGCACTGTTCTCAGGGTAAGGGTAAGGGTATGGGTCATGGAGGCCAAAGCAGCTCTTGTGTAGTGTGGTGGAGGTTGGCTTTGGCATCTCCCCTTGCACTGTCCCCTCGCTACTGACGCCCTCTCCCTCCCAGCTCTCCCTGATATTTAGGGCTGCTCTGATGGTGTCACTGATGCTGCCCATGCCATGTCTCACATGTCCCTTGTCTGGTCACATCTATGTTGCTCTCGCTGGAGCACCAGGGGGTGAGCGAGAGTAGAATAAAACTCCTTCCCTGGCCTGGAGGAGAGCATCCTTAGAAGAAAAATAATTATCATTTATATATCACTTTTCATATATATTGTATCCCAAAGCACTTTACAAGGAATGAGAGACTAGTAGTGATGTGACTGTAAATGTGTAGTGGCAGCCATTTTGCACATAAGCACCACATACAGCCTTGGACAATTGCATAAACTGGTCTTATGAGAAGGGGGATGTTGGCCAGGACACCAGGGTAAATCACCCTACTCTTGCAAACGTGCCTTGGATTCTATTACTTCCACCTGGACACCACCAAGACAGCACCAGAGATGGGCAGAAGGGACCTCGTTTTAATGTCTCATCCAAAGGACAGCACACCCTGACAGGGCAGTATCCCCTTAGTACTACACCCAGATGCCAGCATTTATAGTAGGACCACAATTCTGGTACAGGACTAGAATCTATGACCTTCTGGCCCAGAGGCAGATGTGCTACCAACGGAGCTTTGCTGACACCTCAATCCTCTTGTTTCAGTCCACTACTACAAACCTGGCTCAGGGTGTGAACTTGGGTCGCAGCCATGGCAAGTGGCAACACTGGTATACTGCTATGTGCGGGCTGAACCAAATATTTCCCCCCAAATATCCCAAATAGTGCAACATTTGTGTTTTGGATCTGAATAGTGAATATCTAGGTAAAATTATGTGGTAGGTATTTCTACACACACACACATCCATCTCCTTTAAACATTACCTAACAGTCAGCAGTTGCCCAGCCCCAAGGGCCATCATGACATTCTGCCTCCCTGTTCACCACCTTTGGGCAGACTCGATGGATCTTGGGTTTTTTCTGCCGTTATTTTTCAATGTTTCTATGTTTATATATTGTACTGACGCAGTAGCACTGGTATAGTTAGGGTTGACCAACAGGTTATATGTTAAATCCTTAACTTTGCACCTAAATAGCTTTGGCAACGTTTGACAAAATTAGTTGAAATTTTGCATGCATTGTCTAGTAGGTGAGGTCTAATTATGTGGAAAGTTTTGTGATGGCAGCTTGTGCGTTTCTGAGATCCGCATATGTCATTTTCCTGTAGATGTCTAATTTTTTTCCTATACTTAACATGGATTTTTGGTTTTGCTGTCATGTACAGCCTATATGGAATGGAATTTTTTTCCGAAACGTTCTGGGTATAAGTGTTCTGTGTCAAGGCAATGCCTTGGAACGTTTCATGAAAAGTATTAAACAGTTCCAGAGTTATAAGGCTTTAAAGAGTTTTTTATTTTTGTTTTTTTTTTGCTGTTCTGAGCATGCTCAGTTGGGATAACATTCTGATATTTATTTTATTTATTTATTTATTTTATTTTATTTTATTTTTTTGATTACCGGGTAGGTGCACTAGACACAAGAGTGACTATTTTCAGGCACAACCCAGGAGGTCGACAACACAGAGATACAGGCACATGGAAATACAGTGTCAAAAAATATACAATACATCATATATCAGAGTGAAAAAGATTAAAACACAGAGATACAGGCACATGGAAATACAGTGTTAAAAAATATACAATACATCACATATCAGAGTGAACGAAATTAAATCAATGCAGGTACCAAGGCACAGATGGTGTATTTATACAGATAGAACATAGGTGCCCATGAATAAACAGTTACAGTGATATCACATTTAAAGTGCAAGAAATACCACAAGGTATTAATACAGTGTAGTGGCATCATACAGTCAGCTGAAACAGAAAAAATAACAGTTTTGGGAGGAGGTAGGGAGAAAGGTAATGCAGAGATATAGCCTAGCGAGAGCGAGGAAGGGAGAGGGGAAGGGATGGGAGGAAGGGGGTAGGATAGAAAAAAGAAACAAATTCCACAGAAGAAAGGAGGGAAACTGCTAGGCTGCACAAACAGAAAGAGGCAAGTTCTACGGAGGGTTGAAACAGGTGCATTGGGCACGTGTGGAAAAGAGGGAGCGGTGCCTCTTCTTAAATGTAGCATGACTAGGTGCCATGCATACATCTAGGGGTAGTGACTTCCAGTAATTGGGAGCTATGTGCGAGAAACCTGATTTCCCTTTGGTAGTTCTACATCTGGGGGTGCTAAGCAGGGAGAGGTCAGAAGATTGGAGACCGTAGGAGATGGGCTGAGGGGTCAGCATGGAGGTGAGGTAAGTAGGCATATTGGACCACAGTATACTGTCCAGAAGGTTCCCAAGAGATAGGAGCCGGTGTTTAATGGGGAGGGCCACTGTAGATCTGAATACAGTAGGCAGTGATGTCTTAACCTAGGGGATGCTAAGACGTACCGGCATATATTATTATAAGTTGTGTCCCACCTCTGAAGAGTAGCCTTTGGCGCGTTAGTATAGAGTACAGATCCATATGAGAGTGCCAGGAGTAGGATTCCTCTAGCAATGGCCAACCTTGCAGAGGGGGTTAGAATATGACTTGTTTTGTAGGCTAATCCCAGTTTGGCATTTACAGCCTTGTATGTGGAGGTTATATGGGTGTCATAGGTGAGGGATCCATCAAGCAAGACATCCAGATATTTAAAAGAAGTTACCATCTCCATTGGGGAACCATCGGCCCAGGAGACCCGGAAAAATTCCTGGCTCTGTTTTAGTTTAATAGAAGACCCAAAGAGCATAGCCTGGGTCTTGCCAGCATTGAGATGAGCTTATTCCTGGTGATCCAGGACTGAATATTTAGTAGATCCATAGAGAGCTTATGGTTGATAGACTGAACATTATCTGAGCTAGTGTAAAGAACTAGGTCATCGGCGTAAAGCAACGATGAGCAGGAGATATGTTTTGTGCTATATTATCTATGAAGATTGAGAAGAGAAGGGGTACTAGGATAGATCCCTGCGGTACGCCAACATTAATGACTGCTTTTTCGGAGGTGGCCGAATTGAATTTTGCAGCTTGAGTCCTATTTGATAGGCAGCTACAGAACCAAGTTACAACTCCAGTTGAGAAACCCAGGGTTTGGAGATTAGCCAACAGAAGAGGGTGGTTAACAAGATCGAAAGCTTTCATCAGATTGATAAATACTGCGCCGGTTAGATGACCCTGATCCATGGCATGAAGAACATAATTTGTTAGCTGTAATAAAGCAGTTTGAGTACTGTGGCCTTTTCTGAAACCATGTTGATTTGTGTGGAGGAGGTTATAGTTGGAGAGGTGGACTGAGATTTGTGCTGAGACGAGCTTCTCAAGGACCTTATTTACATAGAAACATAGAGGTTGACGTCAGATAAGGACCTCAAGGCCCATCCAGTCTGCCCATTTCTTTTTCTACGTTATAAATGTGCCATCGGCTTTTGCTCTGTCAGTGGCCTATCTATTCATACTCATCTGTATTGCTCCCTTATGCCTATCCCATGCCTGTTTGAAGCCCTGCACTGTATTTATAGCCACCACTTCCTGAGGTAGGCCATTCCATGCATCCACCACTCTTTCTGTGAAAAAGAATTTCCTCACATTCCCCCTTAATCGGCATCCTTCTAATCTCATGCTGTGTCCTCTTGTCCTGCTGTTTTTCTTATATTTAAACATGTTAGACTCTTTCACCTTGTTAATGCCCTTAAGGTGTTTGAATGTTTCGATCATATCACCTCTCTCCCTCCTTTGCTCAAGGGTATACATGTTGAGCTCCATTAATCTGTCCTCATATGTCTTCTGATGCAGTCCCTGCATCATTTTGGTTGACCTTCTCTGCACTGCCTCAGTTTAGTTAATGTTCTTGTGAAGGTGTGGCCTCCAGTACTGCACACAGTACTCCAGATGGGGCCTAACCAGTGTCTTGTAAAGAGAGATTATTACCTCCCTCTTACGACTTGTGATACCCCTACTAATACACCCTAACATCTCCACCCCCCCTAACCTTACCTACTGCTTTAGAGGTCTGCTTGGATGATTTCAGGTCATCAGTGATGATGATGCCCAAGTCTCCTCCTTCCTTTGTGACTGCCAGCAACTCCTCTCCCAGCATATAGGTGGCTTCAGGGTTTCTCTTCCCTATGTGCATGATCTTGAACTTCTTTGCATTAAATCCCAGTTGCCACTCTTCCACCATTTTGCTAGTTTATCCAGATCTCTTCTCATTCTGCCCACCCCATCTGGATCATCTGCTCTGTTGCAGATCTTGGTGTCATCTGCAAACAGACAAGCTTTTACTCTAGTTCATCTGCAATGTCATAATGAAGATATTGAAGAGGACTGGCCCCAGGACTGATCCCTGAGGTACCCCACTTGTGACTTGCATCTCTTCTGACTGTATACCATTTACCACCACTCTCTGTTTTCTGCCCATCAACCAGTTTGCCACCCAGTTGACCAACTTCTGACCCACCCAGCCTACCCAGCTTATTTATCAATCTTCCATGTGGAACAGTATCGAAAGCTTTACTGAAGTCAAGGTAGGCGACATCAACTGCTCCCCCATGGTCCACCACTCTGGTTACCCAGTCAAAGAAATCTATGAGATTAGTTTGACAGGACCTTCCTTTTGTAAACCCATGCTGTCTTGGATCCTGTGCCCCTATGGATTCCAGGTGTTGCACTATCCTTTCCTTAAGGAGTGTCTCTATAATCTTGCTCACTACTGAGGTAAGACTGACTGGTCTGTAGTTGGCTACCTCCTCCCTGCTACCACTCTTGTGGAGCGGGATCACATGAGCCCTTCTCCAGTCTTCTGGGACCTCTCCCGTGCGCAGAGACTCACTAAACAGTTCTGCTAATGGTTTTGCTAGTTCCACCCTTAGCTCCTGAAGTACTCTGGGATGTATGCCATCAGGTCCCATTGCCTTGCCCACCCTGAGCTAAGCGAGCTCTTGTAGGACCCTTTCTTTTGTGATGGGAGTAGTGCTCACCTCCTCCCCTGTGTCCATGGTGCTGAGCTGTGGGCCCTGCCCTACCTTCTCTTCAGTAAATACTGAGCAAAGTATCAATTTAGGATAGATGCTTTACAGGGTCCTCCTCCTCACATGTCCCCTTTTCTCCTTTGAGCTTAGCAATACCCCTCTGGACTTTCTCCTTTCACTAATGTATCTATAGAAAGTCTTGTCACCTTCTTTTACGGTTCGTGCTAGCATTTCCTCAGTTTGGGACTTTGCCTGCCTTACTGTCTTCCCTGCTTCCCTTAGGGCTGTTTGGTATGCCTCCCTATCTTCATCCCGCTGTGTTCCCTTATATTTCCTGAAGGTCAGCCTTTTGGCTGTGATCTTTTCTGCTACTGTATTTGAGAACCAAAGTGGTTTCCTTCTTCTTTTGCACTTCCTTTTCTGTCTAACACAATGGGATGTTGCTTCAAGTATTGCATCCTTAATGCTTGCCCACTTTGCCTGTACCCCCTCACCTGTGTTTCTTTTTGCCAGGGCTAGCTTAACTCTGTTGGCCATCTTATCAAAGTCAGCTCCTCTGAAGTCCCATATTTTTGCCTTGGAATGGGATGATTTAGATGTAGTGGCCAAATTGAAACATACCATGTGATGGTCACTGGCCCCCAGGTGACCTTTTACCTGGAGATCTGTGATCCCTTCCCTGTTAGTCAGTACTAGATCTAGGATAGCCCTGTCTCTTGTGGGTTGTTGTACCAGTTGTTTGAGGCCCTCCCCCTGCAGGGAATCCACCATGTGTCTAGTTCTGGCAGATGTTCCTGCTGGTATTGACCAATCTGTATCCGGCATGTTGAAGTCTCCCATTATCAGAACCTCCCCTTTAGCTGTCATGTTTTGTGTATCTTCTAACAGTAATGTGTCTATGTCCTCCCCCTGGTCTGGGAGCCTGTAGACAACCCCAGTTCTTATGGCTGTCCCATTTCCTGTTTCCAGGGTGACCCACAGTTCTTCTGGCTCCTTATGTGTATTCTGAATTTCTGTAGCTTTGAGATTTTCATTGACATACAGGGCCACTCCACCCCCTCTTTTGCACCTCGGTCACTTCTGAACAGTACATAGCCAGGTACTGAAGTCTCCCAAGTGTGGTTACTGGTAAACCACGTCTCGCTAATTGCTACTATGTCCAGTTTAGCCTCTGACATTATTGCCTGCAGGTCTGGGATCTTATTTCCCAGGCTGTGAGCATTTGTGTACATGATTTTCCATTGGCCAGATTTCGGTGTGTTGGTTATTGGGTGAGGTTTGGCATTTCCCCTGTGTGTTGTATGGGGAGACAGACCTTTTTTCTTACCTGGTGATGCAAATGAACTGCAAACATGCTGAATCCCTGTTTGACCACTAGCTGAGGGGGGAGGGGTATTCTTCCCATTCGACGTATAGGGTGCTGCACCCCTCTCACTATTTGCTAGTTTAAATATTCTGCAAAGACGTCAAACTTCTGCCCCAATGCACTGACTCCCTCCTTAGTCAAATGCAGTCTATCAAATTTAAAGAACTTTCACTCCCAGAACTGTTGCCAGTTCCCTACAAATCTGTGTCCTTTTTCCTGGCACCAGCCCTTGAGCCACATGTTTAGGTCCCCTATCTCCCCTTCTCTGACCTTCCGTCCATCTGCCCCCCTCTCCCAGACTGGCAGGATCTCAGAGAAGGAGATGTCGGACGAAATGGATGATAGTTTGTCACCCAGCCTGGTCAGGTGTTCCTTGGTCTCCACAACAGACCGGCTGGTGAGATCATTAGTCCCTATGTGCACCAGGACGTCAATGTTTTCTCCTGCTTTATGAACAATTTTAGCAATGCGGTCAGTGTCTCTCCACACTGATGTACCTGGGAGACATCTGACCATTACCCCTGGCTGGAGATGGGTATCAACTCCCCGAATCATGGAGTCTTCTATGATCAGAAGTTTTTTGGATTTCCTTTTTGCTTTTTTTGTTTTGGTTCCTGATTTGGGCGAGTTTTGTTGTGCTAGCTTCTGTGCTGCAGTGTCCTGCTCTGCAGTGTCCTCTGCCCCTTTGTTTGATTTCGGAGATAGAGGTAGATACCTGTTTGTAGTGTTTATGTGGTTTTTGGAGGTAATATGTTGGAGAGCACAGAGTGATGGGACACCCGATTTGCCCCTCCTAGCCACCTGCCAACCTCCTGGACCAACTACCCTCTGCGGTCGAGGTTCTTCTGTTGGATGTTGGGGAAATGGTGGGTGGTTCTTATAATGTATTTCCTCTTGAATATGAAATTTGAGGCGCACAATCTCTGCCCATGCTGCCCGGAGCTGAGCCCTAAGATCTCCAGTGGCCCAGCATGTAGGACAGTGTCCTAAATCCTGTAAGACTGTCCTTCTGAAAAGTGTTCTGCAGTACCTGCAGTTAATGATATCCATTCCATAACTTGTTATTTAATACTGACAGTATAGATATGACACGAAATATTCCATATCACGAGACCATTTTTGGTTTCTCATCACTTGCTTCTCACAGTATGAAAAAAAATATTTTCCTGTTGTGATGGCTGCCACCTTATTTTCCCCCAGAACTAAAAAAAACATGAAAAATACATAAAAATTGAATAATTAAGAAAAAAAAAACTAAATCTAGCTAAACAATACCTGTTTAGCTAGATTCTGGTGTTTGTTTAAAAAAATGGTCAGTTACACTTATTACCTACCTTGAGGTTATTAGTCACCACTATACCCAGATCCCTCTCCTGCTCCATAACCCTGACTTTCTCCCCTCCAAGTGTGTACCCTGCCTTTGGGTTCCCGTGCCCCAGGTGCATGACTGCACACTTTTTGATACTGAATTTAAGTTGCCAGGTCTCTGCCCACTCCTCTGGTGCCCTCAGGTCCTGCCTCATGTCCTCAACAACCCCTGTGGAGTCCACCCTACTGCAGATTTTCATATCATCTGCAAAGATGGCCACCCTTCCCTTCAGTCCTACCACTATATTGCTGATGTAGATATTGAAAAGCAGCAAACCCAGGACTGACTCTTGTGGGACCCCGCTCATCACCCTCCCTGTCCTGGAGTGCATCCCATTTACTACCACTCTCTGGGTTCTGTTCGTCAACCAGTTTTGTACCCATCTAACTATTTTGTCTCCTGCCCCCATACTGTCCAAGCTTGTTGACCAGTCTCCTGGGGTACGGTGTTGAGTCTTGCAAGTTCTGGTAGGTGCTTCCACTGCCCCCAGTCACCTAGTCTAAGTACCCAATTAAATTGGTCTGGCATGATTTCCCTTTTGAGAACCCATGATGTATGTTGTCTATCTGCCCATTTTAATGTTTTTTTTTTTTTTATTTTACTGCTTGAGGTGTGGGGGTGGGGAGTTAGGGTTGGAAACCCTGATGCCACATTCCTCTACTTTTGTGGCATTCATTTGAACCTTAACTGGTGCATTAATGAAGTTTTTTCACAAAGAATGGTGCTCCCTCACTATAAAGATCCCCTCTATAACAAACTCCCTCTTATAGTGAACACCTTTCATGACTCCCATTGTTCATTAAGTAGGCATATTAACACCTCGCTATAGTGAACACCTCAACTGACTCCAGAGGTATTTACTATAGAGAGGGAGAACTGTATATATTATATATAATTATAAAATGGGTAGGAAAAATTATCTCTGCTGGAGGGTTGAAACACATCACATGACCATGCGTATATCAGAGCATGACCGCACACTTGCACTTTCAACCCCCCAAAACAATTTTACCATTTTATAAGATAAATAACCCACTCTAGGGTGTGCAGTCGTGATCCGATATACACATGACTTGGGTATTTGATGCACTCAGCCTGCGGCCTCATGCATAACAACACACACCAAGGCGTGCGTATATCAGAGCTCGACCACACACCTTAGAGTGGATTATCTATTACATATATATATATACATATATATATTATATATATATACAGTATATATAATATACATAGAAACATAGAAACATAGAATTTGACGGCAGATAAGGATCGCTTGGCCCACCTAGTCTGCCCATTTTCCTACCTAACAGATAAGCTGCAGATCCTAGTTAACCAACAGCTTACTTCCTCCTACCCCCCACTAGGACTGCCTTATGCGTGTCCCATGCATTCTTGAAGTCCCCACTGTTCTTGACCCCACAACCTCCTCAGGGAGGCTGTTCCATGCATCCACAACCCTCTCAGTGAAAAAATACTTCCTCACATTACCTCTGAGCCATCCCCCTCTATCTTCAAATTGTGCCCCTTGTTCTTGCACATCTCTTTTCTGGAAGATGCTACCCTCTTGGACTTTGTTAATTCCCTTGAGGTACTTGAAAGTTTCTATCATGTCCTCTCTCCTTCTTTCCTCAAGGGTATACATATTAAGCTCCTTTAGTCTTTCTTCAGTGTCTTCTGGTGCAGACCCTGCACCATTTTGGTTGCCCTCCTCTGGACAGCCTCCACTCTGTCTATGTCTTTGCGAGATGGGGTCTCCAGAACTGCACACAGTACTCCAGAAGGGTCTCACCAACTGTCTGTACAGAGGGATAACAACTTCCTGTTTTCTACTATTGATGCCTCTTCCTGTCATCCCAGTATCCCCAGCCTTCCTTACTGCCTTCTCACATTGCTTGCCCACCTTTAGGTCATCTGATAATTACCCCCAGGTCCCTTTCTATTTTTACTGTTGTCAGTATCTCATCCCCCATTGTGTACGCTTCCGGTTTTGTTCCCATGTGCATTACCTTGCACTTCTTTGCATTGAATCTGAGCTGCCATACATTTGACCATTCCTCCAACCTTGCCAAGTCCCTTCTCATCCTTTCCACTCCAACTTGTGTATCAACCTCTGTGCAGATCTTTGTGTCATCTGCAGAGACATACTTTTTCCTTCCAGTTCCTCTGCAATGTCACTTATAAAGACATTAAAAGGACTGGTCCCAGTACTGAACCTCTGCAATTCTGCTAGTAACCCTCCTTTCGCCACTGTGTACTCCATTTACTACTACCCTTTGAGTCCTGTTGTCTAGCCAATTTTTATCCAGGCTACCACCTTGGGACCCACTCCAAGGCTGGCTATCTTGTGTATTAATCTTGTGTGGGACTGTATCAAATGCCTTGCTAAAATCTAGGTAGCCATGTCCACAGCCTCCTCCTGGTCTTCTACTTTGGTAACCCAGTCAAAGAAATCTATTAGATTCGTCCTGACATGACCTTCCCATCGTGAATCCATGCTGCCTTGGGTCCTGTGCCCCACTGGCCTCTAGGTACTCAACAATTCTTTCCTTCAGAAGTGATTCCATCATTTCCCTACCACTGAGGTCAAACTAACTGGTCTGTAGTTTCCTGCCTCTGTCCTGCTCCCACTTTTGTGAAGAGAATCACATCTGCCTCCTCCAGTCCTCGGGTACCACCCCATCCTCCCATGATTTGTTAAACAGAGTAGTCAGCGGTGTCACTAGTTCTACCCTTAGTTCTTTTAGAATTCTTGAGTGAACCCCATCAGGCCCCATTGCTTTGTCCACCTTCAATTTTATTAGTTCTTTCAGAACCCTTTCTTCTGTAAATGGACTGTTATCGACCCCTGCTTCAGAGTGTTTCTCTTGTTTGGTTTAGGTAACTCCCTCCTCTTCCTTTTAGAATACTGAGCAGAAATATTCGCTCAATATCCCTGCTTTTCATCACTGTCACCTCTACCCACATTCCTTCCCCTTTATTAAGCTTCAGTATCCCTCCTTTGGTCTTTCTTCGCTCCCTAATGTACCTATAAAAGGTCTTATCCCCCTTAACAGAACTGGCTATCCTTTCCTCGGTTTGGGCCTTTGCTATTCTGACTGCCTTCCCAGCCTCTTTCTGCTTTAACTGATAAAGTTCTCTGTCCTGCTCCTTCTGTGTTTCCTTATATTTCCTGAATGCTGTCCTTTTCTCCTTAACCTTCCCTGCCACCTCTCTTGAGAACCATAACGTTTTTTTCCTTCGTTGTGTTTTATTGATTTGCTTTACACAAGGCTTGTTGCCTCTGTGATGGCTGTTTTGATCCTCCCCCATTGTTCCTCCACCCTCCTTCTTGCCTGTTTGCGGCTTTCTGAGGCACTCTCTCATTTTCCCAAAGTCAGCCCTCCTAAAGTCCAGTACTCTTGCTTTTGTATGGCTTGATTGTATGGCTGTGTTTATCGTGAACCACATTGTTTGGTGGTCGCTTGTTCCCAGATGGCTACCCACTTCTAAATCTGAGATTCTTTCTCCATCCCCATTTGAGAGTACCAGGTCTAAGATTGCTCCCTCCCAGCACCCGACCACCTTCTCCTGTGCCACCGACTGCTTGCCGGCCCATGCCCAGTAAGTAGAGATGGCTGCCAGGAGCACCTTAAGGGTCGTCGACTGAAGCCCTAGCTGAGAAAGGGACCAGAGGTAGTCCAACATGCTAGCCAAGGAACAGGAAGAAGGGTCCAACCCTTGACCTGACACCAAATGGAGAATCTTTTCCATTTGAAGGTGTAGCATTTTCTGGTCGACTCCTTACGGGATGCTGCAACAATGTTGAAGACCTCGTCGGAAAGACCCAAGACCTGGAACTCTAGCCGCTCAGGAACCAGGCTGTCAGGTGCAGGGATTGAAGGTCCAGGTGGAGAACCTTCCCCTGGTTGACTGAGATCAGGTCCGGGCGCGCTGGAAGCCGCCTCTGGAGCTTGGAGCCGAGGCTGAGGAGATCTGGATACCAGAACTGGCGGGGCCAGTCTGAGGCTACCTGAATCACCTGTGCCTTGTCCCTCCTCACCTTGAGAAGCACCTTGTGGATCAAGGGAAATGGGGGAAAGGCGTAGAAGAGGCCCGGGGTCCACAGCCTTGAGAAGGCATCCCTCTGCAGCGAGCCCTGCTGAGGTGGGCGGGCATGAAACAGCCTCAGCTTCACATTCTCCCTGGAGGCAAACAGGTCCACCTGAGGTGTGCCCCAGTGGGAGAACAGATCGTGTACTACCGCCGGCAGGAGAGACCACTCGTGAGATGCAGCACCTACCCGGCTTAGGTCATCGGCCAGAGTGTTGGAAACTCCTGCCACATGGATGGCTAAGAGATCCGCCTCAGTCTGCTCACAAGCGACCAAGTGCGGAGAGCTTCCTTGCAGAGAGGCAAGAAGTGCATTCCGTCCTGGCAGTTTAGGCAGTACATGGTCGTGATGTTGTCCATCTGGACCTGGACCACTTGACCCGGTACACGCGGAGCGAAGGCGGTGAGGGCTAGTCGGACCTCTCGAAGCTCCAGCGGGTTGATTTGGCATCGAGACTCCTGGAGGGACCACAGGCCATGTGCTCTGAGCTCCCCAGATGGGCACCACAACATGTCAGAGAGGGGTCGGTCATTAAAGTGACCGTTGGCTCTGGGAGGACAAACGGGATACCCTCCTGCAGATGAGCCAGAACGATCTACCACTGGAGAGTGTCCCCCATCTACTGGGTCACTTTCACTGGCTGGTCCAGAGGACCGGAGTGCTGTGACCACTGGCGGGCCAGCCACCACTGAAGGGGACGCATGTGCCAGTGAGCCCAACGGACCACGCTGGTGCAGGCCACCATGAGGCCCAGGAGGCGCAGGAAGTCCCGGGCAGGGCGCAATTGCCCAACCAGAAATGATTGGGCAAAGGAGGAAAGAACCTCGGCCCTGTCCGCCAGGAGCCAGGCTCTGGCTCGAAGACAGTCGAGCTCTGCCCAGATGAATTGAATCACCTACGTTGGCATGAGTTCCGATTTGGCCTCGTTGATGAGAAGGCTAATCTGAGACCAGACCTGGAGAGCCAGATCCCTGAACTGGGCTCCAGCTCCGTCTGGAGGGGCTGCACCAGCCAGTCGTCCAGGTAAGGGTACACCTGGACCCTTCAGTGCCGCAGAAATGCTGTCACCACTGCCATGCATTTAGTGAAGACCCTGGGAGCTGGAGAGAGGCCGATGGGCATGGCCCGGAACTCATAAATGGATCCCTCTGCCCTGAAGCAGAGGAATCGCTGGTGAGACAGACGGATTGGGACATGAAAGAATGCATCCTGGAGGTCCAGAGAACAGAACCACATGCCTCATTCCAAGGATGGGATGATCTGAGCCATAGTGACCATCTTGAAGGTACGATACCTTAGGAACTTGTTCAGGTCGTGCGGGTCTAGAATGGGGTGCCAGACCCCCATCCGTTTTGGGACCAGGAAGTACCTGGATACAAACCCTGGGTCTGGAGGAGGATCCACCACCTCCCTGATCACCTCCTTCTGGAGGAGCAGGGCAATGTCGGCCTCACCAGCTGACAGAGAGACCAAGGAAACGCAGTGCACCGCATGAAGCAGGTTCGATAGGGTGGGACTGTTCGACCCAGAGGCAGACCCCTGCCTACCACTTCCAACACCCAGCGGTCCGTGGGAGTATCTAACCAGGCGGAAAGGAACTGACGGAGCCGTCCCCCCATGGGGGGAACCCGGGCAGGAGTGACAAGGTTGGGGGCGACACCCCTCAACCCGTCACTGGGCAGGCTTGGAGGAAGGGCTGGCCGAGGAACCGCCAGGACCTTTCCCTCCTGGCTTTGGGGTGCCAAGTGCGAGCCTGCTGGCCCTGATGCTGGTGTTGCTGGGCCAGGACATGGGGGCTGCAAGGAAAGGGCTTAGCTGCTGCTGGCGGCCTTCGTCCTTCTGGGCAGACGTGACCGAGTCCAAGGTGGCATTGGACTTCTCAATCCGTTGAAGATGACCCTCCACCCCGGGACCGAACAAGGCAGTACCCAGGAAGGGAACGTCTGCCAACTTGTGCTGGGTATCCGCCGCCAAGCTCTGCGGTGCATGGCCACTGCAGTCGCTACTGACCGGGCACATGAGTCAGCGATGTCCAAGGAAGTTTGGAGCTGCTGTTTGACCACCGCCCTTCCCTGATCCCGCACCTGCTTGACCATCATTTGAAGGTCAGCCGGGAGATGAGGAATCACCTCATCCAGGAAGCCCAAAAGGGCGTGTGAAAAGTGTGCCATCAGGGCCGAGCGACTAGCCTGACAAAGGCCCTAGGAGGGAGCAGCATAAACTTTCTGCGGGTAGTCCAATTTTGGACTCTATCGGATGACTTGTCCACATCCCGAGCATTCCCGGAAGGCCGGAAAACGCTGTCGGTCACTAACTCCTCCGCAGAGAGGTGCTCCGAGAAACTGGAGAATGAACTGGTAGGGACAGCATACTTCCAAGCTATCCTGGCCGAAGGTGCTGGACAAGAAGCTGGCCACTGCCATAACTCCAGGGCCGGGCCAACAATGGCTTCGGCCACCGGGAAGGGATACTTGACCCATTTTGAAACGGGTTCCAGCTTCATCCCAGTGGACTCTGAGATGAGTCGAAGCATTCCAAGCAATGAGGATGGGCTCTCGTCCACTGACTGACCCCCAGTGGACTCCAAGTCAAGTGGCCTGGAGAACAAGGAGTCATCGTCAGACTCCAAGGAGTCTGCGAATAGCTGCCGAGCACCTGAGCCACCCTCCACCTGCAGAGGTCGATCGGGAGTGAGGGTGACAGACAACCTATGGGGCAAACCCTAACCCGACCGAGAATCCTTGGTTGGGGCCCCAGTTTTGAGTTGTGGAGGCGGAAGTTCCACCACAATGGGTGGCGCAGCTGGATTCAACTGAACAACCAGTGCCGGCTTCAGCTCCTCGACTAATACAAGGGGTTGTTTCAGCCGCTCTGGTGACAGCCACTTAATGGCCGGAGAAGGCAACAGAGTCGGCTTATTCACAGGCAATAAGAGCTGCTGCCACATTAAATCCTCGTAGCACCGACACAACTTGCACTGGAGCCTATCCTCTGAAGAGGAGGACGAGGATGAGCAGCACCGCCACTTTCCATGGTGCCGAGACAGAGACCGCCGATGTTGATGGGACCAGCTGGACCTGGAAGAGGTCTGAGATCGAGACCTTCGGGGATTCAGAGGGTGGGTCTGAGAGGGGATGGGGGAAACCCACTCCTCCCTCGGTTCAGGGAAATTAACCAGGGACTCCGGCACAGGAGGCACAGGCAAGTCCTTGGTTTCCACCGGGGGAACCGGTGAAGAAGGGTTGTCGGCTTCTCCAGTCGACAAACCGTCCGACGGTCGAGAAAAATTGGTCAAGCCGACGGTTGTCTCGGCCAGCTGACCCGACGGGACATCAGGTGGAAGCCAGCGCCTTAGCCGCAACCTCGACTGAAGTCGAACGTCTACTATCCGGGGAAGGGGACCTCTCCCGCTTCCACGAACGTCGACAGTGGGACTTACCTTTGGAGATCTTCTTTTTGGACCTTGAGGAATGTCCCCAAGGCCCTTCTCCCTTGGCGGAGAGGGACTGGCAAAGCTCCTTAAAAGAAGCTGTGTAGGAGGAGCCCAAGGAGAGTGGGATAAATGCCGCGACCGAGGATGATGATGATGATGATGATGATGATGAGGCGGCCTGGGCCGCCTCCTCCTCGAGGGCGAGCATCTGCTCCAGCTGTTCAGCCGAGCCCACGGCCACGGATGTCACCCAATGGGCTTCCTTTGACTTGACCGGAGGATAACGTTTCTCGGGACGCCCCAAGAGCAATCGGGCAACGCGGTCCTCCAAGACCGAAGCCGAAAAGGATTTGCATAACTCACAAGCCTGTGAGCCATGGCCGAGTCCAAGGCAATAAAACGCACATGGAGTGCAGATTGGTCCGGGACATCATCTGCCCACAGGAGCACCAACGAAATGAGGAAGTCGATTTGACCATCGCAGCCACGAGGGAAAAGGAAGACCGAAGTCTTTTAAGCTTAAGAATGAGTTTCGGATTGACCGAAGAGTATGGATCCAGGCCTAAAACACAGAGCGCTAAGGAGGGAACCTGAGCTTCCAAGCGGTAAGGAATATAGATATATAGAAGGCCGTGTACAGACTGTTGTGGGTTAAAAAATATTACAATGTCTCTTATCCATGTTTGAGCCCAGTTATTGGAGCTTCCAGATTGCGCAACAATGCCATGCTTGCCCAAGCGAGTTCTCAGGCACGACTGCAGCACCATTGCAAAGCACTGCTGATACCACAGTGCATGCCAGGATACTCACCATGAGGTACTGGAGTGAATTTCAGGACAAGTGACAATATGCAAAGCAGTAGCTTATTGTTACCTCAAGAATGTGTAGGTTTTTTCTTTTCTAGGAGCCTGAAAACAGATTTTGTGTTGCAGGTGATTGCCTTAACACATGTTTACAGCACGAACCACATCCGTACTGCTGTTAACATGGATTGAGGCAATGTGCTGGTCTAAAACAGTGCTCAGGCGTACCCCCTGGCAGTTTTAGAACATGGATTGTAGCATTTTATTGCGCTGCAATCTGGACACAAACCTTTTAAACCATTTTAACAGAGAGAAAATGGTCTAAAAGTCTTAGCTTGGACATGATCTCAAACAAACAGCCAACATTTTCTCTACGTGACCTGAGGCACAGGTATCACAGAGAGAGATCAGCAAGGTTTCTCTTCACACTATGAACAAACCTGTGTTTAAACCAAAGATAATAATACGTTTCTCTAATAAACAGAGCACTCCCTCCTCCCCACTGAGATCTTAAGCAAAACTAATTGGACCCAGGGTAACTACTGCCTTTTAAACCTCTTGGTTAACCACTAACTAGTTAAACCATTGAAGCTGCAACACGTAGGATGTTGACTGAGATGGATTCCCCAAGATCCAAGAGTCCTTCATTCTCTGATGAATAGCTGAACAACGCCCCATACTTAGAGGTGGGTCATCCAGCATTCTAATTAACCCAGAGATGGGGTATATAGACCCCAACACAAGGTCTCTCTCACCTGAGATCTCCTGAAAGATGTCCCTAGCCCCCACCTCTCCATCTGCTAATTTAAATGCCTTGATATGTGTGCCTGCAACACCTGTCCAATGCCTTTACCACCATGAGCATAGAGTTTAGGTTTCCCCCGGGGGGGGGTGCCTCTTGGGCTTAAAACTGTTGGCCTAAACAGTTAACCTGTTTTTAGTCTACCCTATCCGAGGCTGGGGGGCTCGAGCTTGGAAGCCCCCCACCAAACCCTACACCTAGGTTTACCACCAACCCACATTAGGATGAAGGTCGTCCAGTTTAAATAGGCCTTTACCCCACCAAAACGCACCCCAGTCTCTCAGTAAGTGAAACCCTTCCTTGGTGCATCCCTCCCTCAACCAATTGTTAAACTGGAAAAGTTTCAGCTTCCTTGCCTCCTCCCACCTGTGAGACGCGCTGAGAAGCTCATAGTACCAGCCACCCCCTTCGGGCTGGAACCCAACATGCTACAGCTAGACTTCACTGCCCCTAATAGCCTTCCTGCCAGATCATTCCTCCCAAGAGGCACAATAACACCTGTCCTTCCTCCCACTTCTGTAACCAACCCGTCTATCCTGGGAAGTACCCAATCAGCTATCATCATGGGAGAGAGCACACACCTTCCTCTCTTGGTCTGGGGCATAGACCACAGTCTCACTACCCCTAACTATAGAATCCACTACAACAGGGTCGCACTTCCTAACTCTCACTTCCTGGCTACTGCCCTCCCCAGGAGACATTGCTGCTGCTTAGGCCCTGATTGCAACTGGTTGCTCTCTCCTTGAAGGGGGAGCAGCATGCACCACTTTGCACACGGGCGTAAAACAACTGCTTGTTGCAATACCAGCGTCCCTTCCATCCCCAGGGGTTGCCATCTGCTGGCTTTCCTACTTGCTCACTACCTTCCAACCTCCATTGTGAGTCCTGGGAAGTTGCTGAGGAAGAGGAGCAAAAGTGAACATCTGTGGCCCCTTTCCAACCTGCTTTGCATCTGGCGAATTATGGCCCATGCTGCTGCCAGATCTGAGTGGAAAATCACCAGCCACCTACAGACTTGGCAGTCTTAAAGGTATTCTCTCACTGCTGAAAACCTATTTTCTATTGTTTACCTACCCTACCTGCTAACGCTTCTCACCTTACCTAAACTATCCTGTCATAAATTATTTTGAGACAATGTAGCTGTTGGTACAAATTCAGTTTCTTCTATTCAGAATGCCACTGCACCTGAAGGAAGGCTCTGCGTGGCCCAGAAATCTTGTTTACTATACCATCTTTGTACAAAACATATGTCAGTCCAATAAAAGGTAACAGACTGTACAGCGACTTCTCCTAAATACACAGCAACATTCTGGAAACTGTGCTATATACTGTATGACCTTTGGTGGTGGGGGCAGAAACAGTGGTGGGGTTCGGGAATGCACAGGACAAGCAAAGGAATCATAGTGGACAGTAAGGGGGGGGAAGAGCCATCAATCAGGCACGGTCTGATGTAATAGTGTAGGAAGGGGAAAATGGGCAGACTGGATGGGCTAAGCAGTCCTTATCTGCCATCAAATTCTATGTTCCTAAGGAGATGGGGTACATGCAGGGGTTTGGAGAAATTTTTGGGAAAGTAAACACTAGTGGTGATCTTTAAGAACTTGTCATAGTGACTCAAGAAGCTGTTATAACATTTTGTTTAGTGAGAAAAGCATTTTCTGAGGAAAAACTAGAACTCAAGTCTGGCATTGTTTTATTATTCAGATCTCTATTCCGCAGTAAGGAGGATCTGATGTTAAATTTGTCTTCAGTGATTGTCCTGTAATGTGGTACTTATACCTTCAGTTTGGCCCAGCTGAACTTCTGGGCCACATCAAGATCACTTTGACCTTTGACCTGTTAATTATAAAAAATGTTAGCCCTTCCCAGGTGGTCAGAGCTGGTCCCATGACCACCCCTTCACCCACCAGTCATTTTCCACACTCCCCTCCTCCCTCCCCAGACCTTTTTTTTTTTTTTTTTTTATTAAAAAAAATTCCAGCTCAGGCCAGCCCCATGGCGTAGAGACCTGAGGCACTGTGTGTCTTACCTGTCACAAAGCAGGCAACCTGAGTTCAGGAGCAGGCTCAGGTCACTTGGGGTAAGCTGATTGTGGAATGAGCGGCCACCTGGTTACTCTCCTCTCCTGGATTGGGGCGGTGGATCATCTCAGCTCTTGGCTGCCACCAGGTGGACACCTGGTGGTAGCACTGACACATGAGCGACAGATGACAGTCAGGGGAGGGGGAGCCGCAGGTTCCAGAATGAATGTGTGCCTCAACGCACATGCGTTACCCATGTCGTCGTGGCTTTTGGAGAGAATGGAAATGGTCAGCGTGGGCTATATGAAGTCCTGCCCTCTGGCCCACACTGTTGCCTGATTGGGACCCCTCAACACTGGCTGGGTATTTCTGGGTGGGGGGGTGGACAGCCCTCCCTGGTCTGGCTCTGCCATGGGGGCAACCTGTGAGGGTCTCCGGGGGACCCCACCACGGATGTGGCAGAATGCTGGACAGAGGAGTCAGGGACAGGACTGATGATAAGGCTACCTCAGCAGGTCAAGAGATGTAAACCGTCTACAGAAAAAAAAAATTCCAGCTCCTGGCACTATGCCAGATGGTTAGCTGACCCCAAAAAAAAAAAACTAACTGAAGAACATGGGGAGGGTAAAGAGATTGGGATTGCCTGGGGTGGATGAGGGGTGATAAAGGGGTTACCCTTACCCCTATTTGTAGCCTGCTAAACCCTGATGCCAAGGATCCTAAGTGTCTCTGGCTGAAGTGTCAAAGCCAAACCAAAGACAGAGGTACTGAATTGAAGCTGAACCGAATTTGCCAGTTTCCACATTTGACGGCATAAAGGAGATGCACTTGAGGTACTGGTCAAGCACACCAAATATTAGAGAAAGTAGCAGGAAACAAAGAGTTTTCTGCCAAGTATAAATTTACTGCTCAGGTGAAAAGCAGGGAGACCAGTGGCATAAAACCCCGGTGCTTTGTGTCTCAGGTGTGACACTTCATTAGGGGGGCCACATTTGTCCACCCTTATTTGTCCTCAGTGCTAGAAACAAGAAATTTCTGAGAGGCTGAGGGACACATGAGAGGTATGATGCTACCAACTGACTCTTGGGAGGAGGCATACCTGAGGCAAGATTCTTAGGGGTCCTCATATCACTTCAAGCTGCCAAATGCCCAGAGAATTACAGATTTGCCATGCTTTTACAGCTACAGGGTGTCTGCAGCATGTAACCGAGCCATTACCCTGCACCTTTAGTGACTACTGGGTGCAGATAGTTAACATTAAAAAAAAAAAACAGTTTACAGATCCAAGATGGCCGCTTTCTGGTAGCCATGCAGGTAGTAAGCTCTGCTACCCAATTCCTACAAAGACTGGCTCTAGCTACTAAGAAGAACGGTTTTAAACATCAAAACCCAGAGGAAAGAAAAGATGAACCCTGTGCCTCATCATTGTCGGAGTCTGGAATTCCATATAGGGAAAGGGGGCCTCTAGACCAATACCTGGCTGCTGCACAGACTGACCCAGGAAAAGCCACAAAGGCAGGCAACAACAACCACACTAGTGGTCCCATGGCAAAACCCACGAGCATGGAGATGCCTGTAGGAGATGATCTGACTGCTAAGACGCTACCACTCTTTGGACCAAAGAGACCACCAGCAGAGTACGAACAAAAGCAAGAGAAAAAAAAAAGGAAAGATTAAAAAAACAATCTCACAGCAATCTCCACCTCTGAACAAGCCAAATATACAGAATGCCAACAAAATATTCCTTTCAAAATCGACTGAAACAACAGGTACCATACCTAAAATTACTACAGATGCCCCTGCATCAATCCCAGTTTCTTCTTCTGTGAAATCAATCCCAATTTCTTCTTCCTAGAAAATGAATACCTTTTCTTTTTCAATTGTTTAACCAGGTGAGACACACTAAGCTGAAAGCTTGTTTACAGGTGCGACCTGGGAGCACAAGGAAGTTAAGTGGCTTGCTCAGGGTCACACAGTATGCAAGTGGGCGTTGTGGGATTCAAACCCAGGTCTCCAGATTTGCAGCTCAGAGCCTTAAACCAGCACGCTATACTGCCTCTCTCATCTGTACTATCTGCTTATTTCCCTATCTGACTGAGAGACACTTAAGCTGAGATACCAATGCCAACACCGAAACAAGGTAAAACAGATATTAAGGACCTAGATTGTTAATTGCTGTTATGAGAGGAATGTTTCAAATATTTGAGCATCTTGAGTTAAAAATTAACGCCTTCATAAACCAAACCACATTACTTGAGCAGGAATTAAGGAGTCGATGGTGAAGGTGCAGCCAGAATGGCACAATTAAAAGATCAACAAGAGGGGGCCAGCCAAGTGGCACAGTGGTAGAGCTACCACCTGCCATGCCAGCAACCCGGGTTCAGGAATGGATTTGGGTTGCAAAGGGCTGCTCAGGGAAGGGGACTGAGTGTTTGATGGACTGCTATCCCTTCCCAGGGGAGGCTTGTTTGCCATGCCATCAACTACCACCAGGTGAAGGCCTGGTGGCAGTACAGGCTGAGGTGGCACATATGGGAGGGGTCACTGGTTTGGCACAGGGCATGTGTGCCTCCACACGGCACGCACTACTGCCTGTCTGTGGTGGGGTTGGGTGAGACCGCTACAAGGAAAGGCAGTGCAGTGCAGGCCACGCGAAGCCCTCACGCTCCTCGGGACGACTCAGGCCACCTGGGAGCCATCAACCACCATCTGGATTATGTACTGGTGGGGAGAATGGCCCTCACTCTCATGCCTCACCACAGGAGGCAGCTGGGGGAGATCAGCCTGCCCGCATGCCACAAGGCAAAAAGCTATGTGAAAACAAAAAAAGGATAAATGAAGCAACTCAAAAAGTAATTAATGAAGTTAAGGTAAAATCCTTTAGCAGTTGAATCTTTAGCTGAAGCTAACACACAAACAGCAGTGACTTTCAACAGGAGAACAGAAGCCTTAGAAAATGCAACAAGGTTCAAATACCTGAGACTGGTGGGTCTTCTCCTCAAATAGACAATCTTTTGCAGAACTTAAGAGAACTGATAATTAATGTTTTCAAGGAGACTCTGGGGTTACCATTATGTAATCACTAACGTGATTTCAGCCAGTCAGAACACAGAGCTAGCCACTGTACCTCTTATCCATGTACAGTGTGCTGTCATGCGGGAGTGCTGGAAGGGAGTACACCACTTCAATGCCAATAAAATAATTAAAAAGACTAAACTTATTATAAATCTCTCAGACTAAAGTCAAGTGATTTATAATAAGTTAACAGGGTTGCTGAGGGATGCCCCTTACAGTATAAGAGACTCCTCTCCTGAGGTTTGGGCAGACAGAACAACTCAACTTCGTTTTGTGGTCCTTTTGCCTAAACTTCAGTTCAGAGTCTCTTATACCATAACAGACATCCCTCAGAGGCCCTATTAACTTATATGTAACCCCTAGATGGCGCTATCCCAGGGGGTACTACCCCTGCCTGATTTGCCACTAACAGGTTGAGGGGCCTGGATCCAATGGCGGGTGCCTCCACCCAGAGGTCAGGGTTTGCAATAGTTAAACCAACTTGGTCACAGCCCTCTGGGACACTGCAACCCCCCTTTCTTCCCACTAGTGGCCCACACAATATATCAGAATTACCTTCACAGTATACACTTACCCCAGGTCTGGTTCCGGCACTGGGACCTCCTGTGAAATGAGATACAGTGCAACAATCACAGTACAGTACTTTAACATAGACAAATACCTCAGGCAGTATAACTTTGCTGAAACAAGCAGCTCTGATTTATTTAGGGGATATAACAAGGACAGGGAAATCAGGTTAATTAGCTTATCACTCTAATAATCTACCTATGGCTCTGTGCACAGGCCTATCCCATCAGTTACTGTCCCTGGTACCCAAGCCTAGTGGCTAGTCCAAACCGGTGGCAGCTGGTAGGGGCCCTTTCACACAGAGAAAAGGAGAATTAAACAGTCAACAGTACAGTAATTCCATTTGGATTTAATGTGGCAATTCAACAGGGAGCAACCCTGAATTACTACTCACGACCTCCAAATAAGATAGGGTCCTTCAATGTCAGCAGGGCTCACTTGAGGTACACAAACCTCTTCACACATCCATATAAAAGAAAGTACTATACCAGGCAGGCTGCATCTGTATCCCGATCGCAATTACTGCACAATACCGGAGAACACACAGCAGATTCAGTTCCTGACAGACCGAGTGCAATTTTCAGCAATTCTTCCAGTCTTCTACAGGGTGAGCCTGGTTTCTACTCTTCAGAGATCCTTTGATTCTTTTCACAGGACGGATTCAGTCCTAACAAGCTGTTACACAAGCTGCAGACCGGAACTCTGGGCCTTACACACGTTTTTTGACTAAAACTGCACACTGAAAAAGCACAGGGCTCCTTCCTTCTTCACTGCCAAAGCTCAACTGAACTCCAACTGACGAAACCGGGCACTTCCTTTGAGTTCCTCCCAGTTCTTGACTGGATTGGCTGTCACCACAATAGACTGCTGCTGTTGGTCCAAAAGGCACTGAAGTCTAAACTACATCTCCCAGAGTCACTGCCCATACAATCCTCTTGTGGCTGGCTCAGATTATGAGTCCAAGTTCTGATTCGTCCAAGGCATCATTTTAGAGCTAGCTTACCCACACTGATTGGTCCAGTTCAGCAGTTCAAAACTAGAATGGGGAACTAGCAGACACAGTTCTGACTGCAAAGAAAGCAGGTTAGACAAACTGTAATTTCATTATTACTCTAAATAATTTCTGGCAAACAGTTACATCTTTCAGATAGGTTCCCTTTGCACTCCTAGTGACTGCAAAATGAAGTGAATTGGCAGCAGCTCGAGGTACTCAGAGAAGCACACAGTCCCCCCATACAAACTAATTATGTCTGCAAGCAGACAGCTCTTAAGAGACAGTACCAGAGGCTCTAAAACACTCACTGATAAATGGCTTAAATGCCAAACACCATTCAGGCTTGGAGCATTCAAGCAAGCTCCTGGAAGTCTTTTGGGAACCCCATTTGCAGGGGGTTACACCCTTCCTGGCTTGGGAAAGCTTGGCGTCCATACGTCAAGTAAGTACCATAAGTTTCAACTGCAACCATATACATTTGCATTAGGCTTGCACATGTAATCATCAGTCAATATATCATTTTACCAAGAACACATTTCTGAAACATTGCAGTACGTCACTCTTTACACAGTATTACATACACATTGTACCATAACTCAAGTTATTACCTCTTGTACATGAAACCTGAAGAGGGGGCCCTTCCTATCATTACCTTGGGGCTGGATGGGGCAAGGGCACCATATAGAGAGCAACACAAGTAACTTGGAGTTAGCACTGATGCTCAGTTTGGGCAATGAGCTCGGGGACACATACACCCTTTATGGACAACATTGAGAGGAAGTCCACAGGCCTCCCAGTGAATCATAACTGAGGTGCACCACAGGCTTTACAGCTCGACCAGTCTTTCTAGGGGAACTGTTATGGTCTCTGCACTCTGAGCCTCATTTTCAGCATTGTCCTCACTTGTCAGGGGAGTCTCCATGGGGTAGAGAGGCTAGAACTTGGGGCACTTTCAGCTCCAGGAGTTACAGTTTCTGAGTCCACAACATTTGGCTCGCATGGAGAGCTTTCTTTGACACTGGCAGTGGACTGTCAGGGCACTCAAAATACTCTTTCTTGTTCGGTGTATCACCAGTCTGCCCTAATCTATCATTTCCTCCCGAAAGCTCAAACAGTTCAACCATGCACAATGATTCCATTTCATCTGATCTGATGCTTTGCACTTCACTTTCTGGGAGCATTGGCTCCAGGGATGAAGCTGGGGCTTAGACAGTCCAGAAGGCCCAGCTTTGTTCCAGTATTGACTAGGGATTGCCCGAAACAATTGACTCAGTTCAGTAGAAGGATAGTATTCAAAGTCACTCTCACTTTCTTCCGATATGGACTGACAGTCATGCTCAACTGGGACTTGTGGAGGGAACACTTTAACTTTGCTTCTGTAGGTGCAGACTTTCTTGATCTTTTCTTAGCAGCAGCTCTAGTCACTGGTCCAGAGGGGCATCTTCTAGGGCTCAGACTCAATTAAGATTTGTCCAATGGGCAGTAAATGATTTCTATGCATTGTTTTACATCTTTTGAATTATTCTCAGGCCTTACTTTGTACACTGGCAGATCATCTAGTTTGCCCACTACAATGTGAGGAGATGGTGCCATCTGTCAGCAATCTTGTGCTTGCCATGCAGTCCCAGATTTCTTAGCACTACCCGATCTCCTCCTGGAGTTCCTGTGCTTTCACCTTTTTATCATACCTTTCTTTGTTGGCCAGATTTCTTTTGGCAGCCATGGTTTGAGCCAGTTAGGTACGCATGAGTTAGCTGGGCCTTTAACTTTTGCACATACTGTAAATAGTTGTCAGCTTGAACCCCATCAGGAGAGACCCCAAAACACACATCTACTGGTAGTCGAGCTTCTCTTCCAAACATCAGGCGGTAGGGGAGAATCCAGTGGCATCACTTTTGGTGCAGTTATAGCATGTACCAGGGTGCTAATTTGTTGGCTCCATCTAGGCTTGTCCTTTGGGTGCAGGGTGCCCTAGCATATCTGCAAAGTCTCGGTTGAAACGTTCAGGCTGTGGGTCCCCTGGGGGTGGTAAGGAGTGGTTCTGGACTCGTGATCCCCACAGAAAGCATCTCTTTGATCAGGCGACTCTCAAAGTCTCTCCTTGATCAGAATGGATTCTTTGTGAGCCCCATAGTGAACAAAAAGTTTTCTACAAGTACTTTGGCTACAGTGGATGCTTTCTGGTCTTTGGTGGGAAAGCTTGGGCATATCTTGTGAAATGGTCAGTGACCACCAGCACATTACTGATATTTCTTTGATCTGACTCCAAACTTAGAAAATCAATACAGACCAGCTCCATGGGTGCACTGGTGGTTATGTTAACAAGGGGCAGCCCTCTGGGGCAAAGCTTTCCTCTGTAAGCAGCGACTACAAGTTCGATGTGTTGCTCCACATCAGCCCCATCTTAGGCCAATAGAATCTGGATCTCACCAAGTCAAGTGTTCTGTCTATACCAAGGTGCCCCATGTGGTTGTGCAAGGACCTCAATACTGAGTCTCGAAAGGCAGTGGGCAGCACTAGTTGTTGTTTGTCTACTTGTCCCCTCTGTCTACTGTTTCTCTGTATAACAGTTTATTGATCAGTTTCAACTTAGGACCTTCTTTGTATAACAGTGCAGTTCTCAAATCAGTGGGCGTAATTTGGACACATCTCTTTCCTGCATAGAGGGCTTCTAAAGCTGCTTTGATCATGGGATCGAGGGATTGAGCCCGAATACTGTCATTGTCCAGCTGAGGCAGTGCACCAATGTCTATTGCAGAAAAGTGGCAATAAGCAGCAGGTATGCAATTCTCAGAGGCTCCCAAGCAATCCACCATGCAGTCCACTGCGTCCGTGGACATTTGTTCCTCCCTGTCAAACTTCCGGCAGAGTGCCCGAATGTCAGGTTCTGCCAGTCGGACCCAATCATTCTGGGAACAGGCCTCCGGGAGAGAGCATCAGCATCTATGTGGTTCAGACCTGCTCGATTCGAGAGCATAGTCATATGTAGATAATGCAGAAAGCCACCTATGGCCAGTGGCATCCAACTTAGCTGAGGTCTGCACGTAGGTCAAAGGATTATTGTCAGTTTTTACTAGTATTTTAGCCCCATACAAGTACTCATGGAATTGGTCAACAATAGCCCACTTCAAAGCTAGGAACTCTAACTTATGTACAGGATAGTTCTTTTCGGATGGGGTCAGGCTTCTACTGGCAAAGGCCACTGGTCTCAGGCCATTCTCGTGCTCTTGGTACAACACAGCCCCAACCCTTGCAAGCTAGCATCAGTGTGCAGGGCGTAAGGTTTTCTTTGATCGGCATAGGCCAGCACTGGAGCATGGGTAAGTTGATATATGATCTCATGAAAAGCAGTCTCACAATCAGAGTCCAGCGGGCCCCAAATACTTCACTGGGATGAAAATACACTCTTTCAGTCTTGAGGGATGCTGACTTTTGGTATTTTGTGGGTTGGGGATACCCTTGAGTAAGGTTAAGTAAAGGCGGATCACTCTTGAATAGTCCTTGATGAGCGCCGATAATAACCACAGAATCCAAGGAATCTTTGCAGTTCTTTTTAGATTTTTGGGCTGTGGCCAGGTGGTCAAGGCCTCAACTTTACTTGGGTCGGTCTCTATTCCTCGTGGATACTATGTGTCCCACATACTTTACTGATGTTTGAAAAATTGACACTTATCAATGGACAGTTTAAGGCCAAAGTCCTCCAGTCGGTCCAATACCTTAAATAATCTGCTCTCATGTTCCTCCAGTGAGCTGCCAAACACAATAACATCATCTAGGTATACCAGGCACTCTAGTAAGTTCATGTCCCCACTGCACGCTCCATCAATCGTTGAAAAGTGGCTGGGGCACCAAATCCTTGAGGCATCCTCTGAATTCATAGAAGCCAAGCGGACAGATAAAGGCTGTCTTTTCACGGTCCTCTGGGGCCATCGGGATCTGATAGTACCCTGCGGAGATCCAGCACAGAGAACCACTTGCTCCCGTTTAGGCAGTCAAAGCATCCTGAATGCGGGGCATTGTGTACTGATCAGGGATAGTCCACGGTTTAAGATGCGATAATCCACACACATCCTTACTGTTCCATTCTTTTTCCTCACTACCACAATGGGAAGCATAAGGGCTTCTGGATTCTTGTATTACACCAGCAGCTAACATCTCTTGCAGATGCCGTCTCACATCATCTATGTCAGCAGGTGCCAGGCGTCGAGACCTCTCAGCGAAATGGTCTTTCGCTATGCAGCAGGATATTGTGCTCAGCTCCTTGCACGCATCCTACATCCCATTCCTTTAAAGAAAACACCTGGTCTCTCTGGGCAAGCTTCTCACTGATCTTCACTTTCCATTCAGCTGGCAGCGGGAGTCGCCGAAATCAAACAAGTCAGGCGTTACTCTGTCATTCTTCCTTGAACTCTTGCTGCTAGCACTGCAGTGTCTGCACAATGCACATTAGCCAGGATGCAACCTCTGTTTACTCGAATGTCTCTTTCAGACACATTATGAACTTGGACCATTACCCTTCTGGCATAAGCATGGGCTCTAGCGGGCAAAATACTAGGCTTGACCAGCAGTCCCTCTGGCAATTTTCCATCGCCTGGTGCATCCAACATTAATATTTTATTCTTAACATCCTTTCTGATACGGACCTCTCCTGTAAGGTACACTGGGCATTTGGCGCCAGGATCAGAGACTCAGGATCCTTCTTCCATACAATTCCGACCCGGTTCCTCTGGTTCTGTTTTTTCAGCATCTCTCTGTGCCTCATAGGCCTTCTTAATTAAAGCCGGAACTCTTAAAGCTCTACTAGTCTTTGACCCCTGTTTTCATAACACAACTGTGCCAGCCTTCTGAACATATGAGCATTTGTTCCAATCAACAAAGGGACACCATCATACAGTCCAGTGGGGACACACTAAGGCTAGGGTCTCTACTTGTTCGGCCACTCCAGCCACGGAGGTGGGGAAAGACAGCCAAATTCGGATATACCCGGAATAGGGGTAGGCCTTCTCACTTAACCCCCATACATGCAGTCCTTCTAATGGTTGTAAGGGTACGTCTGACAAATGCTTCTGATACCAATCTTGGAACATAATTGTCACTTGGGAGCCACTGTCTAATATAGCTCTTGTAGACACTCCGTTCACCTTTACAGTGGTCTCCATGGAGGGACCCACTATTCTGGACCAGTCTGGAGGAGGCGGTGAGTGGACCTGGGCAACTGACCTTGCCACAAGGACGTGAATTAGCATTTTGGTGCCCTCACTGGGATCATGTGTGCACCTCTTAACCACTGATTTCTTCTCCGAAGCTCTCCTTGTAGCCTATATGCAACTTTGTCAGTGTCTTTTGGGGACTGGCATTCCCTTTTCATGTGCCCATCTTTCCCACAATTATAGCAAAACATACTTCCTGGAGTTTGAGCTGGCCGAGGCGCCACATGGGAGCCAGAGGCGGGTATTACTAACTGAAAACCTTGGTGCCATCTCTGTCATGGCGTGATAAGCATTTGGAGACATCTCGTCAGTTTCTCCACTTCCATGGTCAAGGAATCGAAGTTCGGAGCTGTTATCAGCAGGAGATACATGGTGGGTACCCCACCCCATAGCAGATGCAGTCGGATATAGGTCAGGGCCTGTACTTGCAGGCGTATTTCACAAAGGGACTGTTTTGAATTCCGATCTCTCTCAACAGTTCGCCCATTGTGACATATCTTTTCCTTGTCAGAGCACTCATTGACTGCCAGCCTCTGCCCTGAACTTCACTTGATGGGTCACCCTCAGTCACTCGGCGTGCGGCAGCTATTGGTGCAGGTCCCTCCCGAGGTCGCCTTTTCTCAGCTCCTCGATTTCTCTCATTAACTCATCATAGAGGGTGATTCCAGTCGATCTGCCAGGTGTAACTGAAGCAACAGCAGTTCTGAGAAGGGGCAGACTTAAGGATCCTGTCCAGCCTGGTTCGGTCCAGTTCAATCGCTGGCAAACTACCTTTTCTGAGGCATTCTTGCAACAATTTTTCCAGCCGAGATACATACACAGACAACAACTCCCTTGGTACTGTTGTGCATCTCTTACTCTCCACCATAGGTCCTCATCAGAATCTGGGCTCCCATACACATTCTCCAAGGCCTCAAGATAGGCCTTGCAGTCGCTTCAGGGTTACTGGCCCTGCTTAGCACGGATGGTAGCCAGGGCAGGACCTCGGAGGCCTCACTAACCTCTTCGCCACCTTCCGAGCATTGCCATTCTAGCACTTGGGGGCAACATAGTCTATCCAGGTCTCCAGTCATCCTCCCTTGGGGTGGGGAGGGTGCCAGAGAAGATCCTCAACCTTCGGTAAGAGTCGTGACTACGGCAGGTGCAGAAATAGGAGTCTGCATTGGTTCAGCCACCATTACGGGCACTGGAGCAGGAGAGGGTGTTGGGGAGGAACACCCCAGGTGGCAAGAATAGTTTCTTCAAGTCCTCCACAGTTTTCCTCCCAGCAACCATTCAGCAAATTTCTCCTCAAAAGTTTCAGATAGTGGTGGGGCTGATTCCCCGGTCTTACTGTCCTTAGTTATCACTCTCCAAGCAGTGAGGGCTCCTCTGGGGTAATGGTCTGTGGCACTTTGGAGCTATCTATGGGATCCTTAAACTCTACTGGGGCCAGGAAAGTGTGGGTGAGCAGATTAGCATGCCGACCCACCACCACAGGGTTTTGTAAACCTTCCACCTTGGAAAGTACTCCCTGCACAGTGTCCGTATTGATACCCAGGGGGATGTCCAGGATAAGCATAGCATTTTGGGGTCGATCTCCTCCCCAGTACACCACTCCACCACGGTGCACAGCCACTTCTGTCGGGTACCCATTTTTTCTTAACAGTGGTTCGTAAATATGGCCACTAGAGGACACACAATCCCAGCGGTGCCTCCAAGATGTAACCCTAGATGGCGCTATCCCAGGGCTACTACC
This sequence comes from Neoceratodus forsteri, assembly GCA_016271365.2. Lineage (NCBI taxonomy): Eukaryota > Metazoa > Chordata > Ceratodontiformes > Ceratodontidae > Neoceratodus > Neoceratodus forsteri. Next base: position 105,213,088 of record JADMNL010000028.1, read on the forward strand.
CCTGCCTGATTTCGCTACTAACAGGTTGAGGGGCCTGGATCCAATGGTAGGTGCCTCACCCAGAGGTCAGGGTTTGCAATAGTTAAACCAACTTGGTCACAGCCCTCTGGGACACTGCAACCCCTTTTCTTCCCACTAGTGGCCCACACAATATATCAGAATTACCTTCACAGTATACACTTCACCCCCAGGTCTGGTTCCGACTGGGACCTCCTGTGAAATGAGATACAGTGCAACAATCACAGTACAGTACTTTAACATAGACAAATACCTCAGGCAGTATAACTTTGCTGGAAACAAGCAGCTCTGATTTATTTAGGGGATATAACAAGGACAGGGAAATCAGGTTAATTAGCTTATCACTCTAATAATTCTACCTATGGCTCTGTGCACAGGCCTATCCCTATCAGTTACTGTCCCTGGGTACCCAAGCCCTAGTGGCTAGTCCAAACCGTGGCAGCTGGTAGGGCCCTTCACACAGAGAAAAGGAGAATTAAACAGTCAATCAGTACAGTAATTCCATTTGGATTTAATGTGGCAATTCAACAGGAGCAACCCTGAATTAGTACTCACGACCTCCAAATAAGATAGGGTCCTTCAATGTCAGCAGGGCTCACTTGAGGTACACAAACCTCTTCACACATCCATATAAAGAAAGTACTATACCAGGAGGCTGCATCTGTATCCCGATCGCACTACTGCATACCCGGGAGAACACACAGCAGATTCAGTTCCTGACAGACCGAAAGCAATTTTCAGCAATTCTTCCAGTCTTCTACAGGGTGAGCCTGGTTTCTACTCTTCAGAGATCCTTTGATTCTTTTCACAGGACGGATTCAGTCCTAACAAGCTGTTACACAAGCTGCAGACCGGAACTCTGGCCTTACACACGCTTTTGACTAAAACTGCACACTGAAAAAGCACAGGGCTCTTCTCCTTCACTGCCAAAGCTCAACTGAACTCCAACTGACTAAACGGGCACTTCCTTGAGTTCCTCCCAGTTCTTGACTGGATTGGCTGTCACTACAATAGACTGCTGCTGTTGGTCCAAAAGGCACTGAAGTCTAAACTACATCTCCCAGAGTCACTGCCCATACAATCCTCTTGTGGCTGGCTCAGATTATGAGTCCAAGTTCTGATTCGTCCAAGGCATCATTTTAGAGCTAGCTACCCACACTGATTGGTCCAGTTCAGCAGTTCAAAACTAGAATGGGAACTAGCAGACACAGTTCTGACTGCAAAGAAAGCAGGTTAGACAAACTGTAATTTCATTATTACTCTAAATAATTTCTGGCAAACAGTTACATCTTTCAGATAGGTTCCTTTGCACTCCTAGTGACTGCAAAATGAAGTGAATTGGCAGCAGCTCGAGTGGTACTCAGAGAAGCACACAGTCCCCCCATACAAACTAATTATGTCTGCAAGCAGACAGCTCTTAAAGAGACAGTACCAGAGGCTCTAAAAACACTCACTGATAAATGGCTTAAATGCCAAACACCATTCAGGCTTGGAGCATTCAAGCAAGCTCCTGGAAGTCTTTTGGGAACCCCCATTTGCAGGGGGGTTACATATAGAAGAAAATTTCCTTTATCTCGAGGCTATACAGATTACCAGCCTAAAGATTTATCTACCTGCTAAAACAGATGGGACATTGAATCAAAATGCTGCAATAACCTCTCAGTCTGAAATGGGAGGAAACAAAACAACGATCGTGGTAACCTTTTCAGTTGAAATGGACCATGATATGGTGATGGGGCAGTAAGAGGCAAAGGGGCTTTACATGTTAAATTTCACATGTATTTCTTCCTAGATATTTCGCCACAGGACTCAGGAAAGAAGAATAAAACTTTTGCAATACAGGGAAAAAAATAAATGAGCTGGGAGCAACTTGTGCATTTTCCTATCCTGAAACATGTACTATTGCTTTTAAGAAGTACTACACTCTCATATCTTGTAAATGTTATTTAGTTCCATGTCAACAGATAACTCTTTCTCTGGAGCTGTTGGGGATATATGTGTTTTTTTTAGTTTGTTTTCACTGTTCACATCAGCCCTTGTAACTAGCCTGGGGGGGGTCTCCATGTTTTGGTTGTTGAAATCTCATTGTCCCCGAGAGCTGTATTAGCATATGAGACATGATGTCACAGCACACATTTATACCATGTATCTCTATACTAAAAGCATACATAACCTGAAAACACTCTCTAGAAACACAGAGCTTGAATGCAATTTAAAGAAAAAGAACTCTGAATTACATCTAACACAGTGTGTAAGGCTAATTGAAGGTAACTGTGGTATTTCACATCCTGCAGCATCTTCTTTTGCTGAATTGTAAGTAAGCAGACAGGCATACTGTGTAGTCTAAGGGGTGCTGACACATCATGTTCTCACATGCTAATGCAGCTCTCAGGCACAATGAGATTTCACAACCATAAAATGGAGACCCCCCCAGGCTGGTTATAGGAGCTGGTGTGAACAGTGAAAACAAACGGAAACAAACAGACAGCCTCAACAGCTACACAGAAAGAGTTGTCTGTTGACACTGAAACAAATAGCATTTACAACATATGAGGGTATACTACTCCTTTAAGTCAAACAAATGCCTTTTCTTTGAGCCTAAGGAAACCGTGGGATTTCTGAAAACAGAACAAAAGAAAAAATGCAAGCTCAAAAAAAATAAAGAGGATACTGGGGACATTCTGGATTCAGAGGAGGACAGCTCAGAAGCTACAGTAATTGTGTTAACTAAATAAATACGAATAAGAAAATTGCAGTTACAGACTACAGAATCACGTATTGCAGTGAAAAAGAAATAATGTGACCTACGGGGAATATGAGAAAGCAGTCATAAATAGCAGCTGAAAAAAGATTTTGATGTACAGAAAAATATGTCATCTGTTATTTTCTTTCTGAACAGTTTCTGAGTTACTGTTTTCTTTTTTAAACATATTATTCTTATATTGAGTATTATTACTGAACTTTGCTGTATACTGAATGGAAAAGTAGTTACTAAAGAAACAAACTGATTTAAATCATAGTTCTCATTAAAAATTAAAATGCCGGTTTGGGGGGGGGGGTAGATGGTCCAATATATGATATAAACTCTTGAAAACAAAACTGATTTAAACTTGTGGTACCACATAACTAAATAATTACCAAATTGAATGCATTTATTATTTTTTTCTATTATAAAGGCTTTTTGGATCCCTCGCCCTTCATTTTTATGTTTGCTTGCACGCATGTGCAAGAAACATAGTGCCATCATCCAAGTTTTCAGAGGTGTGGCAGCCCTCTTCCAATTCAGTCAGTGAGTTTGCAGGCGCGGCCGCAATTCTCCAATGCCTGCTGGAACTGTCTATGACAGCTCCAAAATGCAGTGGAGTACAGTTGAAAGGGGAACTACGCTTCAGTGAGCAGCACACGCCTGCCTGCGCGCCGCCCCCGACACACACACACACACACACACACACGCCATGGTGCTCGGCCCCCCCACGCACACTGTGTAGCTGACGGGTGCCCACCCTGTCGGCTGTGCTGCGCCTCCAGCAGAGTTATATATGCCACGCTGGTGCCCACCCCAGCATGGCCGAGACATTGTATAGTCGACGGGGTAACCAATCCTCGCCGGCTCCACTGTTCCCTCCCCATACAGGGTGCCATGCTGAGAGCCCACCCAGTGTGGCAGCAGATGCAGTGCCGACAGGAGTGCCCAATCCCCGTCGGCTCCACACCCCACCAGTCGTTCTGTGCCACGCTGGGAGCCCACCCCAGCGTGGCAAACGCCCAGTCCGCCATGTAAAGAAAAAAAACCTGAAACTTAAAACGGTCCCTCGCAGTCTCTGCCCCCACCGCACCCACCCACTGCGCACCCTGCCTCCCCACACCCCTCCCCATACTTACCTCCGGACTCCAGCACGACGATCTTCGGTGGACCGTGAACACGTCTGCACTCTTCAAAGCCGACCGTGAACTGAGGAAATGCCGGTAAGCTGTATAATGTAATGAATAGGGTTTTTTCAACTTTGCTGCATATCTCAGCCATTTTTTGGAATTTTTGCACCAAATTTTCAACATGGGGTTTTTGGGACCCATTCTCATGAATGCTGTCACTGTTATGGCGTTCATCGGGCCCGAAGGGTGATTTCGCAGTCACTGCGCGAAATCACCTTTCGGGACTGAGTAATGAAACAACACTGCCACTGTTCATAAGGTGGGCTCTCAAAAAGCCTATGTTGAAAATTTGGTGGAAAAATTCCTAAAAATGACTGTTTTACGAGCGTGCATTGCGCAGTTCCTACGCACACTCGTAAGTTCGCAAATTTTCAATATTTTCACTCCAGATTTTCAACATTGCCATTTTACCACACTTCCTTATGAGCAGTACAGCTGTCATTTTTCACATCTTGCCCAAAACGTGTTTCCGCCCATGTAGCGCACAATGGCGCAGTCGGTGTGCGAAACCAATGTATGGGACACATTAATAAAATCACAGTGACACTGTTCATTAGCAGAGGTCTTAAAATGGCTATGTTGAAAATTTGGTGAAAAAATTCTAAAATGACTGTTTTACAAGTGTGCGTTGCACAGTTCCTACGCACGCTCGTAAGTTTGGGAATTTTCTATATTTTCACTCCAGATTTTCCACATTGCCATTTTATTACACTTCATTATGAACAGTATAGCTGCCATTTTTCACATGTCGCCCCAAATGTGTTTCTGCACATGTAGCGCACAATGGTGCAGTCGGTGTGCGAAAGCAATGTTTGGGACAGATTAAGGAAATCACAGTTACACTGTTCATAAGCAGAGGTCTTAAAATGGCTATGTTGAAAATCTGGTGACAAAAGTCCATAAAATGACTGTGTTACGAGTGAGCATCGTGCAGTTTCCACGCACCCTCGTAAGTTCATGACTTTGTGATAGTTTCAGTCCAGATTTTCACCAGTGGCATTTTTCCGCACTTCCTTATGAACAGTACAGCTGTCATTTTTCACAACATGGCCGAAATGTGTTTTCACACTTTCAGCGCAGAGATGCGTGGTCGCTGTGGGAAGTCATTGTTCGGGACAGATAAAGAAAATCACAGTGACACTGTTCATGATCGGAGGTCCCAAAATGCCTGTGTTGACAATCTGCTGTAAAAAATCCCCAACCTAATTACATTACGGGTGTGCATTGCACAGTTTCTATGTACGCTCGTGACTTTACCAGTTTTTTTAATATTTTGACGGCAGATTTTCAACATTGCCATTTTTTACACCTCCCCATGAACAGTACAGCTGTCATTTTTCACATCCTGTTCGGAATGTGTTTTTGCACCTGTGGTACTAAATGCCGTAGTCACTGTGCATAAGCAGCTTTCGGCTAACAAACTGATATTGCCACTGTTCATGCGGTGGGGGTCACAAAAAATGTTGAAAATTTGGAGTGAAAATACCAATGAATGCCTGAGGTGTTAGGGTTTCCAACCATCACGCCCCACCCTGCAGAGAATGACAGACATCAGGGAGTGTGACTTGGGATTCTTGCCTGTAATGCTCATACCATTCCACATCCTGCAGCCAGTGAGAGGCATCAAGGTATGTCTTGGACTCTTAAAACAAAGTTCACTCATTCTCCTATACCACCCATCTCACGTATGTCTGATGGAATGGGGTGCGCATAAGGCCAAAGACCCCAAGCACCGTGATACTTGCCAGTGTCTGCAGGGTAGGTGGTGAAATGACGTGGCCGTTATGCCTGACGACCCAAAGGCACACTCCAATGCCTGTCACTCTCTGCAGGATGGTGGTGGTGGGGTTGGTTTCAGTTCAGTACTTCACTGACATTTCTATTATGCAGCTCTGTAACTTCTACACTACCAATGCCAATGCCAGCAAGCAAACATTCGGCATTGACAAATGCTTGTTTAGGATATGTCTATCCTTGGTATTTTTTTTTTTTCATTATTTTCTTTTTCTGTGGAATGTACTAAAATTGTGATTAAAAGACAACATTGCATAGTGCCAAAAAGGATAAAAAAAAAAAAAAACTATAGTTATGAAACACACAAAAAATGTCTACCATGTGAAGAGCATGCAAATGTTTTTTTAAAGGGCATTGGAGATTTAAAATATAAATTATTTTATTTTATTTTACTGGTAACATGCATTAACAATAGAAACTGTTTCAAGCCAGCCTGGTGGAGTGAAGAGCTGAGGCATTGAACGCCTTACCTCCTGCCACACTGGCAACCTATGTTCAGGAACGAGGACAGGTTGCCGGGGGTCAGCGGGATAAGAGAGGATTGAGCGTACCAGGGACAGCTCTCATCTCCTGAGGATGGGGTGGCAGCCATATCGGCCTTTCACTACCAGCAGGTGGAGACACAGTGGCAGTGCAGGCAATGAATGACTTGGGGTGGGACCGCAGATCTGCAGGACACGCATGCCCCCACACACACACACGTCCAGTCATGCACGTCACAGTAGGGGCCTTGGAAGAAAATGAGAATGGGGATCCAACAGTGGGATGAAGTTCTGTGCAACTCCCCCGGACCTGCAGTACCACTCGGAGGCCTGGAGCCAACTGGATCTGTGTACTGGAAGGGGAGGATGGCCCTCCCCACCTCCAGCCCTGCCACGGGGGGCAAGTCATAGGGAAACAAGCTCTAGGGAAAGACGGGTGCTGCCCGAGGGGAGGTGGGAACAGGAGATGAAGAGCCTGGCTGTAGAGTAAAAGGCTGTATAAAAAAAAAAAAAAAAGAAACTTTCAATAAAAATAGTCCCTCCGACTTATGCGATTGTGACAAAGCTGTTCTGTTGCTGATCTCTTGGGTACACAGTTCTTATGATGATGTAATTTCAGTCCCTAGTCTCTAATTACTTCTACCCCAGTTTTTTTATTAAATGTTTTTCCTTAAAGCAGCAATGAAATCTTTTTCCAAAAAAACGTAGTTTCAGCTACAATTAATAACAATATCAACATACATGTCAAATCTACTTTTCTAGGTAGCGCCTATGTTGTGCATCATGAGTTCTTTTTTATTTTCTGTATTCTAGCCCTTGTCAGATCCACAATGCTATTTCTAAACCAAATGTGGTGACAATTTTTTTTCTTGAAAAAAAATAAAATATACTCAAAGTTTGGAGGAACTAGAAAATTTTACTGCCAAATAAAACTGGAAGTTGCTTGGAATCTTTTATAGTGGAAAAAAAAGGTAGGGTCAAATGTTTTGCCCAATTTCGTTGCACTGCTGCTGTGTGAGATACAAAGATTGACCAGATTCATTTTTATGTAGCAGTGTTTTCAGTTCAAGAGAGGAAAATAGGGCTGAGATCAGAGCTGGCCTTAGCAAAGTGTGAAACTGAGCAAGTCACTTAACTTCCCTGTGCTCCCAGGTTGCTCCTGTAAAAAGCTTTCGGCTTAGTGTGCTACGCCTGGTTAAACAACTAAAAAAAAAAAAAATAAGAACTATGCATCCAAGGCCTCCCAAGAACAGAGGGGCCTCCAAAAACCTTCAGCTCTCGAGTTGGCCTCCTTTCTTCCTGGTACTTTGTATCATTGGCCAAATTTCTCCAGAATATATTGAGGATATCTGCATCTCTTAATCTCTTGGTGATAACAATGTAATTTAAGAAAATTGCAAAACTACAAAAACACACTAGCTGAATTAGAAGATATAAGGAGGTCACCTCAGGGATGATACTGTTTTGGGGTCCTGATATGGGGCCCCACAAACAAGAATTTGCCTTTTTAATTGAATTTGTATGTTTTGTGAGTATTGTATGGTACCCAGAGCCATTACACTAGGCCTCTAACAAATGCATTTGTCTTGCCTTGCAAAGTGCCCCAGGATCGCTAGGGCCTGTGCTGGCTGAGACCTTGCAAAGTGCCCCAGGATCGCTAGGGCCAGTGCTGCCTGAGACCTTGCAAAGTGCCCCAGGATCGCTAGGGCCAGTGCTGGCTGAGACCTTGCAAAGGGCCCCAGGATCGCTAGGGCCAGTGCTGGCTGAGACCTTGCAAAGGGCCCCAGGATCGCTAGGGCCAGTGCTGGCTGAGACCTTGCAAAGTGCCCCAGGATCGCTAGGGCCAGTGCTGGCTGAGACCTAGCAAAGTGCCCCAGGATCGCTAGGGCCAGTGCTTGCTGAGACCAGAGTGACATGATGTAAGTTATGGCTCTTAGAAATCAGGACAAAGATAGCAGTGACATAAGCATATTATTGTGTTAAAGGGAAACAATGGAAAAGACACAGCTTTCCTCAGACACTACAGAAACTCTCAATTCATGCTTTCAGACAGTAACAACTTTTATTAATGATTTAGAACAGCTACCCACAACTTCCACTTTCTGTTGCTGGCAGCAGCCATTTCATGAGCAGTAGCGAGCTTCCTGAGCTCACTGTATGCTAATATGCCTATTTGACCTCAGCTATTGGTTGGCAGGACATATTAGCATAAAGTGAGCTCAGGAAGCTCTTTGCTACTCATGAAATGGTGGCTGCCAGCAATAGAAAGTGAAAGTTGAAGGCCACTGTTTAAATCACTAAAAAAGCTATTAGAGTATTTTTTTTTTAAATGTTACTGTCTGAAAGCTGTAATCATGAATTTTTGTAGTGCATGGGTAAAGTTGTGCCTTTTCCAGTGTTTCCCTTTAAACAATACAAAAATACTGTTTTTTTTTTTATATAAAATAAATAAGTGTAAATAACACAAAAAATAAATGTTATAGTTTTCATGGATCATGAAAGTCCTAATAGTAACGTGGTGAACATCCACCAGAATTCCTGAGTTCTCAACTGAGCTGCAGAATCTGACACGGGGGCCTGCTGCAGGCTGAGCATATTACAGACATAAGGAAGGCATTTGGTCCGGGGGGGGGGGGTCATGCAAGCATGCAAGTTCTGAGGTTCTGAAAAGTTCTGATAAGCTGTAAGAAGCTTTAATAGTTCTCCCAAGTCATAACTGTCAGATTTTTTTACATTCGCTTGCGCACATGTGCAAGGAACGTCTTGCAACAGTGTGCCCTTTGGAGGTGTGTGACCCTCCACCCCAATGTAGTGCTCAGTGTAGCAGGCGCGACCCTAGGGGACCAATACATGCCGAGCTGTGTATGACAGCAGTTCGGCTGTGTTGGTCTTCACTTCTAACAAAAGGTCCGCTGCAATCAGCGGTGGTAGTGTGTATGTAATTAGCATACACGTCAGCCGAACTGCTGTCATGCACAGCGTGGCTTCAAAGCCCTCCTGCTTCCTCCCTCTGCTAATGTCCTCCACCTCCCTGTTCTCCCTGGCCCCCACCTTGTGTGCCGAGGGAGTGCCCAATCCCCCTTGGCTCATGTGCCCCTCAACACACTGTGTGGCCGATGGGGGTGCCCAATCCCCCGTCAGCTGCAGCCCCCACTCCAAAAAAACAAGCAACCAGTTGGCATGCTGGGATCCCACCCCAGCACACTCATGCTTCCACACACACACACACACACTGTATGGCCAGCGGGGGTACCCAGTCCTCCCCCAGCAAACACGTAGGTGGCACGCTGGGAGCCCACCCCAGCGTGCCAGCAGTGTCCATTTTTTTGTCCCTCGCCCCCGCCTGCCAACCCACTCCCGCCTCTCTGTGCTCCCACCCCCCACCTAGGTGGCATGCTGGGAGCCCACCCCAGTGTACCAAAAGCCTCCGTTTTCTTTCTATTTTTTTAAATCCACTCCTTAGTAGAATACAATACCAGACCTGTCTGCTCACCAAAAAAGTTCTCCTCGGGCTCATGCCATCAGGTGTGGCAAAACTCCTTACTGCCTACAGCAGCACCCAGCGTACACGGAGTGCTCTACAACAGACCTTCCCGGTCCCCCGATACCAGACCACCATGGGTCAGAGGTCGTTCACGCACAGGGCTCCTCAGTGGTACAGTACCCTAAACAAAGAAACACTTGCAGCTGTGACACTAGGTCCCTTTAAAAAGCAACTATGACTATCCCTCGCCTCTACCACACAATGTGACTGCCTCTTCTAAGCAACGGTCATCTCCTTTTACCCCTGTCGTTGGTAATCTGTAACCAGCCGTACTGCCTCACTCTGTTTGTACCAGCATCCCCCCTCTCACCTATTACTCCCCCCTCACCTACCCTTCCCCTCTCAGCTGGCACTCTCCCTCATGAATCCTACAGCCCACCCATACCACACTTTTCCCAACCACCTCCACCCTCTGACAATGGCCCTTTAGCCTGCCGACTCCCTCCTGACCCCCTCCTAACTCAAATACAGTTCACCCTGAAAAACTGTTTCTATCTGGCTTATGTGGTCTCTCTCCACCGTTGACTGTATATATAATGTTTAGTCATCGTTGTGTATTAAGAATGTAACTGTTATTTACCTTTGTATGTATGTTACCCACATCCTTTTGATGTGGAACCTTTGTAAATGAGCAGTTCCTGCTCAAAGGTATTTGAAATCCTAGAGTTTAATAAATAAATAAATAAAAAATAAATGAATAAAAATCCTGTAAAACAAGAAAACGGTCCCTCGGTGAGTCCTTGGCACCCCACCAACCCGCATCCACCTCCCCACACCCCATACTTAACTCCAGAGCCCGGCGCGATGATCTTCAGTGGACCAGAAACACCTCTGCACTCTTCAAAGCCGACCGCGAACTGAAGAAATGCCGGTAAGCTGTATAATGGCATAAATAGGGTTTTTTCAACTTTGGTGCATATGTCGGCCATTTTGGGGAATTTTGGCACCAAATTTTTAACATGGGGTTATTGTGACCCCTCCTCATGAATACAGTCACTGTCATGGTGTTATTCGGTCCTGAAAGGTGATTTCGTGGTCACTGCATGGAATCACCTTTCAGGACCACTTAATGAAACGACAGTGTTGGTGTTCATGAGGTGGCTCTCAAAAAGCCTATGTTGAAAATTTGGTGAAAAAATTCCAAAAAATCACTGTTTCACGAGCGTGCATTGCACAGTTACCACACACACACACTCGTAAGTTCGCGAATTTGTAATATTTTCAGTCCAGATTTTCAACATAGGCATATTTCCACACCTCCTTATGAACAGTGCAGCTGTCATTTTTCACATACTGCCCAAAATGTGTTTTCACACTTCCGGTGCAAAATAGCACGGTCGCTGTTGGAAATCAGTGTTCCCTACAGCGTAAAACAATCACAGTGACACTGTTCATGAGCAGAGGTCCTAAAATGCTTATGTTGAAAATTTGGTGGCAAAAGTCCATAAAATGGCTATGCTTCAAGCGTACATTGCACAGTTTCTACTCACACTCATAACTTTGTGAATTTCTAATATTTCCACTCCAGATTTTCAACATTGCCATTTTCCCACATCTCCTTATGACCAGTACTGCTGTCATTTTTCACATCCTGGCCAAAATGTGTTTTCGCACTTCTGGCGTACAATAGCGCGGCCGCTGTGGGAAATCATGTTCGGTACAGAGTAAGAAAACCACAGTGACACTGTTCATGAGCAGACATCCTAAAATGCCTATGTTGAAAATTCAGTGCAAAATTCCAAAACATGACTGTTCTACGAGCGTGCCTTCCGCAGTTTCCACGCGCACTTGTAACTTCACAAATTTGTCATATTTTCATTCAAGTTTTTTACCATTTGCATTTTCCCACACCTCCTTATGAACAGTACAGCTCTCATTTTGCACATCCTGGCTGAAATGTGTTTTCACACTTCCAGCACAGAATAGCGTAATTGCTGTGGGAAATCAGTGTTCAGTACACAGTAAGAAAATCGTAGTGACAGTGTTCATGACCAGAGGTGACAAAATGCCTATGTTAAAAATCTGGTGAAATAATTCCCCTGAATGACTGTGTTACGAGCACGGGTTGCGCAGTTACCGAGCAGGCTCATACCCTCGAGCACACCAAGGGTGTTAGGGTTCCTAAGACAGACACTTAAGAAGCATGAGGGTGAACTCCCCACACAGCAGTGAAAAACATAAATCCTACCTCAAATTAAAATAATTTTTCTACCTGTGCTGTCCTGGATAAAAAAAAAATGTAAACAAAACTTTTTCCTCCTTTGAGCCCACCCAGACCACCCCAAGCTTCCCTTTGCTACCCCCAACCATTTGATGTCTTCAGTGTCTTCATGTACCCCATCGCTAGGGGGATCACCTCCAGAAGGAGGGAAGTGATACTCCCTCTGTATAACTGCTTGGTGAGGCCGCACTTCGAGTAATGTGTGCAGTTCTGGAGGCAACACTTAAAGAGGGACATTGAACCCCTGGAGAGGGTCCAGAGGAGGGCAACCAAAATGATCTAGGGCTTGGGGGACAGGACCTATGAGGAGAGGCTCAAAGAGCTAAATATGTACACATTGGAAGAGAGAAGGGACGGGGGGGGACATGATAGAGGTCTTCAGGTACATGAAGGGGTAAACAGGGAGGGCAGTCAGGGTGCTCCAAGGAAGGGGGGCAACTAGAGGGCATGGGTGGAAGCTGGAGTGGGGGAGATTTAGGGAGAAGAGGAGAACGTGCTACTTCACTGAGAGGGTGGTGGAGCCATGGAATGTGCTGCCCAGGGGGCTGGTGGAGGCAGAGACGGTGGAGGGGTTCAAGAGGGGGTGAGACAGGTACAGGGGAAGGGTTCTGGAAGCAAAATCCAGTGCAGCGAGATTATCCGGAACTGGGAAGGGAGAAGCCATAGAGGGAGGTGGGGGCAGCAAGGTCAGCTCCCAGGGTGGGGGCTGACCAAACGAGCAGACATGAAAGACCGTAGGCCTATTCTGATGCCATTTTAGTATGTTAGTATGTAATGTAACCCCCCTACAAATGGGGGTTCCCAAAAGACTTCTAGGAGCTTGCTTGAATGCTCCAAGCCTGAATGGTGTTTGGCATTTAAGCCATTTATCAGTGAGTGTTTTTAGAGCCTCTGGTACTGTCTCTTTAAGAGCTGTCTGCTTGCAGACATAATTAGTTTGTATGGGGGACTGTGTGCTTCTCTGAGTACCACTGAGCTGCTGCCAATTCACTTCATTTTGCAGTCACTAGGAGTGCAAAGGAACCTATCTGAAAGATGTAACTGTTTGCCAGAAATTACTTAGAGTAATAATGAAATTACAGTTTGTCTAACCTGCTTTCTTTGCAGTCAGAACTGTGTCTGCTAGTTCCCCATTCTAGTTTTGAACTGCTGAACTGGACCAATCAGTGTGGGGTAAGCTAGCTCTAAAATGGTGCCTTGGACGAATCAGAACTTGGACTCATAATCTGAGGCCAGCCACAAGAGGATTGTATGGGCAGTGACTCTGGGAGATGTAGTTTAGACTTCAGTGCCTTTTGGACCAACAGCAGCAGTCTATTGTGAGTGACAGCCAATCCAGTCAAGAACTGGGAGGAACTCAAAGGAAATGCCCGGTTTTGTCGGTTGGAGTTCAGTTGAGCTTTGGCAGTGAAGAAGGAAGGAGCCCTGTGCTTTTCAGTGTGCAGTTTTGTCAAAAAACGTGTGTAAGGCCCAGAGTTCCGTCTGCAGCTTGTGTAACAGCTTGTTAGGACTGAATCCGTCCTGTGAAAAGAATCAAAGGATCTCTGAAGAGTAGAAACCAGGCTCACCCTGTAGAAGACTGGAGAAATTGTTGAATTACACTCGGTCTGTCAGGAACTGAATCTGCTGTGTGTTCTCCCGGTATTGTGCAGTAATTGCGATCGGGATACAGATGCAGCCTGCCTGGTGTAGTGCTTTCTTGTATATGGATGTGTGAAGAGGTTTGTGTACCTCAAGTGAGCCCTGCTGACATTGAAGGACCCTATCTTATTTGGAGGTCGTGAGTACTAATTCAGGGTCGCTCCCTGTTGAATTGCCACATTAAATCCAAATGGAATTACTGTACTGCTGACTGTTTAATTCTCTTTTCTCTGTGAAAGGGCCCCTACCAGCTGCCACGGTTTGGACTAGCCACTAGGGCTTGGGTACCCAGGGACAGTAACTGATAGGGATAGGCCTGCACAGAGCCATAGGTAGATTATTAGAGTGATAAGCTAATTAACCTGATTTCTGTCCTTGTTATATCCCCCAAATAAATCAGAGCTGCTTGTTTCAGCAAAGTTATACTGCCTGAGGTATTTGTCTATGTTAAAGTACTGTACTGTGATTGTTGCACTGTATCTCATTTCACTGGGAGGTCCCAGTGCGGAACCAGACCTGGGGTAAGTGTATACTGTGAAGGTAATTCTGATATATTGTGTGGGCCACTAGTGGGAAGAAAGGGGTTGCAGTGTCCCAGAGGGCTGTGACCAAGTTAGTTTAACTATTGCTAACCCTGACCTCTGGGTGGAGGCACCCGCCATTGGATCCAGGCCCCTCAACCTGTTAGTGGCAAATCAGGCAGGGTAGTAGCCCTGGGATAGCACCATCTAGGGGTTACATCTTGGAGGCTCACCGCTGGGATTGTGTGTCCTCTAGGTGGCCATATTTACGAACCACTGTTAAGAAAAAATGGGTACCCCGACAGAAGTGGCTGTGCACCGGCTGGTGGAGTGGTGTACTGGGGAGGAGATCGACCCCAAAATGCTATGCTTATCCTGGACATCCCCTGGGTATCAACACGGACACTGTGCAGGAGTACTTTCCAAGGTGGAAGGTTTACAAAACCCTGTGGTGGTGGGGTCGGCATGCTAATCTGCTCACCCACACTTTCCTGGCCCTAGTAGAGTTTAAGGATCCCATAGATAGCTCCAAAGTGCCACAGACCATTACCCCAGAGGAGCCCTCACTGCTTGGAGAGTGATAACTAAGGACAGTAAAGACCGGGGGAATCAGCCCCACCACTATCTGAAACTTTGAGGAGAAATTTGCTGAATGGTTGCTGGGAGAGGGAAACTGTGGAGGACTTGAAGAAACTATTCTTGCCACCTGGGGTGTTCCTCCCCAACACCCTCTCCTGCTCCAGTGCCCGTAATGGTGGCTGAACCAATGCAGACTCCTATTTCTGCACCTGCCATTAGTCACGACTCTTACGAAGGTTGAGGATCTTCTCGGCACCTCCCACCCCCAAGGGAGGATGACTGGGAGACCTGGATAGACTATGTTGCCCCCAAGTGCTAGAATGGCAATGCTCGGAAGGCGAAAGCTAAAGAGGTTAGTGAGAGCTCCGAGGTCCTGCCCTGGCTACCATCCATGCTAAACGGGCCAGTAACCCTGAAGCGACTGCACAGGCCTATCTTGAGGCCTTGGAGAATGTGTATGGGAGCCCAGATTCTGATGAGGACCTATGGTGGAGAGTAAGAAATGCACAACAGTACCAAGGGGAGTTGTTGTCTGTGTATGTCTCTGCTGGAAAAATTGTTGCAAGAATGCCTCAGAAAGGGTAGTTTGCCAGGCGATTGAACTGGACCGAACCAGACTGGACAGAATCCTTAAGTCTGCCCCTTCTCAGAACTGCTGTTGCTTCAGTTAGCCTTGCAAATCGACTGAATCCCACCTCCTATGATGAGTTAATGAGAGAAATTCGAGAGTTGAGAAAAGGCGACCCGGAGGTACCTGCACCAACAGCTGTGGCTACGACCGAGTGACTGAGGGTGACCCATCAAGTGAAGTTCAGGGGCAGAGGTTGACAGTCAATGAGTGCTCTGACAAGGAAAAAGATATGCCACAATGGGGCGAACTGTTGAGAGAGATCCGGGAATTCAAAAACAGTCCCTTTATGAAGGCCACGCCTGCAAGTACGGGCCCTGACCTATATCCGACTGCATCTGCTATGGGGGTGGGGGTACCCACCCGTGTATCTCCTGCTGATAACAGCTCCAAACTCAATTCCTTGACCATGGAAGTGGAGAAACTGACGAGATGTCTCCAAATGCTTATCACGCCGCAGACAGAGATGGCACCCAGGTTTCCAGTTAGTAATACCTCCGCCCTGGCTCCCAGTGTGGCGCCTCGGCCAGCTCAAACTCCAGAAAGTATGTTTTGCTATAATTGTGGGAAAGATGGGCACATGAAAAGGGAATGCCAGTCCCCAAAAGACACTGACAAAGTTGCATATAGGCTACAAGGAGAGCTTCGGAGAAGAAATCAGTGGTTAAGAGGTGCCGACATGATCCCAGTGAGGGCACCAAAATGCTAATTCACGTCCTTTGTGGCAAGGTCAGTTGCCCAGGCCCCCACTACCGCCTCTCCAGACTGGTCCAGAATAGTGGGTCCCTCCATGGAGACCACTGTAAAGGTGAATGGAGTGTCTACAAGAGCTGTATTAGACAGTGGCTCCAAGTGACAATTATGTTCCAGGATTGGTATCAGAAGCATTTGTCAGACGTACCTTACAACCATTAGAAGGACTGCATGTATGGGGGTTAAGTGAGAAGGCCTACCCCTATTCCGGTATATCCGAATTTGGCTGTCTTTCCCCACCTCCATTGGCTGGAGTGGCCGAACAAGTAGAGACCCTAGCCTTAGTGTGTCCCCCACTGGGCTGTATGATGGTGTCCCTTTGTTGATTGGAACAAATGCTCATATGTTCGGAAGGCTGGCACAGTTGTGTTATGAAAACAGGGTCAAAGACTAGTAGAGCTTTAAGAGTTCGCTTTAATTAAGAAGGCCTATGAGGCACAGAGAGATGCTGAAAAACAGAACCAGAGGAACCGGTCGGAATTGTATGGAAGAAGGATCCTGAGTCTCTGATCCTGGCCAAATGCCCAGTGTACCTTACAGGGAGAGGTCCGTGATCAGAAAGGATGTTAAGAATAAAATATTAATGTTGGATGCACCAGGCGATGGGAAATTGCCAGAGGACTGCTGGTCAAGCCTAGTATTTTGCCCGCTAGAGCCCATGCTTATGCCAGAAGGGTAATGGTCCAAGTTCATAATGTGTCTGAAAGAGACATTCGAAGTAACCAGAGGTTGCATCCTGGCTAATGTGCATTGTGCAGACACTGCAGTGCTACCCAGCAGCAAGAGTTCAAGGAAGAATGACAGAGTAACGCCTGACTTGTTTGATTTCGGCGACTCCCGCTGCCAGCTGAATGGAAAGTGAGGATCAGTGAGAAGCTTGCCCAGAGAGACCAGGTGTTTTCTTTAAAGGAATGGGATGTAGGATGCGCAAGGAGCTGAGCACAATATCCGCTGCATGACGAAGACCATTTCGTGAGAGGTCTCGACGCCTGGCACCTGCTGACATAGATGATGTGAGACGGCATCTGCAAGAGATGTTAGCTGCTGGTGTAATACAAGAATCCAGAAGCCCTTATGCTTCCCCATTGTGGTAGTGAGGAAAAAGATGGAACAGTAAGGATGTGTGTGGATTATCCTTTTAAACCGGGGACTATCCCTGATCAGTACACAATGCCCGCATTCAGGATGCTTTGGACTGCCTAAGCGGGAGCAAGTGGTTCTCTGTGCTGGATCTCCGCAGTGGGTACTACCAGATCCCGATGGCCCCAGAGGACCCGTGAGAAGACGGCCTTTATCTGTCCGCTTAGCTTCTATGAATTCATGAGGATGCCTCAGGATTTCAGGTGCCCCAGCCACTTTCAACGATTGATGGAGCGGCAGTGGGGATATAAACTTACTAGAGTGCCTGGTATACCTAGATGATGTTATTGTGTTTGGCAGCTCACTGGAGGAACATGAGAGCAGATTATTTAGGTATTGGACCGACTGGAGGACTTTGGCCTTAAACTGTCCATTGATAAGTGTCAATTCTTTCAAACATCAGTAAAGTATGTGGGACATAGTATCCACCGAGGAATAGAGACTGACCCAAGTAAAGTTGAGGCCTTGACCACCTGGCCACAGCCCAAAAATCTAAAAGAACTGCAAAGATTCCTGGGATTCTGTGGTTATTATCGGCGCTCATCAAGGACTATTCAAGAGTGATCCGCCTTTACTTAACCTTACTCAAGGGTATCCCCAACCCACAAAAATACCAAAAGTCAGTGCCTCAAGACTGAAAGAGTGTATTTTCATCCGAGTGAAGTATTTGGGGCCCCTGGACTCCTGATTGTGAGACTGCTTTTCATGAGATCATATATCAACTTACCCATGCTCCAGTGCTGGCCTATGCCGATCCAAGAAAACCTTATGTCCTGCACACTGATGCTAGCTTGCAAGGGTTGGGGGCTGTGTTGTACCAAGAGCACGAGAATGGCCTGAGACCAGTGGCCTTTGCCAGTAGAAGCCTGACCCCATCCGAAAAGAACTATCCTGTACATAAGTTAGAGTTCCTAGCTTTGAAGTGGGCTATTGTTGACCAATTCCATGAGTACTTGTATGGGGCTAAAATACTAGTAAAAACTGACAATAATCCTTTGACCTATGTGCAGACCTCAGCTAAGTTGGATGCCACTGGCCATAGGTGGCTTTCTGCATTATCTACATATGACTATGCTCTCGAATACCGAGCAGGTCTGAACCACATAGATGCTGATGCTCTCCCGAGGCCTGTTCCCCAGAATGATTGGGTCCGATTGGCAGAACCTGACATTCGGGCACTCTGCCGAAGTTTGACAGGGAGGAACAAATGTCCACGGACGCAGTGGACTGCATGGTGGATTGCTTGGGAGCTCTGAGAATTGCATACCTGCTGCTTATGCCACTTTTTCTGCAATAGACATTGGTGCACTGCCTCAGCTGGACAATGACAGTATTCGGCGGCTCAATCCCTCGATCCCATGATCAAAGCAGCTTTGAAGCCCTCTATGCAGGAAAGATGTGTCCAAATTACGCTCCACTGATTTGAGAACTGCACTGTTATACAAAGAAGGTCCTAAGTTGAAACTGATCAATAAACTGTTATACAGAGAAACAGTAGACAGAGGGGACAAGTAGACAAACAACAACTAGTGCTGCCCACTGCCTTCGAGACTCAGTACTGAGGTCCTTGCACAACCACATGGGGCACCTTGGTATAGACAGAACACTTGACTTGGTGAGATCCAGATTCTATTGGCCTAAGATGGGGCTGATGTGGAGCAACACATTCGAACTTGTAGTCGCTGCTTACAGAGGAAAGCTTTGCCCCAGAGGGCTGCCCCTTGTTAACATCACCACCAGTGCACCCATGGAGCTGGTCTGTATTGATTTTCTGAGTTTGGAGTCAGATCAAAGAAATATCAGTAATGTGCTGGTGGTCACTGACCATTTCACGAGATATGCCCAAGCTTTCCCCACCAAAGACCAGAAAGCATCCACTGTGGCCAAAAGTACTTGTAGAAAACTTTTTGTTCACTATGGGGCTCCACAAAGAATCCATTCTGATCAAGGAGAGACTTTGAGAGTCGTCTGATCAAAGAGATGCTTTCTCTGTGGGGAGTCGAAGTCCAGAACCACTCCTTACCACCCCAGGGGACCCACAGCCTGAACGTTTCAACCGCACTTTGCTAGATATGCTAGGCACCCTGCACCCAAAGGACAAGCCTAGATGGAGCCAACAAATTAGCACCCTGGTACATGCTTATAACTGCACCAAAAGTGATGCCACTGGATTCTCCCCCCACCGCCTGATGTTTGGAAGAGAAGCTCGACTACCAGTAGATGTGTGTTTTGGGGTCTCTCCTGATGGGGTTCAAGCTGACAACTATTTACAGTATGTGCAAAGTTAAAGGCCCAGCTAACTCATGCGCACTAACTGGCTCAAACCATGGCTGCCAAAAGAAATCTGGCCAACAAAGAAAGGTATGATAAAAGGTGAAAGCACAGGAACTCCAGGAGGAGATCGGGTATTGCTAAGAAATCTGGGACTGCATGGCAAGCACAAGATTGCTGACAGATGGCACCATCTCCACATTGTAGTGGGCAAACTAGATGATCTGCCAGTGTACAAAGTAAGGCCTGAGAATAATTCAAAAGATGTAAAAACAATGCATAGAAATCATTTACTGCCCATTGGACAAATCTTAATTGAGTCTGAGCCCCTAGAAGATGCCCCTCTGGACCAGTGACTAGAGCTGCTGCTAAGAAAGATCAAGAAAGTCTGCACCTACAGAAGCAAAGTTAAAGTGTTCCCTCCACAAGTCCCAGTTGAGCATGACTGTCAGTCCATCATCGGAAGAAAGTGAGAGTGACTTTGAATACTATCCTTCTTACTGAACTGAGTCAATTGTTTCGGGCAATCCCTAGTCAATACTGGAGACAAAGCTGGGCCTTCTGGACTGTCTAAGCCCCAGCTTCATCCCTGGAGCCAATGCTCCCAGAAAGTGAAGTGCAAGCATCAGATCAGATGAAATGGAATCATTGTGCATGGTTGAACTGTTTGAGCTTTCAGTGGAGGAAAATGATAGATTGGGGCAGACTGGTGATACACCCGAACAAGAAGAGTATTTTGAGTGCCCTGACAGTCCACTGCCAGTGTCCGAAAGCTCTCCATGCGAGCCAAATGTTGTGGACTCAGAAACTGTAACTCCTGGAGCTGAAAGTGCCCCAAGTTCTAGCCTCTCTACCCCATGGAGACTCCCCTGACAAGTGAGGACAATGCTGAAAATGAGGCTCAGAGTGCAGAGACTATAACAGTTCCCCCTAGAAAGACTGGTCGAGCTGTAAAGCCTGTGGTGCACCTCAGTTATGATTCACTTGGGAGGCCTGTGGACTTGCCTCTCAATGTTGTCCATAAAGGAGTGTATGTGTCCCCGAGCTCATTGCCCAAACTGAGCATCAGTGCTAACTCCAAGTTACTTGTGTTGCCCTCTAAGTATGGTGCCCTTGCCCCATCCAGCCCCAAGGTAACTGATAGGGAAGGTCCCCCTCTCTTCAGGTTTCATGTACAAGAGGTAATAACTTGAGTTATGGTACAATGTGTATGTAATACTGTGTAAAGAGTGACGTACTGCAATGTTTCAGAAATGTGTTCTTGGTAAAATGATATATTGACTGATGATTACATGTGCGAGCCTAATGCAAATGTATATGGTTGCAGTTGAAACTTATGGGGGTACTTGCTTGACGCGGACGTCAAGCTTTCCCAGGCCAGGAAGGGTGTAACCCCCCTACAAATGGGGGTTCCCAAAAGACTTCTAGGAGCTTGCTTGAATGCTCCAAGCCTGAATGGTGTTTGGCATTTAAGCCATTTATCAGTGAGTGTTTTTAGAGCCTCTGGTACTGTCTCTTTAAGAGCTGTCTGCTTGCAGACATAATTAGTTTGTATGGGGGGACTGTGTGCTTCTCTGAGTACCACTCGAGCTGCTGCCAATTCACTTCATTTTGCAGTCACTAGGAGTGCAAAGGAACCTATCTGAAAGATGTAACTGTTTGCCAGAAATTACTTAGAGTAATAATGAAATTACAGTTTGTCTAACCTGCTTTCTTTGCAGTCAGAACTGTGTCTGCTAGTTCCCCATTCTAGTTTTGAACTGCTGAACTGGACCAATCAGTGTGGGATAAGCTAGCTCTAAAATGGTGCCTTGGACGAATCAGAACTTGGACTCATAATCTGAGCCAGCCACAAGAGGATTGTATGGGCAGTGACTCTGGGAGATGTAGTTTAGACTTCAGTGCCTTTTTGGACCAACAGCAGCAGTCTATTGTGAGTGACAGCCAATCCAGTCAAGAACTGGGAGGAACTCAAAGGAAATGCCGGTTTTGTCGGTTGGAGTTCAGTTGAGCTTTGGCAGTGAAGAAGGAAGGAGCCCTGTGCTTTTTCAGTGTGCAGTTTTAGTCAAAAACGTGTAAGGCCCAGAGTTCCGGTCTGCAGCTTGTGTAACAGCTTGTTAGGACTGAATCCGTCCGTGAAAAGAATCAAAGGATCTCTGAAGAGTAGAAACCAGGCTCACCCTGTAGAAGACTGGAGAAATTGTTGAATTACTCGGTCTGTCAGGAACTGAATCTGCTGTGTGTTCTCCGGTATTGTGCAGTAATTGCGATCGGGATACAGATGCAGCCTGCCTGGTGTAGTGCTTTCTTGTATATGGATGTGAAGAGGTTTGTGTACCTCAAGTGAGCCCTGCTGACATTGAAGGACCCTATCTTATTTGGAGGTCGTGAGTACTAATTCAGGGTCGCTCCCTGTTGAATTGCCACATTAAATCAAATGGAATTACTGTACTGCTGACTGTTTAATTCTCCTTTTCTCTGTGTGAAAGGGCCCCTACCAGCTGCCACGGTTTGGACTAGCCACTAGGGCTTGGGTACCCAGGACAGTAACTGATAGGGATAGGCCTGTGCACAGAGCCATAGGTAGATTATTAGAGTGATAAGCTAATTAACCTGATTTCCTGTCCTTGTTATATCCCCTAAATAAATCAGAGCTGCTTGTTTCAGCAAAGTTATACTGCCTGAAGTATTTGTCTATGTTAAAGTACTGTACTGTGATTGTTGCACTGTATCTCATTTCACAGGAGGTCCCAGTGCGGAACCAGACCTGGGGTAAGTGTATACTGTGAGAGGTAATTCTGATATATTGTGTGGGCCACTAGTGGGAAGAAGGGGGTTGCAGTGTCCCAGAGGGCTGTGACCAAGTTAGTTTAACTATTGCTAACCCTGACCTCTGGGTGGAGGCACCCGCCATTGGATCCAGGCCCCTCAACCTGTTAGTGGCAAATCAGGCAGGGGTAGTAGCCCCTGGGATAGCGCCATCTAGGGGTTACAGTAATGTTGATCCAATGCAAGAGGAGTTGCAGAGAGGTACTCTGTTGGGATATGGATGCTAAAGGGACATGGATACAACTGGGGGGCCTGCATAAATGCCAAACACCAATGCAAATACCTGCAAGTGAACATTCGGCATTGGCAAATGCTTGTTTTTTTTACTGATATACAGTAGTGGTGTGCAAAATCAGGGAGGTTCTGATTTTGGTTTTGCCATATTACCTGTGGTTTTGGATTCATGGCAACCTGTTAAACTCCCCACACAGCAGTAAAAAACATAAATCTTACCCCAAATTAAAATAATGTTTCCACCTGTGCTGTCCTGGATAAAAAAATGTAAACAAAACTTTTGCTTCCTTTGAGCCCACCCAGACCACCCAAGCTTCCTTTTGCTACCCCCTACCATTTGATGTCTTCAGTATCTTCATGTACCCCATCATCTCCTTTGTAGTCTTTAATTTGCAGCAGTTACATGATCTTCAGGTGGGTGCAGCTGTGTGTGTCCCCCATCTCTCAACGTTTCTGCCCCAGTTCAGTTTAGTAGTTGGTGAGAGGAGGTGCTGCCAGTAAGGGCCATGCTCTCTGCCCTTCTTCTCCCCATTTAAAAAAAATGGCCAGGTCTTCAGGGAGCACAGTTGTGTGTGCCCCTCTTCATCCAAACCCTCCCACACCCTAGATCCAAAAGCTGCTCCCCGCCCCCATGTCCTAGTGTGTCCAAGAGCAGCACTGGGAAAGGGGCACAAGAACGGCTGGGCACGAAGAACAGACAGGCATGCGTGCGTGCACGCATTAGGAGGTTGAAGTCGGTGATGAAGCCTAGGGGGTGGGATTTGTGTAAGAGCATCACTTGTAACTGGATGTTCTTGCACAAACTCCACCCCTTTCACACATTACTGACTCCACCCCTTTCACACATTACTGAACTCCACCCCTCACACATTACTGACTCCAGCTTTCTGTGCCTGTCTGTGCCTCCCACCCCATCCATAGCCATCCTCTGCCTACGTGACTCTCAGGATGTGCTTTGCAAACACTGCCTTCTTCTGAACATTGGCGTGTGCCTGAAAAATGGGGCAAAGAAAACTGAACTGAACCCTAGGCTGTTCATCTCAGGTGTGCTTAAATATGAGTCTCCCATGTTTGAGGCGGCTCAGTTTTCCGGGTGATGCTTTTTCCCATCCCTAATTTAAAGTATAAAAAATTGATTTTAACTTAATTTCTACCCAATAAACTATCAGCAGTGAAAGAAAAGGATAGTACTGTAAACACATCTTAGAACTGTAATAAATACACTCAGGGTCATTAGTGCCCATTCTGTACAACCACTGGTCATCCTGAGCACTAAATACAGACCTGAAACCCAGAAACAGAATTTGTTCACAGAAAAGGACTGCTTGGCCCATCCAGTCTGCCTAGATTGTCCCTGCCTAGTCTGTCTCCGCAAACCCTAACTGGTTTTTGGCGACTCTTCCTCTTCCCTGACTATTTACTAATATTCCCCTATGTTTATCCAATGCATGCTTAAAGCCCCCTACTGTTTCTGCCTTCACCTCTTCAACTGACAGTCTATTCCAGGTGTCTACCACTCCTTCAGTGAAGAAGTACTTCCTCACATCCCTCTTAAAGTCCTGGTACTCTTTCTCATTTGAAAGACTCCCCTCGTGCACCCTGTTCACCCCTATGAGGTACGTGTAGGTCTCTGTCACGTCCCCTCTTGTTCTCCTCTCTTCCAGGGTGTACATGTTGAGATCTCTCAGTGTCTTCTCATACGCCTTTTGGTGCAACCCCTGCACCATTTTGGTTACCCTCCACTGAAGTGCCTCCACCCTGTCTGTGTCCTTTCTGAGGTGCGGCCTCCAGATCTGGACACAATACTCCAGGTGTGGGCTCTCACCAGTAAGCAATAAAATGGCAACAGCACCGCCTCCTCCTGCTGGAGATATCTCTCCCTGTGCATCCCAGCATTCCACTGGCCCTATCCGCTGATCTCTCACACTGCCCTGCCACTCTGAGGTCATCAGATATGATAATCCCAAGGTCCCTTTCCTACTTAGTGGCAGTCAGTACCCCCCCATTCTATACATAGATACTGATGGCAGATAAGGACCGCCAAGCCCATCCAGTCTGCCCTTAAATGCTACCGGTCAATGCCTCAAGCACCCTACTGGGTCACAGGCTATAGCTTTTTCCTTCCTACCTCTCTAGGATTCCCTTATTCCTGTCCCATGCATGCTGGAATCCCGTTACAGTACTTGCTGCTACCACCTCCTGGGGCAGGCTATACCATGCATCCACCACCCTCTCTGTGAAAAAGTACTTCCCCACATTTCCCCAGATATGGCCTCCCTCCAGTCTCATGTCATGACCCCTTGTTCTGGCGCACTGTTTGAACTGGAACAACTCTTCACCATTCACCTTATTCATACCCTTGAGGTTCTTGAATGTTTCGATCATGTCACCTCATTCCCTTCTCTGTTCCAGTGTGTGCATATTGAGGTTTCTCACCCTCTACTCATATGTCTTATGCTGCAAACCCCCCACCATCCTGGTTGCTCTCCACTGCACCGCCTCAATCTTGTCGATGTCTTTGCGAAGGTGTGGCCTCCAGAACTGCACAGTACTCCAGATGAGGCCTCACCAGAGTTTTTTACGCAGCTCCCTGGGGTCATATGCCCCAGGTGAATGATGTTGCAAGTTATGGCATTGAATCCTAACTGCCATGCTCTTGACCACTCCACAAGTTTCCCATGATCCTTTTGCATTTTCTCCACCCCTCCTGAGTGTGCACCCTATTACAGATTTTGGTGTCATCTGCAAAAAAAGGTAGACCTTCCCTTCCAGTGCATCTGCAATGTCACTTGTGAAGACATTGAGAGGGTTGATCCCAGTACTAAGTCCTGTGGCACCCTGCTGGTCACGCTCCCATCATTAGAGTGAGTGCCATTAACCACCATCCTCTGTCTCCTATCCATTAACCAGTTTCTAACGTAATTCAGTACTTTGGATCCCACCCCGAGGGTGCTCAGTTTTTTTGTTTTGTTTTTTTTTTTATCAGTCTCCTGTACAGCACAGTGTCGAAGGCCTTGCCAAAGTCCAGATAGGCCACGTCCACTGCCCTCTTCTGATCTATTTCCCTGGTCACCCAGTTGAAGAAATCAATCTGATTTGTCTGGCATGACCACCCCCATGTATCCGTGCTGCCTGTGGTCTTGCAGCCCACTGAATTCTATACCTTATCTGCCTTTCCTTTAACAGGGTTTCCATTAATTTCCCCACTACTGAGGGGAGACTGACCAACCTATAGTTGCTCACCTCCTCTCTGCTTCCACTCTTGTATAGAGGTACTCATCTGCTCTCCTCCAGTCCTCCAGAACCATGCCTGTTTCTAGTCAGCTGTTGAATAATGCCATCGGTGGGGCAGCTAGCACTTTGCTGAGTTCCTTTAGTACCCTTGGGTGTCTCCTGTCCAGTCTCATAGCCTTGTCTGCTTTCAGAGCTGCATGTCCCTTCAGGACTCTTTCCTCTAAAAACAGACTTGTGTATCCACCCCCCCACCCCGTTCCTTCCTGCTGCTCCCTGGTGGTTCGCTTCCCACCCCACTATGAAGACTGAACAGTAGAACCTGTTAAGGAAGTCTGATTTTTCTTGGTTACTCTCCTGCACAGTCTCCCCCTTTCGCCCTCCTCACTTATCTCTCCCCTGCTTTCCTTTTCAACTTATGCACCTGAAGAAAGTCTTATTCCCTTTAAGTAGCCCCTTGACTATCCTTTCCTCTGTCTGCCCCTTTGCTCCCCTCACTGCCTGTCCTTCTTTCCTCTGTTTACTTGATACACCTCCCTGTCTTCTTCCCTCTACGTTTTCTTGTACCTCCTGAATGCCACCCTGCTTTTCTTTCACCACCATGGCTACTTCCCTAGAGAACCATAATAGTCTCTTTTTCCTTCTGCTTTTACTCAAGTCCTTCACGCGGAGGCTGGCTGCCTTAATTATACCCTCCCTTATTTTTCCCCACTGTCCCTCTACCCCTCCCTGACAATCCACCCCCCCATGAAGCAGTTTTTGAGGCAGTCTCCCATTTCATTAAAATCCACACTCCTAAAGTTCAGGACCCTCGTCCTCATGTGGTTTGTCTCTGTTCCTGTTTTAATGTTAAACCAGACTGTACAGTGAGCACTGGTACCCAGGGGACTGCCCACTGTGACAAGCACTGCCCCATCCCTAGTGGGTCCATTGACTCTGGGTTTGTCCGCCCCCACCTCCAACCTAACCTTCATGGGTCTTATCATCACACACAGCTTTCCTTTAGCATACAGACATGCTGTGGAAGTATATTCAGCTCCAAAATCAATCTTGTAAAAATTATCAGCACCTTTTCGCAACTTGAAAAAGGTTCTTCTAATTTCTTTTACAGAAAATGGCAGAAGTTCTGGGAGGTTCTGAACTGATCCGAACTGGTGCTCCCACCACTAACACATGCACCCTCATCACCGCCGCCACCAGCTGGCCGCACGGAGCAACACTGGTGTCACCAATGAATGAGGCCAGTCACCCTCCCTCCCAGCCGGAGGAATGGTGCTGTCATGATGACCCCAGGGGGAAAAAATAGGGAGGAGAATAAAAACCAAAAAAAAAAACAAAGAAGGTTGCAAAGGTGACATGCAAATAAACACTCTTGAGCTTTAGGTCAATATCTAATTTTATTATCCCTTCCCCCACCAAAAAAAGAAAGAAAGAAAAATAGCAAATGGCATCCAGGGAACAAATTTCCAAGTCTAATTCCATGTTTGGCGGAGTCAGGAGATGAGACAGCTGAACAAAGGAGAGTAATCAGTGTGGAAGGAAAGAGTTTCTGCTTCATTTTCTTTGCATTAATCTGTCGGGCACGTGCCGGCTGGCAGCCTTGTCGAGGCAGTGTGAAGTGTCTGCCCCGCCCCCTTCTCATTATCCACACAGCTGTTATTGTCATATCAAGCAGAAGTACAAGGTAGCCTTCCTCCAGTCGCTGTGCTGTATAGAAAAAAACAGAACCTGGCCAACAAGACAAAGGCTTTAGAATTCTGAGGTTTGTAATGGGTGTGGGTGTGGGGGCTTCACAATGGATGTGGGATGTCCGGGTTGATGCCATTATTTTATGCCCAGTCCTGTCTTAAATGGAATGCATGACTGTATATTTCCTACTCTGAAGAATCTACTGAAATAAGAGAAGGGGACACTGCAAGGGAATGTAGTTTTTGTTATAGCTTTCATTTCATATAAAAAATCATAACTGAAGGGGTCACTCCATGGCTCAGAGGGTAGCGCATTATACTTCTGTGCTAGTAACCTTGGTTCAAGAGCAAACTCTGGAACTGGATCAGACAGCTGAGGACACTGGAGTGATGTTACTATTTTTTTTTGTTATTCTTTGGTAAGTGAGTAGTATTAATAGCAGTAGTAGTTTTATTTACACGTTGGCACACTTCCCTGTGGGCTCATGGTGCCAATACAAACACAGAGCAGTAGGATTACACTCAAAATTTCATAAAATTGGTAAACTAATTAAACTCCAATTAAAGTACTACAATAAATACCAGAACAGTAATAACTTGTAACCCCCACCTCCCTCTATTTTGTCTAGGGGTCCCAATGGTATAAATGCAAGGGCAGGGGCACAGAAACCGAGTACCTCCAGAAAGCAGCACACATCTTTAGAAATAAAATACAGGCCTTACCTGGCAGATGGAATTTCAAGCATTAGAAGGCCTTCTCTTATCAGACTGCTGCTGACTCTAACGCCACTGCCCACCTCTGGAATGGCTCAAGTAGGAAGGAGATGGAAATAAAAAACTTTCATTGAAGGAACGATGGAGTTAGTTCATTAAATAACCCAGCACAAGCCATGTAAAGAAAATATAGGAACATTTAATTTAAGGTATCAATGATTCATAAAAAATAAATATATGGAGCACCTCCATGGGGCTGGGAGAATACTGGAATTGACAGACACAGAGGCACTGAAGGACCAGAACAGCTAGATCACACAGGCCTAGAAAGAATTACCAGAATAGACTCCATGCATAGCTCTGCAAGTTGGAATAAAAGCTTGCACCTACCACATACACTTCTGAAACCACCATACCATACCCAGGGGAGTGCCTAACTCCCCCCCCACCTCCGGACCTTATAGGAACCGTGGCCTGATGCACCCTAAATTTCCTTTTGCGGCTGCTCCAAATCCTTTTTTTTCCAGAATCACCAACCAGGTGCTGTTTCCCTCCTCCATGCCAGGTTGAGTGGTGACATGAAAACACAATGGAGTTTCATGAACAGCTCCCTGCTTCTGTTACAGTTTTCCCCCTGCACTCCTTCATGGGTCTGATACAAATCCTGCCCCAGACACGGGTACGGCAGGCCCGATAAAGTGAATTCCAAAGTGCAGACCCTCCAACCTTACCTCCAGCAACATGCCACACAGGAAATAATAACCCTGAAGCTGCCACCTCCAAGGGACGCTGCCACCACCACAACAGCCCCATTGCCATACCCAGACGTTCTATTTGGAAATGGGTGCTTCAGCCTCCACATGTTATATACCTTCAATCAATCAATCAAATCTTTATTTATCCAGTTGAACACCATTGAGCATAACTCATTTACAAGATGGGCCTGGTTAGCACCGGAACACAGGATATACAATATATGAACAGTCACAACATAACACCTCAGTAATGTTATACAATACAGAGATACAATAGTTAAATGTAGTCATAAGTGGAGAACAGTTTGGAAACAGTGGTTCAATTCCTTCATGGTGCATAATGAGTCTAGTAACAGTACCTGGAAGTACTAACGAGGACAATTGTTAGGTAATGGTATATTACATACAATGCCATAAGTAACAAGACAGGCAATGAGCTAAAAAAAGAAAAAGACAAACAGTGTAACAGAGTAGAAGGGGGTGTGTGGTAGGCGAGGCGAGATAGGGTACAGGCAGGGTGGTAGGGGATAGATGAGGGACAGATGAAGCCTCGGAGAGGACACAGGACAGGAGGGCGAGGAGCACAATTGGGTATTAGAGAAATGTGAAGGAGAGGCCACAAGGTCAGGCGTTGCGGAGAGGACAATGCCATCATGGTACGCTATAAGTGCAGGGAAGTTTAGGATCAGGGGAAGCAGTTGCAAATTTCCTTGACCGAATGGTCATATAGTGTCTTGAAGGAAGATAGACTGACCGGGGTACTAAGCTTTAGCGATTTTTGTATTTTGTTCCATTGAGACGGCAGCGCAAAGCTTATAGCCGTTCTCCCAAAGTGTGTTTTTAGCTTAGGTACCTTTAAGGAAATAAAGGAGTAGCTTCTCAGTGTATAGTTCCCAATCTCGCAGAGCAGAAGACAATCAGAGATATATAGGGGTAGTTTTTTGATAATAGCTCTGAACATCCAGAGTACAGCATTTCTGTTTCTCCTGTACTGAAGGGAGGGCCACCCCACGGCAGCATAAAGGGCACAATGATGAGTGGAAAAAGGTAGGCCAGTAATGAATATCAGAGCCCAGGGCAGTGACTACAAAGACCGTCAGCATAGTCAACCAAGGAGAGAAACGTTGTTTGTACCAGCTGCCGCTTGGCATCGCTAGTAAGGAAGTTATTAATCCTGAAAAAGAGTCCAAGCCTCTGCCTCAATTTCTTTAGCAGATCTTCGATATGGTCCGTAAAGGAAAGTCTATGGTCGAGCCACACTCCCAAGTACTTGAATTTATTGACAAATTCTAGGTTTTCTCCCAGGATTGTTGTGATCTGTGGAATGGAGCCAGCACTGGCCAGGTTTGCAGCATGGAGAAGTGGAGAAAATAGCATTGCCTTAGTTTTTTTGGTGTTTAATAGGAGCTTTTTGTTTAGGAGTTGTCTCTGAAGTAGACTGAATTCAGATTGTAGGTCTCCACAGGCAGCTTCTGGAGAAGGACGACTTAGATAAAGAACGTGTCGTCTACGAACAGATGAATATTGGCCTTAGTTATGTTGGTGTCAATGTTTATGTAAATTGCAAACAGTAGAGGACCAAGAATCGTTCCCTGGGGGACCCCTCTTTACAGAGGTTTAATGGGAGAAAGTTTACCTTCTGCCTTGACTTGCTGCCACTGGTCAGAGAGGTAGTCAGCAAACCAATGCAAGGATAGTGAGTCCAGTCCTATCGCCCTCAGGGAAGAAAGGAGCAGGCCATGATTGACGGTGTCGAAAGCCTTACTTAAGTCTAAGAACACTGCACAGACGAAGTTTCGATTCTCCAGGTCTCGCTGCCAATCATTGGTCACTTTGGCTAGGGCCATAATGGTGCTATGATGTGCTCTAAAGCCAGATTGCATTGGGTTTAGAAGAGTCATAGTTTCTACATAGGTTCTCAACTGCTTGCTTACAATTTTTTCCAACAGGTTGGACAGTATAGGGAGTAGAGAACTTGGTCTGTAGTTGTTAAGATCACAGGGTTCCCCAGATTTAAACAGAGGGATAACATGAGCTGTTTTCCATAAGGGTGGAAGGATTCCGAGGGACAGCGAGAGACTGAATAGGTGGGTAATAGGTACAGCTAAAGCATGGTAGGCAATCTTTAGAAAGTATGGGTCTAAAGAGTCAGCACCCGCACTTTTTTTGGTATCCAAATGTAATAGAAGTTCTTCAACCTCTTTCAGCGAAGTAGGCTGGAGAGAAAAGACTGAGTTGGTAAGAAGAGGTTCAGAGTTTTGCGCACCCAACTGGGAATGTAAAGAACATGCAGGGGAGTTGTCAAATGCCAACCCTGCAGTGGCAAAGTGGTTGTTGAATGCATCCAGGATCTCCATTTTGTCGCAAATAGTGGCACTGCCAGAGGTAATCTTTGCAGGCAGGGAGTTCCCCGGGGTATGTCCGGACATATCCTTAATGGACTTCCAAAATTTAGAGGCGCTTCAGGCAGCAGAATCCAGTTCCGAACGATAAAAGGAGGCCTTAGCTTTTCTTATCATCTTGGTGCATGTATTCCTGGCTTTCCTGAAATGACACCAGTCCATCGGGACCTTAGTTGTTCGTGCTTTTTTCCAAAGCTTGTCCCTGTCCAGCAGTGCTGTTTTGAGTTCTAAAGAGAACCAGCGTCAGGTTCTACTCCTTACCCTAACTTTCACAAGAGGGGCATACTTAATGCCCCAGTCACAATTTCAGAAAAGATGTAATATGCCAAGTGGACCGAGTTAGCTAGGTAAAAGTCCTGCCAATGCAGCGAGTATTTTAGCTCATCAAGGTAGGCAGACTGATCGAATTTACGTCTGGACCTCTTAGTAGAGAACCTTGACAAGGATAGTGGATTCTGGACCGATCTTACGCTGGCGATGATGCTATGGTCACTAACATCAGAGAAGAAGGTTCCTGCATGGGAGAACAGGTGCAGTTTACTTACTAAGATGATCTCAAGCAGTGTACTATTAGCAGGGTTCTTCTTATTAGGGGGCGTAGGCTCACCAATAAGTTGCGTCAGCCCATAGGCATCACAGAACTCCTTAAGTGGTGCAGCGGCCTTGGACATCCAATCAAGGTTAAGATCCCCAAGGATAACTGTTTCAAGGGAGCCATGCCCCATAATAGTAGTTAGATGGGGTGAGGATTTGACAGCTAGCAGATGGGGGTCTATAGCAACCTATGACACAAAGCGCAGTGGAGGAGGATATCTCAACCTTTAGTGCTAGGCATTCGAATTGGTTTGCAATGGATAACGAGTCTAGGCATGAAACCAAGTATTTATCCTTGATGTAGATGGCCACTCCTCCACCTCTAGTGAGCCTGTCAGCTCTAAATAATGACTAGTCTGGGATGTTAATTTCCCTGTCAGGCGTAGAGGGTCTGAGCCATAATTCGGAGATCACCAAAACATCTGGTAGGGTATGATTGACCCAGGCCTGGATCAAGGTAAGCTTTTTTAACAGGCTACATGCATTCATGTGTATAAAGCAAATTCCTTTTAGGGTTTTGCTGGATCCGCTGGGGAAGTAAGAACTTTAGCTGGGCCAGGGTTAAGCTCAATGTCTCCTGAGCACAACAGAAGGAAAAGTAAGAGCTTCCTTAGCGCAGCAGTAGTCATTTTGTAATCCCTTGCACGTATTCGTCTACAAGGGGTGTTGGGCCAAGTAACTAGAACCCTGTATTTAGATCTGGTCTGTCCTACGACAGCAATTACCAAGACCCTGGCTGTGAGATGTAAAGAGTGGTAAGTGCACAGTAGAGTAATGGATATGCTCTGTGGGAGCAGTTCAGCCAAAGTCCCGCCACTAATAGTAGTTCGAACAAAGGGCTGCAGTGGGGGAGTCTAAGAGCACAAAGATAGGATGAGTTATGGTGCACATGACAGCCCACCGGAAGTCCCCCAGGCTAGAAGATTGGGAGAGCTTGTGTACTATGCATGGCACAAGGTAAAGAAGGAACAGAAGACGGAGCCAGTGGGGCACCCACATGGTGATGCCTTGCATAAAGCAGACACAGTTGATCTGTCTGGTCCTTGCAGCCTACAGATTGAATTAGCAACCTACGCAAAGGCAAAGGTGCCAGCTACTGGGATGGTTTGGCTGTGACTGGGTATGTCACCATAGGCAGTGGAAGTGTAAGAATTGAAAGGGTATGTAGTCGAATTAGAGTGAGGTACCTAACAATAGGGGAGGTTAGAGGAGTTAATTGGAGAATTGAAAGGGTATATAGTCGAATTAGGGTGAGGTCCCTAACAATAGGGGAGGTTAGAGGAGTTAATTGGAGAATTGAAAGGATATATAGTCGAATTAGGGTGAGGTCCCTAACAGTAGGGCAGGTTAGAGCAGTAATTGAGAGGAGTTAACTGGAGTGGCTGGAGAAAAAGTTGAGAGCAAATGTGCGACCCTGTGGGTGAGACTGCTTTAAAAAAAAGGCGGTAAGAAAGTGGGTCAAATCAGGTATTGAAGACAGGGAGGCCAATAGCATAAGTATGTGCAGCAGTGGAGTGACCGATCAGCTGCTAGGCTGAGGAAAGTGGCAGAGCAAGGGTCTGTTTAATACGGTGGGGAAGGGAGGAATGGACAAAAAAAAAATTCAGTCCAGAATACAGCACAGAAAGAGATTTCCCTGAGATCAGGAAGCGCCAGGTGCTGGAAAATCAGCCAAGGAGCAGAAACTGCCAGTCAGTGCCTGGTTCCTCCACTGGGTGTCCAGTCAAAACAGCGGCATTCAAAACCACAAGTTTTGGAGGTCTGGTGTGTACCTGAATCTGTCCAGGGGTCAGTCGGGTGGTCTGTTAGCTGCGGCCTGCTCGGAGAGAGCCAGTGCCACAGGAGCAGCTTGGGAAGCCTGCAGATGGGCTGTCTGAATCTGTCCGGGGGTCAGTCGGGCGGTCTGTTAACTGCAGCCTGCTTGGAGAGAGCCAGGGCCACAGGAGCAGCTTGGGAAGCCCACAAATGGGCTGTCTGAATCTGTCCAGAGGTCATTCAGGTGGTCTGTTAGCTGCGGCCTGCTCGGAGAGAACCTTCTTTCCACCTCCTATCTCCCACCCACCAGTAATGGCAAAGGCTCCCCTGCCCCAGTAGTCACCAACTCCTGCCACCTTCCCCCACAGAGAACCATCACAATACACCGCCACTGTCCAGGCTGGTACCTCCGGGGCCAGGGGAGTTTAGGCCTTGGCCACACTTGCCCTGACAAACCCACCAACTGCCTCTCTTCTCTCTCCCTGAAACCCAGAACTTATATAGCCCATGTAGGGCCTTATAGGTTAACAAGCCAACTTTGGAGGAGATATGCCACTTGACCAGCAGCCAGTATAGCTCATGCAGCACTGAAGAGACATGACATGACCTCGGAAGGACAGTCAGCAGCCTAGCAGCTGTGTTCTGCAGCAGCTGCAGGCACCACAGCATGTCGGCACTGATCCCAAGGCACAGAGTGTTGCAGTAATCATGCCACAGTGTCACAAATGCATGCATTAATGTGGCCATTTTGTTGGGAGGGATAAGGGATCTAATCCTGCCAATGTTCCTTAGATGGTAAAAGCCATTTTGGGCTATTGTTCGACACCTGAACCTCAAATGTCAGCCTCTCATCCAGAATGACTCCCAGATTTTTCATCTTTGTTGCAGCCAAGAGCCCAGAGGGGCTGAGGCAAAGCTCAGTCTCCTTCTTGGTAGCTGCCTCTCCCATTCCACAGTCTGGCTCCACCACCAGTACTTCAGTTTTATCTGGATTCAGACTCAACCAGCTTGATAACATCCAATCTTGGATCTCAGCCAGGCACCTGTCAAGCACATCCACCACACCTGGTGTCCTAGGACCACAGGACATATAGAGCTGGGTATCACCTGCATAGCAGTAATACCCAAGCCCATAACTCCTAATGATCTGACCCAGAGGTAGCAGATATGCAAGGCTCCTGGAATTCTGTGGCCGTGGAAATTTCCACAAAATTTTCATCATACCGCAGAATTCATTGCTCTTGGTGAATTTTCATTCAAATATATAGTTTTTCCATAGTGCCCAGCTCCCTTCCCCAACTCATTTATCCTGAAGCCCCTCCTCTATGTTCAGCATGTGATGTCATCCGTGACATCACATCATATTTTAACCAATGGCAGGATTTCATTCTGCCACAGAAATGAATAAATCGGAGGCACCCTGGGGGGGAGGGGGCACTAATGAGCCGACTGGACTAAAGACGTGGTTTTACCTCGCTCCTCAAATCGCTGCAAAAATAAAAGAAATAAAGTGCCAAAAGTTAAAGTAAACGATAAAAAAAAGAAGAAAAGTCTACAAGAACGTAGGATGGATGAATATGTGATCTACAATGCGGAGAAAAGCTAACGTACCACAGCAAAAAAATCAACGGAAGCAACACTTGACTTACTCTCAGGTGGAGCGCAGTTTCATATTTCTTCTGGTTGTGGAAGCCAGCACGAGCTACCAAGTTACTCAACAGGTTCTAGCTGCATTGGAGCCTAAATTAACCTATCTTGCTACTAATTTCGATCGAAAATTACAAGAATTGGTTGACTTACATGCTTCACAGGTTACTCGGCTGAACGAGGTTGAACAAAAGATTTCGAATCTGGAGGACACAGCAGCCCCTCTACCAGAACAAGTTATTATCCTGCAAAAAGAACTAGAAGAATTAAAAGAACTTTTTGACTATCAGGAGAATTACCATCGCCGTCTGAATCTAAGTTTGCGAAGCCTCCCAGAGGGAATGGAAGGGCCGAGTGTGATCGACTTCTGCGCGGTGACTTTGCCAGAGTTACTCGGCCTCCCTCCTAAAAACAGCCACCTGAAGCTGGAGAGGGCCCATAGGGCTGTTATGCCGAAACCTGCACCCAACCAACCTCCATGCTATACCCGGCCACTCTCAAAATCAAGCATGAGGGAGCTGTATACTCATTTTTTGAAGTTGCTAAAGCAGAGGTATTTGTTCGAGATCTGAAGAAGAAAATGGGGTGACTTGAAACTTGAAATGGCTTCTCCGGGTTGGTTCTCCTTCCCTTTTTGGTGTTTGTTTTTTTTCTCAGTTCCACAATGATGGCTTAACTGGATATAACAGATCGGATACTGGAGAAGTTAAGTGACTGGAATTTATGTACTTTTGACCTTGAGATATTTCTAAAAAGAATTTGCCTTGTGAACCTGAAAATTAATGACAACGCCTGGAGAGACAGTACGATTATATTCTGACTGGACTGGGGTTACACTGTTTTATTTTGAATCATTGGTCTGACATCCCTTTCATGTTTAGTTCAGTAGTGATTTAACTAATGAAAACGGTGGGAAGGATCTTGATAAAGTCTCTTCTGTTTGTTTGGGGAACAGAGAACTTCCTGCTGAGAGCGTTTTATGTTGGTAAAGGGAGAAGACTCATTAAGAAAAGTAGGAAATGGGATAGGAAGGGGGGAAGCGGCTGGAGGAGAGGAAATGACAATATTATATATCTTTTGTTTCTTGAGTTGTGCGGTACTGTGGCATGCTCTGGCCTGATTCATTTCCTTTGCTAAGCTATAGCAGTGATAGAGATAATACTTTTGCTCTAAACTATAAGGTATTAACGTGGTAACAAGTGGGCAGTTACAATCTTCATAACTTGTGGCGAGTCGAGGGCTGGGGGGGTGCGTTTTTTACCTCATGAGGGGAAGGGGTAGTAAAATTTCTGCACTATGCAGTTACTGTTACTATGGGGTGTGGGATATACTGAAATATGAGGGGGTAGAGATGGGGAGCAGAAGGGGGGGGAATAACTTGGTATATAGTTACTACTTGTCTGTTTATCTACAGTTAAATGTTAGTTTTCTGATCCAAATACACTACCTTTCAGATATCGTGGATGTGAAGGAAAAGGGGCCATGGGGAAGATCACTCAGATGGCTGGATGGGGAAATATAGAGCTGGGAATCATGACTAGCCTAAAAGATTTGAACATAGTTTCATGGAATGTCAGGGGAATAGCCAATCCCATTAAACATACAATGTTACTTACAGCCTTGAAGCGACAAAACACTCAGGTCGCCATGCTCTAGGAGACGCACCTTATGGATAAGGAGCACGCAAAATTAAAAAGGGGCTGGGTAGGGGAATGTTTTTCGGCAGCCTTAATTCGCACAAATGAGGTTGGTTGTTCTCCACAGTAGGACCACTGCCCAGAAGGAGGGTTATGGTTGTTGACCTCGGATGGTGGGCGCTCATGTCTTTGTGGCAGGACTCTCATATGGGAGAAAGTTACGCTTGGGAGCATATATGCCCCAGCTGTCCATGACCCACTCTTCTACAGAAGTCTTATGGCCCTGTTAGTTGCAGAGCAATTCCCTGACTTAATAATGGGTGGACATATGAATTGTCTGCTTAACCCTGCCCTGGACCATTCAGAGTATAAAGGAACTCCTAAAGGTGCTATTTGGGAATGGTTAGCTGGGATGAGCGATTTAGATCTCATAGATGGGTGGCGAACAGCTCACCCTACAACTAAAGAATACACCTTTTTTTCGCACCCACACCAGACCTGGTCACGGTTAGATTATATGTTCCTCCCTAGGGA
The DNA here is from genome assembly GCA_016271365.2 of Neoceratodus forsteri. Lineage (NCBI taxonomy): Eukaryota > Metazoa > Chordata > Ceratodontiformes > Ceratodontidae > Neoceratodus > Neoceratodus forsteri. The sequence continues at coordinate 105,250,633 of JADMNL010000028.1, forward strand.
TTGGTACTTTCGAGTCACATATATTAAACACAGCCCAATTCATATATCAGATCATGCTATGGTCATAATGTCTGTAAACTGGGGAGGGGGGAGAGAGAGGCCCAAAGGACATGGAGATTTCCCAATTACTTACTAGCTAATAAAGAATTCCAGGAACATTTGCAAGATCAATGGAAACAGTATGTACGAGCTAACTCAGAGACGCCTACATCTAAGGCAATTTTTTGGGATGCAGGGAAAGCATTCATGAGAGGGGCTATTATCAGCTATGTTGCTTATCATAAGAAGAAAGTTAAGGAACAGAGGGTGAATTTGGAACAGAGACCCAGGGTTTTGGAGAGAAAAGCTGCTTTGGGAGAAGGGGGAGAAAATGTACATCATCTGTTGACCGGGACTAGAGAAGCGCTGAAGAACTTGCTGCTGGGAGAAGCATGGAAGACTTGTTTATTTATCAGGAAACATTTTTAAGAATGGGGAAACAGACCTGGCACTATGTTAGCCAACCTTATAAGGGGGAAAAGAGGAGCACATTTGATACAAGCTGTTAGAGGGGAAGATGGTACACTTCTGAAGGATAAAAAATCTATTGGGGATAGGTTTAGGAGATTTTATCAAGAGCTCTGTCATACTCAAGCTGGGGAAGGAGACAAGGGAATAATTGAATTTTTGAATAAAATTGTGATACCACAGCTAACAGAAGGGCAGAAAACAAGGCTAAATGCAGCTATAACAAGAGAGGAAATCCTCACTGCCATTGTAGCTCTAAAGAGAGGGAAGACCAGTGGGCCAAATGGCTTTCCAGCCGAATATTACAAAGTTATGCAATTTCAATTAGTAGACCACTTAGAGGCAGTCTCTTGAGAGGCTAGGGAAGGGGTTGGGGGGAGAATTGCCTCGATCGTGGGGAGAGGCAACAATATGCTTGATTCCAAAGGCAGGGAAAAATTTACTTGAATGCACTTCCTCCAGGCCAATATCCCTCTTAAACTGTGATTCTAAAATATTAGCCAAAATTATGGCTACCAGACTGGATGGGCTGTTGCCAGGGCTCATTCACCCAGACCAAATCGGGTTCATCCGAGATAGGTACTCCTATCACAATATGAGGACTCTTCTAAATGTAGTTTGGGGGCAAAGAATGATCAGGATATGGTACACATCCTGTCAATGGACGCAGAAAAAACATTTGACAGAGTGGAGTGGACATACCTGATGGAGGTATTGGCCCGGTTTGGTCTGGGTGAAGGTTTTATAGGGTTGATACACCAACTGTATGAAAATCCTAGGGCCAGAGTATTAACCAATGGCACTCTCTCTGACAGCTTCGAATTAGGAAGAGGCACCAGACGGGTGTCCATTATCCCTCCTCCTATTTGCTATGGTGCTTGAAACCTTGGCTATTGCCATTCGAATGCACCCTGAGATCACGGGGGTGCCAGGTAAGACAGGCAGAGACAGTAAATTATCGCTGTATGCGGACGATATATTGCTATATCTAACTAAGCCAAACAGGTCTATGCCCATACTCTTGAATCTGATTGATCAATTTTCTAAGTTTTCAGGATATAAATTAAATCTGGATAAATCGGAAGAAATGAGAGTGGGTGGACAGACCATTATTACAGGCATGCAGATGTCCAAATGGGGCTTTAGGGTTGTTCGGGAGGCTTTTACATATTTGGGCATTAGAATTGGAAGAAATATTGGAGCTTTATATAACCTTAATTACACCCCACTCCTGCAAAAAATGACGGACTTGTCCAGATGGTGTGATCTTCTTATTACATGGCTAGGTAGGATACATCTTATTAAGATGAATGCCCTGCCCAGGATACTTTATAGTTTACAAATGCTTCATATAGGATTAAGAAGAACTGATATAAGAAAACTGCAAAAAGCTTTCTCCGATTTTATTTGAAGGGGAAAACATCCTAGGAAGGGATTAGCTCGATTAAAAGCCCCAACTGAGAAGGTCGGGCTCCAATTTCCGGACTTGAGGGTCTATCAAATGGCCATTCAATGCTGATATATACAAGACTGGATTGGAAGGCCCAAGGAAGCTGGGTGGCTGGATTTAGAAGAGAGAGAATGCCCAGGGAGGATCTCTGCCTACCTGTCTCTTAAGGGCTGGAAGACTTACCACGGCCTGCCTAATCCCAAAACCATGGTTAAAGCCGTCTTAGAAAGCTGGAGAGGGATGACTAAACAGTGGGGTATTGGACATGAAGATACATTACTTTTGCCTATGGGGGGAAATCCTTTTTTTCCTTCCAGGTCTGGAAGATGTGGGATACCGGGAATGAGAAACAAAAGGAATTCGTTGCCTTAAACATTTATTTACCCGGGATGCACTGAACTCATTTGAAAACATACAGGCTAAGACGGGATTGGGACATCAACACTTTTTTCGTTATTTGCAAATCAGGGCATATATCAGATCTATAGGGAGGCTTCAGGGCTAAACTCACAGTGGGAGCAACTTCAGCAGTTAATAATGACAGGACAAAAAAACCCTAAGGGTACTATCCAGAGAATGGCCAAGGAAGGTAAAACTTGGTTTCAGGATAAGACACAGAATACTAAACTATTTTGGGAAAGGGATCTTGGCATCTCAGTAACAGAAGACAATTGGAAAGTGTTAGTTCAGCTCCACCAGGGTCTGCTGCAGTGTAATAAATATAAGGAATCTTATTATAAATGTTGTCACGGGCTATACTGTCCACCACTTGTTATTCATAAATATAACCCTGTAGTATCACCCATGTGTCCTAGATGTAACAATAACCTAGCATCATATTATTACTATTTTTGGACATGCCCAGTTTTGCAAAATTTCTGGGGAGCGGTGGTGACAGAATTACAAAAGATAGAGGGGCAGCAATATCCTATGTCCCCTCTACTATTATTGTTTGGGATAGAAGAGACAGGGGAAGGGGACTGGATCCCTGTACAACAATGGCTCAGGGTAGTGCTGTGTATGGCCAGGCACTGTATCCTTAATACCTGGGTGACGGCAGCGAAGCCTACTATAGCTCAATGGAAGGCCCTGATAATGCAAGCCCTCACACTGGAGCGCTTGACATATGTTATTAAAGAGAAGGGAGAGCTTTTCCATAGAACATGGTAGCCATACTTGTTATCCTTGACAGCTGCAGATAATATGATGCTAGGAGAGGGCTGGGTCTGATGGCAACTCTACCAAGGTATTAGATTACCGGTTGGCTTTAAGAAATAAATGGGGCCCTGAATCCTTCACATCCTGGATTAATGCTTGAAGAATGATTTGCTGATTGGTTCTAGACAGGTATTTTATTAAGGATCTGGATCTTAATGTATATAAGTTATGAACTGAGGTTTATGTACTCCTTGTGTGTACGCATATATGTTTGTATGTCAATATACGGAAAATCTAATAAACAAATGATGCAAAAAAAGGAATGAATAAATCGTGCTGCAGAAATCCAAAAATGCTGCTGCAGAAGCCGAGGAGCCCTGCCGCAGGAATGAGGACAAAGTACTGCAGAACACCAGGGGCCCTGCATATATGCTGCGAACAGCACGGGTGAAAGGACCAAGCCCTGGGGTACACCATAGCCCATAGGGCAGTGCCACTGGGAGAGAGGAAAACTGTCCCAACACAACCCTCTGATTCATGCCATTGAGATTGGACTCAAACCAGCTGATGACTTTGCCAGTGAGTCCCACCTACTCCGGAGCAGATCCAATAACTGCCCCGGTCCGCAGTGTCATATGCTGAAGAGAGATCAATGATAACGAGAATTGACCATTCTCCTCTATCTCTCACCCTGAGCAAATCATTGTGCACCCTAATTAGAGTGGTTTCATGCTGTGCCTAGACCTAAAGCTAGACTGGAGAGACTCATAGATGCCAAAAGCAATGAGGTGTGCCTCAAGCTACAGCATAACTTCCTTCTCAATAACCTTGCCCAAAAAGGGCAGGTTAGACACAAGTCAGTAATTCGCCAGGACGTCTGGGTCCAGAAATGACTTTTTCAGAAGTAGCTTCACCAGTGCACTTTTCCGTAATACTGGGACTAGCCCTTCTGATAAGGAGCACTGGACAAGCTCAGTGAACATTGAACCCAACTGGCCCACACAGCTCACAAGTAGACGTGTCAGGCAGATTCAGGTCACGAAACACTGGCCGTGGCTCCAAGATCACCTCACTGACCTCTTCCACCGTCATTGTCCCAAACTTTCTCCTGGACCACTCAATGCGTCCTTGACTCACTGGCTCAGTACTGCTGGGCTGTGATGGCCCACTTGATGAAATCCCTTGCCCTAATGGAGGACACACTGTCTGAGAAGAACCAAGCAAATTTCCCATATTTTGTGATTGAAAAATCTCTTACAGGCTCCAGACAGGCTGGATGAAGAAGCCTGTTTACAGTCCAAAGGAGCTGAGCCAGTCAGTTCCTCCCAGCAATCTCTCTAGACAGGAGCATTGCCTTATTATGGGTGACTGCCCTTTGATACTCACCATACATAGTGAGCAATCAAAGTCAGTCTGTTCTCCTGGGCCATGGATTTCCTTCAACAATGCTCCAACCTCCACCCCTTTGTTTTCAACTCCCTCAGCTCACCGTCAAACCACGGAAACCCAAGGAGTGAAACAAGCACGTGCACACGGACCAGTGCCACCAGGTCAAAACCGCAGTAACCGCCCTATTATGGGCCACCATTGCTTCTTCCGATCCCTTAGCATATGCTGCCGACACATCCAAGGCATCCACAACCACCAAGATTTCCTCTGGCCAAAGCCCACATAAAGGATGGAACTGGACTACCTATACAGGAGGTAGACTACGGGGGGGGGAGCTGAAAGTGAACCTGATGGCACAGTGATCTGATGAACTGCCTGGATCAGTCTCGAGATTACCCATCTTGAGCCCCAGGGAAAATACCAGATCCAAGGTATGGCCATGTTTATGGGTCACGAAAGTAATCACTTGTGCAAGGCCCAGGAAATGCATACCGTGGAGGAAATCTTCACCAAACTGCAAGAGTTTGTCATTGACCCAGGCTTTGAAATCCTGTAGAATAAGCCATCTGGATGATTTCAACACCATGTCAGTGACAAAGTTCACTTTTCCTGCAGAAATTTCCTCTCACGCCCTGGAGGCTGGTACATGAGGAGAATTCTACAGTCTGACCTGGACCCCTTGCCCAGCCACACATTCAAACGATAAGGTATCCCCCACCAGGTGAACCACTAGGCCCAAGGCCTGTTTTCATGGGTGACCTGGGAGCAGTAGGGAGGTTAAGTGACTTGCTCAGGGTCACACAAATATGCAGGTGGAGGTTGGAGGAATCGAACCCAGGTCTGCTAGATGTACCCAGCTCATTACTCTAACCTCTAGCCTATACTGCCAGTTCAGCAGTGCTATGTGGCAGCGCTCTCAGCAGGGCAAGGATGGCACTGTGGTTCTGCCGCCCCAGTCACCCATACTTGCCTCCTCCACAGGGTCATCGCTGCATGCGAGGCCTGACTGGGCACCACCATGTGTCAGGGAGGTGGGAGGGCTTAAGGGGGGGACTGGGCAGAAAACCCCTATGTCTCCCAGACTGCCTATATGATGGCCGACGGTACTGTCAGGCTGTGCTTCGTCTGGATTCCCACTGACCTCAATGGGGGGGCAACAGATGGGGTTGGGAGGCTGCCAGTGTAAGGAACTAGTGGTATACATAGGCGATGTTTGACGCAAACAGTGCACTAAAAGAAAAATCAGACCTAAAAAGGTGGATTCTTAGGGGCTGCTCAATGTCCTTGTGGCAGTGTAACAACTGGGTGAAGTGTCATTTTGTGTCTGTTTTATTTTTCCGTCTTTTACAGAGGAGTTATTTTTGTAATCTTATGCAATAAAATAGAAGTTTTTAAAAGTGCAGGTCAGGGCGGGTAGGGTGATGTTGCCTGATAGTGTGCTACCCAAGAGATTCAGAACTGAGTGTTGATCCCGACTCCCATGCTCCAGGCTGGCATTCTGTGGGTGTGATGCAGCATGCAAAAATCCTGAAGAGGGTGGATCGGTGTTGTTCACTCCACAGTACCTCCTCTAGATTGTGAGGAATCTGGCAACCATACGAAGTCAGTTCCTCCACCACAGGCCTGAGCAAGAGTGGCACAGGCTTTATCATGGGGTGCAGTTAGAACATACATGGGGGGGTAAGCTATGCCTTTTATTGGCCCCCCACTCTCTGTCACTGGTACTGCCCTGTCCCCCACCATGCTTGTATGGCGCAACTATCTCCTCAGGGTATCCCTAACCCATTGTATGAGTCCTACCAGACAGAGTAAGTTCCAGGACATCAACCGCTAACAGGGGGGCCTGGTTTGAATGATGCATGGTGGATGGAGGTAAATGACAAAGTGTGGAAGCAAGAGTGACAAAAGAAGGGTGGCGGGTAGCCAGCACCAAGGTAGGGAGCAATAATAGTAAATTTAAAAAAGAAAACAGAAATGCAGACCAGCTTCATGGCCCCAAGTGGTATGCCACAGCTCTGGCGCACTGGCAGCCTGTGTTTGTGCCCTGTGCTTGGGACAAGAGAAGCAGAAGTTGGCAGAAGTACAAAAGAGCATTTAGAAGGTGGCGAGAAACACTCTGAAGATGGGGGGTCGATAACAGTCCATTTACAGAAGAAAGGGTTCTGAAAGAACTAATAAAATTGTAGGTGGACAAAGCAATGGGGCCTGATGGGGTTCACTCAAGAATTCTAAAAGAACTAAGGGTAGAACTAGTGACACCGCTGACTACTCTGTTTAACAAATCGTGGGAGGATGGGGTGGTACCCGAGGACTGGAGGAGGGCAGATGTGATTCCTCTTCACAAAAGTGGGAGCAGGACAGAGGCAGAAAACTACAGACCAGTTAGTTTGACCTCAGTGGTAGGGAAAATGATGGAATCATTTCTGAAGGAAAGAATTGTTGAGTACCTAGAGGCCAGTGGGGCAGAGGACCCAAGGCAGCATGGATTCACGATGGGAATGTCGTGTCAGACGAATCTAATAGATTTCTTTGACTGGGTTACCAAAGTAGTAGACCAGGGAGGGGCTGTGAACATGGCCTACCTAGATTTTAGCAAGGCATTTGATACAGTCCCACACAAAAGATTAATACACAAGATAGCCAGCTTTGGAGTGGGTCCCAAGGTGGTAGCCTGGATAAAAAATTGGCTAGACAACAGGACTCAAAGGGTAGTAGTAAATGGAGTACACAGTGACGAAAGGAGGGTTACTAGCGGGTACCGCAGGGGTTCAGTACTGGGACCGGTCCTTTTAATGTCTTTATAAGTGACATTGCAGAGGAACTGGAAGGAAAAGATGTCTCTTTGCAGATGACACAAAGATCTGCAACAGGGTTGATACACAAGATGGAGGGAAAGGATGAGAAGGGACTTGGCAAGGTTGGAGGAATGGTCAAATGTATGGCAGCTCAGATTCAATGCAAAGAAGTGCAAGGTAATGCACATGGGGAACAAAACCAGGAAGTGTACAATGGAGCAGATACTGACAACAGTAAAATAGAAAGGGACCTGGGGGTAATTATATCAGATGACCTAAAGGTGGGCAAGCAATGTGAGAAGGCAGTAAGGAAGGCTGGGGGATACTGGGATGCATAGGAAGAGGCATCAATAGTAGAAAACAGGAAGTTGTTATCCCTCTGTACAGACAGTTGGTGAGACCCCATCTGAGTACTGTGTGCAGTTCTGGAGACCCCATCTCCGCAAAGACATAGACAGAGTGGAGGCTGTCCAGAAGAGGGAACAAAATGGTGCAGGGTCTGCACCAGAAGACATAATGAAAGACAAGAGCTTAATATAATATGTATACCCTTGAGGAAAGAAGGGAGAGAGGGACATGATAGAAACTTTCAAGTACCTCAAGGGAATTAACAAAGTCCAAGAGGGTAGCATCTTCCAGAAAAAGAGATGTGCAAGAACAAGGGGGCACAATTTGAAGATAGAAGGGGGACGGCTCAGAGGTAATGTGAGGAAGTATTTTTTCACTGAGAGGGTTGTGGATGCATGGAACAGCCTCCCTGAGGAGGTCGTGGGGTCAAGAACAGTGGGGGACTTCAAGAATGCATGGGACACGCATAAGGCAGTCCTAGTGGGGGGGGTAGGAGGAAGTAAGCTGTTGGTTAACTAGGATCTGCAGCTTATCTGTTAGGTAGGAAAATGTTTAGACTAGGTGGGCCAAGCGGTCCTTATCTGCCGTCAAATTCTATGTTTCTATGTTTTTTCTCTGATTTTTGTGGAAACTGCTCTGATGGCGACTTCTGGCAGTGACATGGTGGCAGTAAGCAACACAGGAGACCATATGCTGCCAAGCATCCCGCCAAAGATGTTGTGGTTGATTTGCTCATAATCTGATCACTTGATTCTGCACCTTACTGGACAGGAAGGTAACATATATATTTTGTTGTTGTTGTTTTTGTTTGCTAGACCTCTTTCCCTCGCAGTCATCCCAATCTTTTTTTTTTCCACAAAGGTGTTTATATTCCTGCAGCCTAGGAGCAACTAATCAGCCTTATCTCTGTCTCCCCGGGCTGGCTACCATCTCCTCTGAGACTCACCTCAGTCGTACAGTTCCCCAAAAAATTCTCCCTCGTGGTGAGGCCAGAGGGAGGATGGCCGTCCTCCCCCTAATACAAGTAATCCAGAGTGAACCGAGACAAGCTCCAGAGTGAGGGGGCAGACCCAGGGATGGGTGGGCAAGGCTTCATTAAGCCCCTGACTGTCCTTTTTCCTGGTTTTTACTCCACACCTACCACAGGATATCAAGCATGTACGTGAAGGGGCACACACAGGATGTTCCCATAGCCCCCTCCCTTAGTGCTGCCCATGCTGCACTAACACCAGCCCTCTACTTAGTGAGAGTCTAAGGCCAGCCCAACATCCCTCCCCTCCTCGGGAGAGGAAGGCAGTCCCTCGAATGCTCAGTCCTCTCCTGCCCCAGCTGACTCCTGGCGACTTGAGTCTGTTCCCGAACCTGGGTCACCAGCATGGCAGGAGGTAACACACTTGTACCTCAGCCCTCCATGCCACTGGGCCGGCACTGTCATCCCAGTCTTTTGGGCACAACCAGCCTTGTTGCCACAGAACCCACTTCCCATTCACGATCTCCAGGCTTCCAGGTTCCTGGTTCCTCTGATGGTTCTCAGTTTTGGAGTTATCAGTTGTGGTGGGGGGAGCACTTTTGTAGGCAGGGGACTGTGGTGGTGCACCAAGGGGACTGGTGGCATAGGGCCATCGTTCAGCATGCCCAGTCAGAGTCCATTTGTCCCTGTACTTGTCCCTTCCCCATCTACCACCCATGAGAGCACATGTGTGTCAGTGTCCTAAGAAGTGTTGGATAGTGGAGCACCATTCAAGTTAACACCACCAGGAGCAGCTCTCCAGGTGATGAAACTGGGTTCAGGGTTAGAAAATGGCATCACCTCCTTAGGATATGCTAGTAGATTTTGTACTGGGCTTTTAAAATGTTCCTTTGCCAAGCCCTGCTGGCTTGAATTGGAGGAGGTAAATTTACAATAAGTATGCCACTTGGGCCAGTAGAATGTGAATTGACTCTGTGGCTCTTCTCAGCCACTAGCTCTGCTGGCTTATGGCTGCAAAACTTCACCCTGTGCACTGCCACCACCCATCTCTAGAAGGAGATCCTCATCTCGGATGCTCTGTTTCCCTCCCTTTTGGCCTCTGTTCCTGTCATTATGGACTCAGGAGGGCATAAAACAGGATCAAACATGATGGTTTAATGTTTTATTTATTTACTTATTACAGTCCCGGACTAAAACTTTGAGCTAGAAGCTCATTTACAGAGGTTCCACATCATGAACGTTCATACAGTACAAATACTTTATAGTAAATGTGGCGATAACAGTAGTCCTAGAACTTGAAAAACATGCAATAACATAAGTAAAATTCGTAATTAGAAAAAGCAGAATGTACACTTCAACTGCGTGGATAGGAGCAGAAATCTTGTTAAGAAATATGTACAGTTACTTGAAAGCAGGAAAAGTTGTAGATTTGAATGCAGGAGACCAGTGAAGCTGGTAACCTTTGTCGGGGGGGGGCAGGGGGAAGTGTATGTAGGAAGCTGAGGTAGGAGTTGTAAGTGTAACCCCCCTGCAAATGGGGGTTCCCAAAAGACTTCCAGGAGCTTGCTTGAATGCTCCAAGCCTGAATGGTGTTTGGCATTTAAGCCATTTATCAGTGAGTGTTTTTAGAACCTCTGGTACTGTCTCTTTAAGAGCTGTCTGCTTGCAGACATAATTAGTTTGTATGGGGGACTGTGTGTTTCTTTGATTGAGTACCACTCAAGCTGCTGCTAATTCACTTCATTTTGCAGTCACTAGGAGTGCAAAGGAACCTATCTGAAAGATGTAACTGTTTGCCAGAAATTATTTAGAGTAATAATGAAATTACAGTTTGTCTAACCTGCTTTTTGCAGTCAGAACTGTGTCTGCTAGTTCCCCATTCTAGTTTTGAACTGCTGAACTGGACCAATCAGTGTGGGGTAAGCTAGCTCTAAAATGGTGCCTTGGACGAATCAGAACTTGGACTCATAATCTGAGCCAGCCACAAGAGGATTGTATGGGCAGTGACTCTGGGAGATGTAGTTTAGACTTCAGCGCCTTTTGGACCAACAGCAGCAGTCTATTGTGAGTGACAGCCAATCCAGTCAAGAACTGGGAGGAACTCAAAGGAAGTGCCCGGTTTTGTCGGTTGGAGTTTCAGTTGAGCTTTGGCAGTGAAAGAAGGAAGGAGCCCTGTGCTTTTCAGTGTGCAGTTTTAGTCAAAAACGTGTGTAAGGCCCAGAGTTCCGGTCTGCAGCTTGTGTAACAGCTTGTTAGGACTGAACTGGCCCTGTGAAAAGAATCAAAGGATCTCTGAAGAGTAGAAACCAGGCTCACCCTGTAGAAGACTGGAGGAATTGCTGAAAATTGCACTGGTCTGTCAGGAACTGAATCTGCTGTGTGTTCTCCCGGTATTGTGCAGTAATTGTGATTGGGATACAGATGCAGCCTGCCTGGTGTAGTGCTTTTTATATGGATGTGAAGAGGTTTGTGTACCTCAAGTGAGCCCTGCTGACATTGAAGGACCCTATCTTATTTGGAGGTCGTGAGTACTAATTCAGGTCGCTCCTGTTGAATTGCCACATTAAATCCAAATGGAATTACTGTACTGCTGACTGTTTAATTCTCCTTTTCTCTGTGTGAAAGGGCCCCTACCAGCTGCCACGGTTTGGACTAGCCACTAGGGCTTGGGTACCCAGGGACAGTAACTGATAGGGATAGGCCTGTGCACAGAGCCATAGGTAGATTATTAGAGTGATAAGCTAATTAACCTGATTTCCCCCTGTCCTTGTTATATCCCCTAAATAAATCAGAGCTGCTTGTTTCAGCAAAGTTATACTGCCTGAGGTATTTGTCTATGTTAAAGTACTGTACTGTGATTGTTGCACTGTATCTCATTTCACAGGAGGTCCCAGTGCCGGAACCAGACCTGGGGTAAGTGTATACTGTGAAGGTAATTCTGATATATTGTGTGGGCCACTAGGGGAAGAAAGGGGGGTTGCAGTGTCCCAGAGGGCTGTGACCAAGTTAGTTTAACTATTGCAAACCCTGACCTCTGGGTGGAGGCACCCGCCATTGGATCCAGGCCCCTCAACCTGTTAGTGGCAAATCAGGCAGGGGTAGTAGCCCCTGGGATAGCGCCATCTAGGGGTTACATAAGGTGGGAGCAGAGCAGTGAGGAGGGTTGAGTAGGAGGTGTGAAGGATTGATAAAAGATGGGGGGAGGTGGTAGAGTGGTAAAAGGTAGCAGATGGGGGAGAATAAAGTGCTGTGAACACTCAGTACAGTGGGGGGTAAAGTCAATCAATCAATATCTTTATTTAGCCAGGTGGAACACCATTGAGCAGGGCTCATTTACAAGATGGACCGGGTAGTTTAAACAACAAGTCACAATACAATTTGGCGTAGGCGTAGCAACATTAGTAGCCTATGTACAGTCATTACAAGTGAGAATGGCGTGGCTTGGCACAGTGGTGTACAATAATTTACAAACAGCAGCGTAAGATTTGACACTGAGAACAGAACAAGGCAGCATAATTTACAGGTGTGGTACCAAAGACAGTCAGCATACCTCTATGTGCGAGTTCTGTGCAAAGCAGGTCTCTGATAGATAGTAGAGTGCAATATTATATTGGATGGGGTCTAGGCCAGCAAAGCATTACGTGGCCTAGGAGAAGACTATAAAGCAAGGGTACTGTGGGCACAGGATGCGCCAAGCATAGTGGAGGGGGAGAGGTTAGGAAGGGTGAAAGGGGCAATTGTAATACCTGCAGGACTGTCATAGCTGCATTAGTCGGCGCGGTGATAAACAGTACCAAACCTAGGACATTTTGACTGGTTAGTGGAAACAGGTGCTTTTGTGTTTGTAGTTAACCTAGCCAGTAAGGCTGTACCGTAATGATTTTAAATTCCCAAATACAAGCAATAATCGGGCATTCATTATTTAGGATTGAATAAAGAATACTTTCCACTATAGAAGCGTGTGAGTAATGGATATTAATTTCTCAATGCCACAAATAATAGGGTATTAGTTGGATCCAAGTGCTGAGTATTTCTCCTTATTCATGGGTGTTCAGGGAAAACTATTCAGGATGCTTAGAACAATTTAAAAACACTATATCCTCCTCAGGTGCCCAAAGCTAGTGCCAAGGCTACCTATTCCCAATTCCAGATTGCCCATCCTCCACTCCACTGCCTCATCCTGAGAGAGAGAGAGAGAGAGAGAGAGAGAGAGAGAGAGGATTTATAAAATAATTGTTTATTTGAAAGCCTTTCCACTCCCTAGCCTCCAAATCCCTGAAATGCTACTATTTTAATCCTGAGCCCCCTCCTATCTCCAATCCATAGTTTGTGGGGACAATAATGAGAAATCCCAGCTTGCTCAGTCACAGAACCCCTACAGCACACCATCCCTTTCGGTCTGTAGCAGTCACTGATGCACCACAAGGGTATGTGCAGCTTGGAAGGCAGAAAGAGCTGTCTGCATCTTCAGTAATGCACACCTCTCCCTTCTAGTTCTGCACATTCATGTGCTGTATTAGTGATGGACAGAGACTGAAAGGGTAACACTCCGTGAGGGTGGATGACAGGGCAAGCCAGGTTTTCTTTGCTTTTGGCACCCAACCCAGTCATATTCGGGTGGGCAGGGGACCTAGTATTAGACTAATGTTGCCGCCTGGCAGTGTACCAGGAGCTGAATTTAAAAAGAAAAAAGCTTATTGTTTCACTTAGCTTTGCGTTATAATCCGAGACCCCACTCACCACCACACACACCTACTTACCCTCCAATACAGTCATAGTCCCTGTATCCATTACCACAAGGACCCAGAGGGTGATGGTTGTGGTGAGGGAACTCTCAGGTACAAGGGAAGTTACAAGTGGTGTCCCGCATTACCACAAGGACCCAGAGGGTGATGGTTGTGGTGAGGGAACTCTCAGGTACAAGGGAAGTTACAAGTGGTGTCCCGCATTACCACAAAGACCCAGAGGGTGATGGTTATGGTGAGGGAACTCTCAGGTACAAGGGAAGTTACAAGTGGTGTCCCGCATTACCACAAGGACCCAGAGGGTGATGGTTGTGGTGAGGGAACTCTCAGGTACAAGGGAAGTTACAAGTGGTGTCCCGCAGGAGTCACTGCTCAGCCCAGTGCTGCTCTATGTGTTCATTAACAATGCTAGGGATGGCATTAGAGGCAAGATCTGCCTCTTTGCAGATGACACCAAGTCCTGTGGGAGTGTGGACACTGACAAAAGGGTGAAAAACCTAAAGGAAGACCTGTCAAAGCCAGAGGGGTATATAGAAGCTGGGGTTTAATGCAAGGAAGTGCAAGGTCGTGTACATAGGAAATAACCAGAGGACCATGTATATGCTAGGGCGATCAAGGTTGCTGACTCAGAGGAGGAAGAGGACTTGGGGATAGCCATCACCAGTGCACTTAAACAGAGTATGCTGGCTAGGAAGGCAGTGGCCAAGGCAAGCAGAATGCTAGACTGTATTGCTAGAGGGTTCTCTAGCAGAAGGGAGGAAGTTATACTGCCACTGTACAGATCCTTGGCATGACCATACCTGGAGTACGGTGTGTAATACTGGAGCCCAAACCTGAAAAAGAAGATAAACCAGCTTGAGGCAGTTCAGAGGAGGGTGAAAAAGATGTTTCAGTGACAGCAGGGGATACGAGACAGGCTGGGAGACCTCAAGATCTAGTCACTCAGGGAGAGGGGGGACATGAATGAAACCTTCAAGTACAAGAATGGTATGAACAAGGTTGTTGTCAGGGAATTTTTCTGTCTCGGTGAAAACAGAACCACAAAGGGCACTGTTAATGATTGGCGGGAGGAAGGTTCAAGAAGGAAGTCAGGAGACACTTCCTAACAGACAGGGTAGTGTCAGGATGGAATGAACTCCCAGCTGAGGTCATCGCTCAAATGACAGTGGAGGGGTTCAGGAGAGGGTGGCACAGGGTGAAGGGGAGAGTGAGGGTTGGCAGGGGGGTGGATCCCATTTTAATCTCTGGATCAGGGGCACCACAATCACTCAAACTCGATAAACCATAAGGCCTTCTTCTGCTGAAAAATTTTGTATGTTCGTATGTCATTAAGGGTTCATGGCAACCACTGTCATCACATGACTGCCCACCCCCTGACTTTCAGGGGGTGGGGAGTTGTTTTTGGCAATACCTTCTTTCTTGAAATCCCCTTCTCAAGATGCCAGGTGGGGTGCAGTCCTGAGATGCAGACATAGCTTGCACTTCCAAGCAAGATATCACTTGTGGACCCGATGGTGGCATATCTCCCCTCTACTGTCACGCTGGATCCTTTGTCTCCCTGGGTCTTCTAAACTGCCTGGAGGACACTGCAATGGAGGTTCTAGACCACAAGTAGAGCAGAGACTCCAATTGGGCTTGGCAAGAGGACTACAGAGGATGGCATGGCGGGATAACAAAAAGGCCATTGTGAGATTTGTGGAATTCCCTTCAGCAAATCTGTGATTGGCAGCATCCAGAAAATAAGCTTGATTCTTGCATAGTGGAGGGAGGGATGGCTTGATGAATACTCCCACTGAAAAGTGTGTGTGTGGGGGGAGGGTAGTTTCAATGACATATTGCCTTCTACTGTGCCCTGATCCTAAGTAGTAAAATCCTTAGTGAGGCGGGGTGGGGGTAGGAGGTTGTGGGAGGAACTGGGGAAAAATCAATGATTAAAAATGGCCTTAGGGAGAGTTTCATTTACATCACTGAGGCTAATTATTACCAAACCAAAGTTATAAACAACTTGGGCTTCCTACAACACAGGTTACCCTGAACAGACTAGTCCAATCTAGTTTTATGTTCCTTCACCATCTGGTTCTCTCCATTCTCCAACTGTTCTCAAGGCTTTATTCTTGCCCTTTAACTTACCATTTTCTTCACAGTTTGCATTACAGCCTCTATAATCCTCTTACCACTTTGAAACAAAACAAAAGCTCCTTTGTTCTGTCTGGGTTCATTTAAGCAGTAACCCGTTCTAGAAATGATAAGATTATAAAGGTACAAGTGCTAAATAAATTAAGAACAGTTGTTGTCAGGTGTGAACAAATGTCTTTCTTTTTCTGAGACTGGGGCATACGGGGCCATTCTCACGTCATTAACAAGTTCATATCCTGGTGATCCACTAACAACTCCACTCCCTGTACTCCCCAGTTATCCACAAATGCACCTTCCTGATAGAGCAAACTTTGGGCAGTGGACGCGTTAACATCATAGAAACATAGAAATTGTCAGCAGATAAGGACCACTGGGCCCATCCACTCTGTTCATAGGCCCTATACATATATGCATCCACTCCCCTCTAGTGGAGAGGATGCTAACAGAAATATAGTATAAGGAGGCATTTTATTTAAACATCTAGGCAGTGTAAATTTTACTTATTTGTATTTTTTAAACCGTTTGTTTTATGGCTTCTGTCTCCATCCTGCCCCCTTCAGCCTCCGATCCCTCCAGTCCTGTCACCCACATCTCTAGGACTTACTCCTCTGCAGTGTCCATCCTGGATCCCCCCCCCCCATGGTGAGACCAAAGGGGGCAGCCAATGCCCCTCCATAGCACAGTCCAGACCCAGAGGTGCCATAGTCAGTGATGCTGGACCTGTGTGGGACCGGGCCATCCCCGCTGCAGCCAGGGTATTCTGTCTTAGGTTTTTGGCCACAAGCATCACCAGCATGCAGTGGTATACTGTGCATGCATGTGGAGGCGTACACAAATCCCAACTGCGCTGTCATCCAGCCTTCACTTGGTGGCAGACAGAGAGCAAGATACAGGATCTCCCCTCCCCAAGGGAGAAGATACATCCTTCTGATGCTTAATCCTCCCTCCCTCCCCGGTCAGACCCCAAACCTCCTGAATCCATTCCTGAAGCTGTGTCACCAGCATAGCAAGTGGTAGCGCTACCACATTTATTTGTAATTTTTGACCAGGAATGGCACACTGAGTGACAGCTCATTTTCTAGGCACATCCTCTCTTCCCTTCTCCAGTATCGCCACTGCACTATCACCTGGGCCACCCAGGTGGCAGTATTGGGGCAGAGGCAGTGACTCTCCATCACCGGAGGACAGCATCTTCTCTAATGCTCCTCCCCTGGCCAGCCCCAATAATCAGGCCCAATACTGATTGTCCGAGGCACCTCACATGACATGTGTCAAAATCCTTCAATTTCCAGTTAAGTGCTTGATCTCATTTTCACACCAGGTTACCCTCATATCACTACATACAACAATATTAATAGATTGAGAGAGCATCATGTGACTCTCTCGACCACCAATCACAGCACTCCATTTGTTTGCAATTGAGACACTCTTATTAGCTGACGTCGTGAGCAGTATCCCTACTGCTGCACTGATGGGTCTTCTTCCTTATTTAGATATTTTAAAGGAAGTGTTGAAGATCAGTTACTGCACCTTTTCTAATTAATATAAAAATCCCATAGTGGGACTCTATGAGTCATAAAATCTGAAATTAGTGTGCTGCACTTCAGGAGGGAAGGGCTCATAATTTGGCCCTAAAGAGGTGGCCAGTCAGTCGCTTCCACTTCCTGATGTGCCAGCCCCACTCCCCTGTGCTCAGATGTTCTGTGACGTCTAAAAGAGAACATGCAAGTGTGCTCCGTATGAGTCTATGGGGCCATTTTTATTAACATATTTTAATGTGATACACCATCTTTTGGCATAACTCAAAGTCACACCTCAACTAGCAAGAGCCTTACATATAGGGGGTATCCCTGGCATGCAATGGTCATCCCTGCCCCCCCAAAGCTCACAGGGTTACAAATGGGCACACTGATTCGGCACACACTAAAGGGGGGGTGGGGGTGGGAAGGGGAAATTGTTTAACCAGGAAAGGCACACTAAGTCGAAGCTCGTTTCCAGGTGCAACCTGGGAGCACAAGGAAGTTAAGTGACTTGCTCAGGGTCACACAGTATGCAAGTGGGGGCTGATGGGATTCAAACTGAGGTCTCTAGGTTTGCAGCTCAGTGGTCTTAACCACTATGTTATACTGCCTACTAAAGCCCATATCCCTGCAAATAGGTGCACAAAAGAAGTTTAATTTGCTCAGGTAGTAAAAATATGAAAGGCATCTGAACACACGAACAGGAGGACTTCAGCGGCAAAGTCATTTTAGAAGCGCCTGGGGAACCATGTGAAATGTGGTGGAAGTGGGAGACTGTGCATGAGGTTTGTGTTAATTTATGTTGACTCATGCTTGCACACCAGCCAACATCTTACGGTAGCAGCAGATTTGGAGGCGTAGTCACTGTTTGGCGAATGCAGGGCACACATCAGTAGGTGCGTCCCTCATTCCCCAATCAGCCAGCAGCAGGTGCTGACATCATGGATCCCTAATGTGGCCACCAGATCTAAGAAAAGGTCCGCTGCAATGAGAGTGAAGCTTTCATGCAGCATGACCACAACACGCCTCCCGACGAGCACACAACATGGCGGCAATGACTGCCGCCGCCTCCTGTCAGAATGCCACTGGAGAGCCCACTCCCCATCGGCATAATGACCCCTTCCCATTTAAAATGTATGCCTAGGGGGTGCCCAATCCCCCTCGGCATCATGCGCCCCCCCCCCAACAGTTTGATGGCGTTTGTTCCCCATCCTGTTTATTTTGCCGATGGGGAGCCCACCCCATCGGCATAATGTCTCCCCGCTTTTGTTCTGTTGCCAGGGGGTGCCCAATCCCTCGGCTGCGTGTCCCCATCTTGGTATGTGCCGACAGGGGTGCCCAATCCCCTCGGCTACAGCATCCCTCCAAAAAATATTAGGTGGCACGCTGGAGCCCACCCCAGCATGCCAAATCCCTGCAAAAGAAAAACGTTGTAATGTTTTTGTTTTTTGTATACCTGTAAAAATGGTCCTCATGGGTCTCCATGCCCCTCCCACAACCCGCACTCACCCTCTGCACACCCTGCCTCCCCACACCCCTTACTCCCATACTTACCTCCGGAGTCTGACGAGACAATCTTCGGTGGACCGGGAACACGTCTGCACTCTTCAGAGCCGACCGTGAACTGAAAAAATGCCAGTAAGCTGTATAATGGCATAAATAGGGTTTTTTCAACTGTGGTGCATATCTCAGCCATTTTTGGGAATTTTGGCACCAGATTTTCAACATGGGGTTATTGGAATCCCTCCTCGTGAATTCAAGCACTGTCATGGTGTTATTCGGTCCCGAAAGGCGATTTCGCGGTCACTGCCCAGAATCACCTTTCGGGACCGATTAACAAAACAACAGTGCCACTGTTTATGAGGGGGGCTCTCAAAAGCCTATGTTGCAAATTTAGTGGAAAAATCAAAAAATGGCTGTTCCTGACGTCGTTGTGCGGATTTCCACGCACGTTAGTAACCGTGAATTTGTAATATTTTCACTCCAGATTTTCAATGTTGGCATTTTTCCACACCTCCTTATGAACAGTACAGCTGTCATTTTACGTATCCTAGCCGAAATGTGTTTTCGCACGTCCGGCGCAGAATAGCGCAGTCGCTGTACGAAATCAGTTTTCGGGACAGTTTGAGGAAATGACGGTGACACTGTTCATGAGAAGAACTCCTAAAATGCCTATGTTGAAAATTTGGTGACGAAATTCCATAAAATGACACTGTTACAAGTGTGCGTTTGCACAGTTTCCACGCACCCTTGTAACTTCGCAAATTTGCAATATTTTCATGCCACATTTTCAACACTGGCATTGTTTCACACCTCCTTATGAACAGTACAGCTGTCATTTTTCACATCCTGCCCTAAATGTGTTTTTGCACCTGTGGTGCACAATGGCGTGGTCACTGTGCGAAATTAACGTTTCGGGCAAATTAACAAAATTACAGTGCCACTGTTCATAAGGGGAGGTCCCAACATGCCTATGTTAAACGTGGTTAAAAAAATCCCAAAAATAATTGGGTTATGGATGTGTTTTGCACAATTTCTATGCATGCGCATAATTTCTCCAATTTTTCATATTTTCACTCCAGATTTTCAACGTTGCCATTTTTTTACATCTCCTCGTGGACAATACAGTTGTCATTTTCCACATACTCCCCCAAAATGTGTTTTCGTCTCTGTGTCGCCAAATGGCATAGCCACTGTGCAAAACCACCTTTCAGCTAACAAACTCGTAGTGCCACCTTTCATGAGGTGGGCTCACAAAAAGCCCATGTTGAAAATTTGGAGTGAAAATACCAACAGACGTCTACGGTGTTACAGTTTCCAACTGTAGCACCCCACCCTGTAGAGACTGACAGGCATCAGAGGTGTGACTTGCACTGTTCGGCCACAAAGTTCACCCCATTTTTCTTTAACCACACCCACCTCAGTGTATTTCCTTATGGAATGGGGTAAGTATAACGCCCAAAGCACACCACGCCACTCGTCAGTGTCTACAAGGTAGGGTGAGGTACAATGGCATGAGCGTTACAGCCGTCGACCCAAAGGCACACCCCAATGCCTGTCACTCTCTACAGGGTGGGGAGGTGGGGGTTAGCGTCACTTCAATACTTCACTGCCATTCCTATTATACTATTTGCCAGCAGATTAGGCCTTACGGTCTATCGAGTCTGCTCGAACCTTAGTTCCTTAGTTGGGTGCCGAGATCCTCCCATCCCTTGTGCTCCAGAAACCCCTATCATCCATCCCCACCCCCCTGGGACAGGCCATCATCTGATACATCCACTTTCTGTGTCTGTCCCACCCTCTCTTGAAGCCCTCCACTGTGGATCTCTGAACCAGCTCACCAGGCAGTGCATTCCAAGGGTCCACCACCCTCTCAGTGAAAACTTCCTCCTCTTTTCCCTCACCCTTCCACCTTCCAACTTCAAACCATGCCCCTGGTGATACCTCCTGCTTTAGTCTAAAGATCCCCTCCATGTTTACTCCTATTTATTCCCTTGAGGTACTTGAAGACCCCAATCATGTCCCCCTGTCTCTCCTCTCCTCCAATGAAAACAGGCAGAGCTCCTCAAGTCTGTCCTCATACGTCCAAACCCTAGCCCTCGTATCATCTTTGTTGCCCTCCTCTGTACCCTCTCCAGGAGCTGTATGTCTCTTCAAGTGTGGTCTCCAGTACTGTACACAGTACTCAAGGTGTGGTCTAACCAGTCCATTGTACAGCGGCAGAATCACTTCCTTGCTCCTAGAGTTGATCCCCTTACGATGCATCCCAACATCCTGTTTGCCTTGCTAGCTGCCTCCTGCACTGCTCAGAGTTATTCATACATGCATCCACCATGACCCTAGGTCTTTTCCTCATTGAGGCCTCCAGCTGCCCTCCCAGGGTGTACCTGTGTTTAGAGTTTCCACCAAGATGCAACACCTTGCACTTGGTGATATTGAAATTTAATTTCCATGTGTGAGCCCAGCTTCAGGGTGTCCAGGTCCTTTGCAGGGCCAACCTCCCTCTTCTCCTCAACTACTGCTCCCATCTAGGAGTCATCTGCGAAGAGACTCATTTCACACCCTATACCCTCCTGATGTCCGATATGTATGCATTAAACAGGATCAGACCCAGGACCGAGCTCTCTGGTACCCCACTACCAACCTCTCTAGGGTTCGAGAGCTCCCCACAGACCACTACTCTCTGAGTGCATCCAGCTAGCCAGTTTTCAATCCATCTGACCATCAAAGGGCCTACTCCTAACTCTATCAGTTTCTCCACCAGACCATTGTGGGGGACAGAGTCAAACACCTTGCTGAAGTCCAAGAATAATACATCCATAGGCTTACCCCAGTCCAGTTCTGATGTTACCCATTCATAGAACTCCACAAGGTTGGTTTGACATGATCTACCTGGCACAAACCCATGTTGCCGACTATCCAGACCTCCCACCTCCTCCAAGTACACCCCCAATCATTCCTTTAGTATACTCTCCATTAATTTTCCCACCACCGAGGTCAAACTGATTGGTCTATAGTTACATGGTGCTTCCCTCGACCCCCCTTTATGGATTGGTACCATATGTGCCTCTCGCCAATCCCTAGGTACCCTCCCTGTCTCAAGTGACCTGCTGAAAAGCTCCGCCAGGGGTGCAGCCAGTATGTCCGCCATTCCCCATAGTACTCTCGATGAATGCCATCCGCCCAGGATTTGTCTTTCTTTAGGGCCTTGAGGCTAACCACACCTTTAGCGGAGATAGCATCATCCGTCCCTCCACCTTACTGGCCTTTTATCTTTACCCAGATGTGACACCCTGGGGTACCTCTCCCTCCCTCTTGCTCCATTTCTGTTGCTCCTGATCCCACTTACTGATCTTCTATCCCCTTCGGTGCCTTGCTTTGTAGATATCCCATCCCCTCCCTAGTGAACACAGAGGCAAAGTACTGTTAAATACCTCTGCCTGGTCCCTCGCCTCTTCCACCCACCCTCCTTCTGATCTCAATCTGCTGAGATGGCCCTTAGTTTTTCTCAAGCTCCCCAATGTACGGAAGAACCCTTTTCCCTCCATGTATCCCTGTGCCAGCCGCTGCTCTTTTACTGGACTTTGCTCCCTTCACCATACAGGGTGACTTTTCTAGATGCAAGCTGGTACATTTCCTTATCCCTATCCCTCTTGTTGTTTTATATATTTTGTAGCCTTCTTTTCTCTGGACTGCTACCTGTACCTCACTGGACCACCAGCATGGTTTATGTGACCTTGCTTCCTTACGCTTCAACTTAAGCGAGATCCTGACTGCCTCATGAAGTCCCAGTTTTATGACCTCCCATCTCCTTTCCACACTTGTCATTGAGGTAATCCCCTTCAAGTGATCCTTGAGAATATTTCCCATGCCCATAAAGTCTGCCCACCTGAAGTCCACTGCCAGTGTCCTAGATCTCACCCCCCCTCCCCCATGCTTATTTGAAACCAGACAGTATTGTGGTCTCTCCCAGTCAGGGGGTCCTGTACAACCATGTCCCTTATCAGGTCCCCATCTGCCAGAACCACATCCAGAACATGCCCCTCTCAGGGCTCCATCACATGCTGTGTTAAGAACACATCCTGGAAGCCATCCAGCAGCCTCTGCTCCTTGGCCACCTTAGAGGACACATGGTTCCCAGTTTGTACCTGGAATATTAAGGTCCCCCATCAACACCACTCCTTCCCCTTTTGGTCCACACTGGGCAATGATGTTGTCCAGCAAACCATCCTCTAGAACATCACTCATCCCGGGGGGCCTAGCTTGACCTTATCTCCTGCTGGGGATCGTAAGGTGACCCATAAGGCCTCCACGTTTCCCTCTGCCTCTTCTACCCTAGCAATTTCTATGTCATCTCTAATGAACATAGCCACTCCACCCTCTGCCCTCCTTTCTATCCTTCCTGAGATAGTGTACCCCCGATCACGTTTAGGTCCCAGTCATGGTTTTGTTGGTCCACGTCTCCGTGAACCGCCACATCCCGAACAGCATGGCCTGGAACTCTGGCATCTTGTTTCCCAAGTTCCTGGCATTTACTAACACCAACCCCCACCTTATGCCTGATCTCTTTGCTCGAACCCACCCAGATTCCTTATACTTCCATCCTCCTCTGCTCCTCCTGAAACCTCCACCCCAGTCTGTTTCCCCTCCCCCTTGGGCTTGAAGGCTACTCCCTCATCTGGAGAGAGGGCTCAGCTCCTCCTTATCCTTTCCCCCTCACAAGTTTAAACCCACCTTTCTTGCATGTAGTCAGCCATTCCCTGTTTAAGGACTCCTTCCCTAATGGGGCAAGATGAAACCTGTCCTTGGCATATAGTCCCTTATCCTCCCAAACTCCATTCCAGTTCCCTAACACCCCAACCCACTCTTCACCCCACTTCCTGAGCCAGTCATTAACCTCTGTGAGTTCATTTTTTCTCCACTGAGGCCTTTGGTACTGGCAATATCTCCGAAAAGGAAATGTTGCATCCATTATCCCGACAGACTCTGGCAAGTTCTTGGAACCTTGCTTGGATTTCCAAAACGCTATTTCCCTCTAGATCATTAGTTCCCAAATGCACCAGGAAATCCGGTTTCCCTCCACAATCCCTAACCATTTCATACACCATGAACTTTGCTCTGTGCACTGTCAGCCCAGAGATACTCACTACCTTCACCTGGCTATGGCATCCACCCCCTGTCCCTCCCACTGGATACCCCTAATCATCGAGTCTCCCAATAACAGAACCTTAACACCGCCATCATCCTTATGGTTACCTCCACTATGCCCCCTCCCCCTTTATTCATGATCTCAGTTTCATGGGAGTCTTCCTACCTTATTAGAGACCCCCTTGTCACCCTCCCCTTTCTGCCTCCCTTGCTATTTTGCCCACTTAACTCAAACCCCCTCTGAATAGGTGTCCCCTTTAACCCTCTCTTATCCAAACCATTTATCCTGGCCCTGATGGTTTCCCCTTCCCCCACACCGCCATCCTCCCCCTTTGTAATAGTACCCCTGCCTCCAGAGGCTCTCTGTGGGTCCCCTTTAGCTAGGGCCCCATCCTTGGTACTGACCCCCATGCTGAAGGGGGGCTCCTCTCCCACCTCCTTGTCTTCCAGTTTCTCTCCAATTATGCTCTCCTCCCTCATGTGTGGAATATGTTGCATCTCCCCATTTGCTTAACATATATGTTTCCCCTTCTCCCTCTGGGACTATTTCTATCCTTTCCATAGCCGGTCTGTGATGCCCTATGGGTATCCGACTCCTTCCCCCTGCCTCTGTATAAGTTTCCTCATTTGCACCAACCCCTTCCTCCCCCTCTAGGTTGCTTAGTAGCTCAAATTTATTGTGACACTCTGTCAGCCCCCATCAAGTAACCCGAGTTTCCCCTGACTGCATCTCTAAACTGCCCCTCTTCTTCCCCTCTTGCTCTGTTCACCTTAGGAGCTCCCTTCCCACAGTCTGCTGTTTTAGGCTTCCGCACAACAGCCCCTCTTGACTCTTCCCCCTCCACTCTCTTATTATGCATCTCTAACTCGGGCACTACCAACGCCAATGCCAGCGAGACAACATTCGGCATTGACAAATGCTTGTTAATATTAGGGTTGTGAAGGAATGGAATTTCAATATGGCAGCTGTTTGCTTTTATTTTGTTTGTTACTGTGTCCCCCGGAGCCATTTGTTCTAGGATAAGAGTGGCTTTACATGCATTTGTTGTGTGTTAGAACAACGAAGCAAAACTGAACTGTTCTAACATGGCACGAAGGAAAGTGAAACCATTCTTATCATGAAATGAGTGCCAACAGGCGACATATCAACACATTGTACAGAGTGCAACTGTTTTATATTTTAAAAAAGTACCTTTTATAAAGTAATGGACCTGCTTTTCTGTTGGGCAGACAACCATTGCCATAGCACTGTGGGAGATGCAATCTTGTATAAATTTATGGGTCCATTTGGAGGGCTGCTTATGGATATAAGTGTCACCTCGCATGCTCATAGGACCAGAGGACTGTGAACCGAAGGTGAGCAGTTCTGTGGTCCTAAGGACGCAACAGGTGACACTCTTAAATTCATAAGAGGTCCTCCAACCAGACCCATAAATGATTATAGATTGCTAATTTTATTAAATAAAAAAACAAAACTTTTTGTTTACTAAAGTTAGCGGCAGGAGTGGTCATCGAGAAGCCCGTCACAGTGCTCAGCGCATGAGGTACTCTTATGGCAGTAAGAGTACCTCACGTGCAACTGAAGGAAGCGCTGTAATTGGTCAAGGATGCTCCTGCGATCGATAATGTAAATAAAAGTGTCTCATTCACAAATAAATGGAGTGCTGTGATTGGTCAAGAATGTCACATGATGCTCCCTTAATCTATTAACATTTTTGTACGTAGTGATATGTGCTAGGTAATGAGGTTACCTTGGTAGGAAAATGAGATCAGGCACTTATCCATGAATTGAAGGATTTTGATACATGGTCATGTGAGGGGCTTCAGACAATCAGGTCATTGTCTTTTACTTTACCATTTATTTATACACAACCCACCCCCTGTGGTGTGTTATTGCTTTCCTATAGGACTCTTGCCATTGCAGCCCTCTCTACTAGATGGTGCTGTTTTACACAGCCTACATTTTTATGTTTGCTTGCTAAAGCAGCACAAACATCTTGGCGTTACTATGGGAGAGGGGCTTTGGGAAGGCAAAAAAGAGTTCTGAGGCATCCACTACATAAGACATTTTCTGTATTTCATCTGATTTGGCTGCAATATATGTCATTTCATGTCAGTAAAGGAGCTTGCAAGACTGTCGTGTACTAATATTGTTTGGTATACAACAAAGGAATGAGTTTTATTTCCAGTGCAAGAATGCCGTTTGGTCATGCCTGCCATTGTGCAGATGCATTGCTTTTTTGGTTGATGACGGAAGCCAACAATCAGTGTGTCCTGGAAATTGGGCGGTGCATCAGGAGGTGGCTAGTCCCAACGCACCACTACATACAACAACACTTGCACTCTTTGAGCCAAAGGAAAAAAGGCAACATGAAGCAATTTTACAAAGTTCAAGACAGTTTGTTCATTACAACTGCAAGGACCCACTAGCCCCAGCACTTCGACTACAGTAAGTCTTCATTAGGGGCATTGCCGTTTTGGGCCTCTGCACACCTTTAGCCAGCATGAGGTGCAGCATTTACCCCCATCATCCTCACGTACAAGCCAAAAGTTGTCACCTGCCATGCTGACCTCATTGGTCTATCTGTCCTACTCGTTGGTCTATCCTCTGTCAGTGCCTGTGATTGCAACCCCAAATGACCAATAGGATGCTTCAGTTTGCTACTGCACAAGCAGGATGTCTTGCTGTCCTGCAGTTCCTGCAAAGGGAGATTGGATGACTTACTTACCACACTGATACCTAAAATGTGTCATTTTTTTTATTCTTGAGTAAGGTTACCATAAACTGTATCAGTACTGCTGAAAAGTAAGGTTTCAAGGCAAACCTTTTCTTCAGGGTGTGCAGTTACTGTCTCTGCGGATGCCTTGTACTCATTTTTTGGGGGGAAGTGTACAGTCTGATATTCAAAAGTGGCTGTTTTATCAGTGCAGAACATAGCACCATGCGTGAAATGGCACACGGCCATCAGGGAGGCATATTTATATAGGCAGCATGCCCTGCCCGGAGTGCACTGCCTGTATGAATATAAGGCCATGGTAATGCCACACAAAATGCATTTGTATGGTGGACCACTACTCTCTGCTGGCAAAAGACACCCAGGAGCAAAGGGATATAGTGCTTTCCAAACAGGATTGCGCCTTTACTCCAGGGTGCCATTTTCTTTTTTTGTTCTTTTTATTCTCCTACAACAGGTCTCCCCTTACTGTGTGCCACCCTTACCTGAGCCCGGAGTCTTTCGGGGTGTTGTAGTGACAATACGCGCTCCGGCAGATCCCCTGAGCCAGGCCCAGAGGCTTCATCCTGGGTGGCCCCTGTTTTGTTTTGTTTTTTCTTCCATTTTCTCCCCATGAATACTTGCTAATCTGAGACCCCTGAAAGCGGTGGCATATGCGCGTGGAGGTGCACATGCGCACCACAGCTCCAGTGCCAGGTCTCTTCCGCCCTCCTTTGGTCTAGCGCCAGCAGTCCCTGGAGCGGCGTTGCCACTCCGGCTTCCACCAGGGGCGGCCAAGCTCAGAGAAGCTGCAGAACTCCCTCCTGAGGTGGAAAGCTGCCCCCCCCCGGCAGCCTACTTACATCCTTTCCCTCCCCCCCGTCAACCTCCGACAACCCTGGCTTGCTGCCGAAACCCTGGTTGCCAGTGTGGTGCGAGGTGTGGTATCCAGCACCTCAACCCTCAGTGCCACCAAGCCAGGCCAGAGTGCCATTTTCAAAGGACAGTATCCAAATGATAACATACTGTACGACATGCAAGTCACTAAGGGGCCATTTGCATGCCATTGTGATGTCAGCAAGCCTCAAGGCTGGTCAAACCTCAGTCAGGTACAGACTTGCAATCATAGGAAATAATCTCCCCCCACTCCCACATCCAAACTACCTCTTTCAGCTTCTAATCTGTGAAGACCCTGTTAAAGAAATCTTTCAAAGCCCCTTTTACATGTCACAGACAGTTACCCTCAAGATAGCCACTAGTCTTTCCCCAGGGGCCTCTGTAACTGGAGTAGAGCATTCTGTCCAGGAATATGATACTGCCTCTAATATACTGTAGCTGTACATTTTCTTTGTGTCTACGTTAGGCAAATGCCACAGTGCTGTATCTTTCTTATTTTGCCCCTTTGGGACCCTGTTTATAGACCCCTTTGTACCTGCTGTGGGTATTTACTGTTTATAATCCATTTTACATTGCCCCTGTATATAACTCACCTCTTTATTTATTGTTTATTGTTCCCCCTGTATTGTTTTGTATTTTCATTGATAATCCCTGTTCCCACTTCCCCCCAGGTCGCAACTGGAAACAAGGCTGTTTGGACTCTGTTTACTTAGCTGGTAAAAAATATTTCAAATAATAATAAATAATTACGTGACCATTAGCAGCACAGTGCAATGCCTCCATACACAAATACGTGGAGTCGAGCCTTTGCCCCCCCTTACCCGATTCCTATACACATACATTGCTATCCCTGGCTGTCCAGTGGTATAGCACTCCTACCCAAGCAAAGACAAAATATGTATATTATCCCTCGACTGCCTAGTGGTGCCCCCTCTTCTCGCCCCAATCCCAGATGTAATATAATATGTCCTCCTCCGGCCCACCCACTCAGCACACACCACCCCTGTCCAGCACCAGACCCACCCGAACACACCCGCTCTCGTCGGCATGCAGAGCTGAGGACGGTGGCCAGCACAGGTCTTCACTCACCACCTCAGCCAGCCACCATCTGAAGGACAGGGACCAAGCACACGCATACTGTAGAAACAGCTGTTAAATCTAATTTCTGATCCGAAAGTATGTGTCGTACCTGTGCTACTACTTAGATTAGCAAGGTGCCACAAGGTCTCGCTCTCTGAACAGATCCGTGAGAACTGAGGCAATGCTAATGTTTACTCAGCTGCTCTGAACACCACCTCTTGAATCCAGCAGATACAGTTACTAAATATACTGATAACATTATCACAAAACACACCGATAAGATGATTCGAGTACTGTAGAGTACAATTTTTTTTACATTATTTACCAACAGTGATGTAACATGCCATTTTCAGTGGTGATCCTGCCTTTACTGAATTTGAAAGATGGGGGAACTGAAGCACTGGGAGATCAAGTGACTTGCTCAAGGTCACACAGTGTCCTATGGCTGTGGTGGGATCTGAACCTTTGCTCTCCTGTGTCACAGTTCAAATGCTGTAACCACTAGATTAAATCACCTTCCCAAACTTCACTTTGGTATAGTGCCTTTCAAGCAAAAAGTACATTAAAGTGCTTTACAAAGCAACAGGATAGTGCACTGAATGTATTCAGGCAAAGAATGTAACTAATGGCCACCATGATGGATCAGTGGCAGTGCATTACGCAGCTTTGCGAATGACCCGGGTTCAGGAATGGACTTGGTGCATCGAATCGGGGTAAGGCCTAGCATAGACAGCTGCTGTGCAGCAGAGAGTCTCAGTGTGGGAGGGCTGGTGGAGGGTTTGGCCACCTCAGAGACTGCTGAGGCTGGGCCAGAGAACTTGGTCCTGTTGTAGTGGGATGCTGTACATGATAAGATCAACATAGGCATTGCCCACACCAGCGAGGGAGAGAACCATGTGAGAAAAATCCGGCTGCAATCTATATGACTCCTGGCTTCCTCAACCTGATGAGGCTATAGCCCTGTGAGCATGATATATCACTGCAGGACGGACAGCCAGCCAGCCAGGAAATTTTATAAACACATATATATATAATATATATATTATATATATATATATATATATATACACACACACATAATATATCTATCAAAAGGAAAAATAAAGAAAGCAAACAATAAGCCCTCTGCAACATCCCAAACACAGCCCTGTCCAAATGCATCAGGAAATATTGGTCAGGACAGCAGGGTAACTACCTTCTCTTTTCAGAGGGTGCCATCTGCCTTTCCACTTACTGCTGGACAAGAGGTGGCCAGGAAGGAACGGAATTTGCCTGCATATGTCACCTTTCATGTACACTGGTTATCCCAAAGCGCTTTACAAGCCATGAACACTTTCAGTAGCCATTAGGCATACACAGGGAGAGTGCGTGAAGAGAAAGTAAAAGAGAGGAGGCTACGCACATACAGAGTAAGTGAAGAGAAAAAGAGACGGAAGGCTAAGTGAAGTGACACAGAAGGGAGGCTAAACAATGGCTGGTTAAGGGACTGGGCATGGGGATTGGCACCAGACTCATCAGGAATACTATGCTATTAAAACATGCTGGGCATGGGGGGAAGGGGAGAGGAGGGAGCACTAGACTCCTAGGAAAGCTATTAAAACATACTGGGCATGGGGGGGAGGGGAGGGAGCACTAGACTCCTAGGGAAAGCTATTAAAACATACTGGGCATGGGGATCCAGGAAGGGGGCTCAAGACTCCTAGGGAAAATATTAACATCTACTGGGCATGCATTAGACAACTAGACAGTTCTATTAAAATTTACTGAGAATGGGGATGGGGTACACTAGACTACAACGAATTCTGTTGCATCATACTGGGCATGGGGATTGGGGGGGGTTCCTAAATGAGTGTTTATTTTCTTCCAGCACCAGTACTACCGGGGGGGGGGCAGACTGCACTACTATGTACTGTGTTACGGCACTAGTTATTTTCTTATAGGGCTGGGTGGCATCAGTGCTTGTGTACACCTGTGTTATTGCAGCTGGAACCATGCTAGTGCTGGCGCTAACTGTTCCAATATCCTGACTGTGATGTCTATGCTGTGACTGCACTGTTCACGCACGTACAGCATGCCTGCTGAGTTTTCATATTAATTTTGCACAGCATAGTTCCCCGTGACAAAAGACCCTAGCCACATTGCCAGCATGATGCGTTGCAAAGAGTGCGTGGAACGCGAACAATAAAGATAGTGGAGACTTCTACGACAAAACAGCTCCTGTACTTCACACCTTCTGATCTCAAAGCTTGATATATAAGCCGAAAACTGCCTAGTCCTACTGATTCTCTCCAATGCACTGGCGCTGTCATTTCATTGAAAGGTTTCGTAGTTGTGCCTGTGGAATTTAAAGACCTTGCCCTCCCTCCTATCTGTAGCATTGCTGCCAGCGTGCAAGTGAGCTGCAGTGGATTCCCAATTAATGCAAGTCCTGCTAAGTCACTCCGAGAAGCAGTTGGGAACTTTGATCGTGGCAGGTTTGTACTGCCCATGCTGTTGTGTTTTTTTTGTTTTGTTTTTTTATTATTATTATATAACTCAGAGTTACTAAAGCATGAATACAGACAGTAGCCATAAAGTCAGGTAATCACATAACCCAAGCCTAGTATGGCTCATAAACAGTAATATAACATCCAAGAAGCTGTATAATAATATTTTTATAACATCATTGAGTAGCCAACAGTTGTCAGATACTGTTTTAAGAGTGGATCTTCTCAGTGGTTTCAGGAAGCGCAAGGACTATGAGTAAATGTCTAATAAAAGTCCTGCTCTAGTAAATGAAATCAAGAGAGGTCTGCTGAGACATAAGTGGCCCATGGTCACCAGAAGTTCAGGAAAGCCTCTCCTCCGAGGTCAGCCATGATTTTTTTTTCCCCCCATGCCCCTAATTTCTTGCAGCTTTCTTTTCCAGGATGTAATCTGAGGAGTCACGTAAATGCCCAAGCTGTTTAAACCAATGGAGTCACCCATTCTCGTCTGCTGTGTTTGCATTCCAAGACCCTCTTTGTGACCAAGATGGCATGTTATGACCACAATCTGTAGGCGCCAACCCTTTGGCGCATAAAAGCAAGCTGGATTTCCACTCGGACTCATTCATTGTTTGAAAGGAAGGGCTAGTGGGATGCTGGGGTGCATAGGAAGGGGTATCACCAACAGAAAGAGGAAGGTGGTGCTGCCCCTATATAAATCACTGGTAATACCCCACCTTGAGTACTGTGTCCAGTTCTGGAGACACCATGTCAGGAAGGACATAGAGTGGTGGCCGTCCAGAGGAGTGCTACTAAATAGATGCAGGGTCTGTTTTTCTTTTCTGTAAGAACTATTGGGCCTTGGAATAGACTTCCATCTGATGTAGTAACAAGTAATACTAAAAAGATTTTTAAACATCGTCTCGACATGCTAATTATGTCTGGGTATGACTTAACATTCTACTCTATGGCCTAGCATAGGAGCATTATGGGCTTTAGCCTACTAGCTCTTTCTTCTAACCTTAGTATGAACCTTAGTATAAAAGCCATATGAGGAGAGACTAAAGGAGCTAAAGCATACCCTGGAGGAGACAAGGGAGAGAGGGGCTATGATAGAAACTTTTAAATACCTCACAGGGGTAATTAAAGTACAGGAAGGATGTATTTTTCACAGCAGAAAGTGCTGTAGAACAAGGGGGCATGCTATGAAGCTGGAGGGGGGTAGATTCAGGAGGGATGTATGTGTAACCCCTAGATGGCGCTATCCCAGGGGCTACTACCCCTGCCTGATTTGCCACTAACAGGTTGAGGGGCCTGGATTCAATGGCGGGTGCCTCCACCCAGAGGTCAGGGTTTGCAATAGTTAAACTAACTTGGTCACAGCCTCTGGGACACTGCAACCCTTTCTTCCCACTAGTGGCCCACACAATATATCAGAATTACCTTCACAGTATACACTTACCCCCAGGTCTGGTTCCGCACTGGGACCTCCTGTGAAATGAGATACAGTGCAACAATCACAGTACAGTACTTTAACATAGACAAATACCTCAGGCAGTATAAGTTTGCTGAAACAAGCAGCTCTGATTTATTTAGGGGGATATAACAAGGACAGGGGGAAATCAGGTTAATCAGCTTATCACTCTAATAATCTACCTATGGCTCTGTGCACAGGCCTATCCCTATCAGTTACTGTCCCTGGGTACCCAAGCCCTAGTGGCTAGTCCAAACCGTGGCAGCTGGTAGGGGCCCTTTCACACAGAGAAAAGGAGAATTAAACAGTCAGCAGTACAGTAATTCCATTTGGATTTAATGTGGCAATTCAACAGGGAGCAACCTGAATTAGTACTCACGACCTCCAAATAAGATAGGGTCCTTCAATGTCAGCAGGGCTCACTTGAGGTACACAAACCTCTTCACACATCCATATAAAAGAAAGCACTATACCAGGCAGGCTGCATCTGTATCCCGATCGCAATTACTGCACAATACCCGGAGAACACACAGCAGATTCAGTTCCTGACAGACCGAGTGCAATTTTCAGCAATTCTTCCAGTCTTCTACAGGGTGAGCCTGGTTTCTACTCTTCAGAGATCCTTTGATTCTTTCACAGGACAGATTCAGTCCTAACAAGCTGTTACACAAGCTGCAGACCGAACTCTGGGCCTTACACACGTTTTTGACTAAACTGCACATTGAAAAAGCACAGGGCTCCTTCCTTCTTCACTGCCAAAGCTCAACTGAAACTCCAACCGACAAAAACTGGCACTTCCTTTGAGTTCCTCCCAGTTCTTGACTGGATTGGCTGTCACTCACAATAGACTGCTGCTGTTGGTCCAAAAAGGCACTGAAGTCTAAACTACATCTCCCAGAGTCACTGCCCATACAATCCTCTTGTGGCTGGCTCAGATTATGAGTCCAAGTTCTGATTCGTCCAAGGCACCATTTTAGAGCTAGCTTACCCCACACTGATTGGTCCAGTTCAGCAGTTCAAAACCAGAATGGGGAACTAGGCAGACACTGCTCTGACTGCAAAAGAAATCAGGTTAGACAAACTGTAATTTCATTATTACTGTAAATGATTTCTGGCAAACAGTTACATCTTTCAGATAGGTTCCTTTGCACTCCTAGTGACTGCAAAATGAAGTGAATTGGCAGCAGCTTGAGTGGTACTCAATCAAAGAAACACACAGTCCCCTATACAACTAATTATGTCTGCAAGCAGACAGCTCTTAAAGAGACAGTACCAGAGGTTCTAAAACACTCACTGATAAATGGCTTAAATGCCAAACACCATTCAGGCTTGGAGCATTCAAGCAAGCTCCTGAAGTCTTTTGGAACCCCCATTTGCAGGGGGTTACACCCTTCCTGGTCTGGGAAAGCTTGGACGTCCGGCGCAAGCAAGTACCTATAAGTTTCAACTGCAACCATATACATTTGCATTAGGTCGCATATGTAATCATCAGTCAATATATCATTTTACCAAGAACACATTTCTGAAACATTGCAGTCACGTCACTCTTTACACAGTATTACATACACATTGTACCATAACTCGTTATTACCTCTTGTACATGAAACTGAAGAGAGGAGGCCTTCCCTATCAGTTACCTTGGGGCTGGATGGGGCAAGGGCACCATACTTAGAGGGCAACACAAGTAACTTGGAGTTAGCACTGATGCTCAGTTTGGGCAATGAGCTCGGGACACATACACTCCTTTATGGACAACATTGAGAGGCAAGTCCACAGGCCTCCCAAGTGAATCATAACTGAGGAGCACCACAGGCTTTACAGCTCGACCAGTCTTTCTAGGGGGAACTGTTACAGTCTCTGCACTCTGAGCCTCATTTTCAGCATTGTCCTCACTTGTCAGGGGAGTCTCCATGGGGGTAGAGAGGCTAGAACTTGGGGCCTTCAGCTCCAGGAGTTACAGTTTCTGAGTCCACAACATTTGGCTCGCATGGAGAGCATTCGGACACTGGCAGTGGACTGTCAGGGCACTCAAAATACTCTTCTTGCTCGGTGTATCACCAGTCTGCCCCAATCTATCATTTTCCTCCCTGAAAGCTCAAACAGTTCAACCATGCACAATGATTCCATTTCATCTGATCTGATGCTTTGCACTTCACTTTCTGGGAGCATTGGCTCCAGGGATGAAGCTGGGGCTTAGACAGTCCAGAAGGCCCAGCTTTGTCTCCAGTATTGACTAGGGATTGCCCCAAACAATTGACTCAGTTCTGTAAGAAGGATAGTATTCAAAGTCACTCTCACTTTCTTCCGATATGGACTGACAGTCATGCTCAACTGGGACTTGTGGAGGGAACACTTTAACTTTGCTTCTGTAGGTGCAGACTTTCTGATCTTTTCTTAGCAGCAGCTCTAGTCACTGGTCCAGAGGGGCATCTTCTAGGGCTCAGACTCAATTAAGATTTGTCCAATGGGCAGTAAATGATTTCTATGCATTGTTTTTACATCTTTTGAATTATTCTCAGGCCTTACTTTGTACACTGGCAGATCATCTAGTTTGCTCACTACATATGAGGGAGATGGTGCCATCTGTCAGCAATCTTGTGCTTGCCATGCAATCCCAGATTTCTTAGCAATACCGATCTCCTCCTGGAGTTCCTGTGCTTTCACCTTTTATCATACCTTTCTTTGTTGGTCAGATTTTTTGGCAGCCATGGTTTGAGCCAGTTAGGTACGCATGAGTTAGCTGGGCCTTTAACTTTTGCACATACTGTAAATAGTTGTCAGCTTGAACCCCATCAGGAGAGACCCCAAAACACACATCTACTGGTAGTCGAGCTTTCTTCCAAACATCAGGCGGTAGGGGAGAATCCAGTGGCATCACTTTTGGTGCAGTTATAAGCATGTACCAGGGTGCTAATTTGTTGGCTCCATCTAGGCTTGTCCTTTAGGTGCAGGGTGCCAGCATATCTAGCAAAGTGCGGTTGAAACGCTCAGGCTGTGGGTCCCTGGGGTGTAAGGAGTGGTTCTGGACTTCACGACCCCACAGAGAAAGCATCTCTTTGATCAGACGACTCTCAAAGTCTCTCCTTGATCAGAATGGATCTTTGTGGAGCCCCATAGTGAACAAAAGTTTTCTACAAGTACTTTGGCCACAGTGGATGCTTTCTGGTCTTTGGTGGGGAAAGCGGTCATATCTCGTGAAATGGTCAGTGACCACCAGCACATTACTGATATTTCTTTGATCTGACTCCAAACTTAGAAAATCAATACAGACCAGCTCCATGGGTGCACTGGTGGTGATGTTAACAAGGGGCAGCCCTCTGGGGCAAAAGCTTTCTCTGTAAGCAGCGACTACAAGTTCGAATGTGTTGCTCCACATCAGCCCCATCTTAGGCCAATAGAATCTGGATCTCACCAAGTCAAGTGTTCTGTCTATACCAAGGTGCCCCATGTGGTTGTGCAAGGACCTCAGTACTGAGTCTCGAAGGCAGTGGGCAGCACTAGTTGTTGTTTGTCTACTTGTCCCCTCTGTCTACTGTTTCTCTGTATAACAGTTTATTGATCAGTTTCAACTTAGGACCTTCTTTGTATAACAGTGCAGTTCTCAAATCAGTGGAGTAATTTGGACACATCTTTCCTGCATAGAGGGCTTCTAAAGCTGCTTTGATCATGGGATCGCGGATTGAGCCCACGAATACTGTCATTGTCCAGCTGAGGCAGTGCACCAATGTCTATTGCAGAAAGTGGCATAGCTAGCAGGTATGCAATTCTCAGAGGCTCCAAGCAATCCACCATGCCAGTCCACTGCGTCCGTGGACATTTGTTCCTCCCTGTCAAACTTCCGCAGAGTGCCCGAATGTCAGGTTCTGCCAATCGGACCCAATCATTCTGGGGAACAGGCCTCGGGAGAGAGCATCAGCATCTATGTGGTTCAAACCTGCTCGTATTCGAGAGCATAGTCATATGTAGATAATGCAGAAAGCCACCTATGGCCAGTGGCATCCAACTTAGCTGAGGTCTGCACATAGGTCAAAGGATTATTGTCGTTTTACTAGTATTTTAGCCCCATACAAGTACTCATGGAATTGGTCAACAATAGCCCACTTCAAAGCTAGGAACTCTAACTTATGTACAGGATAGTTCTTTTCGGATGGGGTCAGGCTTCTACTGGCAAAGGCCACTGGTCTCAGGCCATTCTCTGCTCTTAATTTTAACCCACAGCCCCAACCCTTGCAAGCTAGCATCAGTGTGCAGGGCGTAAGGTTTTCTTGGATCAGCATAGGCCAGCACTGGAGCATGGGTAAGTTGATATATGATCTCATGAAAAGCAGTCTCACAATCAGGAGTCCAGCGGGCCCTAAATACTTCACTTGGATGAAAAATACACTTTTCAGTCTTGAGGGACGCTGACTTTTGGTATTTTTGTGGGTTGGGGGATACCTTGAGTAAGGTTAAGTAAAGGCTGATCACTCTTGAATAGTCCTTGATGAAGTACCGATAATAACCACAGAATCCCAGGAATCTTTTGCAGTTCTTTAGATTTTTGGGCTGTGGCCAGGTGGTCAGGCCTCAACTTTACTTGGGTCGGTCTCTATTCTCGGTGGATACTATGTGTCCCACATACTTTACTGATGTTTGAAAGAATTGACACTTATCAATGGACAGTTTAATGCCAAAGTCCTCCAGTCGGTCCAATACCTTAAATAATCTGCTCATGTTCCTCCAGTGAG
This sequence comes from Neoceratodus forsteri, assembly GCA_016271365.2. Lineage (NCBI taxonomy): Eukaryota > Metazoa > Chordata > Ceratodontiformes > Ceratodontidae > Neoceratodus > Neoceratodus forsteri. Next base: position 105,287,656 of record JADMNL010000028.1, read on the forward strand.
CTGCCAAACACAATAACATCATCTAGGTATACCAGGCACTCTAGTAAGTTCATGTCCCCACTGCACGCTCCATCAATCGTTGAAAGTGGCTGGGGCACCTGAAACTCTTGAGGCATCCTCATGAATTATAGAAGCCAAGCGGACAGATAAAGGCTGGTTTTTCACGGTCCTCTGGGGCCATCGGGATCTGATAGTACCCACTACGGAGATCCAGCACAGAGAACCACTTGCTCCCGCTTAGGCAGTCCAAAGTATCCTGAATGGGGCATTGTGTACTGATCAGGATAGTCCGTCGGTTTAAGGTGTATAATCCACACACATCCTTACTGTTCCATTCTTTTCCTCACTACCACAATGGGGAAGCATAAGGGCTTCTGGATTCTTGTATTACACCAGCAGCTAACATCTCTTGCAGATGCCGTCTCACATCATCTATGTCAGCAGGTGCCAGGCGTCGAGACCTCTCACGAAATGGTCTTTCGTCATGCAGCCGGATATTGTGCTCAGCCCTGCACGCATCCTACATCCCATTCTTTAAAGAAAACACCTGGTCTCTCTGGGCAAGCTTCTCACTGATCTTCACTTTCCATTCAGCTGGCAGCGGGAGTCGCCGAATCAAAACAAGTCAGGCGTTACTCTGTCATTCTTCCTTGAACTCTTGCTGTGGTAGCACTGCAGTGTCTGCACAATGCACATTAGCCAGGATGCAACCTCTGTTTACCGAATGTCTCTTTCAGACACATTATGAACTTGGACCATTACCCTTGTGACATAAGCATGGGCTCTAGCGGGCAAAATACTAGGCTTGACCAGCAGTCCCTCTGGCAATTTTCCATCGCCTGGTGCATCCAACATTAATATTTTATTCTTAACATCCTTTCTGATACGGACCTCTCCTGTAAGGTACACTGGGCATTTGCGCCAGGATCAGAGACTCAGGATCCTTCTTCCATACAATTCGACCGGTTCCTCTGGTTCTGTTTTTTCAGCATCTCTGTGCCTCATAGGCCTTCTTAATTAAAGCCGGAACTCTTAAAGCTCTACTAGTCTTTGACCCTGTTTTTCATAACACAACTGTGCCAGCCTTCCGAACATATGAGCATTTGTTCCAATCAACAAAGGACACCATCATACAGTCCAGTGGGGGACACACTAAGGCTAGGGTCTCTACTTGTTCGCCACTCCAGCCACGGAGGTGGGGAAAGACAGCCAAATTGGATATACCCGAATAGGGATAGCCTTCTCACTTAACCCCATACATGCAGTCCTTCTAATGGTTGTAAGGGCACGCCTGACAAATGCTTCTGATACCAATCTTGGAACATAATTGTCACTTGGAGCCACTGTCTAATATAGCTCTTGTAGACACCGCTCACCTTTACAGTGGTCTCCATGGAGGGACCCACTATTCTGGACCAGTCTGGAGAGGCGGTAGTGGGGGCCTGGGCAACTGACCTTGCCACAAAAGGACGTGAATTAGCATTTTTGGTGCCCTCACTGGGATCATGTCGTGCACTTCTTAACCACTGATTTCTTCTCCGAAGCTCTCCTTGTAGCCTATATGCAACTTTGTCAGTGTCTTTTGGGGACTGGCATTCCCTTTTCATGTGCCCATCTTTCCCACAATTATAGCAAAACATACTTTCTGGAGTTTGAGCTGGCCGAGGCGCCACACTGGGAGCCAGGGCGGGGTATTACTAACTGGAAACCTTGGTGCCATCTCTGTCTGCGGCGTGATAAGCATTTGGAGACATCTCGTCAGTTTCTCCACTTCCATGGTCAAGGAATCGAGTTCGGAGCTGTTATCAGCAGGAGATACATGGGTGGGTACCCCACCCCCATAGCAGATGCAGTCGGATATAGGTCAGGGCCGTACTTGCAGGCGTGGCCTTCATAAAGGGACTGTTTTTGAATTCCGATCTCTCTCAACAGTTCGCCCCATTGTGACATATCTTTTTCCTTGTCAGAGCACTCATTGACTGCCAACCTCTGCCCCTGAACTTCACTTGATGGGTCACCCTCAGTCACTCGGGTCGTAGCCGCAGCTATTGGTGCAGGTCCCTCCCGAGGTCGTCTTTTCTCAACCCTCGAATTTCTCTCATTAACTCATCATAGAGGGTGGGATTCCAGTCGATCTGCCAGGCGTAACTGAAGCAACAGCAGTTCTGAGAAGGGGCAGACTTAAGGATCCTGTCCAGCCTGGTTCGGTCCAGTTCAATCGCTGGCAAACTACCTTTTCTGAGGCATTCTTGCAACAATTTTTCCAGCCGAGATACATACACAGACAACAACTCCCTTGGTACTGTTGTGCATCTCTTACTCTCCACCATAGGTCCTCATCAGAATCTGGGCTCCCATACACATTCTCCAAGGCCTCAAGATAGGCCTGTGCAGTCGCTTCAGGGTTACTGGCCCGTTTAGCACGGATGGTAGCGGGGCAGGACCTCGGAGGCTCTCACTAACCCTCTTTCTTCCACCTTCCAGCATTGCCATTCTAGCACTTGGGGCAACATAGTCTATCCAGGTCTCCCAGTCATCCTCCCCTTGGGGGTGGGGAGGGTGCCAGAGAAGATCCTCAACCTTCGTAAGAGTCGTGACTAATGGCAGGTGCAGAAATAGGAGTCTGCATTGGTTCAGCCACCATTACGGGCACTGGAGCAGGAGAGGGTGTTGGGGAGGAACACCCCAGGTGGCAAGAATAGTTTCTTCAAGTCCTCCACAGTTTTCCCCCTCCCAGCAACCATTCAGCAAATTTCTCCTCAAAAGTTTCAGATAGTGGTGGGGCTGATTCCCCGGTCTTTACTGTCCTTAGTTATCACTCTCAAGCAGTGAGGGCTCCCTCTGGGGTAATGGTCTGTGGCACTTTGGAGCTATCTATGGGATCCTTAAACTCTACTAGGGCCAGGAAAGTGTGGGTGAGCAGATTAGCATGCCGACCCACCACCACAGGGTTTTGTAAACCTTCCACCTTGGAAAGTACTCCCTGCACAGTGTCCGTATTGATACCCAGGGGGATGTCCAGGATAAGCATAGCATTTTGGGGGTCGATCTCCTCCCCAGTACACCACTCCACCAGCCGGTGCACAGCCACTTCTGTCGGGGTACCCATTTTTTTCTTAACAGTGGTTCGTAATATGGCCACTAGAGGACACACAATCCCAGCGGTGAGCCTCCAAGATGTAACCCCTAGATGGCGCTATCCCAGGGGCTACTACCCCTGCCTGATTTGCCACTAACAGGTTGAGGGGCCTGGATTCAATGGCGGTGCCTCCACCCAGAGGTCAGGGTTTGCAATAGTTAAACTAACTTGGTCACAGCCCTCTGGGACACTGCAACCCCTTTCTTCCCACTAGTGGCCCACACAATATATCAGAATTACCTTCACAGTATACACTTACCCCAGGTCTGGTTCCGCACTGGGACCTCCTGTGAAATGAGATACAGTGCAACAATCACAGTACAGTACTTTAACATAGACAAATACCTCAGGCAGTATAAGTTTGCTGAAACAAGCAGCTCTGATTTATTTAGGGGATATAACAAGGACAGGGGAAATCAGGTTAATCAGCTTATCACTCTAATAATCTACCTATGGCTCTGTGCACAGGCCTATCCCTATCAGTTACTGTCCCTGGGCACCCAAGCCCTAGTGGCTAGTCCAAACCGTGGCAGCTGGTAGGGGCCCTTTCACAGAGAAAAAGGAGAATTAAACAGTCAGCAGTACAGTAATTCCATTTGGATTTAATGTGGCAATTCAACAGGGAGCAACCCTGAATTAGTACTCACGACCTCCAAATAAGATAGGGTCCTTCAATGTCAGCAGGGCTCACTTGAGGTACACAAACCTCTTCACACATCCATATAAAAGAAAGCACTACCAGGCAGGCTGCATCTGTATCCCGATCGCAATTACTGCACAATACCGGGAGAACACACAGCAGATTCAGTTCCTGACAGACCGAGTGCAATTTTCAGCAATTCTTCCAGTCTTCTACAGGGTGAGCCTGGTTTCTACTCTTCAGAGATCCTTTGATTCTTTTCACAGGACAGATTCAGTCCTAACAAGCTGTTACACAAGCTGCAGACCGAACTCTGGGCCTTACACACGTTTTTGACTAAAACTGCACATTGAAAAGCACAGGGCTCCTTCCTTCTTCACTGCCAAAGCTCAACTGAAACTCCAACCGACAAAAACCGGGCACTTCCTTTGAGTTCCTCCCAGTTCTTGACTGGATTGGCTGTCACTCACAATAGACTGCTGCTGTTGGTCCAAAAGGCACTGAAGTCTAAACTACATCTCCCAGAGTCACTGCCCATACAATCCTCTTGTGGCTGGCTCAGATTATGAGTCCAAGTTCTGATTCGTCCAAGGCACCATTTTAGAGCTAGCTACCCCACACTGATTGGTCCAGTTCAGCAGTTCAAAACCAGAATGGGGAACTAGGCAGACACTGCTCTGACTGCAAAAGAAATCAGGTTAGACAAACTGTAATTTCATTATTACTGTAAATGATTTCTGGCAAACAGTTACATCTTTCAGATAGGTTCCTTTGCACTCCTAGTGACTGCAAAAATGAAGTGAATTGGCAGCAGCTTGAGTGGTACTCAATCAAAGAAACACACAGTCCCCCATAAACTAATTATGTCTGCAAGCAGACAGCTCTTAAAGAGACAGTACCAGAGGTTCTAAAAACACTCACTGATAAATGGCTTAAATGCCAAACACCATTCAGGCTTGGAGCATTCAAGCAAGCTCCTGGAAGTCTTTTGGGAACCCCCATTTGCAGGGGGGTTACATATGGAAGTACTTCTTCACAGAAAGGGTGGTGGATACCTGGTACAGCCTTCGAGTAGAGGTAGCGGGAGTGAAAACGTGGTGGGTTTCAAAAAAGCCTGGGACAGGCACAAGGGAATTGTAGGGGTAAGGAAGTGGGGGAAGAGATTGCACCATAGATCAGGTAGGGTCTGTACCAAAAAATGAAAGTAAAAAAAAAATGGAAACCTGGGTGCTCCCAGTTGACCCTTATCTTCCATCACATTCTATGTTTCTGTGTGGCACCATAACACTCTACCTCTGTGGGGCTTATGTGAGACAGTTTGTCACAGGTGAAATGTGAAGTGTTTCACGACATATAGTACACCTGTGTACTACGGGCTAACTGCATAATCTTTCCATGCTATAAAAGTGCAGACCTACAGCTAACTTTTTTTTCTTTTGTTATTAATTTTAAGGTCCCAGACACAGTTTGGAAGGATTTGTCCTGGGAAGCATCTTCCTATCTGATGCGTCCCAGTCCTGGTGGAAATGGTCATGAAAAAGTCTAAGGGCTGCCATTTGGGAGACGCATGCAGCATGTATGGGGATACAGTCAGCTGTTCAGCCATCTGAAAATTCTACACTTTAGAAGAAGACACATTTTGCATGTATAGTGCTTTTCATATACACTGTATCTGAAAGCGCTTTACAAACAACACAAGCAATGAGAGACTGGTAGTGAAGTAACTGTAAACGTGTAGTGACAGACATTTTGCTCATCAGTGCCCACACGCAGCCATGGACGGTTGCCTGAACCAGGTTTATGGGAAGGCAAATACTGGCCAGGACACAGGAGAAAACACCTTACTCATACAAAAAGTGACTTGTTTTATTTACTTACGCGTGGATACCCCCCCCCCCAGGACAGCACCACAGACAGGCCGAAGGGACCACAGATGGAACACCTAACAGTGAAGCACCCAACCCCCCACTTCCTGCACTGGAGTGACCATGTTTGGAGTACGAACTCAAGTTCCGGTGTGGGATTGGAACCCATGACCTTCTGGCCCAAGATAGATGTGCTACCAACTAGGTCACGCTGACACCTTTGTGTTGTCTCTGAACAAGATGGGTTTTAATTTCAAAGTGGGTACCATAGATATTCCCCAGTAATCTTTTCTCATAACTAGAAGATGAATGCAACCCCTACAGTAACTAAACGCTGCAGCTAACTCTTGATATGAACATTCCTTCCTGTGTCCCTTTCAATGTACTTTCTTTTCCTTTTGTTTGCTGTAATAGTCCCCACTAGCTAGCCTCCTACTTGCTTGTTATTACTCCTCTCCTCTCATCTTACCACTCTCATTTCTAACAGCTGAACAATGGAGGCGCAGCAGCTGTGGGAGGTTCTGAAAAGCTGACGGCTGAACAATGAGACATTCCATGTGGAGCGTGTTGATTAGCATTCAGAAATCTAAGATGACTCACAGGTGATGGAAAATTATTTTAAATACCTTAAATCACCCTTTCTTTTTTCCTTTTTTTTTTTATATTTTATCTCCCCAGTAGTTGCTTCGCCTCCGGCTCAGCCCCTACACCAGTACACACTCCATCACACACCACCAGTTCCAACCCCATGAATTACCCCTCATGGTGGGGCCCTCCCAGAGGATGGTAACCTCCAGGGTACCCCCTACAGTGGCTATACCAGAGGCCAGTGACCAAGCCAGGAGGTCCTCAAGTATGTTTTTTTTTTCTCCCCAGTCCCAAAGGACAGCATCATACAAGGAAGTCCAAGGAAACATATACATGCAGATATGTGCTGCTGCTCTGGACCCCAGCCAACGTCCTCCCCTCAAACATGGCATGCCAGACTGTACTGCCACCCGTGGTAACCCCAGATGGCAGTATTGCACTGGGTACAGTAACCCTCCCTCCCTCCCTCCCCGGAGGAGGAGAGCATCCCTAGGACACTCAATCCTCCTCCCCCCAGCCAGTCCTCCAGTGACCAAGGCTCATTCCCAAACCCAAGTCGCTGGTGTCACGAGCAGTAGCTCTACCGCTGTGCTGCGATGGTGGGCCAGCCTTGTTTCTTATTTTCAGTGGTTTCCACTCTTCAGATGTGCCCCAGTTGTATTTACTTATTTATTTATAATATTTATGTATTTATTATTTTTAAATAATTAAATAGCCTCTGACAGTGCCAGCACATTGATACAGTGGTAGGGCTACCACTTGTGATGCTGGTGACCTGAGTTCAAAACCTAACCCAGGATATTAGGGGTCTGCTTCTGAGAGGAGGATGGAGTGTTCCACAGCATGCGCTCCTCTTTCAGGGAAGGGAGGCCTTCAGTCTTGACTGCAATACCGCCACCCGGGTGACCATGAGTGGCGGCACAGTTCGAGCAGGAGGGTGGGGGGACATTGATTGCGTCGAAGAGTGAGCACACCTAGCATATGTGCATGCTCGCTGATGTCTTGCACGCCAGCGGCTCTGCTGACCGATTGGCTCTCAAGCCCCACATACTGGATGGGCCCGATGGGGAAAGAACAAACCCTACTTGCCCCCTGCCCCACCTGGACAGAACCCACCACTGGTGCATGAGTCGTGCCCTGGACTTCCTAGAGTTGAGGTAAGCACCAAAGAAAGGAAGGATAGGGTGGGGAGCATCTTGGTTAAGAAGAAACATGGAAACATAGACAATTACCAACAGGAGAAGGCCTTGCGGTCTATCCAGTCTGCCCTCTAAAATTGTATTTGCCCCACCCAGGGGTCCATGACCAACCTCTCCCCCACCCCTTGCTTTCCCTGTTCTCTTGCCCAGCCTTATGTGCCTATCCCACCTCCTCTTATAGCTCACCACTGTTTTTGAACGTACCACTTTTTCAGGTAGCTTGTTCCATCCCTCCATCACACTCTGCCCAGGCGAAGTCCCTTTGAAAATGCACCTGGCTGTAAGGCGAATGCAGGGCATCGAAAATCTGGCCCCTGGTGCTCCCAGAATTGGAACTATTGTGGCCCTGAGTCAAACAGTATGTTCCATGCAAGCGATTCATAGAGGAAATGTCAGAAGCGTTGAGCATCTCCTGCTATACAAGCAGTGATCCTGCCGCCTTGCCACTGGCGCTCCTTTTAGTCCCCAGTACTGACAGTTGTATCATTACTCCTTGGCACAGAGCCATGGGGGAAGCAACGAGGGCTCTTTGGAGGTATCCCTTCACCAACCCTTTAGTTCCCAGGGACCTCCTAGTCAGGTATAGTGCCTTCACTGTATCTGTTGGAGACATATCTCACCCCTCTCATGGACTTAAGGTTCTTCAGACCTGATCTGGCATTCAGGATTTGACCAGCAAGTATTCTCCTGGTATGGATTCTAGAGGTTTTGGTGCATTCAAGAGGAACGTCTTTACCTCCGCTAGATCAGTTCCAACTCCTTACATCAGGCCCACATGGTGGCATATCAGTGTCACCTATAGATGTAAGCACACAGTCTGCTCTCTGTGATGTCTCCTAGCGAGTTCATGTGGCAAGCCATGGAAATTTCCATCATGGGTCTGGAGACAGCTCAGCACCAGTAGAGGGCCTTGTACACCACCAATGAGGTGGCCTCAAGGGTCACTGGATCAGCCATCTGCATTGTTTGAAATGGTGTGTTTATTATTGACTGTAGGGTAAATCTGAGACCAGCCGCAGCAGCCCACATTTAAGGGCCATATTAAAGAACTGCATCTTGTCCTGTAGTTTGGAGGAGGGGTGATAATTGTGTGGCCTGCGTCCTCAGTTAGTTGATAACTGGAGGTGTGACTGAGTCACGTTTCTGATTGCAGATTGGTTTTGGCTTGATGGCAGGGCTAACCTGAAGGATCTGACTCAGGGATAAATTCACATGAGTGGGACAGAGCAGGACTGAATCATATGCCTTAAATGCATCTGTAGGTAGTCTGCAGTCCAAAAGAGACTCTGCAGGGGAGACACCAGACCTAGGTAAGGGAAATGGAAAAAATGGAATTTGCCATTTTTAAACACCAGGTAAGACTTGATTTATCATATTAAAAAAAATTGTTTGTACCACATTTACAACCACACTTGGTGACAAATTTGTGTAACCTCTCCCATTGTGCACCACCATTTTAGTGTAAAATACGCTGATTTGCACTCAATTTTGAAAAAAAAAAAAAATGAAAAAAAACTGATTTTATGAATTTGAAAAATGGATTTTCCCATTTTTGAAAACAGAAAATCAGTGGCCCTAACAACCACAAATCCACAAATGGATCTGCACCCGCAAAGAGGTGCCTCATGGGCCAGGGGGTTGCAGAGCTCCCACTCTGCAAATATGCAGAGCTTCACACGTCCCAGACCTGGCTGTGAGGCCCCCCCCCACCCCTGTACCCGATCCCTGGACACGCACACTGCTGCACTCCCAGCTCCGCCCGATCCCAGTGACCTAATTGGCAACATGTAGGGCCTGCGGAGAGTGCAGAGGCTACACAGCCTGAGGAGCTGCTGTAGTGCCTATGTTCCCCCATCTACTCAACAGTGGGACACTGTCTGGGACCCAATCATCCCCACACCAACAGCTCTCAGCTCTCTGTGTAGCCTGGGAGGCTGCGTACTCCACAGGTGTGGGCTAGACACACCAGTGTAGATTGTTGTCATCCCAGTGGAGATATAGCAGTCTGTGCAGGAGTGACACAAACCACCACATCCCCTGGCCCCAACAGTGCCGCCCCCGGTGCCACCCCCTGCCTCTACATGGGGCTCCACACATGCGGGGCATAGGGAGGAAGGGGATGTAGAGCCCTTCCTTTACTGCGTGGCATCAACGTGCACTGAGACGTGGCCAGGATATGTTCAATTCGAGTGTATCCTAGCCACATTTGTAGATCAAGCGCTTAATACTGTACATAGTTCTGTATCCTAGCACATTGCATGCTCCCTGTCTCCACTTCAGGTTTGCAAGGAAAGGTTCTGCTACTTGCTGCATGCAACTATGGCCTGCCAACCAATTACAGAACTAGCTGCCCTTATTTATACACAGCGAATGGCAGCACTGATCTTTACACATCCATAAGATGATGGGAGCGTGAACTGCACCATGATACAGAGCTATTAATTAAAGTCACCTTACATGTATCTTTCATTTTTATCCCCTGGCCACACAGCCTCACCCATCAGCCTCCTCTCCCCCAACCCCATCAATCCACCGTCTCTGGGACTTACCATGCAACCCTTGCAGTGCCCCACAGATTACCCAGTGTGGTGAAGCCTCCCAGGTGGCTCCTGTTCCCAGGAGGAGTTTAGCTCAGTTGCAGGACACTGCGCCAAGTAGGTGGGTGCAGAATCTGCGGGGTGAGGAAAGCATCATCCTGCCATCTGGAGAGTTTTCACGTTATTATTCTGAAGACCCCCTGGACACTCTGCGGGTCTGGTGGCTTGACAAGCATGACGCACTGATGTCTTCTGCCGGGAGCATCCCCTGGCCAGAACTGCTGTTCTAATCTGTTCCTGCACCTAGGAGGCAGTATAGTGCAGTGTTTTAGGGCTCTGAGCTGCAAACCTGGATGCCTGGGTTTGAATCCCACAGCCCCCCACTTGCATACTGTGTGACCCTGAACAAGTCACCTAACTTCCTTGTGTAACCCCCGTACAAATGGGGGTTCCCGAAAAGTCTTCCTTGACTTTTGAATTAAAATGCAGGTTGGTTACACAGAGTAAGTGCTGGCTCATCGAGTTACATAATTAACATATTATAGAGCTTATTAGTATATGAACAGGTTTGGGAAACGAGTTAAGAAAGGGAGGAGGTTTTTAATAGTGGGGTAGTACAGAGGGGGTGGGCTTGAGCAGAGTGAGGGGTGGGGGAGGAGGAGAGATGGGAAAGTTGACAGGTGCGGGGGGGGGTTTGAGCTGGTGTTTGAAGGTCAAACAGGATTGGATGTCACAGAGAGAAGTAGGTAGTTGATTCCAGAGGTGGTGGAGAAGGTAAGAGAAGGCGGAGGAACGGACCGCTGATCGCTGGTGTGGGAGGGCGAAGGAGCGGGGATGCCAATATCTAAGGGAGTAGGATGGCCTACCAGCAGCAGAGAGGAGGGAGGAGAGATATGGAGGGTTGAACCAGTATTTAGACATGATTGTAAGTGACTGGATGCACGGCCTGTGGGAGAGGGGGGTGAGACACCTCCCTCTCCCACAAGTAGATGTAGCTTTGTCATCCCTCCCAGGTGGAGTCAGGGTGTGGCTGTTGGCTAGCCCCAGCACCAGCTGTACATCAGGCAGTGGCCTGGTGGCGGTGCGGGACCCAGATATACTGGGGTCCATTGTCCTGAGTGTCAGAACCATTTTCTTTGCTTCTCCTATGTCCCTCCCACAAGATGCCAGTGGCAAGAATGAGATGAACAGGCAGGCCTGCAGAGCATCCTGACATGCAGCATCAGCCAGCATCTCCCTGTCACAAGGCATTCTGACCTTCAGCATCACCTGTGGTCACCCAGATGGTGCTGCTATGGTGGCAGCACTCTGCTCTGCCTTCCTCCTCAGAGAAGGAGAGCATCCCCTGGGACGCTCAATCCTGCTCCCCCGTTCAGCTCCAGAAAACCTTATTTCCAAAGCCAGGTTGCTGGTACAGCCAGCAGTAGCTGTACCACTGTGCTGACAGACTGGCCAACATAGCCTGTTTTACATAAACTGTATGCCAAAGTGCTTTACAATCCAGGAGAGGGAGGAAAGAGAGTGTTGCTATCTTTTTCTCTTTTTTTTCCTTTTAGTACTGTTTCTGCAGGCTATCTTCTGACCTGACCAACCAGCCCCATCACCCGACTCCTCAGGGACTCAACATCCTTATCCCGGATGTGTTCCTCCATGGGCTTGTCCTCATACAGTGGGTATCAGTGTGCCCCCTTAACCCGCCGGGAAAACGGATCAGGTTTTGCCCAGGTGAGTGCCTTGCCACCAGTGTGGGGCCTATGAGGATCAAGTCCTCATTCTACATTGCCTGAGCTTTTCCCACATTTGGTATGGGACACCGACTGGTGGCATCACAAGCTTGTGTGTGTGTGTGGAGCGTGATGCCATCAGGCATCCCATCCCTAGTACTTTGTGCCATCCTGTGCACACTGCCACCCATGATCACCGAGGCGGCAGTATAACAGTGGGAACAGTTATACCCTCTCCCTGTAGGAGGAGAATATCCCCTGGGGCGCTCGATCCTCCTCTCCCTGGCCGCCCCCCCCCCCAATGACCCAGGCTTGTTCCCAAACCTGGGTCACCAGTGTTGTGAGCAATAACACTACTGCTGCACTGGTGAGCCAGCATTCTACCATTTTCATTGCACAGAGAGCACCAAGAAGCACAGATAAATTAGAGAGCGATTACAAAGAGGTTAGGCATAGGGAGGTTAAATGACTTCTTTAGGGTCACGGAGTAAGAAAGCAGTGGTTGTGGTGTTTTATCTGGGGTATCTGCGTTCACAGCTTGCAGTCTAACTAGGTTATATATAAAATATATTTGATTTACAGTATATCAAATTCCTTAATTACCTTCAAGGTGCTACTAAAACAAAGCACGTTATGTTCCCCATGATCTTTTATGATAACATGAAATCAGTTACTTGATATCCCTGCGGACATTTAAATATTATTTGGCAAGCATGACACACTGAGCTATACAATTCATGTCCAGGTGCGTACTTTGGGAAAGGGACACTGGAATAATGCAACCACACATAGAAACATAGAATTTGATGGCAGATAAGGACCGCTTGGCCCACCAAGTCTGCCCATTTCCCCTACCTGATGGATAAGCTGCAGATCCTAGTTAACCAATAGCCTACTTCCTCCTACCCCCCACTGGAACTGCTTTATGTCTGTCTCATGCATTCTTGAATTTCCCCACTGTTTTTGACTCCACAACCTCCCCAGGAAGGCTGTTCCATGCATCCACAAACCTCTCTGTGAAAAAATACTTCCTCACATTACTTCTGAGCCATCCCCCCTCTTCAAATTGTGCCCCCTTGTTCATGCACATCTCTTTTTCTGAAAGATGCTACCGTCTTGGACTTTGTTGATTCCCTTGAGATACTTGAAAGTTTCTATGATGTCCCCTCTCCCTCCTTTCCTCTAGGGAAGACATATTAAGCTCCTTTTGTTTCTCTTTGTATGTCTTCTATTGCAGACCCTGCACCATTTTTGTTGTCCTCCTCTGCACGGCCTCCACCCTGTCTATGTCTTTGTGGAGAGGCGGGCCTCTAGAACTGCACGCAGTACTCTAGAAGGGGTCTCACTAACTGAGTGTACAGAGGGATAACAACTTCTTGTTTTCTACTGGTGATGCCTCTCCATATGCATCCCAGTATCTTTCCAGCCCTACTTACTGCCTTCTCCCATTGCTTGCCCACCTTTAGGTCATCTGATATAACTACCCCCAGATCCATTTTTGTTGTTGTCAGTGTCTCACCCCTCATTGTGTACTCTTCCCCTGGGTTTTTGTTTCCCAGGTGCATTATTTTGCACTTCTTTGCATTGAATCTAAGCTGCTATACATTTGACCATTCCTCCAACCTTGTCTAGTTGCTTCTTATCCTTTCCACCCCACCTTGTGTATCAACCCTGTTGCAGATCTTTGTGTCATCTGCAAAGAGACATACTTTTCCTTCCAGTCCCTCTGCAATGTCATGTACAAAGACACTAAAAAGGACCAGACCCAGTACTGAACCCTGCAGTACCCCACTAGTAACCCCCCTTCACTGTGGACTCTGTTTACTATTACCCTCTGCGTCCTGTTGTCCAGCCAACCTTTTACCCAGGCTACCACCCTGGGACTCACTCTCAGGCTGGCTAATTTGTTTATTAATCTTTTGTGTGGGACTGTGTCAAATGTCTCGCTAAAGTCTAGGTAGGCCATGTCCACAGACCCTCCATGGTCTACTACTTTGATCACCCAGTCAAAGAAATTGATTAGATTCATCTGACATGACCTTCCTGCTGTGAACCCATGCTGTCTTGGGTCCTATGCCGCACTGGCCTCTAGGTACTCAACAACTCTTTCCTTCAGAAGTGATTCCATCACTTTCCCCACCACAGAGGTCAAACTGACAGGTCTGTAGTTTCCTGCCTCTGTCCTGCTCCCACTTTTGTGAAGGGGAATCACATCTGCCTTCCTCCAGTCCTCAGATACCACCCCATCCTCCCATGATTTATTAAAAAAGGGTAGTCAGTGGTGTTGCTAGTTCTCCCCTTAGTTCTTTTAGAATTCTGGGGTGAATCCCATCAGGCCCCATTGCTTTGTCCACCTTCAGTTTTAGGAGTTCTTTCAGAATCCTTTCTTCTGTGAAAGGACTGATATCAACCCCCTCCCCCATCCAGAGTGCTTTTATTGACTGGATTAGGTACCTCCCCCTCCTCTTCTTTTGTGAATACTGAGCAGAAGTATTTGTTCAGTATCTCTGCTTTTTCACTGTCCCTCTCTGCCCACACATCCTCCTCTTTATTCAGCCTCAGTATCCCTCCCTTTGTCTTTCTTCACTCCCTAATGTACCTATAAAAGGTTTTATCCCCCTTCTTAACTGAGTTGGCTGTCTTCTCCTTGGTTTGGTCCTTTGCTATTCTGTCTGCCTTCCTCACTTCCTTCTGCTTTAACTGGTACAGTTCTCTGTCCTGCTTCTTCTGTGTTTCCTTCTACTTCCTGAATGTTATCTTTTACTCCCTAACCTTCTCCGCCACATCTTTTGAGAACCACAGTGTTTTTTTCTTTCATTTTGATTTGTTTATTTGCTTCACACAAAGGCTTGTTGCCTCTGTGATGGCAGATTTTATGTTACCCCATTGTTGCTCCACCCCTCTTTCTTGCCTGTTTGCTAGTGCTTTACTGAGACACTCTCCCATTTTGACAAAATCAGCCCTCCTGAAGTCCAGTACACAATGTAATGCACTAAATATAACAATAATAGTAAAAACCATCAGTTGTGCAAACCGTAGCAAGTCAAACGCTTGGAGAGAATAAAAAGAGCAGAGCATCCATAAATCAAGCAGCCCCTAGAAAGGGAGAACCACTGCAGCCAAAGTAATTTTAAATAATTTTAAAATACTGCCACCTATGCCAGTTTCATGCGCACTGTGCAGTTAACTACAGTATGTCACGCTGCATGCACATTTCATTTTAAAAAATGTATTTTTATTGTTCTTGTAATTACTAGGATTGTGTCTATTGTGTCTAGGAGGCAGTACAGCACAGTGGGTTAAGGCTCTGAGCTGCGGATCCGGAGACCTGGGTTTGAATCCCACAGCTACTGAGGTGCATACTGTGTGATCTTGAGCAAATCACTTAACTTTCTTATGCTCCCAGGTCACATCTGGAAACAAACTTCAGCTTAGTGTGCTACTCCTGGTTAAACAATATTCTCTTACTGTATGCATTTCTTTTTTCCTTTCATATTTTATGGTATTTTTCATTTTCTCCCTATAGCCCGTCTCCCTTACCTCAGATGCGTGCGCATGCCACGTCTCGGGGTACCCACCCACTACGTGTCACCCTCTCCACCTATGTTGACCACTGGGCCTCCACCCATTGGTAACGGGATTACGGGGGGGGATGACCACCCCAGGAGAGGAGAGCGCTGCCTTCTGGCTGCTCAGTCCTGCTCCGACCTGCCCCTCCTGTGCCGGCTCCCCGACAACCCAAGTCCATTCCCGAACCCGGGTCGCCGGCATGGCATGAGGTAAGGCGTCCAGTGCCTCAACCCTCAGCGCCACCGGGCTGGCCTATTGTATGTATTTCTATGTACACTTTGTCTCTTATGTTAAAAAGCTTATGTACTGCCTAAAACTAATATTAGTTTTTAAAAGCAGTCAGCCATTATCTTTCATGTCTGAGGTACTTTTTCTTTTCCCTTTGGTTAATTAGAAAATTGTTTACCTCATGTTAGTAGGTGTGATGTGTGGGACAGTATTCTGCCTGGTAGCTGACATATCTAGCTCTGTTACTCCCACTACATCATCGGCACTGTGACATCACTGCTGCTTAGGAAAAGCCACTCAGTAGCTGCTAGGTCAGTCATCTGTGATGTCACTGTCAGTGAGATCACCATACTGATAATGTGGTAGGGGGAACAGAAATAGAAATGGCAGCTGCCAGGCTGAGAGCTATTCCACGCATCCAGCAAAATATTACCAATAGGAAACTTTCAATGAGCAAATGGAAAAAGAAAAATACTTAAAAAATAAGAAGCTACAACTGACTACTTTTTAAAATTTGTATCACTTTCCTTTCTGCCTGTTTTGATTCCACTAGCTCTTTAATACAGCTGCCGAGACCACTTTTGTAAGTGTGATCTCAAATGCATTCTTATGGCATGAGAACTGCAAACCAAAGGTGAGTGGTTCTGATACCGTAAGAATATTTGGGCTGGCAGTATAGCGTAGAAGTTAGAGTAATGAGCTGTGAATGAGTTTGGTACATCCAGCAGTCCTGGGTTTGATTCCCACAACCTCCATTTGCATGCTGTGTGACTCTGAGCAAATCACTTAAACACTCAGTGCTCCTGGGTCACCTCTGAAAGGAGGCACTTGTGCCTAGTGGGCCTTACTTAGTTGCCAAAGAATATACAGTAAGTGAGACTACTCTTACAGCCATAAGAATTGTCTTGGCAGTGGTATTAATATATTTTTATACAATGGCAAGAAAGAATCCTGGCTTCTGATTGGTGAGTTGGCCCACCATAGCAGGGATGCTATCCTGGCATAACATTCCTGCTGATTGTTGGATTTGCATTTCCATCATTATTCATCTTCTCTTAAGAAATAAAAATATTTTTCCAGACTAACAAAAACATTCTTTAAAATTATTTTTTATTCTAAGTATAACAAGCCATTGTATTATAGGAATAATGCCCTCCAGGGTAGGTGTTATGCTGGGATGACATCCCTTCTCGGGTGTTGGACACCCTCGGCCTGCGGCCTCAGAGCCAACTGCCCTAGGCGGGATGTTATTCCAGCATAACACCCACCCTGTCAGGCATTGTTCCTTTATTATTGATCGAGCTCGATCAATAATATATTATATTTTTAAAAAACCTTACCTGAACCTGCCTGTTTCCAGGGCAGCTGCGTGTGAGACACTCTTCATAGAATAAGAGTGTGTCACGAGCAGAGGAAAGGAGCACTCTGATTGGTCAGGAATGCACCTTTGATCTATAATGGTTATATAAGTGCATTCTCAAGTTCTCTGGGTGACAGAACTGTGACGCAAAGTTGAGCAGTTCCAGCAAATAAAGGAGTGAAAAAAGAAACTCTTACAACCAGACGAGACACTGGAACTGCACATATAAACATATTATAAAGCATGCTGAAGATTTCTGTTCGAAAAACGTGGAACTTAAATTTAAGATCAAAACGTTTTACTCTGCAGAAAATTAGAGATTCCCCTGAGAGTCCAAATGGACTATGTCAACCAAATTTAGAACTTCAGATTTTTAAAGATGTTTGCATGAGGAACCCACTTTTGGTTATAAGAGTGTTGGTAATGTTTAGAAACAGTCTGGGTTTGCTAAGAATGATGTCAAGATTTATAATGTTAAAATTATTTTCCAGTATTTAGAGGAATTTTAAGAAATATATTTAGATCAAGTTCAGATTGTATTTAATTTTTTCCTGAACTTATCTCCTCTTATTCTTATTGTGGAAGACATCTCTGTGAAAATGAAATTTCTGTGTCTCAGATTTGGTCTCATCTCTCAGCGTTTCCATCTCATAATCCTCTGTTGGTGGAATCATCGTCATTTCCACAGCATCAGATTATGATCTCACTGTATTATGACTTCAGCAATGCAATCCCACAGCTCAGTGGTGGCACATTACCTTGGTTTGGGAATGGACTCTGTGCTTCACGTTGGCTGACAGCCCAGGCCGAGATAGCTGCCGCATGGCAGTGCATCTTAGCAGGGAGAGCTGGTAGTGGGTTCAATCACCACAGCAACCCCTGAGGTTGGACCAGGGAGCTTACTTCTGCTGCAATGAGGATGTTGTGCGTGAGGAAGGCCACCATAGGCACTGGCCAATGACGGGGGGGGGGGAGAAAATATGGAAGAAAAACACTAGCTTCTGCCTAAATGATGGCCTGGATCTCCTCCGCATGACCAGGGTATATCCCTGATAACAGGGTATACCACTACAGACAGGTAGACAGCCATCCAGGACATAAAAATCTATATGGGGAAAGACAGTTACTGCTTCCGTAGAGGGACATGCAGGAGGATATGATGAAATCTGAGACACAGAAACATTTTCATGCAAATGCTCTCAGAAACAGACTGAAGCAAGATAAATTCTGTAAATTCATGGACTATAAGTAAGCAGTAACCCACAACTGGGTATGGGAGTTATTGGGGATTAATCAACACCCCAGGTGCGTTGTGAGGCACAAGGCTGCAACTGGTTTTACAGTTTTCCTTAACCCGTGTTATAAGCTGAATTATTTCTAAATATTGTATTTTAAGAGGTTTTACAGTCAGGTACTACAGAAAACCCTTCAAGATCTGTTGTAAGGATTTGTGTATGGTGTTGGTGTGTATGTGGGTGTTTAAAATAAAAAAAAAAAAGAGCCTGCCCTTATTCATTCTGCAAACAGTTTGCTAGCACAATTTCCATCCGATTAGCATTTTAATTAGGGCACAGTGTTCAAGTTTAAAGGCACACTCCAATACCGCCAGCGGGGATGGAATCCTTGCAAACAGAGGTCAGGATGGAACAAAAACCATACGCGTGCTGCGCTGACCCGAAGCCTGTGTCGTCTAGTCCACCTCTGTTCAATTCATTCATCCCCTCTCACCACCACCCCTCCTCCCTCCTCAAAAAAAAAAGCTGTCTCACCTTTCAGTCTCTTTGCTGGCAGCTGGCCATCTGGAAGGGAAGCCAGACACGAGCAAGAAGCCAGAAGGGAGCCCTCCGTACCGAAACTATTTGCCATGGCAGTTGTCAAACTGGACAAAGGATCTCCTTGCCGTTGCTGGCTCAACCGGTAAATCTCCATCTGTCAGTCTGGCTGCAGTCAATGGTCATCTAATATCAAAACCCAAACCTTGACCTTTGACTTGACGAGCGTGCCTACTGCATTTTGACTGACATGCAGAGGGGATGTTCTTTTGTACCCAGCTCACCTCTCCGGTGCTCGGGGTCTGTTTAAACTTACATGAGGCACTCAGCCGAGCATATGCTGACACATGCTATGATTGCATTAAGGGCTGTGCAGTTGTCTGTCGCAGAAATAAAATGAAGAGTGAAGATGACACTAAACAATAAGGGACCAGGGAAGGCTTCACAATTTGTAATGAGTATAAACAGACCGTAAATCATGCTGATTGCTAGCCCTATGACAGAATAAAAAAAAAAGTGTGTGCAATACTCAGATTCATGCCTTTGAAAAGAAAGAAAAGATATACATTATATATAATGGGTAACTTTTTACTCCAAATCTCTTCTACAAAAACCTCAGTATGTGCAAAGCTCCTAATGTATTTCAGAAAGCATAACAGAGGAGGCTCTATATTTTTTTTCAGTGGGGTATAAATTTTGCCAAGGAGGTAGCACTTTCCTGAAAAAAAGTAAAATGTTCCCTTTTAAAACTCAGGTTAGGCTAAAAAGTTGCTGTTTGCCAACCTAAGAGAATAACAAGTGTTACTTCGCTATATAGCTGGATCTGTTTAGGGCTCAGTCCACAAAAGGATGCCGAAGCCGTACCCATACCAAAAGGGGTGTGTAGGGAGGACCCAAGAGCGTGGAGGACCCTCTTCACTCATGTAGTGGCCTCCATGTATGCCCAGCTACAGGTACATCATCCAGTGCAGAGGGTGGTCCCGACCAGATCTATGCCTCAATGTGTGGAATTGGGTTGGGAGACACCAGAAGACAATCTGTCCCTGTGCATACTCCACAGAGTGGAATATGCACTGCATAGGGTCCCAGCAAATCATACAGACTACATAAGGGGAGTCCCTGAGGCATGCCTTGTACTTTCTCCCTGAATGACACCCGTTGGCACTTCTGGCCCCAAGGGAACCTGCCTTTCACAGTGTCAGTCCTCACGGATTTCTGTGTAGGGCTGGTTCACAAATATCAACACATTTTTTTTAATGTTTGTTTTAAAATATGCCTTCACAAAGGCCACCGCACTGGCCCAGTGGTAGTGTGATGTTTTGTCGTGCTGGTGGCCCAAATTTGGGAAGCTATGCTGGTGGTCTGGCCTGGCCGGAGCAGCGCTGCAGTCAAGGATAGAAACATAGAAACACAGACTTTGGCGGCAGATAAGGACCACTTGGCCCACCCAGTCTGCCCATTTCCCTACCTACTGGATAAGCTGCAGATTCTAGTTAACCGACAGCCTACTTCCTGCCACCCCCCACTACAATGGCCTTGTGTCTGTCCCATGCATGTTTGAATTCCCCCACTGTTTTAGCCCCAACAACCTCCCCAGGAAGGCAGTTCCACGCATCCACCACTCTCTCTCTGCGAAAAAAGATTTCCTCACATTACCCCTGAGCCACCTCCCCTCTATCTTTAAATTGTGTCCCCTTGTTCTTACACATCTCTTTTTCTGAAAGATGCTACCCTCCTGGACTTTGTTGATTCCCTTGAGGTACTTGAACATTTCTATCATGTCCCCTGTCCCTCATTTCATCAAGGGTATACATATTAGCTCTCTCAGTCTCTCTCTTCATATGATTTCTGATGCAGACCCTGCACCATTTTAGTTTCCCTCCTCTGGACTGCTTCCATCCTGTCTATGTCCTTGCGTAGATGAGGTCTCCAAACAGCACACAGTACTCAGATGGGTCTCACCAACTGTCTGTACAGAGGGATAACCACTTCCCTTTTTCTACTTGTGATGCCCCTTCCTATGCATCCCAGTATCCCCCTGGCTCTCCTTACTGACTTCTCACATTGCTTACCCACCTTTAGATCATCTAATATGACTACCCCCAAGTCCCATTCCATTTTTGTTGTTGTTAGTACCTCCCATGCTATTGTGTACTCTTCTTCTGGGTTTTTGTTTCCCAGGTGCATTACTTTGCACTTCTTTGCATTGAATCTAAGTTGCCATATGTCTGACCATTCCTCCAACTTTGCCAAGTCCCTTCTCATCCTTTCACCCCCTTGTGTATCAACTCTGTTACAGATCTTTGTGTCATCTGCAAAGGGCATACCTTTCCCTCCAGACCCTCTGCAATGTCACCTATAAAGATGTTAAAGAGGACTGGACCCAGTACTGAGCCCTGAGGTACTCCACTAGTGACACCCCTTTCTTCGGAATGTGTTCCACTCACTATTACCTTCTGTGTCCTGTTGTGCAGCCAGTTTGCAACCCAGGCTACCACCCTGGTACCCACTCCCAGGCTGGCTAACTTGATTATTAATCTTTTGTGTGGGACTGTGTCAAATGCCTTGCTAAAGTCTAGGTAGGCCATATCCACAGCCCCTCCTTGGTCTATTACTTTGGTGATGCACCACCAGTGCTGCAGCGACCCATGTGGTGCACTAAGGGAGCTCGATCCCTTTACAGGGACGTTGCTGTGTGTGTCCAAGCCCATGGATGCTATGTGCACACCAGGAAGGCTATGTAAAAAGCAGGGAAAAACTATGGCTCCATTTACTTGATGGCCTGGACCAGCTGAGTTGCTGGATCCACCACAGCACTGTGCAAAAATCACAGCAAGTGACAAAACCCTAACATCAGAACAGAGACATGAGAGGCTGGATCGCACAGAAAAAAAGACACCGGATCCGAGACTCAAGATACCTGACCGCATCGAAAGCAAGATGCTGGGTCTAAGGCATAGCCGGTACTCAGACCTGAATTGACAGACTGAAGAAGGAGAGGATCTAGACTGGACCCCAGAGAAGGCTTCAAGGAAGGCAGGATGGTGGCAGACATCTGATAGAAAATAGCAGCTGGACCCAAAGTTTCTTCCATACATCCCATCACAGCGACAGATTTATGTTGATCGCAACTTGCAGTTGACATAAATCTGACTGGAGACCCCCGACTGTGTTTTCATTGGGGGGCTTTGTCCCCCCCGTACCCCCAATTTATCGGATTCTAACTGAGTCATAGTTGGATCGGGGAAGGGGTGCAGGACAGGGAGAGAGAGTGCCGGGGTCTCGGGTGGACTATTACAGCGGAAATGTCGATGTTGTCGGCATCTATGTTTTCGCCGTAATAGTGTCGCCGCCCTGGGAGCATACCCATCTCCATCTCAGATAAGGATGTAAAGCCAGGGAATGGGGTGCAGGTTACTTTGGAGGTGCCTAAACAGATAGGTGTAGATCTGGTAGCAATACCTGCACTGCAAGGGGGAGTAAACTCAGGGGAGGCTGACTTATCTGCACAGCAGACTGGGTGGTTCCTGGCAAAATATTGGAGACAAGGGGAGCAGGGAAATAAATAAGGCTGTTGCAATAAATGACATATAGGGTACATATGCACAGAATCAACCCTATAAGGAGAGTGCAGATTAAATCATATAAACCACATGGGAAAAGTCTCAGAGAACAGTAGCAATACCAGAACTCAGAACTGTGAGCCCTCAAATGTAATAAGACATGCGACGAGATCTCCAGCCTCGTTGGAGGGACTGGGATCAGCAATCAGCAGTGTAGCAGCATACCCCAGTATAAAGAATAATACCAGGGTGAGGCCTATAGAGGGAGAAGAGACACATATAACGCTGAACTGGGCTGTAACAACAGGCCACAAAGCAATACACGACTGAGGAGAAGGGCTGACTTGTGTGCAGTAGCCAATGTCCCCATACAGAGACAAAATGCTCTAAGGCTGTTTTACACAGGAGGCTTAGATCCTATACCAGACAGAATTTATGTAGGCCCCAAGTTACATGAAAACATAGAAGCTGAGGAAGCTGATGGCAGATAAGGACCATTTGGCCCTCCCAGTCTGCCCAGATTTCCTTACCTACAGTGCACCGCAGACCCTGCTCTGTCTCTGGCTTACACCTCCCACCTCGTTTCTATGATCCCGTTGTGTCTATCCCAGGCATTCTTAAACCTTGTTTCCGTTGTAGCCCCCACCACTTCTGCTGGGAGGCTGTTCCAAGCATCCACCACCCTCTCTGTGAAAAAGTACTTTCTCATGTTTCCTCCAAGCCTCCTCCTTCTAGTTTCATATTGTGCCCCCTTGTCCTTGAACATCTTTTTCTTCAGAAAATGCTCCCTTCCTGTACCTTGTTTAGACCTGTGAGGTATCTGAATGTCTCTATCATATCCCCCCATTCCCTCCTGTCTTCTAGGGAGTACATATTAAAATCTTTCAGCCTTTATTCGTAGGGCTTTTGATGCAGGCCCTGCACCATTTTGGCTGCTCTCCTTTGTACTGTCTCTGCCTTGTCACAAGTTACTAAAGGAATCTATATGCACTGATTCATACTTCAGGGACGAGTACCTATGATATAAGTTTTAAAACAGCTTTAGCCCTTGAAAGATTCTGGGCAAAGTATGATAAGCTTAAAATACACTGAATTATGGACACCCTTTCATGCAATTTCATTAACAAAGCCAGCCATAAAAACAGTAACTATCCTGTTTAAAAAGTAAAATGTAGCGACTCCTAGGTCTGCCTCTCCCTATGAAGATGTGAACCACCTCGGTTCTTGCCCTTGGATATCTGACTCCAGCATAACCGACCCTACAAAGCTAGCCAACAAGACCAATCAAGTATCGTAACTGACAGAGATTGACATGCCAGCCAAGCTCAAGCTGAAAGACTTGCTCCTTAACTACTTACGGTGGCCGAAATCTACAGAAACATCAGACACCTGAGCTCGAAGCTGGAGCCACTCTGCCTCCATAGCATCTGAGCACAACAGTGATGGCAGTGAAGAGGAGGGTGAAGAAAAATTCACCATCATGTCTAAGAGGCTTTTCATGAACTCAGCAAACATAGCACCACTGTGGAACACCTTGAGAAAGCGACCGGAGAAAACACCAAGGGACTAGCAGTGGTGACTGAGTGAATGACCAACTCCGGGGAGGGGGTCTCATGGAGGCTTTGTAAACTCTGGATTAGCATGACTCTCTGCTGCACTACCTACATAGGCAGGAACAAGAACTTACAGATAAAACAGATGGTTTGGAGCTCTGTTCCCACAGAGACAATCTCCAAACTTATGGGCTCCCAGAGGACACTGAGTCGGGCAACATGGAGGAATTTACGGACTCACTGCTTAAGGAGATGTTCAACCTACACGACCAGGAATCGCGCAACATTGTTTGAGTCCACAGAACACTCTCAAAAAAATCCACAGACCCCAAAGCCAAGCCCCGTTCAGTTGTCCTGAAATTTTTAGACTTTAGAACGAAAGCTAAGATCTTGAACCTGGTGTAGAGTAAGAAAGAAATGGTGCTCCTTGATTAAAGGCTCTGCCTTGACTGTGACTTCACCCCAATGACTTTACCAAAGAGAAGAACCCTCTTAAACATCAAGCAGTACCCAGCAGCTAAAAATGTCAAGATGGCACCTCTTTACTCTCGGTCAGTATAAGGTCTTCCTATCTAATAGTTCACAATTCTTTAAAATGTTAGTGGATACCAAATGGATTCTGAAAAAAACTAGGTGTGCTGCCAGACCTCTGTGCACATCGAGACCCAGTGGCAGATTTCATGGCAGGCCCAGGGCTGTGGGTGAAGGATTCCCACCCAAAAAACAAGAACCACACCTCCTAACAAACTTCCCCAACTCTGAAGGTCAGATGAGAGAAGTAGACCAGAGGAACCAATGGTCAGTCACAGCAACAGACGTCCACTAAATGATTTTTGTGGGACTCATCATGTTTATGAAGTTGGGCTGAGGTGGTGATTTTCTGCAGTTGCCATGTAGCCACCAGACCAGGTTCCAAAATGTCAAAACGACTATTAAATATCTATTCTGTTAATGAAACCAGCTGAATATGTGAGATGCATGGGGCGACTCTACTTTGGGCAACTGGATTATCTTAATTAATTGGGTAATCCATTTCTTTATTGAAGTGGATGGGGGTCTGTGTCTGGGTGCTGGGAATTCCCCGGTAAGTCACAGTGCTGGCTTTAATTGCAGTGCTGTGGTGCACCCTCCCTGATCGGATTTGAAGTTGGCATAATCTGGTTCTGACCTATGGCTCTGTTTCAAGTCAGTTCTACTGGTCACCATGCCCCAGCCTACTGGAATAAAGAGGAGGCCATGGGGGGACAAAACATAACAGTGGGGAAGTGTGGTGTGGCCCCAGCCACCAGGATTAGGTACTAGCAGTGGCGGGCACACTCGACCATTTGCAGCAGGACACCCTAAAATAGCCAGGTCTGTGAGGACTCCCTGGACTTCACCCTCTGATGCTCACAGGTAAGTCAAGCCATTAAATGAGGTTGCAGCCATCCAGAGAAAGGCTGCAAAGGTCAGGCTGCTGGCGAAGGGAGAGTGGTGGGCCAGCTACACAGCTGCTAAGCCTGAACAGAAGGGTGTATTAATTAACTATATTCAGCCCATCTCAGAAGGGACGGCAGGTCTGGGAGGTCCCAGGGTGGGAGCAGGTGACCCTTCTGACCCAGCTGGCACCCGTAGGCACATTTTCCCACACAGCATTTGCACACATCTCCATTGGCAACATGCTAAAGTGCTGACGCTGCTTTCATTCCCTCATAAGCAGTCCTAGAAGCCAGAAAGAAATTGACTGAATTGTCCAGGGCTCTTTATGCTGGCAATTTGGACAGAGATTAATGGCTTGGGCAAATGGAGGGAGGAGGAGGAATAACCATGGGTCAGCAGGGAGGGGAGAACCATGATCGGGAGAGGTGGTCTGTCTACAGTGAATTACCATTTAATGAATTTAGAGACCTCGGGGTTCCAGGTGACACCACCACAGTGGGCTAAAAATGCTTATCTTGGGGCATGTTAACCCTGCAGCTGTGTTTAATCCAAAAGGGTGCCAAAGACAGGAGTGACAATGGGAAATCTCACCCAGGTGGGGTGAGGGCACAGATGCACCACACCTAAGCTGGGGAGGGGGCCTAGTCAGACGTGGATTTAACCCTGATATATGATCCCGGGGGGGGGGGACAATTGGTTATTTGACCACAGAGATTGCTAACGTTATGGGTGGAAATGCTGTACACACTGAGCTGCCAGGAGGGAAACAGGAGGGCGGCTCACTAAGCGCATAAATAGCACAAGGTTTCTTGTGCAGAAACCTCATCCTGTCAGACAGATTACAGCTCACAGGTCAGGAAGGTACTTAAGTAACCTTTTGAAATGTTTTTCTCCAGTTGGAGATGTTCCAAGTTCTTTAATGTTGTAGTTCTTAAGTTTGCTGACACTGTTACTGAGGTATCAAGGAGCTACCCATCCTAATGATGGGGAGAGAGAGGCACCAGAGAAATCCACCCACAAGCCCCACCGGCGCTTATACTAAGCATAAGAATAGTACTAAGATGGAAACAGGAAAGACAGTGAGTTCTAATGTCAAGAGTATACAGCCCTATCAAGTGCACACAACAGTTCTGAATGAACTAAGGAAGGCAGTATAACGCAGTGGTTTAAGGCTCTGAGCTGCAAATCTGGAGACCTGGGTTTGAATCCCACAGCCCCCACTTGCATACTGTGTGACCCTGAGGAAGTCAATTAACTTCCCTGTGCTCCCAGGTCACAGTGCCACTCCTGGTTAAACAATTGAAAAAAAAAAGTTATAAAACTTAGAACACAAGTGACAATCCTGCAGGAGACCCATCTGACTCAGGTAGAAGGGGGAAAAACTGAGGCGTGCATGAGTGGGGAACGTTTTCATGCCACATTACAGCAGCACCAACACAGAAGGGGAGTGGTGATTCTACTACACAGGAACTGCCTGTCTGAAGTACACAGCAGCACCCATGATCCAGAGGGGAGGTTCAGCTTTCTCAAGGGCAAATATAGAGCAATACCTTGCACCCTCCTAAACTTATATGCCCATAGCAATGACACGGAGAACACAGCAGTTATGAAAAGAGTGATTTAAAAGGCAACACTAAACCCAGGGGAAATCTTTATAGTAGGGGGAGACGTTAATACTGCCCTAGACCCCCAACTGGATAACAGAAACACATAATTTGACGGCAGATAAGGACCTCTTGGCCCACCTAGTCTGCCCATTTTTTCCTACCTACTGTATTACCGCAGACTCTAGGTGACCTCCAGTTCTACCCCCCTTGTCTTACCACCAAGGTTCCTTTATGCCTATCCCATGCATTCTTGAACCCCACTACAGCTTTTACCCCCACCACCTCCACTGGGAGGCTGTTCCAGGCATCAACCACTCTCTCTGTGAAGAAGTACTTCCTCACATCTCCCCTGAGTCTACACCCTCCAGCTGCATAGTATGTCCCCTTGTTCTTGAGCATCTTTTTCTCTGAAAAATGCTTCCCTCTTGAACCTTATTTATACCTGTGAGGAATTTGAAAGTCTACCATATCCCCCCTCTCCTTCCTTTCCTCCAGGGTGTACATATTGAGGTCTTTCAGTCTCTCCTCATAGGGCTTTTCATGTAGACCCTGTACCATTTTAGTTGACCTCTTCTGGACCGCCTCCACTCTGTCTATGTCCTTCCAGAGATGAGGTCTCCAGAACTGGATACAGTACTCTAGATGAGGTCTCACCAGTGATCTATACAGAGTTCACACCACCTTCCCTTTTGTGCTGGTGATACATTCCCTATGCACCCCAGCATCCCGCTAGCTCTCCCAAGTTCCTTGTCACACTGCCTGGCCACCTCTAGGTCATCAGATATGATTACTCTCAAGTCTGTTTCCTGTTTGGTGGTCGTCAGTACCACTCTCCCCAATTTTGTACTGCAGCCCTGGGTTTCTGAGCCCTAAGTGCATTATTTTGCACTTTTCACATTGAAACTTAGCTGCCAAACCCTTGACCACTCCTCTAACTTTGTCAGATCACTACTCACTTGTTCCACCCCTCCTGGAGTGTCTACACTATTGCAGATTTTAATGTCGTCCACAGAAAGGCAGAGCTTCCCATCTAGCCCCTCTGCAATGTCACTAATAAAGACATTAAAGAGGACTGGCCCCAGTACTGATCCCTGTGGCACGTCACTGGTCACCCTCCCTTCCTCAGAGTGAACTCTTTTTACCACCACCCTCTGCCACCTATCCCATAACTGACTTCTTACCCAGTTTACCACCTTTGGAACAACTCTTAGGCTGCTCAGCTTGCTTACGAGTCTCCTATGTGGAACAATGTCGATGACCTTAATGAAATCTAGGTAGACCATATCCACCACTCCACCCTGATCCAAATCCCTGGTCACCCAGTCAAAGAAATCGTATTAGATTAGTTTGATATGACTTCCACTCTGTGAATCCATGCTGCTTCGGATCTTGTAAGCCACTGGAATCAATATATTTTACAGTCCTTTTCTTCAGTAGTCATTCCATTAATTTCCCCACCACTGAAGTCAGGCTGACTGGACTGTAGTTACCAGCTCCTCCCTGCTACCACTTTTGTGAAGTGGGACTACATCTGCCCTCCTCCAGTCCTCTGGAACCACTCTTGTTTCCAGTGAGTGGTTGAACAGGACTGTCAGAGGTGCAGCCAGTACCTCCCTGTGCTCCCTTAATATCCTTGGATGCACTTCATCTGGCCCCATTGCCTTGTCCACTTTCAGGTTTGTGAGTTTCTTCAGGACTCTCTCCTCTGAAAATGGAGTAGTGCCCACCTCCCTTCCATCAATGCTACTGTTACATTTCTGTGGCCCCTCACCTTCCCTTTGCTATGTGAACACTGACCAAAAGTATTTGTTCAGGATGTCTGTTTTTCCCCTGCCCCTCCTCCACCCAATCCTCTCTTCCCCTCTTAGCCTTACAATCCCTCCCCTGGTCTTCCTTTTTCCACTTACATACAGTACGTGAAAAATGTCTTGTGCCCTTTTGTTGCTGCCTGGGCTATTCTCTCCTACGTTTGTGCCTTTGCACTCCTTACTGACTTTCCATGCCCCCCTCTGTTTCTCTTGATACACTTCCATATCCTCCTCCCTCTGTGTCTTTTTATACCTCCTGAATGCATACTTTTTTGCCCATACTTTCCCAGACACCTCTTTTGAGAACCATAGTGGTCTCTTTTTCCTCTTGCTTTTGCTCACTTGCCTAATGCAGAGGTTTGTTTCCTTCACTATGCCCCCTTTTACCCTTGCCCACTGTTCCTCCTCTCCACCCAAGTCCCTCCCCCCCCAAATCAGGGAATAGGACAGAATCACATAGCCAAGTAACTACAAGCTTAAAAAGGCTGGCCAAAGGCCAGCCCGGTGGCGCTGAGGGTTGAGGCGCTGGACGCCACACCTTGCTCCATGCCGGCGACCCAGGTTTGGGAATTAGCCTGGATTGTCAGGGGTCGGCAGAGGAGGACTGGGATTGAGCGTCCGTTGGAGAGATAAGTGGGGAGAAAATGGCAGCACAAGTCTGCGGCAGCTTGGTGGCCGCAGTTTCACCGACCGACGATGCCTGGAAGGCATGTGCCAGTAATGGATCCTCGCCAGACGCGGTGGCTAAGGGGGCCCCTTTCGCAGATGTAGTTGCATATGCCAGCTGAGCATGTCAAACTTCAGGGTCAGCAGTGGAAAGGAGGAGTGGTGGCTGGATATAGGGCAGGACTGTGGCTGCAGGTAAAAATTGCTAAAAATGATAAAAAGGCTGGCCAAAGAAATGGGCTTGGTGGAGGAGTGGCAATATCTCCGTCTGAAAGTAAGAGATTAATCTTGCTGATCAGTGTCCCCACCAGGCATACTCGATATTGGACTTCTTCCTGCTATCAGTTGAGGGGCTACATGCAGTCGACTACTACTGTATTTATCCCATAACTGAGTCAGATCATGCAGTGGTAGTAATGAGACTTGCCCTGCCACCTATGATCAAGAATTCCTCCTGGAGACTCAGTGTCTCCCCCTTGAACAATTCGGAATATAAGAAAATGGTGGAGCAGTGCCTGACTGAATACACCTCCACATACCCCCAAGCAAGGAGCACCCCAGCAGTAACACAGTGGGACAAGTTCAAGTCAGTAGTTATGGGGAAAACCATTAGCCTGGCCTCACCTGTAAAGAAAGAGAGGCAGAGGGAACAACTGAAGCACAAGGAAAAACTGTTTGACCTGGAAGCAGAACGCAAAATAGTTCTAGACAAGGAAATCTAAAAAGGCTGTGGGAGTGTAGAGTGAAAGTAAATAGGATACTAGATGATACGATTAAGGGGTCCCTTAGGTAGTCACACCAGCAGTTCGACGAGGCGGGCAATCAGGCTGCAAAAATCCTAGCCTGTCAGCTGCTCAAAAAGGCCATCAGCAGGCTGGTCCTGCACATCAGAAAAAAAGAACACTTCCTAGCACTACGTGACTGACCCACATAAAATAGCACAGGAATTCACAGATTTCTATAAAAAAACTATATTTACAGGATGCAGTGGCTAATTATCAGGAGAAACTAGAAATCTTTTGTGCCAGGGCAAAAGTTACAAAGCTACAGGACGCATGGGTGCAACCACGGCTAAAATGTTGGGGGGGGGGGGCATGGCTCTACCAAGCCTGTCATGCCAATGTCAATGTCACTGGCCATTTTGCATTGCCAAAAAAGTTCAGGAGGATTGGACCCCCTCATCCCCCCAGTGGCCATGCCCATGACAGCAAGAAAGTATGGAAACCTTGGAGGCTCAATCAGCATAGAGGAAATATGAATAACCTTAGGTGGTCTAAAAAAAGGGCAAGCCTCAGGCCCAGAAGGACTGGCTCACGAATTCTGCAAAACATTCAAAGAGGAGTTCCTCTCATATTTGTGCAGGGTCTTTAGGGCAGTGCAAGAGGGAGACGTCCCCGCCCCCAACCTGGAAATATGCCCAGATTTCCATTATCCCCAAAGCAGGCAGACATCACATTGTGTAGCTTCTACTGGCTCAAAGCACATACAAATAAATTGGAATTAGACATTTTTTTATTTATAGCTTTAGCTTCTGACTTGTCATATCAGCTCAGAAGGAACAAGTAGTAGGCATTGTTGCAAAGGCACTTACATATTTAGGGAGAACAATAGCTGTAGCTGTAGCTGTTTACGATGGAAACTTCAGCTTCAAGCTTCAAACAAAACCATCAAACGGCTGTAGAAGAACAAAATGTTGGAGCCGATTGTACTAAAATGAAGCTTACTGCTGCTTGAAATTCTAAAGTGCAGAGGCAGTAGGCAATCACCTGGTGTTTCATGATTCCGGTATCACTTCATCAGGGGTCTGGCTACTTTAGCGGTCCTACCAGCACATTTCTTTCCTCAATGTAGACCAAAGATTTTTCACCGCAGTTTTGGCCCAAAGATTACAGGGCTGTATGAGGACCCTAGTTCACCCAACCCAAGCAGTTTTCATAAATGGTAGGCTAATACATGACAATATCGACAGGTCGCTCCTGTAAAAAAGCTTTCAGCTTAGTGTGCTATACCTGGTTAAACCACTAAATAAAAAAAAAACATATATATATCAGGCACCTGCTTAATTTAATATCTTGGCAGTGCAGGTCCCTAGAACTTGCACTGGCCATATTCGTGGATGGTGAAAAGGCATTTGACCGGATGGATTGGAAGTTGCTACACAGAACCTTGGAGGAAATGGGCCTTGTACAGAAATTTTGTGAAAGTATAAGGACTTTATATGAATACCTGCAAGCCACGTTTAAAGTAAATGGGGTCTTGGTAGATCAGTTTCATCTGACTAGGGGCACGAGAGAGGACTGCCCCCTCCCTCCCACACACTCTTTGCCATGTGTACAGAATCCCTGGCTATAGCAATCTACAAGACCACATTTAAGGGAATTAATGGGGGGAATAGGTACCACAAGATATCACTTTATGCAGACAACTCCCTGATCTTCCTCACCTCCCCAGAGACCTTGGTCCCAGCCCTGCTGAGTGAATTACAACTTTATAGAGAAATCTCAGGCTATAAAATCAATCTGGAAAAATCTAAGGCCATCAGCCTGGAGGGGGGGCCCAGCAGAGGAGAATTCCTAGCCAGATTCCCTTATAAATGGGCAACAAATAACACAGTAAGGTATTTGAGAATGAGGCTATCACCTACTCTATCTTCCTTAATTAGGCTCAATTACAAAAAGCTCTTTGGGGAAATCAGAGCAGATATAACTCGGTGGACATTTTTGCCCTTGTCCCTGGGGGGGAAGAATTACCACATTGAAAATGAACATCTTGTCCCAATTTCTATGTTTCTTTCAGGCCTTGCTCACTAGCATTCTTGAATCCTAATGGAGACAGGTGCAGAAACTGCTATTATCCTTTGTCTGGGCTAAAGGCAGACACAGGGTACATGAAAAAAAATGTTCTCCCTTTCCTGTGAAAACGGAGGCCTGGCAATGCCTCATCTTAAATTACTGTATACTACACAGCTGCACAACTGGCCCCCACTGTCACATGGATTAAACAATGGAACGACATTGGATGATGTGAAATAAGAGGAATCAAAGCAAAACGTACGCACTGCCATCAGTGTAGTGGGTGGTGCTGTTGCTAAAGGGCTGCCAGCCCGGATTTAAACACAACCAGGAAGTTTGTAACAGCACTCAATGCCTCTCACTATATAATTAAAGTCCAGGGAGCAGTTCAGTGTAAATCATAATTTATTTGTAAGTAGCCTGGACAGAGGCTCTCAGAAAAGAAATTCACAGACCCCAGCGCTTCGACCCTCAACGAGTCCCCCTGATGAACACTCATTGAGGGTAGAAGCGCTGGGATTTGTGAATCTCTTTTCTGTGAGCCTCGGTCTAGGCTACTTACAAATAAATTATGATTTACACTGAACTGCTACCTGGACTTTAATTATATGGTGAGAGGTATTGAGTGCTGTCACAGACTTCCTGGTTGTGAAATAAGAGGCACAGCAACTCTGCTCCATCTCCCTGTTTGCTTTTCTCCATGCCAATCTGTCTTCCAGGCTCTAGTCAGAAATCACTAACCCATGGACCAAATATACGCTTAGAGTTTTAGCAAAGGCCAAAACCATTACAAAAACTCCTAATGAAATTGGACTCCTCGCAATAATTGTTGACAACCCCAACTTTATGCCACCCCGCACGGACCCAGGCTATACTAGATGGAAGAGTATGCCCCTAACTAGGTAGCAGGCACTGATCAGTAACAAAACCGTGATCTCTTTTAGGGAGCTGCAGGAGAAATATGGTCTCCCACATAGTGATTTTTTTATATATTGCCAGGTGAAGCACTACACACAATCCCAGAATTCCATAACTAAGATAGTTCAATGTGCTTGCACAACTTGGTATGATGTATGCTTATGTGACTTAGATACATTGTGGCTGTTTGCCTCTCTATCCTTGGGATATACCACCCTGTAGGGATACGACGGCAAGGAACGGTAGAGGAGGGTTCCACCCCATAGGTGCCGCGAGAATGATTCCCTTGGCTAAAGGTAGCTTAGGAAGAAGCCCACGGGAAAGAGAGACATGCCGCTGGAAGAGGAGGGGAGGATAGACGGGCAACGAAAAGAAAGATCCTGGAATAGCCAGGAGGAGTGGCCTTTTAAGGCCTGATGGGGGAGTGGTTTGTTGCTTCGCCCACTGAACTACAGGCGTAGCCTTACAATTCAATGTGCTTATGCAGCTTACGCAAGGAGGCAATATAGCGCAGTGGTTTAAGGCTCTGAGCTGCAAACCTAGAGACCTGAATTTGAATCCCACAGCCCCCACTTGCATACTGTGTGACCCCGAGCAAGTCACTTAACTTCCTTGCGCTCCCAGGTTGCACCTGTAAACAAGCCTTCAGCTTAGTGTGTCTCTCCTGGTAAAAAAAAATAAATAAAGTTGGTATGATATATATTTATGCAACTTAGATACATTGTGGCTGTTTGCCTCTCTATGCATGGGATATATCACCCTGTAGGGGTACAACGGCAAGGAACCCTAGAGGAGGGTTCCACCCCTATAGATGCTGTGGGAATGATTCCTTTGCCTAAAGGTAGCTTAAGAAGAAGCCCCCCCAAAAAAACAAAAGGGTGTCGAGCATCAAAGGATGTGAAAAGTCAGAAGATATCAAGGACGGGAATGGAGGTCGATAGATGGGAGATGACAAGGACAATGAGCAGAATGAAAACTGACACGATGCAGAAGGGTGGACTTCCTAAGGAGAGAGGTAACAGCCGGGGCCACCATCCGACTCCATCCAACCGCAGAACCTAACTACGAAACCTAAGAAGGCACTAACCCTATCTAAATATTATGACCATCGGCACAGAGGAGAGGGGAGGAAAAAAACCCTTTGAGAAGGAAACCTCTGGGGATCCAAGGCCTAGGTCACCTTCCCTCCAGGCTGGAGGACGTTTTTGGTTAGTGACGGCTCAGCTACTGCAATTTAGAGTTGAGAGCAAGGGAAGAGGAAAAATTTCCAATTTAGATGAAGCTCACGCTCTGAACTTCTAACAGGAATGCTGTTGAGGGTTGTGAATGACATCTCTGCAACTAGGCGCCCAAAAACAAAAGAGCAGAAAAATCCCAGCCTCTCCCTACAAAACAGGGTACTAAATGAGAAAAAGACCGAGGTAGAACGGTCAGTGGAGGATGCTGCAACAGAAGGTAAAGCCATCAAAAAATGGAGAGCAATGAGTACCAATGCCCGTAGTCTAGGTAACAAGCTTCCTGAATTAGTGGCCTTGATGGAGGAGGAACATCTGGATATTGTGGCAGTCACAGAAACATGGTACACACAAAACCATGACTGGGACGTAAACATACCAGGATACACTATCTACAGGAGGGACAGGGAGGGTAAAGAGGAGGAGCAGTAGTTATTTACATAAAGGAAGGAATAAAAGCAACAGAACAAAAGGGTAAACAGGGAGGAGAGAAGCACTGTGGGTAAATTTGAGACAGGCAATGGCACCACAATCCGCACAGGGTTGACAGACCCCTTCTCAGGGGAGGAAATGGACAAGAAAAATGATAGAAAGTATACTTAGAATGGCAGAAAAGGGAGATACTGCTGATGGGTGATCTGAATATGCCAGATGTTAACTGGAGTGCAGTTGCAGCTGCCACTGAAGAGTGCAGTTATTCTAGATGCCCTACAGGGGCATGCCTTAGACAACTAGTACTGGAGCCCACTCGGGAGAGAGCAATATTAGACTATACTCTAAATGGAGATGGAGAGGATCACAGATGTAGAAGTGGGTAGCCATCTGGGAACTAGCGACCATCGAACAGTATGGTTCACAATAAACATAGCAATAGAGTCAAGCCATACAAAGACAAAAGTACTGGAATTTAGGAGGGCTGACTTTGCCATAATGGGTGAGTGCCTAAGGAATGCACTAGCAAATGGGCAGGAAAGAGGGGTGGAAGAACAATGGGGAATAATAAAAACTGCTATCACAGAGGTAACAAGCCTTTGTGTGAAGCAAATAAACAAAACAAGACGATGTAAGAAACCACTATGGTTCTCAAAGGAAGTGGCAGTGAAGGTGCAAGAGAAAAAGAAAGCATTCAGGAAGTACAAGGAATCGCAGAAGGAGCAGGACAGAGAACTGTATCAGTTAAAGCAAAAGAAGGATGGGAAGGCAGTCAGAACAGCAAAGGCCCAAACTGAGGAAAAGATAGCCAACTCAGTTAAGAAGGGGGATAAAACCTTTTATAGGTACATCAGGGAGTGAAGGAAGACCAAGAGAAGGATAGTGAGGCTTAATAAAGGGGAGGGAGGGTGGGCAGAGGGAGACTGTGAAAAGGCAGAGATACTAAACAAATATTTTTGCTCAGTATTTCTGAAGAAGAGGGGAGATACATAAAACAAACAGTAGTAACACTCTGGATACAGAAGTTGATACCGCCCATTTACAGAAGAAAAGGTTCTGAAAGAACTGTTAAAACTGAAGGTGGACAAAGCAAGGGGCCTGATGGAATTCATCCCAGAATTCTAAAAGAACTAAGGGTAGAACTAGTGACACCACTGACTACCCTTTTTAACAAATCATGGGAGGATGGGGTGGTACCCGAGGACTGGAGGAGGGCAGATGTGATTCCCCTTCACAAAAGTGGGAGCAAGGCAGAAGCAGGAAACTATAGACCTGTTAGTTTAACCTCAGTGATAGGGAAAATGATGGAATCACTTCTAAAGGAAAGAATTGTCGAGTATCTAGATGCCAGAGGGGCACAGGACCATAGGCAGCATGGATTCACAGTGGGAAGGTCATGCCAGACGAATCTGATAGATTTCTTTGACTGGGTGACCAAAGTAGTAGATCAGGGAGGGGCTGTGGACATGGCCTACCTAGACTTTAGCAAGGCATTTGACACAGTCCCACACAAAAGATTAAATATACAAGTTAGCCAGCCTGGGAGTGGGTCCCAAGATGACAGCCTGGGTAAAGAATTGGCTGGAGAATAGGACACAGAGTTATAGTAAATGGAGTCACTCCAGAAGAAAGGAGGGTTACTAATGGGGTACATGAGGTTCAGTATTAGGACCGGTCCTCTTCAATGTCTTTATAAGCGACATTGCAGAAGGACTGGAAGGAAAAGTATGTCTCTTTGCAGATGACACTAAGATCTGCAACAGAGTTGATGCACAGGTGGGGTGGAAAGGATGAGAAGGGACTTGGCAAGGTTAGAGGAATGGTCAAATGTATGGCAGCTTAGATTCAATGCTAAGAAGTGCAAGGTAATGCACCTGGGAAACAAAAACCCAGGGTAGAGTACACAATGGGGGGTGAGATACTAACAACAACAAAAATGGAAAGGGACCTGGGGTAGTCATATCAGATGACCTAAAGGTGGGCAAGCAATGTGAGAGGGCAGCAAGGAGGGCTGGGGGATACTGGGATGCATAGGGAGAGGCATCACCAGTAGAAAACAGAAGTTATTATCCCTCTGTACAGACAGCTGGTGAGACCCCCATCTGGAGTACTGTGTGCAGTTCTGGAGACCCAATCTCCGCAAGACATAGACAGGATGGAAACTGTCCAGAGGAGGGCAACTAAAATGGTGCAGGGTCTGCCAGAAGTCAATGAAGAGAGACTTAAGGAGCTTAATATGTAGTACCTCGAGGAAAGGAGGGAGGGGGACATGATAGAAACTTTCAAGTACCTCAAGGAATCAACAAAGTCCAA
This sequence comes from Neoceratodus forsteri, assembly GCA_016271365.2. Lineage (NCBI taxonomy): Eukaryota > Metazoa > Chordata > Ceratodontiformes > Ceratodontidae > Neoceratodus > Neoceratodus forsteri. The sequence goes on from JADMNL010000028.1 coordinate 105,324,584, forward strand.
GAGGGTAGCATCTTTCAAAAAAAGAGGTGTGCAAGAACAAGAGGGCACAATTTGAAGATAGAGGGGCGCTCAGAGGTAATTTAAGAAGTATTTTTTCACAGAGAGGGTTGTGGATGCATGGAGACGGCCTTCCGGAGGAGGTTGTGGAGTCAAAATCAGTGGGGGAATTCAAGCATGCATGGGATAGTCATAAGGCAATTCTGGGGGTTGGGGGTAGGAAGAAGTAGGCTGCTGGTTAACTAGGATCTGCAGCTTATCCAGTAGGTAGGGAAATGGGCAGACTGGGTGGGCCAAGCGGTCCTTATCTGCCATCAAATTCTATGTTTCTATAAGCAGAGAACTAACCGCCAAGGCACTCAGCTGGCCTACACGAGCCTATGAAACAGACCAGGTGAACCAGAGGTGATCAGATGGAGGATAGCATAAAGGGTGCCCCAAACCCTCTCAGGCAGCCAAAGGGGCCCTGCTGATGAGAGCCCCACCCCTCGCAGCTTGAAGTCATAAATTCTACATCCAGAGGTGTCACCAAAATGAGGGACAACTGAAGGTCCACCCGGAGAGAAGACATTTTCACTATGAGCCAGGGAGAAGGACCCCGCTCCAAACTTCCCATGCTCTAGATGCAGACTTCAGGGTGCAGAGCGAGAAAGTCAGCTACAGGCTAGCCCCGAGCTAGGGAGCAATGGACACAGAAGGCACGTCTTTGAGTGGAGAGCAGGTTGAGTCAAGGTAGAATGAGACCCATACAAGGGGTATACTCGATTAGTCGATGTGAACGAGTAGACCTACAGAGAGGTCGGACTGAGTGAAAGAGACCTTGACATGGGTCTTGAGAAGGCAGATTGTGATTAGTAATCACAGGAGTGCATGCCAGCTGGGTCCATTGAGAAGCCAAATTAGTAGTGGGTTGAATTGCATGAAGATAGAAACGAGAATGGCTGGGTGAAGCCCGCAGCCAATGGGTGAGGTACAAAGTACCAGGAGTAGTGAGGTAGGAGCTACAAAGTCTGAATGGATGAGTGGAGGATTGAGAAGGAATATCAAGATACACTGATGGAGGGAAGTGTTGAAGGCTGTCATGGAACAGGAGAATGGGAATGAATGGTACAAGGGGGAGAGACGATGATGTCCGGGCGAAGCCCGCAGACCACAATGAGTTGAGAAGTCGATATGGGAGGAGAGGAGGGTCGAGAACAAATGAACAATATATGATGATGGAATGAAAGCCTTGAAGGCTGGAATGGTGAAGGTGAGGTATGATGACAGGTAGGGAATAGGAAGGATGAGGTTCGATAACGATGGAGGTTGACAAGAAGTGGAGGATATATGAGTTGAGTGGTCCAGAATGTAGGACTAGGATAGAAGGAAGATAAGAATAGATATGATGATGGCGGGATAGGAAAACACCCCCAAAAGAAAGCACAGGATGAAGAAGGAGAAGAGGCAAGGGTCGAGGGAGCAGAGGAAGGCAGGGCAAGCCATCGCAGAATAGAATAACGGAGGAGAAGCAGCTCCTCTACTAGGAGATATGAGACTGAGAAGCAAAACGGCAAGACAGAATAAGGGGAAGTGAATGAGCGGTAGACGAGAACAGCAGGGTGAAGCCCACAGTCGACGGTCGGTGTAGAAAGTACCAGGAGCAGAATGAGGTATAATGGCAGTAAGAGAAACTGCGAGATCAGTACATGAAGGACAAGGTTCGAGAAAAATGGAGTCAGACATAGAGAGGAGGATGATACAAGTCAAAAGATGGGGCAGGAGAAGACTGATATAATGAGGGTCGGGAAAACTGAGGTATTGGTGCAAGAGGAAGAGATAGTAGAAGGTCAGCAGCTAGGCGATGCGAAGGGGCTGAGTGGTCAGAAAACCAGAGCACAACAGGGAAAGTGGCGGCGGGCCAAGCATGGAGAGCCCAAAAAGAAGGATGTAGTATAGGTGCAGTAGGCAGTGGGACGAGGCAGAGCTAGGGCCGAAGGTGGGAAAGCAGGAGGGCTGGGTGAAGCCCACAGCCAATGGTTGAGGTACGGATACCAGGAAAAAAACAAGGTATGACGGTAGGTAAGAGGAGACCAGATGAGAACCAACACTGGGGTTTGCAGACCCTAGAGATAGCAACTGTTTCATGAAATATGAGCCTTCAACCAATATGGGAGATTGGGATACGAACACAGGGAAACAACAGGACATGAGCAAACGGTCTGGCTATGAGAAATACATTTCCATTAATGAGACGCATATCAAACCAGCTACTTAAGATGGTTTGCAGTTCAAACTGAGTCTGCCAGTGACAGCCAAATGATGTGTATGGATATGAGAACAAGGAAAGCAAAACAATAAAGAGTTGATTAGACCTGGATAGCTTGCACAAACATGGCGGTAGCAATGCAGATGTTGCACTACACTGGGTTTGAGGAGGGTTGCTAGAGGAAGGGTATTCAAAGGAAGCAATGGAGTCAGAGAAGCAGGAGACAATATGCACGGTTTCTGTAGTACAGACAGATGAGGCATAAAATCCACATAGAAAAATTAAGTTAAGATGCCGGCCCAGTGGCGCTGAGGGTTGAGGCGCTGGTTGCCACACATCGCGCTACGCCGGCGGCCCGGGTTCGGCGGGGAGAGGGAGGATCGAGCATCCCAATGGATGCTCTCATCCCTCAGAGGCGGGTTACAAGGCGCATTGCGCTCTGCATCCTCGTGGCCAGTGGAAGAGCACCCGGCATAGGGAAGGGATATGGTGACAAGCTTGTTGGAGCCGGGAGGGGAACGTCATGGCGCATGAGGGGCCTGCGGGCGTAAGCACGCCAATACTCGGGACATACGTCCCAGCGCAGGCATCCTAGGGGAGTGGGGGACGTAGGGGAGAAAACCAGAAAATCCCCTCCGGCAGCCCTAGATGAAGGCTGCCCTAAGTCCACCCGGACCACCTACAGGACAGACCCCACTGTGCGAGGAGAGGAGGATGGCACTCTAGGGGCAGATCCCTAAGGTAGGCACGGGGAACATGAGCGGACAGAAGGAGGGGGCACCAGAGGTAGGAAGGAGGATAAAGATGAAAACAAAAAAAAAAGAAAAATTAAGTTAAGTTCTGACACTCCATTGAAATCCATAAAATGTCTTCACACTGCCGGTTTGGTGGCACTGAGGGTTGAAGTGCTGGATATCACACCTCGCGCTACACTTGCAAGCCGGGTTCAGGAATGACCTCGGGTCATCGGGGTACTGGTGTGGGGGGGGGGTAGGATCGAGCACGCTGATGGGCAGCTCTCCCGAGGGTGGTGAAGGTGGTTGGCGCCCCCCCGTAGTTCCGCTCCCACCAGGTGGAGGTCCAGTAGGTAGCATAGGCATAGAGGGGGCGGCAAAAACAGTTACAGGAGGAGGAAGGGTCTGAGCCGGCACCACAGGGTGCATAGTGTGCCTTCACAAGCTCGCATGGCTATGTGCCAGGGCCTGGGGGCGGTCAGGGGAGATAATCAGCAAAATATCTATGTGTCCCCCATTGCCAGTTGGTGGGAAGAGGTGACGGGAACCAAAGAGCCATATAAAAAAAATGTCTTCACATTGAGCCACCACACCTGATGATTGCATGTGCACCCCTGAGTTGAGGCTATGCATCTTTTCCTGGTAAACAGGGAAACTGGAAGAAAGAAAGGAGCGCAGATGGGGAATAAACAGCATGGCAATGAAGGAGGAAGAGGATGGGGCTGGCACTAGAAGCGGAGCGCTGAGGGATGACGTCAGGCTGAGGTAGCACTGGCGCAGGGACGGAGCAATGACGGTGGGGGAAAGGAGAAGCCCAAAAACAACAAACGAGAATGGAGAAAGAGGAGAGACCTAGAGAAACATGGGCAGGGTACAGAGAATGAAGGGGCCAAAGCAGGAGCAGGAAGGAAAATGAACACGGGGGAGGTAAGAAAACACAGGACAGAGAGTCGGGTGGCGGGGGCAGATGGTAGGAGGGGAGAAATGGAAGGAGGGAGGGATGGAGGTCAGCAACAAGATGGAGGCCAAAGAGAGAGAGCTGGGGGGGGGAGAGTACCAGGAGACAAGGCAGGACAGTGAGCTGGAGGCAGCTGATGAAACACAGGCAAAAGCCCAAACAGAAGAAAGGAAGGGGAGCGGGAAAGACCAGTGCCTCCAACCGCAACAAAAAAAAGATCCTGGACTAGCCAAGAAGAGTGGCCTTTTAAGGCCTGATGTGGACGTGGTTTGTTGCTCCACCCACTGAACTACAGGCATAGCCTTGCAAGTAGAAACCTTACATCACTAGAAAACTTCCGTTACTGGGCAGCAGTGCTGACGGGCAGAGAAGGGACGGTATCCAGACCATACAAGATACTCATGGGAGAACACCCAGAATTTACTAGTCTGAAATCACATTGGGAGGGAGAGACAGGTAGCTGCATAACTGACAAGGAGTGGAAAATGACATGGGAGAGGGGCTAGAAGGTGGCAGCCTCTCCAGGGTGGAGAGAATACAGATGGAAATGTATGACTAGATTTTTTCATACACCTACAATAACATCACATTTCCAAGCAGGGAACACCAGTGTTTGCTGCAGGGGCTGTGGTCAAATAGGGTCTCACTACCACATCTTTTGGGCTTACCTCAAGATTGCCCCCTTCTGGTCCAAAGTCCACTCAGCACTATGCAAAATGTGGGAAGCCCCCATTCCTTTGGACTTCAAAACACTGATTTTGGGAGTGAGGGTAAAACAGATTGGAAATCTTAAACAATATTCACAGTTTTCAGAGTACACAAAAAACTTTAACGCTGTCCATCAAGAACGATAAGGGTGCCACCCTTGATCTAGTACATCACTTCAAATACCTGGGCATTACTATTGACTCTAACCTGTCTTTCACCACTCATATTGCCAATACTGCTAAAGAGGTTAATGTGAGAATAGGCATGCTATATTGGCATAAACACTGCCTTACACCTGATGCCCTGAACTTGGCAATGCACAGCTCAATATTTGCCCTCATTGATTGCGGCCTGGTCATCTATGGGTCAGCCAGTGACACAACCCTTCATAGCATCTTGATGGCACTAAACAAGGCATGTCAACTTCTCATGGGCGCCATGCGTTTAACACACACCTGTGATCTCTTCGCTCATGCAAACTGCCTTGAGCTAAAGGACAGGATCTTCTACCAAACCTGCTTGATAGCCAAGAAGATCTGTTTTGGCATGTTGCCCACTGGAGTCTCGAATCTTCTCAGCCCACACCAGGCTGCTCGAAACACCAGAAGCTCCAACAGTCAAGTTTTCAGAGTCTCTAAGTACCGTACAGCTCTTGCACAACATGTCTTTGCCCATCGAGCCCCACTCCGGATTGTCTCACTCCAGCCTGAGATAAGCTCTACCACCTCAACTGGTTTCTTCAAGCGCAAAATACGATCTCGACTCCTCACAAGAGCCACCTGTGACTGCTACCATTAAGTCCTCCATGGTGCTCTGACTAGCTGCACTTAGCCTGTACCGCCTACCATCATCAGACCTTGTAGACCACGTCTAGCACTTACCTTCCCCTGCCATGCCACCTCCTTCCCACACACCCCTGCAATGCCACTTCCTACCCCTTCCTCCCTCTCACCCCCTCCTCCTCCCTTGTTTCATTACACCATTTCCCACACCCTTTGACCAGCCAGGTTGGATCCCCTCTCCGTTTCACCTTCTGGTGCACCACTGTCTGTCCTCCTGTCTATCTGACAAGGATACTCCATTACCCGCCTGAGGTCTACTATGGAACCGTTAGTGTTATCCTCTGTACTTAGTTGTTTGGTAATGTACCTGTTTCCAATTAACCTGTAACACAGACTTGCCTGTCTGCACTGTACTTGTCTTTGATGCAGTACCTATGTAAAGAGCTGTTGCTCAAAGGTATGAATTCTAGCTCTCAATAAATAAATAAAAAAAATAAAAAATATCTGCTTAGATCTCTTTGCACAGTAGCCCAGAAGGAAACAACAGTGAACTGACTAAAGAAGGTGGTCCCACCTCTTTACTCCTGGGTCAAGAGAGTTGAAGACATTAAGAGAATGGAAGAAATAATGGCCAAACTCAAGGTAACTCTAGAGAAGCACACCAAGCTATGGGCCAGATGGAATTCTAGGCTATACAAGGATCGGCCAGGCATAGCTGACACAACAGATCTGGGGGGTTGGTGTGGATTCTTAGTTCAGAGATGCCCTTCTAGAAGCAGGACACTCCTGCGGATATCTGGTGTTGCTTAGATAACTCCTCTACAATAACTTGTATTCTAAGTGTAATAACAGTGTCATTTCTATTTTGCCACAGTTAGCATGGTCTCAAACTTTTTTCCCTTCCTGGTTCCACCAATGTTAAGCTATGAGAGGAGTCATCCAGAGAAGAAACTACACCGGAGATGAATTTACAAGTTATTGGACTTTTATTGTACAAGGACATGGATGCTAGTGGTGTACAACTGCTCATAGTAATAACATAGTGTACTTCAAGGATACATATTACACTGTAAAGTATTTTGACAATGTAATCACTAGTAATACCACATTGACTGTTGATAAAGCTTGTTTTAGAAAAAAAGAAAATAATAAATATCTTTGACATACAGACTGGCTTTCCCAAAAATGTGATGTACTTGGAATTATAAATGTAATTAATTATTCATGAGGCTAGCAAGGCTTCTGATTGGCTCCTGGCTTGATCATTAACATATTAGAAATGACCGATCTAGTCGCCAACTGCCGCTGTTTGGAACGCACGGTTCGCGCCACACAGTTAAAACCTGTTTCAAACTGAAAGAAAATGGCAAGAATGAATGTTGTTATTGTGATTAGACTTATAATTACAATAACAACCTTGGATTAATGACCAGCTGGAGGGAGGTGGCCCAAGGCTGCGCCTGAATACCCTCCCAGTGATTTGTTAATCCCTCAGAATTACAGCTTCGTCGTCATTATTGCTAAAACCTGATCCAATCATGGACACCAAACAAATTTGGATGGGGGAGGAGCATTTTTGGTACAACTGAAAGTCACAGATAGAGGCTTGCAACATCTACCAAATGGTTTATATATTGGGAGAGAAAGGTGCAACTGCTTTTATCCGGGCTAACCAAAAATATGTTTTAATCAGTTACACACCTATCAAATGCATGTGATAAAATAAAATGCAACCTCTGTATGGAATGTGGCAATATTAGCAATCGCAGTCCGGATGATCTGCATTGTAACCTCTGTGATGAGACTGGTCATGCTTTTAGGAATTGCCTTTGAGCCAGGCATAATTGCAGGGATAGACCAGATCAGGAAGATAGTCTTGCTAATGCCCAGAGGAATAAAGTGATCAGACTGCAGTTAAAAGCAGAAAAGGAAGCACAACAGCCACGTCTCCTGAAGGAAGAAGAGCGCCCCCCCCCCCAACAGCCTAGTAATACTGTGGAACCAACAATAGAAGACATACCTTAGACACAGCAACCACAGAGCCCGCTTGAACAAGGCTTGCTAGAACAAGGTGTGCAAGAAACAGCACTACCACTGTAACAAGCTGAATAGCAGGAAGATATGGGGGTCACAATCCAATATTCAAACTGATGAAGGCACTTTACAGCCAGACACAAAGGAAGAAGCTCAATTATGCCTCCCCCAGAAAGAATGACCAAAGCTACAAGGCATAGAACCTTGCGACGCCAACAACCCCAACTGAAAATACTTTGGAAAGATTCAAGAACCAGACATCTCTCTGGAGAACAAGGATGAACTTTTAGCAGAGGGTAGAGATTGCGGAGACTCCGAAGGGAATGCAAAATTAGAGGCCTCCTCAACGAAATCTGTCCAACTGTCAAAATCCTCGGAAACAGAAAAAGACTCTCAAATACAAGTAAAATCCAAAAAATTTGAAAGTTGCACCGGCCCTCAAAGCCAAGAAGAAACCTGAAACACATGGATGGAAAAACAATTTCTGCAATTACAATGCTCCCCGAGTGGTGATGCAATGTTGAAGATACAGTAACTATATACACATTCCAAAATCATGATGAATAATCCCGACACACTAAAGGGGGGGCCACTTGAAATGTCAATAACGTAAAGAAGCCTTCAAGGTGGTTACTGACTTTCTCTCTCTTATGGGATATACCCTTTGACATTGGCTCACTACAAGAAACCATGCAGGGCACAGACAGGGAGGTGGCATAGGTGAAAAATCCTGGTACTCAGACCCTTCCTTTTGTTACTTCACAGAAGACAGGTGTGATGGAGTAGGAACTGCGTTCAAATGTACAGACATTACAGTGGCTAGAATATTTATTGGACACAACCCTGGGGTGATCAGTGTTATTGGAAGTCATGCTGTGAGATATAGCACTTAGAGTTATCAATGTGTATGCCCTTCCAAACTTTATAAAAAAAGAGAATTGACTTATCCGAATCAAAATGTCCCTTTTTATACACATCTAGGAAATTAGTGTTGGGAGGAGACTTTAATTGCATAGTATCACAGGAAGACAGAGGAGCACACACAAATAAATTATTCTGTGTCTCAGATTTTTTAATAGATATATATCTGCTGCTTGGCCCTTAGATGCATATCAAATGGTATATTCAACAGGTGGACATACATTCCTTAAGCATGCTTTATCTACTAGGATTGATTTCATATTTATATCAAGAACATTAGTAATACAAATACTTGCTATTCAAAATTCTGTTCCTCAGTTAGCATTGTGTAAGTTCAATCCAAATGATGCAAAATGCCTTGAGAAAGGGGTTTGGAGAATGAACAACTCTTCCTTAGAGAGTAGCGATGTAACACAAGCCCTGGAGGAATAGTTTAATGCCAAAGACTCTGTACCAACAGCATGGCCACGCCTTGGACTTGGTATTTTCTCTACAGCTCGAGGTGGGGAACCTTGAGATTTATCTGGTCAGTTGGTCAGCATGACAGGAATCCAGGTGAGGAGACAACCCCTCACAGCTGTGGCACAAGTGGCTTTCCCTCTGAACTCCCACTGAACCAAAATCTTACTGATGCTCCCATGGGTGGCAGATACGCAGCATGCCAGGCCCTTCCCCCTGCTCATACATGGCAGCGGGAGGTCTCAGACCTTAACCCCTTAGGTGCCACTGGGCAACCTCAATGAACTGAAGACTCTGCAGAATTCCTAGGGGTTACAAAAGGAACATCTGCAAGTTGCACATATCTTTCCCGTTGAACCCTGCACTGCATTGCTCATCCAACACAGGCAGCAACCACATCACTCCCACACCCCACCCCTGTGAGTGGCTCTTCATACAGATAGGAGGATGTTTTAGGTTACAGGAAGTTGGGCTTAATACGTAAGGAGCCATCCACAGTCGCAGTTCAGGGTGGCAGGCTACTGCGGCACACAGAGACTCCCCATAACACCCCCAAAAACTGCCATACACAAAATGATGCTGCTTTCTGCAGGGGTGGATTACTTTCAGCAACAGTGGCACACAGGGCCAGGCTACTTATGCAAATCGCTAATCCATGTGTTAGTGGTCACACACAAGCTGTGAGACCACGAACATGGTGGATTGTGACAGCTGCAAGCAGCAGACCCTGGCACTGCATTGCGCCCACCCCAGCACTGTAGTCACCACCCCCACCCCCACCCCATACTTCAGTTCCTGTCTGTGGCTGTGTGAAGAAGTCATTTTTCATGCCCCACCATGCTTTTCTCAGGTGGTCCACTGGTCCCAAAATAACTACTTCTGTTGTTTCACTTCTGTGATGTCCACTGTATTCCCCCCTACCTAGCCGTAATCCCATTCTTTACTCAGTTCAGTGGTGCTATGTGCCACCTAAACCAACCTTCTTCTGGAATGGACATTCCAGCTTGCAAAATAGTACACTCACAAAGACCTGCCTGTAAGAGTTCTTAAGTGGCTGGGTTCACTACACCATGTAACTGGGAGTGAGTATGCATGCCCCCCCAACCACCCACATTGCTCCACGGATGGGGTTGGGCCATCCTGTGTGGGTGGGCTACTGTGCTTTGTGGATGCCCGGAGCCCTCCGCATGTGCAAAGTGGGACCTCCAGACATCATTCACCACCCTGCTACAAACTCACACAAGGGAGCGCAGAGCTTTCTGGATTGCGCCCCCAAATCTTCAGCCAATACTGGCGCACTTGTACGGAGACAGCAGATCTTGTTTGCAAAGGAATGCTTGCATGAACAAATGTTTATCTACAAAGCTCCTTTCCTAATACACTTGGTGCCTTACTGAATAAATAAAAATATTACAAATTTGAAGAAACATAATTCACACACTGTAATGTATAGAAGCTCTGTTTCATAATAGATTATTATCATTCCATATCTCTTGGAATCTCTTAAGATGCTTTTCTTGTTTATCCTGTTTTTTTTTGTTTCTGTTTTTATCTTGCTTTTGTATCTCTCTCACACTGCTGGCACTTTATAGTTCCCATGCCCATGCTTGCCTTCTAAGTAAAACCTGTTTTCCGTAATTCTTTATCTTAAAGACATGGAACAGATCAATTTCAGATAGCATGTACTGTAAAAAAAACACAGAAATGGTTTTAAAAAGAGTTGATGAGGGACTCAGTTGCACAGATCTGTTAACATGTCTTTCATAACAATATGGAATTGTTATGGACTAGCTTGTAGGGGCAGGATGACTTACTGCAAAGATAATATTTAATTGACTGGAGTAGAGGTAGGCAGTCATAGGGGCTGACACATGGATACACATACATAGACACAGGGACAGAATAACAGATTGTTAAAACGTAGAAAGATGGAGGTACACAGTCAGGAAGAAGGGGGGGGGTGGAGATACCAGCAAAGAAAGTCAGGGTGAAAGAGATGCAGAGACAAATGGGCAGAAAAGAAAAAGAAATGGGGATGGAGAGAGGGTCAAAGGGCACGCCTGTAGTGGGCCAATGAAAAGAGAGCAAGTCCAGGTAATTAAGTCCAATGTGGACTGCTGAGAAAGAAGTGCAGGAAACAGCCTGCAAAAATGGACAAATCAGAAGTCTGCCTAAACTTTTACCTCTGTGCCCACCCTGTCTTCAGAGAAGTGAATGAGAAGACTGAGAAAAAACTGCTAGAAGCTGTGGCAAGAAGACTAGGTTCAGATCAGCCAGACAGGAAAGAAGTGAGGTGGTCCCAACAGGGACTCCTGAGAGAAAGGGCCTGCTTGGCTTTTCAGCCTGCAGAAGTGTGTCTTTTCTGGCATGATGAAGAAGAGCTTGTTCAATGCTTAGTCAAATGAACTGCTACAGAGAAACAGCTCAGTAGAAGGCATAGCAATGTGGGGCTATATAGAAACATAGACAATGATGGCAGAAAAAGACCATTGGTCCATCCAGTCTGCCCATAAAACCCTAGCAAACCCAGGACTTATTGCCCATACAGGGTTCTAACCCACACTGTCCACCTCTGTACTCCCTGCCCTACCACTACAACCACCACCCTGAGCAACCACTAAGCCCTTCACTCTGTCCCAGACACATTTGAAACTGCTGACAGTTTTGGCACCCACTATGTCAGCTGGCCGACTGTTCCACAGCTCCCCTACCCTTTCTGTAAAATAAAACTTTCTCGCATCTCTCTTGAGCCTCCCCCTGTCAGTTTCCACTCGTACACTTGTGTTCCTGATCTGCTACTTATGCTAAATAGTTCCTCGCAGTTTATCTTGTTCATTTCTTTCAGGAACTTGAAGGTTTCTATCATATCTCCCCTCTCTCGTCTGGCCTCCAGCGAGTACATGTTCAGTGCCTTGTGCTGATCCTTGTAAGATCTGCCCTGCTGGCCCTGAACCTTGATGACCATTCATTGCACTGTCTCCAGTCTGTCCTTATCTTTCCTTAGATGAGGACCCCAGAACTGGGCATAATACTCCAGGTGGAGTCTCACTAGTGATCTATAGAGAGGTACTAATACCTCCTTCCTTCTACTGTCAATCCCCCTTCCTATACACCCTAACACCCTGTTTGTCTTACTGTAGGCCTTGCCATACTGGTTCGATTGTTTTAGGAAGTTACTGATGGTGACCCCTAGGTCTGTTTCCTCAGAGGTTGTGCCCACTTTAACTCCCCCCCAGTACACTGTCCAGGGGTTCTTGTTTCTTATATGCATCACCTTGCACTTTGTGGCATTTAATTTTTTTTTTTTTGTGTTCCGGTTCCCCCCAATCTTCAGACCCGCCCTGCCTGCCGTCCTCCCATGCCCAGACTTACTCCCACCCCTTGGTAGGGCTGCTGGGAGGACTCCCCCTCCCAATGGACACTGTTGGAAAGCCCTGACTTACCCCTTGGGTCAGGGCCACAGGAGCGGGACCCCCCCAGTGGACGTGGAAGGCAGTGAAGACAGCAGCGGCAGAGCATTTCATCATGCCGGGAGAGGCGGCTTTTTTCTAATGCTTGCTCCCTGGGGGCAGGGACTTGCAATGATGTCCAGCATCTGCATCGCCCCTTAACATAACGGCGTCAGTCACAGCGGTACCCCCAGCCTCCACCAGGGGTCTGTAAAGTGCCGGACACTCTTCCCTTCCTCCCCCTGTAGAAGGAGAGCAGTCCCCAGGACGCGCGATACTTCTCCCCTGACCGTCCCTCCGACATTCGGGTTGTCGGCTTCACAAGTGGAAATCCAACCGCTGTACCGACGGGCTGGCTCTGGCATTGACATTTAACTGCCAAACCTTTGACCACCTCTCTAGCCTTTGCAAGTCCCTCTGCATCTCCCTAACTCCCTTCTAGTTGTTTACCCTACCACAGAGCTTAATGAAGTATGCGACTCCTTCTCCCATGCCCCGATGAGCATATTGAAAAAGACTGGACCAAGGACTGACCCACTGGTGACCTCTCTCTCTCTTTTCCGATTTGACTACACTAACCACAACCCAGTGCTGTTTCCCTTCTAACCAGTTTCTCATCCATCTAACTGTATCCTTTGCTGCACCCAGATCCTCGAGCTTCTTCAGCAACCTTCTGTGAGGCACCAAGTCAAAAACCTTGCTGATACTGAAGTAGAGTAAGTCCATGGCGTGGCTCCTCCTTTCTTTTTCCCCTACTATATCTAACAAACTGTTTTTCCCCTCCCTTGACCCGTTCCGCACTACGCAGTTCTGTATCTGCCTTTGCTTCTCTGACTACCCTCTTGGTTTCCCTTGTTCTCATTTGGTACTCTACCCATTCCCTGTTCCCTCGTTTTACCTTGCACCTGGTGAAAGCCTTCTTTTTGGCCCTCACTGCTTCTCTAACCTTTCCAGAGAACCGTATTGGTTTCTTGTACCTGTTTTTTTTTTATTTATTACCTTACTCTAGCAAGACTGTTGCCTCAGAAATCCCCCCCCCATTTTTCCTCCACATTCCTGATGGAGTTGACGCTGACCAGCTTGTCCCAAACCAGCTCCCTCATCCATTGAAGTCTGCCCTTTTAAAATGCGGGACTTCAGCCTTTGATAAGGACTTACTTATCCCAAGGGCCAGGTCGAACCATATAAATGTAACAGGGTCACTGTGTATACTACAGTTACTACCTCTGCCTTGCAGGCTCAGCAAGGTTGAGGGGCCTTGGCTGTTTTTCACCTGAAGGGGGTTCTTTCCCAACAACAGATGAAACAGTGTGGTGCCTCCACCCAAAGATATAATCAAGTGGGCCTGCTGACTGAATGGTACAAGCCCCTGGGATGCTATACCTCCCCACCTCCCCTCGTTGTCAGCCCATACACGGAAAATCAGCAATAGATGTAATATTTCAACATGCATGCAGTTACTGACTACAGGTAATAATATGCTCATCCAAATGTGCTCACGAGACAGGTTTCAACAAGAACAACAAACAACTTCTGAAACAGGGTGGGGGAGAAGGGATGCAGAATAAATAACTGTTTCAGAACATTTGATATAACTGGTAAAAGTACACGTAACAACATTAACCATAAACAGTGACAATAAATAGTGCCCACCTGCAACAGCAACACAACAGTAAAGCCCATCTCCCAACTGGTACCAGTTTCCTGACTGGAGGCCCACAATGTTCTTTCTGGGAACCCTGGGCATTCAGTCGGTGCAGGCCCGATGAGGTGCGGCGGGTTGGCCAGCGATGGTGCACTTTTTAAAATAAACAGTAACCTGGACAAAATTATGTACAAATCCCCAGGTGCAGGGGCAAATCCAGAATTTACTCATGGTCCTGGAGATACCAGTCTCTGAGTTCTTGTCAGGCTGAAGGATGTTTCCTTCTGTCTGCAGCTCTGGGGGCTCTGTACCTGGATACAGCTTTGGGCAGTCTGAACAGATGGCAGGCTTTCTTGACAGGTTGGTCATCTCATTCTGCTTCTATGGCAGTTGTCTGCTTTGCTGGTGCTTGAGATGGACCAGACCAGTCCAGGGACCATGGCCACACACCTCACCCACCCGTCCAGGCATCCAGCCCTCAGGGTGAAGTGATAGGTAGTGCCTAGCTGCGACACTGCCCCATGATTCCCCAAACAGTCCAATGGCCAATCACCTCCCTCTGGAACTCAGGATCACTGGTTTCACTATTTTCAACCACACTGCAGGCTGGCAACTGCGGCACCAAAGTCCAATAGAGATACAGTCTTTCAGTCTCTGCAGGTTACCAGACTTGAATCATCTCCTTCAGCAGATTCTGGACCACCTCCCTGGTCCACGGACAGGTATCAGTCTTTCAGGCTCTTCAATGCTCAGGTGTTAAATCACAAAATAGCTTTTTACCTTTAACACAGGCTTTCCAGATGATGGAAATAAACTAGACACTCCATGAGCTATTTGCTGTGGAAGCCCCAGGCAGGCCTCCAACCTTTTGCAGAACACGCAGTCTGAGCCTTTTCACTTTCTGGAAGCTTCCAGCAGACTGCCCTGAGCGGAATCTGCCCCTCAGGTCTCAGAAGATCAGATACAGAGTCCCATTTGTCAATCAGGCTGTCAATCCATCAAATTAGTATGTAGAACGTTAATTTGACGCCTGATTGGCTGAGAGAAAAGGTGCCAATACACTGTCCTCACCTTTTCCCAAGAGCCCTCTTTCTGTAGTCCTTGGGTTCCTCGATCACTCATTGGTTGTAAGGCTGGACAGAGGTAACAAAGATGGCTGCGAAAGAATTTGGCAGCCCAGTTTTAATCAAAGTCCCAACTTTTTCTTTTGGGGGGGGGTATTATTTTCTCTCCTCCAGAGCTCCGGCTATGACCCCTGCCCTCCGTTGTTCCCCCCAGCGCCATCCCCGGACATCAGACCCCCTCCCTTGTGCACCCCGCAACTTACCCTTCACGGCAGGGTGGTGGGGAGCGACTCAACCACCCCAACGAATCCATGCCAGGGAGGTGCCCTTCCAGGAATGGCGCCGCGGGGGAACAACTTCGTGCTGCCGGGCTCACTTTTTCGGTATTTTCCTCCCAGCGGGTCATGGCGTGCAATGACGCCAGTGACTGGGTGCACGCACACTCCTGCATGCGTGTTCTTGACCGGGCCGCCTGCCACGCCCCGACCCCCTGCCTGTAGCTATGTGCTGTTGACCCCCAGCCTCCGCTAGGGGTCAGGCAATCCCGGCCGCCCAAATCCCCCTTCCCCGGAGATGGAGAGCAGTCCCTTGGACGCTCAATCCATCTCCTCACCGCCAACCCACGGCAACCCATGCCCGTTCCCGAACACGGGTCGCCGGCATGGCGCGAGGTGTGGCAACCAGCGCCTCAACCCTCAGCTCCACCAGGCCGGCCAAAGTCCCAACTTTAAGTCCTTTTTGTAGGCAAACTGTAAAACATTAACATTAACTGCCTCCATATTCCAGTAGCTGCCCCTCTGCCCTATTGTCCAGTGGCAGAGTGGAGCATGACAGGGACTCCCCTTGCCTCTCGCTAGCACCATAGCACTGTCCCCCCATTTGACAAGCAGATATCTATTTACAATGCAGCCGTGTCTGCTTTGAAATTGACAGTGCACTTTCAAATGCTCACACAAAGTTCACTTTTCTCCTTCACTCCCTCTCCTGTATGACTCCAGACCCCCCACTAGTGTTTCTGGGGTTCCAGGGGTTAGAGCACACAGAGGAGACTTTGGCACTCAGCCACAGAGCAGCTTATACTCTGAGCGCTGTAGTGCTAACGGGATTGGCGAGCGGACCACTGCAGCGCACACATTTGAGCAGACGCCAGCTCAAACGTGTGAACACAGAGCTACGCAGTGCTCCACTGGATTGCTCAGCGCTTTCTGCACTATACTACCGAGCTGGAGATTTTTTACTTTACTGCACATCTCCTCCAGTCCCCCACAGCAAGGCAGGCACACGGGCTGGTGGGAGCAATAAAGGGTGCACCAACGGCCAGGACTGGTGGGACCAGATGGCCATGAGACAACCCATGGTAAGCCGCACTCATGGGAGTGGTGTTACATAGAGTTATGGTCGGTGGACCCTAGTGGCTTCTCTACCCTCACTCTTCCTACCACTTCTGAGCTGGTGAGCACCACACTGAGAAAGGCAACCTGCTTGGTGGGTTCCTTAACCAGCTGTACCAGCGGGCAGTCCTCCAATTTATCCAGCAGGGCCTGACATCTGGATCTCCTGGCCACTAGAATGACCCAATCAATATCTGGCAGATTTGAGTCTCCCATCACCACCTTCCCCATTGCCGCCCCATTTTTAGTTCTGCCCCCTAGCTCTTTATCTCTCTCTCTCTCTCTCTCTTTCCCCTATTCTGGAGGCACATAGATCACCCCATCCGTAGTTTTTTGCCTGAGGATGCTGTTAGCTGAACCCACAGTGATTCTGTTTCCCCATTACCGGCCCCTGATGTTTCCATCCTCCATTGCCTCTGTGCCTTCCCTGACATATAGGGCTATGCCTCCCCCTTTACCATTTTCTCTAGCACATCTAAACATGGTGTAGTCTTGGAGTGTCAGGTCCCAGTCATCATTCTCTGTGGCCCAAGTTTCTATGATGGCAACTAAGTCCATAGTAGTGTCTACCACCATTGCCTGAAGCTCACTAATTTTATTTCCCAGATTCTTGGCATTAAAGCAGACCCCTTTCCATCTTTCTTCTGATCCCCTCTTGCTTTTTTCCTGTTCCTTCTCCTTTATTCTTCCATAGCCTCCAATTTTTTTTATTTTTCATGCTGAATGTAGACTTTGTCAGCCCTCCCTCACTGGCATCTTCCCTTAACCTAATTTGAACTTCAACCTTACTATAACCCACCTTGCTGCTACTAGTCCCCTGTTCAGGGGGAGTCCTAGTGAAGTTCTCTACCTGTTCTCCCTTCTCAGTGGTTCCCCTAGCCTGTTCTCCCCGCAGTCAGTTTAACTGTCCAATGTAGACATAAAACTTCTGCTGGGAGCACTGGCCCACTCTCTCATCAGGTGATTACCATCACCCTTGAAGAGCCTCCTGTCCCAGAAGCTCCCCAGTCCCCCATATAGTGGTATCCCTCCTCCTGACACCATCCCTCCAACCACTCATTAAACTCCTCAGTCTCTTCCTTCCTTAGTCTGTCATTTGCAGTCCCCCTATTCTGCATAGGAAGGACCTTGGAAAAAGACAGGGAAGCCAAGTGCACCTTCAGTCTGTTCTCCAGTCTCTTAAAGTTTTGTTTCACAGCTTCCACAGGTTGGTTTGCCAGATCATTGGTACTCAAGGGTACGAGCACCCCCAGCTTGCCCTCGTCCCTATCCTATCTCTATCCCAGCTTGCTGATGCACCAGGAAGGCATCTGACCATTTCACTCCCCTTCCTCCCCCACCCACCACCCTCTCTACTCTCCTAATCACTAAGTTCTCAATCACTAAGACTCTCCTTGCTGACTTCCTCTTGCCCCCCCTCCCCCGGTGCTACCAAGTCGTCATGCCTGTTTACCCTAACTGTCTCAAAATCCCCCACCCCATGGAGTCAGGTACCTAACCCTCCTCCAAGGGTTATAGAGATTTGCTGTCTGGACAGTATGAGATTGGTCAAACCCTTTGTGTCTGCCCCTGCCACCATTCCACACTGCCCTCCAGGTCCCTAGACCACTGGGCCTCTGGGGGGGTGGGGAGTGGACCCCCAGCTGAGCTGGTGCTGCAACTGAGATACTTCATCTCTTGCTGTTACAATCTGAGCATGGACCTCCACAAAGGCTCTAGAGATGGGGCAGTGCCCCTCCTCCAGAGTGTAACCCTGGAGAAGAGTGACCCCAATCCCCACAACTGTTACCTCCCCACTGTATCGCATCTCCATATTGATCCTATAATAACTCTACACCTCTGCTAACTAAGTGCTTTCCTCAGTCTACCTAGTACCCTTAGACTAGAATCAAAAAGGCCTACAATACTTTACACATGGAGTTCTTTATATATGGAGTACTTCCTTCACCTCCCTTACTTGCACCCTTAATATACATATATAAATATACAAAAAAATAAATATCTATTTCACTTGTGTATCAAATCTTATTATAATGCAAATATTAAAAAAGGCAGGAAATAAAAAACAAAGTTTTAACCAATCAGTGGCTTCTGTCATCTTGTTTTCACAATACATGTTAGATTGTTAATGATAAAGCAACAGAGGAACGTTAACTTGCATTCTTTATTTATTTTTCAATATTTTCAATCAATCAATCAATCAATCAAATCTTTATTTTAACAGATGAAACATCATTGAGAAAAAAACTCATTTACAAGATGGACCTGGGTCATGGCACACAATAAAAAAACATCAAAATACACAAGGATGGGAGAGGCGCTGATGAGCAGCTTACTAGGACAGATGTGCCTGAACATCGCTCTGCGCTACCGGTCAACTAAATTAATATTAAAAGATAGTAAAACTGAATTTTAAATACCATATCTAAAGTATAGTGCTTTATGAAACAGATATGGATGAACTTCTATCATCAAATACTGGAAAAGGCCAAAGAACGGCCGGGAAAGTGGGGAAGAGGGCGGCTACCTCAGCGGGTGAAAGCACCGGGATCATCCCACTATCGGTGGAAGAAGTGAGTGTGCTGGGCCGCGAGGTGATGGAGCAAGTGATAGCGGTGCTGGAACCCAGGCTCTTTAAGATGGAGAGTAAAATAGATCTCAAGCTGCAGGAGGTATTAGAACAACAAACCTCTCATGCCAATAGAATTGTTGAAGTGGAGGATCGTATATCCAGGATAGAGGATGAAACCCTGGAGATTCCCAGACAAGTGACGGCCTTACAGAAAGAGATGGAAGAGCTGAAAGAATCATTCAATTATCAGGAAAATTATAACCGACGCCTGAATTTACGACTGAGAAGACTCCCAGAAGGCAGGGAGAAGGGCGATGTAATGGGATTCTGTGCCAAAACTATACCTGAATTATTGGGGCTTAAATTTAAAAATGAACAGATTAAACTAGAACGGGCTCACCAAGCTGTTATTCCTCATCCATCAGGAGATCAGCCCCCACGTCAAATAATAATGAGATTCCATGCATTTCAGGATAGGGAGAGAGTACTGAGAGCATATAGAGAGAGAAAGAGAGCTTGGAATTTGAAGGTACTCGCCTATTTCTCTCACAAGATTATTCCGCAAGGCTATTGAAATGAAGGAAATTATTTAACTCCCTCATGACTCAGTTGAGGAACTGGAAGGTGGAGAATTTTCTCGTATACCCGGCTACTCTCAAGATTCGACATGAAGGTGCTACGTATTCCTTTTGAGAGCTTACAAAAGCAGAAAATTTTGTGGGAAAATTGCAGAAGAAGTTGGGGGTATAATGAGACAGAACCAGGCAGTTGGCATCAATCTGTTTGTGAGAGCCCTTGCTAAGATTACAAGATCGTAGCTTTATAATTCCAGTTTGATGGTTTTTGAAGAAGAGCGGAGGGATTTATGACTGTGGGGCCTAATCTGGGAAGAGCTTCTACTAGAGACGCGCTGAAAGGCGGGATTCTGGTCGTATGACATTAATATGGAGAATCAGTTTTGAGGAAGACGATTTGTTTATTTGGTTTCTCCCTTATCTGCCTGTTGCGAGACTTTGTTTTAATGAAGGACGGAAGGGACAGGAAATGCATACAATAAGGATTTATGAATGGAGATGAACAGTTATAAGTCTCCGCTTGGCGCCACTCCTGAGATTAGAGGAGCTGACACGCACGCTGTTTTCAAGACAGACTCTGCAGGGGGGAAGGGCCTAGCGCGTAAATTGAGAGCTCGGCCCGCACCTTCCAGCAGGATACCCACAAGAACGATGTGGAAGAAGAAAAGGGTCCTTATTGGAGTAAGGGGTCCTTGTTCTCAGAGCACTGATTATATATTTTCTTATTCCTTTTAAAGGGGCAGGAAAATAATATGTGTAGTGCGATAAGAGGGGAAGAGCTGTCTTTCTTTTCTTTTTTATCTATATTAATGGGCTGACAGTCAAGGATTACTCTGCTGCTGTTCTTGCTCTTTCAATCCTTACGTTTGCATTGTAATACATAGGTGATAAATGGTTATAACAAGTAGATGATATACCAGGGAAGAAGGTTGATAGAAGGTAGTCGGCCGGGGAGGGGGGGCGACGTGGCACCAATATCTGCAAAGGGAAGGGAGACACTCATGCTTGACTGGCAATTGGTGTCAGGGGATTGGAGGAAGGGAGAGATTCGGAGACAGAGATTAGAGGAAGAGATGAGGGTGAGAGAGAGGGGGGATCGGGGTAATAGGGGATATGCCAGGGTTGAAGGCTGTAAATAGTTTTGATATATGTTGTTTCACAGTAAGGGGTATGTGTAAAGGGGAGGGTAATGGAGTGTGGGGGGAGGTATAATTGGTGAAGGTGTGGAAGGAGGGTGAGGGGAGGGTGTTAAGATTAAAGTTTCTATGTTAGTTATAGATTGTTTGTGTATTTCATGTGGTGCAACTCAAAATGCAAGTCTGATATGGAAGTCATCTGAATACCAAAAGATACAGTACGCTGATTTAATGGAAGGGGGTGGGAAGAGTGAGGCCCATCCGCAGGACCAACAAACGAGTGGATATGGCTAAGGTGAAGGAGTTGACAGTGGTCTCCTGGAATGTGCGTGGGGCTGGTAACCCAATTAAGCATGCTGTGCTGCTCACAGCCCTTAAAAGAAAGGGAGCACAGATAGCACTTCTCCAGGAGTCCCATCTGTCAGATATGGAACATAACAAACTCGCTAGGGGATGGGTTGGTAAATGTGTTGCGGCCTCCTGCTCTCCTTGGAAATGGGGGGCAGCCATTCTAGTGAGCAAACACCTTCCATTGGAAATTACTAGAGTGGTGAAGGACCATAAAGAGGGGCGGTATATTTTCCTGGTGGGCACTCTATATGGAGAACAAATCACTATAGGTAATCTATATGCATCTGCTGTATACGACCCTAAGTTTTTTCCCTCAATTTTAGATATACTTATAAAGGAGCAATTCCCGGGTCTAATACTGGGGGGTGATATGAACAGCATGACGGATCCGGTGTTGGACCACTCTGAGGGTAGAGGCCGGATGCCAGACAGCCTTAAACAATGGCAGATTGGTTTGTCTGATTTGGACATGATTGATAGCTGGAGGGCGTTAAGCCCTGGAGCTAAAGAATTTACATTTTTCCCCCATCCCCACGGTACATGGTCTCGAATTGATTGCATATATGTACCCCGGGGTTGGTATGAGTGTATCTTAGATGTTTCACACGGTCCTATTCACATTTCAGACCATGCCATGGTAATAGCCAGAATACAGATGAGAGGGGAAAGGGATCGGCCATCACACTGGAGGTTCCCATCATTTATGCTTCATAATAAGGAATTTAGAGAGTTCTTGGAGAATCAGTGGCAGTTGTATAAAGAAACTAATGAGGGAAGTGAGGTCTCAGGAGGAATGTATTGGGAAGCAGGGAAGGCCTTCATAAGAGGTGCTATTATAGGATATATGGCTAGGGTTAAAAAGGTTAAAAGGGAAAAAAGGATGGAACTTGAACAACAAGTAAAGGATTTGGAGAAGTGTATGGCTCAGGGAGAGAAGGGCGAAATTATACAGCTCCTTATGATCACACGGACAGCACTGAATGCGTTGGTAAGAGGGGAAGCAAAAACTTTGGGGTTTTATAGTAGACGGAGGGTATTTGAGTGGTCCAATAAACTGAGTCCATTACTCGTACGACTTATGAAAGGGGGTAGGTGCCCTACTAGGATACTGGGGGTTAGGAATAGTATGGGGGTACTGCAGAGGGAACCAAAGGAAACTGAGAGTTGTTTTTTGGACTTTTACAGTAGATTATATCAAGCTGAAGGTACTGATAGGAGTTCCTTAACGAAAAACTTTTTAGATAAGGTGGTACTCCCTAAGCTTAATGGGACCCAGGAAGCACAATTAAATTAACCCATCATGAAGGAGGAAATAATAAAGGCCATAGGGAAACTCCAAAGGGGAAAGGCAAGTGGCCCTGATGGGTTCCCTGTGGAATAGTATAAAGCATTGGCAGGCCAGATAGCAGAGGGTCTGGTTGGAATTTGTCAGGTGGGAGAGGGGGAGGAACACGTGTGCTTGCCCCGAACATGTGGTGAGGCTATGATTTGCCTGATCCCAAAACCGGGTAAAGATGAGGCAGAGTGTGTGTCATACAGACCAATCTCACTACTAAACTGTGACTTAAAAATACTGGCAAAAGTGTTAGCTACACAGCTGGAGGACCTGCTGGCTGTGTTGGTGCACCCAGACCAGACCGGGTTTGTTCAGGGGAGGTCTTCTTATCATAATATGCGTCGCCTACTAAATGTGATATGGAGAGCGGGACGAATACAGGGGAAAACATACGTCCTATCCATGGACGCCAAAAAAGCTTTTGAGAGGGTGGACTGGGACTACCTCTTGGAGGTTATGGCCCGGTTTGGTCTGGGTGACACATACATTCAGTGGGTTCGAGCCATGTGTCGTGCACCCAGGGCCTGCATTCTGGTTAATGAGTCCTCCACGGAGTATTCTGAGCTGGGCAAAGGAACAAGGCAGGGTTGTTCTCTCTCTCCATTATTATTTGTGCTTGACATTGAGCTTTTTGCTGCGGCAATTAGACAACGCTCAGAGGTACGGGGGGTTGAGGGGGTGGAGGACACGGAGCATAAGGTGACCCTTTATGCAGATGATATGCTTCTTTTTTTGAGGGAGCCCCTGAACTCAATGCCCCCCCACTGGAGTTGATAAACCCTTTTGCAGTGTTTTCTGGGTATAAGATCAACGTCTCTAAATCAGAGCAGGTAGATGAGCAGTGTGGATTGAGGGTGGCTCAGAAGGGCATCCTATATCTTGGAATCCAGGTGGGAAAGACAGTTAAATCTTTATATGGGTTGAATTACTCACCACTAATTAAAGAAGTGGAGGCAGACTTGAGGCAGTGGATACAGCTACCTATTTCGTGGTTGGGGCGTATAAACCTCCTCAAAATTAATGTCCTCCCCAGGATATTGTACCCTATGCAGATGTTTCCAATGGGATTGGTGAAGGGAGAAATATATATAAACTGGAGAAATCATTTTCTAGATTTATTTGGCGAGATAAAAGGCCAAGGGCGCTGCTTCAGAGGCTAAAGGCAGAGGCGACACAGGGAGGGCTCAATTTTCCTGACATCTCCAACTATCATGTCTCCATTCAGCAAAGGTATGTGGCTGACTGGGTGAATCACCCTACAGTAGCAAGTTGGGTGGATCTAGAGCAATGGGGATGTCTGAGTAGGCTATCAGCATACCTGCATAGTAAGGGCTTTAAAGCCTATCTTAATAAGGGGGGTGAAAATCCGATGGTGCGAATGGTGTTAGAGGCATGGGAAGGTCTTCGGAAAAAAAAGGGCATCAGGGGAGAAACATTCTTGCTTCCGGTGGCAGGGAATCCTTTTTTTCTGCCAGGCCTGTAGGACAGAGGCTTTCGAGAATGGGAGCACAATGGGGTAAAGCATATAGGAAACCTTCTGAGAAACGGGGTACTGTATCCTCTGGGAGGTATTGTTAAAGGGCTGAGAATAGGTGGACATCAATTATTTCGCTATATGCAGATTAGGGATTTCATACAAAAAATGGGATGAAACAGGGCTCAGTCACAGGGATAGGAATCGATTGAGGCCTTGATTAATTTGGCTAAAAAGGACTCCAAGGAATTTATCCGGAAAGCCGCGAGGCTGGGGAAGCAGGGGTATCCAGATTACACCATTAAAGTCAAAATGCTATGGGAGAGGTACTTGGGCCGTAGCATCACAGCAGAGAACTGGCAACTACTGTTCGAGGGACAGAGGGGATTACTGATATGTAAGAGATTCAGGGAAGCCTTCTATACATTTTTACACAGGCTTTATTATCCACCTGTGGTTTTACATAAGGCCCGCCCATTAGTTTCCCCTATGTGTGGTAGGTGCAAAGAGGAAAGGTGAATGCATATGCACTGCTTTTGGACATGTAAGGTGCTACAAGTGTTTTGGGGTAGGGTGCTGGGTGAGATTTCAGACATGGGGGGGCTTCCCTGTGAGTGTCGACCTGATCGTGGGCCTATTTGGTGTGACACAGGGGGAGGATGGGGAATGGGAAATACTCCCAAGATGGGGTAGGGTACTCCTGATGTTAACTAGACACTGCATACAGAATATGTGGGTGAGCTGCGAGGTGCCTGCTATTCAGCAATGGCATAATCTGTGCATTCAGACGCTTGCCCTGGAAACGCTGACCTTGGTCCTCAGGGATAGGGAGGAGACCTTCTATAGAGAAAGGACTCCATTCATGCCCTCGCTTAGTGCAGTGGAGGAAAATACCCTGCGAATGGGCCTCACTTAAGGAAGAAAAGGCATGGGGTAAAACTAGAAAAGGCCTAGAGAGGGGTATGGGGACAAGAAGTAGATGATGTATGCTGGAACTACATTTGGGATAACAGTACCTTGCATATTTATTTATATACTTACAATTAAGTTCATATTTATACACCTGTATTTCTCTGTCTTTTTAATAGATGGATCAGATGTCAATTATTAAGAGGTCAATTTACTTTAAATGTATAACTGATAGGAATAAGGGATTGTACCACTTTGTTGTATGTGCTGTTTTTGTGCGTGTGTATTTAAGTATTGCCTGTCGCTTTCTTGTACTGTGTGTTTTTGTTGGAAACGTAATAAAAAGATTATACAAAAAAAATGCACAAGGATTTAAGGCAAATTCTTACAACAAAACATGAGTTGATACAGGGTAACAAGTGTGTACATGGTAAACAAGCATAGGGAGAAACAACGAGAGCAAATAAGTACAATAAATACACACTATATGTACAGCAGTAGAGAAGTAATATGCGTTGATATATACAATACGTACAAAAAAATATATGCATCACCAAGCAGGATGCATTAGGCAGGAAAGTAAAACGTCGTCAGTAGGCAAAGGAAGATGGTAGAGAACAGGAAGGAAGGAATGAGATGCTCACCAGGACCTGAGTGCCTTGTGCAGCCTGGCAGCCCTCCACACCTTCATGCCCTCTTAACCCTTATAAAGCAGACAGGGAGGGGGATGGGCAGATGTGTGGAGGAGCCAGAGGTTCAATGCCGGAAGCAGTTGCAGTGCTCCAGGAAGGTTCATTGAATGAGTTTCTTGAAAGCAGCTATTGATACAGGAGTAGCGAGCTGTAGGATATTTTGAGCAGTGTTCCAGAGGACCAGCAAGGCATGGCTAATTGCTGTGCAACTAGAGCGCATGGGGGTGTATAGAGTGATTTGAGATTGGCTTCTCAACAGGTAGTTGCCAGGACTGCAGATAGGCAGGCAGTCCTCGATATATTGGGGCAGCTTGTTGGAGATGGCCCTGAAGATCCAGAGTATAGAGTTCTTGTGTCATCTGAGGCTAAGTGAGACCCAACCTAAGCTTTTGTAAAGGGTACAGTGGTGTGTACAGTAGGGTGCATTATTTATGTAGCTGGTAAGCAAAGTTTTATGGTTTTCACAGCAGTGAGGAGTGCAAACCAATTCTGAGGTGACATACTCGTTTGTGCTCTGGCGCCACCACTGTCCTCACACAGAGCTGTCTGAACTGAGCTGTCAGAAACACTCGTGCTCCAGGAGTGTCATACGAGTGCGCTCTATTCTCCGTGTAGTTTCTGATGTCATTTCAACAGTTTTGAAATAAAATCCACAATTTATGTAATTATACCTTACCAACCAACATATTAATGTATATGTTACTACCCTAAATATCTATCATAATCTTTTAGAAGCTAGTAAGAGTAACAGATTGTTTTTATTTTATTTGTTTTACCAGGAAAGCTCCATTGAGCGATGCTCATTTGCAAGGAGGTCCTGGGTAGGACAGAGAGAATACAAGAAATTCATACAAACATGGCATAGCAATTTGAAAGCACATCACATATGAAAAGGCAATGAACAGATCATAGAAAAAGGGATAAATCTTGTAGAGTAACAGATGGGGTACATAGTACTGTCTGGGGGTCGTAAAACATGAGAAAAGTGGCAGCGATATTAATTTTGGTAAATTTTTACATCGCTTAGCCCTAAAATGCATGCACAAATAAGACATGACAAAACGGATTGAACTGGATCAGATACATGTTTTTGAACTGTTTTCCTATGTCATGTTTTGTTTGAGTTTTGATCTAACAGTCTATTATTTTAAATATGTAGATTTGTTTCATGGTTATCTCAGTATCCTCCATATAAATGGATTCGGTATCTGACGTAGAATGCCATTTTGATTGGGTATTAGTGGTATGTACTGCAAATGGTGAAACAGCTCTGATACCACAACAGGCATGCATGCATGAATGTTCCTTGCTTGAATGATGTCACTTTAATATGGTACTAGATGTACCCCTCAACCATTTCTGAGAAGAACCAAATTTCAACTTTTTCCACGTGATGGGCAAACAACCTACCTGGACGTTCAGCACAGCAGTGCAACCATTCTAACCATTTTGTGCAGATGTGGGTTGTCGCACAATTTGAAATCACCCTTACATTGTGATTCCATTCAAGGGTTAGCTCCCTGGAGATTCTACTTTTCCACAGACAATGTCGTTTGATCTGAGCTCTGCCTCCTTTTGACTCATATCAATAAACTCTGATGTATTATTTTAGCAAAATATGTAGTAACCATGAGAAAACCTAATAATAAAAATATTATGCAGATTGGTTAAGGGTCTTGGCAACTGTCTTCATTGCGACTAATTGCAGTGTACACATTAATGCATATGTGAATTATGGCTAAAGCACGGCAAACATAAATACTTTGTAACCAAATCACAGTTCATCTAATCAATTTGTGATAGATGTTTTTATATGTGATATGCATGTGCCCCCCCACTCACCCTCACCCAAAAAAAACAACAGATCTACAGTGCCCATGATATAAATTTATTGCAGTATAACTCAGTTTATGGAACTAGCTTGTGGGCAAAGAGAAGGGGGTTGAGGAGGTGATTAAGCAGGAAACAGAAGAGTTATACCTGACATTGCATTTAATTACTGCACTCAACTTCCCTTTATTTAAATGTAGATGAAGACCACATTTAGCAAATTATAATGTTAACCAAAAGAAAAATAAAACAACTAAAAAAGTCCTAATCCATAACACGTCCAGTTTTTACTGACAGCTATATGTAAATTGCAGTGTTTGACACAGATCTTGCTTTTAAGCCTGCAAACACTAAGAAAAAATGAATCCCTTGTCACACTCCATATGTCAATTACCCCAAACTGACTATAACATTTCACATGTATGTGTGTGGATGGGGTTGCAGAGTTGCAGCTGTCTTTATTTGTGTTAGGCACATTTAAACCTACAACGTATATTGGAATTAAGCTGGAGCACTGCAATTATGAATACATTGCCAGGATGAAAATTTATCACACTGTAATTCATTTTATATCATTTTTTTTTGGGGTGGTGGGAGTGGAAGAGAAGGTGTATGGAAGGAAAATATAAAAGTGATACCTGACATTGCATTTAATCACTGCAGTAAACATACCTTAATTTAAATTTATATGAAGAACAAACTGAGCAAAATCATAATGTTAACAATGAGACCAACCTAAAAAAAAATAGCCTAAACTGTTTCACATTGTCATTTTACAGACACTGAAATGTAAATGGCAATGTTTGATGCAGACTTTGCTTTTAACACATTCAACTGCTAAGTAAACACAAAATAAATAAATCCATCGTTACATTTCATATATCAGTTACCAAACAACTAACTGTTACAGTTTGCATCGCATTTTCAAGCTTTGTGTGTTGGGAGGGGGATGTTTGCATCATTGTTCATTCTGGGTAAGTGCAGTATATATTTTATTTATTTATTTATTTTATTTTATTGAAAATTGGTTACTGGGAAAGGTACACTGACCCGAGGCTCATTTCCAGGTGTGATCTTGGAAATGTTGCTGCACATGGAAATCAAGGATAGAGAATGACAAGTTTGAATTTGATGTAACTTATTCACAGTTAATAATCTAATCAATAAATTATAAATATTTTTTTCTATTGTAAGAATGTGCCTCACCAGCAACAACAAAAAAGGAAAATGGCAGATCTAAGTTGACGATGATTCCATTTTGTAACACTGTACTTCAGTTTGTGTGAAGGGTTGGGGAGGGCGGGGGACTGGTTGAGAATCAAGATACCATTATTTATACTAGTATGAATAACTCACTAATCAAATGATACTGGTGACAGACATAAAAACAAAACAAAAGAAAAACAAAGTCATATCACGTTCTTTTCTTATTATCACATGTATGTGAAGCGCAGTGTTAGACAGAGCTTTTGCTGTTATCAACTGCAACTGTCAAACAGCAAAATGATATTAGATTAATTAAAAATGTAATCACTGATAACTGGTTGTTGTTTGTTAGAACAGGTAAACTACAGACAACTGTTTCTAGTAAGACAGAAAAACATCACTGCAGGTCGAATGTACAGCACTGTAAACGGAATACACAAACAAGTACGTAAGTAACTGCTTTCACTTCCTTTGTTCTGTGAGTTTCAAATACAATGTTTTGAATTAGCAGCAATAGGACAAATGCTAAAAAACATGATCAACTGAATAAAAGACAAGAAAACCACAGGAATTTGTTGATATAGCATTTAGTACCTATTTTACACATCAGAAAACAAGTAGATAATTCAAAGCTGATTTCCTGTCCCCTTTAAGAGCAAATTTCAATGTTCTATAACTCAGTGGGCTGCTACATCAGGAGCCTGATATTCAAAAGTTTGCGCTGGCGCTAACGTGTGTTTGCCTGCATAAACCAAGGTTTGTGCTGGATCGCCATATTCAAAAGGGGCACTTGTGTGGGCAAATGGAGGTAGCATCCATGCAAAACATAATGTATACAGGTGGGCAAGGGAAGGGGCAGGGACATGAACTTTCACACTACCCCATAGTCAGTGGCTTGACACAAAGATACATGGCAGGATGGGCAGTGAGGTGGGTAGGAGGAAACCGAAAGGAGACCTGAGTAAACGGGAAAGGTGGTCCAAGATTTGGCAACTAAAATTCTGTGCGAAAATTCGCAAGGTTATGTGCTTGGGGGATCAGGTCAAATATCAAATGGAGAGGTACACCTGGAGCAAACCTAAGAAAAGAAGGACCTGGGGGTTCTAATGAGTGACAGCCTCACGACCACAGTCCAATGTAAGGTGTATGGGAAAGCTAGATGGATGCTGAGCTGCATATGAAGGGCCTCTCCAAGCCCATGCACTAAGGTGATCTTACCCCTGTACAGGTCCTTGGTGAGGAAGCGCCTGGAGTACTGTGCACAGTTCTGGAACCTTCATCTAAAAAGAAGAAGGACTGCCTAGAGTCAATCCAAAGGACAGTGACTAAAATTATTCCCAGCCAGCAGGGACTCAAAAGGAAAGACTGGCTGACCTCAATATGTTTTCAGTGGAGGCCAGGAAAGAGAGGATAGATATGACTGAAACCATCAAATACCAGAAGGGTATAAACACAGTGTGCAGACAGCAGCTGTTTAAGCTTAGTGAGAGGCACATCACAAGGGGCCACAGCCATAAAATGACAAGTGGGAAATTTAAGACAGTTGTGAGGAAAAACTTCTTCATAGAGTGCGTGGTAGAAATGTGGACCCGTCTGCAAGTTTATCTGGTCAATGTTAACACAGTGTCAAGCTTTAAGAGGCAGTGGAGCAGTAGGATAGACACAGAGGGCTAGTGAGGGTGATGGAAGCAGAGGTTGGAATGAACAGGAGAAGGGGGGTTAGTTCATGGAACTATGGGATGATTGAAGCCAGTGCTAGACTGGTAAAGGCCTAGGTAGCAATGGGACAGACCGAGAGGCTCATGAGTCTTTTCTGTCTATAAACATCTGTGCATCTGCCCTGTGTGATAGTTCCTGATCCAGAAGGGGGACATCAGAAGGGCCTGCCTGTCTGCAAATAAGGAGAACGAGTCCATACCCAGTGATAAAGAATGGCAACTGTCAACAAGCACATCTGCTGCCTGAGTCCCAGGGATCCATGTTCCAGCCAGAGTATCCTGTTCATTCCGTGAACACCATAACTGTGCGCATGAACCAAGCCTATCACTGCCATATGCCACACAGTACGATAAGCTAGCACAAGGCTTTCAAGTATTTGTCAGGACTGTGCCTTAATGTAATATCCAGGTAAAGACTTAAGAAGTTGTTATAACGCTTCTTGTTACCACACTGTTTTGCATTGCTTCGTTCTATGTTTGATTACAAATGTCCTGGGTTTAAAATCTGGTACGTATCGTTTCTGTCTTCCTTTTGGGCCCCAGCTGATGTCACAACTGTAGCTAATATCATCACTGTGACCTCCTCACTCTTCCTGGGTCTGTCAGATCTGTTCTTTGCTGTGCATTCAGCTTTAAACAGTCTCCTCCAACCTTGTCCATCACTGCCCTCTCGACTTCTCATTAGCTACACACGAAAGGGGTAGGTTGTGATGAAGTAAAGCCAGCCTCTTAATTGGTCTGTTTACAACAATTATTCTTCTCAGCTCATCAGGCCCTTTTGCTCTTCTGGCTGCAGGGCACTGTTTCCTGCTTGACTGCTAAATCAGTTGGAGAGGGCTGAACGTAAAACTTGGCCTCTGATAGGCCAGCTCATTCCCAAGTTCTTCAGGCTCCCTTTCCCAGAAATTCTGGGGTTAGAGGGAAGCACAGCAACACCCTGGGACATTGTGTCTAAAGTTTCTGTTGGTGGCTTGTGGCCACATTTGTATAAGACCTCCTAGAGTCTGGCAAGTTCAGGGGCCCACTCTGCATTCTGGTCCTCTTCTGCTGTTTACAGGGGCTGGAAGGTGTGCTGAGGCACTCCATGCATTACATTGGTTCATGTGGCTGCAGTCACCACAGTGTAGTGCACCCACAGCACAGAAGATTAACTGATGTCTCCCTGGTGCTGTTCTGATCCCCCAGTTGCAGTCCAAGGAGCCTGGATGAAGGACGTTCACAGGGCTCGCATTTCTTTCTGGTGGGGGTTGGGGGTTGGCTGCATGGACTCTCAGGAGAATGGATAAGGGTTACAGTCTCCTCCCATTTAAAACATTGACATCATTGCCAAACCTATAACGCAGACCATGCAATACAAACACATTACCTAGACACCTGATGCCTGCCTAAACATTCAGCAAGGCTATCTGGTGACAAATACCAGTTATCTAGCAAGCATGTTCTTAATACACAAATAAAACATAAACAACTTCTGTACAGTCACACTTTACCCAATACATCTGCATTTATCAAAAATGAATTGGAGTCAGCACAATTGTATATGACTTAAGGGTCCTCCTAGTACGGCTAGTACTTCTTGCGCACTACATGGGCAGGAGTATCTGTGGAGGCACCAGGAGATTCATTTGTGAGTCTGATGATGGGCTTCACCTAGGTGCAACCCAACTTATCCTTCCAGCACAGGGGCATCATTAGTGAGAGGTGGTTCCACAACAACATTAGGTTCATGATCTCTTTCTTCCTCCCCGGTTTCTGTGTCCTCCAGTTGGGGTTCAGGGTCTGGTGGGACAAAAGGGTCTGAACAAGTGTTCAGTTCACTTGCTGTGGTGTCAACAACTGACTCCAGATTATTAGGATGTTCAGATGGTCTTTATCAGTATAGTCAAACAGTAATGCACGTGATAACCACTAATCCCTATTCATATAGGGATAAAAATATAATTTTCATCATCTGAACTCTCTTCGGCAGTGTTAGGGACAGGTGCTTGGTCAACATTTGGGGTTGGTTGTGGAGAACTAGTGCATCTCGATTTCTATGCACTACTCTGGGTATTTGGTCTCCAAACTGGTTTTGTTGGTTCCTCTGGTGCAGGGTCAGGTGTTAGTTGATCAACTGGAGATAAATGATTTCTATGGAGGGTTTTCTTGGGTCTCTTCCCACTCTCTGGTTTCAATTTATGTACCAGCAGGTTTGACAGTTGCGCCACAGTGACATATGGCTCAGCTTCCTATCTGTCTGCAAGTCTGTGTTTCCCTGGAATATCGAAATTTCTTATTTGAACTCTGACTCCTGGTTGTAGAGCCCGTTCTTGAATGCTGATATCATACTGAGCTTTGCTCACTTAGTTGCTGCATCCTGTTGCTTCTGTAGCCAATCTGGCTGGGTGAAAGGTGGGGTGCCTCAGGGATCAGTTCTGGGGCCAGTCCTTTTCAATGTCTTTATCAGTAACATTGCGGAAGGGCTGGAGGGGAAGGTTTGCCTATTTGCAGATGACACCAAGATCAGCAATAGAGTAGATACTCCGGATGAGGTGGAGAAAATGAGGAGGGACCTAGAAAGGCTGGAAAGGATGACCGTAGTGTGGAAGTTGAGGTTCAGTGCTAAAAAGTGCAAAGTCATGCACCTGGGGAACAGAAACCCTGCTGAAAGCTACAGGATGGGGTGAGAGCTGCTGACAGTCACCAGGGAGGAAAGGGATTTGGGGATAGTCATCTCATATGACCTAAAAGCGGCCAAACAGTGCACACAGGCTGTGGGGAGGGCCAGTGGCATGTTGGGGTGCATAGGGAGAGGTATCACTAGCAAAAGAAGGGAGGTGGTGATACCACTGTACAAAACACTGGTGAGGCCTCAACTGAAGTATTGTGTACAGTTTTGAAGGCCGCATCTTTGAAAGGACATTAAAAGTGTGGTGGTGGTGGTTCGGATGAGAGCGACTAAGATGGTGCAGGGTTTGCACCAGATGACTTATGAAGAGAGATTGAAAAACCTCAATATGTATACATTGGAAGAGAGGAGAGAGCGGGGAGACATGATAGAAACCTTCAAATATCTAAAAGGCATAAACAAGATTCAAGTGGGCGACATCTTTCAGCACAGGAGAAGTTCAAGAATGAGGGGGCACGATATGAGATTGGAGGGGGCAGAATAAGGGGGAATGCGAGGAATTTCTTTTTTATGGAGAGAGTGGTGGATGAATGGAATAGTCTACCGCACGCAGTGGCGGAAGTGAGCACAGTGGGGGGGATTCAAACATACATGGGATAGGCATAAGGGAACGTTAAAGGAGGGAAGGAGAGGGCTAAAGCCAATGACCAAGTAGGGTCAGCGGCCACTGACACAGGCAGGGAAAAAGGGCAGACTGGATGGGCCTAGCAGTCTTTATCTGCTGTCAACTTCAATGTTTCTGTGTTTCTGTAACTCTTCCCTCAACTGGTTTCTCAATCTTTGGGTGCTATGTAGCCCAGTCTCCAGTTGGGCAGCATCAGCAGACACTCCAAAGCTTAGGACTTCAAGCAAGCTACCCTCCCAGTGGATTCATCTTTGGAGCAATTGTAAATATGCACTAATTACCTGTACCTCTGAATTATGCATAGCACTTCTAGCGTAGATTGTTAATATGGTTCTAATTGTAATGTTATTAATGACTAGTCCTGTACTGCACAACCATGACCCATAGTGATAATTAGCAATGCTTCCTATGTATTTTGTCATTTTAGAAGATTAATACATTAGTGAATAAGCTTTCCTCTATAATGTATGTGATTAACGTCCGTGCTTTACTATCTGTAACTAAATCCGAGTCACCCCTGAAAAAGGGGCCCTTGGTCTCAGCAGGCCTACCCAGTCAACAAAATTCAATAAAATTATAAAACAAACTGACTTGTTGACTCCACTTAGACTTTTTGGCCAGGTCCAAAGTGCCCAACATATTGAAAAGTGTCCTGTTAAATTGTCCTGTGTTGCAGTTTTCCCTGTGGGTGTTATGGAGTATTTCTAGATGTTAAATCCAAAAATGAAAAGTAAACTCATTGCAAAAGCTGCTATAAGATGTGGCTTGAATACACACTCCAGATGTCTACAAAGCTTGTTGCAAGAAAAGTCCTCACCAAAAAAATTATTATTGTGTAACTTATGTTTATTCAAGTGTAACGCAGGCAAAATGTGGCATACGTGCAGATGACTAACAAACACGTTTCATGTCTAAGAGGGTGCTTCATTAAAGATAGCTACGGTAGACACAATACCCACTATTTACAGTCCCTGCTTTAAAGTTATTGTCTCCCAAACACACCATACATAGTGTACAGCTAATCTAAATGTCAGTCATTGATTAAGTGCAAAGTTCATAAGAAGTGCATTGCTAAAACATAATTAAAAGCGATGAAAGTCTGCATTGTTAAAACTTCTCAGTGGTAAGAGAACATCCATAGATATATGAACATAGCTAATTTTTCCTTGTTCTTAAAGGAAAATTCTAATATTTTCATATCAGCTTATGGGCTTTGTAGCCTATTACCATATGTCTGTGATAGTTATTCTATGCATAAACTTTACATTTTTTTCTTAATCAAGTTCAGGAAGCGAAGGGATCGTACATCTCGCAGAACCAATGGCCACCTGATCCCTTCCACTTCCGTTTGCCAGCCCTGTGCTCAGACATTTTATGACATCAAACCAGGGAGAGCATGGGGATGCACCCCATTGCAGTCTATGGGGGTATTTTAGAAACATTCATTTATACATTTAAGCAGTTCTACATAAATGAAAGTCACTGCTCAACTGATAGGGGTTCTGTCAGTTGAACGGTGGCTTTCATTTATGTAAAACATTGCTTAAACATATAACAATATGTTTTCAAAATGCTCTCCAAAGACCACAGTGGGGCACGTCCCCGCGCCCTCCCTGGTTGGATGTTATAAAATGTGTGTGTGCGGGGGTGGGACCGTTGGATAGGGAAGTGGAAGGGATCGGGTGGCCATCGGTTTGGCGAGATGTACAATCCCTTCCCTTACTAAATAGGCTGAGAACAAACTTAAACGTTATGCATGGAATGACTATCGCAGTCATAAGGTACCGGGCTCTAAAGCCCATAGACAGATCTGAGAAATGCACTTTTAATAATAACGCATTTCAGTATTGCAGGTAATTATTTCATACATCACACGGACGCCTTTATTCATATGTATCATAGGTCAATATAGGAAGCCATGAATAAAAAAAAAAGCATATTTATCTTAAGGAAGCAAAAAAAAAAAAAGGAAATGAAAAAAAAACTGCAAAAACATGTACACAAATAAGTAGGGCACAATCTACATGACAATGGGGCAAATAAAGCCTGCAAAACTAAGTGCACTTATCATCTGTTCCCTAGACTCTTAAAGGGTGGCTTCACTGCCTCCATAGGCTGGTTCACCAGATCGTTGGTACCCAAGTGTACCAGCACCTCCAGCTCCCCCTTCTCTGCTATCTTCCCTATCCCATCTCTATCATGTATGGCTGATGCACCAGAAAGGAACCATTTCACTCCTCTTCCCTCCCTCACCCACCACTCTCTCTACTCCCCTAATCACTGAGTCCCCAATCACTAAGACTCTCCTTGCTGACTTCCTATTGTTCACCCTCTTGGGTGTCAGCAAGTTGTCCTGCCCATTTCCCCCACTGACTCAGTGCCCCCGATGGATTCAGGTATCTGTGCCTCCTCCAGGGTGCAAAGCAGTTTGCTGTCTGGATGGTCTGAGTCTGGTTGAACTCCTTGTGACTGCCCCTGCCACCCTTCCCCCTCCCCTTCCACTCTCCAGCTCCCAGCGCCAGTGGGCCTCTGGGGGAGTGAGGGGTGAACCCCAGCTAAGCTGGTGCCATAGCTGCGATAGCTCTTGCTGCTACCAGCTGAGCATGGAAAAGTCCTGCAGATGGGGCACTGCCCCCTCCTCCAGAGCGTAACCCTGGAGAAGAGCACTCCACAGCCCCTACTACTGACAACCTCACCACTGTATTTCATCTCCATGGTGATCCTATGATAACCCTAGATTGCTGTTAACAATCTATTCAGAACAGAAAGAGCCGCACCAGGGTGGGTGGTGGTGCTCAGTGATAAGTAACGACAATACAATCAAAAATCACAGCACTCACCCTTGCACAGAAAAAGCCTGGAGTCAGGTAGATGCTTTTAAAAGGACTCAAAACTCCATTTATTGTCATCAGTAACCAGATGACCCTCCTGAGTCAGGGAGAACACAAGGAAAATAGCTCTGATGTTGCACCTTAGAGAAAGGCTTTTTCTACCTTAATCCAAGCTTTTTCTGTGCAAGGGTGAGTGCCATGATTTTTGATTGCACTGTTGTTAATAACATGCTTCCCTCTATCTGCATAGTACCCTTATGTAACCCCTTTGCAAATGGGGGTTCCTAGAAATGCCAGTCTGGGTTTACCTTAGCCCGGTTTGTTCTGTCCTTCTCCCACTGTTTCTCGGGCTTCTTCTGACTTGGCTTCTAATTTTTCTGGCTTCCCAGGTCCTGTTTGCCCTCGTGTGTGCCCCAGCTTGCAGTTAAATGAAAATCCAGCCCCTCGGGGCTTAAACTGCTGACCACGCGGGCTCCCATACCGTCGCTGCCTCCAGAGCAGCGGGAGCGCGCCCGTTAACGCATGGCGCCTTTATGTGGAGCCGCTTGTTTTGCAGTCGCCTCGGGGACTGTGCCGTGGGTCCCGGGATCCCTTCCACCTATTTGGGACCTGGTGACCATGGACAGCCTGCTGGCGGACCGCTCAGATGGGAATTAAAGGAGTTCTAACCGGGGCTCATTTGAATATGCCTGAGCAGGGCCCCGGTCATCTGAATAATGCATAACAGTGTATCTGGCTGCCTCCAGGGTAGCTATGTTGAGCTCCAGCCAGAAAGTAAAGAATTAAAATGTTTTAAATAATGGAACTGTTGCTGTTTGTTGGGAATATACTGTGCATGTGGGGAAAAGTGCTTAAAGTTAAAATGAGTACTGTTTCCCTGGCAATTCCAGTATCTGGGACTCTGTGTGTCAGCCTGTCAGCTGCTGCAAGGGGAGCTTGCATAAGTGCAGTAGCGACAGGAAAAGTAAAAGAGCCATGTTTTTCATCTGTGCAGCGACTGCAGGTACAGCCTTTAAGCTATAGAACTGTGGGGCATGCGGGGCAAATAATTACTTCTTTCTGGCTGCACCAGGACATTATTCAGGACTGTATCTAATCTGCTATAAAGGACAGTGGGTTAAGAAGCCATTGCCAGCAGTACAGCCAATTGGAATCGCAGCAATAGAAAGCCAGGACTTGTGGGACATTCACTGCATCTCATGGGTAAGCACCCAAGTGCTTATGGGGGCTTACAGGAACATCATTTTAGGCGCAAATTCCACAACCCATTTGTGCCTTGAGTGTTCTGGTTGACAGGTCCTTCAGCAACTTGGAGACATGTCACCCCATCCCTGCTACCAATCAGGAGTTGAGCTAGGAGCTCTATAAAGAGACAATGTTGCCAGTTTGTCTGGGGATTCAGAGATGCAGAGCTGAGGGAGAGAGAGCAGCAGAGGAGGCTCCTGCCTGCTGGGAGCCCCCCATGGGGAAGGGGCTCAGGCTCCAGCCATACCATCAGGCCTGGGCCACTTAATTCAGCCCTTTCAGTCTTCAGAGGCATTTGTTATTTTCTTCAGTTAACAGTTAACTAGTTACAGTAATTGGGCTTTCTGCAACCGCTAGTCTGGAGGTTGTCAGTACTGTCCTCCAGAGGCTAGCGTTCCCTCCCACGTTGGGGAAAGATGTGGACTGAAGATCAGATGTCCAGCAGCGGTGAGAGTGCTGACCAGACCAGATGACATCATGCAGTGGTGAGAGCACTGACCAAGTACCTTAGCGGTGAGAGAGCTGAAGAAGTCTTCAGGATGCCTTCGATTACGGATGAGACCCGTGGAGGACCTGAGTGAGTACCCTTGTACCTCCCGGTGCAAGGAAGAAGCTAAGCAAGTAATCTTGGGGGCCCCAAGCCCCATTAAAAATGTGTGCTGTTAAGTGTGAAGTATTGAAGTCATCAATCTGGGCTACTAACCCCATAAGAGACTGGCTAGTTCAAGTAATGGATGCATCTTGTCTGTGGCCCGAATGGCTAAGTTGCAGGTGCAGCAAGATGCTGGGCTTAGTGAATCATATAAATGTGTAGCTCTGGGTTAGAGTCCTGCCATCGTGGAGCTGTCTGCCAAGACGCGCTTGCCACTTCATGAGACAGGAGGCCCTAGAGCATATTAATGTCTAAGATACCTTAAAGAGAATGTACCGGTGTTTGACCAGAATTTTGTCTAAGAGCGCTTGGTATAAGTGTTAAATGGCTAGACGTGCTGGATAGGACTCCGCTTGTGGATAATGTACTTGGTATACAGAATGTACTGGATGTGACTGCCTGTGACTAAAGTATGGGATGCTTGATAAAAGTGTCGTTGCCAACTTACTCTGGATGGATGCCTTTTGGTATATAAAATACTGGATGTGACCATATTTGAATTGCACATAGGATGCTTGATAAAAGTATCACCCTTATTGCTTTGTATGGGACTTTCTAATATTGTGCTGAATGTTCTGGATGTAAGATCCACATAGTTTGTTCTGGAATGTTCAGAAATCTGCAAGTGCAGGGCAATCCTTGATTTGTCTGCGAGTGCAGGGCAATCCCTGCATTGTCTGCTAAAGTGCAGGGCAATCCCTGCTGTGGTTGTAAATAGTAATTTGCTGCTTTACAAAAATCTGTTTCCAAGTTGCCCCCACCCTCAAATTAATAGTCGGCCACCTCGACCAGCTGCAACTCCATCAGGCCTGCAACATCTTGGACTGTGGTATCTGTTTAACCAGTATGGTATGAGATTGTGGGGTTTCTGCTGTATCTGGGACTGGTACCAGTGTGGGTATTATTAATAATTATGTGTAACATCTGATTTATCAGCAGCTAGGTAGCCAGGGCTCTGAATGTCTTAAGTCGAATGGTAAAATGTGATTTATTTCTGCCTGTTAACATGTAGCCACCCAGCTGGAGGGTTCACCAGCAAAATCCAAAATGATCTCTGTACATGTGTAAATACAGTAAGATATCCTCTACTCCTCCTGTTTCCCTTTCCTAGCTCCTTTATTACCCCCGAAATAAATACCTTGTTGTTGTTTGAAATCCTGTGTGAGCATATTATTAGAGAGAGCCTTTAATTCAAAATGTTGAAATGTGGGGAGCTGTATCTTGGGGCATGTCTGGGAAGGGTAACTGGTCACCGTGGGTGGTGTAGCAGCTCAGGGGGCTACACCCAGTACCATCTCACCCACGTAAAGCACCCTGAGTGGAGGCACTGTGCAAAGGTTTTAAAAAATGTTATAAGTTGTCGAACCCAACCCCCTTAGCCTATGTCCAGGGTAGTTGGCAGGGGTGTAACACTGGGGGGGTGGCGCCACCCAGGGGTTACACTTAGACAAGTCCTTTAACAATGGCATCAATTTGCAGGGTGCACAGTTTTCTGGGGTCAGCAAAGACCAGTACTGGGGCCTGTGTCTGGCAACTGGTGATTTCTTGTAATATTATTTCACATAAATCATTCCAGCTGGTTCTGAACGATTCAAAAATTCAATAATACTGCTCTTTTAGCTCAGCATTTTCCACAGAGCTACCTTTCTTGTGAATGGGGTACCCTTGAATCAAATTAAAAAGTGGCATCACCATGGTGGAATAGTCCTTAACAAACCAGGTGATCTTGGGATTGCACCCCACCTGCTGCATTTTGGGGCCTACAAGGGGCCAATCTTTACTGAGATTTTCAGGTGCTCCTTAAAGGAGGGGATCTTTCCAGCGGCTCTGAAAAGGGCTGTGGTTAAACCCCTCCTAAAGAAGCCATCTTTGGACCCTGAAAATCTTGTGAATTACAGACCTGTAGCAAAAATTCCGTTTCTGGGGAAGATTATAGAGAAGGAGGTGGCGAAGTCTTGAAAAACTCATCTATGCTTAAAAGTAGGTAAATATGTTTATTTGATAAACTGGAGCTAGACTGCTGTTCCTCCCTATTTAAAATATAGGGAGATGGGGTGGCCCACCAGCACAGTCGTAGCACTATCACCTGTGGTGCAGATGGCCCAGGTACAGGAGTGAACTCGGGGCATCGGAGGGTTGGACAGGGGGAGGAGGATCAAGCATCCAAAGGACTACTCTCCTCCTCTGGGGGGGGGGTGGTATGACGGCCAGTGCATGCTTGGCCCCTAGCAGTGGCTGGGGGGCAGGATGTGAGCAGCCACAAAAAGAGGGTGAGGACCGGTGGGCATTGGGTATGCTGCATGTAGAAGCACCCATGATGTTACCCCTAGACATCACTGTATATACACTCCTTCAGGGGTGGGACAGAAAGTTGAAATAAAAATCCTGGCTGGCAGAATGGGCACCGACCCTCCCCAGGCCCTGCACCAGTGACCAGGCACCTGCTGAACTGGACCTGTGTCAGGCGGGTCGAGATGACTCCTTGCCACCCTACCACAAGGAGCAAGCTGTGGGGGGAAATGGGAAGGGTAAGTCTAGGAAAAGCTGGGTGACAGGGCTGGGGGGGTCTGTGTGAGATGGGGTGTAGGGGGATAGGGATGATGGCACATTATAAGTTCTGCCCTCTTGCAAGGGCCAACGCTTTGTGGCATGTAAACAAGCCAACTGAGCTAAGTGACAATGGCTGTTAGTGCAGGTTTAGACACACTTTTTGGAACAGCATAGTTACAGTATCTGCAAATTGCTAGTGTTATCGATTCCACATAGCTCTGCCTCCTCTTTTTAAAAAGTTAAAGAGGAAGGTTCAGGGGAGTACTCCTTAAATTTGCCCACTTTGAGGACGTTAGGA
The DNA here is from genome assembly GCA_016271365.2 of Neoceratodus forsteri. Taxonomy (NCBI): domain Eukaryota; kingdom Metazoa; phylum Chordata; order Ceratodontiformes; family Ceratodontidae; genus Neoceratodus; species Neoceratodus forsteri. Next base: position 105,365,642 of record JADMNL010000028.1, read on the forward strand.
GGTAATACCTAAAGAATTGTTACTTAAATCAAATTTGCTGTAGGGTACAAATGTATATATCCCTGTGTCTATAGCAGCATTTGCTGAAAAAGCAGACTGTGTGAGAACAAAGATCAAATATAGTAAACGAGGGAGCCTTACTGCTCTCTAAAACCCAATTAATATAATAGGAAACTGCTGTAATCTGATTTTTTGGGGAGGAAAAGACAGCATTACAATGCTGTACTAAAGTAATAACTAACTAACAATGCTTTGGTCTATACAAATATAATTGTGTGAAACAGGGTACATGGTTACGATTCTGGGAGAAATTGTCTAAATAATGCTATAGAAAATTGTTTTTATTTATTTGCTCCTGCTTTATGGCGGATTATGTTATTTGTATATGGTACTGGCATAAGCATTATACCTAAATAAACTTACGTTGACTAGTAGTGTAACAAGATTTGCATGAGAAATAAAAACAGCAAGGGTGGCAGAATCTGGGGAAGAGGAAGCAATGCTGCAAAAATACCTGGATAGCCAAGGTGGGGGGGAGGTTAAGCAGCAAGATGGCAAATGAAAGCCAGTGTAGATAAGAAGCTGGTGTGGCACGGATGGCAAATTAAATTATTGTGGAGCTGCGGTAAGTGCAAGGTGTTCCACCTAGGAAGTGCAGCGGCCTCATCAAAGAGACTATCGCACCTTGCTAAGGGCACGTTACACTAATACTAATTGTTGCTTTCTACATGTGTTTGGCTCCAGAGTATATAATACCATTTGAACGAAGTCTGAATCCCTGCTCTTGCATCCCGTATATAAATAACCTAATGTAATCCTTATTCACAACTGAATGCACGAAAGCTGTGCTGTCTATATCTCTTTGTAATTAAACCCAGGTCACCCCTGAAAAAGGGACACTTAGTCTCTGAGGGCTTAACCTGGTCAACAAAATTCAACAAACAAATAAATAAATAAACACGGTGTTGGATCTTTACCTGAGCTTGAAATACTGCCATGAGGAACCACATAGGGGACCTCAGGCAGCCTCCAGTAGCACCCAAGGGTGAGGACACATGGTTACCCAATGTCATTAGGATACCTGTTTAAAATTATTGTTGAAGTAACTTGCTTCTTTCTCAGCTGGTACAAAGAGATTAATTATATTACTGGACCAGAGTCCAGTTAGGTTGTTCTATGTGTTTGTTTGATCTAAAATGATGGTAGGAATTACTCTCTGTCAGTGTTGAATTGCATTTTGACACATCAGTGTTTTTTTTAGTTTTGTGTTGTATCTTGTCATGAAACCTCATTAAAGATATTAACTGCAAAATTAAGTAATAGAAATATGCCTTGTATGGAAGAGAACTTGTACAGATGGGCCAAAAGAGTGTGAGTGTGTGTGGTACCATTCCTACCTCTCACAGTGAAGTACCCCTCAAGTACTACACAGCAATGCCAGTACTGGGTAGAAGACAGATTCCTTCAGTGTGGAAACTGAACATGCATTAGTCCTGCCCAGAGCAGAAAAAGCTACCAATGAGTCACCATAACAGAACTGTGCTAGCGAGAACAGCTGTTCTCAAAGGAATGTGAAAAGATGCAGTATTAAGACTTCTGATGGAAACACTTCACAGTGGAGTGGGTCCTTATTTTTCAGGAAGAAGACTGTGAGGAGAGGTGTGACATGATGGGCCACACGTAGGGCCACACGTAAGAAAATTAGGGAGAATAAATATTTGTGCGAACTAGAGGAGAGATGATGTACAAAAAGTTAAAGTGGACATCAACCACAATTGCAGGATCCGAAAGGTGTGTTTAAATACTCTAAGGCTTACATAATTTTTTTTTTGGGGGGGGGGTTATGTCCCCCACATCTCACAATGGTTGTGTCAGTGGTGTATACTCTGAAGGAAAGCACCAATTAATGTGTTCTATGCTAACTTCTCTTCTACCACTGAAAGATAATAGATAGTTTAAACCACAGATGGTTATATGGTGTAAGCTGCTCTTTTTCTACCAAAAAATAGGAACAAGTTTCCTAAGTGATTAAAGGGATAGGGTCAACCTTTTTTGTATCATATTGTGTTTCTAATCAAAAACCCATGTTTTATGATTGCTTCCATCTCTAAAATTCATTGAAGTTGTTGATTTTATCTCCTCCTTGCTTTGTAGAACTGAAATGCATATGAATGTATGGGTATAAGCTCTTTGTTTTGTTTCAAATCCTGTATCTGCTCTTATTGCATATTTTCTGAACATTAGAAACACCCCCACACAGTGCAGCCACTCATGATGTAATAGTCTCTTCTACCCCCACTGCATCATGAGTGCTAGACTGTGTTGAGGGCGTTTTTTTTCACATAGGTTCTTATATTCCTTCTCCCCGCCTGCCTGTTACGAGACGGACTTGTACCTGCTTGTACCTGCTCTTCTAAAAAACAGAGAATTTACCTCCAAATAAAATATACATTTTTGTCTGCAACAACTGTGTTGCATGGACTTCCTTCATTGGAGTTTATTAAGATAAACTCCTGGCTCTGGAGTGCTGGTTTAATGTTTTGTGTGTATTCTTCCCGGCTGCCCCCTTCAGACCGATGAACACCCTACCCCCGTCACTCTGGTATCACTGGGACTTACCTCCTACTCCCGGTAGCCGGGTGCGGAGCTTGTGCAGGGTCAGACATCACCCACAGTCTGGGTGTTTTTTCCTTTTTTCTGCCCTTGGTTTCCCATGCTCGTTGCTGGGATGCACACAGCTAGACATGCGTACATGGAGGCGTGCGCATGTCAGCGGAAGTCCCACAGCACCCTCCCTTTGCTGGTGCCCACAGACCCGTACTACCCATGGGCTTGCACCTGGGGGCAGTCATTTGGCCGGAGTGCCAGTCCTCCCTCCCCGGGAGAGGAGAGCTGTCCTCCAGATGCTCGATCCTCCCTTCCCCAGCCAACCTCCAGCAGCCCACTCACACCACAAACACAGGTCGCCGGCATGGCAGAGGGTGTTTCTAAGTCCTGGAAAGATGCAATAAGAGCTGATCAAGGAATGTAAACATACATGTTTTTGTGTGGTAACACCACTATGGTAGACAGTCTATTTTTCAATTTTTAAAAGAAAAAAGAATCAGAATCAAACAGCCAGCTACATTAGCAGACCATACAGAATGCAACCAATCAAAATGTAATTTTTTTAACTAGGGGCACTTTTAGGCCTAAGGGGGTTGACAGTGTCCCTTTAAGCAGCAGGGCAACAAAATGGGTCCAACTGTTTTTTGTCTCAGCTGAACTCACTTTACTTTATGGCAGTGCCTTATACTTTTTAAAAAACAATCAGAAAATTAGAAACTATTTTTTTAAAAGTATAGGTAGTTACCTAAATTTTGTTTTTCATTTTATTGAAATCTAGGATTACAAATACCTTTGAGCAGGAACTGCTTGTTTACAAAGGTTCCACGTCGAAGGACTGGGGGGTATACATACATACAAAGGTCAACATAATAATACATAGTTACACAATAAAAAGAAGTAAGAGATTGAGGCATAGGAAATTCCAGTAATTCAAAATGTGCCAAATGTTAGGTAGCATGACATACCAGCCAAGGGCAATCTTAGAAATAAGCACTGCAGGTGAGAGGAAAGCAGGTATGCAGGCAGGAAAGCCATTGTCGGAGGGTAGAGGGTGAGGGTAAGAGCTCTGAAGGGGAGGGAGGGGAAGGATAAAAGTCAGGAAATGCCCGGGGAGGAAAGGGAGAGGGGGCAAGGGGGTAGGCAGGTAGAAGGGGGCAAGGCGGGGAGAGGTAGCTGTCAAGACTGAAGTGGAGGGCAGTGAGCGGTGGGTCCCTGATTAGGCGAGGCAGTCACAACGACTAGTTGAAATGAGATGAAGTCGGAGTTGTCTCTTAAAAGGGCCAAGAGCAGCAGCAGTAAGAGTTTCTTTGTTGAGAGTATTGTACCACTGTGGTGCTCTGTGGGCAAAGGCCCTCTGTCCCATGGTAGTCCGGCATCTGGGGACAAGGAAGGTCAGTTGTTGTGAACTTCTAGCTCGCTGGGTGCTGTAGTGGTCAATGAGGAGCTTTTCAATGCCCAGGGGCATGACCCCGAGGAGGACTTTTTTGGCTAGGAGGCAGGTTTGATACTGTATCCGGCTGATGAGAGGAAGCCATTCTGCCTGAGTGTACGGGTCACAAGTGTATGTAAGTCAGTCAGCCCCAGTTAGCAGCCTGCATGCTTTGTTGAGTGCAACTGTAATTCTGTGGAGGACAGAGGCGGAGGCAGAGCCATAAATTGCTAGCCCGTAATCGATGATGGAGGTGACAGAGTTGTTGATAGCCAACCAGAGAGTGTCAGGAGTCATGCAGTGTTTGTGCCTGTACAGCAGGCCTATATGGATATTGGTGGCTTTGGCGACAGAATCTATGTGCCAGTGGTAGGAGAGTGAGCTGTCCAATGTGACACCTAGGTATTTAAAATCAGGAACATGTTCAAGTAAGGTCCTTGTTTGGTTTAGGATGGTGAGGTCATGGGATTTGTACTTGCTCCTGGCATTGTAGAAGGTCATAACCTTTGTTTTGCTGTAGTTCATGACCAGTTTGTGTGACTTGAACCATTCTTCGATGCACATGAATTCAAGCTGTAATTGTTTCTCGAGGAGCTCTGCATTTTGGTGGTGGTGAACATGACTGCATCATCGGCGTAGAGCAGTAATTTCTGGTGGCAGACACTGGGAAGGTCACTGAGGAAGAGGCTGAAGAGTAGTGGCCCCAGGATGGACCCCTGTGGGACCCCCTGAAAGTGGGAAACAAATATAGTACAATTCATAGAAGACCTGCCTTTAACCTGCAATCTTGGATTTGCCAATAAAAATTGTGTTTTAAATGCTTGTTCACATTCTGTTACTGTTCCATTTACTGGCCCATTATTAAATTCAATGGGTGTTTCCACAGAAGTAATAGAGACTAGAATAGCAGAAGGCAACATTTTGCATAGTTTCAAACATGTCACGATTCCACCTACCAGGGTGGGGCTCCTCTATTTCAGGTCACAACAATCCACCTAGTTTTAGCGGCATTGGTGTACCAGGGGCTCACTTAAAGTTGCAGCAAATGGAAATCGTTGTGCCTACCCTACGTCAGAAAGACAATTACGTAGATTTGCATCCGTGATCGCAGTTCTAGTCTCTCTTACTTCTGATTTACACAATGGCGATAAGGACCATCTTAGAACTATATGATGTTGTCTATGTCATTGTTAAAGAGCAACTCTCTATTATGATAAAAAGCTTTAAAGTGCTAGATTTACACCAGTTATGTTTTAAGTTTATTGTTTTCTAGTTGTTATTTTTTTATGTTCCCCTGCTGTTGGTCTACTAAATACTGTAGATAATGCAAAAATTATTACACCGAGTCTTTCAAAATAGATCTGACTCTCCCCTGCTAACCATACAATTGCTGTTTGTGACATCACAATCTGCTGTCATGGTAAGCACCATGATGTCATAAACAAAGCAACTGTGAGGTAAATAGGGTAGAGGCAAACGTTTTCAAATGTTTTCTATACAGACTTTTTAGATGGGCTATCTAGATGTGCTGTAGTGCTTCTAAATCTTGGAAAGGAACACTGAAAATAAAAAAAATGTACCTGTAGTAAATGGTAATAGCTGAAACGTCTTATTTATGAAAGTACATGCTGAAGTGCAGAATTGCTCCATTGTAGTCACATAATGTCTGCTGTTCTACAGTAGAACTCTGTGACTGAAAGAGACATAGACAAGAAGAAAACATTACTTACCATAGTAATATTGCTTCTTCTAAGGGAATCTTACTGTATTCTGACAAATGCAGTATGGTCTCACCATAGGACTGCCCCAAAGCCGAAATGGTTACTAGAACCTATGCTAATGATGGAATGTTAGGCTCAAGTTCGGTTTTCAAACCACTGTCCCTGGTTGCACTTCCTGCAACCGTCAGATTCTTAGGAAGCATGCAGAAGCTAAAATACTAATAAACTAATCTAAACTTAACTAATCCTAATTACCCTAACTAGGGTAAAAAAACAGCTCTTAAACAACATAGGGCATTTCTAAGACTCAGGTCAACAGATGCCCAAACTAATAGGTACCCACAGGCTTCCAACATCAATATTCAGGCAGTGTGCGGTGCCCTGTAGGTCCTAGCAGGGGAGGAAGGGTGGGAGCTCAGAATACAGTAAGATTCCCTTAGAAGAAACAAGATTACTATAGTAAGTAATGTTTTCTTCAAACCCCAAGAAATCCTACTGTATTCTGACAAATGCAGACTACCCAAGCAGTGCCTTTGGAGGTGGGCAGAGTAACTATTTAGGAAACAGGATCTGCAAAACTGCTGTGCCAAACCTGGCATCAGTCCTGGCCTGGGTATCCACGTAGTAATGTTTAGTGAATGTATGAACTGTTTTCCAGGTAGCTGCTTTACAGATTTCCAATAAAGGGATATCTCTTGAATCTGCTATTGACGCAGCTGTCCCCCTTGTGAAATGGGCCCTGAGCCCCTGAGGGGGCTGTTTGCAGTAACAGAATTGAATACATGTCACACTCCATCTTGCTATGGGTCTCTTAGTGGCAGGTTTATCTTTTCCCACTTCTCCATAAGTCAGAAAGAGTTGGGTCCTATCCCCCTGTGAGTTTTGTATGCTCCAGGTAGTAGCTGATAGCTCTTTTAACATCCAGACTATGCAGTCTACGCTCACCTGGAGTGGAATGGTCAGTAAAGAAAACTGGAACTGTGATGGACTGATTAATATGAAAATCTGAAACCACCATAGAAAGGAATTTGTTATTGGTCCTAAGGACCACTTTTTCCCTATGGAAAGCCACATAGTCAGCTTCCATGAAGTTAACTGATCCTTCTAGCAGAGGTAATGGCAACCAAGAACACAGTCTTCCAAGTTACATACTTGAGATCAGCTGTTGACATGGGTTCAAAGGGTGGTTGCATAAGCTGTGCTATGCAAATGTTCAGATCCCACACTGGAGTGGGAGTTCTATGAGGTGGGTGCAGATGCAGCAATCCCTTAAAAAACCTTCTAAACACAGGATTAGAGGCCAAGGATGATGTCTTTCCTGCTGACAGGTAAGCAGAGACTGCAGCGAGATGCACCTTCAATGTGGAGGGCCTTAAACCCAGAGAATGAAGATGGGTTAGGTAGTCCAAAACCACAGGCAATCCTGCCGAATTATGGTCCAGGTTTGTATTCGGACACCAAATAGAAAATATTTTCCATTTGGAGGTATAAATCTTCCTGGTAGAGGTTTTTCTAGAAACCCTAAGGACCTCCATGACACTTTCTGAGAGGTGCAGGTTAGCATACTCTAAGTCCTCAAGAGCCAGGCCTTGAGCCTGAGAGCCCAAAGGTTTGGGTACAGGATCCTGCCCTGGGATGAAGTCAGCAAATTGTGCCTCCTGGGGAGGCAGACTGACTTGGCTACCGAAAGTTCCAGTGCCAGGGAGAAATATGGCTGCCTGGCCTAATCTGGAGCAATTAGGATCACTGTAGCTGACTGGGCTCTGAGTTTGATCAGAACCCTCAATAACAAGGGAAATGGAGGGAAAGCATACAGGAACTTCCCTGTCTAATCTAGAATTAGTGCATCCAGTGGCACTGAACCTGTCACTGGAGGCCTGCAGCAATACTTTGGGAGTTGGTGGTTGTCTGGTGAGGCGAAGAGATCTGTCTCTGGAGTTTCCCACCTTTTGAAAACCACCTGTAGTACCTGATTGTTCAGGGACCATTCGTGATGGTTCTGATGTATCCTTCTCAGTGCATCTGCCAATACATTGTCTTTGCCTGGCAGATGAACTGCTGACAACCAAATATTCAGTGAGTAAGCCAGACTCCATATTCTCATGGCCTCTGTGCACAGGGGCGTGGACCTTTTGCCTCCCTGCTTGTTGATGTAGTACATTGTGGTCATGTTGTCTGTTCTACCCAGACCATATTCCCTTGAAGCATGCTGGCAAATGTCTGTAGTGCTAGTAAGACTGTCCTGAGTTCCAGCAGATTGATGTGCAGCAGGGACTCTTGTCTGGACCGTGCACCGTGAACAGTATGCTCCTCTAGATGTGCTCCCCACCCTAGAAGGGATGCATCTGCGGTGAGCACCAGGGAGGGTTACTCTTGTAAGAAAGGGACTCCCTGTCTGAGGTTTTCCTTCTCTGACCACCACTGCAGAGCCTGCAGGAGGGTTTGAGTTACTGGGACCAGCTTTGATAGTGAATCTTTCTTCTGGAACCAGTATTGTTTTAAATGATACTGAACATCTCTCATCTGAAACCTTGCACCCAGCACTGTAGCTGTTGATGCTGCCATGTGGCCCAATAACTGCAGGAAGTATCTGGCAGGTCTGAGACTGTGAAGCTTGAAAGAGCTTGCCAACTGTACCAAGCTGCTTACTCTTTCCTATGGAAGAAAGGCATTTCCTTTTATTGAATCCAGTTGAGCCCCTATGAATTCGAGGAGCTGCACCGGTTGTACTACTAACTTTTTCTGGTTTATCAGAAACCCCAGAGATTGTAGAAGATCCTGTGTGACCACCAGGGAATGCCTGACCTGTTGAGAAGACTGCCCTATGACTAACCCATCGTCCAGGTAGGGAAATACTGCCACCCCCTATCTCCTTAGGTGTGCCACAACCACAGCCAAACATTTTGTGAACACTCTTGGAGCAGAAGTAAGACCAAAAGGCATTGCTCTGAACTGATAATGGCCTGAAGGCAGTCTGAACCTGAGAAACCTTCTGTGTGACTGTCCCACTGGGATGTGGAAGAAGGCATGCTTCCCTTGCTTTAATGTGGGCAGAATTGTAGACAGAGTGACCATTTTGAATTTTGGTTTCAGTAAATGCCTGTTTAGGTGTCTGAGATCCAATATGGGTCGCCACTCCCCTGTTTTCTTGGTAGTGAGGAAGTATCTTGAGTAGAGGCTTTTCCCTTTCTGTGGCTGAGGGACTGGCTCTATTATCCTTAAGGATAGGATATTTAATACTTTCTTTTCTAACAACAGAGTTTCTGCTGGGGACGAAGGTCGAAAAACTTTTGCCCTCAGTTTTGGTCTGAATTTGAAACTGAGAGCCAGACCTTGGCCCACTACCTCCAGGACACACTTGTCTGTGGCAATGGATTGCCATTCCTGGAGGTAGTGGGCCAACTTGCCACCTACCTGTACTGGACAGGCGACCCGGGCAGACCTCTCAGGGTGTCTGCTTAGGTTGGGATGCTGGCTGAGTGCTGGGGCCTATACGGTTACCACCTCTTCTTCCCCTGCCCCTAAAGTATCCACTCTGCTGTTGGTACTGCTGGTACTGTGGATAAGCTTGGGGCTGGAAGAATGGCCTATAAGGCCTGCCTCTATGACCCCTGGCTTGCTGCTTATGGGGTGTAGAGGTCTTGTCCTTTGCAGCAGCACTCTGGTATGCTGTCTTGTACTCATCCATTTTTTTCATGTAGGCCTTTGTCTGAGGCCGAAAAGAGACAGAGGCTCACAAGGAAAGTCCATGGCCTTGGACTGAGTGTCTTGTGTCAGGTTAGTAGTCCTGAGCCAAGCAAACCTCCCTAAGGATTCGGAAGAGGCCATCTGTCTGGCAGCAGTGTCATTACTGTCCACTGCCATGTGAAACTGGACTTTAGAAGCTTCTATGCCCCTTTTTGCAGCCTCTTCCAGATTTGCTGCCATAGGGGCTGGAACTGACTTTGTGATTTCCATCACAGTGTTCCACAAAGTCTTCTGATATCTAGCAACATAGGCCATATAGGAGGCCTATCTGATAGCAAGAGAGGACCCCAGGTATTACTTTTTAGCAGTTGAGTCTATTCTCCTGGAGTCCTTGTCAGGAGGGTGTGATGCCAGAGGGATGCCAGCCTTATCACAGGCTGCAGCCTGTACCACTCCCTCATGGCTAGGGTGCCCAACCAAAAATTCTGTTCCACCCTTAGCTACCTAATACTTTTTGTTCACCTTTTTCTCCAGGGGTGGAATAGAAGTAGGGGTATGCATCACCTTTAAGACCTGTTTCTTCAATGCTGGAAACTTGTGGGGCCCATTCTTTTCTTGGTCTGTAACATTTATTGGTTGGTTAGAACCAAAAATTAACCGAGAATTACCCGGTAAAAAAGACTCAAAGTTTAGACCAAATAAAACTGCCTTACCGGACAGTACAAATTGTTATATTTATTCAATAAACACAAGACAGAGCTATCGGTTCCCTCCCGGTTGGAAGAACCGAGGAGGAACCGACAAAACTTTCCAAACTAACACTATCTAGATTAATTCTACCTGTGAACCAAGGACAGTGCTTCAAAAATTGAATAAAATAAACAGACTTTTAAAATAAACCGAGAAAATAACTTTTTCAATTGAAGTGAAGGAGAGCTCTCCGGAGACGTCTTACTGAGGCAAGCGGAGTAAAGAATCTGACAGTTGCAGGATGTGCAACCAGGGACAGTAGTTTGAAAACCAAGCTTGAGCCTAACATTCCATCATTAGCAGGTTCTATTAACCATTTCAGCTCCGGGGCAGTCCTATGGTGAGACCATACTGCATTTGTCAGAATACAGTAAGATTTCCTGGGGTTTGAAAACAAATGAAAAACTGACCAAATGCAAAGCCAAGCAGCAAAACATTGGTACCTTTGCGAGGTTACAGTTACAGAACATATGCAGTTTTATCAGGCACTTCAGTACTGATAATAATAAGCCAGCTTTGCCGAATGGTAAATGCTGTATCTGAACATATAATCGACACATATGTCCTATTCTGCTTAAGGTAGGTGCTGAAACAGTAACCAAAGGGGGGGGAGGAAGGGTGGTTGCATATGTGGGGACGCCTAGCACACATGTGGTAGTGGTACCATTTAACGACACCTATAACTGGACCTTGTGCCCTATTTTAAATTAAATGGATGCTGATGCCGGGGGATAAAGGGAAGGAATGGAGGAGAACAGAGAAGCATACTTAATCCACTATGTGGTGCACTCAGTAGGGTGCCAATACAAACTAGTTAAATTTGTTCATAAGCCCTAATATCACAAGAAGAAAAGAAAAGAAAGAAAGAAACAGGCCTTTGGAGATGAGATATGTATTAGGGTCCATGGACAGGAAGGATGTGTCTGTTCTGTGCATTCATGCTCCTGGAGCAAGGCTTGTGATTCTTTAGCTTTCTTCCTTTACATGTATTTATTTATTTATTTTATTTATTTAGCTTTTGTTAACCAGGTAAGTACTCTAGACAAACACATGCCTATTTTCAGGTACGACCCGGGAGAGTACTGGAAAACAAAGAACATACAGAGTACAATTTGAAGCAAGTAGGGCAGATACACAGATGTCAGGAGAAGCATAACATACATAGTAAGATATCGCAGGTCACGACAGTAATCATAGTCAATGTGTTAAGGTACAGCGTCACTGACACAACGTCACCAGCGATATATATACAGATATATACAAAATTTACACATTTGCATGATACATGGAATAGGGGTCCCCACATATTTATTTATTTATTTATTTAAACAGCAGTTTGGAAAACCTTTGAGCCATAGGCTCATTTACAAAGGTACCTTGTCACAGTAAGACAAACCAAAATACACAGTATAGCAGTACAACACATAAGTATAACAGTGCAACCACTGTTCCTTTCCCCGTGTCCCCCCCCCCTCTTTGGTTATTGTGTCAGCACCTATTTTAATCAGAACAGGACGTATGTGTTGATTATATGTTCAGATATATGGTGCAATATCTGTGAAAAATACTCATACTCAAACCAAGGAAACAAAAATACTATACTATATGCTGACAAAACATCAGGCAGGCTAATGTTAATACATTGAAATAAGTAAAAATTAAATAGAGATTAGTGCAGGTGCCATTGTTGTATGTTAAAATGCTGAAATGTATGTGTCCTCATGGCAAATGTCTTTATTTATTATGTTTTTACACATTGTCAGCACTTTATATCACTTTTCTATGGTAAAAGAAAATAAGTCAGTAATGAATTTACTTAACAGGCTTAAATCACATGATGATATGGGCTGTTATAAAAGACTTTGGTCTACAGAGGGCACAACCTTTGAGAAAGCCGGGATTTGGTGAAAGTCAGGTGATTTTCTGCTACTCCCCGTTATGATGGCTGTATGTTTGTATGCACGTTGCACAATGCACTTTAAATAAATGTCATATGAAATCTTTAAAAGAATATCCAAGAGACTGTTTGTTCTGTGAAGAACCAAGAGGGTGAGTGCCGTGACTGATTTCCTAACTACTAAACCACTAATCACCCTATGCAGCCCCTAATCTTCCCTATACAATCCCTCATTCACCTATGCAGTTTCCGATCACATGACCCTAATCTTCCCTATACAATCCATCATTCACCCTATGCAGTCTCCTAATCTTCCCTATACAATCCCTCATTCACCCTATGCAGTTTCCGATCACATGACCCTAATCTTCCCTATACAATCCCTCATTCACCTTATGCAGTTTCTGGTCACATGACCCTAATCTTTTCTATACAATCCCTCAGTCACCCTATGCAGTTTCCGATCACATGACCCTAATCTTCCCTATGCAATCCCTCATTCACCCTATGCAGTTCCCGATCACATAATGCAATCTCCCCAATCACCAAAGCAATCTTCTTGAGTAACTTATGCAATTCATCCCCGCTCCCCCCATCTCTCTGAGCAAGCCATGTATTCCCAAATATCCAGCTGTTCCCCCAGTATCCAAGTCCCCCCAGTTACTGATGCAAGCCCCTCCCAGTTACCAACACAAATCCCCCTTTTCCTACTACCAATCTATGTTTCCCCAGATTCCACTGCTTGTCCCCCACCATAAGTATAGAAGAAAGACCTCCGGGTAGTAAAAACAAGTCCCCACAGTTACTGATGCAAAGCCCCCCCCCACCATCCAGTGGTGTTCCATCTGTCTCCCTCCCATCTCAAATATCTCACACCTCCGCTAGCACAGTTGTGTGTAGCTATACAGAGACCAACTGTGTTTTCCAGGAGATAATGCAGTGCAAGTTCTGTAGCCTTCAACCTAGGTTGCACAGGGCCAAAGCCACAATGCTCTGTGAAATGTGTCTCCCATACATCTTCCCAGGTACTTGCAAATGGTATCCCGTTAGAACGGTGACTTCATTATGTCGCCATAATGTGGGCGCTGCAACAAGGGCGTGAGTGACAGGGGCGATCTTGATTTTAGGTCGCCCTGCACTCACACCATGTTGGGTGCCCACATAGTTTTGGGACCCTTCATGGCATGCCCACCCTGGAGGAGGTTATACTGTATTTACTTTTGGGGGGTGCGAGAGGTGAAGCCATATGCAAAAGCTACCTGTTTCTCGGGATGGTGCTTTGACACTGACAGTCTCGGGAGGCATAATGCTTGGTGTTGTAACACTAGGCAGCATGTTGCCTGTGCCGTAATTGTTATCCTTGGAAACTGATTTGTGGGTACCTGGGAAAAGTCTGAGACTCTGGGGCCATGGACTATACACCAATAAATCAAGGCACCCCTTTTCTCATTCACACTCCCACTGTTCGTCAAGCCAGAAAACATGTACCTGACAAACTAAAATGTTTCTCTTCCTCTCTTCCAGGAAGAGAACCTTCCAGTGCAGACTAAGGCAGATGATTTGGAGCTTAGCTGAGTCAACATACTCTTAGCCGGTCTGTGCGGCTCCTATGCATGTCTGTTGACATGATGTTGAGTTTACAGTAAGCTTCTAATGAGTCAATCATCCACCGATGAGTGTTTAGCCTGCAGTGTTTACACATAGCTGCTGGGTCTTGTTAGATCCAGTTCAGTGTCTGGCTCTGAAATGGCAGTATTTAATACTGGAATATTGCGCTTCATTTGGGGTTTTGTAATTTGTTACCCTTTTATCGGTGCTTTAAAGAGTCTCCATTTAAATACGTAGCTTAAAACCAGCATGCGCATTTTTATAAGTTAATAGAGCCTCCGGGGGTCTCATGTTATAAAGACTTATAGCATGAAGTTTGGATGAGAGGATGGCAAAGCAAAACTGAGCAGTTCTGTCTGCCCAAACCTCATAAGAGGAGTCTCTTATACCATAAGAGACACCCCTCTGTGGCCCTATTAACAGTTAGCTAGTGATTAATAAAACATTTTAAAGGTACACTGTCAACCCCTTGGGCCTCAAAGTGTCTCTAGTTTAAAAAAAACACGTAATGATTGGCCACATTCTATATAAATATTTTTTTTATTGAAGGAGGATGTGGAACATATTGTGGTTCTAAAGTATCAAATGCGTGTAGTCTTTTGTATTTTGATACTTTTGAACCATGAGCTTTGTTATGTTTCACATCCTCTTTCAATTAAAAAAAAATTAAAAACAAACTGATGAAATTTGAGGAAATAACTTCTCTTTTTCAAATGCAGCTCCAGTCATGGGGAACTGCTGATTATAAGCTGGTTTGTGCTAGAAATAAAACAGAAGCAGTTTTTGAATAATATAATAATTCCCAGTCGATGGGAACCAATGTCAGACATTATACTCTGAAACGTTCGCTTTTTGACCACAATCATCGAATCAAAAGTTTGTTGCTATGTTTCTCAGTTCCCCAAACCACTGCAGAACCTGTGTAAGCCCCATTCTGATAGTATGTGGAACATGTATATCCATTCTGCCACACTGAGGGCCAGATATTCAAAACTTTGCCCCGGGGCAAAATTAGCACTGCCCGGCGAGCAAACTTAGCCCGGAGCACAAAGCAAGCCATATTCAAAAGGAATAGTCCAGTGCAAACAGCTTCTGAATATAGCATGGGAATGAGGCCGGGCAAACTGGGCTGGGAGTACAGGGCAAACTTAGCCCTGGAATAAGACAGTTCTGAATATGGCAACCAGGAAGTGCAAACCACAACAGCAACACAGTGCACAGCGATGTGAAGGTAGTAGAGGTGAACTATGTGGCCAATGTGTGTGCCAGCAAATGCGTGGAGCCAGTACAGCTGCAGGCAGCAGCGTATGTGAAAGTACAGTGTGCAAAACTGTAAAATATTCCCCGAACTGTTTGCGCAGTGCTAACACGTTTGCGCAGGTTTAGCGCAGGGCTAAACCGTTAGCCCGGTGCAAACACATTTGCCTGGCGCTAAACTTTGCCATATTCAAAAGTGACATCCAAATGAGCCTATTTAGGTAATCTCTGGGCAAACATCCAGATTAGCATCTCATTATGCCCTGATTTGCATGCAGTTTGCGCGGGCTAATGGTTTAGCCCTGCGCTAAACCCGCACAAGCGATGTTAGCTCTCGCCAAACAGTTTGGGAATATTATACAGTTTTGAACACTGTACTTGCCAAGCCTGTACTTTCATTACGCGCCAAGTTGCCTGCAGCTGTACTGGGACAACACAGCATAGGCACAGATGGTGGTGGTGCTGTGCAACTGCCACACTGTAGGTCATGCTACAGTGCACAGCAGACACTACAGTAGCAAGGGGGCCAGTAGTGTGTGGACACAGCACTGCCTATGGTGTGTAGGGCAGTGCTGATGACTGCACTATACACAGTGACAGGCCCAACATGCAGGTGTTTACTGACAGTGGACATTACTGTTACACTGTTGTGTGACCCACAGATGCTGCACCTCTGGCATGAGATGCTCATAGTGACATATACATGTCCAGCTTTGTGTGCTATGGTAGTTGTACAGCTGTGCGGTATGTGGCCGGGGGGGGGGCATACATTATCAGAAAGGCACACTGGTGTTGGGGTATTCCCAATACTGGCCCATGTGCACTGGATGATGTGTCACAGCCTTGTGGCCACATCTGGTCTGTGGCACAGCCTGGCCACCCATACACTCTCCCCTCAACATCCTCCATGCCCACAGTGTTGCATGGGTGTGCTGGCATCTGTTGGTGTCCACAGAAGAGTGGTCTGCAGGTGTGTGCTGTATGGCCACACTGCCATGCTGTCCACTGGCGGCGGGGTCACCACTTACTGCCTGGCATGGCTGGGACTGGTGGCAGATGATGGCATCATTGTGATGCCATCAGTTAGCAGCATGTTTCCTCTATGTTTGGCTTTGTCTGTGTGTCATATTTATTTGTTAGGGTCATGCAAACACCACGCAAAGCTGATTGCCCAGGGTTAAGACAAGCTTTTCCTGGGCAGTAATGTGCACCACGCTGTGTCGTACTAAGTTGCGCAAAACCGCTTAGCGTGGCGCTAGTCACTAAATATAGCCTTGCACCTGTATTCATATCAGTTTGCCCCTTGCATACATTATGATTTTGCCCGGCACTAATGCAGTTTGCCCGCGCTATTTGGCCTTTTGAATATAGCAGACCTGCACTAATCCGGCATTAAACCTGCGCAAACGGTTTTTGCCTGGTGCAAAGTTTTGAATATCTGGCCATGAATGTTTTACAAGCATCAAGCAATATAAAGATAATGTCTAGCTTTTTTTCTTTCGATAGGTTCTATCAGAAATTCTATTATCATGTACACCTGCAAAAATGTATCTGGTAAGGCATCATCAACCTTCCTCCATCTGGATGGATTAATATTTCAGATATGGCAGAATTGGATGATTTATGATGTTTTACTAATATTTTGTACTCATTTAATATTGCCACTGGTCTATAGTTTTCAACTTTCTTTGTGTCGTTTCCTGGTTTAAGTATCAAAGAGATAAATGCATTGCTCAAGGTAGGAGGCATAATACTGTTTTTTTGTTTGTTTTTTGTATATTTTGGCATAGGGACTCAAAGAGTAGAAGCATGATATACATAAGTGTTACATAAAATTCTGGAGTAATTCCATCTTCTCCTGAGCACTTTCCCTTGGACATAGAGATTATACATTTTTTTTTCATTTCTTCTTGAGATATGGGTGCTGTTAAACTTGTTATAATTTTCATCTATTAATGTTGGCTGGGATAGGCACGGGGGGGGTAAGAATCATGGGTAGGGAGGATGGGAGGAGGTGGGAGGAGGGGACCGGCACAGTAGCTCAAGCTGTGGACTCTGCAATAAGAGTAAACTAGAGAGACCAAATGGACTTCTCCTGCTGGCTTCTTCCTATGTTTGTATGTTAAGGGAAGGCAGAACTTTTGAGAAACCACTGCAGAACCTGGAAACTTGCCAAAAATAAAGGAGAACAATACACAGCGTGGTAAACAAAAGCAACAGTACAGGCAGCTCCATTTGGCAGAATATTATTTCACTCCCAAATACACTTGGTGGGTACTAATTATTAGACCCCATCAGTAAATTAATACCTAGCGACAATGTGGAATGACACAAAATGAAGAAGATGTGAGATCATTTATTTTTCTCTTAGTTATAGTGTTGTCACTGGGACTGACTCTAGAATGTTTTCCTATAAAAAGATAATTCTGCATCCAAGTTTTGTGTTCTTAATCTTTTTATTCTTAGTGCTAATCATTTTCTTGTGGTTTCACTGGTTAAATACGTGGCACCCTCGATTCTGTAGCACCTGTCTGTGTTCATATCCGAACATAAGTCTCCTTGTTTTGATGAGACTCTGAAGGAGATGAGGAGGAGGGGTCGAAGGTTGGAGTGGTGCTGGAGGAAATCTGGACTGGTAGATGACATACTTAGATTCCTAGCCCCTTTATAAGTACTATCAATCAGCAGCCTCCTGTAAGAAGACAGCGTTCCTGTCCAAGGAGATTGCTGTGGAAACTAACCGACCAGCTCAACTTTTCCATACTGTTGATAGGTTGTGCAGTCCAACTCGTCTTCAGTTTCGGGGAGCCTTTTCACAATCTAGATGTGATGAGTTTGCTCAGTTCTTTGCCGATATGATTGCCACTATCAGGGCGGAGATCCAGTCAGCGGCTTCTTATGGGCCTTGCAGTGACGGGCTTGAGGTCGCAAGTATCCGATCTGTCTGGTCTGACTTTGGCAAGTTGGATGTTGTGTGGATCATCCAGGAGCTGCAGCCGACCTACTGTAGTTTAGACCCAGGGCCAACATGCCTCCTGGTGGGTGTATGGAGGTCATCAGCCTGGTCTTTGCTAGGATAGTCCATTGTTCCCTGGTGACAGGGTTTTTTCCAGAACACCTGAAGGAAGCGGTTGTTAAACTGCTCCTGAAAAAATCTTCACTGGAGTCGAACATCCTGGCAAACTACAGGCTGGTCTCTAACCTGCCCTTTGTGGGCAATGTTATCAAGAAGGTGGTGGCTACGCAATTGGACGATCATTTAACAACCCATAACATCTATGGCTCTCTCCAGTCTGTTTTCAGGAAGAGGCATAGCACTGAGACTGTCCTTGTCCGGGTGTTGAATTATCTCCTAATGGCGAGGGATCGAGGGAGTCGGTCCATCTTGGTACTCCTCGATCTCCCTGCGGCATTTGTCACTGTGGACCATGGGGTGTTGATGGAATGCTTGTGGATCTACTGTGGACTGGCTGGTATGGTCCACAGTTGGTTTAAATCTTTCTTCTTGGTCAGGACGCAGAGAGTGGTCTCTGGAATTTTTTCTTCTGATCCTCTGCCCCTGTGTTGTTGGGTTCCACAGGGCTCGGTCTTATCCCTCATGTTGTTCGCCGTGTACATGCTGCCATTGGGGGAGATCATCAGGTGGTATGGACTGAGCTTTCACTGCTATGCAGATGACACTCAGCTCTACATGTCTTTCACACCTGGGCAGAAGGAAACGGCCTTAGTCTTTAACAACTGCCTTGCTGAGATTCAGGACTGGATGAGGACTAACTGGCTGAAGTTAAATCCAGATAAGACTGAAGTATTGGTGTTAGAACCTCGCAGGTGGGTCAAACCTCGGGAGTTTGGCTTGGGGACTCCCAGCTGCTTACCTCAGATTGGGTGAAAATTCCCGGCGTTGTGCTTGACTGCAGTTTGACCTTGAAATCACAGGTGTTGGTTGTGGTCAAAGCCTCATTTTACCATCTGAAAAACATTGCCCAGATCAAACACCTGATCTCTCCTGATGACATGCTAATCCTGGTTCATGTCTTTGTGACCTCTTGACTAGATTACTGTAATGCTCTCTACCTAGGAGTACAGGGGGTAGATCTTTGCCGATTGCAGCTAGTACAGAATGCAGCGGCCAGGTTGTTGACTGGCTTACCAAGATTTTGCCATATCACACCTGTGCGCCACTATCTGCACTGGCTGCTGATAAACTGGCGGATCTCCGTTAAGGTCGGTTTGCTGACCTATAAAGCCCTACATGGCCAGGGACCCAGCTACCTGCAAGACCTTCGCCTCTACCACCTTCCACCTTCTCCGCTCCACTGACAGGGATTGCTAGAAATCCCAAGGGTTAAATTGAAGTAATCTGGGGCCACATTTGCGTTTGCGGCCCCACCTTGTGGAATTCCTCTACCTGCCAGGTCACAAGAGACTGTGCCAGACCATCGACCGTTTTAAAGCTGCATTTAAAACATTTTTATTTAGCCAGGCCTTTCCCGGTGAGAGGATTTTATTAAGATTTTAGCACTGCTGATTTTAAGTAAAATGTTATTACTGATAGTATGTAAAGCGCTTTGACTCCCAGAAATTTGCGTTGAACATATAAGGTACCGACTGATCAAAATGCCACTTCTTCCTTCCTTTCATCTAATTGCTTTTTATGTTGTAAACCTCCCTTCCTCCTCCTGCTGCTGGTGATGCCCCTTCCTATGTACCCTAGCATCCCACTAGCCTTCCTATGGCCTTGTCACACTGCGCTACCACCTTTAGGTCCTCTGATATAAAAACCCATATCTCTCAACTGCTATGAATTTTGCTATGTATTTTTTGCTCAAATTTACTCTTGCTGTGCAAATATATGCTGATGTTCCTTATTATGTCAGCGCCATTTCAGGACAGAAAACTATTAAAAATTAACATTCACTTGATAAAAACATTCCTTAACACTAAACATATGGTGGCCACTATAATTCTTTTTTCATTCATTGGTAACCTCCTGAATCCCTAACTGTCTTGTAGAATCCTTTTCAACTCTAGAGCTGCAAGAGTGCTATCACTTGGTCATGTTCTGTACTAACTTCACCCCAAGTCGAAGATCTAGTCCTAATATAATTATATAATGATCTTATCTATTGGGAACTGTCTGATCCCCTGCTGTGTACTGTCTTGACTGTGATCTGCTCACTTATGAACTGAATATACAATATATTCTTACTTTATGTAACTAAGTCTGGGCCTCCCCTGAAAAAGGGACCTGCGGGGCTCAGTGGGCTTAACTGGTTATCAAAATTGAATGAATAAATAATAAATAAAAAACCACGTACACTTTATATGCACCTGAACTGCACTCAATGCATTCTAAATCATACTTGTTGCACTGGGTTTCCTCCTCACTGTGGTTTGATTGCCTTGTAAATATTGATATCCCTGTATAGCTACTGTAAATATTAATTGCTGTATTCCTCGTGATTGTGTGATCCTCTACCTCTCTCACAGAAATGTATAAAATTATGACAGCAAAAGACCATTAGTCCATGCACTCTGCTGTAATAACCTTTTGTACACTGGCCATTGACCTAGTGTCTGTCTGGGGTTGTGTGTTCACGCTCGCCCCCCTCCATTTTTCCTGCTTACTGCTACCACCCTGGTTTACTATTAAGCCCTTAAGCTCTGTCCCAACTGTCTTGGAAGCTGTTGATGGTTTTGGCACCTACCACCTCAGCTGGCAGGCTGTTGCATGCCTCAAGCACTCTCTCTGTAAAACAGAAGTTCTTCACATCCCTCCTGACTCTTCCACCCCCCCGCACCCCCAAAAGCTTCCACTCACGCTGTGTTCTAGATTTGCTATTCCTGGTAATTAGTTCCTCGGTGATAGTGGGAAGTGCTGGACTGTGCGCTGCTACTACAAAATTTATAGTACTGCACTGTGCCTGTCCTGATGTGCACCTTATTATAATGTTACTGGAAGAGAAGATAGCAGAAGTCTGTGACATCGAGATGTATTTTTTTTCTGTGCGATGATGGCATAATGTAAACCTTTCCGGTCGGGGTTGAGGAGGGCTCTGCTACAGAAAATTACATTTGGAATAAAAATATTCATAAACTTTTGATACATAATGCATAAGAGAGAAAGGATAATACTGTATTACTGATTAGAGATTTCTTCCTGTTGGGGCACTCCGCCCCCTACACCCCTGGGTGTTCCAATAAAGTTGGTTGCTGGAACATTTTATTTTTTAATAGTGCTTGTTTTCATCGGTGGGCTCTACCCCCCAAACACCCCGGTGCAATAATCAGCAATTGGTGATGTAACTATTATTTGCGAGTAAATTTTTTTGTACTGCTTGCTTTCATCCACCATTTATTTGTGCATGTAATGTAAATAAAAGCATGCCTGTGATTTAGCATTACTGTGATCTGCTTCCTTGAACTGAAATGATGCCGGATGTGACCTGCGCTCTGCACGGCAGCGCTATAATACTGCCTAAATTTCTGAAAAGTGCAGGGCAGTCCAGCACCCTCCACTAACGCCTAGTTCCTCTCGGTTTACCTTGTTCATTCCTTTAAGGCACTTAAAAGTCTCTGTCATATCGCTCCTCTCCCTTCCGACTTTCAGCGAGTACCTGTTCAGTGCCTTAAACCGGCCCTCACAGGAACTGTCCTGCAGGCCATGAATCATTTTGGTAACTCTGTGCTGCATCATTTCCAGTCTGTCCCGGTCTTTCCTCTGGTGAGAACTCCAGAATTGGGCACAGTACTCCAGGTGTGGCCTTGCCAGTGATCTAAAGAGAGAGGTAGTAATACTTCCTTCCTCCTGCCAGGCTGCCTCAGCCTGCTGTAGGTGTTGTTACATTGGCTAGATTACTTAGATCACTTATGATGACTCCCAGGTTCCTCAGTAGTGGTGCCCAGCGTAACTGTTCCCATCTAATATTCCATCCGGGGCCTTGTTCCCTATGGGCATCACTTGGCACTTTTTGGCATTGAATTTCAACTGCCAAAACTTGTCTCACCTCTCCAATCTTTGCAGGTCCATCTGCATCTCCCCAATCCTCTCCTTGCTGTCTGACTTACCACAGAGCTCCGTAGTCAAGTCAGCTAATATAAAGCTTGGGGTCCTCTACTGCCACAGGCATTCTATGACACCTGAAGCTCTCAAACATGCCACCAGTAGCTCAATACTGTCCTCCATCGATTATGGGCTGCCTATCTATGGGGCGGGCACAAAAACTGCCCTAAACAGGGTTAGCACACTCCTAAGTAAGGCCTGTTGTCTGTCACTGGGGCTGCTCATGACTCTCACACCTGCACGCTCTACACTGAAACTGGATGGCTCCCACTCCATCTTAGAGCACAATACCAAACCTGCCTATTTCTAAAAAAAGTGCTTCTTGGGCTTACTTTCCCCTCACTGGACCGTCTCTTTAGATAGGCATTTCCAATGAGGTCAACTAGAAGTGCAGCTACTGACAAGTAGGTAGTTCCCTTCAAGAGGACGAAACTTGCCCAGAACTCCATCCTGTACCAAGGACCGAAATGGTACAATGAGCTACCTGTTAACCTCACTGATACATCCAAGATTAGTACCTTCAAATCTGGGCTCAGATCCCTTCTTGACACTACAAAGACCTGTACCTGCCTGCACTAATGTGGCAGGACCTCAGCCTCCCCCCCCTCCATCTCCCTTAATTTCTCCTCAGTCCCCTCCTGCGCCACCTCTCCAAACGAAGCCCACTCACGGCTGACCACGCTTCCCACCATGACAACACCATTCCTGGTTGACCACCCCGCCCCTTTCCTCCTAGGTTGTCCCACCACCACCTGGTGAACACCAATGCAGAGTCCTAGCTACCTACCTTCTCTAACTTAATCTTATTATTAGATGTATATAATTTCATTGTATTTTATTGCCTGTGTAATTGTTTTTCCTGTTTTTAATGTATACCCTATTATATTTGTAATGTTTGTTCAACAATGACTTGGAACCTTTGAAAACGAGTCCTTGACGCAAAGGTATTAATCCCAAACTGAAATAAATAAATAAATAAATACAGGACTCCCTCACCCCTAGGTCTTGTCTGTAAATTAGATTATTCTTTTATCTCTGTATGTTAACCTGACTGGTGAAAACATTTACATAAAATAAATACAACTATTCTTTAAATTAAAAAAAAAAATGCTACACATTTTGGCCATTTCTCTGCTATGAATGTTAATAGTGAGAGACTGAGAGGTGTGTGACTCAGACCACCACTACAGGTTGTGCAGCTGCAGCTTAAGTTATTGCAGCAGTCAATGCAGCACATCTGGAGCATGGAGTTCAGTACTGGTGCCCACACCTCAAAAAGGACATTAACCTGTTGGAGAAGGTCCCGAGGAGGGCTGCAAAGATGATAGCAGGTCAGCAGGGTAAGGCATACAAGGAGAGGTTGAGGGCTCTGCACGTGTACTCCCTGGAGGACAGGGGAGGGGGGGACATGATTGAGATCTTCAAGTACTTGAAAGGGATAAATAAGGTGGATAAGGAGGGTCTCTTTAAGCTAAGTGGCAACCATAACACGAGGGGGCATAGCCTTAAGCTGGAGGGCGGAGGTTTAGGCGGGAGGTCAGGAAGCACTTCTTCACGGAGAGGGTGGTGGGCACTTGGAATACGCTGCTGGAAGAATAGAGCTGGGCAAGTCAGAACAGGCTCGAGTTTAGTGCCTGGCTTGGCTCGACTTAAACACAGAAACATAGAATCTGTCAGCAGATAAGGACCATACGGCCCACCAATTCTGCCCAGTTCCCTACTCACTGCTGCAGCCCCACATCCTATTTCATCTGCGGCTGTCCTGCTCTGCACATCTCCAGGGTACCCTTATGTCTTTTCCATGCACTCTTGAATCCCCATATTGTTTTTGGCCCCCACCACTTCTGCGGAAGGCTGTTCCACGGCTCCACCACCCTCTCAGTGAAAAAGTACTTCCTAACATTACCCCTGATCTTTCTACCCTTCAGCCTCATATCATGCCCCCTTGTAATTGTGCAGAGTTTTCTCTGAAATATGTTTTCCACCTGTACCCTGTTTATTCCCTCAAGGTACTTGAAAGTCTCTATCATATCTCCCCTCTCCCTTTTTTCCTCCAGTGAATAGATATCAAGGTCCCTAAGTCTTTCCTCGTAGGGCTTCTTGTGCTGTCCATGTACCATCTTTGTTGCCCTTCTTGAACTGCCTCTATTTTGTAAATGTTCTTCAGGAGATGTGGTTTCCAGAACTGGACACAGTACTCCAGCTGCCTCACCAGTGATCTGTACAGTGGAGCATCACCTCCTTCCTCCTGCTTGTTATGCGCCTCCCTATACATAGATACATAGACAGTGTCGGCAGATAAGGGCCTATGGCCCACCTAGTCTGCCCATTTGAGCTTGTAAGTTCAGTTTGTTTTCCTAGAAGTCTGTTTCCCCTTACCCCTGCCCTCTAGAATTCCTTTATGTCTATCCCATGCATTCTTAAATCCCGTGATTGTTTCAGCCCCCACCACTTCCTCTGGCAGGGTGTTCCACTTGTCCACCACCCGTTCTGTGAAGAAATTCTTTCTCATGTTTCCTCTGAATCGTCCTCCTCAACTTCATCCCATGCCCTCTAGTCCTGAAACATCTTTTCGCTTAAAATAGTGTTTTCCTGCACTCTTTCCTCCTGTAAGATACTTGTATGTCTCTATCATATCCCTCTCTCCTCCTCTCCTCCAGGAGTACATGTTCAGTTCCTTCAACCTGTCTTCATAGGACTTGTGATGCAACCCATGCACCATCTTTGTTGCCCTCCTCTGAACCTTCTCTACCCTGTCTATGTCCTTACGTAGGTATGGTCTCCAGAACTGTACACTGTACTCCAGGTGGGGCCTCACTAGTGTCTTGTATAGCGGAATTATGACCTGCCTTTTCCTGCTGGTGATGCCCCTGCCTATACATTCCAGCATCCTATTTGCTTTACCTGATGCCTTGTCACACTGTTTCCTTACCTTGAGGTCATCAGAGATGACAACCCCAAGATCCCTTTCCTGCTTGGTGCATGCTATATCCTCACCCCCCAACTGATATATTGTGCCAGGGTTTTTGTGCCCCATATGCATTATCTTGCACTTCTTTGCATTGAATTTCAACTGCCAAACCCTGACCATTCTTCAAGTTTCTGCAGGTCCCTTCTCATTCTGTCTACACCCTCTGGTGTGTCTACTCTGTTACAGAGCTTTGTGTCATCAGCGAACAGTGAAATTCTGCCTTCTAGATCCTGTGCAATGTCACTGATGAAGATGTTGAATAGGACGGTCCCAGCACTGATCCCTGTGGTACCCCACTGGTTACTCTTCCCTCTGTGGAGTGACAGCCATTTACCACCACCTCTGTGTCCTGCCACCCAGCCAGTTACCTACCCACCACACTACTGTCCTGCCCACACCCATATTCCCCAGTTTGTGTAATAGTCTTCTATGTGGCACAGTGTCAAAGACCTTGCTGAAGTCCAGATAGGCCATGTCCACTGCCCTCCCCTGATCCACCTCCCTAGTCACCCAGTCAAAAAATTCAATGAGGTTGGTCTGACATGACCTCCCCCTGGTGAAACCATGCTGCCTTGGGTCCTGTAGTCCATTGACAACCAGATGTTCCACCAATCTCTCCTTCAGTAGTGCTTCCATGATCTTTCCCCACCGAGGTGAGGCTGACTGGTCTGTAGTTCCCTGCTTCCTCTTTGTTCCCACTTTTGTATAAGGGACTACATCTGCTGTCCTCCAGTCTTTGGGTACCTCCCTGTTTCCAGTGATTGGCTGAACAGGATAGCCAGAGGTTCAGCCACCACCTCTCTTAGTTCTTTAAGGACCCTGGGTGCACCCCATCTGGCCCCATTGCTTTATCAGCTCTTATTACTTCCAGTTCCTTCAGGACCCTTTCTCGTAAAGGGACTTGTTCCATTTCTGCACCATTCTCACCCTTGTACTCCTTCAGATCCATTACCCCCTCTTCCTTAGTAAAGACTGAGCAGAAATACCTGTTCAATATGTCAGCTTTATTGTTGTCATCCTCCAGCGCTCCCATCCTCCCCTTCAGTCTCACTATCCTCCTTTGTCTTTCTTTTTTCACTTATGTACCTGTAAAGGTTTTGTCCCTTTACCCACTGATTTTGCAATGTGTTCTTCTGTCTGAGCTTTGGCTTCCTTACTGACTTCTCTGCCTCCCTTTGTTTCTCCTGGTACTTCTCCTGTGTCTTTTTGTATTGCCTGAATGCAATCTTTTGGCTTTCACTTTCTTTGCTACCTCTTTGGAAAACCATAATGGTCCTCTTCCTTTCCTCTTGCTAACCTGCTAATGCATAATTCTGTTGTTCTTATAATCCCCAGTTTAAATACTGCCCACTGTTCCTCAACCCTGATTCCTGTCCCATTCCCTTAATGCCTCTTTCAAGTATCTCCCCATTTTCCCAAAGTCTGCCCCTAAAATCCAGGATCGTGTTTTTGTGTGGTTTGGTTCTGCTCTTTCTGTGATTTCAAACCACAATGACCGGTGGTCACTGTTACCCAGGTGCTCCCCCACTGTTACCCCCATCACACTGTCCCTGTTTGTGAGCACAAGGTCCAGTATTGCCTTCTGCCGAGTTGGTTCCATGACCAGTTGCTTACCAGTGATCTGTACAGTGTCAAGAACTGGACACAGTACTCCAGCTGCCTCACCAGTGATCTGTACAGTGGAGCATCACCTCCTTCCTCCTGCTTGTTATGCACCTCCCTATGCACCCCAACATTCTGTTTGCTTTCTCCGCCGCTTTTTCACACTGTTTGGTCACCTTCAGGTTGTCAGATATGATAACCTCCAGGTCTTTCTCCTGACTTGTGATGGCCAGAATTTCCCCACCCATCCTGTACCCCTCCCTTGGATTCCTGTGACCCAGGTGCATGATCTTGCACTTTTTAGCATTGAAACTCAACTGCCAGACACCAGACCGCTCCTCTGATAGGCTTAGGTCCTTTCTCATTTTTTCCACCCCCTCCGGTGTGTCCACTCTGTTGCAGATCTTGGCGTCATCTGCAAAGAGGCACACCTTTCCCTCCAGATGCTCTGCAATGTCGCTAAGGACTTTGAATAGGACTGGCCCCAGCACCGACCCCTATGGCACCCTGCTGGTCATGTCCCTCTCCTCAGATTTCATGCCATTTACCACCACCTTCGGAGTCCTGTCCCATAGCCAGTTCCCAACCCACTTTACCACCATAGGACCCACACCCAGGCTCCCCAATTTATTTAGCAATCTCCTGTGCAGGATGGTGTCGAAGACCTTGCTGAAATCCAGGTAGGCTACATCCACCACTCCTCTCTGATCTATCACCCTGGCTACCCAGTCAAAGAAATCTATAACAGTCATCTGACAGGACCTTCCTGCTGAGAAACCATGCTGCCTTGGATCCTGTGCCCCGCTATCCTCAAGAAATTTCACAATCCTCTCCTTATGTAAGGACTCCATTAGTTTCCCCACTACTGAGTAGTTGTATGCTCTCCAATTCCAACGCCTTTCTCGTCTTTCTCTCTCTCCCCCCATCTCTTTTTCCCTCCCTCACCCTCTCTTCTTACTCTCTACCCCCTCTCTCCTTGCTGTGCCTCTCCTCCTCCCTTGTCTGTCTCTGCCCCTTTTGCAATTCCCCTCCCCCTGGACACTGTTAGATCCTTGGGTGAGGTAGTACTGCATCTCCCTCCTCCCATACTAAAGTACCTCTCTTCCCTCTCGTACCTCAGCACTGTCCATTCCTCTCTCTCAATGCTATAATCTGACAAGGCTCTCCCTGGGCTGCATAATCTGAACTCCTTGCAGCAGTTTTATTCATGTTGTCACTAGAATCTTCTACATGTTGAACCTCAGCATCCCCCTGTAAGACTCTGTTTGTCTGTAGATACTACATGCTTGTAATCTTATTTATTGTAAAAAAATCCATGTCTGTACTGTATGTTTTGTGTTTATGACGTGGTACTTTTGTAAAAGAGTTCTTACTCAAAGGTTATTTCATGCAATTCAGATTGTGTTTACTAACATACTAAAATGCCAGCAGAATAGGCCTAATGGTCTTTCATGTCTGCTCGTTTGGTCAGCCCCCACCCTGGGAGCTGACCTTGCTGCCCCCCTTGCCTTCTCTAGCTTCTCCCTTCCCAGTTCCGGATATTCTTGCTGCACTGGATTTTGCTTCCAGAACCCTTCCCATGTACCTGTACTACCCTCTCTTGAACCCCTCCACCGTCTCTGCCTCCACCAGCCCCTGGGCAGTGCATTCCATGGCTCCACCACCCTCTCAGTGAAGTAGCACCTCCTCCTTTCTCCCTGAATCTTCCCCCTACAGCTTCCACCCATGCCCTCTAGTTGCCCCCCCCTTCCTTTGGAGCACCCTGACTGCTCCTCCCCTATTTACCGCCTTCATGTACCTGAAGACCTCTATCATGTCCCCCCGGTCCCTTCTCTCTTCCAGTGTGTACATACTTAGCTCTTCGAGCCTCTCCAACTAGGTTCTGTCCCCCAAGCCCCAGATCATTTTGGTTGCCCTCCTCTGGACCCTCTCCAGGAGTTCAATGTGCCTCTTTAAGTGTGGCCTCCAAAACTGCACACAGTACTCGAGGTTTGGCCTCACCAAGCAGTTATACAGAGGGAGTATCACTTCCCTTCTTCTGGAGGTGATCCCCTAGTGATGCATCCCAGCATCCTGTTGGCCTTGGCTGCTGCCCTCCTACAAGTCTCCGAGTTGTTCATCTTGACATCCACCACCACACCCGGGTCCTCTCCAGCCATGAGGACTTGTAGCATTTCCCCCGGGTGTACACTTGGCCCGGGTTTCTGGCCCCCAGATGCAGTACCTTGCATTTCACTGCACTGAACCTCAGCTTCCACTTTCTTGACCATCTTTCCAGAGCCTCAAAGTCCCCCTGTAGGGACACCCTCCCCTCCTCCCCATTCACCACCGCCCCCAGGTTTGAGTCATCCGCAAAGAGACTCATATCACTCCTGATACCTCTCCTTATGTGAGAGACGTAGGTGTTGAACAGGAGGGGCCCAAGGACTGTTCCCTGTGGGACCCCACTAATGACCCTCCTTGGAGATAAGACTATCCCACCAACTATGACCCTCTGGGTCCAGTCCTGGAGCCAATTGTCTATCCATCTGATCATCTGGTTCCCCACCCCCATTTCTCCCAGCTTATCCAACAGGCCCTTGTGAGGAACAGAGTCAAATGCCTTGCTGAAGTCTAGAAAGAGGACGTCCATTGGTCTACCCAGGTCCAAGGCACTCGTCACCCAGTCATAGAACTCCACAAGGTTTGTCTGACACGATTTCCCTGGGACGAATCCATGCTGTCTATCATCCAGTCACCCTGACTTTTCCAGGTCCCCCCCAGCCTCTTCTTGACAATGCCCTCCATCACTTTGCCCACCACCGATGTCAGGCTGACAGGCCTGTAGTTCTCTGCCACCTCCCTTGATCCCCCCTTGTGGATAGGCACTATATGCGCCACCTTCCAGTCCTGGGGCACCCACCCTGTCCTCAGAGAGATGGTGTAAAGCTCCGCCAGGGGTTTCACCAGGACATCCACAAGTTCTTTCAGCACTCTGGGATATAATTTATCCAGCCCCGGTGCTTTCTCCGTCTTAAGGAACCTGAGGGCTTCCCTCACTCTCTCTGCTGTAATTTCCACCTCCGCTACCTCTTCTCCCTGCTTAGCCTTCCCCCTCCTGCCAGTGATGCCTCCCCCTCTCCCCAGACCCGCCGATTGGTAAGGGTCCTCCCCTCTTCAGTATCACTGTCTCCTCCTATGTATGATGCAGCACCCCCATTTTCCTTGGTGAAAACTAAGGTGACATACTCATTTAGTACCTCAGCCTGTTCCCCCGGGTCTTGTGCCCATCTCTCCCCTGTTTTAATCCTGCTAATTTGCCCCTTCACCCTTCGTTTTTCCCCAATGTATCTAAAGAACCTCTTGTTTCCTCTCCTAATTTCCCTGGCCAGGTTCTGCTCCTTCCTTGCCTTAGCCACCCTCACCACCCAAGTGGCCCTTCTAGCCATCAGTTCGTACTCCCCTCAATCCCTTTCGCTCCTTGAGCACTTGAATTGCCTATAGGCTGCCTTCTTTTCCCACACCATCTCCTGGACCTCCTTGGTCCACCAGCAGGGTTTTCGGGCCCTACCGCATTTTTGTCTTACTCTGGCACAGGTGCTGGTAGCACCTGCACCCCTCTCCTGATTATTTCCCACCTACTGTCAGCGTCCATGTCTGACCCAATCACATCCAAATGCTCCTTAAAGATCCTTCCCATTTCCTTAAAATCCACCCCCTCTGAAATCAGTTACCTCCATCTTTGTGCAGCCTTCTACCCCTCCTAGGTCCAGGCAGAACCAGACTGTGGCATGGTCACTCCCTTCTTGGTCCCTTACCTCCAGGCCCCAATCCGGTCACTGTCTGCAGAACCACATCCAGTACCACCTTCCCTGGTCGGTTCCTCCACCTGCTGAGTTAGGAACGCGTCTTGAAAAACATCCAACAACCTCTGTTCCCTGGCCACCGAGGATGTCATAGTCTCCTAGTCTGTTCCTGGCATGTTTAAGTCCCCCAACATCACGGCCCTTCCCCTGCCCAATCTGCAGTGTCTTCCAACATCTGCCACCAGACTCTCCTCCAACTCCACCACCAGCGCAGGGGGTCTATACACCACTCCTATTTTTACTCTCTTGCCCCCCCCCCTTGTTATCAAGGTGACCCAAATTGCATCCACGGTTCTTTCCGCTTCCTCTACTCCCCCTATGCCAATGCAGTTTTTGACTATTATTGCTACCCCTCCTCCCTTCTCTCCCCCTGTCCTTCCTGAACATAGTGTAACCCTCCAGGTTCAGGTCCCAGTCGTGTCCTGCAGTGGCCCAGGTCTCAGTGACCACTGCCACATCCACCGCTCCCTCAGTTAGCATCGCCTGGAGCTCAGGCATTTTATTGCCCAAGCTCCTGGCATTTAGCAGGACTACCTTCCACCCTTTCCCTATACTGCCATTTCCCCTGCTCGTGTTCCCATGGGTGTTCTGTTTTCCCCTGGTCTACACTTTACCAGTCAGCCTTTTCCCACATTCTTCCAGCTCCCCAGGGGGGTGGAGACAGAGTCCATCCTTTATCGGACCCCCCTGAACAGCCTTTTCTCCCATCCGGCCCCCTTCACAAGTTTAAACCCCACTTTTCACCAATGAACCCTTCTATTTTCAACTTAAGTATTCCCCTCCCATCCAAATTGAGATGGAGCCTATCTCTAGCATACAGCTCCTTATCCTCCCAGGTCTCCCCCCAGTCCCCCATCAACCCATACGCTCTGGCCTCACACCACTCCCTGAGCCACTGGTTTATTTCCCTAATCTTCCTTTTGTGTTCCTCACTAGCCCTTGACACCGGCAGGATTTCCGAGAAGGAAATTGTGCACCCTATGTTATGATAGACCCTGGCAAGCTCCCTGAACCTTGCCTGTATCTCTCACTATTTCCCTCAATGTCATTTGTACCCAGGTGGACCAGTATGTCCGGGGAACCCTCACAATCCTTTGCCAACTGATATACCTCATGCTTGGCCCTGTGCACTGTTAGTCCAGGGAAGCATTTTGTTCTAACTGGCCAGGCTTCCTCCTCCCTATCCCATTTGATACTCCTGATCATAGAACCCCCCAACAGAGCACTCTGACTGCTCCTTTTCCTCCATTTCCCCTGCTTCCATGTCCCTCATCCTTTCTACTGTCCCCTCCACCTAGCTGGCTCCTTGTCCCCCCCCCATCTGGGTACCACATGCCACCCCCTCATTTACCCTGGCTACCCCCTCCTCCTGAGTATCATTCTGTGCCTTGCTAACTCCAACCTCCCTGTTCGCAACTGGTCCTTCTCCACCATCCACTAAACTAGCCTGGCTTGTCCTCTCTTCCTTCCTGTCTCTGTTCAGTCCCTCCTTGCTTGTCGTGCTCCCCTGGCCTAAACCCTGAGCTCCCTTTACTGTATCCTCCTTGTACTTCTGGTCCTTCTCCTTGCCCTTTCCTCCCAACTGGTCCTTCTCCTTGCGCTTTCCTCCCTCTTCCCCCTGCTCCTCTTGCTCTGATCCACTGCTCCCACCATTTCCTGCATTCCAGGTTCCCCCCTGTTCCTCCTGCTATCTGGACCCTGCCTCCTACCCCCCACTCCCTTTCCATCTCTAACCACCCCTGTCATGGCTACATCACCCCCCTCATCCTCAGGCAGAAGAAGAGAATTGAAGCGGTTACTGAGCGTAAGGTCCGATCCACCTCCCCACCTTGTTTCCTTCTGTCCAGTCTCAGTCATCTGCCTACTACCCTGAGAATGTTGTCCCTCTGGTCCCCCTTTGTGAGGGTCCCCAGTTACATGCCTGCTTCCTTGGTAGTGTCCTCCTTTTGGGCCCCCTCTGCCAGGGTCCCTATGTGACCCCAGAGTATTCTCCTGCACTCCTTTCCCTATGCCCCTGCCCCTAGTGCTTGGTGAAACCCCGTGGGAGATCCTCTGCCCTGTTCCCCAACCATACCTCCCCCCAGCTGTCTCCTAATCCCCTCAACCTACTCCCTAAGCTGTGCCAGCTAGTAGCACACTGTGCAACCACCGAAATTCCAAGCCCAGTCCAGTATCATGGCTGCCCCACACCCCGTGCACCCCACCACCGTCCTGAAGATGCCGGCCCTAATGACGTGTGGTCCCATCCCCTTCCAAGTAGGTTTCCTTGGGTGAGCCACTGTTCCCCACTAGTCCAAGATACACCCCTACTGACTAATCAGGTCACCCACTAATCCTACATACAGTCCCTCAGTAAACCAGTAACCCTGTTACGCCAAGATTGGGTGGTCCGACACACTCCACTATTGCCCTTCAACCCAGCTATGAAGTTGGTCCGGTGTTCTCCACTATCGCCGGTACCTCTTCTGTTTCTAGTGATGCGCTGAAAAGAGTAGCCAGTGGCTCCGCCACCACTTCCCTTCACTTCTACAAGCAACTGAGAGCCAAGGTCAAGCTGAGCCAGTCAGTCAAAGTAGGCATTTTTGTCAGCCTCAGCAGTTTGTGTAGTGTCTGAAACGTTCAACTCCTGTGTAGAAAACAGATTGCAGTAGCCCGGGCTCTACCTGTGGTTTGGCTCATAAAGTCAAGCCAGACCCCTGGCTTGGTTGTAGGTGAAAAAAATCCGGGTTTGCCTACCCTACGGAAGAAGTGGTGGTGATTGTGAAGAGAGTCGGACCAGCCGAGGAGCTACGCTTACTGCGTAACTCGCTTTCTGCGTAACTGACACCAGATGATCGTTCATTAAAGAGGATGTAAGGATGGACAGAGCTCGAAGGGGGTGTGGGGCACAACCCCAATGAAAGCTTCGTTCATTGATTAAGTCTGCTATTATTGTGTGTGTGGCTGAACCTACATTTTCAGGGGAAGGCAGCGTGCGATTCCGTAGCTTTTTCGCCACGCAATCTGGCTGGTCCGACTCTCTTCACAATCGCTGAGGTGGTCTTGTTGAAGACAGTGGGCAGCTTCAAGAAGAGGTTTGGATAAGCATAGGGGAAAGTATGGATTATGGGTAGCATAGGTGCCAGAACCGGGGCGAAAGGGGCGGTATAAGCCATTACACTTTTATTTCTGTATGGCAAAACTAGTATACAAAAAGTGCCCTTTTGATTCTCAGCCCCCTCAGCTTTTACCATCTTCCGGCACCCTTGATGGGTAGGGAGAATGGAAAGGATGAGAGGAGTAGTGGCAGGGTTAGTATCTCAAGCTGTGGACCCTGCAATACAAGCAGGCTAGATATGCCAAATGGCTTTCTTCTACTGACTTCCTCCTATGTCCCTAAAAAGCTGTATTTCCGATTTCGACTCTCTCTGCACAGCAGAACACGGACCTAAATACGGAACGCCCTTCCATTTCACACCTGCAGACCAGCAAAACTCTGTCAGACGTGCTCAACAATCGTCTCTTAGCAGCCAATGCTGCGACTTCCGAATTGGTACGCTCTCCAATTCCAGCGCTCGGAGCGCACCATTGAGTCCCGTGGGTTATCATGTAGTTCTCATATTAAATAGTATTTCGAGTTACACCTTAGTCATGATGAACTGTGTTTGTCTTTGTTTTGTTATATTTAATAGGATTAGTTTACTTTCATTTATACGAGTGACGTGAAAACTGGGAGCGAAGTTTACTAAGGCACATGATAATGCTCCCCCTCGAGGGGTGGCAGTGGATGTGCCCCCGCTGAACTCGAAACGCTTTGCAGAACGCAGGTTTGTGCTTGCTGGCTGGGCGGATGTGTGTTGCAAAAGTGCTGTGCCCCCGAGGGTAAGTTGCGTGGCAGCTGTACTATAATGAAACATTTGCTGGCCCATTTTCCTGTTTGGTCATTGAAAGTTAGTAATACAAAGCCGAAGGCGTATTGGTGCTGCACTACTGTGTGGAATGTAAAAACGTGAGTCACACACTCAGCGTGCAGAGGGGCTAGGCTGGGCTTTAGTTTATGTTTGTAGCATTCACCTGGAAACCTGCATTTATTTGTAAGAGATGAGGCATGATATACTGCAGGCGATATTTTCTGTGGTGCTTCACTGGTTGTCTCAGATATTCTATATAAAGAGGCCTGCACTATCGCTAACAGTAAGCCCTCCAGGCTCAGACATTGCCAACAGCTCTTGTCCAATTTATTATTCAATTGTACTTAAACAAAATGGAGCTTACTGTAGAAGGGACCTGTGGCAGAACTGGGACTGCTGTTTGTAATGGGGATGGGGGCTCGGAGGTGCAGCCAACCCCACATCAGTAGTTGAGTAGGGCATAACTGGCAGATTGCAGGATTGGGAATGGGACTTAAGTAGTCATAGCCAAAAACTTTGGGGAGACTGCCTTCCTTCCCCACCAGTGCCTGGGGAGTGGGTTC
The DNA here is from genome assembly GCA_016271365.2 of Neoceratodus forsteri. NCBI lineage: Eukaryota > Metazoa > Chordata > Ceratodontiformes > Ceratodontidae > Neoceratodus > Neoceratodus forsteri. Next base: position 105,400,532 of record JADMNL010000028.1, read on the forward strand.
CTGAGTGTTCCAAGAAGCGAACGGTAGGTCAGTGTTACCCCAGTTCTTCTGAACTTGGTGTGCAAATACTGTAGCGGCAGTACCAGCAAAGAAGGGGACTTGGGCACTAGCATGTTAATGAAGACCTTGTGACTGGGCAGTGACTTGCCTCACATAGGCAGCAGTGCATCAGTTGTGAGGCAGAGCAGATTTTTATGTGGGCATATGCCTTGCGTTGAGCTGCTGCTGCTGTGTACTATGTGCTCAGACTGGTATATCAGGGAAAGGGGAAATTGTTTAACCAGGAGAGGCATACTGAGACAAAGAGTGTTTCTAGGTGCAACCTGGGAGCACAAGGAAATTGAGTGACTTGCTCAGGGTCGCTCAGGGTCGCAGAGTATGCAAGTGGGGGCTGTGGGATTCAAACCCAGGTCTCCAGGTTTGCAGCTCAGTGCCCTAAATCACAGTGCTATACTGCTTCCTTATCATATCCGCTTGTTTCTAGTTCCTGGGAGCCTGATTTCCTCAAAGTCCAAGTCAATGTTTCATATATAACTTTTTTTATTTTTATTTGGGAGGTAAAGATTGAGTCCTCACCAAACCAGCTTAAATGAATCGCTGCCTCATAAATCAATCTTTATTTTACCAGGCGAAGCACCATTGAGGGAGCTCATTTGTAAGGTGGACCTGGACAAATGTACATAAAAGTAAACAATATACAAAGTAAAAAGATGGGTGTACAATCACTCGTGAACTAACTGGAAGTGGTGGGCCTGTTGTTCTTCAGCTGTGTGTTCTCGCAGTGCACAGTTATTGATGGCTTTTCAGTCCAGTTTGTATAGCATCTTTAAAGCAAAGTGAAAAAAACATTAAATATTAGAATCCTACAACTGATGACCGGTTTTATTGACAAATAGCTCGCTGATTTGATGTACGTTTGGATTGTGAAAGTCAGGCCTCATGCTTGACCTGAAACTGACCTCTGGGGGTTCCACAGAACTGATTGTAGATGCAAGTGTTGCCTTCTGTGTATCTAAGAATGCCCAAACCACCACTAAAGCAAACATAAGTAATGCTCAGGAGGGAGAATACGCAAGAAAAAGGACCCCACCAGTGAAGAATGGCTGAATGATGTAAGAGAGAAGGAAGGATAGGAAGCAAAGAGTTGTAATACACTTTGAGCATCTTTTTCTGGTATTTCTGAAAAGTTGTTCTCGACGTTAGATTGTGCATAACTTCAGACACTGATCAGCAGCACCTGGGAATGGGAGCTGCTCACGCTAGCAGCTTTTTAAAGTGTCGGCAAAAAGAGACGAGTTATACCTTATTTTGCCAAAATTCCAATATTTCGTGTAGATGGAACATCAGTAGAGAACCAAGAATGCCAAATGCTGCTCCTGACCAGCTCCGCTTCAGAAAAAGATGCTCAGATTGTATTTAACAAAAAGACAAATAAATACTTGGTTCACACACCTTCTAGGTTCTGGGATGCCACCGGAACACTAGCTACGCTCTCATGATTGATGTCACTGTACATACTCGGTTTGAAAACCAGCTTGTTCTTCACACTCTGGGGTTGTTTATATTCTATATAATTAATGGCAGTCTGTCAACATGGTATTGAGTGACTATTGGTGTCCCACCAGGGGTCTGTCCTCAGACCAGCACTGTTCAGTATATTTCTAAGCCACCTGCAGGTGGGTACCGGTAGGTAGGACGATTGCCAAGTTTGCTGATGACACCAAAATGGGAAGAGTAGTTGCACCAGAGGAGGAGATAAATGAGATGGAGAGAGACCTGGACAAGCTGGGGGAGTGATGGCAGATAAACATCAATGTGAAGAACTATAAAGTCATGCACTTTGGAAAGAAGAATTTAAAGGCCAAATGCCACCCAGACAGTTTAGAGATTCCTGAACCCAGTGTGAAAAAGAACCTGGGTGTAGTGATCAGCAGCACAGTCAAATGGGACCAGCAGTCTGGGGTGGCAAGTTAGTTAGAAACACATGGTCATGGCATGCATCAAGAGAAACTTCATAAACTAGTCGAGAGATACAGTACTCTCGTACCAGTCCTTTTTCTGGCCTCGCTGTCTGAGAAACAGCTATTGGCATGATTGAGAAAGTCCTGAGAGAAGGTGTGGTGTGGTTGAGGGCTTGGAGAACATGAGCTTTGAGGACAGATTGGCAAAACTAGTATTTGCCTCCTTGGAGAGAAGACTCTGAGGAAGACTTGATCACAATTGAATATCTGAAAGGGATGACACAGTAGCCCCATTTACACTGACAAAGCTGTTGCATAGTGGTGTGCCTCGCACCGTTGGCCGTCTGTTCCTTGTCATTTTTGAAGCCAGTGGTGTATGGCACTTAAGGACGCTGGCTTCCACACTGTTGTCTTGTGAACCGCATTGTGGGACCCACCCTACGATGAGTGCCCTTCTACACTGTGTTGCTGAATTGCCCTCAGGCAGTGATGTGTGAAGTGACTGCAGTCTACAGTACACTAGAAACCACCAAGCCACTTCAGCTCGTCTTGGAGAGGAGCAGAAGAGCCACACTGGTTTGATGTCTTCATGGTTTACACTCGCAAATGTTCGCTGGTGTGGCTTTCCAAACCCCCTACACCAGTGTAGAAATGGCCAGTGTAAACAGGGTTAAGTGGACCATATGGTTTACATCTTAAACCAGGATGAATCTCCAATGGCACACCATCCGTCTTCATTTCAGAGTAGAGGATTGGGACAACTGACACACAGTTTTTAATTTTAACCCACCTTTTCTTCTCTGGGGACAACCTGCTCATTGCTGTTTGAATCTGGGCTTGGTTCCGTTGGACAATATGGCCCATTATATTTCTCATCTGACCTTTACTTTTTATACCTAGTAGGTCAATACGCCACTTAGATTAATATCTGAAGTGAATCCTGCACCATATGAAAAAGATAACCAGACCACTAGCATGACAGCTCTTCCCCTAAACTAATCACTGACTTCTAGTCTTATCAGTAATGATGCTTGAAGGCAACTGCAGAAACACGTGGGAAAGAAGCCATGGGAACGTGAGTTAAAAGAAAAATGACACATTTAACAGAACATTAGTTTCATGACACATTACACCAGAATTTGTCTAGTAAGAGTAATCTGTTTGTTTACTCTGTATTGTTACATTGTTCTTTTAATTTTTTCTATTTACACTTTCTGTTGCTGTGCCCTGTGGGACAGGAGCAGGCCCGTATGCTGGGGGATTCTGAAGAACCTCCTTCCCCCTGCAAGAGAGATTGAGTTCCACTGTTTGCCTATTCCTGGCACAAGCTCAGAAACCTGTGTCTGCACATTGTCTCAGAGGGGACTCCCTCACACTGCAGTCACTGGGGGCTAACAATACCGTATTACATGCAAGTTGGTGGTTGGCTGACCCCCACCTAATGCCCCACAATTTTAGCAACCAGTTCAAAAGCAACCATCCTCTTCCCCATGGCATCCTTATCAACCAACTGGTTTCCTGTGTACTGGCCACCTATAACATAAATAAATCACTCTACCCACCCTCCCACTCCCAGTAAGCACCCTAGCAGCCATTCCCAGTCTTCAATGCAAAGGACTGAATACATGACCTGTGTGCTACTTAAGGAGCACTGCTGTGTGGGACTGTGGCAAGGTGGTACTTGATTTGACTGTGTGAATACTCCACATGCAAATTGGCATCAAAGGGACAGCTGTGCAACAGGCCTATATTGGGGGATCTTTTTTTTTTTTGGTGTGTGTGTCCCGATGGCTACCTGGTGACTTGTGTGGTCTGGTCAGTTGTTAGTCTGGTGGGTCTAGGTACATTTTTGCAACCCAGCTTTGATTAATTCTTGAATTGGATTTGGTTGGCTGGAACTAACTTGCTGTGTGTGTGTCTGACAGGTGCCCCCGCCGAGTACAGTGCAGCTACTGGCAATGGTGGTCTCTGATTTCTGACTAATCTGGGCTTTATTTTTATGTTTGGTTTAAATGTGTGGTATCCAGTTTCTCACATTCCCCTGCCCCATGGCTTGTCCCTCAGGGCCCTTGGGTTTCAGTGTTCTCTCACCCCACCCCCCCTTTGGGATACACATTGGTGAAAAGGACAGTCATGTATTTGACCTGAGAGGACTTTTTTCTCCTGTGGCCATTTTTCTGTTTTTTCCCCTCAGGACCCTGGCTTGAGCTCATGTTGGCATCCTCTGCCCAGCCGTTGCGACTGTCACCCATGGACCCTGTGGCAGTGCTGCAGCACAGGTACCGTCCCTCCCCTCCTCAGAGGAGGAACATGTCCTAGTCCAGTCATCCACTGGCAGCCACTGCACTGGCTCTTGTGCCCTACCTGGGATACCAACCTGTAGGACCGCGTCTGGTGACTGGTTTCTTCTCTCCCATTCTCAGTGCGTTGGCAGCATGGCTTTAATGGAAATCCTGAGTCTGCCTCTTATTCATAGTGATACCCCCTCATGTCAGCATGACTTGTGCTGCCTGGTGCCCACATTTCCACCTTGGTCAAAAAAGGAACCCCCCCTTGTTTTTTGACCACTGTATGGGTCTGAGGAGCAGGGAACCTACCGTCAACCTTGGATCCCTTTCCTTTAAGCCTCTTGTGATTCAACACAGCCTGCTTTAAATCGGGCCTGAGACACCACCCAGCCCCTGCCTTTCGCCTGATTTGCCCGATTTGCCTGCTGTCCTCCACTGCTTGCCTGAAGGGAGGCTGTCCTCCCCCTATTGCAACAGGATCTGGTGGCGGGCAGATAGTTCAGAGGCTGGAGGATCTGCTGTGCCTCATCACCCACCTTCTCTGGGACTTTATTTCTGTAGCCCCCATGGATTTCCCTCTGTGGTAGTGCTGGGGGGGGGGTCGTTCTTCTCCACCCAACCCCAGAGCACATTCAGATATGGAGCCCTGCCCAGTCGGTGTGGGACCTGCGGAAGGCCAGCAAGTCACCTGGCCAGTAGGGGTTCTCCTCCGGTATTTCTCCCCTGGGCTACCAACGTGCAGTGATGCACCGTACATTTGTGTCTCTGTGTGCGTGTGCATATTAACATTTAGCATGGCTGTTCCCACAACTTGGGCAGTCCCACTGTGCTCTCACCTGCTTACAGCAAGTGACGGCTTATGAGCAAGACGCTGAACCCCCCCCCCCATCTATTTACAGTGTGTAGTACAACATTGTTCTGTATAGAATTCTGTCCCTTTCAGAATGCTGTTGTACCACAGTTCAGAGGTCATGGAATGTGGTTGTACCCTTCTGTGGTACAAAGCATTCAGGAGGCAGTATAGCACAGTGGTTTATGGCTCTGAGCTGCAAACCTGGAGACCTGGGTTTGAATCTCGCAGTCCCGACTTGCATATACTGTGTGACCCTGAGCAAGCCACTTAACTTCCTTGTGCTCCCAGGTTGCACCCATAAACAAGTTTTTCAGCTTAGTGTCTCTCGCCTGGTAAAACAAAGGTTTAAAAAAAAAAAAAACAAACCAAAAAAAAAAAACCTAGAGACTGCACAAGTCAATTTTGTTCTGAAAGCAAATGAAGGTTGTAATCTGAGACTGTAATAAATAAATAAAACTGCCATGTGCACATTTCACTTAATACTAACTTTACACTATTGAAAATACAAGATGAGCAACTTTATACACAAGCTATGTGTTCTGACACCTCCGGGTTCTGATTCCTATGGACCTCTTTAGCTTCACTCTCAAGGTCAGAGGGAATTGGAACCCCTCTGTGGCAGAACACACTGGTTGTGCATAGTTGCCAATCTGTTTGTCTGTCAGTCTATACTTCTGTTCTAATTGATATGAGGTGGTCAAGAATTTAATAGTTTGAGGCCTAACTCAGACAAGAGCCCCATGGCTCCTGGAGACTATAAAATGTGTTTTTAACAGCGCCTGCAGGTAAATGTCAAATTCAAGCCCTGATCGAGAAAGGACAGGTGCGATCTTATCAGTAGCAACCACCGTGTTGTGAACGGAGACAAAGCAGTTTCAGTGCCAGTATAAAACAAAACGGGGAACTTATGTGACCCTTTTGACAGCGATACTTTGAATGGTGGTAATAAGAACAACTTACACTTGTTGAAATCTGATCTTAACTACATGGGACTCGTACTGTTTTTAATGTAGGAAGAGGGCATATTCTTCTCAAATTTAATTCAACTAATCGCAATAAAATGTGATTTGTAGCTGGCCCATTGGGCAGTGGTAGTGCTACCACTTGTGAGGCTGCCTACCTGGGTTGGGTAGTGAGCTCGAGTCTTCAGGGGAAAGATGGTGAAGTGTCTCGACTGCACTCTCCTTCAGGGGTGGGGCAACATAATTTGCTACAGAACCATTGGTGCTATATAGCAAAAGGCCCAAGAAAAAATGAAGGGAACACAATACTGATATCGAGCTAAGAAACCCACATGATGTATTGGAAACGGAGCAGAAAAACCCAGATAGAAATGACAAGGAGAGTAACTGTCAGGAATTTAACAGTGCATCAAGCTCAAAGGGAAAAAAATTGTCAATACAGACCATAGTCAGCAAAAGTCAGTAGATAAAAATCTAGCACCCCCCTGCCCCAGAAACAGTCAGCTGATTGCTATGTGGTACCTGGTCTCTAGGAGGCACATTTGCTCTGCTCCAGTTGCCGGTTTAGTATTACTGTAACGAATGCACTACTGAAGTGCAAGCATGTTGCTTGTTTTGTATTTTCGTGATGTACGGTCACCATTTATTTATTTGCACAAGCACTTTATACCTACGGTTGAGAACACTTTTTTTTTTTTCCCCATACAGATTTTTATGGTAGTTTTTCTCCTCGATCCCAGCCCTCTACCTTGGACACGCATGTGCATTTGGAGGCATGTGCATGTCACATCTCAAGGTGCAGTCCCTTCGTGTCACCCACACCGACTGCGCTACCCATGGGACCTCCACCTGGTGGCAGCAGGCCTATGGGAGGTGGTGACCACCCCCAGGAAAGGAGAGCTGCCTTCTAGCTTGCTCAGTCTACTCCAACCCGCCCACCAGTGCCAGCACCCCGATGGCCAGTTCGCTCTCAACTCGGTCGCCGCATAGTGCGAGGTATAGTCCAGTGCCTCAGCGTCACTGGGACCGGCTGGTTGAGAACAATTTTAAGCACCAATAAAGAATCGAGATAAGCAATCCCTTGTTGCTGATTGAAGCTGCTTAGCTTTGGTTTGTGCTGTAGCATTTTGTATGGGGAAGGGTGGAAAGGAGGGGCAGCTGCAGAATAAGGGGTGCTAGCTGCACATTCGAGCAGACTTGATAGACCTCTAGGCCTTTATCTGCTGGCAAATTTCGTATGTTCCTATGAGTAACCTTGGCTACTTAGATTTCAGCAAGGCCTTTGACACCATCCCACATAGAAGGTTGGCAAATAAGTTAGGCAGCCTGGGGTGGGCCCGAAGGTGGTAAACTGGTCAGAAATTGGTTGAGTGGTAGGACACAGATGGTGCTGGTAAGTGGTGTTCAGTAGGAAGAAAGGGAGGTGACCAGCAGGGTGCCACGGGGAGCAGTCCTGGGGTCAGTCCTCTTCATTGTTTTCATAAGTGACATTGCATTGGGCCTGGAGGGGAAAGGTGTATTTTTTTGTAGATGACACTAAGATCTGCAACAAGGGCTGACACTCCAGAGGGGGGTAGAAAAAAATGAGAAAAGACCGTAGCATTTTGGAGGAGTGGTCAAACGTGTGGCAGCTTGGATTCAATGCAAAACAAAAAAGTGCAAAATCATGCACTTGGGGAGCAGAAATCCAAGGGAAGAATACAAGATGGGGTACTGGCAGCAGCCACCAAGAAAGAATGGAACCAGGGGGTATTCATATCTGATGACCTAAAGGCAACCAAACAATATGAGAAGGCCATAGGGAAAGCCAGTGGGACGCTGGGGTGCATAGGGAGGGATATCACCAGCAGTAGGGAGGAGGTTCTGCCACTGTACAGATCACTGGTGAGACCTCAGCTGGAGTACTGTGTCCAGTTCTGGAGACCGCATCTCCGGAAAGACATAGACAAAGTGGAGGTGGTCCAGAGGAAGGCTGCCAGGATGGTACAGGGTCTGCATGAAACCCCTATGAGAAGAGGCTAGGGGGACTCGGTATGTATTCCCTGGAGGAGAAGAGAGGATATGATAGAAACTTTCAGATACCTCCAAGGTATAAACAAGGTACAAGAGAGTACCATCTTTCAAACAAGTAGAACAACAAGGGGACATGAGATGAAGCTAGAGGGGGTAGGTTCAGGGGCCACATAAGGACGTACTTTTTCACTGAAGGGGTGGTAGATGCTTTGAACCACCTCCCGACAGAGGTGGCAGGGGTAAAAACAGAATTCAGGAGTGCAATGGATACACGTAAAGGTACCCTAGAGACAGGAAAGAAAGGGCGAGCTGCAAATCAACTAGGATCTGTGGTTTTTGGAATAGGTAGGCAAAATGAGCAGTCTCGGTGGGCTGCATGGTTCTTTTATGCAGTTAGCTTCTATGTTTGTATGTTGCTATGCTCTGGCAGATTACGGTGGAACCTTGTGTCCCCTTCCCTCTACGAATGGGTTTGCTGTCACAGGTCTAGGGCAGTGTGTTCCACCCGGACCTTCACTCCTGCAACTACTTGCATGGCTCCTGAGGACATAGAACTGTCCTGCTTTGGAATCTCTGAGATGGTTTTGCCTGTACTTCTGGGGGCTCAATCTGTCTACTCGGCACACTTGCCCCCGAAATGAAAATGTTTTTTTAATATGTGCTGTGTTTTTCACGCTCCCTGGACACGTTTTTGTGTCCAGTGCAGTTTGTCTTGAATTACCACTTGTCCATATTAAACACGGGCCTCCAGTGCTGTTTGGTAAAGGTATGTCATTCGGCTTTTCATGCCCTTATAGAGGGCAAATTGTGGCCCAATTTGAGACTTTACTCAGGTTCTTCAGAGTTCTGCATCTGTGTCCACAGGTTTGTAAGCCAGTTCTAGTGTGGTACCTTAACTTGTTTCTGGAGTCTCCTTACACCAGTTCCTTTTGAACCAGCCATCACTTTTGATATGCATGTCCTTTTGTGGCAACACTTTTTCTGGTTGCGATTACCTCTGCTCAGAAAGTTTCTGAGCTGCAGGCTTTGGTTGTGGATACTCCGTACCTTGTGTTTCACTAGGACTGGGTTTTATTTGTATTCTGTACCCATCCTGAAGGGACACTGTCGACCCCCTTAGGCCTTAGTGTCACTAGTTTAAAAAATGTATATTATGATTGTTCATATGCTATAGAGACTGCTGATGCAACTGGTAGTTGGATTCTTTTTTTATTTAATTTTTTTTTTTTACTCTTTTTTTTTTTTTTTAGTGAAAAACAAACTGCCCACCATACTGTTACCACACAAAAATATCTTCGTTTACATTCCTTGATCAACTTCTATCGTATCTTTACTTGGACTTAGGACCCCCTCCACCAGTCTAGCCACTCATCTTGCAGCTGGAATAGAGGAAACTATTGCATCATGAGTAGCTGGACTGTTTGGGGGGGTGTTTTCAAATGTTCAGTAAGTATGCAGTAAGAGTAGGTCAAGTATTTGAAGCGTAACAAGGTTGGATATAACTACACAATAGCATGTGTTTCAGCTCTACTAAGCAAAGAGGCAGATAAAACAACTAGCCACATCAATTTTCAGAGAAGGTAAGCAGTTATAAAATGTAGGTATTTAAGGAGAAATAATATGATACAAAAAAGGTTGTCTGTGTCCTTTTAATTCTTAAGATGGTTTCTGCTGGCCCGGTGGTGCTGAGGGTTGAGGCGTTGGACACCACACCTCGCGCCATGCCTGCGACCTGGGTTCTGGAATGAATTTGAGTCAGCGGGGAGAGAAGGGATTGCGCGTCAGGAGGACTGCTCTCCCTTCTCTAGGAGGGATCAGGGGAATGCTCCGCTCCTGGGTGACTCCTGATGGTGGTTGGGCGCAGCGCAAGAAACAGGCAGTGCTACAGATGTGGGGGTGGAGCTGTGGCAAACGTCAGCACGTAATACCTTTGACATCCTTGCATGTCCGAGCTCTGAGGGGCAACCAAAGACAAAATCCCCGCTCGGTCTAGGAAGGCAATGAGAGCTCCAGTGGCAGACACCCACGTCCCCATCGTCGGGCTCTGTCCCAGAAGGCTAGCCAAGCCCCCTATCGGACAGACGCACTAATCTAAGAAAGGCTGCCAGGTAGGAGAGGTGGGCCCTCCTCTGGGGGGGGTTATCTGGGGGTCTGGAAAGTCCGGTTGGGGGTGCTGGATTGGATGAGAGCTTCAGGAAGGGGAGTAGAGGTGTCTGGCCAAGAGAGCACCTCTGAGAGATGCCCTGACAGAGTGAAGCATAAAGAAATTGTAAAAAAAAAAAATTGGTTTCTGCTTTACTTTGTACCAGACTACATACCTTGTTGGAGAAGTCATCTTGCATTCTCTTGATGTCCATAGGGCTTTATACTTCTATTTGGACCACACGAAGGACTGCAGAAAGTCCTTGCACTTTATTTTTGTTCACTCCCAGGATGGTGAGCATCTCAGTACATTTCTAAATGGTTGCCATTCTGTATTTCTTTTTGTTGCCTGAAGTTCGTTAAGGATCGTCCTGGTTCAGTCCATGGGCAGGCCAGCTGTGGCATGGCCACTTTGATGGCTTGTTCTTGTTCAGTCTCTGCAGTTGACATGCTCAGCTGCTACGTGGACTTCTTTCCTCACTTGCACTAAACACTTTGGATTGGACCTGGTGTCCTGTACACCGGCTGGCTTCAGCCTTGCCGTCCTCAAAGGCCTGCTTTCTTAAGGATCGTGTACATCCCTGTTGTCTTGCCTTTCTGTCGCTGTACTGTTTTGTAGTGCTTGGGAGTCAGCCCAAAGAAAGGGAGATGTCCAGTAACAGTCGATGGTCGAGAGAATCTCCTCCATAGAGCTATAGCTCACCCTCCTACCTTACCCCCTTATGTGTTTCTGGTGGCATACACCAGAAGACGTTACTGTCCCTGTATGCTTGGTCTTCTTTTTGGCACCTTTTTATTAGTGCTTTTTTTTTTTTTTTTTGCTGGAACCATTGCCTAGCCTGTCAACCTGCTCAGGGTTCTGGTCCCCAGTTCCAGTCTGGATGTACAACTCTGAGCTTGTTTTTGGCAGACAACTGAAGAGGTCTGGGGCCACCCATGTTATGTAAGTGCTGCCAGTGTACGTCAGCCTGGGTGGCCTCACCTAGGCAAACATTTCTGAGTGGTTCTGGTGCCGACAACTTGGTTTCAATGGTGTGGCTGTAGGGAGGAGAGTCTCTCAAAGCTCTGCTTTTACTGGTAAGAAAGAAGAAAAATTCTTTAATCGATGTTTTCATTTGATTTACCACTACCCTGTCTACAGCCCCTATTTTTTGTATAGGTGTGTTTTCTCTTAGTTGTAAGGTATCGTTCTTGAAGTTTTTAATAGTAGTTTAGTTGATAAAATAGAGATTAATGGATAGGCAACTGTGTGTTGTGAATTTTTTTTTTACACACCCGAGGTGTGTGATGACCCATAAACCTTGAGTGGGTGGGTGGGTGTTTTTTAAAAAAAAAACAAAAAAAAAACACTCCTTTATTTTTTATAATTACAAGTGCAGGGTGTGAATGCCAAAGTTAGTGATGCAGTTCTGTCTCAAACAGATATATACACACACACACACACACACACACACAGACAGACGCTCCCTGTCCAATAAGGACTTTTTTTTTGTTTCTTTTGCTTTTAAAAGTGTTGAACCGTGGTTAAGTTGCAGTTTAGAAGTTAAGCACAGTCCCACTGGTGATTGCGATGGGTCAGACTTGCAGTTTCCCAAACCCGATTCGCAGCAGGATCAACTAGATACATTTTACGAATTGTAAAGGCAGGATCAACTGGAGAAATTCTTTAAAAAAAAAAAAAAAAAAAAAGTTGAAAAGGCTAATGATAAGGGAAACTTGATATCAGCTGCTGTAGCGGCTTGTTACTAAGTGACAAATTGAGCCGCCATGTTTGTGGAACTGTTTAGCCCACCCACACACGGAATAGGAGCCAGTGGGGTAGCGCGATGAATGTGACTGATGGGAGAGTTAAAAGAAAAATGACATCATAACCAGGTAACCCAGTTACTACATTGTTTGAAACCCAGATTGAGGCCGTGCATTAAAGGGGGTCACCAGTATAATTATAATGTATTCAAAAATGTTTGGTCAGATGTGTTATTTTTTTCTGACTATACTGGTATTGGTATTTTATTTTATTTCAGACCTTCTGGTCTTTACTATTAAATAAGCTGGCAGCTGAGGTTCAGGGTCGTGCAGTCAGTGCTTGGAGTAGTTCAAACTTAGGAGGGAGTCAACAGGCGCTTTTACACACAGGCAAGTACAACGGAATGGCCGTTACCAGTGTGCCACCGTCGTACTCTGTTCCATTTGTGGTTCACTTTACATGCACAGGGTATTCCGGCAACCCCCCCATCTCCGTTTTCAGTATTTGTGTTTCGGCTCCCCCATGGAGTGTGGAGCTCTATGGCTGTTTTCTTACTGTTGCCGGAATGGCTGTTTTACACAGCCAGACGAAACGGATCACAAAGGGACAAACCGAGGAAGGAAGAGATTGCGGTTCGGGTGAACGTTCACCGGTGTAACGGAACAGATGCATTTTACACACACGGGATGTAACGGTATACTGTTTCCGTAACAATCATTCCATTACAGAAACCTGTGTTTAAAAGCGCCTAACATTTGCTGGCCATCTGCTTCAAGAGCCAATTCAGTGTAAACAATAATTAGAAGAACTATAGTTTGCAGATGACCATGCCTCTTTGCAGATGACACAAAGATCTGCAACAGGGTTGATACACAAGGAGGCATGGAAAGGATGAGAAGGGACTTGGCAAGGTTGGAGGAATGATCGGAAGTATGGCAGCTAGGATTCAATGCAAAGAAGTGCAAAATAATGCACCTGGGAAACAAAACCCAGGGAAGATTACACAATGGGGGAGGAAGTAACAAAACAAAAAGGAAAGGGACCGGGGTAGTCATATCAGATGACCTTAAGGTTAGCAAGCAGTGTGAGAAGGCAGTAGGGAGAGCTGGGGTATACTGGAATGCATAGGGAGAGGCATCACCAGCAGAAAACATGAAGTTGTTATCCCTCTGTACAGACAGTTGGTGAGACCCCATCTGGAGTACTGCGTCCAGTTCTGGAGACCTCATCTCCGCAAGGACATAAACAGGATAGAGGCAGTCCAGAGGAGGGCAACTAGAATGGTGCAGGGTCTGCAAGAGAAGCCATCCGAGGAGAGACTTAAAAGAGTTTAATATGTATACCATTGAGGAAAGGAGAGAGAGGGGGGACATGATAGAAACGTTTAAGTACCTCAGTGGAATCAACAAAGTCCAAGAGGGTAGCATCTTTCAGAAACAGAGACATGCAAGAACAAGGGGACACAATTTAAAGATTGGGGGACGGTTCAGGGGCAATGTGAGGAAGTATTTTTTCACAGAGAGGGTAGTGGATGCATGGAACAGCCTTCCTGAGGAGGTTGTAGGGCCTAAAACTGGGAGAATTCAAGAATACATGGGACAGACATAAGGCAACTCTTGTGGGGGATAGGAAGAAATAGGCTGTTGGTTAGCTAGGATCTGCAGCTTATCCTGTAGGTAGGGAAATAGGCAGACTAGGTGGGTCAAGCGGTCCTTATCTGCTGTCAAAGTCTATGTTTCTAAGTTACAAGGTAAGTAAATTTTTTTTTCCCTCTAAACTCCACATAACCCAGCCCACCATATGTCCACTAAAATGGTAGCCAATCTATAGATGGAATTTCTATTTCACTAACTTGAATTTCAATAAGTAGCCAGTTTGGCTAAATTGAACACAAGCAGTGAAATTAAAAAAAAAAAACAAAAAAAAAAAAACACACACACACCGTATATCTTAATGCAGATATATGTTTTGACTGCCTAGGTTTAGTTTTGGACTGTGACAATTTTTATTGTTGGTCCCTCCACCAAGCCTAACTGTTGAAACTAGGCTTGGCCCTTTTAAAGCCAGGCTAAGGAAACACTGCCAGGCCTCTAACCTATGTGACTGCAACTGACAACCCCCTCCCCCCGATGACCTAAACAACGTTTTTGTGTCCTCCATATCTAATGTTCTACGAGCTAATTTGACAAACAGCCTTCTTCAGAACCTCTCTGCTACCTTATGGTTGTGCGAATCTTTGTAAATCATGTTATCTTGGAATGGTAGTCTTTCACTGAACGAATGTGTAACCAGTATTATTTAATGAAATGTACTGCAGTCTGTAAAAATATTGTCCCTGTACCTTCTATGTATGACGTAGAACCTTTGTAAATGAGTCTGTGACTCAAAGGTCTTTCTGAATATCTCAATAAATAAAGTGGCTACCCGAGAGAGGGAAGAACACTGCCATATCCACAACGCTCCTCTACAGCACCTACTGTGCTTCTAGCTATCTTACCTTCCTCTGCTTGGGACTGGGGGAAATTATGGAAGCCTCCACTAGCCACCTAGAATGTCTCTGCAGCTTGCATCTCTCCTCCCCCCAAGAGGTAGTGGGCACAGGAACAGACAGCATCAAGCATAGGCTAGGCTGTTAAGGAGATGGTCCTGCGCATGACTACAAGCTCTTGGGCAGGTCATGTGGCACCTTAGCGACCCATCCCAACAGCCCTATCCAAGGTTGTTGGGTAGAGCTCAGCAGAGGGGCAGAACTGCCTTACATGACTGTCATCCCCTGAACCACCAGAAGGTAATCCTTAATTATACAATGGCAAGTTAAATCATGGCTTCTGATTGGCTAGCTATCAGGATTTACAATGTGTAAATCCTGATGGCACCCCACAGGAGAAAGTACCAGCCACCACTCGGCCGCATCAGGAACCAGCCCTTAAATACCTCCGACCCAAAGGTCCAGCTTGCTGACTCCCGCTGCTCAATACTGGCTCCCTCTCACCTTCGCGTCCATCATAAGTCAACCCCCCGCTCTGGTCAGCGTCTGTCAGCAACGCACAACAGCTAATGATCTTACAGGGAAGTCCATTACTGTCACTTCATTTTTATTTATTTATTTTTTAGCACACAATCTGTCTTCACCCTCTGCTCCCAAAAACCCAGGACCGGCAAACACAGTGACTGCTAGTCACATGGCTCCACAATTCAAACAACTGGCCGTTCCCATTTGAAACCCTGTGACTTCGACCCCCTATGGCTGTTTTCTGGAAATGCGAGGCATATAACTGATTACCTTAACTCAACTACTCATGGCCAGTAAAGCAGTCCCAAAGAACCCGGCGGCATTACATCCCCGAAACATGATCTCTGTTGCTTCAATTTCTCCCTCTTGCTGCTCGCACCTTCCAATTCACAGAACATTCTCCACAACACACATCTGCGGCCGTTACTGCACGGAACCGTGACATCACAGGAAATGAAGAACAGGAAAACTAAATCCAAAAGCAAACACACCAAGAAAATTGCTTTCTTTCCTGGGCCCAGAAAACGACGACAAGAAACAACTGATACACAGGGGCACCTGAAATTAACGGAGCTGCACGCACAGTATGCCAAAACGGAGCCACAGCTGTCTTCTTCTAATCGGGCAACAAGGACTTTTGTTTTGTGTGTGTGTGTGTGAAACAACAACTTCAATGGAAAAAAAAAACTTAAATACCACAACAAAAAATTATTTTTATAATCACTCACACACACAACGAGAAACATTGCCTAATTGCAATATCCCACTTGAGTGTAGTTGATGCCAGGGTTTTCCCACTTCTGGTGTGTTGTTGGTAACTTGGCTGTGCCTTATGACCGAACAGCACACCAGGCGGTAAATCCTGGCATCACACGCACTCTCGAGTGGCATATTGCTTAAGTGGAGGTTGCTGCTGTCCTTCCCCAGAAGCATTACCCATCCCTTGGAAAAGGGGGGGGGGGTGCGGCGGTGTTGAGCTTCTGCCAGCTCAACAGGAAACTCCAGACACCAGCAGGTCTGCCTGCATGATGAGACCTTGTTAGTCTTGTGGTGACTAGGTATCCCTGATTAGGGTTGTCACTGATGCATCTGTCAGAGGATTGAGGGATATACAAGTAGCTTTAGATTAGAACTTGCTTAGAAAGCCTTCATTAACTCCCACACCTGGTGGAATTCCAGAGTACTTGCCTGCTAAGGGCAGTGTTAGGTTACTAGTATAGTTCTGTAAAAGGTATTTTTGGAGCTTTGTGTGGGGGACTCTGGAATGTTACTGTACTCCTTTTTTAGTTTTAATCCTTGCACCTTGGGTGTCTGGCATAATTTCAGGCATGTCTGGGCATGCTAGCTCCCACAGTGTGTGTTGGTAGCTTTCTGCTTTTATATGAAACTTACAGGATTTGCTGACTAGGACGCATACCTTATGAAAGCTGCAGGAGGAAGCAGAAGAAAGCATGTTTAAATATAGGATAGCAGCTGCAGTCTCCATAATGTCTAAAAACTAACATCCGGTATTCTTGTCGTACCTCCTGGATATGAAAACTCAGTCTTACTATTTTTTTTATCATTATTATTATTATTTCTGGATTTTTGTTTTTGTTTTCCCCTTTGGACCCCCCACGCCAATAATGTCACTGTAGCTCCACCCTTCCTCCAGCCGAGAGGGCAGGCAAGTGGTGGCCTTCACAGCTGAAGCTAATGCTGGGTGGTCCACATCCTCCTCCTCCTCCCCTTCCCCCAGCAGTCAAGGGCCTCACCTCTTTCTTTTTATTTATTAATGGTATTGGAATTACAAACCTTTGAGTCACAGACTCATTTACAAAGGCTCCACGTCAGAGTAAACATACAAATGTATAAAAAAAGAACAGCCAAACAATTAGAATATCCTGTACAGGATAGTAGCTAAAGTAGAGGTGATCATTTCCAGCATTGAACATGGCATAACAGAACTAAACAATTGAGTCAGATTCAGACAAGCATAGTTGGAGGTACTGCAGGTCTTGGTAGGAGGGCCAGTGGTCCCTTGTCGGGGAAGGGGTGGAAGTTGGGAGCCACATTGAGAGGCAGATGGCAAGGATGAAGGGGGTGAACAGGCGCTACAGGCATTTACAACTGCCGCTGGTGAACAGGTGGTTGCACAGCACCTTTTTTAAAAAGCCCTAGCCTACTTTCAGAAAAGATGGAAGTAGGGAGGAGTTGAACCAGGCTGGAGCTCTGTAGAGGAAGGACCTCTGAGCCAGAGATGTCTTGACTCTGAGTACATGGAGAGAGGATCTGGAGGAGCTGCGGGTGGATAGAGACATGTTGCTGGGGTGGATAAAGATGGATAGTTCTGGGGGTGCCAGACCAGTCAGGATTTTCTTGATGAAGAGGCAGGTCTGGTATAGTAGTCTGTCCTCAGAGTTGAGCAAATTTGCCAAGGCGTTGAGTGAGCAGGTGTGGGTAAGCCTGTTTGCACCTGTGAGCAAACGGCAAGCTTTGTTGAGGGACATTTCGACACAGTTGAGGGCAGTGTTGTCTGCAGCCCTGTAGGCGAGGGATAGGATAGAGAAAGAGACCTAGGAGTCTTGATGGATGGTATCATCCTCGGCTGACCCCCACTTTTTCCTCCGTTATTTCCCATGGAACTAACTCCAGAGACCCCCGGAAGTGGTAGCGCATGCGCGTGGAGGCGCACATGTGCACCACAGCTCCACATGGGGCCTCCCCCAAACGGCATATGCCGAAGATCCTCGGAGAGGCGCCGCTTCTTTGGCCTCCACCAGAGGGCGGCCAAGCTCCGAGGTGGTCTGCTACCCCAATCCCGAGGTAGAGGGCTGCCTGCTGGCAGCCTGCTCTAGACCTCTCCCTCCCCCTGCAGCTGACCTCCGATGACCCAAGCTCATTCCCGAACCCAGTTGCCGGCGTGGTGTGAGGTGTGGCATCCAGCTCCTCAACCCTCAGCGCCACTGGGCCGGCGAGGAGGAGGTACATCACCGAGAGAGTGGTGGAACCGTGGACTGCGCTGCCTGGAGAGCTGGTACAGGCAGCTACAGTGGAGGGATTCAACAGAGGGTGGGACAGGTATAGGCAAGGGGTGAAGCAGAGGCTAGTTTGCCCCGGGGGGGGGGCAGGACTGGGGGATGGAATAACCATGGAAGAAACATAGAAACATAGACTTTGACGGCAGATAAGGACCGCTAGGCCAATCTAGTCTGCCCAGGAGACAGATAGAGGCCTACGGTACCCAATCAGGGTGCTGAAGCACGAGAAGACTTGATAGACCAGTAGGCCCACTCTGCTGGCATCTAGTATATTAGAATGTAATGGCAATTCTCAGGGCTTTGGGGCGGAGGCAGTTCTTGTGGCGATGGAGGTGACCGATACGGGAGTTTACAGCTGAGCAGAGGGTGTTGATATGCCCATGGAACGAGAGGGCTGGATCAAGGTACTTTAAAGGAATTATCCTGTTCGAGGGGATGGAGTTTGTTGGACATGACTAGAAGGGGAGAGTCTTTGTATTTGCTTTGAGTACATGTGAAGAGCATGCTCTTCGGCTTCTTGTGGTTCAGTACTAGCCTGCAGTCCACGAGCCAGGTTTCAGCCTGGCTAAAAGAGTTTTGGAGGGCCTTTTGGAGGGAGGTGGGATCTGGGGGGGGCGGAGAAAATGACCGTGTCATCGGCATATAGGAGGACTCTATCAGAACAGTTGTCAGGGAGAGCGTTGAGATAAAGGCTAAAGAGTAGTGGGCCCAATATAGAGCCCTGGGGTACCCCTGAGAGGACCGGGCGGCATCCAGAGGTGGTGCCACTGATTTTGACGCACTGAGAGCAGGATGAGAGAGAGTTGGCAAACCAGTTTTGGACACTCTGGGAGAGGCCTAGTTCAGTGAGAGTGGATAGCAGAAGGGGCCGTATTAAAGGAGCCGATAAAGTAACTGAGGGCAGTGTCAATGTCAGGTGCTAGAGAAATTGGGGTCCAGTGCCAATGGGTGAGGTGGACTTTAAGCTTACCTAGCTTGCCTGATTTGAGGTGTCTTGGGGGACAGTTTCTACACCTTGCAGCCCCTGGTGAAAATTACAGGGGAATGCTCGCTTAGTGCATTGGGTAGCACGGAGATGTCGGTGATTTTGAGGGGTCTGTTGGTTAGGATAATGTCCAGCAGAGTGGCTGAGTTATGGGTGGAGTGGGGTTGGTGACCAGCTGGTTGAGGCTGAGGGAAGCGGCAGCATCTTTGGCCTAGGTGGCAGAGCTGAAAAGCCAGTTTATGTTAAGATCGCCGATTGTAATTTGTGCATGAGCCGTCCAGATCCACATTCCTCCCCAAAGGAGGCGAGTGTTGTAAGTGGATGCTTGTTCCTCATCTACCATTCTGGTCCTGTCATCCAGGGCTTGGGGTGGGGGGGGTGAACCCACGTTCCTAGTGAGCCTGGGGCTGCATGCTGCCTAATGCTGTGTAGCCTACTGTGACCTGTGTTTATAAACACAGGGAAGAACTTTTAGAAGAATATATATGTATGCAGCTGGTCTAACTCCATAAGACCCTTCTTGGAATGACATGTTGCACCTAAATTTGTCAGTTATGCCTAATATGGTGAAATTCCTATAAACATGTGATACACAAATCTGACATCAAACATCTCAAATGAATGGTTTAAAAAAATTAAAAAAAGAGGGTACATAGTGTGGCAAGTTAACATACAGTACATACGAACATACGAAGAAGCCAGCATAAGAAGGCCATTTGGTCTATCAAGTCTGCTGGTATTGCAGGGTCCACAGCTTGAGCTAATGTCCCTGCCCTCCCTCCCCACTCCTCCCATCCTCCCTACCCATGATTCTTACCTTCCCCCATGCCTATCCCAGCCTCTTTTAAAGCTGCCCACTGTCTTCAATGAGATGACCTCTTCCGGCAGCGTATTCCAAGTGTCTACCACCCTCTCTGTGAAGAAGTGCTCCCTGACCTTCCTTCTAAACCTCCCACCCTCCGGCTTAAGACTGTGCCCCCTTGTGATATGGTTGCTACTTAGCTTAAAGAGACTCTCCTTATCAACCTTATTTATCCCTTTCAAGTACTTGAATGTCCCAATCATGTCTCTTCCCCCCCCCCCGTCGTCTAGGGAGTGCGTGTTCAGTGCCCTCAACTGCTCCTCGCATGCCTTGCTGACCGGCTGACATCTTCTCCAGCAGTCAGTCAGTGATCAAGTTTTGTCGCCAAATGGCCATTACCTTAAAAAACGATCGTAAAGGTGTCCCCCATAGATTATGATGTAGCGCATCCCCACGCTCTCCCTGTGATCACGTCAGAAAGTTTGAGTGTGGGGCGGCGCGGGGGTGGATCTTAGAACCGGGAAGTGCCTGTGCCCCAGTGAGGAGGATTTTACGAGTGACTTTTCTAAAATACAATTCCATATTTTTGGGACAACTATAGATTAAAAGCATTTCCGGGAGGTAAGGTACCTAACTACATGATGCATGGGGCTAACTTAGTAAGTCTGTTTAAGGACAGGCACACACAAGCTACTGCAGACAGCCATCATCTGGTAAGACAGACAGCATACAACTGTTTCCAGATGACACAAATGCAGTAGCACTAAGGTACAGCCTTGTGGATTTGTATCTATGGCATGCACACCACAAGACGTACTCACTTGTCACTGCAGCTA
This sequence comes from Neoceratodus forsteri, assembly GCA_016271365.2. Classification (NCBI taxonomy): domain Eukaryota; kingdom Metazoa; phylum Chordata; order Ceratodontiformes; family Ceratodontidae; genus Neoceratodus; species Neoceratodus forsteri. The sequence continues at coordinate 105,421,154 of JADMNL010000028.1, forward strand.
GAAATCCAGGATACTCGAATCACAACAGTGCTTCTGTACGCAGAAGCACGGACTCCTTCAGCCACAGATATAAATCCATGATACCCAGAGTACAGGAATTCTTTTGTCTGCAGAAGTGCAGGCCCGTAAGGGGCCAACGCTTTTATATTCAGGTACTCATGCGTATACTGTAAGACATACAGACACGCAAGACAGGCTTGCGCTTCTGCAGCTGTAAGACAAACACCAACCCCTGGCCACAGAAGTGGGGGAGCCACAAACTCTATGATACCAAAATTGCAGCAGTACTTCAGTTTGCAGAATTGCAGGCCCCTTGGGGGCCTGCATCTTTTCAGCCACAAGTGTAGGGACATTAACACAGACTTCTGTCTCCTGAAGGGCAGTCCTTTGTACGCAGATGGAAGTACTGTTGCAAGGTAAGTATCATGGTTTCAGTAGCAGATCTAGAAATTGTTCAAGGGGGTAGCATGTTCAAACAACATGAAGTCTTGCTATATTATAGACATTAGCAGTTTGTTCCAGCTCTAGAACTGCCCTGGAGTGAAATGGTTAAAACCATTCCAAAATAGAATTTTGGCACGAGAGCAGCTCTATCTGTGTCCTTTCAAACTTGAACTGTCAGATTCTTTACTCCGCCTCAGTGAACAGTCGCTCCGGAGATTTCTCCTTCTGCTTGGTTCATTTCTCGGTTTAAAAAGTGTTTTCTTGGTTGGATTTAACCGAGAATAGTTTTATTTTAACCGCAAAACCGTTCGGTTCAAGCTCTATCTGTGGTAACCGTAAGTAAATGAAGGTTTTGTCTGTGTGGAACTTGTAAGTTATCGGTTTGGTTTTGAACCGATCAGTGGGTTTAAAACTCATTTAAAACTAAAAGTTACTATTTTAGAGTGTGGTTCCCGGTTCTTATCGGTTCTCAAAAAAACGGATTTATTACGTTTTTTTCCAATACCCGTGACACGGTTAGGAACCGATAAGGGTGTCTTGCCTGGCACTGCCGTTAAAAGGGCAGAGTTTTTGGTTAAGGCTGGCATTATGTCTGAGAAACCCAAAAGAAAACCGGCCCACTGGGTTTCAACACTGTGATGTTTGTGGGGAAGTCTTTGCCAAGGCTGACCCACACACCACATGTGTTTATTGTCTGAGGTTTGACCACCTCAGTCGGACTGCCAGGTATGTAAGAATTTCCCTGCAGCCACCCTGGAAAAAAGATTGGGCAGGCTCAGGGAACGAGAGGCCAGAAAGTCCGCTGACCCGGATGGCCAGCCCGGTTCGGTGCCAACCGAACCAGAGGGAGTGCCCTCTGACCAGGGCCAGACTTCCTCGGGCAAAAGAAAAGCTGGTTCTGATGAACCAATTCCAGTAAAGAAAACAAGAAAATCAGCAGGTCTGGAGTCCAAAATTCCTTCTCCAACTGCTGCAGAGATAAGCAAAAGCCATACAAATTGTCCAGTCACTGTCTCAGGGTCCGTCGAACCACCACTATCTGGTAAAAGGTCGGTTCGTCCGGTCCCAGTGGTTCAGGATTATGATATTGAGGAATTTTATGAACCAGAGGAGGGAGGAGGATTATGAACAGTATGAATGTGGCTGGGAAGGTCTGGGTGTGCCCATTGAACCGGACATCTCCCCAGACAGACCTTTAGAATCTCCCCCTATGCTGTCTGAGTCCCCATCTCATTTTATGTTTTATAAAAAAGTTGCTGAAACCCTCCAGCTTCCTTTAGAAGAGGCTGTGGATGAGCAAGAGGAGCCTGATTTTGTAGAAATGATGGATATTCCAGAGTCTAGGAGATTGTCTATTCCTTTACATAAGTCTTTTAGGAAACAAACAATTAAAATTTTAAAGCTCCTAATTCTGTGCCTCCTGTAGATAAAAGATGGACAGAAGGTATACATTGTCAGGCCTTGATACAGAATTCCTTTCTCAGTAATGCAGTCATGTTGGGGTAGTTCAGGCTGCTGCCTGTGATAAAGCTAATATTCCCTTGGCTTCACATCCTCCTGACAAGGATTCCAGGAAGATTGATGCCATGGCAAAAACAGTATATGGCAGCCTCTCTGGGACTCAGGCAAGCAAATTATATGGCTTATGTAGCTAGGTATCAGAAATCTAGATGGGATACTGTTATGCACTGGCCAAGCAGGCCCATGGCCAGCTGGCTAGTGAACTAGAACAGGTGGCTGCTGATGGCATTGAAGCCTCTAAGGTTCAGTTTCATGCTGCTGTGGATGTTAATGATGTTTCCTCTAGGGTCATGGCCACATCTGTAGCTTTCGTAGGTTGGCCTGGCTCAGGTGTACTAGTTTGTCACAGGATACCCAGACTAAGGCTATGGATTTTCCTGTGGTGGGAAATTCTCTGTTTGGAGAGCAGACAGAGAATTACATGAAGAAGATGGATGAATATGGGACTACTTACAAGAGTGCCCAGGCTAAGGAGCGGCAAGCCACTCCTCAAAGGCATGCCCCAGGGGTAGGGGTAGGCCTTTTCACAGGCCTTACTACCAGACTCGGGCCTCCTCTGCCTTTGCTCAGAGGGGCTTCTTCAGAGCAGGGGCAGGCGAGGGAGTGGGCAGACCTGCTCCCACCCCCAGCCTAAAGCTCCTGCGAAACAGGCACCCTGATGGGGTGCCCAGGGCCGATCTCCTGTACCAGTGGGGGCAGGCTGGCTTACTTCAGTCAGAATTGGCTTCTTTAACCTCAGACAAGTGGGTTCTGGAAGTAGTAAGCCAGGGTCTGGTTCTCAGCTTCAAAAGTTTCCCAAGTTGAGAAGCAGACTTTTCTACCTGCAAGTGCTTCAGAGATCCTCGCTCTGGAAACAGAGGTCTCATCCCTGTTAGCTCTCAGAGCAGTAGAAAGGGTTCCTCCCCTGAATCAGGGCAGGGGTCTGTATTCCAGATACTTCCTTACCCCAAAAAAGATGGGAGAATGGCGGCCCATTTTAGATCTCGGATATCTGAACAAGCATCTTTTGAAACCAAAGTTCAAAATGGTAACTCTGGCAATGATTTTACCTTCCCTAAGGCCAGGGGACTGGCTAGCCTCCCTGGACCTCAAGGATGCCTATTTCCATGTCCTAATCAGAAGATCCCATCGAAGTACCTCAGATTCGAACTGCCCTCAGGTCATTACCAGTTCAGAGCAATGCCCTTGATCTTACCTCTGCTCCAAGGGTATTCACAAAGTGTCTAGCAGTGGCCCACTTAAGGAGGCAGAGGATTGCTGTTTTTCCTATCTAGATGACTGGCTCATTGTAGGTCAGTCCCAGAACAGGTAAAATCTCACCTGCAGGTCACCCAGCAGCTTCTCACCTCCCTGGGTTTTCTGCTAAACCTACCAAAGTCGGTTCTGGAACCAGTCCAGGTACTCACCTTTATAGGGGCAGAATTGGACACAAAGCTAGCCAGAGCCTTTCTTCCCCCAGAAAGGGTAAGGAATTTAGTGGCTCTGGCCTCTTCCTTCACTCTGCAGGTCTCTCGACCAGCAAGACACTTTCTGCAGCTCCTGGGGCACATGGCTGCATCCACAGCTGTTGTGCAGGGAGCCAGATTTCAGATGAGAGACATTCAGTTTCACTTGAGAACCTTTTGGTCTCGGAGAAGAGACCCCCTTTCCAAGTTGGTCCCAGTGACTCGAACCTTGATCCTAGCTCTCCAGTGGTGTCAGGATCAGAGCAATTTAAGAGCGGGGTCCCTTCATTTCCCCTTCTCACGACTTGACTCTCACTACAGATGCTTCCCTTCTGGGTTGGGGAGCCCACATGGGCGACCTTTCCACTCAGGGAGTTTGGTCCCCCCAGGAATCTCTGCTCCACATCACTTTGCTGGAACTCAGAGCTGTCTTTTTAGCTCTTCAAGCTTTTTCTGCATCTGTCCACGACAAGGTGATACAAGTCAGAACAGACAACACCACAACAATGTGGTACATCAACAAACAGGGGGCACTCGGTCTTGGCCTTGTGCACGAGGCAGTGAAGTTGTGGTCTCTGGCCTATTCCTCGAACACTTCCCTCATAGCAGTTCATCTTCCAGGGAAGGATAATGTCCTAGCGGATGCCCTCAGTAGGATTTCCAGGGCCATCACGAATGGTCCCTGGATCCTCAAGTGCTGGGTATAGTTTTGCCAGGTGGGGCATCCTCAGATAGATCTTTTGCAGCCCCAGACAATCACCAACTTCCTCTGTTCTGTTGCAGGCCTCCAGTGCTGGGCTCAGTTCCCTGGATGCCCTTCCTCTGGATTGGGAGGGGAAGTTCCTCTATGCTTTCCCCCTTTCCTCTCCTATTCAAAGTACTAGTCAAAATCAGATCTCAGCCTTGCAGGGTGATTCTGATTGCCCCGGATTGGGCCAGGCAGCCCTGGTATCCACTCCTTCTGTCTCTGACAGTCCATCTTCCCCTGTGCCTCCCCAGGAATCACAATCTGTTGACTTGTGCCCAGGGAAGGGTTTGGTATCCGGACCTCAAATCCCTCAACCTCAAGGCCTGGCTCTTGAGGAGTTAGAGTTTGCTGTTTTACACCTCTCTCAGGGTGTTCTTGAGATCCTAAAGGCTTCCAGAAAGCCTTCCACTAGGGCTACTTATAGTTCTAAATGGAAAAGGCTTTCCATTTGGTGTGCTGGGAAAAATATTTCCCCAGAATCTGCTGAATTGCCCTTTTGTTAGATTACATGGTACATCTTAATTCCTTGGGTCTCAGACCAGCTACCCTGAGAGTTCATTTGCAGCTGTGTCTGCTTTTGTGTCAACAGGAAAGTCATCCCCTCTTTCCTCTCATCCTGTGTTTTCCAAGTTTTTAAGGGGTTACTCCATACTAATCCTCCTTTCGGGAACCGGCCCCTGCTTGGGACCTTAATGTTTGCATTGCCCAGTTAATGCAACCCCCTTTTGAACCTCTGTCTTCTGCAGAGCTTAAGTACCCAACTTGGAAAACTGTTTTTCTAGTGGCTATCACTTCTGCCAGATGCATAAGTGAATTGCAAGCCTTGTCAGTGGAGACTGACTTTATTTCTTTCCACAGGGATAAGGTAGTCCTTAGGACTAATAGGAAGTTTTTGCCTAAGGTGGTTTCAGATTTCCATCTTAATTAATCTATCTCCTTCCAGTATTTTCACTGATCACTCCTCTTCGGTGAGAGGAGGTTGCACAGCCTGGATGTTAAGAGAGCTCTTAGTTATTATATAGAGCGCACAAAGGTCACAGGTTGAATCCTCCAACTTTTCCTTACCTATGGTGAAGTTGGGAAAGGCAAACCTGCCACTAAGAGATCAGTAGCCAGGTGGATTGTCTCTTGTATCCAATTTTGTTATCAGAAAGTGGGCAGGCCCCGGTTTGAGGGCTCATTCTACCAGGGTACAGCTGCTGCCTCTAGCTGCTGCCAGAGATATCCCTTTATTAGAGATTTGCCAGGCTGCTACTTGAAAACGGTACACCTTTACCAAGCATTACTCCCTGGATGTCCAGGCCAGGAGAGATGCTCGGTTTAGGCACAGCTGTTCTTCAGAGCCTGTTCCTAAGTAGGTTCTGCCCTCCTCCATGGGTACTGCTGTGTAGTCTGCTAATGTCTATAATATAGCAAGACTTCATGTTGTTTGAAGAAAAATTACTCACCTTAGTAATGTTTCTTCTAATGGAGTCTTGCTATATTATAGACCTCCCCCCCAACCTGTCCCTCTCAGAACCTCTACTTGGTGGGGTGCGGGCAACTTAGTGTGGGCACTACTTATGTCCTGTTAGCATTTTGTCCCCTTTGGGACTTTGGGGGTGTGTATGTGTACGCGCGTGTGTGTGTGTGTGTGTGTTTTATTATACTTATGTTCCATTTTCATATTAGTAGAATGGTGTTAGTATCTCTGGTCCCTGACTTGAGTCTTGGGTGTTGGGACCATCAATGGTTGTTATTATTTAGGTAGCCATTTGGCTAGTGTAGGTACAGCTTCCACACAGACCTTAGTGAGTTTGGCTCAGTAAGATCTGACAGTTCAAGTTTGAAAGGACACAGATAGAGCTGCTCTCGTGCCAAAATTCTATTTTGGAATGGTTTTAACCATTTCACTCCGGGGCAGTTCTAGAGCTGGAACAAACTGCTAATGTCTATAATATAGCAAGACTCCATTAGAAGAAACAACATTACTAAGGTGAGTAATTTTTTCTTTTCGGTTATGCAGCTGCATACAGAAAACCATGCAGTAGTACCTTGTACAGTGTGCATGTGGATCTCTGTCTGCAGAAGAGCAGGCCCCATGGGGCCTTTTGTCTGTAGAACACACTGTCCGAGAGATACACACACACACACACACACACACGCGGTTGGCTGCATAAGCACATGCCTCTTTGGGGCCTGTGCATAATGCAGTCGCAGATACAGATCCACAAAGGTAGCACTTCAGAGCTACGCCATTTGCCATCAGGAAATAGTTGTATGTTTGACTTACCTAATGATGGCTATCCATGGTTGCTTGTGTGGGCTTGTCCTTTTGCTGATTGGGGGGTGGGAAGTTAGGGTTGGAAACCCTTACCCCACATTTCCCTACTTTTGCTGCTTTAAGTTGAACTCTAACTTGTGCATTATCGCAGTTTTTGCCATGCATTTCCTTTCTGTTTGAGATGGTGAAATTGTGTCCGCATTCACGCAGGTAACAAACGAGTCTGGCCTCCATGTGGCCACAGATGTAGATATGCAGGGCCCTTTGGGCCCTGTGTCAAATGTGGAGTCTGTCAGGCTGCGACCCTTCACTTCCGTGTGGCTACAGCTGCAGGTGCCCAGGGCTCTCTGGCAGGGCTTTAGATAAGCTGCGTACAGGGTACATTAACGCATGGAAAAATGCATATATGCTCCTATTTTAACTTGTATTGTGTATCAAATATGTTCCTACAGACCCGCTAGTGTGTGTGCCCTTTTGTTGATCTCATTCTGAAGTTGCGTTCCCGTTCTGCCTTTGAAAAAAAAAAAAATTGTTCTCCGCATCTCCCCCGTGTCAGTATTTAATATAAAATAGTGGCACACGCTGATTTGCAGCCTGCTCAGCGCCCACCCAGATGCTGTAACGCGATTGGCTGCACCTGCTGTGACTTGCACAGAGCTATGCACTTTCAAGATCGGGTGGGAACTCCACACATCGCAGCAGACAGATGGTGGGCAGGCTGGCAGGAACAATTGCAGGTAGCGGATGATTCAAGTCTGTGCGAAGGATCAGGATGCCTTTCTGAAATGCAGTGTGAACACGGTAATTATGTCGCCGGAAAAGAACATTTACTTCTGACATAACTAATTTTACTTTTTTATGTAAGCAATAAGACATGATGAGGTGTGCATTATGGTGTGATAACTGCACTCCTAGAGGCGTAGTTGGGCATGAGGCCGAAGGCCGAGTGCCGGTCGTCCCTAGGAGTGCGGTTATCACACTGTAATGCACAACCCCGGAGTGTCTTATTGTGCTTATAAAATGCCCCTTTATTTTTAGAAGCAGTTTTTCTATTTTTAAACACATTTTTAAATAAGTAAAAATGTAAGTGAATCTGTGCTTTTAACATAAAATAGTCCTTCCACCTATTGGTGTTAGATTATAGTGTTATACAATGTGTGCCTTCCTGCCCACTTAAGCTTCATATTACCCTGCCAGCTACAACAATTCACAAATGCTGTTTTTCTCATTCTAAGTATGACACATAGCCACCTTATTTTATTTCATTCTCCTCATTCTGTAGACAAAACTAAAAGGAAGCCATAACAGGGGCTTCTCAGTACCCCAGTGCTGCAAGCATGAGCGTGGTTCAACACTGCCGCACTCGCGGACAGCATCATGAACTGCTCGCTCTGTCCTAAAAGATAAACAGCAGGGTGAGTCATTTACCACCTTTTCTCTTTGTTTAGATAGTATTATAGTATATGGTTAGGGTTTGTTGTGGATGGAAAACGATGGTTTTCCAAATCCTGTTCTAGGACAGTTCAAAGATCAAAAAAGTTGTTGTACTATCGTTCAGACGTCACATCGATAGTACAACAACTTTTGCCCCTTGAGCTTCTACCTGATTGGTGGAAACAGGCAGTGATTTTTAAAAATGCATTCTAAAATGGCGGATCCACTTAGCGAGTAGTTAGGCGAGCAGACAGTTTGGACACAGGCTGCCAGAACTGGCTCCGTGTGTCCAAACTATCAATTTGCATTTATTTTTTTTTTTTATCTCTGGCACAGTTACGGTAAAAACGGAGCAGGACTGCAGCGAGGAGTACCGCTATATTTGGGGATGTGACTGGAACACAGCGTAACCGTAGTGAGGAGGATTGGTATCTTGTGGGACGGGACTCGAGCAAGGACCAGTGCAGGAGTGTCAATGCAAGGTATGGACCTTGTGTTCATTTTGGGGGAACCATATACTATAAAAAAAAAAAAAAAAAAAAAACTGTGGATGGTTGACCATCCACAACTAAGTCTGTGTTTCCATCTCGGGAGTTGATGATGCCATGGAGACCTCTTGAGCTTCGCTCTCGAGGTCTCTATGACATCATCAACTCCCTCGATGGAAACACAGCCTTGTTGTGGATGGTCAACCATCCACTATTCTATATATTGCTTACAGAATGAGGAAAGTTTTTTTCCCTCTGTTTCCCCACATTTAAGAAATGGAATGTTTACCATGGAATACAGGGATTCAAAATTCTGCTCAGTTCTACTAGCAGAATGTTCCTCTACTAACGTACTATACACACACAGACAACAAAGGCCTGTTTTAGAGACAGAGACTCAATTATCTTACTTGTCAGGGAAAGCAGAAGAGATTTCTTTGAAGAGCAGGTAAAGGTAAAAGGGGGATTTTTCACTGTTAGCAAACAGTTGTAAGGAAAACTATAAACAATACTTAATATTTCTAATTTGTTTATGCGTGTAAGGAGAGTGTGATATATAATGGTAGCGGCCGTGTTTGTGGTGGAAGATCAGCTCTGGTTGTAGAGAGACTGATGGAAGATAGCTCTGGTTGTAGGAGGAGTGATCTGCTCATTGTGTAATGTGGTTTAGGACCTGGATGACTGTGCGTATACAGAGAATTAATGTATGGTCAGCTGATTTGTCTTGGCCAATGAGATTTCTAGATTTTTTTCTTGCTATTTTATAATATAAGATGATCGCCTGCCTATTATGTTCTTATCTGGGCTTTGTAGGGCACGCAGAGTATAAATGCTCTGTGGTGGAGCAGGAGTGCGGCCCTAAGTTTTTTTTTTTTTTTCCGATTTATGAACTGTAGAAAATTTGTGTGATCTGCTCAGTATTTGATAGTTATATTCGATGTATGCTACTGCTTCTCCTTCCCCTTCATGGCATCTGTAGTTATCGCAGTATACAGTCTGTATTTAAGGTTTTTTATTGGGGGGGGCTTATATTAAAGTAGTTTAGCTGCAGCAGTCTAGCAGGTGTGAATTATCAGCTTGTAGTGGAGCTAGGAGTTGTTGGTGTTGTCAGTTCCACAGGTTAAAAAAAAAAAAAAAAAAATGTGTTTGTGGCGTCCTCGATGACATGTGGTGGTCCATTGATGATCTGCGTTGAGAGTTCCCAACTTGGCAGTGTCTTTCTCGGACTCCACCACATGACATTCAATCTTGTAGTGTGCAGAAAATGACTGCCTGCTGTGTGTGACTGAAAGATGTTTTTGGTCTGCATTGCAAGACTGGTTATAAACGAGAGCACCATGTCCCCATGGTGGTGTGTGTGTGTGTGTGTGTGTGTGTGTGTGTGTGTGTGTGTGCCTTACCTCCCCTTGAGTAGTCTGTCTGCAGCTCTAAGAACTGGAAATAATGTCAACAAAGCCCAGGGGTAGAAATTAAATTTTGCAGTCACTAGCCAGCAGGTCTACTGACCCGGAACAACCACTGGCCCTACAGACTTTATTATTATTACTACCTGCTGATATAAAATGAACCAGGCTCGGATAGTGCTCATGTGTTAACTCGCGCTATAAATTAATGGAGCTATTTACTAGTCCGGGAAAATTCACTGTTGGACTGTACAGCACTCGGAGTCTAGTAAATAGAGGAGGGAATGGGCAGACTCGATGGGCCAGGAAGGCCCTTTTCTGCCGCCACATGTCTATGAATCTATGAAAGTAGCCCTGTTGACTGGTGACTACAAAACTGTGTCAAGTATTGTGTATTTAGTTTTGTACATTTTACTGGCCAGATACACAATGTACCACCACAAGCATTTGGCTAGTGGGCCTGAGAGTGCTGTGAAATTGTTATTCCCTGAGATGAGAATGCACTGCCTCTGTCCTACATGAATTTTTAGATGATGTGGCAGAAGCAGGGAAACAAAATCAGAGATTGTGTTGTGAACCTTGCTGTGTTAATTTTTTACTAACGTAATATGCATGATCTAGGGACAGCCGTGTTGTCTCTGCATCGTGTATATTATGTTAATAGAAGATTAACATAAACACCTATGCAATATTATTCTCTGTACGTGTTTTTTCAATAATATATCACAACTACGCTCATTTCCCAGAAATCTCTTCAGCCAAATGCATCGAGTCATTTGTACACATCTGAAATTGGTTTTACTCACCTCATTTTAAAAATGAAGAGTGAGAAACTCGAGCCAAAATTTCTTATCTGGAGCCGTGTTCTGTGGGCCCTGCACCAAGTGAGGAGTCCATCTGGGTGCAGAATCACTTCCTCGCCAAGTGAGTCCATGTAGCTGTTGAAGCACAGGGTATTTTCTGTGACTACAGATGCAGATACGCAGGGCCAGCTGGGATCTGCACCAAATCAGTCCATCTGGCTGCGGAAGAGCAGGGCTTAAGAGCCTTCCGGGCCCTGCGCCAAATGTGGAGTTTATCAAGCTGAAGAAGTGTAAAAACATTTCAGGGTTCACCAGCGACCACAAAAATCTCCTTTCAGTTAGAGAGTGGATCTACATCTTGGGACATGTTCAGGTGAGGGGAGGGTGTGTTTGGGGGGGTGCAGAGTGGTTGTTTTGGGGTGAGGTGCATGGGGGATCGGCATACCTCTCAAATGTACCACATTACGAGGAACGTTCCTCATTTTACTTCAGAAAAGGTCCCTGTTCCACATTGTGAGGACTTGTGCCACATTCAGAGTCAACATTTTGAAGCAAATATCCATAGTAAATGATGGAAAAAATAACTTATTCAATTAATAACAGACATTCTCAACATAAAAGCAACATTTTAATAGTGTTTTGAGCTTCTTAGTTAAAGACTTGATTAAGTGTTCCACATTTTGCCCAATTGTTCCACATTGTGACAGGCAGTGTTCCACATTTGGGGGACAAAAGGTTGAGAGGTATGGGGATCGGGGGTAAGATCGGTGATAGACATTTTTTTTTTATTTTTTGTTCCAGTTGAACAAAAAAAAAAAAAAAAAAGATCTACGAGGGTTGTTTTTCTTATTTTTAAGGGGACCCAAACTGAGACTGGGGATTGGGTACCCCAGTTTGGGATGATCTTCCACATGGGGGCTGGAGACCCCAGTGCCTCTATGTATATCATGGTTAGGGGCATGTGACCTGGAGGTGAGAGGGTGGCAAGTGAAAGCAGTACCAGAGGTGGTAATTTAAACACTGGAAAGAGGAGGTGAGCGACATGGAGGGTTGGGGGGTGGGAAAAGTGGTAATGGAATGGGCACTTCACTCTGCTTAAGAATTATTAGCTGGGGGAGGGAGGGAGAGAGAGAGAGAAATCGGGGGATCATCGGCTAACTGCTTCGGTTGACGCCGGAAACGAGACTCCAGCTGCGGCTTTGATATTCAAAAAAGTCCCACAGTACAAAATAACTATAGTTATTTTGTATTGTTCTTTTATATGAGCCCTCCTAAAAGTTCCACCCTCTTCTTTAGTGAGCTGTGATTCCTCTTTCGTGAGCTGACAGTCTTCTTTTCGAGAGACTCGTGTGAAAGACAAAATTTGGGTTACTAAAGAAGCCTCGCTAAGCCCTCCACCTAGGATTGTAGGGATGTCCCAGAACCATATTTCAGAGCCTTTGTTTTATTAAAAAAAAAAAAAAAAAAACTCCAGAATCTAGCTAAATGGGTCCCTTTTAGCCAGAGTCCTGTGTGTTTTTTTTCTCCAGGTCATCATTCTTGTGGCTGCACCAAAAATAGAGAGCTTCCGACCCCGGAAATAGGTAGCACTGAAGTGTTTTTTTTTTTTTTTAAGGAAAGAGGAAGCTTTTATTAAAGTGCAGGTGCCATCAAACTTGAAATGAGTCAGACTCACTAGGCTACCCACCCCTGTGCTTCGATCAACGGATCTTCCTTAGGGGTGTCATCATTTTAGTGGGGTTCAGATTTTTTTGTTTTGTTTTGAAAAATAAAAAAAGATGGCTGCCCTACAAAAGATTTTTTCTCACAAAGAAGATTCTTCTTTTGTGAGACAAAATAATTATTTTGTATTAAACATACATATAGACCTGGCCTGGTGCCGCAGAGGTTGGCGCTGGGCGCGCCACACCTCCCGAACCACATCGGCGACCAGGTTCGGGGAGCAGACGTGAAGAGGGGTCGGCAGGGGAAGGGGTAGGATTGGCGTCCAGACTGCCTCTCCTCCCTGGGGTGAGTTAGGACCCCATGGGTCGCTCTGCAGCGACTCCCCGTGAGCACTGGGAGCATAGCAGAGGGATCGCATTAAGGGGAACACCACAGAAAAACGGAAACACCGCTTTGGGGACTGGCCGGATGACGGCTGCCGGCCCTGGACACCTCTGAAGAATCCCAGGAAGCCATGGAAAGCCTCAGCAGCGCCCGGGACCGAGGAAAAATAGTGTGCCGGTCTTCTCCCCGCCAGTGCCTTCCCCCTTGGAAGAGAGGGACCCACCCGGTATAGGGTTATGCCGGGCTGTCCTGAGGATGGCTGCAGATCTGAGGTAAGGTGGCTTGGGGAGATAGTAGGAGGATGTCTGAGGGTCATGGCAGCCCGAAGGAGAGGGAGCACCAGAGCACAACGGGGGGTATAAATAGAATATACAAAACAAAAATACATATGGAAGATCCTACTAAGCATGTGCAGGACTGACATTTTAAATTCTTATAACTCGGGGTATTTATTTATTTATTTATTTATTTATTTTCAGACCAGAATTCCAAACTGTCTGGGCTATAGGTGAGAGCAAAAAAACCCTGCCAAAACCCCTGACATTATTCCACTTTTTGCACTATCTGGATCTCGAATCCAGACATCTGATCATCACAGAACTTGGCAAATTAAGAGATCTTGCCACACAGATCGTGCATGCAAAATTGCGTGCAGTTTTGTTGAATGGGATGAAGCTATTAAGATGTATAATTAGGGATTTAACAGGATTAATAAAGGAATTTAATAGTTTTCTGTAGCAGTGAAAGTCTTTTGATGGCAAGTACATATTATTTTTTAATTTTTTTTTTTTTCAGATTCTATATGGTAGTAGAAGGGTTTGTAATTTGGCCCCAGCATGGTAGCCAGCTGATCATTCCACTTGCTGATCTGATCCACCCCCACGTTCAGGCATGTAATCCTGTGCCCGGGGAGAGCTTGGGGCGTACCCCATTAAAGTCAGTGGGAGTCGTTTTAAGTCTGTTTTTTATACAGAAGAATGGCCAGTTGGAAATTAATGAAGAGCACGCTTGACTAAGATGAGCCTTGTTAATCGAGCGGTGCCCTATATTAATCTCAAACTGGACATTCTTATGTATAAAAACGGACTTAAAATGACCCCATAACAATTTAATGAGGCACACCTCGCGCCTTCCTTGGGCACATCGTCCTATGCCCCTGAGCGGGGTGGGGGTGGATCGTTCACTGGAAGTGAAGGGATTGTCTCGGCAACTGTGATGGCGTCAAACCGCAATCCCTTCTACTTCCATACAGAGTGTGAAAAAAACAGATACGCAATTGTCCTCAAAATACTTTTGCCACTGTTGGCTTCCACAGCACAGAAGTCACAACAGTATCTTGGTAAATCACTTGAAAATACTCTACTCAACCCTAACTATAGGGGTGCTACTGTGCCTCTGTAATATTTATATGTATTACACATGGATGGGACCTTCCCCCGTAGGAGCCGATTATCATTGTTTTTCCCTGTATCTCTCACCAATTAAACCTACATTCCAGACAGTTAAAGCTGCATACCTCCGCACCGAAACCTGAATACAGTGTGAAAATAAAACACCCATACACCAACATTATGACCACCTAAAAAAACAACTTAATGACCAATTAAATCAATAAACACATGAACGAACACACCAACTGAACCAGTTACAGTTCTGTGCTAATTAGAACACCTAGTAATTCCCCCTGCCAAAAACGCAGCCTTATCTAATAAGCCTCCTGCCAAAAAAACAGCTTTCAAGTACCAAAAAAGTGCCATCCCCATGTATTATATAAAACCATCATTTATCAATGCCGAATTTTGTCTTGCTGGCATTGGCATCGGTAGTGCAGGAGTTAGAGAGATGCATAATAAGAATGCCAGTGAAGTATTGAACTAATGCCAACCCAACCCCCACCCTGCAGAGACTGACAGGCATTGGTGTGTGCGTTTGAGTCGTCGGTCATAACGTTCACGCCATTTCACCTCACCCTACCCTGCAGACACTGACAAGTGTTGCGGTGTGCCTTGGGGTCTTCGGGCCTTATGCTCACCCCATTCCATAAGGAAGTACGCTGAGATGGGTGCAGTATAGGAGAATGGGGTGAACTTTGGGGCCGAAGAGTCCAAGGCACACCTCGATGCCTGTCACTGGCTGCAGGGTGAGGGTGGAATGGTGTGAGCATTACAGCCGACAATCCCAAGTCACACCCCTGACGCCGGTCAGTCTCTACAGAGTGGAGCATTATGGTTGGAAACCCTAATGCCCCACGTGTGTTTTGGTACAGTATTTTCAATCCAAATTTTCAACATGGGCTTTAGTGACCCCACCTCATGAACAGTGGCACTATCATTCGTTAGCTGAAAGGTGATTTCCCACAGTGACCACGCCATTGCGCACCACATGTGCTTAAACACGTTCCGGGCAGGATGTGAAAAATGACAGCTGTACTGTTCATAAGGAGGTGTGAAAAAACGGCAATGTTGAAAATTTGGAGTGAAAATGTTAAAAATTGTCAGAGTTATGAGCGTACGTGGAAACTGCTCAACACATGTTTGTAATAGTCATTCTTTGTAATTTTTTTCACCAGATTTGTAACATAGGCTTTTTGGGAGCCCACCTCATGAACAGCGGTGCTGTTTCGTTAATCTGTCCCGAAAGATGATTTCGTGCAGTGACCGCAAAATGACCTTTCGGGACTGAATTAGAGATGACAGTGCATGTGTTCATGAGGTGGGTCCCAAGAACCCCATGTTGAAAATTTGGAGCCAAAATTCAAAAAATGGCTGAGCTAGCCACCTAAGTTAACCCCATTTATGACATTATACAGTTTACCGGCATTTCTTCATTTTGCAGTTTGGCTTTGAAGAGTCAGGTGTGTTTCCGCTCCACCGAAGATCACTGCGTCTGACCTCCGGAGATAGGTATAGGGCGACGGTGTGTGTGGGGAGGTGGGGGTATGCAGAGGGTGGGAGCAGGTTGTGAGAGGGGGGTGCCGCCATTTTCTTTGTCATCTATTTTTTGTACCTGAAGAAGAAAAAAAAAATGTGCCACGGGACCGTTTTCTCTCTTTACAGGTGAAAGAAAACAAATGGGCATACTGGGTTGGGCTCCCAGTGTGCCCCATGACTTTCGGGAGGGGTCTGATATTGGCAACACTGGGGTGGGCTCCCAGTGTGCTGCACAATGGGGGTTGGGCTGGGGCAGGAACATACTGACACGGTCGGCTTACTGTGAGCGACAGCACACTGGGGTGGGCTCCCAGTGTGCCACACAATGTGGGGGGCGGGCCGGACATGCTGACATGGGGATTGCACCCCCAATGTCGGCTTCCTTTGGGGATTATGTGGCGGTGGCTCCACTGCCATGTATGTTGAAATGTTTCACGTACGGGAGGAGTGTCATCTGTGCCGCTGCATGACGAGCTTGTCGCCGATTGCAGCGGCACGTTTGTTTCAAGTTGGTGACACTTTGCATATACTTGTGTCAGCACTAGCATGGTGGCTCATTGGGGAATGAGGGACGCACCCAGAAAAGTGTGCCCTGCATTCAACAACACTGACACGCCTCTGCAATTCTCCTACCACCTGAAGATGTTGCTTGCGCATGCGCAAGACAGCATAACAAACGATAGGCAAGTATGGTGCATAGGGATATAATTCCTTATGAAATGGGCATTGCAGTTCAAGCTTTCTCATTGGCCACTGACACTGTGCTAAAGTGTCTAACAATACAGGAATAAGACCAGGCAGTGCCCACTGAGCATCGATATGGGTGATGCTGCCCACAAAGAATGTTCACAAGTAAAATAGCTGCCATCTTGTATTGTGCCACAAGCAATGCCACCCTTACTGTGAAGCTAACGCAAGAACCATCAATCACTCTCGCACATCTTAGAATGAAATGTACAACCTGCAGCATTTAAAAGGAAAAAACTGCCACGATCACAATCGTTCTCTCGAGAGGGAGCTGAAATTTACACGCAGCTCAGGTGCACTTGCACTTCCGTAATGCTCCCACTTCAACGCCTAAATGCTTTATTTGCAGGTATGAACAGGGGATTAAAAATATGACTACTTCTAAATAATTGTGCCTAGGGGTTTGCGAATCGGAACTGTGGATTTAAAACGCTGTTTGGGGAACGATCTGGTGGGTTCCCGGTCAGAAAGTCAGTTGAGAGAGGGAGGGAGCGAAACAACATACACGCAGCGCTCGGGTGCACTTTGCTACCACGGAAACAGCTCGACGGTGGCTTTGCGATTAGGATTTTATTTGAAAGGCCAGTGATTCTATGGAGATGAGCTTTATAAGTCTCTCGTGTTTAAAAGGCAAATTAAATACCATCTTTTATTTATGTGCCCTTCAGTATGCTGACTTTCCTGTTGCTTCCTACTGCTATGGGGACCACAGCAGGACAAACTTTAAGTCAAAAAAAAAAAAAATCCAGGCGGAGGAACTATTTTATTTAAAATAAAGACCAAAAAATCACTTTTTTGTTACTTATCCTAATTAAATTTTTAAATGCATCTAAAATGTAGATGCCCATTTCATAAGTGCAATAAGCCACTCCAGGGTCTGTGTGTTAGACAATTTTTAACACACGGGCTAGGAGGCTGATGCACTGCCAGTGGCCTCATGCCTCACTACTTCCCAGCTTGTGTTAGTGTCTTAACACACACCCTGTCGTGTCTTATTGCTTACATATCTCGGGGGTCCTAATGAGATCATCATGGCTTATTGACCTTATTAGGAACCCTTGATTAATTATATCCCTATACACTACGCTTGTCTATCATTTATTCTATACATATATGTGTGTGTGTGTGTGTGTGTGTGTGTGTATGTGTGGATATAGATACGTGGCTCAGATAGCAGTGCATCCGTCCCTGGGGCAAAGGTCGTGGGTTCTAGTCCTGCATTGGGCTTAGCCATAAATGCTGGCTCCTGAGTGTAGTACTAAGGGGATGCTATACTGTCAGGGTTTGCCATCCTTCAGCTGAGACGTTAAACCAAGTTCCGCTCTGCCTTTTCTGGCGGTTGCCTAGGTGGAAGTTAAAGATCCCATGGCACTTCTCAAGAGAGTAGAATAATTTCCCCTAGGGTTCTGGCCAGATTTCCCCCATTCACTAAAATGCCACCAACAGCTCTCCAGTAGCTGCATATGAAGTCTGAACTAACCATTGTTTACCTGACACGCAAAATGGCCGCCCAGAAGGTAATGAGTTTTAATCTGGTTCAATTTCAGTTGGTTTGCATCCGGATTTCCACCCCCACCTCCAAGAGGAGGCAGTATATTTAGCCCACCTTTCCTGATAAACAAAAAACTAAATAAACACACATCTCAGATTGAAGCGTCTTAAAGGAAACGTTTAAAAAGGTTAGAGGTTTATGTATGGTGATAAATAAAACATAGTTAAAATATTGTATCTGCATGCTATGAAACTGACATTTTTATTGGAATTTTTAATTTTAGCACATCCATAAACTGATATGTTACAATACACTGACATAGCTAAATAATTGGGGATGTAATGCAAATCTCCGATAACTATCAAAGCATCGCAAATAAAATATTCTAATAATAAAATTACAGTGTGTTACACATGGTGACAGATTGCGTGCTGATGGTTTTTAATAACACAGATACACACGTTGCCGTACAATCCTGCTGAGTCTCACCTATCTTCAGTATATCAGTCTGCTAGGGAACAGATCCCTTGGGACCCCCACAATCCCCAATTATTCCTAGAGCTGTTGAGAATGTAAGCACATTCCCAATAATTCGTCAAATTGTTATTTTGTTCTAGATACGTGTAGCCTATTAATGGCCTTGTTCTCTCAGAACAGGAAAAAAGATGCATCTAAATTGGGGGAGGGGGGAGTTTCTGTGTGTTGTGACCAGAGAACGCATAGGATTGCAATTAGTCTTTCAAGCGTAGTAAATCTGTGATCAGCAGTCTTGCTCAGCTCGCTGTTTATCTGCCCTCTTCAGTCAGGTCAAGGATAAAATACTAGAGCATTGCAGCTAGTTTCTGCATCACCACATGCCACACAGGATGCCTTACCAACTGGTGACGGTTATGAACGGTGGCCCTCCTGTGAAGAATGAGAGGAAAATAAAACCTGGCAGGAGCACAGTCTTGTCAATAAAGCTGACAGTGTGGGCTCGCAAAGCCCCGGAAAAATACTAAACCATTACATTTCCTGTTTCTTAACCAAAGCCATTTTTTGATAAAGGCTGTTTACTCTGGGTGATGGATTTTTCTGAGGTAAAGGTATCCAGAGTGATCTAGTAACAGTAAATAAATGTGTTCATAAAACCCAGAAAGGGAAAAACTTGATTGAGCATAGCCACATTTTCAACAGGGTCCCACAGTCACCAACATTAGAACTCAAGTTATGAAAGAAATCTATAAGAAAAAAGATATAGTTTTGGACAATATAGTTCAGTAGCTCAGTGCAATATTAAATTTTTGATACTAGTCAGCCCAGTGGTGTCAGTGGCTGAGGCAAGGACATCTCACTTCCTGCCACACCCATGCACTGGGTCAGGAACTGGCCCAGATCACTCTGGGGCCAGCGGGTGGGGAAGGATTGAGTGTCCACAGGCAGCTCTCCTCCTGGGGAGGGACATTGGTGTCGGGCTGTGCTTATGACACCCAGCGTGGCCACATGCCACCATGGATGGGACCGACCCCACATTCAGGATGCCAGGCCATCTCTGTGGAGGCAGAGTTGGACATTGTGTCCATTGCATGTCCATGGGCTGGGGAGAAAGCAGGGGCGATGGTGGTAGGATGACGACCGCCCCCTCCCCGCGGGCTCCGCACGGTGGCTGTGCACAACCGAAGGTCCTGTGAAGTGGACCGAAGGTGCAGGTAGTCCGGAGGAGCCGGTGACAGGGCTTGGGGGTCGGTTAGATGGGGTTGCCTAGGGTGAAATAAGAAGACAAAAATGTATATAGGAAAAAAAAATCTGATACACTGTGGGTCTAAGGTAAAGCTGTTCTAGGAGGGAGGGAGGTACTGTCCTGGAGAATGAACAGGATAACTAGGGGTAATTTAAACTGGGGCTGGTACAAGGGTTCGCCATGGGCAGAAGGTAGACATGGATCAACAAAGGAAAGACAACACAGCAAAGGAGCAGCAAGAAAGGAGACCCACAAGGGGAGTTAAGAATCTGTGATGGGGAAAATACTCTTGCTTGCATGCAGGCCAATATGGGAAACACGTCTAGCAGTATGGGGGAGCTCAAGGAGTGGTTGCATTTCAAAGACCAGGCCCTTGTGGCACTTGGAGACCTGGGGGAGGGAGAAGATTATTGGGATGCCAGGCTAGCGGGCAGCAGGCTATTTTTAAAGGGATAGGCCTCAGAAAAAGGGGTTGAGGTGGTTCTCTTCATGAGGGAGGTACTCTGTAGAGGACAAGGAGGACATCAGGGGTGAGAGGGTACAGTGCCACAGGGCTCACGTAGGTCAAGTTGGGGGCAAACAGTCACCTTATTTGTGTGCTACAGGCACTAAAATAGTTTAGTGGTGCAGGGTAGGTCAGTTCAGGTAGCTAGATGGCCAGTGATCACTAAACATCTGGTTTGGCTACCAGATTTTGAAAGTTACCAGCCAACTGGCTACCTTCCCACAATTTGACTTTTGACCCTTAAAAATGATGGCCACTACAAAAAAAATTGATTTGGCTACCAGATTTTGAGTTACTGGCCAACTGGCTACCTATCCTCGGAGAATGTTGATCCTTCAAAATGATGGCCACTAAAAAAACAAAATGATTTGGCTACCAGATTTTGCAAGCTAGTGGTCAACCTGACCGCCAGCTCACAAACTAAGTTGTCCTCTCCTTGCAGTGGAGAATTATGTCCAGCTGGTTGTATAATTTATGAAAGGGCAACCAAATTAGATGCAGTGGTGATCCTGGAGAACTTACATCTTCCGGACATAGGCTGGTATCACGACAGGGCTAATAGCAGGGCTGAGGCAGCGTTCCAGTCCACTTTTAAGGAGCGTTTCGTAGAAGAGATTGTCCATCATGGGTCTAGTTTTGAAGTCATCCTTCTTTTTAGCAGCAGGGATGGGATCATCAGGGATCCAGTGACCACAACCAGGTAACCTACTCCATGGTGACATGAGAGACTAGTCAGTCTTCCATCACTAGCACCCAGAACTTAAAGGCTCGGTGTCCACCCCCTTGGGTCTCAAATTGTCCGTGGATTAAAAAACATATATTAGATTGCTCACATTCTGTAGAGATTGCTGATGTAGCTGGTAGTTTAGTTCTGACCATTTTTCCTCTTAAAAGTAAAGAAACAGACTGCCTACCATTCTAGTGTTATAAACAAAAACATGTTTGTTTACATTCTTTAAGCAGCTTCCACAGCATCATTCCTGGACTTGGGAACACCCCAACACAATATAGCCATTCATGATGCTGTGGGAGGAGAGGAGACAGTTGCATAATGGGTGGCTGCACTTCAAACAACATGAAGTCTTGCTGTATTCAGACATAATGCAGTTAGCCCCAGCACTTGAACTGCCCCAGAGAGGAAAGAGTTAACTCCATGCAGAAGCATGGAACGTTGAGCTCGAGCTCGGTTTTTAAACCTCTGTCTGTGGTACTTACCAGTGCAACTGTCAGATTCTTTACTCCGCCTAACAGTGAAATCACTCCAGAGATTCCTCTGCTCGGTTCGGTAAAAGTAGCGCGTTTGGTTTAAAACTTGTTCTTTATTGTTTTTTTGGATTTCCAGCCTCCGTCTATGGTACAGATAGTGTGGTAGATAGGTAGTGACTGTATTTTATTTTAAATAACTTGTGGAAATTGTTGGTTTCTTCGGTTTCTTCCCGGTCAGTCCGGTTAGGAACCGACCTTGTGTTTCCTTCTAATTTTAAATTTGTTATTTTAGAGTGGTGTTCCAGTACTGATCAGCTTCAAAAGAACCGGAATTTTTCTTGGTCCTTTTCCAAACCTGTGACACGGTTGTTACCAATCGGTTGGTATTACCTGGCTTGAACGCTTCTATAGGGTCATTTTGGTAGGTTGGCCATGTCTGAGAAACCCAAAAAGAAAACCGGTCCCACTGGGTTTCAACACTGTACTGAGTGTGGGGAGGCCTTTGCCACGGCCGACCCCCATCTCATCTGTGTTTATTGTCTGGGGTTTGACCACCTCCAGTCATACTACCAAATTTGCAGAAACTTTCCTAAAACCACTCTAGAAAAAAGACTGAGTAGGTTGAAGGAAAGGGAGGCCAAAAAGTCCGTAGACCCGGATGGCCAGCCCGGTTCGGTTATGGCCGAACCTGAGGAAGTGCCTACTGACCTAGGTGATACCTCCTCGGGCAAAAGGAGAGCCAACTCTGAGGGGTCGGTTCTGTTAAAAAAGAAACTGAAGTCCGCTGGTTTGGATCCAGTACTGCTTACTCCAACCGCGGACGAGATGGCCAAAGCGATTTAGTATTGTCCAATCGCTTCGTCCGGTTCCGTCCGAACTGATTCTGCCGGTTAGGCGGTCGGTTCGGTTGGAACCGGCTCCTTCGGATTACGATCCGGATGCTTTCTATGAGGAGTGGGAGGGAGACTAAGACTATCCCGACGATGACTACGATGGTGGGGGTCTGGATGTGCCCATTGAACCAGACATCTCCCCAGACAGACCCTCTGATGTCTCCCCTCTTAGGCTTTCTGAGTCCCCTTCTCACTTCTTGTTTTACAAGAAGGTGGCTGAAACTCTCCAGCTCCCTTTGGTTGAAGCTGCTGAAGAGGAAGAAGAGCCTGATTTTGTGGACATGATGGACATCCCAGAGTCCAAAAGGATGTCTTTTCCCCTTCACAAGTCCTTGGGGAAACGGACACAAAAGATTCTTCCGACTCCTAACTCTTTATCTCCTGTCCATTCTTTTATCGGGCTCAGCTGTGGAGTTCCTTTATTCACATAGCAGCCATGTTGGGGTAGTGCAGGCTGCAGCCTGTGACAGGGCAAACATTCCTTTGGCTTCACCCCCCCCCAGACAAGGAATCCAGGAAAGTCGATGCCATGGCCAAGAAACTGTACTTGGCATCCTCTTTGGGACTCAGGCAGGCAAATTATATGGTCTACACAGCCAGGTACCAGAAGTCCAGGTGGGATACGGTTCTGGAACTGGTTAAAAAGGCCTCCCCCCAGCTAGCCGAAGAACTGGAGGAGGTGGCTACGGATGGAATTGAGGCATCCAAAGTACAATTTCACGCTGCTGTCGACTCCAGCAATGTGGCATCCAGAGTCATGGCTACATCTGTGTCTCTCAGAAGGCATGCTTGGCTCAGATGTACTAGCCTATTACAGGATACCCAGTCTAAGGCTATGGATTTTCCTGTAGTTGGTAACTCTGTTTGGGGAGCAGACAGAGGCTTACATGAAGAAAATGGACGAATATAGAACCACTTACAGGAGTGCACAGGCCAAGGAAAGGCAAGCCACTCCTCAGAAGCAGCAGTCCAGGGGCAGGGACAGACCTTTTTTACCAAGCCAAGGCCTCCTCGTCTTACTCACAAAGGGTTTTTTCCGATGGAGGGGTAGAAGGGGGATGAGCAGGGCTGCTGCTTCCTCCCAGTCTAAGGCTCCTGCCAAGCAGACACCCTGAAGTGTCAGCCCGGGTTGACTCTTCAATCCCAGTAGGAGGCAGGCTGGCTTACTACTTTCAGGCCTGGAAGTCTGTTACCTCAGACAAGTGGGTCCTGGAAGTAGTAAGCCAGGGACTAGCCCTCAGCTTCAAAAGGTACCCAAAAAGGAGGGCCAAGTCATTTCCACCTGCATCAGTTTCAGAACCCCTTGCCCTAGAGGCAGAGGTTTCCTCTCTCCTGGCTCTCAGAGC
Organism: Neoceratodus forsteri; assembly: GCA_016271365.2. Taxonomy (NCBI): domain Eukaryota; kingdom Metazoa; phylum Chordata; order Ceratodontiformes; family Ceratodontidae; genus Neoceratodus; species Neoceratodus forsteri. The sequence goes on from JADMNL010000028.1 coordinate 105,444,591, forward strand.
TGTAGAGAAGGTTTCCTGCTCAACACAGGGGAAAAGGCCTGTACTCCAGGTACTTCCTCACCCCAAAGAAAACAGGGGAATGGCGACCCATCCTGGATCTAAGGTATCTGAACAAACACATTTCAAAACGGTAACTCGGGGAATAATCCTTCCCTCTTAAAGGCCAGGAGATTGTTTAGCATCACTGGACCTCAAGGATGCCTACTTCCATATTCCTATAAGGTGCTCTCACAGAAAATGCCTCCGGTTCGAGTTGCCTTCAAGCCATTATCGGTTCAAGGCCATGCCTTTTGGCCTAACATCAGCTCCAAGGGTGTTCACAAAGTGCCTTGCAGTAGTGGTGGCTTACCTCAGAAGACAGGGTATCACCATTTTTCCATATCTGGACGACTGGCTCCTAGTAGGGCGGTCTTCAGACCAGGTCAGGTCAGCTCTGCAGACCACTCAGGACCATAGGCGCCAGGTTGTATGGGCCCGTGGGACACTGGCACCAGCAATATTTTTTGATCTAGGCTGAGCCCCAGCAATATTTTGCCACATGCTGCCTTTTTTTAAGCCATTTTCTACCCTGACTTCTCTGCGTGTGCCCTCTGCTGCCGACTGTGAGTGTGTGTGACCACATGCCTGAACCCCCAACTCCCGCCGTGCCCCTGCAGTTTAATTAGGCTGGCTGCGGCTGGCATTATTTAAAATTCATGCCTTTGCCTTGCTGCCTTCCTCCCTTTCCCTTAGTTTGTGCTCCCCCCCCTGAAAATCATTGGGGTTCAGAGTGCAATGTTTCAGCATGCTGCACTGTGATTGGCGCGCGGCGGGGGGCTGGGCTTGTATTGGGCGTGATATGCATGTGATGGGGCAGTTCTTGTATGTGTCAGTGTGAGGGGGCGATGGTTTCCGTTGTGTGTAACGGTGGGAGAGAGTGAGCGGTGGGCTGGCCTGGAAGAAGAGAGCGGTGGTGGTCCAGGCATCCAACCAGAAGAGAGAGGAGCTGCGCTGGAGAGAACAGACTGGTGGTGGTGCAGCAGGAGTCACTAGTCGGACGGGAGTCCTGGACAACACCACACCTGCAGCAGCCAGGCAGCGCAGCAGGCCAGTTGTAGTCCAAGGAGTTGGGCCGGCGATGAGTGAGAGGGGGGAGGACCCGGGTGGCTGGGGAGTGGAACCGTCCAGGCCAGCTACGGACGTGGCCTCCGGGAGGCAGCAGCAACGGTTAAGCACAGGTAGGCTGAGCAGCAGACTAGTGCTGCAGAAGGGACGGAGTAGAGCGAGTGGGTGACCTGAGCATGCTGGTTGGGATTAGGGAGGTTTGGGCCGGTGGCAGGCCTACAAGTGGCCAGGTGGGGTCCAGGCAGCCAGCGGCAGCACAGAGCAAGTCATTTCAAGGAGCAGCAGAGGAGGAAAGCGTCAGCCAACAAGCAAAGGTAGGCCAGCAGCAGCAGAACTGCTTAGTGGGGTGCACATTCAATCACAGTAGAGTGTCCCTGGCAATCAGACTAGAAAACCAACCCTGCTCCTCAGGCACTTCAGCTCATGGTATACTCTGAGCTGCTTAACCTATGCTGGAAGAGGGGCTGGCCTGGCACATTTACAGTAATTTTATGGGCGGGATGCTGATGTTTCCTGTGTGGGGATTGATGGGAAGAATGCTGATGTTGCCTCTGTGGGGATGTATGGGAGGGATGCTGATGTTGCCTCTGTGGGGATTGATGGGAGGGATGCTGATGTTGCCTCTCTGGGGATTGGAGGGAAGGATGCTGATGGTGGCGGTGCCTCTGTGGGGATGGATGGGAGGGATGCTGATGTTGCCTCTGTGGGGATGGATGGGAGGGATGCTGATGTTGCCTCTGTGGGGATGGATGGGAGGGATGCTGATGGTGCCTCTGTGGGGATTGATGGCAGAGATGCTGATGGTGCCTCTGTGGGGATTGGTGGGAGGGATGCTGATGTTGCCTCTGTGGGGATGGATGCTGATGGTGCCTCTGTGGGGATGGATGGGAGGGATGCTGATGTTGCCTCTGTGGGGATAGATGGGAGGGATGCTGATGTTGCCTCTGTGGGGATTTGTGGGAAGGATGCTGATGTTGCCCTTGTGGGGATTTGTGGGAAGGATGCTGATGTTGCCTCTCTGGGGATGGATGGGAAGGGATGCTGATGTTAGTAGAAACAAAAAAACACCATGCATTCCAGAGCCAGGAGAACAGATAGCCCTCCAATGAAGGTAGTCACAAATTGCCACAAATCCAGTTTGCTGTTTGTTTACAAAAATACTGGTTTTATTGAACAAATGTGAGAATGCACAACAGTTATGTGCAAGGTCCCCAGTGTTTTGCCAATTAAGGCTTCATCAGGGGGATAAACCTTGCAATACTCAATCTCTTTTTATACCAATTAGTTTCAAAATCCTTGTGACATCAGTTATTAACCAATCAGGTTGTTCCTTTCCATAAAACTAGCAAATATTCAAATTAAATAATTGGTAATAAAGAAAAAATGTTACACATTAGTTCATGATAATGGTAGCAACACTTTTACGTATCAAATGTTTAAAAAATGTAAAGTCGGTTGTATCATCCAATCAGATCGCTCAATACAAAATTGATTATTTTTGAGGCAAAATTATTCCTGTTAGCTAGTGGAGGAATATACCACATATTAAAACTCAAAATCTTCCCAAAATTAATATTAAAAATGGGTTTATCAACCAAAAGTTTGTACGACCAGATTGCTGTATTTCAGATGCATTAAATTTATAATGGTTCTCTTGCTAAACCATATTATACAAAAAATCCTCAAATCAAACAACCTTATTTAGGCAATTACAAAACAGAATTGTTTGCTGATGTTGCCTCTGTGGGGGATGGAAGGGAGGGATGCTGATGTTGCTCCTGTGGAGACTGATGGGAGGGATGCTGATGTTGCTTCAGTGGGGACGGATGAGAGGGGTGTTGAGTCCAATGAATGAAGTGGGCCTGGTGGTCTGCCTCTGCAGCAGTGTGTGACTGCTCTGATGGGTATGGGAGTGGACTCTGTCTCTGGCAGCTCTGCAATGTATGATGCATGGGGGGAACAGCCTGGGGAGCTTCAGGATGGGAACAGAGACCATCTCATTGGTTAGCTTGCTAACTTGCTTGCTGTCTTGCTGAAACCTTCAGCAAGCAAGTTAGTAAGCTAGACAGTACGCTAGGTCTCTGTTTCTGTCCTAAAGGCCCTGTCATGCGGTAAGCAGCAACATAGCTGGGGCATGTTTATTCTCTCCTGGAAATACAAGAACAAAGTCATACAGTACTAGTAGTTAGTTTCTGAAATATGAGCATCCTTTTCCTTTACTGCCATTGCAGTCGTAGCCCTAATCAGATCATTGTTTTGCATCTGCCTGATCTTATATTCAGCTAACAAATTATTGCCACCACTACTGTGATTAATATGTATTTGCTGATCAGTTTCTTGAAAATACCACAGGGGAAAAGAAAAAATGCTTATTAGCAATAAAAAATGAAGATTATTTTTTTTCAAGGTGTGCGCAGCCTCAAGGGGTAGAAAATAAACTGTAAAATTCTAATTAAAGGTTGCGGGCTTATATGTTACATGTTAAGTATGCGTCCCCTGATGAAATAGTCTTTCCCATGTTTCAGATTATTGAAAAAAAATTTGGGGAATCCACTTAAAGATATAATCGAACATTACAGACTTGTTCCCAGTGGAACATGTGCTAGTGAGATGAAATAAACCCCAGTTTAGTGATATTTCTGTTGGGCTGAAAACTGTGTAATGTTAACATTTTTTGCCAATGCATTTGTCAACATTAATTGACAGAGATTTCGGTGTTTTGGGGGGGGGGGTTGGTAAGTGACCTGGGAGAAGAAAGTTGTGTGGTGATGAGATGTGGGCACAAATGTGACTTGAGAGGGGTCAAAAAGCTCAGTTGGAGAATGTGGCCATTGTAGCAAAATGAAAAAGTTTAAAAAAAAAAAAAAAAAAAAAAAAGGCTACATTCCTCATTAAACTGCACGGGGAAGCATTAAAAAAGCAACGGCTGCCAGTCATCCGAGTTATTTCTAGGGTTCTTACTTCTTCACTGTTATGTGGTCCTGTGGCTACTGAAAAACAGGTTTACTGTATATAATGGCTCTTGGATTGCTAGAACACAATTGTGCCACTGGAAATGTCTGTTGGACCAGTGTGTTTTCCCAGTCACTAGCCCTTTTGGCTATTGGCTGCAAAACTTAATTTTGACCCCTGGTCTTCTATGGGTTTATGGCCATGTCCAAAAAGCATATATATATGTATATATGTGTGTATATATATATATATATATATATGTATATAGTATCTGTTCAGAAAAATATAGTAATATGTGTGTGTGTGTATGTATATATATATATATATATATATATATATGTATTCTGTGTGTGTATATGATATATATATATATATATGTGTATATATATACACACACACACACACACATACATACATACATACATAATATATATATACACACACATATATATATATATATATATATATATATTTGTATGTGTGTAGATGTAGATATGTATGTAGATATGTATATGTATATATATATACACACACACACACACACACACACACACACACACACACACACACACACGATATACACGTGATATAAACTTTATTTGGATATGGCTGGCCATGGGCACATAGTCTCAAACTCTCTGTAACCTACCTACCTGGTGATAATGGCATATGTGGGTATGCAGTGAAATGCAGTACTGACTCCATTTAGGCCACACTATGTCTCTCCCGACCTCTGCTAAACACGTAGGGCAACCCAGAAGGGGATGCACTGTGCTAAGAAATTGTGTGAGTGACTTGATGTGGGGAACCTGGAGGGTTGGGGATTCTCTCATGACTATTGGCTCCTCTACTAGCCTACAGATAACAAAACCTGGTGTATCCTGCTCTGTTTTTGCATTTGTTCACTGCAGGGGGTGGGGCCTTGACCCCTGGGACAGGGGGCATGGCCTTGACCTCTGGGTCAGGGGTGGGGCTTGACCCCTGACCACTGGGCCCCACCAACAATTTTACAAACCCGGCTCCTATGCTCAGGACTTGCTCAAGTTCCTTGGGGTTTCTTCTCAATCTGCCAAGATCTGTCCTCGAACCAGTACAGCTTCTCACCTTCATAGGGGTGGAATTGGATACTACCCAAGCAAAAGCTTTCCTTCCTCTGGCAAGGGTGAAGGCCTTAGTAGACCTCGCTTCCTCCTTTCGGCCTTGGGTTTCTCTTCCAGCGAGACAGTTATTCTAACTCCTGGGCCACATGGCAGCCTCCACTGCAGTGGTTCAGGGAGCCAGATTTCAGATGCGGGACATTCAGTTCCATCTCGGGTCCTTTGGGTCACAGAGAACAGATTCTCTCACCAGACTGATTCCAGTGACCCAAACTCGGGTCCAGGCTTTCCAGTGGTGGCTGGACCAGGACAACCTCAGACAAGGGGTTCCATTTCTCCCTCAACTTCCATCAGTAGTACTGACTACGGATGCTTCTCTCCTAGGCTCGGGAGCTCACCTGGGAGCCCTAATAGCTCAGGGGATCTGGTCCCCACAGGAGCCTCTTCTTCATATCAACCTCCTGGAACTCAGGGCAGTTTTTCTAGCCCTTCAGACCTTTTCGGATTCGGTGAAAGGCAAGGTGGTCCAAGTCAAGACTGACAACACTGCCACAATGTGGTACATCAACAAGCAGGGAGGCACTCCATCTACGGCCTTGTGCACAGAGGCCATGAAGATTTGGTCTCTGGCCTATTCCCTTCAGACTTCCCTGGTAGCAGTTCATCTTCCAGGGAAGGACAATGTGCTGGCAGATGCCCTGAGCAGGATTTCACAGGGGCATCACGAATGGTCCTTGAATCCTCATATTCTGAGGATCATTTTCTCCAAGTGGGGCATTCCAGAAATAGTTCTATTTGCAGCATCAGACAATCATCAGCTTCCTCTGTTTTGCTGCAGACCTCCAGTCCTGGGGACAGTTCCCCAGGATGCCCTTATTTTGAACTGGAAGGGCAGGTTTCTCTATGCCTTCCCTCCTTTCCCTCTCTCGTTCAGAGTTCTGATCAAGATAAGAACTCAACCCTGCACAGTGATACTGGTGGCTCCAGATTGGTCCAGGCAACCCTGGTATCCTCTACTGCTGTCCTTGGCTGTTTCACATCTCCTGTCTCTTCCCAGGAGATGCAATCTTCTCTTCAAACAACATGAAGTCTTGCTATATTATGACATATGCAGTTTGTCCCAGCCTTAGAACTGCTCCGGAGGTGAAAGAGTTAACTTCCATGCCAGGCATGGAACTTAGAGCTCGAGCTCGGTTGAAAATTCTATCTGTTGTTCTTCAAACTAAACTGTCAGATTCTTTACTACCACTGAACAGTCGCCCGGAGATTCCTCCTTCTGCACGGTTCATTTTGTCGGTTAAAGTATAAAAGTTTTCGTTTCTAACCGAAATTAAACCGCAACCGTTGGTTCAAGCTCTATCTGTGGTATTGTAAGTACTAGATAGGTTTTACATTTATTTTTCTGTGTGGAACTTGTAAACATTTTTATCGGTTCGGTTTGAACCGATCAAGTTACTTCTATTACATTACAGTCTTTAGAAGTGCGGTTCGGTTCTTGCCGATTCTAAAAGCGGATTTATTACGTTTTTCTACGACCCGTGACACGATTGGGAACCGATAAGGGAGTCTTGCTTGGCAGATTGCCGTAAAAGGGCATGTTTTTGGTTAGGCTGGCACTGTGTCTGAGAAACCCAAAAGAAAAACCGGGCCCACTGGGTTTCAGCACTGTGTTGTATGTGGGGAAGCCTTTGCCAAGGCTGACCCCACACCACATGTGTTTTATTGTCTGGGGTTGACCACCTCAGTTCAGACTGCCAGATTTTCTTGGGTTTTCCTGCAGCTACCCTGTATAAGAGAGTTGGTAGACTCGGGGAACGGGAGGCCATAAAGTCCGCTGACCCGGATGGCCAGCCCGGTTCGGTTTCAACCGAACCGGAGGGAGTGCCTTCTGACCAGGGCGATATCTCGGCAAAGGAGAGCTGACTCTGAGGAGTCGGTTCCAACAAAGAAATCTAGAAAATCAGCTGGTGTGGAGTCAAAACTTTTCTCTCCAACCGCTGAAGAAATAGCTAAAGCATAAAAAATTGTTCAGTCTCCCCGGTTCCGACTGAACCGGCATCATCAGGTAAGCGCTTGGTTCGGTCAGTTCCTCCGGTTCAGGAGTATTATTTAAGGGAATTTTACACTACTGAAGCTGGTCGGGGATTGTGACTTTTTGAACCTAAATTACCTAAAAAGAGCTGTTTTACTGCTTTATTGTGTTAATGCTAAAATTCCTGTTGTATTTTGAAATGTTTCTGTGATTACAGCCTTTGGTGGGATTTGTAGTGGGCCAGGCGCTAAGGTGCCAACCCCCGCCTTTGTGATGTAAATTTTAATCACACTAACTGCAGAATCACTTGATTGCTGCATTTTTACTTAATTGACTGTGCCTTCCCTGTCTCCTTCCAGTCCAGCCGCCCCTTGCCCTCAAGCACCCAGTGAGTGCAGGGCTACGCTCTGCCACAGGGCGTCGCGACGCAAGGCCGCCTAGGGACCAGGAAGCGGGAGAGACAACCAGGAAGTGCAGGAACTGCAAAATTTTTGCCCACCCCCTCCCCTCTTGGGTGTTTCTTTTATACGCATCTTCCCGCCGATTTTCTTACCTCCGCCCACAGCAAAATTTTTATCCAATAAACTGCCAGCGGCCCTGGTGGCATCTGCTCAGCAGTCCTCCCCCTGTCCTCATTGTAACTAACCCCTAGGTACCGCATCAAAATGGGGAAGCTCCTCTTACTGTTTCTCTCTCTCCTCTCTCATCTATGGTTTTCTTTGAGGATGATGCCATACCAATCCATGCCTTGCTGAATTATGCAGCTCGTCAGCCTAACCTCCCAGACACCTCCAGTGGATGCCGCGTTCCTCACATATGCCCTACCACTGCTTCACCACAATTAGTGGGTAACCCCAAAAGGGTCACAACCTGTCATGTACTCTTTACTCAATGCTCCATTACTGGATCTACAGTGCCCTCTTATACCTTTCCACCAAATTAGCACTCATGCATAGGTTACTAAGCCGTAATACACAGTGGATCATCTCAAAGCATCGGCCACCGAGCAGGAAAAGAAGGCCCATTGACTGTTCCTTCCTCCTATCCTTCGAAGCCCTCACAAAACTTTTATTCTTTCTGCTAATCTGTATTGGTAATGTTGAAATCAATCCAGGACCTCCAGAGGGCATCACCTCCCCAGCAGATCTAGCCTCCATTAAAGGATTAAGCTTCCTTCATATTAATGCTTGCAGCCTCCTGAAAAAGCTTTCATTAATACAAGTCTGGGTAACCCACACCATGCCAGACTTCCTGGTAATATCTGAGACATGGCTCAAACCTACAACAACAGATAGGGAGGTAAATCTGCCCAACTACCAAATATTCAGAACAGACTGCCTATCAAGGGGCGGAGGAGTAGCTATTTATGTTAAATCGAATATATCCGCATCTTGCCTTAGTACAACATCGTTGCCCAAAGAGTTCGAATGTTTATCCCTTAAAATAGCTATCCCCAACATAGCAGCTTTTCAACTAGTTGGCTGCTATAGGCCTCCTCTGCTGATCATAAGCTCTAACCCACCTGGGGAACATAATCAAACTTGGCCCTGAAGATACTATTATCTTAGGTGATCTGAATTTAAACTGGCTCTCCAAGACAGCTGCACCCCTAGTATCCTTTTGTGATACATATGGGTTTTATCAACTAATAAATGAACCGACAAGAATCAGTTTAAAAAACAGAAGTAACAGTACCCTACTTGACATCATGCTGGCAAACAAACCCCATCTGTTCTCACATGCTGGGGTACTATTCAGTGACATAAGTGATCACTGTCTTATTGCAGGAATAAGATCATCTGGCAAACCAGCTAACCCAGCAAAATTCCTCCTGAGAAGATCTAAAAAAAAACTTCAACATCGAGCGATATCTCCACAATCTATGCCACTCTGCACACTGGCAGGAGTTCTACCTTGCAGACTCTGTGGAATTAGCACTTCAGGTGTTAAACAGCATAATTATAGGTGCCCTCAATACTCATGCACCAATCACTAGTGTTAGAACGAAAAACAAATCTTGCTGCTGGTTTTCAGCCGACTTTAAATCTGCACTGCTTCAGAGAGATAAGCTATGAAAATGGCAAGGAAGACGTAAAGATCCAAATGACTGGGTGCTGTTCAGAAAAGCCAGAAATAGCTGCACCAAAAGTAAGGGATGCTAAGGCTGCTTTCTACTCGGCTGAACTAGATGCCTCTTACCACAACCCTGCTAAATTCTGGGGCACCATCAAGGGGATCTTAGGGCAGGACTCTAGCACTCTTCTGCCACCTCAAGTGCACCTTAATAATGCTACTATCTCCGACAAACAAGAAATACTAAATGCATTCAACACTCACTTCACAACGGCTGGCCTTGCTTTCGATTCCTCTCCAGCTAATCATCTGCGGTCACAACTTAAATCCCAGTCTAATGAGGCTCAGAGGGCTGATTCTTCATTCTCATTTAAACCAATTTTACTGAAGCAAGTAGAGGACCTATTACTGCACTTGGACACTAAAAAAAGCGCAGGTGCAGACTCTCTTGACCCCTATTTTCTAAAAACTGCATTACATGTGCTTGCAGTTCCCTTAACACATCTTTTCAATCTCTCCTTAGCCTCTGGTTCTATTCCTTCGCTGTGGAAGACAGCACAAGTGTTTCCCCTCCTAAAATCAGGGGACCCCATGGACCTCAACAATTACAGGCCCATTTCCATCCTGCCAGTGCTTTCCAAAATGCTGGAAAAATTAGTGAGCATCCAATTAAGAGACTACCTCGATGTTAATAATCTCCTGAACCCTGCTCAATCTGGGTTTAGGACCAGGCATAGCACCATTTCTGCATTGGCAAAAGTCACAAATGACTGGCAAACTGAGCTAGACAAAAGAACAACGCCTGTGCTGTATTTCTTGACCTAAGCAAAGCCTTCGACACAGTGGATCATGAGCTGTTACTCTCTTCACTGCAATCCATAGGCCTAGATCCACCTCTCTCAAGTGGTTCAGATGTTACCTCACTGATAGAATGCAACAGGTGAAAATGAAGGCAACCTTTCCTCATCAAAACCACTCCTAAGAGGAGTACCTCAAGGATCTATTCTGGGCCCTATCCTTTTTGCCATCTACATTAACAATATTGACTCTAACCTCACAAAAGCCAATGTTCACCTCTTTGCAGATGACACTGTCTTATGTTAGTAACCCATCACCTTCAAAGGCCTGTGAAATACTACAATCAGAGTTCTCCCTTTTGCAGTACCAACTACTTGATAAAAAACTCATCCTTAATGCAAAGAAGACAAAAACTATGTTCTTCTCTACTAATTACTATACCAACACCTTCTCACCAAGCAATCTTCCCCAACTATCCACCATTCTTGGAGAAAGCCTTGACTATGTTGACAAATTCAAATATTTAGGGGTATGGATTGACAACAGGCTTGATTATATTCTGCCTATTGAAGAACTTCTGAAAAAACTTCGTCAGAGGCTCGGCCTTTTCTTCAGAATCAAACATTATTTAACCAGGGATTCAAGACAGAGAATAATCCAGGCCTCATTTCTATCACTTATCGACTATGCGGATTTCCTCTATGGCCACTGTACTATTTCATATTTAAGTAAATTGGATACCTTGTATCATAAAGCTCTAAGGTTCATCACAGATCTTCCATTTAACACTCATCACTGCTCTCTCTATGCTGCAGTTGGTTGGACATCCTTACACCTTAGAAGGAATAAAAATGCTGCACTATGGATATACAAGGCCCTGTCCAACAAACTTCCATCCTATATTTTAGATTGCTTTACTCTGGCCTCAGCTAGGTCATATGCCCTAAGAAGCAACAACTTCATCATTTTGAAACTACCAAAAGCCTGCACCCGACATGGGAGATCTGCAATCAGTTACTCCCTAGCATTGGCATGGAATTCTCTGCAGAAGACCCTAAAGCTGACCACCTATATACCTCTATCATCCTTTAAAAAGCTCTACACAAGTCTCTTCCCAGAGAAATGCAATTGCTTTCATAAGCCTAGTCCTATCACATTCTTTACCCCCACCAAATCCTCCACTGCTACCCCTGACACTTACTTCTACCCCACTTAATCATTACTAGTAGATTTAGTCCTATCCATAACTCCCACCAACCCGCCCATGTCATTTTCGTTTTGAGGCTGCTTCTAACATTTTATTAGGCTTCAATCATAACTGTCTGGTCTAGCATGCTTTGGAGCCATTAATCCCTGGCTACCTTGTTTGTAAATATGTTTATATTTTTGTATCTGTTTATATAGAAGTGTTTTTGTATATGTCTGCTTTTGTGCCCTTATTTTGTTCCTCGACCTATCAGGTCCATCTTGTAAATGAGCTTTGCTCAATGATGTCCGCCTGAATAAATAAAGATTTTGATTGATTGATTGATTATGAACCAGAGGAGGGGGAAGAGGAGTATGAGGAGAGTGAATGTGGTTTTGAAAGTCTGGATGTGCCCACTGAACCGGACATCTCTCCAGACAGACCTTCAGGAGTGTCTCCCACTAGGCGTTCTGAGTCCCCTTCTCACTTCATGTTTTAAAAATAAAAAAGTGGCTGAAACCCTCCAGCTCCCTATGGAGGAAGCTGTGGATGATCAGAAGGAGCCTGATTTTGTAGAAATGCTGGATATCCCAGAGTCTAGGAGACTGTCTATTCCTCTGCATAAATCTTTTAGAAACCCACAGTAAAGATTTTAAAGCTCCTCACACCATACCTCCTGTTGATAAAAGAATGGACAAAAGGTATGCATTATCAGGCTCTGATCAGGAGTTCCTTACACAACAATGCAGCCACGTGGGGGTGGTGCAGGCTGCAGCCTGTGACAAGGCAAATGTTCCTTAGCTCTCACCCCTGCCAAGGACTCCAGAAAGATAGATGCCATGGCAAAGAAACAGTACATGGCAGCTTCCTTAGGACTCAGACAGGTTAATTATATGGCTTATGTTGCTAGATATCAAAAATCCAGATGGGATACTGTTTTAGCTCTAGCAAAGTAGGTTCCTGGCCAGCTGGCAGAAGAGCTGAGCAGGTGGCCCCTGATGGTATTGAGGCATCCAAGGTGCAATTCCATGCTGCAGTGGACTCTAATGATGTATCATCCAGAGTCATGGCTACATCTGTGGCTCTCCATAGAATGGCTTGGCTCAGATGTACTAGCCTGTCACAGGATACCCAGACTAAGGCCATGGATTTCCCTGTTGTGTGCAACTCTCTGTTTGGGGAACAAACAGAGAATTACATGAAGAAAATGGATGAATATAGGACCACCTATAGGAGTGCACAGGCCAAGGAAAGGTAAGTCTCTTTCCAAAGGCAGCCTCCCAGGGGCAGGGGTAGGCCTTTTCATAGGCCTTTTTACCAAGCCCAGGATTCCTCTTCAGCTTTTGCACAGAAAGGGTTCTTTAGAGGGAGAGGCAGACGGGGTGCAGGCAGGCCTGCTTCCACCCCTCAGCCTAAAGCCCCTGCCAAACAGGCACCCTGATGGGGTGCCCAGGGCCGATACTCCACTACATGTAGGGGGCAGGCTGGCTTACTTTGTCCAGGACTGGGAGTCTCTAACGTCAGACAAGTGGATCCTGGAAGTAGTAAACCAGGGACTGGTTCTCAGCTTCAAAAAATTTCCAAAGATGAGAATCAGATCCTCTCCACCTGCAAATCCTTCAGAGGCTCTTGCCCTGGCGGCAGAAGTCTCTACCTCCTGGCTCTCAGAGCTGTGGAAGGGTTCTACCCTGCACCAAGGCAAAGGGTTGTACTCCAGGTACTTCCTTACCCCAAAAGACAGGAGAATGGCGCCCATCCTGGATCTCAGGTATCTAAACAAACACCTTTAAAACCAGAATTCAAAATGGTGACTCTGGGAATTATTTTACCTCTTTAAGGCCAGGGGACTGGCTAGTGTCCCTGGACCTCAAGGATGCCTATTTTCATGTTCTCATCAGAAGCTCCCATTGAAAGTCTCAGCTTGAACTGCCCTCAGGTCATTACCAGTTCAGAGCAATGTCCTTGGCCTTACATCTACCCCAAGGGTATTCACAAAATGCCTGGCAGTAGCAGTTGCCCACTTAAGAAGGCAAAAAATTGCCATCTTTCATTACTTGGACGACTGGCTCATAGTAGGCCAGTCCACAGACCAAGTCAGGTTACACCTTCAAGTAACTCAGCAACTGCTAACTTCTCTAGGTTTCCTTCTCAATCTTCCAAAGTCAGTCCGAGAGCCTGTCCAGCTTCTCGCCTTCATAGGTGCAGAACTGAACACAAAAGAAGCCAGAGCCTTCCTTCCTCTGGAAAGGGCAAGTACCCTGATTTCTCTGGCTTCCTCCTTCACCTCCAGGTCTCTCGACCAGCAAGGCACTTTCTACAGCTCCTGGGACACATGACTGCTTCAACAGCAGTAGTGCAGGGAGCCAGATTTCAGATGAGGGACATCCAGTTCCATTTGAGAGCCTTTGGTCTCAAAGAAAGGACCCTCTAACCCAATTTAATTCCAGTGACTGAACCCTGATCCAGGCCCTTCCAGTGGGGCAGGACCAGGGCAATTTGAGACAGGGGTTCCCCCTTACCCCTCAGTCTCACTCCTTAATCCTTACTACAGATGCATCCCTATTGGGGTGGGGAGCTCACATGGGCGACCTCACCACCCAGGGATTGGGGTCCCCTCAGGAATCTCTGCTCCACATCAATCTGTTGGAACTCAGAGCAGTTTTTCTAGCACTTCAAGCTTTTTCCAAATCTGTTCAGAACAGGGTTATTCAAGTCAGAACAGACAATACCACCACAGTGTGGTACATCAACCAGGGGCCACTCAGTCTATGGCCTTGTGCACCAAGCAACGGTTGTGGTCTCTGGCTTACTCCCTGAACACCTCCCTGTAGTAGTTCACCTCCCGGCAAGGACAATGTCCTGGCAGATGCTCTCAGCAGGATTTCCCAAGGCCATCACAAATGGGCTCTGGATCCCCTAGTTCTGGAGGTAGATTGCTAGATGGGGCACACCCCAGATAGATCTTTTTGCAGCCCCAGACAATCACCAACTTCCTCTTTTTTGTTGCAGGCCCCCAGTGTTGGGCTCAGTCCCCCTGGGTGCCTTCCTTCTCAGTTGGGAAGGGAAGTTTCTCTATGCCTTTCTGCCCTTCCCTCTCCCGTTCAAAGTGCTAGTTAAAATCAGGTCTCAATCCTGCAAGATGTTTCTGATTGCTCCAGACTGGCCCAGACAGCCCTGGTACCCACTCCTTATGTCCTTATCCTGTGCTCAGGAGAGGGTTTGGGTACCCGAACCTCAAATCTCTCAATCTCAAGGCCTGGCTCTTGAAGAGTTAGAATTTGCTGACCTACATCTTTGCCAAGGTGTATTGGATATTCTGAAGGCTTCTAGGAAGCCTTCCACCAGGGCTACTTATAATTCCAAATGGAAGAGATTTTTCCTTATGGTGATCTGGGAAGCATACTTCCCCAGAATCTGCTGACTTACCCACAGTCCTGGATTATATGGTTCATTTAAATACTTTAGGGCTGAGACCAGCTATCCTAAAAGTGCGCTTGGCAGCCGTGTCTGCTTTCTCGTCAGCAGGCAAGCCCTCTTCTCTTTCAGCTCATCCTGTATTCTCCAAGTTTTTCAAAGGGTTGCTTCACACCAACCCCCATTTAGGATCCTTCCCTGCCTGGGATCTTAATATTTGCATTGTCCAGCTTATGCAACACCCTTTGAGCCCTTGTCCTCAGTAGAGCTCAAGTACTTGACTTGGAAAACTGTGTTTTTGGTAGCCATCACTTGCCAGGCGTATAGTGAGTTACAAGCATTGTCAGTGGAGCCTGATTTTATCTCTTTTCACAGAGATAAAGTAGGCCTCAGGACTAACCGAAAGTTCTTGCCTAAGGTGGTCTCAGATTTCCACCTTAATCAATCTATATCTCTCCCTGTGTACTTCACTGGCCATTCCTCTTCTGGTGAGAGGAGGTTGCACAGTTTAGATGTCAAAAGATCACTTAGCTACTACATAGATCATACGAAAGGTCACAGGTTTAACTCCCTCCAACTGTTCCTCACTTATGGTGAGGTTGGCAAAGGGAAACCTGCCACTAAAAGATCCATTGCCAGGTGGATCGTCTCTTGTATCCAATTCTGCTATGAAAAACTGGGTAAAGTTCCTCTCTCAAGCCTGAGGGCTCACACCACCAGAGGTACAGCTGCGTCTCTGGCTGCTGCCAGGGACATCTCTATCCTAGAGATATGTCAAGCAGCTACCTGGAAAACAGTGCACACTTTTACTAAGCATTACTCCCTGGACATCCAGGCTAGGAGTGATGCTCGTTTTGGCACAGCTGTGCTTCAGAGCCTATTTCCCAAGTAGGTTCTGTCCCTCCTCCATGGAGGTACTGCTGTGTAGTCTGCATATGTCATAATATAGCAAGACTTATGTTGTTTGAAGAAAAATTACTCACCTTAGTAATGTTGTTCTTCTAATGGAGTCTTGCTATCATTAGACCTCCCCTGCCTGCCCCTCTCAGAACTCTTATTTGGGGATGGGTGGGCAGGCAGCGTGGCACTTTTAGATGCCCACCTTGTTTTTTACCCTTCCTGTAGGGGTGATCTTTGTTGTGTTGTCATTTTTTGGGTCTCCTGACTTGAGTCTTCTTTGTGGCACCAAAAAATGTGTTTATTTAATTAAGTAGCCAGTTGGCTAGTGTAGGTTTACAGCCTCCACACAGAGTCTTTGTGAGTTTTTGCTCATAAAGATCTGACAGTTTAAGTTTGAAGAACAACAGATAGAATTTTCAATCGAGCTCTAAGTTTCATGCCTGGCATGGAAGTGAACTCTTTCGCCTCTGGAGCAGTTCTAAGGCTGGGACAAACGGCATATGTCATAATATAGCAAGTCTCCATTAGAAGAAACAACATTACTAAGGTGAGTAATTTTTTCTTCTCCTCCCGTAGGCGGATCTGGTACCCCAATCTCCAGTCTCTCAACTTCAAGGCCTGGCTCTTGAAGAGTTAGAATATGCAGCTGTACATCTCTCTCAGGGAGTTCTGGATATTTTGAAGGTCTCCAGGAAACCTTCCACTAGAAAAACTTAAAATTCCAAATGGAAGAAGTTCAGTATTTGGTGCTCTCAGAAAGGTATTGTGCCTGATTCTGCAGGCATTTCCACAACCTTAGATTACCTAGCTCATCTGAATAGTCTAGGCCTCAGGCCTGCCACTCTGAAGGTTCATCTAGCAGCTGTCTCTGCATTCCTTTCAGCAGGGAAGAGCTCTTCCCTGGCATCTCATCCTGTTTTCAGGAAGTTTTTCAAAGGCCTGGTTCACATTAACCCTCCCTTTAGAGAGCCTACTCTGCCTTGGGATCGTAATGTCTGCATTGCTCAGCTTATGCAGCCACCCTTTGAGCCTATGGCTTTGGCTGAATTGAAGTACTTGACCTGGAAAACTGTGTTCCTGGTATCTATTACTTCTGCCAGGCGGAATAGCGAATTACAGGCCCAGTCAGTTGAACCTGACTTCATATCCTTCCATGGGGATAAAGTGGTCCTAAGAACTAATAGGAGGTTCTTGCCTAAAATGGTATCGGATTTTCACCTAAACCAGTCTGTCTCTTCCTGTATTTTTCACTGACCGTTCTTCCCCAGGGGAAAGAAGATTACACAGTTTGGATGTTAAAAGGGCACTTAGCTACTACATGGAGCATACTAAGGCACACAGAAATGACATGGTGAAGTGGGGAAAGGTAAGCCTGCCATTAAGAGAACTATTGCCAGGTGGATTGTTTCCTGTATACAGTTTTGCTGTGACAAATTGGGTAGAACACTCCCTTCAGACCTGAGGGCTCACTCGACTAAGAGTACAGCTGCTACTCTAGCTGCGGCTAGAGATATACCCTTGTTAGAGATCTGTAAAGCAGCCACCTGGAAAACAGTACATACATTCACCAAGCATTACTCTCTGGACATCCAGGCTAGGAGTGATGCTAGGTTTGGCACAGCAGTACTGCAGAGCCTGTTCCCAAAGTAGGTTCTGCATCCCCTCCTCCACAGGGAACTGCTTGGTAGTCTGCATTATGTCTGAATACAGCAAGACTTCATGTTGTTTGAAGAAAAAATTACTCGCCATAGTAATGTTGTTTCTTCTAGTGGAGTCTTGCTGTATTCAGACCTCCCCCCGCCTCCTGTCTCAGAACCTGTTTTTGGGAAGTGGGTTGCAGGCACAATGTTGCACCTCAGGGGTGTACCTTTTATCCTCCATCTTGGTGGGGTAACTGTTATGTTTTTCCTTCTTGTGTTGCATAGTTTGAATTGTCATTACCTTATTTCTTTTTGGGTTCTCGACTTGAGTTTTTTTTGGACTCCAAAAAGTATTTTGCCTTTTGGCTATGTGTTCAAACAATTTCCATATTTTAGCGTTAAGTTAGTTGCTCGTAAGAATCTGACGGTTGCACTGGTAAGTACCACAGGCAGAGGTTTGAAAACCGGGCTAGAGCTCAATGTTCCATGCTTCTGCATGGAGTTAACGCTTTCCTCTCCGGGGCAGTTCAAGTGCTGGGGCTAACTGCATTATGTCGAAATACAGCAAGACTCCATTAGAAGAAACATTACTATGGTGAGTAATTTTTTTCTTCTTGGTGTTTTCTAATGTTCAGGATGCATGAAGTAAGAGCACATCAAAGTTGGGTATACTTGCACCATGCCCATGCATTTCATCTTTACTAAGAAAGGAACCAGATCAAACAACCAACAACTTCAGTGAGTTTTGGAGAAAGTAAGCAATTCTAAAATGTGGGGCTTCAACTAGAAGTAGTATGCAAAAACGGTTGGCAGTGTCTCTTTAAGAAAGACAGACTTTGCCTGGATTAGGAATCTGGTGACCAGGGGTCAGAGAAGCTGTATGGGGTGGAAATTTGGAGTACGTGTGGGGTTTGTTGAAAGAGGTGCTTGAAGCAGCTGTGGAGGTCTGGAACCCTGTAAGCAGTAAGGGGAAAATGGGCCAAGAAGGGTCCCCCCCCCACCTGACTCAACAGGGACCTAAGGCAATTGGTCCTATGCAAACAGAGAGTCTGATAGCTGGAAAGAGACCGGTTGCTTGCAGGCTAGAGTTGAATAAAAAAGCGGCGCTGGAGGACTGCAAGAATAGAAAAGAATCCCATCATGCGCCTGTCCTCAGAGTCTGGGACTCTGGAACAACACTGCAATAGTAGCTGGCAGCTTCACACCTACCATCTCCAGCTGGCCATATTTAAATCCTTTATTCATGAAAAGATTGAGGAAATTCTTAGGGATAGTTCCCAGTCTGAGGTTTCAGATGTTGTCATGTGGGATCCTGTAAAGTTGGTCCTTTGAGGCCACTTGATACAGTACTCTGCCACACTAGAACGAAAAAGGCAGGAAACTATGACTGCTGGAGGACACCCTTCATTTCCTGCAGCTCGCCCATCAAAAGGGGGACCATATGAGTTTGCCAGAACTGGAGAGAGTGTGCAGAGTTTGACAAGTACTGTCTGCATCAGACCGAGATCTCCCACATGTGTATGAAAGAGATATCATGTAATAGGGGGCAGAGCTTCGCAACTTCTG
Source organism: Neoceratodus forsteri (assembly GCA_016271365.2). Classification (NCBI taxonomy): domain Eukaryota; kingdom Metazoa; phylum Chordata; order Ceratodontiformes; family Ceratodontidae; genus Neoceratodus; species Neoceratodus forsteri. The sequence goes on from JADMNL010000028.1 coordinate 105,463,353, forward strand.
ACATAACATTTCAGTCCCCAAAACTGCTAGGACCTTAGCAGCAGTACATCACCCCCGACAGGTGCCTGGTGTGCCAGGCTCCATGATGTCATTGATGCCTTTCGGGCATTATATCACAGGTTGTACACCCCTGAACAGGAGGCTACTCAACCGGTTATCACACACATTTATTTACACAATCTGAATCTCCCCACCCTGACTGTGGAGCAGCAGGACCATTTACTGTAACCAGTCCTTTCGGAGGAGGTTGAAAAAGTAATAAAGCTGTTTAAAACCGTGAAGCCTCGGGTCCTGATGAACATTGAGCTGAAGTTTGTAACGCGCTAATGCAGGTGTATAATGAGATTCTTGAGGGAGGTCCCCCACTCCCTTCTCTCCTGGGCTTATGCCTGTGTCTATAGATACATAGATACTGTCGGCAGATAAGGGCCTATGGCCCACCCAGTTTGCCCATTTCAGCTTGTAAGTTCCCTTTACGTTTTTCTAGAAGTCTGTTACCCCTTACTGCCAGAATTCCCTTCTCTCTATCCCATGCATTCTTGTATTCCGTGATTGTTTAAGCTCCCACCACTTCCTCTGGCAGGGTGTTCCACTTGTCCACCACCCTTTCTGTGAAAAAATTCTTCCTCACATTTCCACTGAATCGCCCTCCCTCCAGCTTCATCCCCTGCCCTCTAGTCCTGGGACATCTCTTTCGCTGGAAAATAGTGATCTTACTTCGAGAGGACTCTTGCAGTAGGTATTCACATATAGGACTAAGCTGCCAAGCATCAGGGCCTCACGGAAACATTTCTAGCTAGCAGGCTCTGGCGGGAGACCACCCTCCACTTCAGGTGACTGACGTCATGCAATGTCGGTATAAAGGGGTGGTCCCCCACACCCACCTTCCAGTTCTTTCCCGCCGTCTGCTTGTGAAAGTTCCTCGTGGTAGAACAGCGCTGGTCAGTCATTCGTCTGTCTCTAGTTTTCAAACTTTTCGACCTAATTTCTCTGATTTTTGATACTGTCAAACCAATTGCTGTGTATGTTGTCCCTGACGCCATCCGAATTAACATGAAAATAAGTGCAACTCGTGTGGTTCCCAACTTCCACACAAGGATGGCCACTCCTTGTGCCTCTTCTGTGTGGGCCCAGACCACCCTGTGGAGAAGTGCCAGCACTGCCAGACGTTCAACTCCGCTGTCCGCAAGAGAAGGCAGCAGTCCCTGGAAGCCCATATCTTTAAGAAGAAAATGGCCTCCATGGAAAGAGAGTTAAAAAAGCTTAGGCAGGCGTCTACTTCCTTCGAAGGTCATAAGAAAAAACGTGAGAAGGAGAAGCACCGGGAGCGTGAATCTGCTTCCACCACAGCCACAACTTTGGCTGGAGTCGCAGCACTCAAGGTAACATCCCCTCTGGGGGATCGCTCCCCGACTGCCGTCTTGGTGGTTACCAAGAAGGCGTCGCCCCTCCTGTCCAGCTTGGGCCCTTCGGGAGCCTCTGGGGCAAAGGAGGCCTCCGCTCCCATGAAGGCCGCTTCCTCCTCTTGACCTTCCGGTCAGAGCGGGTCCGGTAACTGAGACATTGGTCCCACCGATGCATGCCCAGACAAGGCTGCTAAGCCACTTACCCCTTCGGGGGAGTGCCCTGCCAAAACACCTTCCGACAAGGCCGCATCCTCTTCGCGACCTTCCTCGGCTAGGGAGTCCGATAAGTCGGACGCCGGCTCCACCGACGCCTGGCCAAGAGGCCTGCGCCAGACCCCATCGAACAATCTGATGCCCCAGGCTCTCCGCAACATCTCGCCATGTTGCCCTCTGAGGTCCCCACATCCCCTCAACTGACCCGGGGATTATAATCCTCCTTCCCCAGTCGTCACCGAGGACATTGAGATGCTGCCGTTGGGGCTCCCTCCTCCTGGACTGGATCCCCTGACGCCGGATCTCAGATGCTGGTCCCAACGCTGGCCGACCCAACGCCATCTGGCATCCCTTTACCTGACGGAAGGCCCATCCCTCCGTCAGGACTGTCTGACCCGCTTGACGGTATACCCATGCCGGGCCCGACGCCCATTGGGCCAACGTTTCCACCATCTGGCCCACCAGCAGGGCCTCTGCCAAGTCCCTCTGTTCAGTCAGAACCCCTGGAGCCCATGTACCCGACACCGCAATACCCAGTGCCCGCAATACCCGGCCCCTCATTACCAGATGCTGGGCTACCCGCCGTCTGGTTATGGATGCTCTCTTTACGGATACCCTCAATATCCATATCCCCACCTCCACGCTGGCAGATCTGAAGGAGACCTTGGCCTCCTGGTTAGGCTGAGGCCAAGGCTCAGCTCACCAGGGAGGCAGTAATCTTCCAACGCCGGACCCTATATCGGATCCCCTACGTCGGAGACGGGAGACTCCCTCCCCTCCAACTCCAGAGGAGAGTCCTCTGGTGCCCGAGGCAGAGAGGATACGCGCCCCCGGGAACTCCCCACAGGGGTCGTCCCTCCCTCTCCTAGGGAGGAGTCTTCTTCCTTTTTGTCAGAAACTTCTGACTCCGAGTCCGGCCACACTGACCCTGAAGGCGAGCCCCACACTCCAGAACGCCCCAGGCCGAGGGATCTTCTGAATTCCCCTCTGGATAACCCTTCTTTTCTAGAGTTATTGAGGAAAATCCAGGAAGAACATCAGTGGCAATCAGTGGAGCCAGACCCACAGTGTAAAAAAACTTGCTGCCCATCTGGATCTGCCAGAGACCACTCCTATGCTGATCCTACCCTGGATAGAGCCTCACGCAGATCTTGTTTCCACCATTTGGAAACTACCTTCTGCGTTCACCCCACTTCCTAGGAGGGCGGACAGGCTATATCAGGCACCTGAGGGTGTAGACTTTCTTAGTCTTCGCCCCAAGGCAGATTCAGTTGTCATCCGTGCTGCTGACGGCCGCTCTGCCAATCCTTAATACCTCAGCTCGTCTCCGCCTGATAAGGAATCCTGGCTTCTGGACCAGTACGGGAAGAAGATCTATTCCTCTTCTACCCTAGGCATCAGTGCCCTTAACTATGTTGCACATATGGGGGATTTCCAGAAGACTATCCTTAGCCAGGTGGAATCTAAACTAGACTCCCTTCCTGAGTCACAGACTAAACAGCAAGTGAGTGACCTTGTCCGTTCCGCTCACTCGGCCTGTCTGCTCATGCTACGTGTCACGTACGATGTGGACACAGCTGGAAGGAGTTCGGCCTTCGCCATAGGCCTGCAGTGTCATGCCTGGCTCCGCTTGTCAGGTTGGTCCCTGAGGTACAATCCACTATACAGGATGCTTCCTTCAGGGGTTCGGTGCTGTTTGGGGTGATGTCAAGGACATCATTACCGAACTGCAGGAGAAGGGTACTGCACTCAAGTCTGTCCAGACTATGTACAGGCCCCCTCAAGGGCAGAGGCAGCGTCCTTTTTCGTTGCCAAAACCAACAGACAAAAGCCGCAGGGCAAATGTGCCAACAAACGTTGGGCCCCTCCAGCAACCATGACTTCCCCCAGCAAAAAAGCTGCGGGAGCCTCGGCTGCTGTGCTGCCCCACACCTCCTGTCTCCCTGCCTCTCCCACTGGCTCTGGGGGTTCCAGAGGAACTGGTAGGGGGTAGATTCTCCTCCTATCTGCCGGATTGGGAGAGGATAACATCAGAAGCTTGGGTGCTCCAGTTGATATCGGCAGGACACTCAATAGAGTTTCTGCATAAACCACCCTGAAGACCACCCTCTCAGTTGTCCTACTCCCCACAACATCTTCCTCTGGTCCTAGAGGAAATAATCTCCCTTCTCTCGAAGGCGGCAATAGAGGCAGTCCCCACTCATCTTTGAGGGACAGGTTACTATTCCCATTTTTTAACTAGTTCCAAAGAAGACTGGAGATTTGAGGCCCATCCTAGGCCTCCACTCCCTGAACATGTTCGTGGAGTGCAAACGCTTCAGAATGCTCTTTGCAAAGCCGTCTACCACTGCTTCGGCCGAGACAGTGGCTATGTGCTCTGGACATGCAGGATGCCTACCTGCATATCCCCATATGCCCTTCCCACCGCAAATTCCTTTGGTTTTGTTTTTGGGGGGACCACTGGCAATTCAAGGCCCTCCCATTTGGTCTTTCCTCAGCCCCAGTGTTTACCAAATGCTTGTCTGTGTTAGCAGCCCACCTGCGTACCCAGGGAGTACAGGTATTCTCGTACCTGGACGATTGGCTCCTAGCAGCCTCATCCAGGGAGGAACTCCTGCATTCCCTTTCCCTTACCCTGCAGGTTTTTACCAGCCTGGGTATCACCATCAACCAGGCCAAGTCCCACTTGGTCCCTTGCCAACACCTCCAATTTATAGGGGTGATTCTGGACACGACCACCGGCAAAGCCTTCTTGCTGCCAGACAGGGTAGACACCCTTCAGAGTCAGAGCCAGGTCAATCCTGTGCCTCCTCGGGCTAATGGCAGCTGCCATTCTGACAGTCCCGTTCGCTAGGCTTCATATGAGGGTCTCTCAATGGATGCTTCAGTTGCAGTGGGACCAGACCAGGGACAATCTAGACCAAGAGGTACTAGTATCGGATCTCATGATCAGGGAATTGCAATGGTGGATGGTTCAGGAGAACCTGTGCCTGGAAGTTCACTTCTGCATCGATTTTCCCCCCTCCCAGTCGTTGATGACAGATGTGTCCTGACAAGGCTGGGGTGCCCTCTAGGGTATCACTGGACTCTGGGCAGCTGGTCCAAGTTCGAACAAAACCTGCACATAAATGTGCTCGAACTGAGAGCCGTCCTTTATGCCCTTCAGGCACTACTCTCCTTCTTCCTCCCTGGTCATCTCCTCATACAATCAGACAGCATGTGCGTAGTCTGGTACCTCCACAAACAGGGAGGAACACGTTCCTACCCTCTGTGCCAGGAAGCGAGGAGAGTCTGGCATTGGGCAGCCCAACATCACCTTCACTTTACCGTGGTTCACATTCCGGGAGTGGAAAACGCTCTGACAGACGAACTGTCGGTCCTCAGTCAGGTCCCACAAATGGGAGTTAAATCAACATGTCATAAACAACATCTTTCAGCAATGGGGAACACCTCAGATAGACTGCTTTGCCTCTCCCCAAAACGCAAAACTTCCCGCCTTCTAGTCGCTCGCTCCAGGGCGAGACATTTTTCGGCGGGACTCTTGATTGGAGGGACAGATTCATTTATGCCTTCTGTCTCATTCCTTTAATTCCGAGGGTCCTGAACAAACTCCGATCGGAGGGAGCTCGAATGATTCTCACTGCTCCCTTCTGGCCCAGGCAAGTTTTGGTTCTGTCTTCTGCAACAGCTCTCAGAGGAACCTCCTCTTCCTCTGTCATAGCAGTTGTTGACCCAGGATCAGGGGACCCTAGTTCACCCAGGTCTCAAGTCCCTTCATCTCCATGCGTGGTCCTGCAGACTTAGCTAAAGCCTGCTTTGGAGTCTCTCCTGTAGTAGCGGACATTTTGGTGGAGACCAGAAAGCCTTCCACCAGGTCCACCTACGCCATGAAGTGGAAACAGTTTTATATTTGGGCAAACTCAAAAGGCTTCGAGCCTTTCTCGTGCCCAGTCAGTAAAGTCCTGGACTATATGCGTCACCTCTTCGATCTGGGTCTCAGCCATTCCTCGTTGAAAGTCCACATGGCAGCCATCTCAGCCTGCCATATTCCCTTTGGAGACAGGACTTTTGCTCAGTTAGAAGTCTCTAAGACTTTCCTCAGAAGGGTTCTCCATTTGAGACCCCCATCCGCATTCCTGCCTCTCCATGGGACCTGAATTTCATCCTGGACAAGCTTACACTGCCTCCCTTCGAGCCAGCAGCATCAGCTGATTTGAAGTTCCTTTCTTGGGAGACACTCTTCCTAGTGGCCATCACTTCTGCTCGGTGCATTTCCGAGCTTCAGACCTTGATGTGTAAAATCCCGTACTTGATTTTCCACAAGGAATGTGTGGCTGTACGCACCAACCCTAAGTTTCTTCCCAAGGCGGTGGCTGAATCTACGCTGAATCAATCTGTGGAGCTGCCTGCTTTCTTTACTCAACATTCCAATCAAGGGGAGTACCTCTCGCATACTTTGGATGTTCTCAGAATCCTGAGATACTACACCACTCGGACTAAGGATGTCAGGAAGACTGATCAGCTTTTTGCCAACGCTGTTTCCAAGCAATACCTATCAAAATGGTTGGCACATTGTATCACTTTCTGTTACGGAAAGTACCACAAAACCCTTCCGAGTCAAGTCAGAGGTCACTGCAACAGAGGAGTAGCTGCCTCTATGGCTTGTGTCAAAAATGTGTCAGCGGCAGACATCTGTGCAGCTGCAACTTGGACTTCTATCCATACCTTCATGAAACATTACAGTTTGGACATCGCCTCTCGCTGTAGAGCAGGCTTCAGGTTGGCTGTCCTACAAGACCTCCTTTCAGGAGACCTGTTCAGCCCTGAGGTTCCATGCTATGGATAACAGTCCTCCTCCAGAGTGCTTTTCCTGTTCCAGACTGCTTGGGACTCAGTTCTATATGTGAATACCTACTGCTAGAGCCCTCTTGAAGTAAGATAGTACAGTTTCACAAGAACTTTCCGTAACAGTTGATCTTTGAGAGAAGCTCTTGCAGTAGGTATTGCCTTCCCGCCCTCCTTCCCCCTAAGTTTTCTTGGCTCCATTTCCATGGGGGGGAATATCCTCTTCTCTCTCGTCTTGCCTCTTTTGGCCTTTGGCAGGAAAGAACTGGAAGGTGGGCATGGGGGAGCACCCCTTTATACCAACGTTGCATAATGCCAGTCACCTGACATGGGGGTGGTCCCCCGCCAGAGACTGCTAGCTAGAAATTTTTCCGTGGGGTCCTGGTGGCTTAATCCTATATGTCAATACTTACTGCAAGAGTCTTTCTCGAAGATCTGCTGTTAAGGTAGGTTCTTGCACAACTGACTTTCTCCTGCACCCTGTTCGTCCCTGTAAAGTACTTGTATGTCTCTATCATAGCCTCTCTCTCCCTCCCTCCTCAAGGGAGTGCATATTCAAGTCCTTCAGCCTGTCCTCTTAGGACTTGTGATGCAATCCCTGTACCATCTTTGTTGCCCTCCTCTGAACCTTCTCTACCCTATGTCCTTACGTAGGTAAAGTCTCCAGAACTGTACACTGTACTCCAGATGGGGCCTCCACTAGTGTCTTGTATAGTGGAATTATGACCTCCCTTTTCCTGCTGGTAATGCTCCTGCCTGTGCATCCCAGCATCCTATTTGCTTTACCTGTTGCCTTGTCACACTGTTTCCTTACCTTAAGGTCATCGGAGATAACCCCAAGGTCCCTTTCTTGCTTGGTGCATACTATATCTCCCCCCCAAAAAAAACGATATGTTGTTCCAGGATTTTTGTGCCTCATATGCATTATCTTGCACTTCCTCGCGTTGAATTTCAACTGCCAAACCCTTGACCATTTTTCAAGCTTCTGCAGGTTCCTCCTCATTCTGTTTCCACTCTCTGGCATGTCCACTCTGTTACAGAGGTTTGTGTCGTCAGCGAACAGGGAACTTCTGCCTTCTAGGTCCTGCGCAATGTCACTGATGAAGACGTTGAATAGGACCAGTCCCAGCACTGATCCCTGTGGTACCCCACTGGTCACGTTTTCCTCTGTGGAGTGACAACCATTTGCCACCACCCTCTGTGTCCTGCCACCCAGCCAGTTACCCACCCACTGCACTGCTGTCCTGCCCTCTTCCATATTCCCCAGTTTGTTTAATAGCCTTTTATGTGGCACTGTCAGAGGCCTTAATGAAGTCCAGATAGGCCATGTCCACTATCCTTGCCTGATCCACCTCCCTTGTCACCCAGTCTACAAATTCAATGAGGTTAGTCTGGCATGACCCCCCCCCCCCGGGTGAAACCATGCTGCCTTGGGTCCTGTAGTCCATTGGCAACCAAATGTTCCACTAATCTCTGTTTCAGTAGTGCTTCCATGACCTTCCCCACTATCGATGTCAGGCTGACTGGTTTGTAGTTCCTTGCTTCCTCTTTCTTCCTGCTTTTGTATAAGGGGCCTACATCTGCTGTCCTCCCGTCTTTGGGCACCTCCCCTGTTTCCAGTGATCTGCTAAACAGGATTGCCAGAGGTTTAGTCACCACCTCCCTTAGTTCCTTTAGGACCCTGTGATGCATTCCATCTGGCCCCATCACTTTATCGACTCTTATTCCTTTCAGTTCCTTTAGGACCCTTTCCTGTGTAAAGGGATTTGGGTCCACTTCTGTGCCATTCCAACCCCTTGTACTCCATTCCCCTCCTCTTCCTCAGTAAAGACTGGGCAGAAATATCTGTTCAGGATGTCGGCTTTAATGCTCTCATCCTCCACGCGGCCCCAGTCCTCCCCCTTCAAGTCTCACTATCCCTTCCTTTGCCCTTTTTTTTTTTTTTTTTCCCCTGCTTATGTACCTGTAAAAGGTTTTGTCCCCTCTACCCAATGATTCTGTGATGCATTCTTCTGTCTGAGCTTTGGCTTCCGTTACTGACCTCCCTGCCTCTCTTTGCTTCTCCTGGTACTTCTCCCTATCCCCTTCTGCCCGTGTCTTTTGTATTGCCAGAATGCAATCTTTTTGGCTTTCACCTTCTCCACTACCTCCTTGGAAAACCATAATGGCTTCCTCTTCCTCTTCCTTTTCTCCTTGCTAACCTGCTTAATGCACAAATCTGTTGCTCTTGTAATCCCCGTTTTAAATATTGCCCACTGTTCCTCCACCCTTGATTCCCTCCCCATTTCTGCCTCTCTCAAGCATGTCCCATTTTCCCAAAGTCTGCCCTCCTAAAATCCAGGATACGTGTTTTTGTGCAGTTTGGATCTGTTCCTTGTGTGATTTCAAACCAGTGGTCACTGTTCCCCAGGTGCTCCCCCCACTGTTACCCCTATCACACTGTCCCCGTTTGTGAGCATGAGATCCAGTATTGCCTTCTGCTGAGTTGGTTCCATTACCGGTTGCTTAAGGAAGGCACCTTGAAGGGAGTCCAGGATAAATCTGCTCCTAGTTGATGCTGCTGCTGGGAGGCTCCAGTCCATGTCTGGAATATTGAAGTCTCCAACCAGCACCACCTCCCCCTTGTCTGTCATCCTTTGGATGGCTAGCATCAACTCCCTATCTGTTTCTTCCTCCTGGGCTGGTGGTCTATAGACCACCCCTGTGTGGATGGCTGACCCCATTTTCCTTTCCAGCTTAATCCACAGTATCTCTCCCCATTTTGTTCCTCCTGGATCTCTGTGGCCTTTATGTCATCTTTCACATAGTGCCTCTCCTCCTCTCTTTCTGCTTGCCCTGTCTCTTCTGAATATGTTGTAGCCGGATATGGCCATCTCCTAGTCATGGTTATCATTACACCAGGTCTCTGTGATGGCCATTGTGTCCAGAACCAACAGCACCTCCATCTTGTTGCCAAGGCTCCTGGAATTGGCACACATGGCTTTCCATAATGTGAACTCCCTGGGCTGTTTAGCTGTTCTACTCCAGCCCCCTCTCTGGTTGTCCTTTATCCCAGGTTCTCCCTGCTGTCTACCCTTCTGTTGAATGTTGCCCCCTTTTCTGCCCATCCCCTGGGTTGCTTATCTCCATCTTTTGCAGACGGCTTTGTAGAGATATCCCCTCCTCTTGTTTACTGGTTCCACTGCTAGCTGGGGGAGGGCAAATAAGGTACCCCCGTTGGCTAGTTTAAATGCTTGTCCATGTATTATTTAAACTTATCTTTGAGTGCTTGGATTCCCCTCCAGGATGGATGCAGGCCATCAGGCTTGAACAAGCTCTCATCCCTCCAGGTGGGTTCCCAGTCACCAATGAATCAAAACCCTTCCTCACAGCACCAGTTCTTCAACCATGTGTTAAAGGTCCTGATGCATGCGCCCCTACGCTCTCCCATGCCTCTCACAGTTAGTACTTCCGAGAAGGTGACTGATGTAGCTTCTTGCTTGAGACCCCTCCCCAATTTCTTAAACTCTTCCTGAACTTCCTTGGGCTCCCCGTTTGCCAGGTCATTAGTACCTAGGTGGATAATGACATCCAGCTCACCCTCCTGTCTTGCCTTCCCGGTGATCCCCAGGATCTTCCTCCCATCCCTGCATGCCGTGGCACCTGGTAGGCACCTCACCTCCCTGTCCTCCCCTTTGTGTGTTCCTAGCTGGATCCCTCTAACGATAGTCCCCCACCAAGATTTGCTTCCTCCTGCTCTGGGGTCCACTGCTCTCCCCATTGAGGTCACCTCCTTGGTTGACCTCCACATCCTTCACTTCCACTTTTCTGGGTACCTCTGTTTGGTTGTTCCCGTTTGCCAGTGCTGCATATGAGTTCTGGAGTGGAATAGGATTCAGGATGTGCCTCTGTCCAACCACCCTAACCCTTCTCGAGCCCACCGTCCTCCAGGTGCTCCTCGTTCTTGGCATCCTATGAGGCAACAGCGTTGGACTGGGTGGTCTCTAGATAGGGGCGAAGGTACTCCTTCTAACCCAGTTTACTTCTGCTCTCAGTCTGGCTGCCTTATCCCACAGTCCAGAGAGATGCCTGCAGATAGGGCAGCACCTCAGCGTCCAGAAGGTCTGCCTGAATATAGCTGCCCCGCATCCACTACATTACACCGCTCCCCGCATTATACTGCTGTTCTAGTAGTTGTCTGTTACTAATGCTCTCCTTGTTGCTCCCCCTTTATTAATTCACTGTCCTGAAAATCCTGCCTCCGATCCCGATACTTTCTTCAAAGAAGGAAACAACAAAAAATTAGTCAACACTTGTGCCGTGGGTGGGCTTCCCCTCCTACTCCGCAATCCCTGCTATCCCCTATGCTTGACTCCCGTCAATCAGATTTAACAGGGCATATAATTAAGAGTGTGGGGGGAGAAGGGTGGGTGGAAATTTGCAGCAAGTAAAGACAGCGAAGGAGAACCGCACCAGCGATTATCAAACCTGACAATCCCTACACAATGTAATTCTTACCAACTTATATTGGTCCTGAATACTGATTTTTATAAGTCTTTCATGTCTGTCATTGCTAAATGACTGGACGAACTTCTTCCGTCATTGATCAGTCTGGGTCAGGTTGGTTTTATTGGATCCCAAACTACCACCAGTGACACCTGTCGAACTCTGCATATTCTCCATCACTTACATATTACACCCCTTCCTTCAGTTGTCGAGTCTTGATGCAAAAAAGCCTTCTTCAAACAACATGAAGTCTTGCTGTATTCTGACTATATGCAGTTAGCCCCAGCACTTGAACTGCTCCAGAGAGGAAAGGGTTAACTCTATGCCAGGGCATAGACCGTTGAGCTCGAGCTCGGTTTTCAAACCTCTGTCCCTGGTACTCTTCAGTGTAACAATCAGATTCTTTACTCCGCCTAACTGTGAAATAGCTCCGGAGAATCCCTCCTTCGCTTCAGTTCGGTTAAGTGATATCGGTTTTCATCCGCTTTTTCTTGTTTTTTTCGGTATTCAGATCTCTGTCTATGGTACAGTAAGTGTAGCTAGTAGGTAGAGTTTTTTTTAGTAGAAATTCGTTTTTGTTCGGTTTTCTCCCGGTCAGTCTGGTTGGGAACCGAAACAAATTCTTTAACTGTTAATTCCTGTTTTCTGTTGATTATTGTTGTGGTTTTCGGTACTCATTGGTTCCTTCCCAAAAAAAAAAAAAAAATGCTTTTTTTTAACCAACCCGTGACACGGTTGGAACAAATAAGTGTATAGTTGCCTGGCTTAACTACTGTTAAGGGTAACTTTTTTTGGAATCTGGCATGTCTGAGAAGCCCAAAAAGAAAACCGGTCCCACTGGGTTTCAGATCCGCACAGAGTGCGAGGAGGCCTTCGCTAAGGCTGATCCCCACCTCGTCTTTTTATTTTCTGGGGTTTGACCACCTCAAAGAAGACTGCCAAATATGTAAAAACTTTCCTAAAGTCACTTTGGAAAAACGTTTAAATAGGCTGAAGGAAAGAGGCGCCAAGAAGTTCGCTGATCCGGATGACCAGCCTGGTTCGGTTCCGACCGAACCAGAGGGTGTGCCCGCTGACCTGGGCGATACCTCCTCGGGCAAATGGAGAGCCAACTCTGCGGAGTTGGTTCTGTCTAAAAGAAAACTCAAGTCAGCTGGTTCAGATCCCGGTTCCTATGTTCCGACTGCTGAAGAGATTGCGAAAGCGATTACTGTTGTTCAGTCACTCTGCCCAGTTCTGACCGAACTGAAACTGGCTCAAAGATTATCGGTTCGGTCAAAAATAGTTGCTTCTGAAACTGAACCTGAAGCATTCTATGAGGGCGATTGGGAAGGAGAAGAAGATTATGAAGAAGAGGACGATGAAGCCCTAGATGAGCCAGTAGAGCCTGACATCTCCCCAGACAGGCCCTCCAATGTGTCTCCTCCCAGACTTTGAGTCCCCCTCCCATTTCTTCTTTTTTTTTACACTTCTCTTTCTAGCCCTCCAGTTTAGAACTCTTTATCAGGACACTGTTCTCACCAACTCGCTCTACCGTCTGCTGTGTTCCCCTGCCATCTTCAAGTTCATCACGGTTCCCCGGGTCAGGGGACGGCAATCTGGAGAAACTGCAGGGGGCAGTGGCGAGGTTCCAGCTTAGGACATGTGGCGGTGGCACTGGCAGGGCCATCGCCTATCTGGACTGGAGGGGTATTTCTCTCCTTTTTTCTCCTCCTGTGGGTACTCCCCCATGTCCGTGGTGCACATCTGTGCGCGATGGCGACAGCAGCCCTGCCTCACGTCCAGCCACGTTCCCTCACGTATAGCTCAGACACTCTGTGGTGCCTCCGGTCTCCACCATGGGCCGCCAGAGCACCAAGCAATCCCACGCCCTCCTCTCGGGAGAGGAGAGCAGCCCTGTGGGCGCTCGATCCTTCTCCTTCCCTGCCAACCCCCGACACCCGAGCTCGCTTCTGAACTTGGGTCGTTGGGATGGAGCGAGGTGTGGCATCCAGCGCCTCAACCCTCAACGCCCCCTCCCATTTCTTGTTTTACAAGAAAGTGGCTGATACTCTTCAGCTTCCAGTGGAAGAGGCTGAACAGGATCAGAAGGAACCTGACTTTGTGGAAATGATGGATTTCCCAGAGTCAGAGTGTCTATCCCTTTGCATAAATCCCTGGGGAAACGGACATAAAATTCTGCAGTTTCCAACATCTTATACCTTCTGTGGATAAAAAGATGGACAGGAGGTATACCTTGTCAGGTCCTGGGATGGAATTTCTTGCAAATCATTGCAGCCATGTTGAGGTAGTGCAAGCTGCAGCCTGTGACAAGACTAACATTTCCCTGGCATCTCACCCCCCAGATAAGGATTCCAGGAAAGTGGATGCCATGGCTAAAAAACAGTACTTGGCATACTCTTTGGAACTTGGACAAGCTAGTTAAATGGCATATACAGCCAGATACCAGAAATCTATGTGGGATACGGTTCTGGAGCTGGCTAAGAATGCCCTTCCCCAGCTGGCCAAGGAGCTGGAGCAGGTGGCTGTGGATGGCGTTGAGGCATCCAAAGTTCAGTTTCATGCTGCTGTGGACTCTAATGATGTGCATTTCAGGGTCATGGCTACATCTGTCTCCATGAGGAGATTTGCTTGGCTCAGATATACCAGTTTGTTACAGGACACCCAGACTAAGGCCATGGATTTTCCTGTTGCTGGTAACTCTCTGTTTGGGGAACAAACAGAGGCTTACATGAAGAAGATGGACGAGTATAGGACCACCTACAGGAGTGCTGCAGCCAAAGAGAAGCAGGCCACTCCTCAGAAGCAGCAATTTAGGGCTGGCAGGGGCAGGCCTTTTCACAGGCCGTTTTTTACCAAGCCCTGGCATCCTCTTCTTTCCAGCAGAGGGGGGTTCTTTAGGGGAAGAGGCAGACGAGGGATGACCAGGACCCCATCATCCACTCCGTCTAAGACCCCTGCCAAGCAGACACCCTGAGGTGTCAGTCGGGGTCACCTCCCCAATTCCAGTAGGGGGCAGACTGGCTCACTACTTCTAGGATTGGAAGTTTATTACTTTAGACAAATGGGTCCTGGAAGTAGTGAGCCCGGGACTTGCTCTCGGTTTCAAAAGGTTCCCAAAAGCCCTCTCCAATTTTATCTGGAAAGGTAAGCACCCCAGACGGGCCTTCTTAAAGCTTAATCTACCTAGGGACAGAGGAGGCCTTCGTCTTCCTAATTTTATGTTATACTATTGGGCCAGCCAACTTTTCAAAGTAGGGCGATGGCTAAACGCCCACCCCAACTCATCCCAGCCTGTGTGGCTGCAGCTAGAACTCAGTCTTTTGGACAAACATAATCTTCCCCCCCCCTCCCCCGAATTTTTTACCACCCCTTTTCTACACTGCCCGAGCTTTATACAAGGGTCGATTATAGGCCTGTCTATTAAAATCTTAACTCAATGTTGGAGCTTCTTAAACATACCATACACAAAAGACGTGGCGCAACCCCTCACTCTAAATCCCAATATCAAAATAGGAGGCTCCCCACTGACTCCTGACTGGCTTCCACAGGTGCATGACTCACCAGTGGAGAATCTATACTCTCAGGGTTCTCTCCTTTCCTCTACTGGAATGCTCTCCAAACTGCATATCCCCCAGAAACACATATTCAAGGTCTTTCAGTTAAGACACCTTTTAGCCAACTTGTTTGGCACGGTACTTATACCATCCCAAACAGGCCCTTTTCTGGACCAAATCCAAGCTTGTGCAGATAAACCTCATGGAATTGCCAGGATGTACTCTTATTTATTAGATTCCAAATACCCTGCGGCCCTTACCGGGTCCAAGATCTGGGCATCCCTCCTGGCTGACTCTTCCTTGCCCTGGAATCGGATCTGGAGGGATACACACAGGTACCTAACCCAGGACAGGAACAGGTTAATTCAGTTTTACATCCTCAGTAACTTATATTACACTCCGATTAAGTTAGCCAAATTTGGCAGGCTGGCATCAACTAATTGTACACAGTGTGGAGCAGCTGAGGGGAACCTGCTACATATTTTCTGGCACTGTGATAAGGTGGCCCCTCTATGGAATACAATCCAATCTAATTTAGATCCCCTCCTGGGTCTGGGGGAGCTATTTAATGCAGAAATATGTATACTGGGGCTGCTTTCAAACATTGGAGTCAAGGAACGCAGGTTCCATATGGCTTTGATTTCCATTGCAGTTAAAAGGTTGGTCCTCAAGCATTGGATGGATCAGCAGGTCATATCATACTCTGAATGGCTTAAAGAAATCTCTCTCTGTTTCAAAACTGAAAGGTTAATAGCCAGCTCCCGGAATCTCATGGCCTCCTTCAACCAGAAATAGGGCAAACTATATGCCTTATATCTGTGCTAAGCTCATGTAGTGGCGCCCTCTGACAACCTTACTCTACTCTGTCCCTTCTGAGTTACCTTTAACACTAGATTACTTCTTGCCCTTTTACTTTTCCTACTTATGGTTTTTCGAGGAGGCACCTTCCGGAGGTGGGAGGGCGGGGAGGGACTAAGGGTGTTTTTTTTTTTTTTTTTTCGCTGGTTGTGATTACTCAGACCCACTCCATTCTCAACGATTCTGTTGTTCTGTTTTGTGAATGTTACTCTGACTATAGCTTGCATCAGTGTTTGTGATTCATGAGTTTGTTGTTATTCAATAAATCAATAAAGAAATTGAATTTCAAAAAAAAGGTTCCCAAAAATGAGAGCAAAGTCTTTCAGTCCTCCCTCTTCCATGGAGACAAAGGTCTTAGAGGCAGAAGTCTCCTCTCTAATGCGTCTCAAGCAGTAGAGAAAGTACCTCTTCGTCACAGGGGAAAATGACTGTATTCCAGAGGCTTCCTTACCCCCAAAAAGGCACAGGAGTGGCGACCCATCTTAGATCTAAGATACCTGAACAAACATATACTAAAATCAAAGTTCAAAATGGTGACTCGGGAAGATAAGTCTTTCCTTTCTGAGACCAGGAGACTGGTTAGCCTCCCTGGATCTCAAGGATGCCTACTTCCACATACCTATTAGACATTCCCACAGAAAGTACCTCAGGTTCGAGTTGCCCTCAGGTCATTACCAGTTCAGAGCAATGCCTTTCAGTCTAACATCTGATCCAAGGGTGTTCACCAAGTGTCTAGCAGTAGTGGTGGCCTTTCTCAGGAGACAGGGTATCCTGCTGTTTCCATATCTGGATGACGGGCTCGTAGTGGGTCAGTCCTCAGACCAAGTCACATCAGCTTTAGAGGTCAGTCAAAAGCTTGTAGACTCTTTAGGATTCATTCTGAACCTAGAAAAGTCTGTTCTGGAACCAGCCCAGCTTCTCACTTTTATAGGGGTGGAACTAGACGCTATCCAAGCAAGGGCATTTCTCCCACTTTCAAGGGTACAATCCCTTATCACTCTGGCTTCCTCTTTTCATCTTCTAGTGTCTCTGCCAGCTAGGCACTTCCTACAGTTGCTAGGCCACATGGCAGCTTCCACTGCTGTGGTGCAAGGGGCAAGATTTCAAATGAGAGATATTCAGTTTCATCTAAGGTCTTACTGGTCTCAGAAAAAAGACCATCTCTCCAAATTGGTTCTAGTGTCCCAAACTCTGGTTCAGGCTCTCCAGTGGTGGCTGGAGGAGGACAATCTAAGACAAGGTCTTCCCTTTCTCAGTCACGCTCCTTCAGTGATTCTCACCACAGATGCCTCTCTACTGGGATGGGGAGCTCATCTGGACCTGCTTACTGCTCAGGGAACCTGGTCTCATCAGGAGTGTCTTCTGCACATAAATCTTCTTGAACTCAGTCTTTCTAGCACTTCAAACATTCTCGAACACTATTCTGGGGAAAGTGGTGCAGATCAGGACAGAGAATACCACAACCATGTGGTACATAAACAGGGAGACACTCGGTCCTTGGCCTTGTGCACAGAAGCCATGAACAGTTGGTTTCTAGCTTATTCCCTTCAGGTTTCCCTGATAACTGTGCATCTCCCAGGGATGGACAACATACTAGCAGATGCTCTCAGCAAGATTTCTCAAGGTCACCACGAATGAGCCCTGAATCATCCAGTTCTTCAGGTCATTTTCAGGAGGTGGCGCACTCCAGAGATGCAGCTCTTTGCAGCCCCGGACAATCACCAGCTTTCTCCGTTTTGCTGCAGACCCCCTCTTCTGGGTTCTGACCTCCCCAGGATGCTCTCCTATTTCATGGGACAAGCAGGTTTCTGTATGCTTTTTCTCTGATATTCAGAGTTCTGATCAAGATCAGATCTCAGACTTGCAAAGTGATTCTGGTGGCTCCGGACTGTGCCAGACAGCCAGGGTACCCCTTGATCTTACTTCGAGTGGGAGCTCTTACAGCAGGCTGTTACAATCGGGACTATGCTGCAGGCACTAGGATCCTTCAGAAAACTTCTCAGCCAGCAATACCCAGCAGGGACCGCCCCCAATGTCGGCTCCATCCCGGCGTCTGCTCTGGTACAAAAGGGGGCGGACCCAGCTCCACCCCAGTTCTTTTCCTGCTGTGTCCCGTGCACCTGAAGAGTTCCTGCTCATCTTGGCTTACCAGCCCAGCTAAAGAACATCATTTTTCGCTTGTTTTGCAACTTCTCCACTAAAAGTTTCAACGGTTTCAGCGCCTACCAACGCATGTTGTTGCAGTCATCAGTCTCCTCAATGGGGCCCCACGTTAAGTGCAGTTGCGGACACCAAATCCTGTCTAAAGACGGTCATCAGCAGTGCATTTTCTGCCTGCCTGGGGCCTGACCCGACTACACCACGGCCTGTCTCGGCCTGTCAGAGTTCACCAGCCGCACCAGAACGCGCAGCTTGAAGGCCTTGAAAGCGCATCTGCTGGAACAGAAGATGGATCTGCACACCTCAGGAGAGAAGCAGAAAAAGGAGGACAAGTCTAAGCGGTCCCGCGAAAAAGACCGTAGTTGGTCCCGGCACCGCTCCAGGACCCGGTCTCGCTCCCGCTCGTGGCCTTCTCCCAAGACAGCCCGTGGATCCAAGGGCTCAGGTGAACATCCCAAGTCAAAAGACCAGGCTAAGGCTGGACCTTTGGGGGAGAGACCAGCGAAGCCCAAGATGGCTTCGCTCAGGGTCACCGTTAAACCCTCGGAGGCGCAAGCTTCGGCCCCGCCTTCCAAGGCCCCGGCGCAGCCAGTCAAGAGGATGCCTACGCAGTCCAAGGACACTCCCGCGCCCCCAGTCGGGTCCCCGTCATCGGTCCCTTTACTGACGCCGGGTGGTGGGGCAGCGGATCCGAACGCAGCCGGCGAAGGGGCTGTGTCATCCTCCCCTAAGTCCTCCTCCCCTCCCCCGGGGCTCAGAAGTGGGCTCTTCTGCGAAGGTCGACGTCCCGGATATTCTGTTTCCTGGGAAAGCGGCATCTGTTTTTTTTGAAGGATGAGCTCCGGGATCTGTTTTCCTTCTGGTGGGGGCAGGTCCAGAAGCGGACCCCCTCGAAGCCAGCCCCGTCACCGGTCCTGGACCCTTCGGGTGAACCACAGTCAGGAGGTGCCTCTTCCCCGAGGAAGACCCCCGACAGGCCACCGCCTACTCCTCCTATTAAGGCTCGTTCCCGGTCACGGTCCGTTGACCGACACCGGCGCTCTACCAGATCGGGTAGCCGACGCCGGGTCAGGTCTTACACTAGGAGCCGCTCCCGTTCTGCTAGACGGGACCGCTGTCCATGTCAGTGACAATACCACTGTCTTCACCTCTGCAGGGGAGGATACTGTATCCCAACCTTCAGACTCTCGGAATCAAAGCCTGGCTCTTGAAGAGCTAGAATATGCAAGCCTGCAACTTTCCCAATCAGTCTTGGACATTCTTAAGGTTAGTAGAAAACCTTCTACTAGAAAAACTTACGAATGCAAATGGAAGAGATTTGGTTTCTCGTGTTCTCAGAGGCATATTCAGCCAGATTCAGCTGATATTGCCACTACTTTTGATTATTTAGTGCATCTTAACAGTTTAGGCCTCAGGCCTACTACTCTCAAGGTACATCTGGCAGCTACCTCTGCTTTCCTTTCAGCTGGCAAGGGCTCTCAGTTAGGCCTCAGGCCTACTACACTCCAGGTACATCTGGCAGCTACCTCTGCTTTCCTTTCAGCTGGCAAGGGCTCTTCCCTAGCCACTCATCCAGTTTTCAAGAAATTTTTTCAAAGGTCTGGTTCATCTTAATCCTCCTTTTAGGGAGCCTACTCCTGTTTGGGACCTGAATATCTGTATTGCACAGCTTATGCAGCCCCCTTTCAAACCATTCTCTTCGACTGAGCTGAAGTACTTGACTTGGAAAACTGTATTCCTAATAGCCATTACTTCTGCCAGGAGAATCGGTGAATTACAGGCCTTATCAGTGGAACCCAACTTCATTTCATTTCACAGGGATAAGGTGGTCCTTCGAACCAATAGAAAGTTTATTCTCAAGGTGGTATCAAACTTTCATTTGAATCAGTCTGTCATTGCCTGTATTTTTCACTGACCATTCTTCCTCTGGGGAGACAAGACTGCACAGTCTTGATGTAAAGAGGGCCCTTAGTTATTATATAGAGCACACTAAGGCCCATGAGAATGACTCTTCACAGCTGTTTCTCGCTTATGGAGAAGTGGGTAAAGGTAAACCTGCTACTAAGAGGACTATTGCCAGGTGGATTGTCTCCTGTATCCAGTTCTGCTATTCAGAGTTGGGGAGTGAGTCACCCTCAGGCCTGAGGGCTCACTCCACCAGAGGTACAGCTGCTTCGGTCGCAGCAGCTAGAGACATACCCTTAGTGGAAATCTGTAGAGGATTGGGGAGGTGGCGACTGCTGAGGATTGCGGATCGGTTCCGGAGAACTCGTCAGGAGGTTTTTTGCTGGAGCTGGACTTCTTACTGCACCGGAGGGCTTGTTTACATGGTCGAACTTTTGCTGGGGCTTCTGGTGGATTTACTGGTACGGAGAACTGTTTTGGATCTTGTGAGGAGTGCTGTCCACTTTTTGGTCTCCGACCGGGCAGGAGTCGCCCTGGGTGCTTCCCAGGGAGCTGGGGGGACTAGGGCCTCTTCTAAGCTGCCTTAGGGTCGGCTGTTTGGGCTGACTTGTAAGACAGCTGTAGCCGCAGGTCGTCGACTGAGTGGGGGTATTGCTCCCTGAAGAAAAACATATTTTGCCTCCTTGAAGTATTCTGCTGCTTTTGGATAATTAACTGTTTGAACTGTCGGTCTTTGAAGAGCAGCCGTCGGAAGATCTGTCGGACACCTTTGGGCTCTCTTGTTTGTTTGTTTGAATATTTATTATTTTACCTGCCGAGAACTTTTTGACCTTATCCGGAATTTATTCATTTTTGGACTGCCGGAGAATCGTTTTCTCTGGTTTTTTACCAACTCCTGGACTAAGGGTGGTGAGAGTGGTGTACATTTATTTATTTTAATTTGTTTCACTACAAATCTGATTTATTTAACTGATTCCCTGCCATGTGAGAGGTGGTATTGGGAGATTATATAACATCTCCTGCAGTGTCGCATGTGAGAGGTGCTGCATTGTTTAAAACACAAATTTGTTTAATAACCAGCAGTATATTTATTTACAGTGTGTGTTATTTATAGGTTTGATATTTGCAGGTTTATTTTTTGTTTTTGTTTTGATAAATGACGGTTGGGCACTATTCCCCCACTAGGCTCAGGGAACTACGTCCCTTTGAGTGCCCACCATTGTCATCTGACACCTATTTTAGGTGTCGAGCACTGGGCATTCTGAAGAGGCGAGGATGAAAGTGGAAAGCTGGGCCCTGTGGGGGACAGGAAAGGGGAGGGCGGATTGGGGTTTTAGGGTCCAGAAGACGTCCTGGGGCGAAATGGGGTCAGGAGAGAGGTCGCTCTTATCTTGTCCCCATACCCAAGAGTCCCAAGAAATCGGACAGGTGCCGAGGTCTTCCTCGACAGCTCATCCTGTCTTGTCGGTGTTGTGCAATGCCAGATCTATAAAAAACAAGACAGCTATTATAGCCGATCTTGTTGGGTCATCTGATCTGGCTTGCATCACTGAGACCTGGCTGGATGAAAATCCTGGCCCTATATTGGCCTTGGCAACTCCAGCCGGGTTCTCGGTGATACACCGTCCAAGGCTGGATCGTAGGGGCGGAGGTGTGGCCATTATGTTTAAATCTGAACTGGGCCTTGTGGATGTGCCATTGGGGAACACCAGATCTTTTGAATATATCCTGGGCGAGGGTGCAGGTTGTGGGATTCTCCTCGTCTACCGTCCACCAGGTGACGGAGGCGAATTCCTACAGGAGATTGCAGACTTCATTGTCGACCTGGTGTTGAGGTTTCCCAGATTAATACTCCTGGGCGACTTCAACGCCTGGGTCGACGATGAACTATCTCATTTTGGTCAAAATCTCCTCCAGTTGATGAATACACTGGGCCTGACACAGGTTGTTTCCTCCTCTACCCATATAGGGGGTCATTCATTAGATCTGGTCTTTCTCTTGGGTATGGAGATCACTGACTTGGGGGTGGAACCAGTCAGTTGGTCGGACCATTACACCATAGGGTTCAGTTTCAGGGCCCCCTCTAATAGGTCTGCCCCTACGGAGATGGTCCAATACTGCTCTTTAAGGGGTATTGGCCCCAATGACCTAATGGCGGTGCTGGATCTATCGAGTCTGTCGGGTGAATGCATGAGTCCAGATGGTCTTGTATTAGCCTATAATAAGGCTGTGGGAGATGCTCTGGACAAAATTGCACTTGTTCTTGTTCGGCCTCTCACCATCCGTCCCAAGGAGTCCATGGTTTGATGGCTCCTTGAAGGAATTAAGTATAGGTCAAGGCTGAGAGAGCCTGGCGGAAATCGGGCCTTGATGCTGACAGGCTTAGATTGTTGGCCCATTATGATAGCTACCAATCAGAAATCACTCGTAAGAAGGCAGAATTCCTGTCCAGAGAGATTTCTGCTGCAAAGAATCTACCGGCTCAGCTTTTCCAGACTGTGGACAGACTGTGCAATCCAGTCTGTCTTCAGCCTAGAGAAGCCTTTTCTCAGCTTAGATGCGAAGAGTTCGCTCGCTTCTTTGCAGATAAGGTTGCCAGCATCAGGTCCGGTATCGGTCCGACCTCTCCTACGGGGGATTGTGGTGGACGACTGGTGGTGTCTTATCCTCGGTCTGTCTGGTTAGACTTTCACCGCCCGGAATTCGTTGACATTGTGAAGATCATCCAAACAATGTGACCAACTAGTTGTAGTTTGGATCCGGGTCCTACACCGCTGTTAGTAGGTTGTGTAGAAGTTATCTACCCAATCCTTGCTGACATTATCTGGAAATCCTTGGAGAGGGGGTTTTTTCCTGACCCCCTTAAAGAGGCAGTAGTTCAACCACTCCTAAAAATCCTCCTTGGACCCAGACTGTCTAGCTAACTACCGCCTATCTCTAACCTGCCATTTGTTGGTAAGGTTATTGAAAAGGCAGTTGCGTTGCAATTGGATGATCATCTTACTTCTCATAATGTCTATGATACTCTCCAGTCTGGTTTCAGGAAAAGGCATAGTACTGAGACTGCCCTTGTTCGGGTATTGAGCGATCTCCTCATGGCCAGAGATCGAAAGGCTTGTACCATTCTGGTCCTTCTTGATCTATCTGCTGCATTTGACACTGTAGACCGTGAGGTGCTATTGGAGCGACTGCGGGTCTTTTGTGGGCTGTCTGGTACAGTCCACAAGTGGTTTTGTTCTTACCTCATTGGCAGGTCTCGGAGAGTTGTCACCGGAATTTATTCCTCTGACGCTTTCTCCCTGCCTTGTGGGGTACCACAGGGCTCCATTTTAGCTCCCATGTTGTTTGCAGTGTATATGCTGCCATTGGGAGAAATCATCAGGCGATACAGTCTGAGTTTTCACTGCTATGCAGATGATACTCAGCTGTATCTGTCCTTTCTCCCCGGTCAGAGTGATGCACTCTTTGTACTTAATAACTGCCTGGATGAGATCAGAATTTGGATAAGTTCGAGCTGGTTGAGACTCAATCCGGATAAGACTGAGGTATTGGTCGTGGATCCAGGTCGTCCTGGGGTAAGGTTTGGGTGCTGGACAGCTATCAGGTTTATTACTTGGTGGCGATCTTTCTACCTTCACACGCAAGGAAATCTGGGAGTTATTTTAGATGATGGTCTGACCCTGAAATCTCAGGTGTCGGCTGTTGTCAAATCCCCTTTTTACCATCTGAGGAATATCGCCCGGGTGAAACATTTGATTCCCCAGGAGGACCTTCCAACTTTGGTCCACGCCTTTGTCACTACCCGTCTGGACTACTGCAATTCCCTCTACCTAGGGCTACCAGGGGTCGATATCCGCTGCCTTCAGCTGGTGCAGAATGCTGTAGCCAGGCTTTTGACTGGGACTCTTAGAACCAGTCATATTACGCCTGTGCTTCGCGAACTGCACTGGCTGCCTGTTCGGTGGCGGATCACCTTTAAGTTGGTTTACTAACCTTTAAAGCCCTACCCGACCAGGACCCGGTTACCTGAAAGATCTTCTGATTCTCTATTGCCCCTCCGTCCTCTCCGTTCCGCCAGCGAGGATTGCTAGAGATTCCAGGTTCGCTTTGAGTTATCGGGATCTCGTGCTTTTGCCTTTCCGGCTCCAACCCTGTGGAATTCTCTACCTCGCTGGTTAAGAGAATGCCCAACCGTTGATAGTTTTAAAACTGCTTTAAAGTCATATCTTTTTACTTTGGCTTATTCTTCTTAGTTATGGTTGTTTTAATGCTTGGATTTTATTGTTCCATCTATTTTTGTACAGCGCCTTGATTTCGAAAGGCGCTTTATAAATAAACATGACTTGACTTGACTGTAAAGCAGCCACCTGGAAAACCGTTCAAACATTTATCAAGCATTATTTTCTTGACATCCAGTCAAGAAGTGATGCAGATCCTGCTCCCAAAATAGGTTCTGTAACTCCCTCCTCCAAGGGTACTGCTTGGTAGTCTGTATAAAGTCAGAATACAGCAAGACTTCATGTTTGAAGAAAAAATTACTCACTTTAGTAATGTTTCTTTTAATGGAGTCTTGCTGTATTCTGACCTCCCACCCTGCTTCCCCTCCTGGAACCTAGTGTTTTGGGATGTGGTCTGGCAGGCTTAGTGCAGCACCCCAGAGGTGTACTTGGGATACTT
This sequence comes from Neoceratodus forsteri, assembly GCA_016271365.2. Lineage (NCBI taxonomy): Eukaryota > Metazoa > Chordata > Ceratodontiformes > Ceratodontidae > Neoceratodus > Neoceratodus forsteri. Next base: position 105,487,459 of record JADMNL010000028.1, read on the forward strand.
CAGTTTTGTTTGAGGTTTTTATGGTTTTATTTAGGTATGTATTGGTTGGTTTCACTACCTACTTGGATTCTTTTTGGGGTTTCTCGACTTGTCTTTTAGACCCAAAAAATAAGTTTATTGCCCTTTGGCACAAAATTTAAAAACAGTTTCTAATTTTTTAGTTAGCATAGTGCTCGTAAGAATCTGACGGTTACACTGAGGAGTACTAGGGACAGAGGTTTGAAAACCGAGCTCAAACTCAATGTTCTATGCCCTGGCATAGAGTTAACCTTTTCCTCTCCGGAGCAGTTCAAGTGCTGGGGCTAACTGCATATAGTCAGAATACAGCAAGACTCCATTAGAAGAAACAACGTTACTATGGTGAGTAATTTTTCTTCTGGGTCTCCTGGTCTTTTTCTCTCCAGAGTATTGGCCAGGTTGTGCTTCTTAGAGTGTTTTTTTTTTTTATATAGCTTCTTCGCAACATCTGTTAACTGGCAAACCTCAGTACCACACCCAGGCTTTTGCCCTTCTCCATGGCACCAGATGGGTGTCCATTATCCCCACTGATGTTCACACTTATGTAGAAACCCTGGCCCAGGCCATAATGGAGTTGCTGGATTTCCAAGAAATTCAGATCCACGAGCAGCAGCACTGCATAGCCCTCTATGCGGATGACATCTGTAATCTTCCAGCACTATGGCAAGATGTCTTGCTATAAGTTAAATACAGCTGAATCTGAAACTGAATGACTGAAGTTTCACTGTCACCCCTTCTCATCTGTCTGCACGTGTTTTCCCTTTAAGTGGGTTCTAGAGACCATTAAATACTTGGGTATCCGTCTAGTATGTAAGTTTTCAGATTTTTACAAACTATTTAGTTTTTGTTGACTTGGAATGGAGGACTAGGCAATTCTGCTTATTTTCAGCCTTGTCTCGTGGAATGGGGATACAGCTGGAAACCAGCTGCATTGAACCAGATTAATCTGGTGGTGGTATTTTTTGGCCCTGTCCACACTACAGCGCTTTTGGAAACCATTTTAAAAAACGTTTTGTGTAACAGTTTTCAGAACGGTTGCCGCTCCGTCCACACTGCATCCGACTTTGGAGGATACCCCTCAGAGTTCCCAGGCATACTTGCGGCAGTCCCGTTGGCGCCCGTGCATGCCGGGATATGAACGGGCATGTTAACCGATCGGGCTAAAAATAGCACCGATTGATTTGGGATACCATGGCGAGTACAGGGATGTAAGTAACATTATCCCCTTTTCTTTCGGGAGGCACACATTTGCCAGGACAGCCCACGGAAGTTGCCTTAATCCACTTTAGAGTACGGTGTGCGTCCACACCACTGTTAAAATGGTTTAACGCAACCGTGTTGGGCTGCAACTGTGCTCAAAATTCCCGTATTTTTGAGAAGTGCTATGGGATCTTTTAACGTCCACCTGAGCAACCACCAGAACAGGTAGACTGGACCTTGGTTTAACATCTCATCCTGAAAGACCGTACCTCAGGAGTGCAGCAAGCAGCACCCCCAAAATGCTGTGCTAAGTGTCAGTATTGGGATTTAACACAAGTGCCTGGTGTTTAGTTAGAACCCACAGCCTTTCAGTCTTCCGGCCTCAGAGGCAAGTGTGCAACCTGCTAAGTCACTGACATGGTTACACTGAAACATAATTACCAACCTGTTGCACCCCAGCTTGTATGAGATCTCTCTCATTAAATCTCATGTAGAGTGGATTCTGTCCAGGATGATGATGATGCTACCGCGTGCACTTTATTTTTGAAATGTTCCTTTCCGTCTACCACAGTCCATTTGGTGATAGTGGAATAAGCAGCTGTCTTGATTCCTTTGGGCTGGGACAAGGACCTGAGCTTGGCTTAAAACCTTGCTTTTTTTCCACCAGGGGGAATGGAATTCTTGCACTCCAGATTTTTAAAAATCTATTTTTGGGCTTCCCACCTGCGTTTTTGATACCTCTGGCACTTGGCGGGAGTTGTCCTTTTTCCTAGGCAGTAATTCATACCATCACTTTTCCCTGTCTTTGGGGCACACATCTCCCAGCTGAGCTTAACTTCTGGTTGAGGGATCAGAATAGAATCTGGCACGCCCTGCGAAAGGAGCTGTTATTGACTCCTTTCATGCCACTAATTAGTCCCATATGCTGACTCAAACACTTTGTCCCAGGGCAGTAGGATCCTAGGTACCACTCATGGGAGAAATTCCATCTATCATCTGTTTTCGGGGAACTTACAGGGGCGCGCTCCACTGAAGTTTATGGAGCGTGATGTTAAAGCGCAGTTTGGAGCAGTTTAAGTGGTCATTTGGTAATTGTTCTCCACTCTTCAGTGGAGCACGCCCTGGGCGCTTCCTATAGCCGTGTCTTAAAATATCGGAGCATGGGGGAGAGGCCTGCAACAGGGAAGTGGAAAGGTATAGCACCACTAGTCCCTAGGGAGCAATTTACTATCCTATCCCTTCCCTTCCCTCGAGGATATCGTTATGAAGGCTGTTTTTACAGAGGAGCTTCCATGGAGGTAAGGGAGCTTCCTCTTGTTTTGGTGGGAGGTTTCAAAATACCGGGAATGGTTCTCTTTAACACTGGAATTGTGGCCCACTTAATATCTGCTGCTTTGCAGGCTCTGCTTGCTACCCAGGGCAACACCACTCTTAATGTAGCTCAAAAATGGACTGAGGAGCTTGGCTTCCCCATAGGTCAGCAGCAGTGGGGAAACCTTGTGTTGTGGCATCCCGGGTCATAACGTCTTATCAGTGGTGGAAATACAACTGGAAACAGCTAATCCTCTACTTTAAAACCCTGTCATTACTTCCCACTACTTTCCCAACAGAGATGTCTCATGTTGAAGGCAGTGCGGAGAGACTCGTGTGGCCCACGCACATATGAAGTGGATGTGCCCGGCCCTTTGTACTTACTTCCAACTTTTAGACACTGAGTTAGAGGAGTTACTTCACAAACCAATTGGGCTCACCCCAGAAGTCTTCCTGCTTCTGCAATACCACCACCCCCAACCTATTTCTGGGGAGAGCACATTAAATATCTCCTGGGTATCCTTTTAACAGCAAGCAAAAAGGTGGCTACTAGACTTTGACTTACCCCTCAACCCCCCCTCAACCCCGAAATTGGTGCCTGGTGGACGGCGGGAAATGAAATGTACAAATTGGAAAAGATTACATATTCATTAAATAATCTGATCTTTGTACCACCAGATGGACCAGTTGGGTAGTACCGTATATGTTATGACTAAGGATTGCAAATTTGTCCTGTGATTTCTCTCCCCCCCGCCCCATATTTGCGTGAAGAATTGAGCCCGTTCGTGTATACCTATAACAGCACTGTATATACACCTGAAGCTGGATGATGTCCTGCGGACTTCACGCCTAGTAGAAAGGAAAGGCTTGGTCCTCCCCCCAGAGCAGGTGCCCGGACAGATAAACACCTATAATGAAGCTTAACAGATCATTGTATAGTGCTGTAATACTAGAGAGTGGGAGTCCCCCCACACCCCCTCCCCACGCTGTCCCATCGGGAAGGGGCACACTCTCAGACCAATGAGATGTGAGTTCCTTAACTGCTGATCTGTCCATATTACTCACAGGGCTCCCTGCACCCCTGTTAAATGTGTGAACTTCATAATGAAAGCATCCAAGCCTGATAACTTACGATGCCATAAGAAACAACTTTTTTTACCCAGGGCCTCAACGAATAAAATTATTCCTTTACCATAAGGGCCTGCAGATTGTGGAACGTCCTCCCTCAATTTATAGTCGATATTACCATTTTCAGTAACATCAAGTATGAATTGGATAACCATTTTTTCCCCATGAGAAACTTAATACACCCCACTCTGTGTGAGGATGGCAATTTCGATAGGCTCAGTGCCCCCTTCTGCCATAAATATACTGAGTAATACAGAGTAACTGTGTGTCACATCTACGTTTGTATATCATGTACTGCCTGAACCAGTTTCAGTAAAAATGGTATTGACAAAAAAAATCTAAGTTAATGCCTCTCACTCTGTATAGGCTTACTTTTCTTAAGATTCATTTTAAATGTGGTTTATTTTAAGAGAATATAGAATGATTTAGGATAGTCATACTACCAGATGGATACATATGGTTTATTAGCATAATTATTTAAGATTAGTTGATGTTGATTCTTATCTAAGATATTGCAGAATGTTACAACTGTGATATATTCTATTGATATTTATAATTGTGTTTAAATTGTCCTGTTATCCTGTCAAAATAAAAATTAAAAAAAATTGTATGAGACTCCACTCAGATTTGTGGTCCTCTTGCCCAAACTTCATGCTCTGAATCCATTATAAGAGACACCCTCAGAGGCCCCATTAAAACCCATTCTTACGGTAGCCAGAGGAAGCCAAGAACCATCCATTGCTTAACCCAACCCTAAATGGCACACAAAATGGAATGAGTTAACTTACTTAGGATGTCCAGCAAGCATTCATATCTTGCCTTTGCTGGATTGGGGGGGGGGGGGCTTCATCAGTGCTTTTTCTAGCTTGTTGGTTCCCCCACCCTGAAATAGGGTCTGGAAGCCTCAACGGTCCGTCTTGCTGGCTTGCTTAGCCCTGAGGGGTTCTGTCCATATATCCACATGGTGGGATGGTCCCTGCAGGGGTACTCCAGAGCATATGTCCATTTCACTGCCGAACTTCTGTCAGGTGCTCCCATGAGGTTGTCCTGACTTCTATAAGTTAGCCTTGGGTCGCACAGTTCGACCTACACTTAAAAACAACCGTTGCAGTTTTTTCTTCTAAAATTGCTTATTCCGTTTTTCCATCTGTTAATGCAGAAAATAGATGAAACACGCACACATACCAGCTGACACTCACACATAAACAAGGAGCAGTTTGTCTCTTTTGCTTATTATGGCAACCCCCTTTTATCATGTTCTCAGCATTAATTAATTTCCCATACTCCCTGTCCTCCACCCAAAACTGAAAGACAAACAGTTACGAAGTGCAGTACCTTCAGGGTAGATGATGAATGTGTCCTTGTTGACAGTAATGTGGGCGTAGCTTTATAATTGGATAGCCAGGTTTGTGAATTACAAGTGAAGATCTGAACCTGTATATGGTGATTGTTTCACTGTGGAGTTCTGTTGGCTTTTTGTGTTTTCTTTTGCCATGGTAATGCCACATACACAGGCGCATGTTGCACCAGTGTGTTTTGAGAGCGACTGAGGTCACAAAGAACATTTCCAACCAGAGTTATAGTCTGGAAGGTGCAAGCTGAATGAAGTGACTAACTGTACTGGGCAGGTTATTCAGGACCGGTCTGGACAGGCTTCAGTTGGTGACATTGTGCGTAGGACTTTGCACTGTGACCGTCCGTGTGGAGGAATCTCTCCATGAGTCTAGTTGTAGGCATAGTCTAGTTCAGTACTCGTAAATCAGGTATGTGCAACCACTTGCGAGTCTGGGTTGGGGGGGGGTGTTGCAGAGGACATACTCCGGGTGGGGTGCAGTGTCCCCTGCTATGATACTCCCACCAGTGTGAAATTCCTTTTGGAGGGCCAAGGGAAGGGTGGGACATAGCGGATGTCAGCAAACAGGCCTGCTTTGTTTGCACGTGCCCTTGACTTCTGTGCAAGTGATATCCCAGGGAAAGAAGCAAACATGAAAATGGCCTTGACTCCAGAGATGACAGACCCTAGTATATTGAGACCCTAAACCACCACCTGATGACATAGACTTGGGGGCTGGCCTGGTGGCGCTGAGGGTTGGCGCTGGGCCACGCTGGTGACCTGGGTTTGAGAGAGCAGCACGGGCCGTTGGGGGTTGGCAGGGAGGAGAAGGACTGAGTGCATGTCAGCTGCTGTCCTTCTCCGGGAGGGGGCATGCAGACATCGATGCGATACCGACACCTGGTGGTTCCTGGATGGTATTTGCAGGAGGAAGCAGAATGGATTGGGGGGGGTTAAACATCAGCCAAGAGCCGGAGTGGAAGGCACGTCTCAGCATGCCCCCGATTCATTGGCTCTCATTGCATGCTGAAGTGCAGTGGGCAGGATGAAAAAGTTGAAAATGTTCCCCCTGTCGGCACCAGTTGACGGGCTTTGGAGGGCGGCGCTCGGGGATTCCAGGGGCTCCATGCTCACACTTGTCTGGGGGAGTATCGGGAGGTTCTTTCACCCCGGCCAGGGGGGGTTATCCAGTGGATTTAGGGCTCGAGAGCGGGGCACCAATATGTACGGGTATCTCCTGGAAGGACTCCGAGGGCAGGTCATCATTGAGGCGCTGAAGAGAGAGCCGATGTGGGAATGGTAGGAGCACATAGTTATTTAAAAAAAAAAAACACTCTGGGTAGATCCCCTTACCCCATCCCCTGCTGGGTGGAATAACCAAGGCTCCTTGGAGGCTGGCCGTCTAAGTAAGTGGTACAGGGGGATCGGGGGCACCATGGACATTACTGAGGGAGACTGGAGCTAGAGACAGGAAGGGGGGGACATAAAGAATAGGGGGTGTGTGTCACTCGTGATTTCAGATTATCCGTGCTCAGAACTGCAAGCCTCTTGTCCTGTCTACAGTTATCTCATGTGGTTACGTTCAAGTACAGTGTTCCACTGAAGAGGCTGGGGAGGAGCCTAACATTCCCTTTAAATAAAACAAAACAAAAAAAAACAACAAAACTAAGATCTTACTTCAAGAGGGCTCTTGCAGTAGGTAATCACCTTGAGGACTGAGTGCCCCTGGCATCAGGACCACACAGAAACTTTAGCCAGCAGTATCTGATGGGGGAGGGGCCCACCGGACGTCACATTACTGATGTCAGCGTGACCCCATATAGTGGGTGTCCCCACACCCGCCTTCCAGTTCTTTCCTGACGTCGACCTGAACAGTCAGACCTCGCAGAGATCGTACGCTGCAGTTTGACTACTTATTCGGATGAGTATCCGTTTTTCTTTCTTTCAAAATTCAATTATTTCATTTATTTGTGCATGTCGTTGTCTTCAACCATCAAGCACAAGAATAAGTGTGCTACGTGCAGCGCGCAACTACCACACAAGGATTCACACTCCCTCTGCCTCTTTTGCTTAGTCCCAGTGCACAAGGTCTAGGACTGTGAGGCCTGTACCAGCTTCAATCTGGCCACACGGAAGCGCCAGCAGCAGGCCCTTGAGGACTATTTACTCAAGAAGAGAATGCCCACCATGGAGAAAGAGCTCCAAAAATTGCATAGCACTTCCACCTCACCCACCAAGTCCAAGCATGAGAAGAAGAGGAAGGAGGAGTAGCATAGAGACCAGGACTGGTCCCCTTCACGTCTTAAGCTGCCTGCGGGGCCTTTGGAGGAGTGGTGGTCTGCTCTGCCTAAAGAGCAGTCCTCTGGCCCCCTGCCACTACTGGTCCTAGAGGCTGCGGGAACCTCTGCCGCGCTTAGACCCATCTCCACGGGGGTGTACCGCGCTAAGGGGAGCTGCTAAGTCGCTAGTCGTGCCCTCCGAGCGCCGGGCTCAGGCTGTGGTGTCTGGCTCCGGAGGTTCCGAAGCCTGCCCGGCTTTGACCGCTAAGTCGAGCGTCTGCCAGTCCAACGTTCATGCGGTCATGTCGACCGATCAGTCGGACACCAGCTCTGCTGATGTCTGACCGACCTGGCATTGGGGTCTGGTGATGGCCCAGACTATTCCCAGCTGCTGGATTTACCTCCACTCTGCCCGGAGGGTTCTCTCCACCGGGCCTCTCCCATTCCACTGGACGTCCCCCCCCCACTCATCTGTCAATCAAAGGATGGGAATTGAGGAGCTTCCATCAGGTGACCTTCCAGGCACACCTCCGGATCTGGCATCAGGAGCTGGCACTGTACCGGATGGTTCCCAGCAACCTATCCCACCGGCAGGGGCTGTAGTGCCACCAGCACACCCTCCACTGGACCCAACCCTACCAAGACTGTCTGGGTTTAGCATTCCACAGGGGCCTCTGCCAGGGCCTTTGGCCCCTCCGTCCGACTTTCTCCCGTCAGGCCCTCTGTCGGGGTTTCCCCTCTGTCAGGACCTCCTTCAGGGTTCCTGCCATCAGGAAATCAGACTCCTCAGGTACCGGCATATAACCCACTGGGCTACCCCCCATTAGGGTTTTGTATGCCAGAGTGTGCTCTGGCCTACTCTCCGCTGGGCTACCAGTCACCACATTTTCATATAGTGGGTTTCCCGCAGCCGGGCTTCGCTACAGGCTATCCCCCCGGCTTACCAGCCTCACCCTCCCCCTCAACCTCCAGTGGGCTTTCAGTCCATTTTACAGTCTTGGTGGTCCGATACCAAGGCCCACCTGGTAACAGAGTTGGACAATCATCAGCCTCCCAGAGAATCTCCTAGGAGCCCTGATCAGCAACCGAGACAGGTTCCAGTCCCTTTGCCTCAGCTGACGCCGGCCCCTTCGAAGGCTCTGATACCAGCCTGGCCCTTAGGCAAACGAACACCGAACCCCCGGGAGTCTTCCGACTCGGACCAGGAGTCCAACTGATTCTTCAGAGTCGTTAGGGTCTGATTTCGAAACCCCACCTGTGGGGAACTCCAACCCAAAGAATCCCCTAAGTCACCCCCGGAGGATCTTTCCCTCGTGGACCTCCTCAGAAAAATAGCAGAGGTGTACGACCGGAAGTCGGATGCCCAGAATGTGAAAAGGCAATGCCTTGCAGAGCACCTGGACATGCAGGAGGTGGCCTCAGTCTTTACTCCACCCTGGGTGTAACACAGTTAATTAAGGAAACTACCAGACTCAGTTATAAAACAGGTGTAGGGACCATCCTTGATTGGATCATTGTCACTCATGTTGATAGAATTTTTAAATCTGAGGTTATGGCAGACACCATGAGTGACCATTGTCCTGTCAAATGTGAGTGGTCCATAAAATTATTAAAAAGTCCTCCCAGATATGTTGAATATCGAAATTTGGCTAAGTTTACCCCCAAGGGAATCCAAGATTTATATAATAAAATTGATTGGTTCCCTTTGGTAATTAGCACTAACATTGATGAAATGTGGGAATTTTTTTGCATAGCTTATCATGCAATTGCAAACATAATCTCTCCCTTAAAAAAGAAAAAAAAAATAAGAATTAGATCATCCAAACAAAAATGGGTTACATACTAACTTCTTAAAATGCCAGCAGAATAGGCCTAACGGTCTTTCGAGTCTGCTCAATTGGTCAGCCCCCACCCTGGGTGCTGACCTTGCTGCCCCCCTCGCCTTCTCTGGCTTCTCCCTTCCCAGTTCCGGATATTCTGGCTGCATTGGATTTTGCTTCCAGAACCCTTTCCCTGTACCTGTCCCAGCCCCTCTTGAACCCCTCCACTGTCTCTGCCTCCACCAGCCCCCTAGGCAGTGCATTCCATGGCTCCACCACCCTCTCAGTGAAGTAGCACCTCCTTTCTCCCCTGAATCTTCCCCTCCAGCTTCCACCCATGCCCTCTAGTGGCCCCCTCCTCCTTCCTTCGAAGCACCCTGACTGTTCCTCCCCTATTTACCCTCTTCATGTACCTGAAGACCTCTATCATGTCCCCCCGGTCCCTTCTCTCTTCCAATGTGTACATATTTAGCTCTTCGAGCCTCTCCTCATAGGTCCTGTCCCCCAAGTCCCAAATCATTTTGGTTGCCCTCCTCTGGACATTCTCCAGGAGTTTAATGTCCCTCTTTAAGTGTGGCCTCCAAAACTGCACACAGTACTCAAGGTGTGGCGTCACCAAGCAGTTATACAGAGGGAGTATCGCTTCCCTCCTTCTGGAGGTGATCCCCCTAGCGATGCATCCCAGCATCCTGTTAGCCTTGGCTGCTGCCCTCCTACAAGTCTCAGAGTTGTTCATCTTGACATCCACCACCACCCCAGGTCCCTCTCAGCCATCGAGACTGTAGCATTCTCCCCGGTGTACATTTGGCCTGGGTTTCTGGCCCCCAGGTGGAGTACCTTGCATTTCCCTGCATTGAACCTCAGCTTCCACTTTCTAGACCATCTTTCCAGAGCCTCCAGGTCCCCCTGTAGGGCCACCCTCCCCTCCTCCCCATCCACCACCGCCCCCAGTTTTGAGTCATCCACAGAGAGACTCATCTCACTCCTGATTCCTGTCATTATGTCAGAGACGTAGGCGTTGAACAGGAGGGGCCCAAGGACTGATCCCTGTGGGACCCCACTAATGACCCTCCTTGGGGATGAGACTATCCCGCCAACTACGACCCTCTGGGTCCGGTCCTGGAGCCAATTGCCTATCCATCTGATCATCGGTTTCCCCACCCCCATTTCTCCCAGCTTATCCAACAGGCCTACGTGAGGAACAGAGTCAAATGCCTTGCTGAAGTCTAGAAAGAGGACGTCCACTGGACTACCCAGGTCCAAGGCACTCGTCACCCAGTCATAGAACTCCACAAGGTTTGTCTGATATGATTTCCCCGGGACGAATCCATGCTGTCTATCGTCCAGGCACCCTGACTTTTCCAGGTCCCCCCCAGCCTCTCCTTGACAATGCCCTCCATCACCTTGCCCACCACCGATGTCAGGCTGACAGGCCTGTAGTTCCCTGCCACCTCCCTTGATCCCCCTTGTGGATAGGCACTATATCGCCACCTTCCAGTCCTAGGGCACCACCTGTCCTCAGAGAGATGGTGAAAAGCTCCACCAGGGGTTTCGCCAGGACATCCGCAAGTTCCTTCAGCACTCTAGGATGTACTTTTTCCGGCCCCGGTGCTTTCTCCGTCTTAAGGGAGCTGAGGGCTTCCCTCACTCTCTCTGCTGTGATTTCCACTTCCGTACCTCTTCTCCCTGCTTAGCCCCCCCTCCTGCCAGTGATGCCTCCCCCTCTCCCCAGACCCGCCGATCGGAGGGACCTCATTCACTTAATGAGAAAATGTGACAAGTGTTGGAAATCTTATACTCTTTCTAGAACCCTGATTGCTCTTCAAGAGTATAAGACACTTAGAAGTAAGTGTAAATCTGAAATTAGGAAAGCTAGGGTCGCATATTGTTTAAATGAACAGAGGAATTCCAGGGCCAATCCTAAAAAGACTTGGAGTTCCTTAAATAAAATTTTGGGACAGGGTAAAGTAGATTCTGTTCCTATACTTCATCATAATGGACAAAATATAACTGATCATCTTAGAGTATCTGATATTTTCAATAGTCATTTTGGGAACTTAGACCCCTATAGAACTCCCATAGATTTGGATGATGTATCTGATAATTATGATATTCATAATGACACTAATCCAAAGTTTTACTTTGTCTCTTTCCCCTTTCTCAGTAAAAAAAAAATACTTCTTGAAAAATAATCCAAAACCTTTTCAGGGCCAGGATGGTGTTGATATTAGGATAATTAGAATGGGTATTGGTTGTTTTGTTTATCCATTAGTTCATATACCTAACTTTTCCTTATATCATAATGTTTTTCCGAGTAGCTGGAAACGAGCAGTTATAAAACCCATCCTAAAGAATGGAAATCCTTCTTTAGTTACTAATTATCGTCCTATTTCCCTTTTATCGCCTATTTCAAAAATTCTGGCAAGGATTGTCATGGACCAAACCTTGGATTTTCTTGGGAGGTATTCTTTGTTATCAGAGAACCAACATGGCTTTAAGCCAGGATATAACACTGAAACAGCCCTGGTGGGGTTCACGGGCAGTGTCCATGGAGCACTTGATAGTGGACTTTCATGTGCGGCACTGTTTGTGGACCTCACCAAGGCTTTTGAGTTGGTTGAATTTGATCGTCTTCTTCCCGGTGTGCTTCAAGGTCTTCATTTTTCTGATGAAGTAAATATGTGGTATCAAAACTTTTTGCCTGAAAGATCATTTAGAACTATTATTGGTTCATCTTAATCTCATTCTCTTCCCTTAGTTTGTGGTGTGCCCCAGGGTTCAATTCTGGGACCATTTATTTTTTCCTTATTTATGAATTCAGTATCTGATATATGTACAAAAACTAAAATGATTCTTTACGCAGATGACGCTGTTCTTTTTTGTTCAGATCCCAGACCCAATGTCGCCCTTTCATATCTTCAAACTGATTTTAATTTCCTGCAGGATTGGTTATCCTTAAGTCACCTGGTTTTGAATTCCCAAATAACCAAAGTAATGGTGTTTTCTAAGAAGAAAAATGTACCAATTGATTTGCTTCCAATTTCTGATAGGACTGGAAACATAATTGAAAATGTATCCGTTTTTAAATACTTGGGTATTACGTTGGACATTTTTCTTTTGAACCTCACATTCAGAATCTTAGGAAAATCCTTCATCAGAGGTTGGGTATGCTTTATCGAGTTAAATCTTTTTTGACTTTGGAATCCAGAAAGCTCTTAGTTCATAGCTTTCTGTTCTCCATACTTGATTATGGCATACTGATTTATACATTCTCATGTACTAATGTTTTGAGTCCTCTTAAAGTAATTTATCATTCAGCTTTGAGGTTTTGGCTAAATTTACCCTTTCAAACCAATTGCTCTGATCTGTACAATCAGTCATCTTCCTTATCTTTTGAAAATCGAGTACTTTGTAAGATGGGCATTTTCTTATTTAAAGTTAAATGTAATTTTGTTCCTTGTTCTATTTCTTTAATGTTTCCTAGATTAGTTAATGCGCTGTTTACTAGGTCCAAGCACAATTATACATTTAAAATACCATTTTTTAAGACTACTTTTGGGCAAAGAGCCTTATTATTTAGAGCACCTAGTTTTTTTAATAGAATTCCATTAGAAATTGTTCAGAGTAGTTCTTTTCAGGTTCACATGAAATCTTCAGAAGTTGTTAATAACTCCTGTCAGGGCTTTAACACACGGTTAAAACAGTGGCTATCTTTGGAAACATTATGTATTTTTATGTATTGTATTTTATTGATTGAATGTTTTGTTTGTGTTATGTCTGTTAATATTTTGTGTGTTTTTTTTTTTTTAGTTTTAAACTTTTCTCCAATGAAAAAGGGCAGTTTGCTTATTTGGATTTACAAGTATAAAAATAAAAATGAAATTAAATGGCTCGAGCCCCATGAGGACCTGACATTGACAATCTGGATGATACCCTCCTCCATTCCAGCGGTTGCCAAGAAGGCAGACCGCACTTACCGTATGCCAGAGGGGAAGGACCACCTCAGCATGCAGCCAAAGGCAGAGTCCATCATTATAGCTGCCGCTCATGACCGGTCTTCTAAATCCCAGCACATGAGTACCTCACCACCAGAGAAGGAGTCTCGGCAACTGGATCAGTTTGGCAGGAAGGTTTTATTCTTCCTCCACTCTGGCCATGAGGGCCCTCAACTATGTCTGGTACATGCTGGTACACCAGAAATCTTTGCCCAGCTAGAGACGGCCATTCAAGCACTCCCAGACTCTTGAGTCGAAATCCCTGTTAGCAGATTTGATCCATTCGGCAAAAGTGGCCTGCAGGCATTTGCTTTGAGCCACCTATGATGCAGTAGACTCTTCTGCAAGGGGGGGCTGCCACAACAGTCAGCCTCTATCGTTTTTCCTGGCTGAGGGTGTCGGGTTTGGCACAGGATGTACAGAATGCCATCCAGATGCCCCATTCTGGGGCTCCGTCCTCTTTGGGGGTGATGCACAAGACATCATCACCCTGCAGGAAAAAGGCACAGCACTTCAGTCAGTACAAACCATGTATCGTTCAACATTTCGGGCAGAGAAGCCCTTTCGGCACCAAGGAAAGTTCCAGCCAAAATAACAGCAGACAGCCTGACGTCAGAACAAACATAGGGCGCATTCATCCTCAGCCGCTCCCCAGGCCAAGTCCTAGAGAACTTCAGGTGCAACTCTCCCCAACCCCGCCCTTGCATGACTCACCATCCACTCTGTCCCCTCAGAATCTTGCAGGGTGCAGGTGGGCAGAAGATTTGTTTGTCATCTGCCAGGGTGGCATGCAGTGACAACTGACTCATGGGTCCTTCAGCTCATAGAGCAACGCCATACTCTGGAATTGCTCACAAAACCTCCAGACAGGCCTCTGGCCCATTCTCATTACCCAAAGGCTCATATCCCTCTCCTTGGAGAGGAAATTCAGGCTCTATTACAGAAGAGAGCAATAGAACCTGTTCCTGTGCACCAGGTAGGAAAGGGGTATTACTCCCACTTCTTCCTGGTCCCCAGAAAGATGTGAGATCTGCGTCCCATTCTGGATCTCTGCATTCTAAACCTGTACATAAAGTAAAAAAGGGTCTGGATGCTGACCCTCCTGGGTCTGCTGCTCCTACTACGAAAGGGTCAGTGGCTCTGCGCTCTGGATATGCAGGATGCTTACCTGCACATCCCCATATTCAGGGCCCATCATCGCTAACTTCGGCTCTCCTTTCAGAGGGAACATTACCAATTCAGGGCTTTGCCTTTTGGCCTTTACTTGGCACCTTGGGTCTTCACAAAGTGCCTGGCGGTGGTGACTCTGAGGAATCAAGGTCACTGTGTGTTCCCTTACCTCGACGACTGGCTTGTCAGTCCAGTCGAAGGAACAGTTGAACTCTTCCCATCTGCAACCCTGGACCTGTTTTGTCAGGTTGGAATTACTGTAAACTTCCCAAAGTCCTAGCTTATTCCTTCCCAGCACCTGCAATTCATTGGGGCGGTGTTGGACATGGTCCAGGGTATGGCTTTTCTCCCTCAGGACGGGCAGAAACCCTACAGAGGCAGGCCCATATGGTGGCCTCCAACAGGAAGGTTTCGGCCAGGTTGATTCTTCGGCTATTAGGCCTGATGGCAGCAGCCATCCCTACAGTACCTTTAGCCAAGCTTCACATGCGTATATTGCAGTGGACGCTCTGGACACAGTGGGCTCAGAGGTCTGATGACCTAGACCAGATGGTCATGGTCTCCAGTTCCATGCAGAGGGATCTCTCGTGGTGGCAGGATCTTTCCAGTCTCACCAAGGGGGTCCTTTTTCAGTCCCCTCCTCCTTCTCAGACCCAACAGCGGATGTGTCAGGGAATGGGATAGGGAGCTCATGTGGGAAACCTGTGGAGTCTTCTCTACACATCAGTGTGTTGGAGATTAGAACAGTGTTGTATGCCCTTCAAGCTTTTCAACACCGGCTTCTCCAGGGTACTCTGCTAGTTCAATCGGACAACATGTGTGTAGTCTGGTATCTCAACAAGCAAGGAGGCACCTGTTCATACCCCCTATGCAGGGAGGCGATGCGGGCTTGGAATTGGGCTGTTCTACATTGGGTTCACCTCACAGCCTTACACATTCCAGGCGTGCAAAACGTCCTAGTGGACAGTCTCAGCCGCACCACAGAGACCACGAGCGGGATCGGCCGGAACCGGATCTGTTTGCTTCCCCATAAAATGCAAAACTTCTCAAGTTTTGCTTGCTCACTCCAGGGCATGGTGTTTTCTGGCGAGACACGCCATCTTTTTGCTGTCTCTCTCGTACACCTTCCTTCCCTTTCAGGTTCTGCAGTGGGTGCTGCTCCAGCTGTGGGCGGAAGGGGCCCACGTGATTCTGGTTGCCCCTTTTTGACTTCATCAAGTTTGGTTTCCACTGCTTCAGCAGCTTGCAATGGAACCTCCGGTTCCCCTGCCTCTCTGCAATGACCTCCTGACCCAGGAGGAGGGTGCGCTGGTCCATCCGGGGCTAGAGTCCCTTCACCTTCATGCGTGGCACCTCAGGACGTAGCTGCTTCATGTTTTGGGGTCTCTTCCAGAGTGGCTAAGGTTCTCGTTGAGGCCAGAAAGCTGTCCACGAGGACTACTTATGCCATGAAATGGAAGCGGTTTTTCATCTGGGCCACTGCAAAGGGTTGGGATCCTTTCTTGTGTCCCCCTCCATCGGTCATGGAAAATATTGTGCACCTCTGAGTCGGGCATAGGCTATTCATCACTGAAGGTCCATTTGTCTGCTGTCTCTGCCTACCATACCTTGCTGGATGGCAGGACACTGGCCCAATTGGAAGTCTCAAAGACTTTCCTTAAAGGGATTTTACACCTAAAACACCTGGTGCGCAGCCCTGTGCCACCATGGGATCTTAATTTTAGTTTGGAAAAGTTGATCCTGCCTCCTTTTGAACCAGCTGGTTCTTGTGACATGCGCTATTTACTGTTTCTTAGAAAGCATTTTTCTTAGTGGCAGTCACTTGAGCTTGAAAGATTTCAGAGCTTCAGGCCCTGATTTGTAAGGAGCCTTATTTAATTTTTCACAGAGACCAGGTGGATCTCTGTACCAACCCTAAATTTTTACCTAAAGTGGTTCATGAGTTTACGATGAACCATTCAATTCAACTACCAGTGTACTACTCCACGGCATTCTAATCTGGGAGGGGCACTTCTTCACACGTTAGGTGTTCACAGAATCTTGCGTTATTACACAAACGGGACAAAGTATGTCCAAAAAACAGATCAGCTTTGCGTTTCTTTTGCACCCAAGAGAGAAGGTGCTGCAGTTACCAAACAATGTTTATCCAAATGTCGGCAAAGTGCATTACTTTTTGTTACCAGAAGTATAGTAAAACCCTCCGGGGGGGGGGAGGGGGGGAGTCAAGGGGCATTCCACTAGGAGTGTGGCTGCCTTCACTGCTTATTTCAGGAATGTGTCCACCGCTCACATCTGTGCTGCGGCTGCCTGGAGTTGAGTCCACACTATCACAAAGCATTATTATCCTGGACATTGCTTCTAGGTGCTGGGCAGGTTTTGGCCTAGCTGTACTTCAGTGCGTCCTGTCATAATTACCTGTGCCTTTAACCCATTATACCCATTAGCACCATATGGCGTCAGAACAATCCATTGTTTAACCTGACCTAAAATGGCGACATCAGATAGAATGAGTTGGTTTTAGTTCCTGCCTCCCATGTTTGTTTTTTCTTCTGATTCACACTGCATGGGACTCTGTTCGCAAGGTGATTGCCTACTGCAAGAGCCCTCTCTAAGTAAGGTAGTAGAGTTAGGCCCTGTCCACACTACGCCTCTGTAACGTTACAGAGTGCCCAAACCATTACCACAATGGTTTGCCTTTATACCTATAATGTTACAGAAGGCGTTTTCGCAACCATTGTTGAAACCACATATGAGGTGGTTTCAATAATGGTTATGAAACCAGTTATGCCTCTGTAACGTTACCGGGCGTAGTGTGGACACATGGCACTGGTCCCCTAGTGCAGCTTGAACTGCATTGTGGGATCGGGTGCCACCGTATCGGTTGCCCGGCTCCGAAGTGTGGACCGCAGTGCCGGTCCTGTAACAGAACACCGCCTGGTAGTGTAGACACATGTACTCGGCCTCCTCGTAACAGTTTACATCCGCTACTAGACCAGAGCGGTGTAGTGTGGACGGGGTCTTACATAAGAACTTACCGTAACAGTAGCTCTTCGAGAGAGGCTCTTGCAATAGGTAACCTTTTTCCCACCTTACATCCCCTTACTGTATTATACTCTTTCTTTACGGGCTCATTCTGAGCTTCAGGAGCCTCTTATCCTTTCTCCTGTGGCACCTCCTTGGAGGTCTCTGGCAGGAGAACTGAAAGGTGGGCGTGGGGACTGCACACTATGTAGGGTCACACTGACGTCCCATGGGCGGTCCCCCATCAGATAATGCTGGCTAAAATTTCCGTGTGGTCCTGATGCCAGGGGACGTTCAGTCCTCAAGGTGATTGCCTACTGCAAGAGCCTCTCTTGAAGATCTGCTGTTATGGTAAGTTCTTGTGTAACTGTACTTTTTAATTTTAACTACCTAGATACACTTCACTAGCCACACTTGGGCTTTCTTTTCATGAAACATCACTGGAAATGGTCTTCAGGACTGACTCCTTACCACCCAACCATGCTGTCCTCTAGCTTTCCACCCACTGTTCTCAGAACTTTTCTTTTACTGGAAAGATAAGCTCACCTCCTTGATTTCAGTTCTACCT
Source organism: Neoceratodus forsteri (assembly GCA_016271365.2). Lineage (NCBI taxonomy): Eukaryota > Metazoa > Chordata > Ceratodontiformes > Ceratodontidae > Neoceratodus > Neoceratodus forsteri. The sequence continues at coordinate 105,505,302 of JADMNL010000028.1, forward strand.
AGTTTTCAGTCTTCTTAAAATTTCTTCAATGTATTTTATTCTCCTGTCATCCCAATGTGTAAATCTGGCACCTGGCCCCATACTCTGTTAAATAGGACTATGGGAACCAAAGAGGAAGCCAGGATTTAAGGGGGTGTGTAGTTTGCAGTTTCAGCATTTCAGTCACAGATGGCCATGGTGCTGGCACTCACTGCTTGGGAATCTCCCATGATCCTCTGCTAGTGGGGCTAAGCATGCGCCTGTAGAGGTAATACAGGATTGCTGGCTGTGGGTGCTCAAAAGAAGGTGGAGGACTGAACAGGAGCTGTCTGTTGTGGTGAGTTCAGCTGCACAGATAATGGCCATGGATGATAATGATCCCAGGCTTTTAAGAATGACCCAGTTTTGGACTGGCTGATGATTGAGGCGGAATAGGCTGTGGATAACGCCACCCTTCTACTGAGGAGGAATTTTGTGACTTCATGTTGTCCCTTCCATGGTTCAGTACATTATCATGCTTTTTCCACCATTACTGATCAGATGACCTAAGCGTGATTGATACCAGTAGAGTAAGCGCAAGGATGCACTGCAGTACCATGTTAATGTTAACAACAGACTTCAAGGCACATAGACGTCCCACACAGCTTAGCCTGTCTTTCGCGTCATCAGAGGGGGACACTGGGAAAGAGTTCTCTGGTATGTCAAATGGGGTGTCAGGATCAGCTACGTAAAAACTAATGTAACCCCCCTGCAAATGGGGGTTCCCAAAAGACTTCCAGGAGCTTGCTTGAATGCTCCAAGCCTGAATGGTGTTTGGCATTTAAGCCATTTATCAGTGAGTGTTTTTAGAACCTCTGGTACTGTCTCTTTAAGAGCTGTCTGCTTGCAGACATAATTAGTTTGTATGGGGACTGTGTGTTTCTTTGATTGAGTACCACTCGAGCTGCTGCCAATTCACTTCATTTTGCAGTCACTAGAGTGCAAAGGAACCTATCTGAAAGATGTAACTGTTTGCCAGAAATTATTTAGAGTAATAATGAAATTACAGTTTGTCTAACCTGCTTTCTTTGCAGTCAGAACTGTGTCTGCTAGTTCCCCATTCTAGTTTTGAACTGCTGAACTGGACCAATCAGTGTGGGGAAGCTAGCTCTAAATGGTGCCTTGGACGAATCAGAACTTGGACTCATAATCTGAGCCAGCCACAAGAGGATTGTATGGGCAGTGACTCTGGGAGATGTAGTTTAGACTTCAGTGCCTTTTTGGACCAACAGCAGCAGTCTATTGTGAGTGACAGCCAATCCAGTCAAGAACTGGGAGGAACTCAAAGGAAGTGCCCGGTTTTTGTCGGTTGGAGTTCAGTTGAGCTTTGGCAGTGAAGAAGGAAGGAGCCCTGTGCTTTTTCAGTGTGCAGTTTTAGTCAAAAACGTGTGTAAGGCCCAGAGTTCCGGTCTGTAACTTGTTAGGACTGAACTGGCCCTGTGAAAAGAATCAAAGGATCTCTGAAGAGTAGAAACCAGGCTCACCCTGTAGAAGACTGGAGGAATTGCTGAAAATTACACTCGGTCTGTCAGAAACTGAATCTGCTGTGTGTTCTCCCGGTATTGTGCAGTAATTGCGATCGGGATACAGATGCAGCCTGCCTGGTATAGTGCTTTCTTTATATGGATGTGTGAAGAGGTTTGTGTACCTCAAGTGAGCCCTGCTGACATTGAAGGACCCTATCTTATTTGGAGGTCGTGGAGTACTAATTCAGGGTCACTCCTGTTGAATTGCCACATTAAATCCAAATGGAATTACTGTACTGCTGACTGTTTAATTCTCCTTTTTCTCTGTGTGAAAGGGCCCTACCAGCTGCCACGGTTTGGACTAGCCACTAGGGCTTGGGTACCCAGGGACAGTAACTGATAGGGATAGGCCTGTGCACAGAGCCAGGTAGATTATTAGAGTGATAGCTAATTAACCTGATTTCCCTGTCCTTGTTATATCCCTAAATAAATCAGAGCTGCTTGTTTCAGCAAAGTTATACTGCCTGAGGTATTTGTCTATGTTAAAGTACTGTACTGTGACTGTTGCACTGTATCTCATTTCATGGGAGGTCCCAGTGCGGAACTAGACCTGGGGGGTAGTGTATACTGTGAAGGTAATTCTGATATATTGTGTGGGCCACTAGTGGGAAGAAAGGGGGGTTGCAGTGTCCCAGAGGGCTGTGACCAAGTTAGTTTAACTATTGCAAACCCTGACCTCTGGGTGGAGGCACCCGCCATTGGATCCAGGCCCCTCAACCTGTTAGTGGCAAATCAGGCAGGGGTAGTAGCCCCTGGGATAGCGCCATCTAGGGGTTACACTAATATTGCAAACAAGGAGGAACACAAACATTTTATTTTCATGAGTTTTGCTTATTCGGGATTTCTTGGTCCCACAGCATTATGAACAGAGAGTTCCCCTTTAAGATTAGGCAAGCGCCTAGAGGAAAATGACTGAATGTTGGCATGGGTGGAATGAAATCTGTCAACTATCAGTTTTCTTATCTATTTTTCCATGTTCATAAATCCCCATGTACTGTGCATTTCATGGCAGTAACAAATCGCTCAGTGTTGCTCCTGTGGAACTCCCCTTTCACCCCTCAGATTTTCAGGCATGTCTATTTGTATGTTTGTGTGAGTCAGGAGTTGGAATCTGCCAAATATACATTTTTGAATGAAATCAGTGCACAGGAATCCAGTTTAGAGGGCTGAGATGATGAATGCTGTGCATCATCCAACCCCCGGTGGGTCTTACCAGGAGTTTCAAAGGGAAAACAAAATTGACTAGCGGGCTATATGATGACGCACTGGCATGCAGACGTGAACTTGATCACAACCTGTAGACTCCTGCCTCTAGTGGGAAAAGGTTAAGGGACTCTGAGGGACCGCGGCCCAGTAGGTAGCGTGTTGCTCATAGAATTTGCTGGCAGATAAGGACCGCTTGGCCCACCTAGTCTGCTCATTTTCCCCTGCATATAGTATTATTGCAGATCATACTCTATCTCTGTCCTGTTCATCCACCCCTTCCCTAAGATTCCCCTATGACTATTCCATGCATTTTTTAACCCACTGCTGTTCCAGGAACCCACCACTCTCTTTCTTTGAAGTAGTGCTTCCTCCCATCTCTCCTGAATTTACCCCACTCCAGCTCCTTATCGTATTCCCTTGTCCTTGATCACCTTTTTATTTTCCTGAAAAATACTTCCCTCCTATACCTTATTTATCCCCATGAGGTATTTAAAGGTCTCTATCATGTACCCTCCCTCCTCTCTTCCAGGGTGTACATATTTAGGTCCTTAAGTCTCTCCTCATTGGGCTTCTGATGCAAACCCTGCACCATTTTAGTTGCCCTCCTTTGGACTGCCTCCACTCTGTTCTTCTGGAGATGTGGTCTCCAGAGCTGGACACCATACCGAAGATATGGGGTCTTACTAGTGATCTATGCAGAGGCAATACAACCTACTCTTTCTGCTGGTGGTACCCCTCACTGTGCAACCCAGTATCCGACTAGCCCTCCCAGCTGCCTTGTCAGACTGCCTGGCCACCTTTAAGTCAGCTGATGTGATAACGCCCAGGTCTGTTTCCTGCGTGGTGGTCTTTAGTACCACCCCTCACATTTTGTACTCTTATCTCTGGGTTTCTATGCCCCAAGTGCATTAGTTTTGCAAGTGTTCACGTTGAAACCTAGCTACTATACCCTTGACCACTCCTTCAGTTTCTAAAGTCTCTGCCCATCCATTCTATCCTCTGCCCCCCACCCCAAAGTGTCCACCCTATTGCAGATTTTGGTGTCATCCGTAAAGAAACATACCTTCCCTTCCAGCTCCTCTGCAGTGTCACTTATAAAGACATTCAAGAGAGCCGGTCCCAGCACTGATCCCTGAGGCACCCCACTGGTCACTCTCCCTTCCTCGAAGTGAACTCCATTTACTACCACCTTTTGCTGCCTATCCCTTAACCAATTTCTTATCCAGTTTACTACCTTTGGACCCACTTCATACTGCCTCAGGTCTTGTAACCCATTGGATTCAAGATATTCCACAATGTTTTTCTTCGGCAGTGACTCCTTTGACTTTCACACCACTGATGTCAGGCTGACTGTCTTATAAGTGCCAATCTCTTCCCTGCTTCCCACTTTTGTGAAGTGGGACTACGTTTGCCCTCCTCCAGTCCTCTGGAACCATTTCTGTTTCCAATGAGCTGTTAACTAGGAATGTCAGAGGTGCAGCCAGTGCTTCCCTGAGCTCCCTCAATACCCTTAGGTGCACCCCGTCTGGCCCCCATTGCTTTGTCCACGTTCAGATTAGCGAGTCCCTTCAGGACACTGTCCTCTGAAAATGGACTAGTGTTCACCTCTTTCCAGTGCTTCTGTTCCTTTTTTTTGTTTGGCCTCTCCCCTTCTGCTGCCTCTGTGGATGCTTAACAAGTGTTTGTTCAGGATGTCTGTCTTTTCCTTGTTCCCCTCTGTACAGCAACCTAAAAGTCCCACTCCTGAGCTTCTTTCTTTCGCTTACATCGCGCCGCATTCTCTTACAATTTCCCTGCAATCAGGAACACCCTCCCTCTAGAAGTCCTCTCTGCCCAGTCCCGACACTCACTCACTCTCTCACCCTCCTACTGTACCTCTTCCATAAGCACTCTGTTCATTCCTGTATCTGCACCTAACACCGCTCTCTCCCAAATAACCCCCTCTGCTATGCACACCTACTCTCCTCCTCCTCCCCTCTCCACCATCTCCTCCCCGCGCTCCCTGCTGCCTCTAGCTGGTGCCTTTCAGACCCTATTTATTCCCCCCTTCTGCCCCCCCATCTCACATCTCCCCCACCACCCCCACCTCGCCTCCAGGTCCTGTCCCCTTGCAGGGTTCCTAGCATCCTGAAGGGCGTTCAGTTCTTGGGGCTCATACTGTCCTCTTCCCCTCTCCACCTTCTCCTCCTCACTGCCTCCCTGGCTACCTCAAACTGGTGCCTCCCTACCCTCTTCCCCTCCTTTTTGCCCCCTCCTCTCTCTCTCTCTCTCTCTCTCTCTCTCTCCCCTCTTCCCCCTTCATCCCTCTCCTTCTTCTCTGGGCCTTGTCCCCTTACAGAGTTCTCTGCTTCCTGAGGGGATCGTGTCCCGGATCATACTCTCCTCCTCCCCTCTCCATCCCTCCCCACTGCCTCCACTTCTGCCTCTTTTTCTTCCCTGACCCTATCTACCCCTTCTGCCTCCCCTCCTCACATCTCACCCACTTCCCTGCCGCCTCTCCTCCGCGCCCTGTCATCTTGCAGGGTTCTCGGCATCCTGAAGGGGATTCAGTTCCTGGGGATCATTTCCTGGCCCCCCCAATCTGGACCACGCCCCCACTTCTCACCATGCCCCCTCATCACTGCTTTCAGCATCCTGGAGGGTCATTCTGCTTCCCCATACCCCCTCCCACCCACCTCCCCTACCTGCTGCTTGTGCAGTAACCCTTTCTCCCATCCATCCCTCCTCCTCTTGTGCGATTACTCCTCCCTAAAATTTGTTGAGCACTTAGCTACTCTTAAATTCTAGCTTTTCGGTTCTGGACCTGCACTCACTCACCACCATGTTACCACCACCCTTTCTGCTACCCTGTATCTGCACCTAACACCTCTCTCTCTCTCTCTCCTAACAGTCCTCCCTCAATCCACTCCCACCATACTCTCATACCTACCCCATATCTACGCTACAGCTATGACTGCATAATGCTACCCGTGCTATCTTCATTGTCCTTTACCACCCCTCCCCCTGAAGACTATGTCGTTCTCTCTCCCCCATGTCTTGGCCTCACTCTGTTATATACCACTCCCTGTTTTAACTTACTGTATGCTGTCTCGTACTGATTAGTACTGCATTGTATTAGCACAACACTGTATGTATCTGAATTGCACTTTTTTTTTCCTTTTTCTTCAATTGTTTAACCAGGAGTGGCACACTAAGCTGAAAGCTTGTTTACAGGTGTGACCTGGGAGCATAGGGGAGTTAAGTGACTTGCTCAGGGTTACACAGTATGCAAGTAGGGGCCATGGGATTCAAACCCAGGTCTCCAGATTTGCAGCTTAGAGCCTTAAACCACTATGCTATACTGCCTCCCACTTATGTAGTTGATTGTTTGGTATTTGTATTCCATAGTACTAGTACAACACCATATGTATGGTTTTGCACTGTATGTACTTGATTGTTTTGACTTTGCTTGAGCCTCCCATTTATGTACCCCTTCCCCCAAGGAAGCTTCTGGAAACGAGCTGTTTACAGGGCATGTTGTCTTTCCTGGTGAAACCTTTTCAAATAAATAAAAATGTCCCCCTTCGTCACTGCCTGAGCTATTCTCTCTTCAGTTTGCATCTTTGTGCTTACTGCTCTTCCTGCCTCCCTTTGCATCTCCTTATACCTTCTGAATGCCACCCTTTTAGCCTTTACCACCACCTCATTCAAGAACCATAGTGGTCTCTCTTTCCTCTTGCTCACTTGCTTGACGTAGAGGTTTGTTGCTTTCCCTATGGCCCTTTTTAGCTTTTGCCCATTGTTTCTCCATCTCCCCACCCCCAAAGCCAGGTCATCTCTGAGGCATTCACCTGTCTTTTCAAAATCTGCCTTCCTGAAGTCCAGGACCCTCACCCTTGTGTGGCTCAATTTTGCAGCCGGCCCTATATTTAACCACACGGTATGGTGCTCACTGCTCCCCAGGTGGTCTTCTACCTTGACGTCTGTAACACTGTCCCTCTTTGTGAGTACCAGGTCCAGTATTCCCCATCATGAGTGGGTTCACTGACTAGTTGCCTAAGGAATGTTCCCTGTAAGGAGTCCAGGATCTTCTGCTTCTAGCTGAAACCGCAGCTGGGAGATCCCAATCTATATCTGTCAGATTGAAATCCCCCACCAGAAGCACCTCCCCCTTTTCTGCCGTCTTGCCAGTAGCCTCCACCAGTACCTTATCTAACTCCTCCTCCTGTGTTGGAAGCCTGTAGATCATGCCAGTGTGAATAGTGGATCCATTCCCTGTCTGTAGGATGATGCAAAGTACCTCTGCCCCCCCCCCCTTGTACTCCCTGTATCTTTGTCGCTTTTATGCCATCTACCACATAAAGCACCGCACTTCCTCGTTTCCTTCCTACCCTGTCCCTCCAGAACAGAGTATAGCCTGGTATGGCCATGTCCCAATCATGGTTTTCTGTGCACCATGACTGGTAATGGCCACAGTATCCAGGTCGGCCTCTCACTGTGGCCTCTAGATCTGGAATCTTATTCCCTAGACTTCCAGCATTCACACACGTGGCCTTCCAGATTTTGTTACTACTCTTAGTACCCCCTTCTTTTTTTTTTTTTTCTCTTTCTTCTCCCCCCTCCCACTCTTTTTAATGCTTCAGTTCCAACCCCCCTTCATTTCTACCCCTTGCTTTGTTTCTTTTTTCTTCTGGGGATTCCATTCCCCTCTGGTTCTCCCTACTTTCTGCTTCAGCCTGTGGCGGGGGAGATTGCAGTTACTTCCTCCCGATTTCTTCCGCCTCCCCCCCTTGGCTAGTTTAAATTTTCATCAAAGTAACATCTGAATCATCTACTGAGGACTGCAGTTCTCCTCCTGAATGGATGCAGGCCATCATCCCTGTAAAGGCCACCGTCTCTCCAGGTGGATCCCCAGTCCAGCTGAACCCCTCCTCTGTGCACCATTCCTTCAATAATGAGTTGAAGGTCTTTGTGCAGAGGTCCCTCTCCTCCCCCCATCATAGACAGGCAGCACTTCAGCGAAAGCCACTGATGGGTTCCCATGCAGGTCACTCAAGTTCAGGAATGAATTTAGGGAGCCAACTGGGTGGCCGGGGGGAGGGGGCTGGGGAAATGCTGTCACTCAGCAGTGCTCCCAGCCCAGGGAGGGATAGCGTCGGGTTCTGCCATACTGGGGACTCCTGTGGTGGGCCAGGGAGCTTGCTTCTCTGCAGAGGACACCAGTGATGTGTCAACACCTGCAGGGGCTTGCCCGATGTTTGGGAGGTACGAGGGAGAAAACGGAAAATGGATATCGGCTGTAGGCTCAGTGAAGCCCTTCCTGTCTTGGCCTGCACTGTCACCCGGACCTCACCATGTGGATGTGAGCCTTCAGGGGACTGGAGGACAGTTCTCCCCCTTCTGACCCTGCTTGGGGTGGGGGGAGCCCATTCAGCATCCTCATAAGTGAACATTACAAAAGTGCATGAAGGGAAAGTATGCATTTTTGTAGAGGACACTAAGATCTATAACCGATTGGATACTCGAGGGGGTGGAGAAAATGGGAATGGACTTAAGAAAACTTGGAGTGGTCAAGGGTATGGCAGCTGGGGTTCAGTGTAAAATCATGATCTTACTTCGAGAGGGCTCTTGCAGTAGGTAATTACATATAGGACTGACGTCGGCAGGACCCCACGGAAAAATTTCTAGCTAGCAGTCCCTGGCGAGGACCGCCCCCATGTCAGGTGACCGGCGTCAGACGACGTCGGTATAAAGGGGCGGTCCCTGGACACCCGCCTTCCAGTTCTTTTCCACCATCCCGGCTTGTGCAGCGCCTACGTGAAGTTCGTGCTCAGCCCTGTTGCTTCGCTTTTTTTTTTCCCTAAAGTATCAGTATTTTGCACTTAATTGGCCAGGGAATGTCGCTTTATGTCCCTTTCAAAAACAAGTGCGACTGTATGGCGCCTAACTGCCTCCACAAAGACGGTCACTCCTCTGCCTTTTTGTTTAGGGCTACTTCTATCAATTACGACTGACAAGTGCTCAGATTTCAACGCTGCCGCCCAGCAGAGGATGCCACAGTCTTTGGAAGCCCTTCTCCTTAAAAAGATGTCTGCAGTGGAGAAGAAGTTGAAGAAGCTTGTGCAGGCGTCGACCTCCCCAGAAGGACACAAGAAGCGGGACAAAGAAAGGCACCGGGAGAAGGCCTCCTCTTCCGCGACTCCGGGAGATCTCAAACCCATTCTCGATCTCAGCTCTCTGAACTTCTACGTGGAATACAAGAAGTTCAGGATGCTCTCCTTTCAAACCCTCTTGCCCCTTCTCCGGCCGGGCCAATGGCTTTGTGCACTGGATATGCAGGATGCCTCTTGCACATCCCCATTAGCCCTCGCACCGAAAGTACCTCAGGTTTGCGTCCAGGGGCCATTACCAATTCCAGGCTCCCTTTGGTCTTCCTCGGCTCCCCAGAGTTTTTACAAATGCCTGGCGGTGGTAGCGCCCACCTAAGCGTATTTGGGAGTTCAGGGTTTTTCCCTACCTGGACGACTGGCTCCTGGCGGCCCCGTCCAGGGAGGAACTCCTGCATTTTCTCTCCCTCACCCAGCAGGTTTTCACTGGTCTGGGCATCACCATCAACCAGTCCAAGTCTCATCTGGACCCTTCCCAGAGACTCCAGTTCATCGGGGCCATCCTCGATACGACAATGTGCAGGGCCTTCCTGCCTCCGGACAGGGGGGCCTCCCTCCAGTCCCAGATTTCCCTTCTTTTGGAACGCAGTAGGGTTCCGATGTGGTCGGTGCTCCATCTCCTGGGGCTTATGGCGGCTGCCATCCCTGGACGGTTCACAGGCGCCACATGGAGGAGAGAGATCTCTGTGGACTCTCTGCCTCTCAGTGGATCAACTTGTAGACGACCTAGATCATCTGGTGCTGATCTCCTCGCTGATGATGAGAGACTTGCAATGGTGGATGTTTCCGAGAGAACCTGTTCCAAGGGGTCCCCTTCTCTCTTCCTCCCCCCGCCCAGACTTTGACCATGGACGCATCAGGTGAAGGTTGGGGAGCCCATCTGGGTCCTCACCGAACCCAGGGCTTATGGTCCACATTGGAGCTAGCTCTCCACATCAATGTGCTCGAGCTTCGAACAGTGCTGTATGCTCTCCAGGCCCTTCGCCAATACATCCTTCCTGGTCACCTAGCTGTCCAAACAGACAACATGTGCGTGGTGTGGTACATCAACAAGCAGGGAGGGACTTGGTCCTACCCACTGTGCAGGGAAGCGATGAGGGTTTGGGAATGGGCAACGCTTCACAAGCTTCACCTCACGGCGATACATGTTCCAGGAGTCGACAATGTCCTGGCAGACAAGCTAAGTCGTTCTTCGGCTCTGCCACACGAGTGGGAACTGGACCAAAAAGTTCTGAAAAGCATCTTCCAGATTTGGGGGACTCCACAGATAGACCTGTTCGCCTCTTCCCAAAATGCAAAGCTTCCAACCTTTTGCTCGCTCGCTCCAGAGCGAGGCACTTTCTGGAGCGATGCTCTATCTCTAAGCTGGAAGGACAGATTCGTCTATGCTTTTCCCCCAATTTCTCTGGTCCCTCGTGTGTTGCAGAAGCTGGCATTGGAAGGAGCGAGAATGATTCTGATCGCCCCTTTTTGGCCCAGGCAAATCTGGTTCTCTCTTCTACAGCAATACTCAGAGGTTCTTCCTCTTCCTTTATGTCAAGGATTGCTGACCCAGGATCAGGGGACCCTGGTCCATCCGGGACTCAAGTCGCTCCAACTTCATGCATGGCTCCTGCAGACCTAGCCCAATCCCATTTTGGCGTCTCTCCTAAGGTGGCCGAGATTCTGGTGGAGGCTAGAAAACTCTCCATTAGGTCCACCTACGCTATGAAATGGAAGAGATTTTCCATTTGGGCTACCTCCAGGAACATGGAGCCTTTCTCCTGTCCTGTGGCCGTTCTGCTTGATTATTTGCATCACCTTTTCGACCTGTGACATTAACTACAAAGGTTGGTTTACAAATATTTGTTACTAAATATCTCATGTCAGTAACCACCAGTTCTGTTACTTGGAATGAAGAGGTTTAAATGATAAACTTAAAAGGTATAACATTTTTAAGATTTCTGAAGAAACAAGGTGCCCGCATAGCTTTTTTTTTTTTTTTTTTTACTGGAAGACAGCTAAAACATAAAGATTATGATCTAATGAGAAGAGGATGGGTGGAACAGGTTTTGGTGTAGGAGATGGCTCTAAAAAGGCAGGTACACTCAAACTGATAAAACCGGGAATACATTTTCAAATGATGAAAACCATTGAAGACCAACAATGGTATTTTTTTTAATAGTGCATGGTAAACTTGATGAGAAATTAGTGACATTGATTAACATTTATGGGCCCAGAAATGGCACGCATGAAAATCTTTTCTATAATAATGAATCATTTAACTCTGTATCTAAATAGCTGGATCATGATCGCAGGTGTCACTAACTGTATTGGAGACCCTTTATTAGACAGGACTGGTCCTAACTACATATTAACCACATCGGATAAAGATCTGATAGTAGTCCAAAATAACCTGGATTAAGTGGACATTTGGAGCACTATAAATCCATCAACAAAGGAATGTACAATGGTCTGATACTCATAGAACAGGTTCTAGAATTGACCGGGTTTTCGTTCCGAGAGACAGTATAAAAGATGTGATTTCTGTGGTTATCTTCCCAATAATAGTATCAGACCATGTGCCTAGATTTTTGAAAATATATTTTTCTAACCTAGGGGTTAATAATAGATGGCAATTAAACACTGTTATCATAAGTCAGGACTAAATAAAGATTAAAAGAAAAATACTTTTTTTTTGTCAAGGAGAGACTGGGGGGGACCTGGAAAAGTTGGGGGACCTGGAAAAGTTGGGGTACCTGGAAAAGTTGGGGTGCCTGGACGATAGCATGGATTTGTCCTGGGGAAATCGTGTCAGACAAACCTTGTGGAGTTCTATGACTGGGTGACGAGTGCCTTGGACCTGGGTAGACCAGTGGACATCCTCTTTCTCGAATTCAGCAAGGTGTTTGACTCTGTTCCTCACGGGGGCCTGTTGGATAATCTGGGAGAAATGGGGGTGGGGAACCAGATGATCAGATGGCTAGGAAATTGGCTCCAGAACCGGACCCAGAGGGTCGTGGTTGGCGGGATAGTCTCATCCCCAAGGAGGGTCATTAGTGGAGTCCCTCAGGGATCAGTCCTTGGGCCCCTCCTGTTCAACACCTACGTCTCTGACATAAGGAAGGGTATCAGGAGTGAGATGAGTCTCTTTGCAGATGACTCAAAACTGGGGGTGGTGGTGGATGGGGAGGAGGGGAGGGTGGCCCTACAGGGGGACCTGGAGGCTCTGGAAAGGTGGTCTAGAAAGCGGAAGCTGAGGTTCAATGCAGGAAAATGCAAGATACTGCACCTGGGAGCCAGAAACCCGGGCCAAGTATACACCCGGGGGGGAGGGAATGCTACAAGTCTCGATGGCCGAGAGGGACCTTGGGGTGGTGGTGGATGTCAAGATGAACAACTCGGAGACTTGTAGGAGGGCAGCGGCAAAGGCCAGCCGGATGCTTGGATGCATCGCTAAGGGGCTCGCCTCCAGAAGGAGGGAAGTGATACTCCCACTGTATAACTGCTTGGTGAGGCCGCACCTCGAGTACTGCATGCAGTTTTGGAGGCCACATTTAAAGAGGGACATTGAACTCCTGGAGAGGGTCCAGAGGAGGGCAACCAAAATGATTTGGGACTTGGAGGATAGGACCTATGGGGAGAGGCTCGAAGAGCTAAATATGTACACATTGGAAGAGAGAAGGGACCGGGGGGGACATGCTAGAGGTCTTCAGGTACATGAAAGGGTATTAGGGGTGGAGCAGTCAGGGTGCTCAAGGGGGGACTAGAGGGCATGGGTGGAAGCTGAGGGGGGAGATTCATGGGAGAAAGGAGGAGGTGCTACTCACTGAGAGGGTGGTGGAGCCACGGAGTGCGCTGCCCAGAGGGCTGGTGGAGGCAGAAATAGTGGAGGGGTGCAAGAGGGGGTGGGACAGGTACATGGGAAGGGTTCTGGAAGCAAAAACCAGTGCAGTGAGAATATCCGGGACTGGGAAAGGAGAAGCCGTTGGGGGGGGCAGCAAGGTCAGCTCCCAGGGTGGGGGTTGACCAAACAAGCAGACACGAAACACTGTTAGGCCTATTCTGCTGGCATTTTAGTATATTAGTAAAAGTTGATAACTGGGAAAGGCACACAGAACCAAGGCTTGTTTCCAGGTGTGACCCATGGCAGGGGATAAGGACATAGTGTGCATTAATACAGGAGGATAATCAAAGCAGGAGTTTACAAAACATTTACAATAATATATACATGCATTTACAAAACATTGATGTTGTACATGCACTACATGGTACATTGTATAGTTAAACAACAGTAAATAGATACATGTGATGAAATAAAATGGCACATTGTCTAATACATAGTGAAGCTAATACTGCAATAAATATGTACAGTGAGAAGTGGACATACATATATACATAGAGCATTGTACATGGTAAGCCGAGCAGCAAGTATGGGCGAGAGGCCAGGAGAAGGTTAGGAAGGGGGGAGAGCAAAGACGGGGGTAGGGGCAGAAGTCTGAAGTCCCTTTTTAGGGATGCTGTGGTTGGCAGACTGTGTACTGAGAGACGTAGGCTGTTCCAAAGGGCTGAGAGCCGATGGGCAAAGGCTAGCTTCCTAGAGAGCAAGTGAGGCTGGGATAAGGCAAAGGGGCAGTGATCACGAGTCTGCAGCGAATAATCAGAATTGGGGGCAGGGGATAGCTGCGAAGAGAGGCAGGAGGGAAGGGTGTTGAACCAGTATTAGGTGATGGGAGGCGCAGTGCACAAGGCATCTGATTGCAAGTGGCAGGAGAGATATGGTTTGGTAAAGAAGGCAGTGATGTGTGCAGTAAGGGGGGTTGGTGGCGAAATGACAGAAAGCATGGAACAGAGGATCTAGCTTGTCGAGGGTTGACTGAGGTGCCAAACTGTATACCATGTCAGCATAGTCAAAGGAGGGGACGATGAGCTTTAGAGATGATTTCCAACCTGCTGGGGATCGAGAGACTGTCCTTATACTTTTTGCGTATTGCGTCAAGGTGGAGGGAGAAATCTAGTTTGGGGTCCAGCCAAACACCCAGATATTTGCAAGAGTCGACTACTTCGATTTTTCGTGCCATCTAGGGCATAGAAAGAGGGGGCGAAGATATTTTGGCCAGTTTCTAGACAGTGCCGAATGCCACTGTGACTGTTGTCTTGGTATTGCACTTGAGTGATTTGGCATCGAACCAGTGCAGCATGTTCTCGAAGGTGGCTTGGAGGTTGGGCTCAGTTTGGGCAAGAGAAGGACCTGGTGCGAAGATCACATTGTCATCTGCGGACATTTGGATATGCGATATAGAGCTAACGGAAGGGAGGTTATTTACGAATATGAAGAAGAGTATAAGTCCGAGGATCGACCCCTTCGGTACACTGGCTTGCTTGGGTAGGAATTTGGTGTCGCCCAGCTGCACGTACTGGTATCTGTCGGAGAGATGAACCACTCTGTGGTTGATGGCGAAAGACCGATGGAGGATAGATCATCCAGGAGGATTTTGTGGACAACTGAATCAAAGGCTTTAGCTAAGTCGACAAAAATGGCCAGGGTCAGATGGCCTTTGTCCATGGCGGCGTGGATATGATTAGTTAAGTGGAGAAGGAAATTAAGTCCTGTTGACACCAGCTGGTCAAATATTTGGGATACCTTCAAGTGTTACATGAGAGGATATTTAATAGGAATCTTTATATTAAAAAAAAAAAAAAAAAAAGACAGACACATGAAACTTGAGAACAAGTTAGAAGACGTAAACAAATTAGAAAAGGATTTGGACAACTCAGAATTCAGAAGAGAATTGAAAAAGTGGTCGAATGCCAAGATAAGAGTATAATGACTTGTTAAGGGGGGGAAGCGGAGTTCTGTATTAGAAGAGCTAAACTTAATTACAAAGATTCGGGTCATAAAGCAGCCAAGTAATTAACAATCAGACTTAATCCACTAATAAAACAAATATTAATTGTATAAAAAGAACCAGGGATGGAGCTAGGCTTTATGGATTTTAAGAGATTAATAAAAAAAAAAATTAAGAATTTCTGTACCACCCTGTACAGCAAACTGACCACCATAATGAACAAATAGAATAGTTCTGTGAAGGGCTAGGGATGCCAGAGCTAGATGAAAATAGCACAGACAAATAAAAAAATCTCAGCATCTGAACTATAAAGTGCAGTCAAGAAATAAAAAAAAAAAAAAAAAAAAAAAGGTCCCTCATCCAAATGGATTTTTCTCAGATTTTTCACAACAAGTTCAAGGAAGATCTATCCCCAATCCTGGCAGAAATATATAGAGAATAATATATGAGGAGGTGGTTAATACGAGAATTGAACGCACACCCGAGTTGAGTGATGCTACATAAACCCCGAGAGTGCAGCTCGAGAGGTTTATTCAAGCATCACTGACAAGGGTTAAGGGTCCAATTCGAGTTACAACTACCTCCTATTTATTTTTTATAATTGCTTGGCATCAATTTTTTGAAACTCAGAATAAATGCTTTGGTAACAGCAGGGTTTTTCATTCATAAAACAACATGAATAAAAGTACATTCTAGGGACGTGGATATGTTGTTCAATCCACACTTATTTATTTATTTTATTTATTTATTTATTTAAGAATCAGTTTACAACCTTTGAGCCAGAGGCTCGTTTCCAAAGGTACTTCGTCACATAAAGACATACATTGCGTTTCGGTTACATAGCAAAGATTTGCAAAAATCAATAGGTATTCACCAGAGGTGCCACGTCACATTGTGGTCAGACAAATACAATTGGGTACAGGGTACATGTAATTGATAACAGATATTACACAATCGGTATCAAGTGAGCATTCTGGTAGATAAACATTGAAAAAGCTGGCACTGGCCAGGTTAAACCTAGGCGTGGTGTACAGGGAAGTGGTGGAGGGGATGGTTGGGTGGAGAGCTGCCCGGGGGGGCATTGTCAAGAGAAAGAGGTGGAGGCTATGTTCAGAGACAGGAGCAGTTACGAGTGCTGAAGATGTGGTTCCGAAGTGCGGTTTTGAATGTGGAGATGGTGATGGCAGGTTCCTTGCCGCTTTAAATGTTGCTGGAAGGTCTTCAAGCTGGCTTCTCCCACGCACCCGGGTGGTAAAAACCTCGGCTCCGCCCCATGACACCAGATCTTCCTTACCACGTGGAAGCTCAGGTTCCCTTCTTAGCGGTCTGCGTCTTAGGCCTGGATCCAAACTCTTCGGTTAACCCAAAACTAATTTTAAAGTTTACAAGACTTAGGTCTTTGTCTTCCCTCGTGGCTGCGATGGACAAATCGACTCCTGGCTTTCGTTGGTGCCCTTGTGGGCAGAAGATGTCCTGGACCAATCTGCATTCCACGTGCGTCTGCCTGGGGCTTGGTCACGATTCGCAGGCTTGCGAATTGTGCAGCTCCTTCTCGGCTTCGGTCTTGGAGGACTGCGCTGCTCAACTTCTTCTTGGGCGCCCTGAAAAACTGTATCTGCCAGTCAAGTCGAGGGGGGCCCGCTGGTGTGTCCGCTGCAGGCTCTGTGGAACAGTTGAGCAGATGATCGCCTCTGGAGGAGGCGTGCGGTGCCCAGGACGCTTTCTTCCCTCGCCGCGTGCATTTATCCCGCCTCTTTGGGCTCTTCCTACACAGCTTCATTTAAGGAGCTTTGCCAGTTCCTCTCCACCAAGGGAGAGGGACCATCGGGACATTCCAGTCGGTCCAAGAAGAAGGACTCAAAAGGTAAGTCCCACCATCGACGTTCGTGGGAGCGGGAGAGATCCTCTTCTCCGGACCATCTACTTTCAACTTCGGTCGAGGTTGCGGCTAAGGCCGCTGGCTTCACGGTGTCCCCATCAAGTCAGCAGGCTGAGACAGCAGTCAACGTGGTCGAGTTTTTTCTCAATCTGTCGGACAGTTTGTCAACTGGTGATTCCGACAACCCTACTTCACCGGTTCCCCCGGTAATTACTGAGGACTTGCCTGTGCCTCCTGTGCCGGAGTCCCCGGTTAAGGTCCTTGAACCGAAGGAAGGGCAGGTTTCGCTGTTCCCTCTCTGACCCACCCTCGGAAACCCCGAAAGTCTCCGTCTCTGTCCTCTTCCAGGTCCAGCCAGTCCCGCTGACGTTGGCGATCTCTGTCTCGGCACCGTGGAAAGTGGCGTTGCCGCTCATCCTCGTCGTCCTCTTCGGAGGATAGGCTCCGGCGCAAGTTGCATCGGCACTATGAGGATTTAATGTGGCAGCAGCTCTTATTGTCCGGGAATAAGCAGACTCTGTCACATTCTCCGGCCTTTAAGTGGCTGTCACCGGAGTGGCCGAAACAACCCCTCATAGTGGTCGAAGAGCCGACTCTGGCACCGGTTGTTCGGCCGAAGCCGGCTGCTCCGCCCATTGTGGTGGAACCCCCGCCTCCACAACCGAAAACTGGGGCCCCGACCAAGGATTCTCGGTCGGGTCAGGGCTTGCCCCACAGGTTGTCTGTCACCCTCACTCCTGATCGACCTTGGCAGGTGGAGGGTGGCTCAGGAGCCCGGCAACTGTTTGCAGACTCCTCGGAGTCTGATGATGATGTCTCCTTGTTCTCCAGGCCGCTTGACCTGGAGTCTGCGGGGGGGGGGGGTCAGTCGGTGGATGAGAGCCCATCCTTGTTTTTAGGTTTGCTTTGGCTCATCTCTGAGTCCACCAGGATGCAGCTCGAACCTGTTTCGAAACGGGCCAAGTATCCCCTCATGGAGATACTGGACCGAGGGGATTCCCCTACGGAGGCCTTTCCTGTGGCCGGAGCAATTGTTGGCCCGGCCCTGGAGTTGTGGCAGCGGCCAGCATCTGTCCTGCGCCTCGGCCAGGATGGCCTGAAAGTATGCAGTCCCTACCGCTCACTCTTCTGTTTTGGAGCACCCTCTGCAGAGGGGTTAGTGACCGACAGTGTTTTCTCCGCTGCTCCAGGAACGCCTCAGGACTGGGACAAACCGCCCGATAAGGAATCCAAAAAGCTGGATTATGCGGGGCGGAAGGTTTACGCTGCTTCCTCCCTAGGACTTCGTCAGGCTAGCTCGGCACTTCTGATGGCACATTTCTCACACGCCCTCATGGGCTCCCTGGATGAGGTGATTCCTTATCTCCCGGCTGACCTTCAGACGACTGTCAAGCAGGTGCAGGATCAGGGAAGGGCGCTGGCAAAACAACAGCTCCAAACTTTATTGGACATTGGTGATTCTTGTGCCTGATCAGTAGCGACCGCAGTGGCCATGTGCCGCAGAGCTTGGCTGCGGATCTCCACCTTCACTGCGGACACCCAGTACAAGCTGGCAGACGTTCCCTTTCTGGGCACCGACTTTTTCAGGCTGGGGGTGGAAGGCCATCTCCAGAGGATCGAAGTCCAGTGCCACCTTGGACTCTGTCACGTCTGCTCAGAAGGACAAAGGCTGCCAGCAGCAGCGTAAGCCCTTCGCCCTTCCGCCCCTGCGGCATGTCTGGCCCAGCAGCACCAGGACCAACAGGCACACACTTGGCACCCTAAGACTAAGTCTGCCACTTCCTCCGGTAGGAAGCCTGGAGGCAAGGGTCCAGGAGGTCCCTCAGCGGGTTCTTCCTCCAAGCCTGCCCAGTGACTGGTTGAGGGGTGTCGCCCCCAACCTCGTCACTCCTCCCCGGGTTCCCCCTCGTGGGGGGATGGCTCCGCCACTTCCTTTCCGCCTGGTCCGCTATTACCACGGACCACTGGGTACTGGAAGTGATGGGCAGGTCTGCCTCTGAATTCGAGCAGTTCCTCCCATCGAGCCATCGCCCATCGGGAGCAATGGGATCCGCAGCCTCTCGTCGAGCCGACATTGCCTTGCTCCTCCAGAAGGAGGTGATCAGCGAGGTGGCGGATCCTCCTCCAGACCCAGGGTTTGTGTCCAGGTACTTCCTGGTCCTAAAACGGATGGGGGGCTGGCGCCCCATTCTCGACCTACACGACCTGAACAAGTTCCTAAGGCAGCGCACTTTCAGGATGGTCACTCTGGCTCAGATCATTCCATCCTTGTAACTAGGCATGTGGTTTTGTTCTCTGGACCTTCAGGACTCATTCTTTCACATCCCAATCCGTCCGTCTCATCAGCGATTCCTCCGCTTTCGAGCAGAGGGATTTCTTTACGAGTTCCGAGCCATGCCCTTTGGCCACTCTCCAGCTCCCAGGGTCTTCACCAAATGCATGGCAGTCGTGACAGCATTCCTGCGGCGCCAAGGAGTCCGGGTGTACCCTTACCTGGATGACTGGCTGATTGCAGTCCCCTCCAGGTTGGAGGTGGAGTGGTCCAGGGATCTGGCCCTCCAGGTCTGCTCTCAGATTGGCCTCCTCAACGAGGCCAAGTCGGAACTCGTGCCATCACAGGTGATTCAGTTCATCAGGGCGGAGCTCGAGACTCTTCGAGCCAGAGCCCGGCTCCCAGCGGACAGGGCCGAGGTCCTTTCCTCCTTTGCCCAATCATTTCTAGTTGGGCAATTGTGCCCTGCCCGGGACTTTCTGCGCCTCCTGGGCCTCATGGCGGCCTGCACCGTTGTGGTCCATTGGGCCCGCTGGCATATGCATCCCCTACAATGGGGGCTGGCCCGCCAAGGTCACAGCGCTCCAGCCCTCTAGAGCAGCCAGTGATGGTGACTCGGGAGATGTGGGACGGCTTACAGTGGTGGCTCGTTCCAGCTCATCTGCAGGAGGGTATCCCGTTTGTCCGCCCTGAGCCGACGGTCACTCGGACGACCACCTCTCTGATGGGTTGGGGTGCCCATCTGGGGGAGCTCAGAGCCCACGGCCTGTGGTCCCCTCAGGAGTCTCGATGCCACATCAACCTGCTGGAGCTTTATGCGGTCCGACTAGCCCACACCGCCTTCGCTTTGTTTGTACGGGGTCAAGTGGTCCAGGTCCAGATGGACAATACCATGACCATTTACTACCTCAACCACCAGGGCGAGGTGCACTCCTTGCCCCTGTGCAAGGAAGCTCTCCACACTTGGTCTCTCGTGATCAGCCTGGAGGCGGTTCTCCTAGCCGTTCATGTTGCAGGAGCTTCTAACAGTCTGGCCGATGCCCTCAGCTGGATAGGCGCTGCATCTCACGAGTGGTCTCTCCTGCCAGAGGTAGTACAAGATCTGTTTTCCCACTGGGGTCCCCCCTGCAGGTGGACCTGTTTGCCTCCAGGGAGAATGCGAAGCTGAGGCTGTTTCACGCCTGCCCCCCTCAGCAGGGCTCGCTGCAGGGGGATGCCTTCTCGAGGCTGTGGACCCAGGGCATCTTCTGTGCCTTCCCTCCATTTCCCTTGATCCACAAGGTGCTTCTCAAGGCGAAGAGGGACAAGGCGCAGGTGATTCTGGTAGCCCCAGACTGGCCCTGCCAGTTCTGGTATCCCGATCTCCTCAGCCTCAGCTCCAGGCTCCCGAGGCGGCTTCCAGCCCACCCGGACCTGATCTCAGTCAACAAGGGGAAGGTACTCCATCTGGACCTTCAATCTCTGCACCTGACAGCCTGGTTCCTGAGCGGCTAGAGTTCCAGGCCTTGGGTATTTCTGACGAGGTCCTCAGCATCGTTGAGGCGTCCCGTAAGGAGTCGACCAGAAAATGCTATGCCTTCAAATGGAAGAGATTCTCCATTTGGTGTTAGGATAAGGGGTTGGACCCTTCTTCCTGTTCCTTGGCTAGCATTCTGGGCTATCTGTGGTCTCTTTCTCAGCTAGGGCTTCGGTCGACGACCCTTAAGGTGCACTTGGCAGCCATCTCTGCTTACCAGGCGCAGGCGAAGGTGGTCGAGCTCTTTTTCAAAGGCCTTGATCACATATCCCCTCCGGTACGAGAACCTCCACCTCCGTGGGATCTACTGCTGGTATTGGCTAAGCTCATGGGCGAGCCATTTGAACTGATACACAGGTGTGACATCTCTCACCTGTCGTGGAAGACCACCTTCTTGGTGGCTATTACGTCAGCCAGAAGGATGGGAGAGCTCCAGGCACTTTCCATTGAGTCTTCTTGTCTGGTCTTCCATAGGGACAAGGTTGTCCTGCGCCCCCACCCGAAATTCCTTCCGAAGGTGGTGTCGGAGTTTCACCTTAACCAGGTGTTAACTCTGCCGGTGTTCTACCCCAGTCACACCTCGGAGGCCGAATATAGGCTCCATACTTTGGACCCTAGAAGAGCGCTCTCTTATTATAAGGAGCGGATGGCTGAAGTTTGGGGAGAGGTTCGCCAGCTGTTTGTCACCTACGCTGAAGCCGCACCTGGCAGACCTGCAGCCAAGTGGACGATAGGTAGGTGGGTCACCTCCTGCATAGATCTCTGCTATAGGTTGGCAGGCATGGAGCCTCCCAAAGGGGTAAGAGCTCATTCTACCTGCCATACTGGTGCTTCGGTGGCTGCTTCTAGGGACGTCCCTATCCAGGAAATCCACAGGGCTGCTACCTGGAAGTCAGCACACACCTTTACTTTCCATTACCACATTGACCTAGAGTCATGCCGGGATGCTGGTTTTGAGACCTCTGTTCTCCAGTCCTTATTCCCTAAGTAGGGGGTGCGCGCCTTGCCTCCCTCCTCCCGGAGAACTGCTAGGAGTCTGCCAATAAGTGTGGATTGAACAACATATCCACGTCCCTAGAAATACAGGTTACTCACCTGTAACAGGAGTTCTAGGAGTGGTATATGTTGTTCATCCACACAACCCACCTGTCCTCCCCTGCTTCGCGCATACTGGCTTCCAGCGGGCTAGAGCTGGTGTCATGGGGCAGAGCCGAGGGTTTTACCACCTGGGTGGGTGGGAGGAGCCAGTTTGAAGACCTTCCGGCAACATTTAAAGTGGCAAGTAACCTGCCAATAGGTGTGGATGAACAACATATACCACTCCTAGAATTCCTGTTACAGGTGAGTAACCTGTATTTTCTGACCTTATCTTAAGAATCCACGGGTACACTACCATGACTTTCTAGATAATAGTCCTTGAAATGTTAAGTCTCATGGCCTTCTTGTTCTCCGTCGGTTGGTTGTACAGGAAATGTGGTCACATGACTGGAGGGTAAATTTTTTTGGGGGGGGGCAGATTTTACTACAGGGAACCGAGTGGAGGATCACTTTTAAAACTAACAAGTGAAACGACAAGAATCGGGACAGCGCTTGCCAAGTAAGAACAGACTATGTTTGAAATTCTGCCGCTTTTTTTTACTTGCAATCACACACCTCATGTTAGAACTTGATTTATGCTTGAACCAGGTATAGGGGCACTCGCAGCTCGCGACTCTCGTAACAACCAGCTGGAAATATCAACTGCTTGATGCAATGCTAAAAATTGATGCCTGTTAATTATATAATGATTCCTAGAATAAAGAATTCCTGCCAGTTCCTATGAGACGAGGCTTAATAACACTAAATAAGTGGGAAGTCCAGCAGCCACACACACATGCTCTCTAACTTGTCTGGCAGAACTTGTTCTTACACTCAATGCTTTTATTTTTTAATAAATTTTTTTTCAGCAGGTCATAGTGGAGTTGCAATGGGTACCAAGATGGGTCCCAGTTTTGCTAATCTGTTTGTGGGTTGGGTGGAGGAACTTTTTTCTCTCTGTCACAGGGACTGTGCCTGAACTCTACAAATGCTACATAGAAGACTGTGTGGGGGCCACCTCCTGCTACAGGGAGACCCTCCAAGTCTTCCTTGACAAGTTTACCACGGCCCATCCTTCCCTTCAATACGCTGTTGAAGTATCCTCCTCTACACTGCCTTTTCTGGATATTCAACTATCCGTACAGAACACTGGTCTGAAGACATCAGTTTATTACAAACCCACTGACTCTTTCCTCCTCCACAGCTCCTTCTATCCTAAACATGTCAAGAATGGCCTGCCTTATTCACAGTTTCTTAGACTTCGCAGGTTATGCTGTGAAGAAGATGATTTTGCTGAACAGACCCAAATAATGCACGGTTTTTGATTTTTATCAACAGGGATACCCTAAAAGCACAGTGGACAGAGCACTCTCCCAGGTCAGTAACATGTCCCATAACCTTGACTCCCACAGGAAGGATACTGTCACACAAGAACAACGTCTAATTCCACTAGTGCTTCCGTTCCATCAGAGCACACCTTCTCTTCACAGGATCATCACCAGTAACTTTCCCATTTTGCAAACTGACCCTAACATTGGTGCTTCCTTTACAGAACCACCTATTGCCTCCGACCGTCGGCCACCCAACCTGCAGAATCTCCTGGTTAAAAGCAGACTTACCTGCTCCTAACAGTTCCTCCCTTCCAGGTACCAAGCCTTGCAACAGGACTCGCTGCTACACCTGCAAATTTGTTTCCAGTGTGACTGAAATTTGGGGGCCCACAGGTGTTTCTTGCATCACAAAGGAGTTCTCATGCACCTCCACTAATGTGGCATATTGTATTCTTTGCAGGAAGTGTACAGCTATTTACATTGGAGAGACTGGTAGGCGCCTTGCTGACCATTTCAGGGAACATTACAGAGCAGTCAGGAATGGTGACACTGCTAAACCCATTGTATCCCACTTTA
Organism: Neoceratodus forsteri; assembly: GCA_016271365.2. Taxonomy (NCBI): domain Eukaryota; kingdom Metazoa; phylum Chordata; order Ceratodontiformes; family Ceratodontidae; genus Neoceratodus; species Neoceratodus forsteri. The sequence continues at coordinate 105,528,677 of JADMNL010000028.1, forward strand.
TCTCCAGGGACCACAGTGTCAATGACCTTTCTGTTTGTGTCCTTCAGCAGGGCTTCTGGGATTCTGACCATAGAAAAAACATGGAAGCCAAGCTGATCCGCCTTGACTCCCAGCAGCCCTCTGGTTTAAATGATAGACTTATTTTCCACTAATATCTTTCAGCCACCCCTTATTTTCCCTAAAGTCTGTTTGTATCTGTACACATTTAATTTATTTTTCATTTTCACCGTAAGTCTCCATCTCTGTCTCCTTCCCCCACATTTGTCACCTTCCAGCCTTCTTGCTAGGCCCTGTTAATTAGTCCCCACCGGGGGACTTCTCTAGCTCTTTCACTCCTATTATGCTTTATCTTTCCCATCGTCACCTTTTTGTTTCACAGATTCTCTCTTAATCTCGCCATTTATCACCACTTCTCCTTGAGCCTTCCCTTTTTTCTTTCCCCACATTTATATCCCTTATTTTACCTCCCCTCTACACTAACTTTGTTTTTTTTTTCTCTTTTAGATATTTCCTGAAGAAGACCTAAGGTTGAAACATAGATTTAACTCCATTTTCAGCGTGCATTTAATATAACCATTTCGTTTTTCCTAATAACACTAATACATAAAATAAAAATGCACTACTGTGTCAGAATTATAGACCCATTTCTTTAATCAATATAAATGTCAAAATTTTAGCTGAAATACTAGTTACAAGATTATAAGAAGTAATCCTTTCTTTAATCCTGCTGCAGTGAACGGCTTCATAAGAGGAAGATTAGCAGCAGACAGTTCAAGGTAGGGCTAAGATTTGGGCCAGCCCTCCAGAACAGCCGTAACACTACTGCTTGTGATGCCAGCGACCCGGGGTCGGGGCCAGATGGGGGAGGAGGACTGAGGGCCCATGGGACTGATCTCCTCCTCTGGTTGGGGAGGGCTGTGGGGGGGGGGTCCTGCTGCTTTACTGCCACCTGGGTGACCAAGGATGGTGGTGCAGTGGGGCTGCAGAAGAACGGGAGGGGAGGATGTTGACTGGCAACTGGAGCAGTGGCACATCTCTACGTGCCCCACCTCCTTGGATCCCCTTGAGCGCCGGCGTCCTCTGGGGCAAGGACCAGGAAAAAAAAAAACACATCAGATGCCAGTAGACAGGGCCCGCTGCCCCAGACTTAGTAAACAGGCTCGGGGTGGGGGTGGGTCGCTTCCAAGGACTATCCGCGACACTCATGGACTGTGGGGGAGGATAACCTGGGGTCTTTCCCCTCCTGCCCAGGGGTATACTGAGGCAGGATGGGGGCAAGTCTGTCGGCACTCCCAGGAGTTACCTAGGGAGAAGCTATAGGGAACTCTGCCTAGGGATCCTCGAAGAGCGGGGACCGATGCGCAGGGAGAGAGAGGGCATAAACAGGAAAAAAAAAATGGGGTTAAGATTCCAGTGGGCCTGTTTCACTTGACACCGAAAAGGCATTCGATAGCATGCACTGGCCTTACCTCTCTCTATTTTTCATCTGAATGTATTGAATTGATCCACGCTTTGTATACTTTGTTTTCTACCAATGGTTAAATTTCAACATCTTTTTAAATTGGAAAGAGAAATAAGACAGGGTTGTCCTCTTTCTCCCTTGCTATTTAACTTGACTTTGGACCACTAGTACGGAAATTAGAATCTAAAAAAGGAATTAAACGTGTGGGAAAAGAATACTGAATGCAATGTGTGTGTGTATACACTGCACTCTGTGTCTTGGATCCCAGAGAATCCATAGGCTCAGTTCTAGAGGTTTTGAAAGACTGTGGAGCATTTTCGGGTATAATGTCGACTTAGAGAAAAATATGTTTTCTTCCCCTAAACAGTAATTGTAATAAGAGAAATAATAGAACTAGGAATAGGATGAGCTTCTGATTTTATTAAGTATTTTGGACTAGATATTTACAAAACTGTGCTGAAAACTATTTCTTCCAACTTTAACAAAATTAGGGATCGGACAGACCATAGAGAACTTAAATAATTAGAATAAAGTTCCACTGAGGTTTTGAGAGGAGGCTGGAGGCAATGAAAATGATGGTGTTCCCTACACTATCTTTTTTATATGATTCCACAAAAATACTGGTTAACTGGTTCATTAAAATGGAAGGACCAATCATTACATTCTTATGGGCCCATAAAAAGATTAGATGTGCATACAAGGTTACCAGACCAATACATGTGAGAAGGCTGCGCGCCTGAACTTAAATTGTATTATTTGGCAACTACACTACAACAGATTTCTAAATGGTATTATATTGGTAACAAGAAAGACTACATTCCAGAATGGGTAATTATGGAAAAGGAAGTAGCTAAAAATAATACAACTGATCCTAAATCTTAGATATTGCTAAGACAAGGAAATTGTTAGGTAACAGTCATCTCTAACTTTATACAAATTCTGAACCTGCTGTCAAAATTAATCAATCTGAATTTAAATCCACCCTCCAGCTACTATAGTACAACCTAAATCTATACATCAGTAGTCAAATTATACTTAAAGAAGATGGGAGTAGTAAAAGAATGTTATTAATACAGGACAAGTATACAGGGGGTGGAATAAAATACATAATAATGTATAGTTTGATAGACGTAATAAGAGATCCAGCACAACTGCAAAACAAAGTCAGAAATAACAGGACAGGGCTGTTACAGATGTAAGAACATTTAGACCATCACTCAAAATGCAACCAATAGCAAGGACTAGGGGGAGGTACTAGTATCAGTGTGCAGTAGGGATCGATCAGTGATTTGAAGGTACGGAGGCTCACAATTGAGTTCAGTTTGAGGGTGGCCTGAAGTTTGTTTCAGTGTTCTGTGGCAAGCCAGCTGAAAGCCATTTTCCCATATTTGGACGCCATTGTTGGCGTTTTTCGCAGAATTTAATTGCATGCTTCCAGGTTATATAATCTAGACACTTTTATGTATTTATTCATTCCATTCATACGGAGCTGTGCCTTTGAGCACAAGTGCTCATTTGCAAAGGTTCCACGTCAGTGTTCGAGTACAGAGGTATTAACAGATGAAGAGCTAGAATGTAAGATGGTCACACAGTTATCAGGGCAACGCAAGTAAGTGGCATTGTCGGAGAATCATTACAAACAGATTGTATGTCAATCGAAGCTACTAACAATGGCTGCACACATTGTGGCGTCGTCACATGATGCAGGTAAAGCATAAAAGGTAACAAACTAGTACAGTGCAGTTCAGTTTATCCGAAAGCATTGGGGGAGGGGACACAATTCTTTCGGATAATCAGGTGTTCAGATAAACGGGAGTCCATTGAACAGGAGCACAGGTCAGCAGATTAACATAAATCTAGGTCCACATTCAGCTCTGAGTCTGCAGTGCCACCCTAGGAGGCACTGGGGAGTTGGGTCGGACTGAGCGTGACACAGCAATGGAGGATAACCAATAACATAGGGCCAGGTGGTGCTGAGAAATTACAACTGTTAGATGGCTTAGATATCAGTGAACGAAAGGTAAAAAAAAAATGCTGGGAATCCGAGGGGATAATCCAGACTGACCCACCCTCAATCAAGTTTTGAAATTTGATTTTAAATTAAAATATGGCTGCCTCGCCTTTCTCTTCGAAAGCAATTTATAGCTGCCAAGCTGTTAATGAAATAGTGTACAATGGGAGATCATCCTCGGATGGGGCACTGTACACACAATCTCTAGTGGTTGCGACTCTGAACCTAGTGCGCCAGTGCTGTTTCTTCATTTCGGTACTGAGGTAATACTAACATGCTAATATACTAATTGCCAGCAGATTAACCCTTATGGTCTATTGAGTCTGCTCGAACCTCGGATCCCTAGTTGGGTGCCGAGGCCCCCCCTCTTCTGTTCCAGAAACCCCTATCATCCATCCCCACCCCCGTGGGACAGGCCATCATCTGATATATCTGCTTTCTGTGTCTGTTCCACCCTCTCTTGAAGCCCTCCACTGTGGATTTCTGAACCAGCTCATCGGGAAGCGCATTCCAAGGGTCCACCACCCTCTCAGTGAAAAACCTCCTCCTCTGTTCCCCCCCCTCACCCTTCCAACTTCAAACCATGCCCTCTGGTGATATCTCCCTGCTTTAGTCTAAAGATCCCCTCCATGTTTACCCTGTTTATTCCCTTGAGGTACTTGAAGACCTCAATCATGTCCCCCCTGTCTCTCCTCTCCTCCAATGAAAACAGGCAGAGCTCCTCAAGTCTGTCCTCTTACGTCAAATCCCCTAGTCCTCGTATCATCTTAGTTGCCCTCCTCTGTACCCTCTCCAGGAGTTGTATGTCCCTCTTCAAGTGTGGTCTCCAGTACTGTACACAGTAGTCAAGGTGTAGTGTAACCAGTCCGTTGTACAGCGGCAGAATCACTTCTCCGCTCCTAGAGGTGATCCCCCTTACAATGCATCCCAACATCCTGTTTGCCTTGCTAGCCGCTGTCCTGCAATGCTCAGAGTTATTCATACATGCATCCACCATGATCCCTAGGCCTTTTTCCCCTGTTGAGGCCTCCAGCGCTTCCCCTCCCAGGGTGTACCTATGTTTAGGGTTTCTCCGCCCAAGATGTAACACCTTGCACTTGGTGATATTGAAATTTAATTTCCGTGTGTGAGCCCAGCTTTCCAGGGTGTCCAGGTCCACTTGCAGGGCCAACCTCCCCTCTTCTCCCTCAACTACTGCTCCCATCTTGGAGTCATCAACAAAGAGACTCATTTCACACCCTGTACCCTTCCTGATGTCCGATATGTATGCATTAAACAGGATCAGACCCAGGACTGAGCCCTGGAGTACCCCACTACCGATCTCTCTCTAGGGTTTGAGAGCTCCACACTGACCACTACTCTCTGGGTGCATCCAGCTAACTAGTTTTCAATCCATCTGACCATCAAAGGGCCTACTCCCAACCCCATCAGTTTCTCCACCAGACCATTGTGGGGGACAGTCAAATGCCTCGCTGAAGTCCAAGAATAATACATCCACAGGCTTTCCCCTGTCCAGTTCTGATGTTACTCATTCGTAGAACTCCACAACATTGGTTTGACATGATCTACCTGGCACAAACCCATGTTGCCGACTATCCAGACCTCCCACCTCCTCCAAGTACACCCCCAATCGTTCCTTTAGTATACTCTCCATTAATTTTCCCACCACCGAGGTCAAACTGGGTCTGTAGTTACCTGGTACTTCCCTCGACCCCCCCCCCTTATGGATTGGCACCACATGTGCCTCCTGCCAATCTCTAGGTACCCTCCCTGTCTCAAGCGACCTGTTGAAGAGCTCCGCCAGGGGTGCAGCCAGTATGTCCGCCAATTCCCATAGTACTCTCGGATGAATGCCATCCGTCCCAGGAGATTTATCTTTCTTTAGGGCCTTGATGGCTAACCACACCCTTTTCGGTGGAGATGGCATCATCTGTCCCCTCCACCTTACTGGCCTTTTTATCCTTATCCTGATGTGACACCCCTGGGGTACCGCTCCCTCCCTCTTGCTCCATTTCTGTTGCTCCCCCTAATACATGAAGTAAGAAGGTCTGTACAGTTGGCTAATAAATACAAACATCAGATTTATCCTAGCAGGAGGGAAGGAGATTAGTTGGGTTTTTGTCAGCAGTAGGGAACCGCACAGGTATCTTAACGACCGCAAATTACCATTGGCATCTAACGATGGGGGATTGGGATGGGATTCAGATAATGCAGAGTTTTGGTAAATCTGGTTTCGGATAAACAAGAGTGTACTTTAAAGGTATTGCAAGCAGAGCACGGAGAGAATAAGGCTTCTTGTCACTTTTGTTCATTTGAAGTAGTCATATTTAGCACCCTGGGAGAGGACCTTTTTTAGCTCCCTCTTGAAATTGAATATTTTAGGGAGGCCTTTGCAGAGCATGTCAGAGATGTAATAAAGATGAACCTTTTCAGACATGAAAAATATAAAGGTAGTGGCCTCTAGTAATTGTCCCAAATGTGATTTAGAGAAGTATTAACCCATGACAGAGCATGAGTTACTCAGGGGAATTAATCCATGCAGGGGGGAGGGCGGGGGGAGTTGTCGTACGAGGACACAGGCCGATGCTGGGGGTGGGAGCTGTTGCACAGACAGCCACCCAGGTGTGGATTAATACCCCATCTAACCCACCTTCTGGAGTGGGTTAATCCACTGATACCACAGCCAGGGGAAATGGGGGAGTGTACATTATGCAGAGATATGCCATACTTGGGTGAAGCTACAAGTTTAACTTTTTTTTTTTTTACACACAGAACAGCACTTTTGCCTCTCGTCAGCGCGTGTTGGTCATGTCTCTGACTGCTGCACTCTGCAACAGTCTGCCTGACTCTCCATGGTCCCAACACCGACACTTGCGTCCCCCCTCCTGCTGTGACTGTGACAGCTCCTCACCGATCCATCCTCCCGATAGCCCTGCCCACAGCACACACTCTGCAGCGCTCTCCCTGACTCTCCATGTGCAGAGACTAATGCTTGCACCCCTGCTTCAGCCCTGTGAGCTGCACACAACACTATGCTGTCGGCTGCCACTCTGCAGGAGTGTCGCTGACTGCACGGTCCCCACACTGATACTTGCTTCCCCTGCCGGCTGCGACTGTGACAGCTGCTCAACGACCCTTGCTCCCAATAGCTCTGCTTGCAGCACACACCGCTCAGTCTTCATAGCAACTGTGTTGGTGGACATGCTGAAGTGCAGTCCCGATAGCCCTGCCCCCAGGATATGCTGCTCGTTCTGCTGAAGTGCTCAGATCAGTGGGCAGCAACCATGGATTGAGTATTAATCCACGGTCACCTGATAGCTGCTGACAAATAGAAATGGACCATTTTCCCTGGCCATGGTATAAATATGTTATGGAATTGCCCAAAACTTCAAGAGTTCTGGGAGGATATAAAAGTGAGATTAAAAAACTTAAAAAATACTTAGTGGCCTGGTGGCGCTGAGGGTTGAGGTGTTGAACGCCACACCTCGCACCATGCCAGCGACCTGGGTTTGGGAACGAGCCTGGGCTGCTGAGGGTCGGCAGGGGGAGAGAGGATTGAGCGTCCGGAGGACTGCTCTTCTCTCTCTGGGGAAGAGAACTAGTTGTCCTGCTCGCTGACTGCCCTCTGGCGGTGGCTGGAGGGCAGTATGGGTCTTGAAAGCCGACATATTTATGTCGCGAGGGAGGGAGAAAACTGAAAATACCAGGGCTCCACGAGACCTGTGATGACCAGATTGATCCAGTGAGTCTGTCCCCTGCCTCTAGATTCGCTGCATCAAGGTGGTGGGGGAAATCCCGGGGGGGGCAGACGTGCTGGGGGTTGGCCCAGAGGATGGGGGGGGTCATAGCCCCCATAGAGCCCGCTAAAGGAGGTAAACAATAATAAATAAAAAAAAATAAAAAATTAAAAAAAAACTTTAAAGTTACAAATACTGGGATATAGATACTTGAATAATAGGTCATTTTGATTCAACAGAGATAAAACACTCACTAGCTCTAATCTCTGTTGCAGTAAAAAAAACTATATACTCAAAACTTTGAGAAGGTAACTGGCACCTTCTATCAGTGAATGATCTAACGAGTTAATAGAATCCATTAAATTAGAGAAGTTATCACATGGGTTCAAAAATAATATACATGATTTTGGCAAGAAATGGAAGTCCCTTATGATCCACATGACTTCCTTGAATTAGACACTGCAACCTGAAAAATCCTTATTTAGATAAATAATTCTAAATATTTTTAAGTTTATGGTTAATCTCCGATGCCAGACAACCTTTTCTTTCTACTTTACTGTCTACTGTCTCTTCTCTTTTCTGCCTTCTTTTGTTGGTACGTTTAATTGAGATTTATATACAGCCTAAAAATAGAACACTGTGCGTCCGTAACAGTGAATCTGAACTTTATAGATGCTGTCTTATATACTTAGTAAGTTCCATGGTATCTTTACATAAACCTTCTGAAGAGTACTCCGAAAGAGTATTGGCATGCTGGTTCAAATATTGTATTCATTTGTAATTGATTTATCTGTTTTATTGATATAACACTTTACTTGTATATCCTAGATAGCAGTATTTGTTTGCCGAACAGTTTTCAATAAGTTTTCTAAACAAAAAAAAATGGGGAAGGAACAGGACCTAGGGGTTCTGATGACTTCAAAGTCACGGGGTGGTGTTAGAAGGCAGTGGCAAGGCCAGTGGATTGCTTGGGTGCATAGGGAGAGGTATCGCACTCAGGAGGAGGGAGGTGGTTGTTACCAGTTTATAGATCATTGTTGAGACCACCCCTCTAATATTGTGTACAGTTCTGGAGGCCACATATTAGAAAAGAACATCGACAGGGTAGAGGCAGTCCAGAGAAGGTCAACTAAAATAGTACATGGACTGCATGACAAACCGTATGATGAGAGTCTGAGGGATCTCAGTATGTACACAGTGGAGGAGAGGAGGGAGAGGGGCACATGATGGAGACCTATAAGTACCTCACAGAAGTGAAGAGGGTACAGGTAGGGACCCTGTTTCAAATGAAAAAGTGCAACAGAACAGGAGGGCATGAGAGAAAGCTAGAAGGGAGGATATTTAAGAGGGATGTAAGGAAATGCTGAAAGAGTGGTGGATGCCTGAACAGCCTGCCACAAGAGGAAGTAGAGGCAAATAATTGGGGGGGATCCCAAACATGCACAGGATAGACATCATACAGGGGAATACTAGTAAATAAAAAAAAAAAAAAAAAAGGGGGAGGGGAGGAGTGTCGTTGGAGACCAGTTAGGGTCTGCTGGGACAGAATAGAAAGAGAAGACGACTGGGTGGGCCAAGTGGCCCTTTTCTGCTGACAAGTTCTGTGCATCTCTCTAATATATCTAATGTGCTCTCAGCTCTGTCTATGATGACATCTCATCCCTTGATGGAAAAGCAGCCTTGTTGTGTATGGTAGACCATACATTATTTCTGTGTACATGAGGGTCTTGGACTATACGGAAACTTCATTGGCTGAGAGCTGGTGTAAGTCTGAGCTTATAAAATGGATAAGAAGAATCAAGCCATCTGATCAGCTAAAAGACCAGTACAGTTGTGTAATTATCTGGCCTTTACATGCTTGTACTTGTTTTGCGCTGATAGCCTGTTCACGGATATGAATCTGTTCACAGCTTCCCCAGCAGCTCCAGCGCATCTCTGTCTGCAACGTGTCTCTGTCAGAACCCTAGTCCCATATCTCGCTCTCTATTGTTCATCTTTCTTTCTACTGAAAAATCTCAAATAGATCAAAACTGCAGTCAACTGCCAGTCTGTACTTTGGTCTCGGTATAGCACCGAGACCTCTCGATTGCAAACCAGAGCTATTAATAGCTTACACTGTACATGCTCCTGCAGCTGCTCCCTGGGTGTGATGTCCGCCATGGGAGATTGTGGGATATGCTGCTAGAGGTGCGCTGCTTAAACTGTCGGCAGGAAGGACAGGAGGATCAACTAGAAAAAGATTTAAACAGCAGGACGGTGAGTACAACTTGGGTATATTGTGTGAAACTTGCTGCTAATTGGCAGTGTCCACGCCGGGATGTGTGGGACATAACTAGGTGGATGTTTCCCTTTAAAGCACTCGATGCAAGTGCCTCATGCCTCAGAACACGCTCTAACCCTGCAATTGTTCTCCCCCCATAATCACACACCCTGTCATGTATTACTGCATACATAAAACGACAGGAGACAAGTTCCAGTCAGACACCTCATAACATAAAACAATAAATCTCACTACATTGCCATTCTGTTCAGAGGCGCTTACCTTACATGGCTCAAAGTCACCGCATGCCAGGCATTCCTAATGTAAATCTAACTATGTAATTAAGTTTTTTCAACCTGTTAAAAGAGAATGCGCTCAACCTGTAAGTCACTTTTCCCAGCAGATGCTTTTTTTGATATATTTGATCCCTTTCTGCCAGCGTTTGATCTTTACTGGCCTTTTAACAAACACGGTGGGGGTTTCTGCTTTACACACTGCTGGCAAGTGCCATTTTAGAACTGTATGATGTAGTCTGTGTCCCCTTAGGCTGCAGAGTTCCAGAGTAGAACATGAATGCATTGTGAAAGCAATGCAAGTTCAGTAGCTGGGACAGATCATACAGTTCTAAAATGGTACTTGAATCTACAAAGGCCCTGTGAAAGCAGGTTGAAAACCATTTTATAAACCGGTTTAAGTGCTACTGTGTTAAAGCATCCACATTGTGATGAAACTGTTTAAACATGGTTCTTCAACCAGTCCACACTGTGTACTTTTTGGGGTTGTGAACCTTACTATACCTACAACTGTGCTATGCCACAGACAGCTACAGTATGTATCCTAGCAGCCCAAGCAATTCCAGTATTGTGCATGTCACAGCTAGAAGCCCAGCACCAAGCAGCACGTCCACACTAGTAAGTCAAACCATGTTTAACTTAAACCACTTTTAAAACCAGGCTAAAGACTAGGTATCTAGCAGGGTTTTAGCATGGTTTATAAAAACAGTTTAAATTGTGCTGTAATGTGGCCGCAAACCATGTTAGTGCTTCTTAAACCATTGTAGCTTACTTAAAACAGTTTAAAAAGTGTAATGTGTACATGGCCTAAAAGGCCAGTACAGGTGGAACAAAAACAGTGTGTGAACCAGTATTAGAAATGCAGCTTCTACAGAAAACACAGGCTTACAGATTCAAGGCACTCTTCCTTTAACTTAAAGTTCGAACTGTTTTTTCTCAAATGCTATAGAATCGAAAATTGTGTCCGTTTCAAATCATCGTCGTTTGGTGAATATCAAAACTACACTGCAATAGAGTTAACATGAACATGCATCGAAAGGCGAGGTTGCAGCCTGCCCAGAACTGGTCCCCTTTCCCCAAAACCACTGGGCACCGAGTGATGCCCTGCCCCAGTGCTCCAGATAGACATTGGCACTTAAGAGTAATATATTCACTCTTTCTGACATTAGGTGAGTAAAACAGAATTTTGATGAGCAAGTGCTTTCAATTTGGAAGAACAGCTCCTTTTGAAGCATCTGTGGAGCATTTCCAAGGGTTGAGGGTGAGTACTGGTACTCATCACAAAATTCTTAGAGTAATTCTTAAAAAAATGTAGAGTAAATAGGCTACTACATGCCTTATCTGGAGCACTGCCCTACCCTGTACCAATATCAAAAAAAGGGAAATGCGCAGAGTACTTTAAAGTTAAAATACTTAAGTGATGTGAGATTTAGTATTACTTTTTATTGTGTGGAAGCCTAGATCGGGGAAATTCTTTTCAGGTGCATGTTATATTTTAATGTCACTCCTGTATGAAAATAGAAGGGATCATAATTTGGCCCCTGAAAGGTAGCCAGCCGATTCCCTTCACTTCCCAGTTGCTGAGATCTGTCCCTATGCTCAGGCACGTAATGACGTGTGACCGGGGAAAGCATTGGGGCGTGCCCCATCAAAGTCAGTGGGGGTCACTTTTATGTCTTTTTTTTTTTTTCGCATGCGGATGGCCGGTTTGAGATTAATGAAGAGCGCCCCATGAGTAAGACAGCCCTTGTTAGTCGAGCAGTGCTCTTCATTAATCTCAAACTGGCCATTTGTATGTCAAAAAAACAAACATAAATGTGACCCCCATTGACTTTAATGGGGCACAACCCCATGCTCTCCCTGGTCACACGTCATTACGTGCCTGAGCGTGGGGGCGGATCTCAGCAACTGGGATGTGAAGGGATCGGCTAGCTACCGTTCTGGGGCCAAATTACGATCCCTTCTGTTTTCATACAGGAGTGACATTAAAATATAATATGCACTTGAAAAGAATGTTGCTGGCCTAGGCTTCAACAGAATATGTGTTACTCCAAATTATGAACTGCACAACATCACTTTTATGGTTTGTGGCTGTTGTGCTAGGCTGTTTGCAGTTTTGATTTGTTTCTGACCTAGTAGATTCCTGTTGTGACCTGGATTTGTGACACCGGTAGGTTCAATTCAAGCCAGTTTTTTGGTGTTGGTGTTTGTTTTTTGTTAAGTTTATTGATGAAAGCTCCTCATGGTATACATCCATACATTATCACAGCTAGGAGTCCAATGATGTTATGCATTGCTTCAGGATTTACAGACACCGGAGTAAAGTATAAAACTGTGTCAAAAATAACCAACTATGGTGTGCTGAGTTATATAACTAGGGCATGTGATTACCAAATATTGAGATACCCAGTCATTCAATGTCTGGAATGGGGTCTCCAGGAGGTCACATCCCATAAAGGAAGTACGGGGATTGTGTGATGTATTATTCTAGGGATAACTCTCCCCTAATGACACTATTCACTTTCTTCCTCCCCATCTGATGATCAACTGGTCAGATAGTCAGACCACCTCTTCCATTTGACCCAGGTTTTAAACTCCCCAGTATTATCCTAGATCTCAAACCAGAGCTCCAGCCACTTGACCATGCTGCATCTCTAGACCTTGATTTCTTGCACCATTGAATTGTTCCAAAGTCTGTGCAAGTGTATAATAAATGTATCCCTTTTTTATGCATCCCTCTAGGAACTGAACTGTCGCAACTCATTCCACTTGTGTCCTGAACTTTGATTTGAACTCCGGTCTACACCCAGGGATGCCAGAGCCTGGTTGAGAAAGAAAATATACAGGTGTTTAATTTTTTTTTTTGCAACAGCTTGCCTGCAGGTGGTTCAGTTTTGTACAGTGCCTTCAGAAAGTATTCACCCCCTTGGATTTTGTCACATTTTGTGATGTTGCAAACTCAAATTAAAATACATTTATATGGGATTTTTTGTCACGTATCTACACAAATTACTCTAGAATGTCAAAGTGGAATGAAACTTCTGGAGTTTTTTGTACATGTAATTTAAAATAAAAACCTGAAATGTCTTGATTTGATAAGTATTCACCCCCTTTGCTATGACACTCCAAATTGAGCTCAGGTGCATCAAATTTCCTTGTGAGATCGCTCTAAAACTTGAATGGAGTCCACCTGTGGTCAGTTCAAATGGTTGACATGAGTTCAGAAGAAATGCACACGTCTATATAAGGTCCCACTGTTGACAGTGCATGTCAGAGCAGAAACTCTACCATGAAGACCAAGGAGCTGTCTGTAGAACTCCATGATAGAATTGTGAGGAGGCATAGATCTGGGGAGGGGTGTAAAAACATTTCTAGGATGTTGAAAGTTCCCAGGAGCACAGTCAAGTCCATCATTAGGAAATGGAAAGATTACAGAACCACCCAGACTCTTCCTAGAGCAGGCTGTCCTCCCAAACTGAGCAACTGGCAAGAAGGACCTTGGTCAGGAAGTGACCAAGAACCCAGTGACCACCCTGACAGAACTACAGAGTTCCATGGCTGAGATGGGAGAACCTGTCCAGAGGACAACAATCTCTGCAGCACTTCACAGATGTAGCCTCTATGGGAGAGTGGCTAGACGGAAGACACTCCTGAGAAAAGGCCACATAATAGCATGCCTGGAGTTTGCAAGAAGGCACGTGGCAGACTCTAAGACCATGTGGCAAAAGATTCTCTGGTCTGGTGAAACAAAAATTGAACTCTTTGGCCTGAATACAAAGCGCTATGCCTGGCACAAACCGAACACAGCTTATCACCTGTGTAACACCATCCCTACCATGAAGCATGGTGGTGGCAGCATCGTGTTATGGGGATGCTTTTCGGCGGCTGGGACTGGGGCATTTGTCAGGATAGAAGGAACAATGAATGGAGCCAAATACAGGCACATCCTTGAGGAGAACCTGCATCAGTCTGCAATAGACCTTGGACTGGGGCGAAGATTTACATTCCAACAGGACAACGACCCCAAGCATACAGCCAAAGCAACACTGGAGTGGCTTCAGAACAAGAAGGTGAATGTCCTTGAGTGGCCCAGCCAAAGCCCAGACTTGAATCCCATTGAGAATCTGTGGAAAGACTTAAAGGGTGCAGTTCACCGACGCTCCCCATCCAACTTGACAGAGCTTGAGCAAATCTGCAAGGAAGAATGGGCGAAAATCCCCAAATCCAGATGTGCAAAGCTGATACAGACATACCCAAGAAGACTCAAAGCTGTAATTGCTGCCAAAGGCGCCTCTACAAAGTATTGACTCAGGGGGGGTGAATACTTAAGTAAACAAGATATTTCAGTTTTTAATGTTTCATAAATTTTTGTTACACAATAAAAATATTTTTGCCTCTTTAAATTGTTGAGTATGCTGTGTGAATCAAGGGGGAAAAAATAATTTCAATGCATTAAAAATTCTGGTAGTAACACAACAAAATGTGACAAGATCCGGGGAAGGGGGGGTGAATACTTTCTGAAGGCACTGTATGTACTGTGGGCAGTGTGCAACTGCTGGTTTTTGTACCCTCCATATGCCACCCCCAAAAAAAAAAAACAAGCTTCTGCAAAATTCCTTGCTTATTATGTGCCTTTGTCTGTGATTGGACAATAAAGGAAGGGGATGTTGATTTAACTTATGTTTAGTGTGGCCCGACACGGGATACCTTTCTTTGTTCGTTTTAAATGACAGCTTTAAAAGTGAAGGCTCCACCACCCTGCTGCTTAAAGGTGGCTGACAAGTCCTCTGTAGCAAGATGACATGGGAACCAGGTAAACACAAACAGTGAGCGGAGAATCTGTGGGAACTGTCTGGCACTGCTGTGCAGGGTGAGTCAGCCAGACAGAGCGATTAGGCAATTATTTAAGTGGGTCATGATTCCTCAGCATGTGGTTTGAGGCGATGCTGAAGCCTCACTGTGACATGAAATGCTCACTTTTGCAGTTGGGGGCGGGGGCCTTCAGCATTGTCTGATCCGTCAAACTGGAAGTAAATTACATTTAGGCTGACAGGTTTTTTCTACAACTTCCAGGACTTGCCTGATAAGTTTATAAATCTCTGAACACTGCGTTTTTCCAAAGCAGCATTCCGATTGGCTGACTAGCTGCCCTTATCTAAACAAAATGTGCGGAATGTATTTCTTCAGATTATTTCCCCCTTCAAGTTAAAATAACACTTGTCAGTTCCATTTCATAGTAGTTCTGGGATTTGTCTGCACCTTACAGTGATGGACTACGAGGTGTGTGTTGATGTAACACACAGGGTGGTGTTCGGGCGATTTCTCACAACCCACATGGGATTTGTGGTTATTGTGGTGGCACCACACAACCTGATTTACCCAATTTAGAAATATCGGGGCAGAGTTTTCAATAATAAAGGTCTTCTGCTGTCCTGTCAGCGCAGCAGTGGGGTTACAGAGTGTAATGCCAGTGGCCGGAGTTCATGAACAACCTTGGTTCCCGGGGGCTGGCAAGGAGTGGAGGAATCTGTGTGTCTCTGCCATAGCGGCACCAGTTGGGTGACCATAAGTGCTGGTGTCAGGCTGGGGAGACAGTGTCTGATGTATGCTGTCTGGGTACATATCCCTTGCCCCACCTGGGAGTAGTCGGTGAGGTTCTAAGTGGGTGGGGGGGGGAGACTGGCATGCTGTGGGGTTTCTGAGGGAAGTCTGGCACCGGTGGGGTGTGGAGGGTGAAAAACCGTGGATTAATAAAACAAAGCCCTTCAGTCTTACCATGGGATTGTAATGGTGTGCTTTTGTCATTGCTTCTCTGTTCTCGATCTCTCGGGCCTTACAATACTTTGATGTTATGTTGGACCTTAGTTTCTTTTTCTACCCCAGCTCTTTCTGAAAGTTTTTCTTAAAAAATAAATACATAAATATATAAATATATAAACCGTCTAGAGCAGTCCCCCCAGTCCTGTCACCAGCATCCCTGAGTGTTGCATTGCTCTGGTGCCCTTGCCACGGGACCTGGTCGGAGTTGCTCAGTCATTTGTGCGGGAGCTGCAGAGGGCCATGCTATCATCCAGCCGTGGTTGGAGTTGTTTTCCTCCATTTTATCACCGAGCCCACATGCGTGCAATATCACGATGTGCATGCTCCGCCTTGGTAAAGATACCCCTAGTGTCTGGGTTTGGGGGTCCCTTCCCATGTAATCCCACTGTGCTGCCACTAGCATGATGTGCACATTCCCCCTCCCCCGCTGACCCAATGGAGGAAAGCTGTCTAAGGGACGCTCAATCCTCCCTCCTCTGGCCAGCTCCCTGAGCAATCCATGCCTGTTTTCGAACCCGGGCTGGCGGTGTAGCTAGCGGTACCTCTACCACTAAGCTACTGAGCAAGCTAATAATCTATAAGCATATAGTGACTGCATTAATTTTTATGAGGCAAGGAGTTCAATTTACCCGTTTTTAGCAGGAGGAAAACTGTCAAGACTAGAATGACATCCTGCTGTTTCCCACGGAATGTTGTGGTCCTAAGAGCTCAGATCGCAGACAACAGCAATTACAAACAAAAATTAATGGCACCCTTCAACGTTATTTATTTTTAAATTATGCATATTTTGTTATCAATCTGCGGGGACCATAGCAAAGTACATTTTATATTTCAAGTGATGTCAACTTCACTTTGGGGCTTTGACTATCCCAGCCTGTCTTAAACTGCTGTGTCAGTTGTTATTGCTTAATTGTTGCATCTGGCTATTTTTCCTTCCCGTCACCCTGGCCCCACACCTGTTCGGGACAGCTATTTTGCATCCCCAGCCCTTGTCAGCTGGCGGGAAGTGCTGACATCTTCTTTGACACTGGCTTTCCCAAGAACAGAGCCGGCTATCATAACTGTCCTCTTGGATTTAGTATTGAAATAGATTCAGCATAATCCCATGAAAATTACTGACAACCCAAGAACTAGGAGCGTAAACTTTTCTGGACATAATTTCCGTAGTACGAATGTATAAGCTGTGACTGTGTTAAGATGTGTTTTAAAGAGAATATAAACCCTGTTGTTTACATTTTGTTATAGGTTTTTATCCATCGCCCTGCCGTCACCTCAAGCGATATACCCTGTTACCAGGGTCATACCCTATTGATGCGATTCCCTGTTTTTTTCCCCCTCTGATCAACCTTCTCCCCTTGTCGTGGGCTGTGCCCTATCAGGTTTGGGGAGACAGTGTACCTCCTGAGAAAGGATCAGGCTCCCTGGCCCATCCGCAGGGGAGGGGTCTCTGCATGCTTGAACCCCCTGCCAGCCCACCCCAACTGAGGCACGCTTGCTGCCTGTAGCCTTTCCTGCCTCCTGATGTGGCACCCAGAGTCCAATAATGAACGCTGGTCTGCAACATCCATCTGAGTGGCCAGTTTGCATTTGTTAACATTTGAAACAGTATTTAAACAAAAAAGAAAGTAATTGTTAGGCATTGCAGCCAGGTTTTTAGGATGGCTGTGAATGAGTCTGGGGCACCGATACGCCGTTGCAGTTCGTGAGTGTTGGGATTTGGGAATATCGACACCTGCCAAAACTGCTATACACAAATGTCCGACACTGTCTGTAGGGAACAGAGTGCACCCTGAGATGGTGCTTCATGGTCTCATTATGCAGATTGCTAATCCAGATATTGAGGGTTGTACAGAGCCTGTGTGACCCCAGACCGCAGTGGTCAGACCATGGCATGACACAACTTGGGTGCACAGTGCCATGCCATGGGCCATTCCCCAGGTACTCTGTGTTATCGCTGTTGTCTTTCCCCTCACCCTGTACCTGGGTTCCTGTCCGTGGCTGGGTGCCAAAATAAATTATGTCCTGCAGCAGTCTTCTATATCAGTGGCCCCTGGTCTGGGTACATATATACCCTTGTGTAATGATTGCCCATTGACAACGTTGGAGCTAACAGGAAAGGGAATTGCAGTAAGTCTGATAGAATTTCTTCTTTCCTGGTGGTCTGTGGGCCCCAAAACTACCCTTTATGCTGCTCCACTTCTCTGGTGTCCATTGGATCCCTGGCCCTGTTCTGTACTATGTTCGGTGGTGCTTTGTGCTGCCTAAGTTTTTCAGAAGCTGGGGTGGCTGTGCCTTGTCACGGGTGTGTGTGGGGGGGGGGACATGCCAAGGACCCATTGTGCACAGCACTTCCGTGCACATCAGTGGCCTGATTAATAAAGACCCGGCCCCATTCCCTGTGCTGTTTACACTGTTCTATGCGACAGTGCAGGGAAACATGCAATTGCAGTACAAAAGGGCCACACCAGGTATGTTGGTGGTCTCCGGCAAAGCAGTAAGCACGATGTAGATCCAGAAAACTGGGCACATCATCTAATCCCACTCTTGCACATAAAGTCTCAGACTGACTTAACGATGAAATAAAACTGCAAAAACACAGCAGTTTCACAGGACCTCCAGTAGCCCCCCAAGGTTCCCCAAGAAGATGCACTTTGTCAAGGTTTGACAAAGCTGCACATGTGCCAAACCTTGGGGTTACAGGGTTCATTTCCGATATTTATCTCTGATCCACTAGGTATAAAAAGTAAGGGTCAAATGAAAAAAATTATGGGTTCTGTTGTTCAGCCAAGCCCATATTCATAAAACAGCAGTTGAAAACCTGTATTAAAAGGGAGCGTGTTGTCCCCAAGGTACAAGGAAAGGTGGGTCAAAATTAAAAACTCTGCCAACTGGTCCAATCCCCCAACCAAAAAGAACCCTGGGGTTAGTGGGGTCCTGTGAGTTGTTGCTGTTTTTTGCACATTAACCTTATTTTTTCATCATTAATTCAGCATGAGACTTTTTGTGCAAGAGTGGGATTAGTGGATGTGCCCAGTTTTATGGATCTACGAACACTTGCAATTCTCTATGTGTGTAATACGAAAGGACACAACGCAGAGATGTCGCAAAGGAGTCCTTGCGACCACTGTGCGTTACCTACTGGGACTATGTACTGGGTCTCAGATTTCTCTGGTTTCTGTAACTTGGTCTCTGACCTTACCACAGACTTTGTTTCAACAGTGCTGATGTTGAAATACTGGAATAAGCTGCCTTCTAACCGTGGAAACACAGTACTAAAGAGTTCATCTTGGGAGCACAGATCAGCAACATTGTTTGACCAGCCCTTCCCTCAGAGCAGAAACTTATAATTTAATGTTTTTTTTGAATTTCTTCCTGTTTCACTGACCTCAGTAAAGTTTCCTTTAAAGGACTGTCGGCTTTTTTTTTTTTACTTAAAATTTCAAAATGAAATATACTGGCCCCTCTAGCAACTTTTCGGTTGGCAGTATTCAATGTTACCAGTATCTGTTTTAATTTTTTTATCATGTTGGGGCAAAAATATAATTCTGAGTGGGTCGGTCTTACCTCTGCTCCTGGCTTCTACTCCCGCAGCTGACTTTTGTGAGTGTGCTCTCATACATGCAGGGGAAGAACGTGCGGGTGAAATAACATGGCGCCTGGTCTTGCAGTCTCATTTGGTGCTGTATTACAGGCATCTATGTAAAAAAGTGAACATTATTTCTAGGGACATGGATATGTTGTTCAATCCACACTTACTGGCTGGTTCCTTGCCGCTTTAAATCTTGCCGGAAGGTCTTCAAGCTGGCTCCTCCCACCCACCCGGGTGGTAAAACTCTCTGCTCCGCCCCATGATGCCAGATCTTCCTTACCGCTTGGAAGCTCAGGTTCCCTCCTTAGTGCTCTGCGTTTTAGGCCTGGATCCATACTCTTCGGTCAATCCGAAACTCATTCTTAAGTTTAAAAGACTTCGGTCTTCCTTTTCCCTCGTGGCTGCGATGGTCAAATCGACTTCCTCATTTCGTTGGTGCTCCTGTGGGCAGGTGATGTCCCGGACCAATCCGCACTCAATGTGCGTTTGATTGCCTTGGACTCGGCCGTGGCTCACAGGCTTGTGAGTTATGCAAATCCTTTTCAGCTTCGGTCTTGGAGGACCGCGTTGCCCGATTGCTCTTGGGGCGTCCCAAGAAACGTTTTCTTCCGGTCAAGTCGAAGGAAACCCATTGGGTGACATCCGTGGCCGTGGGCTCGGCTGAACAGCTGGAGCACATGCTCGCCCTCGAGGAGGAGGAGGCGGCCCAGGCCGCCTCATCATCATTATCATCATCCTCGGTTGCGGCATTTATCCCACTCTCCTTGGGCTCCTCCTACACAGCTTCTTTTAAGGAGCTTTGCCAGTCCCTCTCTGCCAAGGGAGAAGGGCCTTGGGGACATTCCTCAAGGTCCAAAAAGAAGATCTCCAAAGGTAAGTCCCACTGTCGACGTTCGTGGAAGCGGGAGAGGTCCCCTTCCCCGGATAGTAGACATTCGACTTCAGTCGAGGTTGCGGCTAAGGCCGCTGGCTTCATGGCGTCCCTGTCGGGTCAGCTGGCCGAGACAACCGTCGACGCGGCCAAGATTTTTTCTCGACCCGTCGGACGGTTTGTCGACTGGAGAAGCCGACAACCCTTCTTCACCGGTTCCCCCGGTGGAAACCAAGGACTTGCCTGTGCCTCCTGTGCCGGAGTCCCTGGTTAATTTCCCTGAACCGAGGGAGGAGTGGGTTTCCCCCATCCCCTCTCAGACCCACCCTCGGAATCCCGGAAGGTCTCGATCTCAGACCTCTTCCAGGTCCAGCTGGTCCCGTCGACGTCGGCGGTCTCTGTCTCGGCACCATGGAAAGCGGCGGTGCTGCTCATCCTCGTCCTCCTCTTCGGAGGATAGGCTCCAGCGCAAGTTGTGTCGGTGCTATGAGGATTTAATGTGGCAGCAGCTCTTATTGCCTGTGAATAAGCCGACTCTGTTGCCTTCTCCGGCCATTAAGTGGCTGTCACCAGAGCGGCTGAAACAACCCCTTGTATTAGTCGAGGAGCTGAAGCCGGCACTGGTTGTTCGGTTGAATCCAGCTGCGCCACCCATTGTGGTGGAACTTCCGCCTCCACAACCCAAAACTGGGGCTCCAACCAAGGATTCTCGGTCGGGTCAGGGTTTGCCCCATAGGTTGTCTGTCACCCTCACTCCCGATCGACCTCTGCAGGTGGAGGGTGGTTCAGGTGCTCGGCAGCTATTCGCACCTCCTTGGAGTCTGACGATGACTCCTTGTTCTCCAGGCCACTGACTTGGAGTCCACTGGGGTCAGTCTGGACGAGAGCCCATCCCTCGTTGCTTGGAATGCTTCGACTCATCTCAGAGTCCACTGGGATGAAGCTGGAACCCGTTTCAAAACGGGTCAAGTATCCCTTCCCGGTGGCCGAAGCCATTGTTGGCCCGGCCCTGGAGTTATGGCAGCGGCCAGCTTCTTGTCCAGCACCTTCGGCCAGGATAGCTTGGAAGTATGCTGTCCCTACCAGTTCATTCTCCAGTTTCTGGGAGCACCTTTTTGCGGAGGAGTTAGTGACCGACAGCGTTTTCCGGCCTTCCGGGAACGCTCGGGATGTGGACAAGTCATCCGATAAGGAGTCCAAGAAATTGGACTACTCCGGGCAGAAAGTTTATGCTGCTCCCTCCCTAGGCCTTTGTCAGGCTAGCTCGGCCGTCCTGATAGCACACTTTTCACATGCCCTTTTGGGCTTCCTGGATGAGGTGATTCCTCATCTCCCGGCTGACCTTCAAATGATGGTCAAGCAGGTGCGGGATCAGGGAAGGGCGGTGGTCAAACAGCAGCTCCAAACTTCCTTGGACATCGCTGACTCCTGTGCCCGGTCAGTAGCGACCGCAGTGGCCATGCACCGCAGAGCTCTTGCCGGCGGATACCCAGCACAAGTTGGCAGAAGTTCCCTTCCTGGGCACTGCCTTGTTCGGTCCCGGGGTGGAGGGTCATCTTCAACGGATTGAGAAGTCCGTGCCACCTTGGACTTGGTCACATCTGCCCAGAAGGACGAAGGCCGCCAGCAGCAGCTAAGCCCTTTCATCCTTCAGCCCCCGCGGCACGTCTGGTCCAGCAACACCAGCATCAGGGCCAGCAGGCTCGCACTTGGCACCCCAAAGCCAGGAGGGAAAGGTCCTGGCGGTTCCTGGGCCAGCCCTTCCTCCAAGCCTGCCCAGTGACAGGTTGATGGGTGTCGCCCCCAACCTTGTCACTCCTGCCCGGGTTCCCCCCATGGGGGGATGGCTCCGCCAGTTCCTTTCCGCCTGGTTAGATATCGCCACGGACCGCTGGGTGTTGGAAGTGGTAGGCAGGGGTCTGCCTCTGGAATTCGAACAGTCCCCACCCTATCGAACCATCGCCCCACGGGGTGCTGCCGGTTTCGCAGCCTCTCTGTCGGCTGGTCGAGCCGACATTGCCCTGCTCTTCCAGAAGGAGGTGATCAGGGAGGTGGTGGATCCTCCTCCAGACCCAGGGTTTGTATCCAGGTACTTCCTGGTCCCAAAACGGACGGGGGTCTGGCACCCCATTCTAGACCCGCACAACCTGAACAAGTTCCTAAGGTATCGTACCTTCAAGATGATCACTATGGCTCAGATCATCCCATCCTTGGAATGAGGCGTGTGGTTCTGTTCTCTGGACCTCCAGGATGCGTTCTTTCACGTCCCAATCCGTCCGTCTCACCAGCGATTCCTCTGCTTCAGGGCAGAGGGATCCATTTACGAGTTCCGGGCCATGCCCATCGGCCTCTCTCCAGCTCCCAGGGTCTTCACTAAATGCATGGCAGTGGTGACAGCATTCCTGCGGCACCAAAGGGTCCGGGTGTACCCTTACCTGGACGACTGGCTGATTGCAGCCCCCTCCAGACCGGAGCTGGAGCGGTTCAGGGATCTGGCCCTCCAGGTCTGCTCTCAGATTAGCCTTCTCATCAACGAGGCCAAATCGGAACTCATGCCAACGTAGGTGATTCAATTCATCTGGGCAGAGCTCGACTGTCTTCGAGCCAGAGCCTTGCTCCTGGCGGACAGGGCCGAGGTTCTTTCCTCCTTTGCCCAATCATTTCTGGTTGGGCAATTGCGCCCTGCCCGGGACTTCCTGCGCCTCCTGGGCCTCATGGTGGCCTGCACCAGCGTGGTCCGTTGGGCTCACTGGCACATGCGTCCCCTTCAGTGGGGGTTGGCCCGCCAGTGGTCACAGCACTCCGGTCCTCTGGACCAGCCAGTGATAGTGACCCAGTAGATGGGGGACACTCTCCAGTGGTAGATCGTTCTGGCTCATCTGCAGGAGGGTATCCCGTTTGTCCGCCCAGAGCCAACGGTCACTTTAATGACCGCCTCTCTGACGGGTTGTGGTGCCCATCTGGGGAGCTCAGAGCACATGGCCTGTGGTCCCTCCAGGAGTCTGGATGCCAAATCAACCTGCTGGAGCTTCGAGCGGTCCGACTAGCCCTCACCGCCTTCGCTCCGCGTGTACGGGGTCAAGTGGTCCAGGTCCAGACGGACAACATCACGACCATGTACTGCCTAAACTGCCAGGACGGGACACACTTCTTGCCTCTCTGCAAGGAAGCTCTCCGCACTTGGTCTCTTGTGAGCAGACTGAGGCGGATCTCTTAGCCATCCATGTGGCAGGAGTTTCCAACACTCTGGCCGATGACCTAAGCTGGGTAGGTGCTGCATCTCATGAGTGGTCTCTCCTGCTGGCGGTAGTACACGATCTGTTCTCCCACTGGGGCACATCTCAGGTGGACCTGTTTGCCTCCAGGGAGAATGTGAAGCTGAGGCTGTTTCATGCCCGCCCACCTCAGCAGGGCTCGCTGCAGAGGGATGCCTTCTCAAGGCTGTGGACCCCGGGTCTCTTCTATGCCTTTCCCCCATTTCCCTTGATCCACAAGGTGCTTCTCAAGGTGAGGAGGGACAAGGCACAGGTGATTCAGGTAGCCTCAGACTGGCCCCGCCAGTTCTGGTATCCAGATCTCCTCAGCCTCGGCTCCAAGCTCCAGAGGCGGCTTCCAGCGCGCCCGGACCTGATCTCAGTCAACCAGGGGAAGGTTCTCCACCTGGACCTTCAATCCCTGCACCTGACAGCCTGGTTCCTGAGCGGCTAGAGTTCCAGGTCTTGGGTCTTTCCGACGAGGTCTTCAACATTGTTGAGGCATCCCGTAAAGAGGCGACCAGAAAATGCTACACCTTCAAATGGAAAAGATTCTCCATTTGGTGTCAGGTCAAGGGTTGGACCCTTCTTCCTGTTCCTTGGCTAGCATGTTGGACTACCTCTGGTCCCTTTCTCAGCTAGGGCTTCAGTCGACGCCTTAAGGTGCACCTGGCAGCCATCTCTGCTTACTGGGCTGACGGCAAGCAGTCTGTAGTCACAGGAGAAGGTGGTCGGTGCTGGAGGGAGCAATCTTAGACCTGGTACTCTCAAATGGGATGGAGAAAGAATCTCAGATTTAGAAGTGGGTAGCCATCTGGGAACAAGCGACTACCAAACAATGTGGTTCACGATAAACACAGCTATACAATCAAGCCACACAAAAGCAAGAGTACTGGACTTTAGGAGGGCTGACTTTGGGAAAATGAGAGAGTGTGCCTCAGAAAAGCACTAGCAAACAGGCAAGAAGGAGGGGTGGAGGAACAATGGGGAGTGATCAAAACAGCCATCACAGAGGCAACAAGCCTTTGTGTAAAACAAATCAATAAAACACAATGAAGGAAAAAAACGTTATGGTTCTCAAGAGAGGTGGCAGGGAAGGTTAAGGAGAAAAGGACAGCATTCAGGAAATATGAGGAAACACAGAAGGAGCAGGACAGAGAACTTTATCAGTTAAAGCAGAAAGAGGCTGGGAAGGCAGTCAGAATAGCAAAGGCCCAAACCGAGGAAAGGATAGCCAGTCTCTGTTAAGGGGATAAGACCTTTATAGGTACATTAGGAGCCAAGAAAGACCAAAGGAGAGGATACTGAAGCTTAATAAAGGGAGGGAATGTGGGTAGGGTGACAGTGAAAAGCAGGGATACTGAACTAATATTTCTGCTCAGTATTCACAAAGGAAGAGGAGGGGAGTTACCTAAACCAAACAAGAGAAACACTCTGAAGATGGGGTCGATAATAGTCCATTTACAGAAGAAAGGGTTCTGAAAGAACTAATAAAATTGAAGGTGACAAAGCAATGGGGCCTGATGGGGTTCACTCAAGAATTCTAAAGAACTAAGGGTAGAACTAGTGACACCGCTGACTACTCTGTTTAACAAATCATGGGAGGATGGGGTGGTACCCGAGGACTGGAGGAGGGCAGATGTGATTCCTCTTCACAAAAGTGGGAGCAGGACAGAGGCAGGAAACTAAAGACCAGTTAGTTTGACCTCAGTGGTAGGGAAAATGATGGAATCACTTCTGAAGGAAAGAATTGCTGAGTACTTAGAGGCCAGTGGGGCACAGGACCCAAGGCAGCATGGATTCACGATGGGAAGGTCGTGTCAGACGAATCTAATAGATTTCTTTGACTGGGTTACCAAAGTAGTAGACCAGAGAGGGCTGTGGACATGGCCTACCTAGATTTTAGCAGGCATTTGATACAGTCCCACACAAAGATTAATACACAAGATAGCCAGCCTTGGAGTGGGTCCCAAGGTGGTAGCCTGGATAAAAAATTGGCTAGACAACAGGACTCAAAGGGTAGTAGTACACAGTGACGAAAGGAGGGTTACTAGCAGGGTACCGCAGGGTTCAGTACTGGGACCGGTCCTTTTTAATGTCTTTATAAGTGACATTGCAGAGGAACTGGAAGGAAAAGTATGTCTCTTTGCAGATGACACAAAGATCTGCAACAGGGTTGATACACAAGTTGGAGTGGAAAGGATGAGAAGGGACTTGGCAAGGTTGGAGGAATGGTCAAATGTATGGCAGCTCAGATTCAATGCAAAGAAGTGCAAGGTAATGCACATGGGAAAAAAAACCAAGGGAAGCGTATACAATGGGGGGTGAGATACTGACAACAGTAAAAATAGAAAGGGACCTGGGGTAATTATATCAGATGACCTAAAGGTGGGCAAGCAATGTGAGAAGGCAGTAAGGAAGGCTGGGGGGATACTGGGATGCATAGGAAGAGGCATCAATAGTAGAAAACAGGAAGTTGTTATCCTCTGTACAGACAGTTGGTGAGACCCCTCTGGAGTACGTGTGCAGTTCTGGAGACCCCATCTCCAGAAAGACATAGACAGAGTGGAGGCTGTCCAGAGAGGGCAACCAAAATGGTGCAGGGTCTGCACCAGAAGACATACGAAGAAAGACTAAAGGAGCTTAATATGTATACCCTTGAGGAAAGAAGGGAGAGAGGGGACATGATAGAAACTTTCAAGTACCTCAAGGGAATTAACAAAGTCCAAGAGGGTAGCATCTTCCAGAAAAAGAGATGTGCAAGAACAAGGGGGCACAATTTGAAGATAGAAGGGGGATGGCTCAGAGGTAATGTGAGGGAAGTATTTTTTCACTGAGAGGGTTGTGGATGCATGGAACAGCCCTCCTGAGGAGGTTGTGGGGTCAAGAACAGTGGAGACTTCAAGAATGCATGGGGACGCATAAGGCAGTCCCTAGTGGGGGTAGGAGGAAGTAAGCTGTTGGTTAACTAGGATCTGCAGCTTATCTGTTAGGTAGGAAAATGGGCAGACTAGGTGGGCCAAGCGGTCTTATCTGCCGTCCAAATTCTGTGTTTCTATGTTTCTTTTTCAAAGGCCTTGATCACATATCCCCTCCAATGTGAGAACCTCCACCTCCGTGGGATCTACTGCTGGTATTGGCTAAGCTCATGAGCAAGCCATTCGAACCGATGCACAGGTGTGACATCTCTCACCTGTCGTGGAAGACCGCCTTCTTGGTGGCTATCATGTCAGCCAGAAGGATGGAGAGCTGCAGGCACTTTCCATCGAGTCTCCCTGTCTGGTCTCCCACAGGGACAAGATTGTCCTGCGCCCCCACCGGAAATTCCTTCCAAAGGTGGTGTCCGAGTTTCACCTTAACCAGGTGTTGACTCTGCCGGTGTTCTACCCCAGTCACACCTTGGAGGCCGAATATAGGCTCCATACTTTGGACCCTAGAAGAGCGCTCGCTTATTACAAGTAGCGGACGGCTGAAGTTCGGGGAGAGGTTCGCCAGCTGTTTGTCACCTACGCTGAAGCCACACCTGGCAGACCTGCAGCCAAGCGGAAGATAGGCAGGTGGGTCACGTCCTGCATAGATGTCTGCTATAGGTTTTCGGGCATGGAGCCTCCCAGATGGATAAAAGCTCATTCTACCCACCATACCCCTGCATCGGTGGCTGCTTCCAGGGATGTCCCTATCCAGGAAATCTGCAGGGCTGCCATCTGGAAGTCAGCACACACCTTCATCACCCACTACCACATCGACTTCGAGTCATGCTGGGGTGCTTTGTTTGGGCCTCGGTTCTCCAGTCATTATTCCCTAAGTAGGGTGTGTGCGTGCCTTGCCTCCCTCCTCCCGGAGAACTGCTAGGAGTTCAGATAGTGTGGATGAATACATCCATGTCCTTCTAGAAATACAGGTTCTAGGGACATGGATATGTTGTTCATCCACACTGTCTGGCAGGTATCCTTGCCGCTTTAAATCTTGCCGGAAGGTCTTCAAGCTGGCTCCTCCCACCCACCCGGGTGGTAAAACTCTCGGCTCGGCCCCATGACGCCAGATCTTCCTTACCGCTTGGAAGCTCAGGTTCCCTCCTTAACGCTCTGCGTATAAGACTGGTTCCTAATTCTTCGGTTTTCCGAATTAAAAGTTTTTTGCATTTCTAGACTTCGGTCTTCTGTCCCTCACGGCTGCGATGGACAAATTGACTCCTGTTTTTGGAGATGCCCTTGGCGGGCAGAAGATGTCTCGACGGTCCCGCAGGCTTGCCATCACTCAGCTCTTCCTTTCAGCATACGTCCCTAAGACCGTGCTACCGCTTACAACTGGGGCGCCTGAGAAACGTTTTCCTCCGGTGAAGTCAAAGAGGCCCAGTCGGGCGGTTTCCCCGCGGGCGGGCGCTCAGCGGATCAGCTAGAGCAGATGATCGCCTCAAGAGGAGGCGGCGCCACGATCTTCCTCGGCCGTGGCATTTATCCCGCTTCCTCCTGGGTTCCTCTTTATACAGCTTCCTTTAATGAGCTTTGTCTGTCCCTCTGCACTCAGAGGAGAGGGACCAACGCCTGCTGGACCTTCTTCTCGGTCCAAGAAGAAAGACGAGGTAAGTCCCTCCGTCGACGCTTCTTGGGAGCGGAAAGGTCCCTCCCTGAGTTGTCGGCCATCGACTTCGGTCGATCGTTCGGCTTCGGCCACTGGTCTCACGGTGTTCCCGTCAGGTCAGTTGACCGAGACTCCCGTCGACGCAGTCGAGATCTTTTTCGACCCGTTGGACGGGTTGTCGACTGGCGAATCCGAAAATCCTCTCTCACCAGTTCCCCCGGTGGGAGTTGAGGATCCCGTGGGCTTGCCAGTGCCTCTGGTTCCGAAGCCCTCGGGTGAACCCTCCGAGCCAAGGGTGGAGCCGGTTCCACCCATCCCCTCCCCGCACCGTCCTCGGGAAAAGCCGAGGTTCTCGGTCTCGGACTTCTTCGCGGTCCAGTCGATCTTGCTGTCATAGGCGGTCTGTCTCAGCACATGCTGTGCGGGCGCTGGCCGCTGCCCCCTCGGACGAGGGAGGCTTTGATGTAAGTTAGCCGACATACGAGGACCCTCATGTGGCAACAGGTCCTTCTGACTGGGAACAAGCTGACGCCGTGGCCTTCCCCGGCCATTTAGTGGCTGTCACCGGAGCGGCCGAAACAACCCCTCGTCTTACCCGAGGAGCCTGTTCCCAGGCCAGTTGTTCGGCCAAAACCAGCTGCTCCACCGATTCTGGTGGAACCTCCGCCTCCACAGCCGTTATTTGGGGCTCCGACCAAGAACTCTGTCGGCTCAGGGACTGCCCCATAGGCTGTCTGTTACCCTCAGGCCCGAGGCAGCTCTTTGCGGACTCTTCAGAGTCCGACTGCAATTCCTCCCTTTTCTCCAGGCGAGTAGACTTGGAGTCCTCTGGAGGTCAGTCGATGGACGATAGCCCTTCGTCCTATCTGGGATTGCTTCGGCTCATCTCGGAGTCTGCCGGGATGAAGCTCAAACCTGTGTCTAAGCGGGCCAGGTATCCTCTCATGGAGATACTGGACCGAGGGGATTCCCCTACGGAGGCCTTTCCAGTGGCCGAGGCCATAGTGGGCCCGGCCTTGGAGCTCTGGCAGCGCCCTGCTTCCTGTTCTGCGCCCTCGGCCAGGATGGCCAGGAAGTCTGCGGTCCCTACCGGTTCCTTGTTCGGTTTTCCGGAACACCCCTCAGCCGAGGGGCTAGTTACCGACAGCGTTTTACGGCATGCCGGGAACGCTAGGGACGTGGACAAACCTCCCGACAAGGAGTCCAAGAAATTGGACTATGCCAGGCGCAAAGTCTACGCTGCGTCCTCCCTTGGCCTTCGTCAGGCCAGTTCAGCCGTACTGATGGCACATTTTTCTCATGCCCTGTTGGGCTCCCTGGACGAGGTAGTTCCTCATCTTCCGGCGGACCTGCAGACCATGGTCAGGCAGGTGCGGGACCAGGGCAGGGCAGTGGCCAAATAGCAGCTTCAGACTGCTCTGGACATTGGAGACTCGTGCCAGGTCAGTAGCGGCCGCAGTGGCTATGCGCCATCGGGCATGGCTGAGGATATCCACCTTCACTTCAGATACCCAGCACAAGTTGGCGGATGTCCCCTTCCTGGGGACCGACCTCTTCGGCCCTGGGGTGGAAGGTCACCTGCAGAGGATCGAGAAGTCCAGTGCTACCTTGGACTCGGTCTCATCCGCACAGAAGGACAAAGGCTGCAGCCTAAGCCCTTTCATCCCTCTGCGCCCGCGGCACGTCCGGCCCAGCAACGTCGGGGCCAGCAGGCTCGAGCTTGGCATCCCAAACCCAAGCTCTCGGCTTCTCCTCCTCCAGGAAGCAGGGCGGTAAAGGCCCTGGAGGTCCCTCGGCCGGTCCTTCCTTCAAGCCTGCCCAGTGACGAGTTGAGGGGTGTCGCCCCCAACCCTGTCACCTCACCCCAGGTGCCCCCTGTGGGGGGGCGGCTCCGCCACTTTCTTTCTGCCTGTTCCGTTATCACCACAGACCGGTGGGTGTTGGAGGTGATGGGAAAGGGCCTGCCTCTGGAGTTCGAGCAGGCCCCACCCTTCAGAGCCGTCACACCTCGGGGGGCCTCGGGGTCCGAAGCCTCGCTGTCAGCTCGCCGAGCTGACATCACTCTCCTCCTCGAGAAGGAGGTGATAAGAGAGGTGGCGGACCCTCCCTCAGACCCGGGGTTCGTGTCCAGGTACTTCCTGGTTCCGAAACGGATGGGGGGCTGGCGCCCCATTCTCGACCTTCACGACCTAAACAAGTTCCTAAGGTCTGGAACCTTCAGGATGGTCACTCTGGCTCAGATAATACCATCCTTGAAACACGGCGTGTGGTTCTGCTCTCTGGACCTGCAGGACGCATTTTTTCACGTCCCTATCCGTCCGTTACATCAGAGGTTCCTTCGCTTTCGAGCGGAGGGATCCCTTTTCGAGTTCAAGCCATGCCCTTGACTTATCTCCAGCTCCAGGGTCTTCACCAAATGCATGGCAGTGGTGACAGCATTTCCTGCGGCGTCGAGGGTCCGGGTTTACCTTACCTGGACGATTGGCTGATAGCAGCCCCCTCCAGACAGGAGGTGGAGCGGTCCAGGGATCTTGCCCTCCAGGTTTGCTCTCAGGTTGGTCTCCTCATCAACGAGGCCAAGTTGGAACTCGAGCCGAAGCAGGTGATTCTTTTCATCGGTCTTCGAGCCAGAGCACGGCTCCCGGCGGACAAGGCCGAGGTTCTTTCCTCCTTTGCCCAACTTCCTGCGCCTCCTGGGTCTCATGGCGGCCTGTACCAGCGTGGTCCATTGGGCCCGCTGGAACATGCGCCCCCTTCAGTGGGGGCTGGCCAGCCAGTGGTCCCAATGCTGCGATCCATTGGACCAGCTAGTGACGGTGACCCAGGGGATGTGGAACGCTCTCCAGTGGTGGACCGTTCCAGTTCATCTGCAGGAGGGCATCCCGTTTGTCCACCCCGAGCCGACGGTCTCTCTTATCGACCGATGCCTCTCTGATGGGTTGGGGTGCCCATCTGGGGGAACACTGAGCGCACGGCCTGTGGTCCCCGCGGGAGTCCTGATGCCCCATCAACCTGCTGGAGCTCCGAGCGGTCCGCCTAGCTCTCACCGCCTTTGCTCCGTTTCTTCGGGGTCAAGTGGCCCAGGTCCAGACGGACAACACCACGACCATGTACTATCTAAACCGCCAGGGCGGGACACGCTCCATGCTTCTATGCAAGGAAGTTCTCCGCATCTGGTCACTCGTGCACAGCCTGGAGGCGGATCTCCTAGCCATTCATGTGGCAGGAGCCACCAACACCCTGGCCGATGCCCTAAGCCAGATAGGGGCTGGGCCTCACAGTGGTCTCTCCTGCTGGAGGTAGTACAGATCTATTCTCCCATTGGGGCACAGCTCAGGTGGACCTGTTTGCCTCCAGGGAGAATGCGAAGCTGAGGCTGTTCCATGCCCGCCCCCCTCAGCAGGGATCGCTGCAGGGGGATGCCTTCTTGAGGCCGTGGACCCCGGGCCTCTTCTACGCCTTTCCCCTTGATGCACAAGGTGCTTCTCAAAGCAAGGAGGGACAAGGCGCAGGTAATTCTGAGAGCCCCAGACTGGCCCCGCCAGTACTGGTACCCAGATCTCCTCAGTCTCAGCTCCAGGCTCCCGAGGCAGCTTCCAGCTCGCCCGGACCTGCTCTCTGTCAATCAGGGGAAGGTATTCCGTCCGGACCTTCAATCCCTGCACCTGACTGCCTGGTTCCTGAGCGGCTAGAGTTCCAGGCCTTGGGTCTTTCTGATGAGGTCCTCAACGTGGTTGAGGCGTCCCGTAAGGAGTCGACCAGAAAATGCTACGCCTTCAAATGGAAGAGATTTTCCATTTGGTGCCAGGGCAAGGGCCTGGACCCTTCCTCCTGTTCCTTGGCGAGCATATTGGACTACCTTGGTCCCTTTCTCAGCAAGGCTTGGGTCGGCGACCCTTAAGGTGCACCTGGCAGCTATCTCTGCTTACAGGCGGGGCGGGAAGCAGTCGGTGGCGCAGGAGAAGGTGGTCTGGCGCTTTTTCAAAGGCCTTGATCACATTTCCCCTCCGGTGCGAGAACCTCCACCTCCGTGGGATCTACTGCTGGTACTGGCAAAGCTCATGGGCAAGCCATTCGAACCAATGCACAGGTGTGAACTCTCTTGCCTGTCGTGGAAGACCGCCTTCTTGGTGGCTATCATGTCAGCCAGAAGGATGGGAGAGCTCCAGGCGCTCTGCATCGAGTCTCCTTACCTGGTCTTCCACAGGGACAAGGTTGTCCTGCGCCGCCACCCGAAATTCCTTCCGAAGATGGTGTCGGAGTTTCACCTTAACCAGGTGCTGACTCTGCCGGTGTTCTACCCCAATCACACCTCGAGGTTGAATATAGGCTCCATACTCTGGACCCTAGAAGGCGCTCGCTACTATAAGTAGCGGACGGCTGGAAATTCGGGAGAGGTTCGCCAGCTGTTTGTCACCTACGCTTGAAGCCGCACCTGGCAGACCTGCAGCCAAGCCGGACGATAGGCAGGTGGGTCACCTCCGCATAGATCTCTGCTATAAGTTGACGGGCATGGAGCCTTCCAGAGGGATAAGAGCTCATTCTACCCGCCATACTGCTGCATCGGTGGCTGCTTCCAGGGACGTCCCTATCCAGGAAATCTGCAGGGCTGCTACCTGGAAGTCAGCACACACCTTCATCACCCATTACCACATCGATCTTGAGGCACGCCGGGATGCTGGTTTTGGGGCCTAGGTTCTCCAGTCTCTATTCACTAAGTAGGGGGTGTGCACCTTGCCTCCCTCCTCCCGGAGAACTGCTAGGAGTCTGCCAGACAGTGTGGATGAACAACATATCCATGTCCCTAGAAATACAGGTTACTCACCTGTAACGGGGGTTCTAGGAATGGTACATGTTGTTCATCCACCGATACTCGACCTCGGCTTCGACGCTGGCAACCTGAGCCTGCGAAGGGCCAGATCTGGCGCCATGGGGCTGAGCCGAGGTTTTACCACCCGGTGGGTGGAGGAGCCAACTTGAAGACCTTCCGCAAGATTTAAAGCGGCAAGGATACCTGCCAGACAGTGTGGATGAACAACATATACCATTCCTAGAACTCCTGTTACAGTGCTGGTAACCTGTATTTACTCACCTGTAACAGGAGTTCTAGGAATATATGTTGTTCATCACACACCCACCCAGCCTCCCCGGCTTCGACGCACAACCTGGCTTCCAGCAGGCTAGATCTGGCGTCATGGGGCGGAGCCGAGAGTTTTACCACCCGGGTGGGTGGGAGGAGCCAGCTTGAAGACCTTCCAGCAAGATTTAAAGCGGCAAGGAACCTGCCAATAAGTGTGGATGAACAACATATACCATTCCTAGAACTTCTGTTACAGGTGAGTAATCTGTATATCTTTCTGTGTATCTTCACCATTCATCACTGAATCCCACCCACCTTCCCCCTCTCAGGCCTCAGTCTCTGGGTGATTCTCCTCCTCCCTGTTTGTCTCCCATTGGACTTTGGTCCATTTCCAGCACCTCCTACCCCCCCTCCCCTCTGGGGGTCGGGTTTTTTCTCTTTGGTTCGGCAGACAGGGAGGGTCTCTGCTTTTGGTAGTCTTCAGAGCCCGCTTTCGTCCCAGGTAAATCCTGTGATTTTTTTTTCCTGCTTCCTCTAGTCCTCTTGAGGGAGTCTGATAGCAGGAGGGGGCTCTGGTGATTTCCTCGGTTGTACTTCCTCCAACCTCTTTGTGCCTCCATTATGGTTGGTTTTTTTCCCCTCTTGTTCAGGAGAGTGTATTATTTTACCCCTCCAGTCCCTCCTCTGGAGGTGCCCCCCCTCCCCAAAATAACTGAATTTCAGTCCCCTGGGGTTGTTCTCCAGGGACGTTTAAGGTGGTTCTTCTGCTTGAATCCATCTCGTAGGAAGGCGAGACACCAATCCGTCCTTAGCCCTCTGGACGACTTCTGCTCCTCTAAATGGGTGCCATCCTCTGCTCCAAGCCTTGTTTCCATTCTCTGGCCTGTCTGGTTTGACCTGTGGCATAACTCTCCAAAGCAGTTCAGGGTGCTACCTCGGGGGCAGTGTCTCCTCTTCCTCTCTCTCCTCCTAGCCCTACCTCCTCCACCCCTTCCTTCTCGCCCAGAGATTGGGGCCCTCTTGCCCAATCCCTTAGGCTTCCTCCTTTCCTGTTCTCTCTTCGGGTTATTCTTCCTTTTTAGTTTTACATCCTTTCCTCTTGCTGTCCCTTGGGCTCCGTTGCTCCACCCACCCAGCCTCCTTATTTCTCTGTCTCACTCTCCGGCATGCAGAACTGGGGCTGAGGAGGGGTCGACGACAGTTACTGACCGTCCCGTGCGTGCCACGTAATACATCGGAAAAAGCTCCCGCGGTGTCCTGATCCTCCGGCTCACTACCGAACAATGATGAATGGTGAAGATGCACTGAAAGATCATGAATTACGGTAGGTACGTAATTTTCTTATCTTTCAACTCAAGCAGCAAGGCAATTCTGGCAACTCCTGGGTGATATGGCTGCTGCAGCTGGCACAGTCATAGGGGCCAGATTCCAGATGAGGGACATTCAGTTCCACCTTCGAGCACATTGGTGCCAAAGAAAAGATCCACTGTCAAAGCTGGTTCCAGTAACGGAGACATTACTTCAAGCTCTCGAATAGTGGCAAGTAAGGGAGGGGGTTCCTTTCCTTCAGGAGTCCCCTTCAGTGGTCCTTACAACAGATGCCACCTCCCTAGGTTGGGGAGCTCATCTGGGATCTAACACCATCTATGGCAATTGGTCAAGTGCAGAGTCACTCCAGCACATAAATCTGTTGGAGCTCAGAACAATGTTTCTGGCATTACAGGCCTTCACACCCATGATACAAGGTGAAGTGGTTCAGAACAGACAGCACCACAACCATGTACTATATAAACAAGCAGGGTGAAACCAAGGTCCAGCCCTTTGTGCACAGAAGCAGTGAAGGTGTGGAGCCAGTTTACTCACTCCAATCCTCTCTGGTTGCCGTTCACTTACTAGGGGAGGACAGCACATCAGCAGGTGCCCTGAATCAAATGAACCAGGACCATCACGAATGCACTATCAACGGGCAAGTGCTGGATGTGGTTTTCAGAAGGTGGGGCACTCCAAAGATAGACCTCTTTGCCTCCCACAACAACCACCAGTTGCCACAGTTCTGTTGCCAACCACCAGCAAGAGGCACAGTACCTTTAGATGCCCTGTCACTGGATTGATTGGGGGAAGAAGCTTTATGTGTGTCTCTCCCCGCCCCTTCCTCTAATCTTCAGAGTTCTAGCCAAACTCGGAACCCAGACAGCTTCCATGATTTTGATAGCTCCACACTGGCCCAGACAGCCATGGTATTCTGCTGCTCTCCATGTCTGTGGCTCCTCCAGTACACATCCGAGGAGGCACAACCTGTTAATCTCCTCCCAAGAGAGGATTCTGTATCTGAATTCGGGTCTGTGAGTCCAGGCATGGCTCTTGAGGACCTAGAGTATGCAGGCTTGCAACTCTGAGTGTGTCCTCAGTGTCCTGAGGGGATCAAGGAATCCATCTACCAAGAAGACTTATGCTTCTAAGTGGAAGAGGCTCTTTATTTATTTATTTATTCATTCATTCATTCATTCATTTAATTTTGGTAACTGGGTAGACCCACTGAGCCCTGAAGGTCCCTTTTTTCAGGGGCAACGTGGAATTAGTTGTATAGAGCTTGAGGTAACAAAACATTTTGCTTAAAACTGTACATAAGAGCAGTTCATGTTTGGTTAGTATCACGACAGTACCCAGTGGGGATCAGACAGTCACCTACGGATATGTCATATTTCTATCCTGATGAGGGCTATAACAGTTAGGGCTGTAAAATACCTAAGGTTTAACTAAGACAGAGCAATGCAAGAGACTGCTGTTTCTATTTAGTAATTTCCAAGATCTTGAGAAGGCTAGATTTTGGATTTCTGCTTGTGTGTGTGTGTGTGTGTGTGTGTATATATACACACGGTTTGTTATTTGGTGTGCAGATGCAGGTATAGTACCATCTCTGGCAGAGTTACCAGCTCTGCTGGACTATCTTACTCCCTTGCACTCCCTAGGCCTGCAACTCACTACTCTGAAGGTGCATTTAGCTTTAGTGTCGGCTTATATTTCAGCTGGCAAGGGAATTTTCTTGGCATCTATCCACATTTTCAAGAAGTTTTTCAAGGGTTTGGCCCATCTGCATCCCCCTCTCAGGGAACCGGTGCCAGCAGGGGATCTCAATATATGCATTGTTAAGCTCATGGAACCCCCATTTGAGCCCATGGCCTCAGCTCATCTGAAATATGTGACATGGAAAACTATTTTCCTGGTGGCCATTACCTCGGCTAGAAGAATCGGTGAGCTTCAGGCCTTGTGTATAGAGCAGAATTATATATCCTTCCATAGGAATAAGGTAGTTCTCAGAAACTGTAGGAAATTTTTCCCAGAAGTGGCCTCTGACTTCCATTTGAATCAATCCATTACTTTGCCAGTCTTTTTCACTGAACACTCTAGCTCAGCTGAGCGTAGTCTCCATAGTTTGGATGTCAAGAGAGCATTAAGCTACTACGTGACTCCCACCAAGGACCACAGGCAGGACAGACAGCAACTGTTCCTGACTTATAGGGATGTAGGAAAAGGAAAACCAGCATCTAAAACGGCTATTTCATGCTGGATAGTTCAATGCATCAAATTTTGCTATTCAGAAGTGGATAAGGATCCCCCTGTAGGCCTCAGGGCCCACTCCACAAAGGGCACAGCTGCTACGATAGCAGCTGCAAGGGACATCCCACTTCCGGAAATCTGCAAAGCAGCCACATGGAGGACAGTACACACTTTCACAAAGCATTATCGTCTAGATATCCAGTCCGGGAGTGATGCCAGGTTTGGCACAGCAGTTCTGCAGAGCTTGTTTCCAAAATAGGTTCTGTGCCCACTTCTAAAGGTAGTGCTTCATAGTCTGCAAGAGTTAGGAATAGTGAAGAATACCTGGGGTTTGAAGAAAAAATTACTCCCTATAGTAATCTTGATTTTTCAGAGGTATTCTTCAATATTCATAACTTCCACCCTGCTTCCCCTTCCAGAACCAGTGGCCTCTGCATCACTGGCTGACTAGAGTAAGGAGTTCCCACTCTTATTGTGTTATTAAAACCCTGTTGGGTGTAGTTTTTCCCCCCTTGAGGTCATATCTGACAAGTTCCTGAAAGGGGGAGTACTTTTCTCAAGGGCAGTTTCTGTTAGGATTGTTTTCCTCATTAACTTTATTAATCATTTTATCTTTTTATTTAGCTTAGTATTTATTAGGATAGATTAGTAAGGGCCTTCACTGCAGGCCCCAATGAATCTGAGCATTTTAGAACGTAGCAGTAAAGAAGGGCAACATTTGAAAGTTGGCAAGAGCCAGTGATTCCATCATTTACATACGTTCCATTCTCCGGGCAGTCCAATTCTGCAGACTGACTGCAAGAGTCACGAATATTGAAGAATACCTTGGAAGAAACAAGACTACTATAGCGAGTAATTTTTTCTTACTGAACAATGAGTTACACATTGTTTATGTAACACAACTGCCTCTGTCATGTTTTTAAGCCCCTCTCTTATTAAAAGTGCTGAACAGTACTTTATAAAACACAAAATGTGGTGTAAGTGTGAATAACACAGAATTTTATACACACCTTCAGTGTGAGATGCTTTTTATAAAAACCCTCAAGCCCCCAGCAGGCAACTGAAGTCGGATGTCCAAAGGAGGTTGCACTTTCTTGGTCAGTGCTGGCTAATGCTGTGTGAAACGTGAGCACTTCGCCTTTACTTTTTTTTTTTTTTTTTTTACACTTTTTATACTCCCCCCTACCCCGCAGCGCTCCCACTCTTCGGGAGACACCTATGACCTTGTAGTCTCCACCTTCTTACCTGGAGCCTGATGCAGTCCGTCCCCCATGTAGTCATGGCTGTATTCCCCAGGCAGGTATAGGGTGGGGGCGTCCCCTGAAGTCCCTTTAGTCCCGTCTGTATGCTGTTACCAGGTCAGGTAGGGGCATTGGAGATCGGGGCCTGGTGCTTAGTCTACTGTCTTTTTCCAGTGTTCTAGGGAAGTGGCATATGCCCTGACGTCAAGGCGTCTCCGCCGACATCATACTCCAACCCTCTCTATGCGCTCATGTGCCTTATGCCTCCGGCGGCCAGGTCAGGCGCCGAGCAGGTACCCTCCTCCCTCCCGGGAGAGGAGAGCTGTCCTCGGACGCTCAGTCCTCTCCCTCCCCTGCCGACCCCTGACAGGCTGGGCTCGTACCTGAACCCAGGTTGCCGGCTTGGAGCAAGGTGTGGTGTCCAGCGCATCAACCCTCAGTGCCACTGGGCCAGCTGCCTTCACATATTTTGTAAATTATCGCAACAGTTGTCACCAAAAAAGTCCCATATGGCGAGACCCCACCTGGAGTACTGTGTCCAGTTTTGGAGACCACATGTGAGGAAGGTCATAGACAGGATAGAGGGTCTCCTGAGGAGGGGAGCTAAAATTGTGCAGGGTCTGCATCAGAAACCCTTTGAGGAGAGCCTGAACGACCTCAATATGTACACTGTCTTTGTGTGTGTGTGTGTGTGTGTGTGTGTGTGTGTGTGTGGGGGCATGTTAGAAATCTATAAGTATCTTACAGGGATAAATAAGGTACAGGAGGGGAGTATTTTTCAGTGGAAAAGATGCACGAGAACAAGAGGACATGCAGTGAAGCTGGAAGGGGGTACATTCGAGAGATGTGAGGAAGTACTTCTTCACTGAAAGATGGTGGATGCCTGGAACAGTCTTCCAGCAGAGGTGGTGGGGGTGAAAACTGTGGTGGGATTCAAGAATGCATGTGATTGGCATAAGGGTATATTGGTGGAATCGAAAGGCGGGGGAGAGAGAGCCAGAGACCAAGTAAGGTCTGCAATGTCGGTATAGGCAGGTACAAAAGGGGCAGACTGGGTGGGCCAAGCAGTTCTTATCTGCCATCAAATTCTGTGTTTCTATGCGGGGCATTGCCATTAATTAATTCAGTCCCTTCCAGAATGTATATATGAGTCGCAGTGTTCTGTGTATATCCCTGTTCAAAATGGCTGTCTCAAGCTCAGTTAGTTTTAATGTATTTTTTATGACAATTGGCTAGTTTACAGTGGAAAATAAAATATAGTTTGAACTGTGAACTGAAGAATGATCTTTTTATTTTCTCCAAAGGCCAAATGTTAGTTGTTCTCTACATTGGCCCCAAATTAAAAAATTTCTCATAGCACATGCCCAGAAGGAAAATTTGCTGCATGCGTATTTATAGAGTTTACTGTTTCCCCACAAAATGTTCCCATTCTGCAGTAGCAGAATTGTGCTACACAAGATTTCCACAAATCGTGAATTTCAGGACTTACCATATCTTATCACTGAAAACATTTTCATTAAAACAAGTTATTTTCCCCCTTAGATTTTGTCTGTTCATGTAACAGATTCCTGCAGTGAATTCCTAATTCTAGTGATGTGGCTATGTCTCACATCCACACACAGGCAGTCACACTTTAAGAGCTGTTCAAACAACACGAAGTCTTGCTATATTCTGACAATTGCAGTTAGCTCCAGCACTTGAACTGCCCCGGAGAGTGAAGGGTTAAAATTCTGTGCTAGGCATAGAACGTTGGGCTCGAACTCGGTTGAAAACTGTGTCTGTGACACTTTGAAACCAAACCGTCAGATTCTTTACTCCACCTCACTGACCAGTCGCTCCAGAGATTTTCTCCTTCTGCTCGGTTCAAAGTCGGTTAAAGTTGTCTGTTTTAGTCTGCATTAAATTCCGATTATCGGTTAGGGACTCTGTCTGTGGTACCATAAGTACGTAGGATAGTATTTGTGTGGAAATAGTAAAGCTTTTTTGATCGGTTCGGCTGAACCGATCCTTTCAACAAAAATCTCGTGAAAAAGTTGTGTGGTTACCTGTCCGTATCGGTTTTAAAAAAAAAAAAAAAAAAAAAAAAAGTGAATTTAACGTGTTTTTCCAACACCCGTAACACAGTGAAAAACTGATAGGGGAGTCTTGCCTGGCAGTGGCCTTATAAAGGGTAAGTTCTGTTAGGTTGGCCATGTCTGAGAAACCCAAGAAAAAAACCGGGCCCACTGGGTTTCAACACTGCAGTGTGTGTGGGGAGGTCTTTGCTAAGGCAGATCCCCACACCACTTGTGTTTACTGTCTGGGGTTTGACCACCTCGATTCAGACTGCCAAATTTGCAAGAATTTCCCTAAGTCTACGTTGGATAAAAGGTTGGGTAGACTTGGGGATAAGGAGGCCGAGAAATCCTCTAACCCAGAAGGCCAGCCCAGTTCGGTTCCTACCGAACCAGAAGGAATGTTCTGTGACCAGGGCGATACTTCTTCGGCAAGAGGAGAGGAGAGATGATCCTGAGGGATCGGTTCCTACAGAGAGTGCACGCAAGGATAAATCGGCTGCTTCGGATCCAGAACTTCATGTTCCAACCGCCGAAGAGATAGCCAGAGCGATTTGGATTGTGGAATCGTTTCGTCTGGTTCTGACCGATCCGGCGCCTTCTGGCAGGGGTGCGGTTCGGTCAGTTCCCCTGGTTCAAGATTATTCCCCTGAAGATTTTTATAAACCGGAGTTTGATGAGGAGGGGGATTTTGAAGAGGATGATTACGACTGTGAAATTCTGGATGTGCCTGTGGAACCGGACATCTCCCCAGACAGACCTTCTGGTGTTTCCCCTCCTAGGCTTTCTGAGTCCCCTCCCCACTTTCTGTTTTACAGAAAAGTGGCTCAGACCCTCCAGCTTCCTATTGAGGAGGCTGTGGAGGATCAGGAGGAGCCTGATTTTGTAGAGATGATGGACATCCCAGAGTCTAAGAGACTGTCTATTACCCTCCATAAGTCCTTTGGGAAACAGGCACAAAAAATTCTTAGGTCTCCTAACTCTCTACCTCCTGTTGACAAGAGAATGGACAAGAGGTACACCTCATCAGGCTCAGATATGGAGTTTCTTTATCAGCAATGCAGCTATGTTGGGGTAGTGCAGGCTGCTGCCTGTGACAAGGCAAACATCCCCTTGGCTTCACACCTCCAGACAAAGACTCCAGGAAGATAGATGCCATGGCAAAGAAGCAGTACATGGCATCATCTTTGGGACTCAGGCAGGCTGCTAACTATATGGCCTATACAGCCAGGTACCAGAAGTCCAGGTGGGACACTGTACTAGCACTGGCTAAATAGGCTCCCCCCCCCACCAGCTAGCCAAGGAGCTGGAGGGGGTGGCTGCTGATGGGATCGAGGCATCAAAGGTGCAATTTCATGCTGCTGTGGACTCCAATGATGTGTCAAGAGTCATGGCTACATCTGTAGCTCTTCAGAGAATGGCTTGGCTCAGAAGTACTAGCCTTTCGCAGGATACCCAGGCCAAGGCCATGGATTTCCCTGTGGTAGGTAATTCTCTGTTTGGGGAGCAGACAGAGAATTACATGAAGAAAATGGATGAGCACAGGACCACTTACAGGAGTGCCCAGGCCAAGTAGAGGCAGGCAACTCCTCAAAGGCAGCAAGCTAGGGGCAGGTCTTTTCACAGGCCTTTCTACCAAGCACAGGCCTCTTCTTCCTTTTCTCAGAGGGGGTTCTTCGGAGGGAGAGGCAGAAGGGGATGAGCAGGGCTGCATCCACCCCTCAGCCTAAGGCTCCTGCCAAGCAGACACCCTGATGTCAGCCCGGGTCGACTCCCCCATTCTGGTAGGAGGCAGCTGGCTTACTTTGTCCAGGACTGGATGTCTGTTATCTCAGACAAGTGGGTCCTGGAGGTTGCAAGCCAGGGTCTGGTTCTCTGTTTCAAAAATTTTCCGAAACTGAGACGCAGATCCTTTCCACCTGCAAATACATCAGAAACCCTTGCTGTAGAGGCAGAGGTTTCCTCTCTACTGGCCTTAAGAGCCATAGAGAGTTCCTGCCCTATACAGGGGCAAAGGTCCATACTCCAGGTACTTCTTTACCCCAAAAAAGACACGGGAGTGGCGACCCATCCTAGATTTAAGATACCTAAGCAAGCACCTGCTAAAGCCAAAATTCAAAATGGTGACTCTGGGAACAATTCTTCCCTCTCTGAGGCCAGGAGACTGGCTAGCCTCCCTGGACCTCAAGGATGCCTATTTTCACATTCCCATCAGGTGCTCCCACAGAAAGTACCTCATGTTTGAATTGCCCTCAGGCCATTACCAGTTCAGAGCAATGCCCTTTGGCCTAATTTCAGCTCCAAGGGTGTTTACAAAGTGCCTAGCAGTAGTGGTGGCCTTTTTAAGAAGGAAAAGGATTTCTATCTTTCCAAACCTGGACGACTGGCTCCTTGTGGGCCAGTCCCCAGACCAAGTCAAGTCAGATCTGCAGGTCACCCAGCAAGTTCTCACTTCCCTGGGGTTCCTTCTCAATCTTCCCAAGTCAGTTCTCGAGCCAGTACAGCTCCTCACTTTTATAGAAGCAGAGCTGGACACCTCAAGGCAAGAGCTTTCCTTCCTTTGGAAAGGGCAAAGGCCATCTCTCAGCTAGCCTCTTCCTTCTTCCCTCCCTCTGGTTTCTCGACCAGCAAGGCATTTTCTTCAGCTTCTGGGCCACATGGCAGCTTCCACGGCAGTGGTCCAAGGGGCCAGGTTTCAGATGAGGGACATTCAGTTCCATCTGAGGACCTTTTTGTCCCAAAGGAAAGATCCTCTTACCAAGCTAGTTCCTGTTACTCATAACTTAATTCAGGCCCTTTAGTGGTGGCAGGACCTGGACAATCTGAGGCAAGGTATTCCATTTGTCATTCAGACTCACTCTGTGGTTCTTATCACAGATGCTTCCCTTTTGGGGTGGGGAGCCCATCTGGGGGCTCTCACGGCCCAGGGACTATGGTCCCCTCAGGAATCCCTTCTTCATATCAACCTCCTGGAGCTCAGGGCAGTACTTCTTGCCCTACAAGCTTTCTCTCTGTCAGTACAGAACAAGGTGGTTCAAGTCAGGATGGACAACACTACTACCATGTGGTACATCAACAGGCAAGGTGGCACTGGGTCCACGGCCTTGTGCACGGAGGCCATGAAAACATGGTCCCTGGCTTATTCTCTACAGACCTCTCTAGTAGCAGTCCACCTCCCAGGAAAGGACAATGTGATAGCAGATGCATTGAGCAGGATTTCCCAGGGCCATCACGAATGGTCTCTGGATCCTTTGGTGTTGAAAGTGATTTTCTCAAGGTGGGGCACTCCAGAGATGGATCTCTTTGTAGCCCCAGACAATCACCAACTTCCTCTGTTTTGTTGCAGACCCCCAGTCTTGGGCTCAGTCCCTCTGGATGCTCTGATTTTGAACTGGGAAGGGAAGTTTCTTTATGCCTTCCCTCCTTTTCCTCTATTGTTCAAGGTTCTAATCAAGGTAAGGTCACAACCATGCAAAGTGATTCTGATTGCTTCAGACTGGGCCAGGCAGCTGTGGTACCCCCTGTTGCTGTTCCTAGCAGTCCATCTTCCCCTGTCTCTTCCTAGGAATCACAGCCTGTTGACCTCTTCTCAGGGGAGGATTTGGTACCCCAGTCTCCGGTCATTCAATCTCAAGGCATGGCTCTTGAAGAGATAGAGGTATGCAGACGTACATCTGTCCCAAGGGGTTCTGGATATTCTCAGAGCTTCTCGAAAGCCTGCCACCAGAAAAACTTACAACTCCAAATGAAAAAGGTTCATTTTTTGGTGTTCCAAGAAGCATATATCCCCAGATACTGCTGAGTTGTCTACAGTTCTGGATTATATTGTTCACCTTAATGGCCTAGGCCTCAAACCAGCTACTCTCAAAGTTCATTTGTCAGCTGTTTCTGCTTTCCTGTCACTGGGGAAGTCTTCCTGTCTGTCATCTCACCCTGTATTCTGTAAATTTTTCAAAGGATTGCTTCATACCAATCCCCCTTTAAGGGATCCTGCTCCTGCCTGGGATTTGAATATTTGCATTGCTCAGCTTATGCAACCCCCCTTTGAGCCTATGTCCTCAGCAGAGCTCAAG
The DNA here is from genome assembly GCA_016271365.2 of Neoceratodus forsteri. Classification (NCBI taxonomy): domain Eukaryota; kingdom Metazoa; phylum Chordata; order Ceratodontiformes; family Ceratodontidae; genus Neoceratodus; species Neoceratodus forsteri. The sequence continues at coordinate 105,572,561 of JADMNL010000028.1, forward strand.
TACTTGACTTGGAAAACTTTTTTTTTTTTTGAAATTTCTGTTTATTCCTCCTCCCTAGCCTGCCACCTCTGACCCTTCGGGGGGGGGGACAACTGGACATCCCACTGCCCGGAACCCTACCCAAGCAGACCCCTGGCCCCGTGGAGCCGCAGATTACTCCCCGGGCGGGTATGAGGCGGGGGGGGCTCAAACCCAGTTACTTACTTTTTCGTCGGTCTGAGGTCTGCTGGGTGGGCACAGGCAAATCGTGGGCACGGCCATGGTCCTCCCATCTTCCCGGTTGAGGCAGGCTTGTTTCTCGTTTTTCTCCCTCCCGGCAGCAGGTAACCTCTCCCGACGTCATGACGCACGCGCCGACATCCATGCTGCTCAATGGCCGCCCATCCCCAAGTGGAGCCTGCAGTTCCTCAAGCCTTCGCTCGGGGTCATGCAAGTGTCGAGCATCGGCCAAATCCCTCCCCAGAGAAGGCAAGCTGTCGTTGGACGCTTCAGCCTATCTCCCCCCGGCCGACCCACCGACAACCCGAGTCTGCTCCCGAACCCTGGGTCGCCAGCGTGGTGCGAGGTGTGGCGTCCAGCGCCTCAACCCTCAGCGCCACTGGGCCGGTAGAAAACTGTGTTTTTGGTCGCTGTTACTTCTGCCAGATGTATCAGTGAATTGCAAGCCCTGTCAGTGGATCCTGACTTCATTTCACTCCATAGAGATAAGGTGGTCCTTGGAACCAATAGAAGGTTCTTACCTTAAGTGGTTTCTGATTTCCACTTAAACCAATCTGTCTCTTCCTGTGTTCTTCACTGATCACACCTCCTCAGGAGAGCGGAAGCTACACAGTTGAGATGTTAACAGTGCCCTTAGTTGCTACATAGAATGTACAAAGGGTCACAGGTTTGATTCCCTCCGGTTGTTCCTCACTTATGGGGAAGTAGGTAAGGGAAAATCTGCCACCAAGAGAAACGTTGCCAGGTGGATTGTGTCCTGTATCCAATTCTGCTATGAGAAACTGGGAAAAACTTCACCTTCAGGCCTGAGGGCTCATTCCACTAGAGGTACTGCTGCATCTCTGGCTGTTGCCAGGGATATTCCTGTGTTAGAAATTTGCCAAGCAGCCACCTGGAAAACAGTTCATAACTTCACCAAGCATTACTCTCTGGATATCCAGGCTAGGAGTGATGCTAGGTTTGGCACAGCAGTATTTCAGAGCCTATTCCCAAAGTAGGTTCTGTCCCTCCTCCTTGGAGCTACTGCTCGGTAGTCTGCAATTGTCAGAATACAGCAAGACTTCATGTTGTTTGAAGAAAAAATTACTCACCTTAGTAATTGTGTTTTTTTCTAATGGAGTCTTGCTGTATTCTGACCTCCCTCCCTGCCTCCCCTCTCAGAACCTGTTTTGGGAAGTGGGTGGGCAGGTGCAGTGTTGCACCCCAGGGTGTCTTTAGCCCACTTCTGTTGTGTTGGGTGCCTTGTGTTTGATTAGTTGAGTTTTTAATTTTTCTTATTGCTTGGTTTTTGGTCTTTGGGTTTCCTGACTTGAGTCTTTTGGGAATCTAAAGTCTTTGTTGCCAGTTGGCTAGTAGAAATTTTACAATTTCCACATTATATAGTCAGTGAGTTTTAGCTCGCAAGAATCTGACTGTTTGGTTTCAAAGTGTCACAGACAGAGTTTTCAACTGAGCTCGAGCCCAACGTTCTATGCCTGGCATAGAATTTTAACCCTTCACTCTCCGTCCGGGACAGTTCAAGTGCTGGAGCTAACTGCAATTGTCAGAATACAGCAAGACTCCATTAGAAGAAACACAATTACTAAGGTGAGTAATTTTTTCTTCTTGCTGGCCAGTCTTAAGCTAAGCTCCTCCCATCACCCAGATGGTATATCCCTTGGCTCCACCATATCATGTCAGATCTTCCTTTCCACTGGAAGAGTCTAGTCTTCTTCAAAGTTCTGTGCATGGTATAGACTCAAATTCTTTCCAAGTGTGCCATTTGGCAGACTTTTTTTTTTTCTTCTGCTTTCAAAGTATATCCTCAGTTCCATCTCAGACATTGACTTCAGGTATCGTGGAGATTTGAATCTAGTTCTGTTTCAAGCATTGTTGAGTGTGCCAGAAAATGTCATGGATGGATCTGCACGTGTTGTGCATTTACTGCTTCTGTGACCCCCACGACATTGCTGCCTGTGGCCTGTGCTTCCTTCCTCCCTTGAAGACCGCTGCGCCCATCTTCTCTTCGGTTGGCCAGCTGAATGAGACCTTCCGGTGAAGTCAAAGCAGCACGGCTGTGGGGTCCTTAGTCCAGATGGCAGCAATGGAAGAGACAGCGGTTGGGACCATGGCAGGTACCTCGACGGTCTTCGCGCCGCTGCCATTGGGGCTAGCATTGGGCAGGTTTTGTGTGAAACTTTAGCAAAATGTGCAGGTTTCTCCAGACCTTTGGGGAGAGCCCTGCCCACCACAGTAAGGCAAAGAAGCCAGTGGCAGTATGATTGGGAAAGGGTGCGCTCTTTCTGTTCCCTCAACTCCCCTAGCCACTCAACAGCTGTTGAGCATTTGACTTGGGCCAAACCTATGGTCGAGGGCCAGACCACTAACTCCATGGTGCCCTTGTTGAGCTTGTTGGTCAAGATTTTTCTTGACCCTCCTGACCCATTATCAGAGGGGATCGATGACGACTCTATCTCCAGGACCCTGGTCCTGTTGGGCCTCAACCAAGAGGTCCATGAGCAGTCCGCGAACTCAGCTGTCTCCTCTCAGGAGTTGTCTTCCTCTGGTATCAAACGGTTGAAGCCTGTGAAGACCGTGCATACTACCTCTTCGACTGTGTCTTCTCTGTGTTGATTCCGTCAAAAGTTGAGGGATTCCTCATGCTCCCGATCCCACTCAACTGGGAGGCACTGCTGTCAGCGCTTCTCTTCCTCTTCGTCCTCTGACGATGAGAGGCTCCATCGTCATGTGCGGCGGTGCTATGAGGAGCTCCTCTGGCAGCAGTGCACCTTGGTTGGGCAGGGTAGGGCTCCGCCCTTGACCCCTGCAGTCACCTGACACCCACCAGTTCAGCCTGTATTGGTCCTACCGAGACTGCTGTCTCCGCGGGTCTCTCCGACGACACAGGTGGAGCAATCTTCATGATGGCCTGTGCAGGGGGCCCCCTTCAGGGACCCTTGTTCGTCTGTCGGCTTGCCAGGCTGGTTGTCAGCAGAGATCACACATTCGAGAATTTCTCGACCGACTCCGATGGGTTCTTGATGCAGTCTTCCAGGACGCATGTCTTTGACTGGGATTTGGTCGAACAATTTACTGACCACAGGTCGGTGTCCTTTGGGGCTCTTCTCAGACTTGTGTTTAAGTCCAGGGATGTTCCCTTGGAGACAGTCCAGAAAAGAACAAAATCTCCCTTCACTGAGCTCCTGGACAGGGACTGTTCCCCTGGGGTTGCCTTCCTGATAGCCGAGGCCATCTTCAGACCAGTGCTGGAGCTTTGGCAGTGTCCAGCTTCCTGCATGGCACCCTCTGCATCACGTATGGTCCACAGTTTGCAGTCGCTATCGGCACCTTGTCTGGATTCTTGGACCATCCCTTTACTGAGGGTTTGGTTGCTGACATGATGTTCTGCAGATCTGAAAATAACTGGTATGTGGATAAGCCTCCCGATAAGGAGTCCAAAAAACTTAACCATGCAGCTAGAAAGGTCTATGCTGCATCCTCCCTTGGTGTTCATCAGGTGAGCTGTGCTCAGATGATGGCCCATTTTGGTCGCTCCCTGATGGGAGTTCTGGGTCATGTCCTCCTTACCTCCCTCCCGCGAGTCAGCTGGCGGTGAAAGTGGTCAGAGACCAGCGTCATGCGCTGGCTAAACACCAGCGTCAGACAGTCATGGATGTGGGAGATTCTTGCACGTATACCATTGCAGTGGCTGTCGCGAAGCATCACTGGTCCTGGCTGAGGATTTTCTCCTTTATGGCGGACACCCAGCACAAGTTGGCTGATGTTCCATTCCTGGGCACTGACCTCTTTGGCGCTAGGGTGGAGTGACACCTCATTAAGATTGAGAAGTCCAGTGCCACCCTAAATTCTGTGACCTCCTCGCAGAAGGATCAGAAAGGGTAGAGGCCGAAGAAAAAGCCTTTTCAGTTTCTTCCCTTTCTGTCACAGCAGCCTAGGCAGCAGTAGACCCAGCAGTGGCCTTCGCAGGCTTGGCTCCCAGGACCAAGTTCCCTGGTCAGGACCCCAAAAAAGGTGAGGGTAGGGGTTTTGGTGCCCCTTCTGGCTGCAGGTGCTGGTGTCCCCTCCAAAGCTGCTCACTGATGGGTTGGGGATGTCAACACTCCACATGTCCAGTCCGTGCCCCAGCTCCCCGTGGGGAAGGGGGTTTGGCTGCGCCACTTCTGGCATGCTTGGTCCGTAATTACCTCAGACAGGTGGGTCCTACAGGGTGGCGGGTGGAGGGTTGCCTCTCAATTTTTGAGGCTCTCCTGCCTTACTGACCCCATGCGCAAGGGAGTCCTTGGTGTCCAGGACATGCTAAGAGCCATAGCCCATGTCCCAGACTCCATGGCAGGTCAGAGTTTCGCGTCCAGCTACTTCTTGGTCCCGAAACACAGAGGGTCGGTGCTCCATACTGGATCTTCACTGTCTGACTCAGTGTTTCCAGAAGCACAAGTTCAGGATGGTCACTCTGAACCAGATAATACCATGTCTGAAGCAGGGCATGTGGTTCAGCTCCCTGGATCTCCAAGACACGTTCTTACACATTCCTATCCATTTGTACCACTGGCGATACCTTTGGTTCAACGCAGAAGGGTTCCTCTGCCAGTTCCAGGTCATGCCTTTTTGGCCTTTCCTCGGCACCCAGAGTCTTCACCAAGTGCATGGCAGTGGTGGCAGCCTTCTTGTGCTATGGGATGAGGGTTTACCCCTGTCTGGTTGACTGGCTGATAGCTGGGCCATGCCAGGGAGGCACTGGAGCAGTCCAGGGACCTGGCCCTCCAGACCTGCAGAAACTTGGGCCTTCTGGTCAGTCCAGCCAAGTACGGACTGAATCTCTCGCAGATGATTTTACTTCACTGGGGCAGAGCTAGGCTCCCTCCAGGCCAAGGCCCACCTCTCCCTGGACCAGGCATTTGATCTTACCTCATTTGCCTGATCATTTTAGGTTTAGTGTTAATGCCCAGTGTGGAACATGCAAGTCCAGATGGACAACACCAGAACCATGTTCTACCTGAACAAGCAGGGCAGCACAAATACCCTTCCCGTATGTCAGGAGGCCCTCCGCACCTGAACCAGTCATGTGCAGCTTGGTTGCAGATCTCCTGCTGACTCATGTCGCGGAGCAGACATCAAGCTAGTGGATTCCTTCAGCTGGGTGGGCGAGGTGTCGCACGACTAGTCTCTGTATCAGGCAGTGGTGAACCACCTGTTCTCCCTGTGGGTCATTCCTTTGGTGGACCTCTCTGCCTCCAGGGAGATTGCAGAACTGAGGCTGTTTTGTGCCTGCCTGCCTCCTTCAGTCTGGGACACTGATATGGGGGTTGCCATTACGAGGCCCTGGACCCCAGGCCTCTTGTACACCTTCCCTTCCTTTCCCTTGATCCACGGGGAGGGGCAAGGTGCAGATGATCCCGAATTGCTGCAGACTGGCCCTGCCAGTTTTGGTACTTGGATCTCCTCAACCTCAGCAGCAGACCTCTGTGGCGATGGCCCGTGCACCTAGATCTGCTGTCCTGTCATTGGTGGAAGACCCTGCACCCGGATATTCAATCCCTGTACCTCATAGCCTGGTTCCTGAGCGGTTAAAGTTCCAGGCTCTGGGCCTTTTTGGACAGTATGCTCCATGTTGTGGAGACATCCCAAAAGGAGTCTAGTTTTCAATGTTATGCCTTTTAAATGGAAGAGATTTTCCATTTAGTGTCAGCAAGGAGCTTGATCCCCTTGTGTGCCCTTTTGCTAGCATTTTTGACGATCTGTGGTCCCTCCCCCACCTGGGGCTGAGATCAACCCTCAAGGTGCACCTGGCAGCCATCTCTCTGCATACTGGGCATGGGCTGGTAAGCTGACAGTAACACAGGAGACAGTGGTTGGGTGCTTCTTTCAGGGCCTTGACCACTTTAACCTGCTGGTGATAAACCTCCACCACCACCTTGGGATTTGTGGCTGGTTTTGGCAGTGCTCATGGGCATGCCTTTTGAGCCTATGCACAGGTGTGAAATGTCACATTTGTTGTGGAAAACTGCCTTCTTGGGGGCTATCACATCTGTCAGAAAGATCAGTGAGCTCCAGGTACTCTCAGTGGAGTCTCCACACTTGATTTTCCACAGGGACAAGATCATTCTTTGCCCCCACCCGAAGTTCCTCCCGAAGGTAGTACTGGAGTTTCATCTTAACCAGGTGGTCAATATACCGGTATACTTCACCAGCCCTTCTTCAGAGGCCAACCATAGGCTCCATACCTTGGACCTACAGCGAGCACTGAAAAGAGCATGTGGCTGGAGTTCAGGGTGAGACTCACCAGCTCTTTGTAACACATGCTGAAGCCACACCTGGCAGACCGGCAGCAAAGCAGATAAGTAGGTGGATCACATCCAGCATCAGCCTCTGCTATAGGTTGGCTGGTAGGGAGCCTCCCGTTGGGCTTGGGGCTCATTTCACCAGGCATACTGTTGCCTAGGTGGCTGCTTTCAGGGATGTCCCCATACAGGAGATCGATAGGGCATCTACCTGGAAGTCGGCACACACCTTAATTTCCCATTACAACATTGACGTTGAGTCATGCTGGGATGCTGCTTTTGGGACCTTGGTTCTCCAGTCTTTGTTTGCAAATAGTGGTGTGCGCCTTGCCCCCCTCAACCTGGAGAACTTCTGGAGGTCTGCCTATGTGTGAATGAGTGAACCATATCCATGTCCCTAGAAAAAACAGGTTCTAGGGACATGGATATGTTCATCCACACTTATTGGCAGGTTTCTTGCCGCTTTAAATCTTGCCGGAAGGTCTTCAGGCTGGCTCCTTCCACCCACCTGGGTGGTAAAACTCTCGGCTCCGCCCCATGACGCCAGATCTTCCTTACCGCTCTGCGTTTTCGACTGGTTCCTGATATTTTCGGTCTCTCCGAATTTAATTGGAAGTTTTCTAAGCTTGATGGTCTTCTCGCTGCAGCGATGAATCATTCGTTTCCGGCTCCCAGAAGGCGCCAGTTCCTCAGGAAAGTCCGCACTCCATGTGCGTCTACTGCCGACTTGGATCATGATCCATGAGTTTGTAATTTTGCTGTGCCCTTTCGACCAGCTCTCTGGAGGATCATGGGGCCCGTTCGGGGCTCGGGCGACCTGAAACCTTTTCTGCTCCGGAAAATTCCTCGGAGAATCGTCGGGCAGTGTCCGCGTCAGCTGTCTCGGCTGAGCAGCTCGATCTTCTTTCCTCCAGGAAGGGGGCGGCTGCTCTCCCCTCCTCCTCGGTCGCGGTGCTTATCCCGCTCTCCTTGAGTTCTCCTCATTCAGCTTCTTTCAAGGAGCTTCGCCAGTCCCTTTTCTCAAAGGAGAGGACCTTGGGACCTGCCTCTCGGCCCAAGTCCAAGGAGTCGAGCTAAGTCCCATCGTCGGCGCTGGAGGGAGCAAGAGAGTTCCCCCTACCCTGCCGGCTGACGTTCGACTTCAGTCGAGGGTGCGGCTCAGGCCTCTGGCCTCACGATGTCCCCATCAAGTCAGCCGGCCAGGACTCCCGTCGATGTTGTCGAGTCTCTCGACCCGTCATCTGGGCTGTCTTCTGCTGGAGCCGCCATCCCTTCGCTGGTTCCCCCGGTGGAGGCTGAGGTTCTGCCTGTTCCTTCGGGTTGACAGACCTCGGCCCTTTCTTCCGAGCCGAGGGAGGGCGGGGCGCCCGCGCCCCTTCCAGGCCGCCCTCGGTTCCCGAGTTCGGGTCTCGGTCTTCCTCTCGGTCAAGTCGCTCATGCTGACTTCGGCGTTCTCGGTCGGGGCACTGAGTTAAGTGGCGTTACCATTCTTCCTCTTCTCCCTCCTCGGATGAGGAGTGGCCTCGATGCCGATGGCGTCGACATTACGAGGAGTTCATGTGGCAGCAGTTGTTGTTGTCCGGGAATCAATCGACTTCGATTCATTCCCCGTCCAGCAGGCAGCTGCCGCCAGATCGGTCGACTCAGCTGCTCACTGCAGTCAAGGTGCCCACTCCGGGGCCGGTTGTTCGTCCGATCCTTGCTGCCCCACCGCCCTCAGTGGAACCTCGGTCGGGTCACGACCTGTCCCGCAGGTTGTCTGTCCCCCTCACTCCCGCCCGTCCTCGGCGGACGAAGAGTGACTCAGGCCTGAGGCAGCTTTTTTCGGACTGCTCGGAGTCCGAAGTCAAATCCTCTATTTTCCACAGTCGGGAGGACCCGGGGTCCTCTCCGGAACGATCTGTGGACGACAGCCCATCGTCCTTTATGGGTCTGCTTCAGCTCATCTTGGAATTCACCGGGATGCAGCTCGAGCCCGTGTCCAAACGGGCCCCTTATCCCTTTACAGAGATTCTAGACCGAAGGGGCTCACCCTCGGAGGCCTTCCCGGTGGCCGAGGCCATCGTGGGCCCGGCCTTGGAGCTCTGGCAGCGGCCTACTTCCTGCCCTGCGCCCTTGGCCAGGATGGCCAGGAAGTACTGTGTCCCTGTCGGTTCTTTGCCCGGTTTCTCGGAGCACCCCTCGGCTGAGGGGTTAGTTACCGACAATGTTTTCCAGTGTTCTGGGAACGCTCTGGATGTGGATAGGCCCCCTGACAAGGAGTCCAAAAGGATGGACTATGTCGGGCGCAAGATTTAGGCTGCGTCCTCCCTAGGCCTCCAACAGGCCAGCTCGGCTGCACTGATGGCACATTTCTCCCATGCCCTTTTGGGCTCCCTGGACGAGGTGCTCCCTCGTCTCCCGGTCGACCTGCGGACCACGGTCCGGTGGGTGCGGGACCAGGGTAGGGCGGTGGCGAAGCAGCAGCTTCAGACTGCTCTGGACTTAGGTGATTCCTGTGCCAGGTCGGTGGCGGCCGCAGTGGCCATGCGCAGCAGGGCGTGGCTGAGGTTATCCTCTTTCTCACTGGAAACCCAGCACAAGTTGGCGGACATCCCCTTCTTGGGGGCCGACCTTTTCGGCCCTGGAGTGGAGGGACACCTCCAGGGGACTGAAGTCCGATGCCACTCCGGACTCGGTCACTTCCGCCCGGAGGGACAAGGGCAGCCGGCAGCCTTTGCGTAAGCCCCTTTGCCCCCGGCCCCTGCGGCTCGACCGGCCCAGCACGAGGGCCAGCAGGCTTGCGCTGGGCGTTCTGACTCCAAACCAGCGTCTTCCTCTAAAAGGAAGCAGGGAGGCAAAGGCCCAGGAGCTCCCTCGGCCAATTCCTCCTCCAAGCCTGCCCAGTGACGGGCTAGGGTGCTGTCCCCGGCCCCGTCGCTCCTACCCGGGTTCCCCCGTGGGGAGAAGGCTCCGCCCCTCCTCCACCTGGTCCGCTTCCTTTGGGTGTCGGAGGTGCTAGGGGAAGGCTCTGCCTCGGGATTGCGAGCAGGCACCACCCTTTCAAGCCGTTTCCCCACGGGGGTCTTGGGGTCCACAGCCTAGTTGTCGGCCCGCTGAGCCGACTTGCCTGACCCTCTAATTAGAGGTGATCGGGAAGGTTGTGGACCCTCCTTCAGACTCTGGGTTCGTGTCCAGGTATTCCTGGTCCCAAATGCGCCCCATTTTTTCTGCAGTCCGGATGGTCTCTCTGCCTCAGATATCCCTTCCTCAGAATGAGGCTTCTTCCTGGACCTCCAGGACGTACGTACCTTCGTTCCGTCCATTTCTTGGGAGACTCCTCCCTTTCTTAAGCGGGGGATCTCTTTAAGAGTTCCAGGTCAGGCCCTTCGGTCTCTGCCCAGCAGTGTCTGCGGCATCGAGGGGTCCGGGCATAACCCCACCCGGATGGCGGCCTGACTGCAACCATTCTGGACGGAAGGGGACGATCCAGAGTTCTGGCTCTCAGACTGGTCTCCTTTTATCGGAGCCACGTTGGAACTCGTATCTTAGCGGGTGATCCTTCTTCGGGCCGAGGCTCGACTCTTGAGTCCGAGCTCGGCTCCTGGCGGACAGGGCTGAGTTTCTTCCTCCCTTACCTAGTCGGGTCTGACTGGGCAATCGCGCCCTGCCGGGACCTCCTGCACCTCGCGGCGGCCGGCTCCAGCGTGGTCTGTCAGACCTGCATCCCCCTCGCGGGGACTGGCCAGCCAGCGGTCACGGTGCTGCGTTCCTTCGGACCAGTTCGTGACTACAGCCCAGGAGTTAGGGGAACGCTCTCCCTCGGACCGTTCCAACTCTTGCAGGAGAACATCCTGTTCATCTGCCCTGAGTTGACGGTCTTCTCCGACTGATGCTTCTCAGATGGGTGGAAGTGCCTATCTAGGGGAATACAGAGTGCTCCACCTCTGGTCCTCTCAGGAGTCCCGATGTCTTTCCTACCCGCTGGAGTTCTAGGCGGTCCGCTTGCTTGCACCGCTCGCTCCGTTTGTGTGGGGTCTAGTGGTTTCAGTCCAGGCGGACTACACCACGACCATATGCTACCTAACCTGCCAGGTTCGGACGAGCCCCTTGCCTCTGCATAAGGAGGTTCTCCACATTGGGTCTTTTCACGCAGCCGGGAGGCGTTTTTCCTAGCCATTCGATGGCAGGAGCCTCCAGCACCCTGGCTGATGCCCTAAGCCGGTCATAGGCTGCGCCTCACGAGTGGTCTCCCCTGTCTGAGGTAGCACAGGATCTCCTCCCTCCTTCCCTCCAGGGATAATACGAGGCCGAGACTGTCTCATGCCTGCCCCCTCAGCAAGGTTCGCCGTAGGGGATGCCGTCGAGGCTGCGGACCCCGGGCCTCTTCTACGCCTTTCCCCCATTTCCCTTGACCCACGGGCAAGGCAAGGAGGGTCTAGGCGCAGGTGATGCTGGTAGCCCCAGACTGGTTTGCCAGCCTGGTATCCAGCCTCCTCAGTCTCTGCCCCAGGCTCCCGAGGCAGCTTCCAGCCCGCCCGGCCCTGATCTCTGTTTTTCAGGGAAGGTTTTCCATTGGACCTTCAATCCCTGTATTTGAAGGCCTGGCCCCCAGTGCGGCTAGGGGCCAGGCCTGGGGTCCTCCGCAAGGTCCTCGGTTTCGAGGCATCCTGCCAGGAGTCGCCAAACATGCTCGCCTCGAATGGATGAGTTCTCCATCTGGTGTTGGATAGGGCCTGGGGCCTCTTTTCCCATCCCTCAGCGAGCATTCCGGACCATCTGCGGTCCGTTCCTTTGAAACTAGGGCTTTGGCCGACAACCCTCTAGGTGCTTCTGTTGGTCACCCCTGTCTTCCGGGCGCGGGCCGGAAGGCAGTCGGCGCGGAAAAGGTGGTCTGGCGCTTTTCTAGGCCTCGATCACACCTCCCCTTCGGGGAGAGTATCCCCATTTCTGTGGGATCTTTGCTGGTATGGGCTTAGCTCACGGGCAAGCCGTTCGAACCTTTGCACAGGTGCGAGTTTCCCCACCTGTTGTGGAAGTACACCGTCTTGGAGCTTCTCTGCCATCCAGAAGGAGGGGAGAGTTCCAGGCGCTCCTTCAGATCTCCCTATCTCGCCCACAGGGACAAGTTGTCCGGCGCCCCACCCGAAGTTCTTCCAGAGGCGGTGGCGGAGTCTTTCCCTATCCGGGCATTGTCTGTTGGGGTTCATCCCCATTCACGCCTCTGAGGCCGTATATAGGATCCTTTGGGACCCTATCTGATGCTCACCTACCCAGGGAGCGTAGGGCTGAAGTTCGGGAGAGGTTCGCCAGCTGTTTGTCATCTACGCTGAAGCCGCACCTGGCAGACCTGCAGCCGAGCGGACGACGAGCAGGCGGGTTAACTCCTGCATAAGTCTCCGTTGTAGGTGGGCGGGCATGGAGCCTCCCAGAGGGATAAGTGCTCATTTTACCTGCCCTTCCGCTGCATCGGTAGCTGCTTCCGAGGATACTCCTGTCTAGGATATCCACAGGGCTCCTACCTGGAAGCAGGCTATACCGTTTCCCCTTCCACATTGACCTTGGGTCACGCTGGGATGTTGGTCGGGGCCTCAGTTCTCCAGTCTTTATACTTAAGTAGGGGTGTGCGCTTGCCTCCTCCTCCCGGAGAACTGCTAGAGTCTCGTTAGTAAGTGTGGATGAAAACATATCCATGTCCCTAGAAATACAGGTTACTCACCTGTAACAGGAGTTCTAGGAATGGTATATGTTGTTCATCCACACGACCCACCCGCCTCCCCGGCTTCGACGCACAACCTGGCTTCCAGCGGGCTAGATCTGGCGTCATGGGGCGGAGCCGAGAGTTTTACCACCCGGGTGGGTGGGAGGAGCCAGCTTGAAGACCTTCCGGCAAGATTTAAAGCGGCAAGGAACCTGCCAATAAGTGTGGATGAACAAAATATACCATTCCTAGAACTCCTGTTACAGGTGAGTAACCTGTATTTACTCACCCATAATCTTGGTTATAGGAGTGGTATATCACATCCACACCACCCACCTGACCTCCCCTGGCAAGTGGTACACAGATCCCCGCTTCCAGCATGTAAGATCTGACATCACAGGGTGGGGCTGAGGGATAGACCACCTGGGTGGTGGGAGGAGCTTGGCGTAGACACTGTCTGGCAAGCATAGCTGTTAAAGGTAAGACTGCCTGTGTGTGGATATGAACCATACATGCCACTCCTAGAACTATGGTTATGGTTGAGTAACCCATTTTACTCTGCTTGTGAAGTTGCAGGCAGTTGTCATGGAGATGACTCAGTCTGGCGTTGCAAGCGGAGGATAAGGAAAAGAGAGGCTGCGAGAACAGATGAGAGTGTAAGGGACAAAGAACCTGTTTTCCTGGAAATAGTTTATAAATAAAGAATAAGTATGTCCTGAAATTTAATTTTTGGTGGGAGGGAGTTAGAGAGTCCTGCTGATGCACCTGTCACTCCTTTGCAGGAAACTAGAAGATCACTTGAACCTGGATGGGGAAAAAGGGATAAAGAAGGGGAACAGACAAGGCCATCTCACACAAGGGGCCAAGAACTGGCCTCGGATCGGGGAGGGCAAGGCAGTATCCCCAACTAGACATTATTTCCTATGGTAGGATAGAGTAAAACATGGCCGATGGACTGATGGTCTTTGCTGCCAGGTTTTTCTGTGTTTCTATGACTGACTGGACATGGGGACTAAACCACCCTCTCACCCACTAGTGGGATTCCTCCATGGCAGGGTAAGGCTCATTGGTGGAGCAGTGGGGGGGATCTTGCACTGCAGCGATCTGTACAGTACGAGTTGCAGGAATGAGACAGCTGATACCTCTGACAATCACTACAAAATAAACTAGCAGATTATAGAAACATGAGTGAACAAACAGTGGGCTCATCCTTGCCAGCAACAGTGTTATCTGTTAAGTCACTTGGAATTTGGATCGATTTCTGGCAAGACAAGATGCAACACACTGCTGTGTGCACCCTCTCCCCCTGCCAGTCAGTGCTTCTTGAGCAATCCTATCGCTAATCAAGAACTGACATTGTATCACAAGGATCCTGTTCCACCCATGCCTGGAGTACATATTAGAAACAGACTGACAGCGTGGCTAACAGCACAGCAAATAAAGGTGCCAAAAACCATACTGGAAACCGAAGTTTGAAATAGCAAACGGGGAGCATGTTGCAGAACCTTTTTTTTATATTATTCTTTGGTAACTAGGTAAGGCCCACTAGGCACAGGTGCCTGTTTTCAGGGGTGACCCGGTAGCACTGGGGAGGTTAAGTGACTTGCTCAGAGTCTCGCAGTATGCAAGTGGAGGTTGTGGGAATCAAACCCAGGTCTGTCTGTCTGTACCAAGCTCATTCACAGCTCGTTACTCTAACCCTCTAACCTCTAGGCTATACTGCCAACCCCCAGATGTCACCCCCCACCAAGTACGTCGGTTCATGCTGAGTGTAAAGAAGAAAAATGTCCTTGCAAGCACCACATAGGTGGAAAATGTAAAAATGCCAAAAGGTAGTTTATAAGACTTTTGAAAGGGGGTGGGGGTTGCTTTTGGGCTGCAAGCCTTGTAGAAGATTGGACCCAGGTGTTTTAGGGTGGGGAGGTGCTGCTCCCATCCACTTTTGACCCCAATTTTTGGCCACACTCAGCACATCTTGTAATCCCATCACGTACTGTATATATACACACACTAGTGCTCCCACTTGAGTTGTGATTAGGGTTCATGAGCAGGATTACGATTTCAGGCATGCGATTAATTACACTCGACTTGATGACTCAATCTGTTGGTACAGGCAGGCGTCCGACTGCAAACTGGTTCTATCAAGCCAGAAGTTCCCAGGCTCTGGCAGGCGTGTCTGAGATTCCATTTCAGTGTTTTTTTTTTTCTCTCTCTCATGATTAGAGAGGGAGGGAGTGACCAAGCTGGAGACTGGAGCTCCCAGCTTGCTGCACCACACCTGTGCGACCTGTAGATAAATACAGTGCTTCTCTGCTCAGCCAGTGCATCTCAACATTGTTCTGAAGGGACTACCCTTACCTGGGAAGGTGCTGAGCCAGGATCGTCCAACTTGTGAATATTGCAGGAGTGAATACTCCTCCAAAATATGGCAAATGCCAAGTTTTATAATTTAGTAATTAAGGAAATGGCATGTTGAACCCTGGCATGGCCATTCAGTTTTAATCACATTTGTGCAGCACCGGTGGAGAAGAATGGCAAGATAAGTGACATCTTCGTAGCTAACCTGAAGATATCATAATATGTTATTTTAATATATGGATCTTCAATTTAATAGGTCTGTAAAGCATACAAAAAAAATCCGGTATTGCCCTCAAAGGTTCAGTGATAATAGTATTGTCAATCACTGGTAATACTATAGTTTTGTGCTGATAATAGTATCGTTGCAAGCTTCCGAAAAGATACTTCCTGCCCCCATGTCCTAAGCATGCCTCCTTATTGGCCGTTTTTCCTGTGTGGGCGGGCAAAACAGTTTAAAAAAATATGGCGGTGCTTCTCTCGCTTACCGAGAGCAAACTCTGTCGTCACGCTTCTCGGGTTTTTATTTGATGTTTTCCCCTCAGCAAATAAAAATATCTGGTTGATCCTGCCGTTCCAGTCCTGAAGAGCATGTAGGATCTCAATAATGAAAAAAAAATGGGCAGGGGGCAGGAACTGTCGCGAGAGAGCGCCTGACTCAGCGCCGCAGTAGGGCAGTGCAATGATCGCCCTACAAAGTCAGTTCACTGAAACGGTTGACCGCCCATTAGAAAAAAAAGTCTCATCTATATATTAAATAAAATAACCGATAGGTTTGTGTGTCCATTACCAGCCAGTACTGACATCTTGAGGTTCTGGACACATTGGAACCTCTCGAGATTCGCTCTCGTGGTTCATGTGTCCAGAACCTCTCGATGCTATTACTCCCCGCTAATAGACACTAACCTATCTGTTATTCTCTATATAATGTATGTGGGGGCCCTTATTACTAATTGAAATCAAGCAGACTACAACCTTGTTATGCCATTGATATGACCTCATTCTGTTGTTAACTCTTCTTGAGTATGCCCTAGCAGTGGTATAACAAAACAGAATGCTCACAACAATCGGTGTTCTGTAAAGTAATTCAGTAAAGTACAGTAATTCAATCCACGATTACACAATCTGGTATCCCATACACTATAAAATATAATGTATGGTCTTTGTTTAATAACCACGCTGAAAACACTTCAGTTATTGCAATAAATTGTCTTTACTAACACACATCTGGTCAGTATGTTTTGTTTGGTACTACGGGTGCCTTGAATTGTCTCCTTCATATTGTGTGCTTCATGTAGCACCATAGCAGTCAACTTCCTGGTGTTTGGTTCATTTTTTCTATTTTGAGCTCACTGTTGGGATCTTCGCACCCAGGGTCTGTGGAATCGGGACGAGTCTCAACTCCACATAAATGTTCTGGAAACAAGAGCTGTCCTGTATGCTGTCTGAGTCCTGAAGTGCATCCTCTGTCGCAAAGTAATTCTCCTTCAGACAGACAACAAAGCAGTGATGTAGTACATCAGCAAGCAGGGTGGAGCACACTGTTAACCTCTGTGCAGGGAAGCGATGAGAGTGTGGGAATGGTGCCTGGAACATGAAGCCCTGATCCAAGCAGTCTACCTTCCTGGAGTCCAGAACGATTTGGTGGATCAACACAAGCGGTCTCTCGACTCCAGACGTTGTGCAGTTGCTCTTCGAAGATTGTGGCATGCCGGACCTGGACCTTTTTGCATCCCCACTCAACGCAAAACTGCCTCTTTTCTGCTCCAGTAATCCAGAACATGGCATTTTCTGTCAGGATGCATTTAGACTGCGGTGGACAAAACGCTTTCTGTACGCATTTCCTCCTCTTCCTTTAATTCTCAGGGTGCTGCTCAAGCTGGAGGCATTGGGGGGGGGCAGAATGATCCTCATTGCCCCGTACTGGCCTCGTCAGATTTGGTTTCTGTTAATCAGCAGATTATCAGATGTTCCACTGAGACAACTACCACTTCAAATGAACCTTCTGACCCAGGGCCCAGTGGTCCATCTCATCCTGAGGTCCCTTCATCTCCATGCCTGGCTTCTGAGGAGATAGAAGTGGGTAGATTTGACATCTCCTGTAGTGTCTCAGACATTCTTCTAGCAGCACGTAAGCCATCCACTAGGAAAACTTACACGGCAAAGTGGAAATAATCCTCCATCTGGTGCGCAGAGTCCTCCCTGGACCCCTTTTCTTGCCCACCAAACACAGTCTTCGAGTATCTGCTAGACCTGTAAAATACAGGGCTACAGTACTCAATGGTAAAGGTACATCTGTGCGCGATTTCTGCTTATTATGAGCCTATCCACAACATGTCGATGGCTCAGCTGTCCGTGGTTGAGGTTTCTTAAGGGTATCCTCCACACTAGGCCACCTGTCAGGAGACCGGTAGCCACTTGGGATATCAACCTTGTGCTAGACATGCTCACTCGTAAACCTCTTGAGCCTCTAGCAACCAGCGAGTTGAAGTTCCTGACCTGGAAGGCTGCCTTCCTAGTAGCCATTACTTCTGCTCGCAAAGTATCCAAATTACAAGCCCTGGTCACAGACCCTCCTTATACAGTATTTCACAAGGACATGGTGATTCTACGAACTTGCCCTAAATTTCTTCCAAAAGTAGTCTCAGAATTCCACCTGAACTAGCCCTTGGTCCTTACGACCTACTTTCTGAACTTCGAGAATGAAAGGGATCATACCCTAGATTCTCTCGCTGAGTTTTGCTGTTCTACATCGACGGAACGAAAGAGATCCGCAAGTCCAAGCAACTCTTTGTCTCGTTCAGCATGGCCCGGCTGGGTCAGCCTGTTGCCATCAGGCGTATTTCGGTGTGGTTGGTAGCATGTGTCCGCCATTGCTACTTGATGGTGCTGGTCAAGCTGGAAGGCAGGATGTACGCCCATTCTACCAGAACAGTCGCGGCATCTCTGGCAGAAATATGGAACGTGCCCATTGCAGACATCTGCAGTGCAGCTACTTGGAACTCTGTGCACACCTCTGTGAAGCACTATGCCTTAGATGTCCATGCCAGACAGCATCTGTCCTTTGGCAGGACAGTTTTTAATGGACTTCTTTCCTGAGTGAGCTCCTCTCTCGTGCTGCCCTTCGGGGATTTTAGCTCTGTACACTCCCATTAGTGTGAATGAGTGGTAGAGACTTTATGTCCAGGAAGACATGAAAATGACATAATTACCATAAGTCTCGATCGTCTTGGACAAAGTCTCAACCACTCATTCACACGTCGACCCTCCATCCTCCGAGCTCACTTATTTGGTTTTTGGTCTTCACTCCCTTGATGGTGGGACCGTGAAGACTGTTGTGTTGACCCTTCTTATACGGGTCATTTGGCCTATCTTATGTCAGACATAGGTTAGTTTCATGAAGTTAGTTTACGCTGCACCTCCTGTGTGTGTAAAAAAAAAAAAAAAAAAAAAAAAAAGTACTGAGGCGGTTGGAGGGTTGGCACCAAGGTAGCCTATATGGTGCGAGCTGGTCCCGTGGCACCACGCATGCGTGGTCCTGCCTCAGCGCCACCCTCCTGAAGATTTTTGGCTCCCACTCAGTCCTAGTGCCTCCAGCGTAGTCCCATTAGTATGAATGAGTGATGGAGACTTTGTCCAAGTAGATGAAGAATTATGGTAGGTACGTAATTTTCATATCCGTGCTCATTTCCTGGTACCTGATTTCCCCCAGACTGTTGGTGTTCTTGCTGAAGGAACATCTGGTTTTATGTTCGGCAATGATAATATAGTCCTAGGGACGTGGATATGTTGTTCAATCCACACTTCTTGGCAGGTACCTTGCCGCTTTAAGATGGGCTGGAAGGTCTTCATGCTGGCTCCTCCTACCCACCCGGGTGATAAAACCCTCAGATCCACCCCATGACGCCAGATCTTCCTTACCGCTTGGAAGCTCAGGTTCCCTCCTTAGCACTCACGCATTTTGTAGGCCTGGATTCTGTTTCTTTGGATTTTTGTCCTAAGATTATTTTAAAACTCACTCTAGTTCAGTCTTCATATATCGCGGCTGCGATGGAAGACAGGTCCATCCCTGGGTTCTGTCGGTGCCCTTGCGGGCAGAAGATGTCCCGAACAGACTCCCACGCCACGTGCATTTACTGCCTTGGGCACAACCACGAGCCGCAAGCTTGCTACGTGTGCGTTTCTCCTTCTCTCAGTCTGTGCTTGAGGACCGCACTGCCTGACTTCAACTAGGGTGACCGGAGAAGAGGTTCCCGCTGGTTAAATTGAAGGAGACCCATTGGGTGATGTCTGTGGCAGCGGGCTCTGCAGAACAACTGTAACAGCTTTCGGCCCTAGAGGAGGAGGCGGGCCGCAGCGAGCTCCTCCTCGTTCTCGACTTTTATTCCACTCCCCCGGGTTCCTCTTTATATGGCTTCCTTTCGGGAGCATTGTCAGTCCCTCTTGACTAAGGGAGAGGGTCCTTCTGGGTCTTTTCCCGCTTGATCAAAAAAAACAGGATCACAAAGGTAAGTCCCATTGTCGATGTTCTTGGGAGCGGGAGAGATCTAGCTCCCCAGATTGTCTTCTCTCGACTTAAGTCACGGTGGCAGCCCGGGCTGCTGGTTTCACGTAGTCCCTGTCAGACCAGCTGGCCGAAACTCCTGTCGACGAGGCAGAGATCTTTCTTGAGCCCACCTACAGGTTGTTGACCGAAGAGGCCGACATTTCTCTTTCCCATAACACCGGTACCCCGGTGCCATCTGGGGACTTAACTCTTGAGCCGGAGTCTCTGGCCACGGACTCTGAACTAGAGGATCAGTGGGTTTCCACCGCTTCTTCCTTGACCAACCGTTGTCGACAGTCGAGGTCTCGGTCCTGTTCTGCATCGAGTCGGTCCCGCCGATGGCGTCTGTCCTGGTCCTGACATCGCGGAAAGTGGCATCGCCGCTATCCTCTTCTTCCTCCTCTGTCGAGGAGAGTCTTCGATGTAAGTTGCGCTGACGTTATGAGGACCTTATGTGGCAGCAACTTATTTTAGCTGGTGGTCAACTGGTGTGGGCTCCCACACCGGTGATTAAGTGGCTGTCGCCTGATCGGCCAAAGCAGTCGCCCACCTCCGGTTCCTCAGTCGAGGAGTCTGCCCCGGCACCGATTGCTCAGCCTAAACCGGCTGCTCCACCCATATTGGTGGAACCCCCCCTCCTCAACCGAAGACTGGGGTGCCGACCAAGGATTGTCGGTCGGGTCAAGGCTTGCCCCACAGGTTGTTGGTCACTATCACCCCTGACTGTCCTCGGCAAGTGGATAGTGGCTTAGGCGGTCGGCAGCTGTTTGCGGAATCTTCGGAGTCAGATTTCTCACTTTATTCCCGGCCAGTCGACCTGGAATCTTCAGGGGGTCTATCGGTGGACGAAAGCCTATCCTCGTTCCTGGGTATCCTTCGACTCATCTCGGAGTCTACTGGGATGAAGCTTGAACCCATGCAGAAACTGGCCAAATACCCTCTCACAGAAATTCTGTACAAGGGGGATTCCCCCTTGGAGGCCTTCCCTGTGGCCGAGGCCATAGTGGGCCTGGCCCTGGAGCTCTGGCAGTGGCCGGCCTCTTGTCCTGCACCTTCGGCCAGGATGGGCTGCAAGTATGCGATCCCTACCGGCTCCCTCTCCGGTTTCTCGGAGCACTCGTTGGCTGAGGGGTTGGTGAACTATAGCGTATTCTGAAGCTCTGGAAATGCTAGGGACATGGACAAGTCCCTGGACAAGGAGTCCAAAAAGCTGGACTTCTCCAGGAGGAAAGTCTGTGCTGCCACCTCCTTAGGCCTTCGTCAGGCTAGCTCAGCTGTTCTGATGGCACACTTCTCTCACACCCTTTTGGGCTCCCTGGATGAGGTGCTTCCTCATCTCCCGGCCGACCTCCAGACCACGGTCAAGCAGGTTCAGGATCAGGGAAGGGCGGTGGCTAAACAGCTCCAGACTGTTCTGGACATTGGTGATTCTTGTGCCCGGTCAGTAGTGGCTGCGGTAGCCATGCACCACAGGAGCTGTCATGATCTCTACCTTCCTGAGGATCTGGGCACAGCTAGCAGATGTCCCTTTGGGCACTGACTTGTTGGGCCTGGGGTGGAGGGCCACCTCCAGCAGATCGAGAAGTCCAATGCCACCTTGGACTTGATCGCATCTGCCCAGAAGGACAAAGGCCGCCATCAGCAGCATAAGCCCTTTCGCCCTTCCGCTCGTGCGTCACGTCTGGCCCAGCAGCATCAGCAACAGGGCCAGCAGGCTCATTCTTGGCACCCCAAGGCCAAGTCTATCGCTTCCTTGGTTAGGAAGCCTGGAGGTAAATGTCTGGGCAGCCCCTCCACCAGTTCTTCCTCCAAGCCTGCCCAGTGACTGTATGCGGGGGGGCCGACTCAGCCACTTCCTTTCCGCCTGGTCCGCTATCACCACGGACCGTTGGGTGGAGGTGGTCGGCAGGGGTCTGCCTCTGGAATTCGAGCAAACCCCTCCTTTTCGAGCCCATGCCCCACGGGGGGAGCCACCGGATCCGTAGCCCCTCTGTCGGCTCGCTGAGACGACATATCCCTGCTCTCCAGAAGAGGGTAGTCAGCAAGGTGGCGGATCCTCCTCCCCCTTGCCCAGGGTTTGTGTCCAGGTATGTCCTGGTCCCAAAACGGATGGAGGGCTGGTGCCCCATTCTCAATCTGCATGACCTGAACAAGTTCCTAAGGCCGCGCACCTTTCGGATGGTCACTCTGGCCCAGATCATACTATCCCTGGAACTAGGAATGTGATTCTGCTCCCTGGATTTTCAGGACGTGTTCTTTCACGTCCCAATCCATCTGTCCCATCAGTGGTCCCTCTGCTTTCGAGCAGAGGGAACCCTTTAAGAGTTCCAGGCCATGCCCTTCGGCATTTCTTCAGCTCCCAGGGTCTTCACCAAATGCATGGCAGTGGTGGCAGCATTTCTGCAGTGCCAAGGGGCCTGGGTCTATCCTTACCTGGATGACTGGCTGATAGCAGCCCCCTCAAGGTTGGAGGTGGAGCGGTCCAGGGATCTGGCCCTCCAGGCTTGCTGTCAGCTAGGCCTCCTTATCAATGAGGCCAAGTCGGAACTCGTGCCTTCACAGGTGATCCAGTTCATCAGGGCGGAGCTCGACTGTCTCTGAGCCAGAGCCCGGCTCCCAGCGGACGGGGCCCTGAGTCCTTTCCTCCTTTGCCCAGTAATTTCTGGTTAGGCAATTGCGCCCTGCCCGGGACTTTCTGCGCCTTCTGGGTCTCATGGCAGCCTGCACCAACGTGGTCCGTTGGGCCTGCTGGCAAATGCGCCCCCTGCAGTGGGGGCTGGCCCATCAGTGGTCTCGGTGCTCTGGTCTCCTAGACCAGCCAGTATCCGTGACCCAGAAGATGTGTGACGGCCTGCAATGGTGGCTCGTCCCAGTTCATCTGCAGGAGGGGACCCTGTTTGTCCGCCCTGAGCTGATGGTCATCTTGACGACAGATGCGTCTCTGATGGGTTGGGGTGCCCAACGCCACGACCATGTACTATCTCAACTGACAGGGCAGGACGCACTCCTTGCCTTCGTGCAAGGAAGCTCTCCGCATATGGTCTCTCGTGCTCAGCCTAGAAGCGGTTCTCCTAGCCATCCATGTGGCAGGAGCCTCGAACAGTCTGGCCGATGCCTTCAGCCAGATAGGCGATGCATCTCACAAGTGGTCTCTCCTGCTGGAGGTTGTGCAGTATCTGTTCTCCCACTGGGGCATTCCTCAGGTGGACCTCTTTGCTTCCAGGGAGAATGCGAAGCTGAGGCTGTTTCATGCCCGCCCCGCCCCCCCGAGCGGGACTCGCTGCAGGGGGATACCTTCTCGAGACCGTGGACCCCAGGACTCTTTTACACCTTCCCTCCATTTCTCTTGATCCACAAGGTGCTTCTCAAGGCAAGCAGGGACAAGGCCTAGGTGATTCTGTTAGCCCCATACTGGCCCCACCAGTTCTGGTATCTAGATCTCCTCAGCCTCAGCTCCAGGCTCCTGAGGCGACTTCGTCTGCCCACACCTGCTGTCTGTCAACAAGGGGAAGGTACTCCACCTGGACCTTCAGTCCTTGCAGCTGCCTGTCTGGTTCCTGAGCAGCTAGAGTTCCAGGCCTTGGGTCTTTCCAACGAGGTCCTCAACGTTGTTGAGGCATCCCGTAAGGAGTCTACCAGAAAATGCTACGCCTTCAAATGGAAGAGATTCTCCATTTGGTGTCAGGACAAGGGGTTGGACCCTTCTTCCTGTTCCTTGGCTAGCATCCTGGACTACCTGTGGTCCCTTTCTTAGCTAGGGCTTTGGTCGACGACCCTTAAGGTGCACCTGGCGGCCATCTCTGCTTACTAGGCACGGTCCGGCAAGCAGTCGGTGGTGCAGGAGAAGGTGGTCGGGTCCTTTTTCAAAGGCCTTGATCACATATCCCCACCGGTGTGAGAACCTCCACCTCCGTGGAATCTACTGCTGCTATTGGCTAAGCTCATGAGCAAGCCATTCAAACCGGTGCACAGGTGCGGTATCTCCCATCTGTCATGGAAGACCACCTTCTGGTGGCTATTACATCAGCCAGAAGGATGGGAGAGCTCCAGGTGCTTTCTATAGAGTCTCTTTATCTGGTCTTCCACAGGGACAAGGTTGTCCTGTGCCCCAACCCAAAATTCCTTCCGAAGGTGGTATCGGAGTTTCACCGTAACCAGGTGTTGACTCTGCCGGTGTTCTACCCCAATCACACCTCGGAGGCCGAATATAGGCTCCATACTCTGGACCCTAGAAGAGCGCTCGCTTATTATAAGGAGTGGATGGCTGAAGTTCGGGGAGAGGTTCGCCAGCTGTTTGTCACCTACGCTGAAGCCGCACCTGGCAGACCTGCAGCCAAGTGGATGATATGCAGGTGGGTCATCTCCTGCATAGATCTTTGCTATAGGTTGGCAGGCACGGAGCCTCCCAAAGTGATAAGAGCTCATTCTACCCGCCATACTGCTGCTTCGGTGGCTGCTTCTAGGGACGTCCCTATCCAGGAAATCTGCAGGGCTGCTACGTGGAAGTCTGCACACACCTTCATCACCCACTACCACATTGACTTTGAGTCACGCTGGGATGCTGGTTTTGGGACCTCGGTTCTCGAGACCTTATTCCCTAAGTAGGGGGTGCGTGCCTTGCCTCCCTCCTCCTGGAGAACTGCTAGGAGTCTGCCCGACAGTGTGGATTGAACAACATATCCACGACCCTAGAAATACAGGTTCTAGGGACATGGATATGTTGTTAATCCACACTGTCTGGCAGGTTCCTTGCTGCTTTAATTCTTGCCGGAAGGTCTTCAAGCCGGCTCCTCCCACCCACTCGGGTGGTAAAACTCTCGGCTCCGCCCCATGACGCCAGATCTTCCTTACCACTTGAAGCTCAGGTTCCCTCAACGCTCTGCGTGTAGACTGGATCTTAATTCTTCAGTTCGCCTGAAACTTATTTTAAAATTTTCTAGACTTCGGTCAAGTTTCTCCCTCGCGGTTGCGATGGACAGATCGACTCCTGGATTTCGGGGGTGCCCTTGTGGGCAGAAAATGGCCAGGATGGACCCGCACTCCATGTGCGTCTACTGCCTAGACCAGGACCCGCAGGCCTGCGAGTTATACCGTTCGTTTTCGGCCAATGTCCTGGAAGACCGCACTGCCCGGTTACAGCTTGGGCACCCCGAGAAGCGCTACCTGCCAGTGAAGTCGAAGGAGGCCCGTTAGGCGGTTAGCGCGGCGGCTGGCTCGGCTGAGCAACTCGAGCAGATGATCGCCCTCGAGGAGGAGGTGGTACAGGCCACATCATCCTCTTCCTCGGTCGTGGCATTTATCCCGCTCTCTCTGGGTACCTCATATTCAGCTTCTTTCAAGGAGCTTTGCCAGTCCCTTTCCACGAAGGGAGAGGGGCCATTGGGACATTCCTCTCTGTCCAAAAAGGACGACTCAAAAGGTAAGTCCCATCGTTGGCTCATGGGAGCGGGAGAGGTCCCCTTCCCTGGACGGTCGACACTCGACTTAGGTCGAGGTTGTGGTAAGGCCGCTGACTTCATGGTGTCCCCGTCAGGTCAGCCGTCCGAGACACCCATTGACGCGGTCGAGATTTTTCTCGACCCGTCGGATGAGCTGTCGACTGGTGAAGCCGACAACCCTTCTTCACCGATTCCCCCGGTGGAGACAGATGACCTGCCTGCGCCTCCGTGCCACAGTCCCTGGTTAAGTCTTCTGAGCCGAGGGAAGACCGGGTGTCCCTGGCCTCTTCCCAGACCCGTCCTCGAAAACATCGGTGTTCTCGGTTTCTAGCATCCTCTCGGTCCAGCCGATCCCGCCGACATCGGCAGTCTCGGTCTCGGCATCGCAGTAAGCGGCGCTGCAGTCTCGTCTTCCCTGCGGAGAGGAGGCTTCAGCGCAAGTTGCGTTGATGCTACGAGGACCTAATGTGGCAGCAGTTACTTCTGTCTGGTAACAAGTCGACGCCGTCACCTTCCCCAGCCATTAAGTGGCTGCCACCCGAGCGGCCGAAACAACCCCTTGCTGTAGCGAGGTGCCCAAGCCTGGGCCAGTTGTTCGGCCGAAACCAGCTACCCCACCGATTGTGGTGGAACCTCCGCCTCCACAACCGAAATCGGGGGTGCTGACCAAAGACTCTCAGTCGGGTCAGGGCCTGCCCCACAGGTTGTCTGTCACCCTCACTCCCGACCGTCCTCTGCAGGTGGAGGGTGGCTCAAGCCCCAGGCAGCTCTTCAGACTCCTCTGAGTCCAACTCCTCCCTGTTCTCCAGGCCCATTGACCTGGAATCCTTCGGGGGCCAGTCGATGGACGAAAGCCCATCGTCCTTCATGGGTCTGCTTCGGCTCATCTCGGAGTCCACCGGGATGCAGCTCGAGCCTGTATCCAAGCGGGCCAAGTATCCCCTGACGGAGATACTGGACCGAGGGGATTCACCCATGGAGGCCTTTCCGGTGGCTGAAGCCATTGTTGGCCCAGCCTTGGAGCTCTGGCAGCTGCCTAATTCCTGTCCCGCGCCTTCGGCCAGGATGGCCAGGAGCATCGCGGTCCCTACCGCTCTTTGCTCGTTTTTTGAACACCCTCTGCCGAGGGTTGGTCACTGACAGCGTTTTCCGGCGTTCCAGGAATGCTAGGGTTGTGGACAAGCCCCGGACAAGGAATCCAAAAAGCTGGACTATGCCGGGCGCAAGGTGTACGTTGCGTCCTCCCTTGGCCTCCGCCAGGCCAGCTCAGCCGTGCTGATGGCACACTTCTCCCATGCCCTCATGGGCTCCCTGGATGCGGTGATCCCTCATCTCCCGGCCAACCTGCAGACCGCGGTCCAGCATGTACGGGACCAGGGAAGGGCGGTGGCTAAACAGCAGCTCCAAACGGGTCTGGACATTGGAGACTCCTGTGCCAGATCGGTTGCCGCCACGGTGGCCATGCGCCGCAGGGCATGGCTGAGGATATCCACCTTCATGGCGGATACCCAGCACAAACTGGCAGATGTCCCCTTGCTGGGGACAGACCTCTTCGGCCCTGGAGTGGAAGGTCACCTCCAGCGGATTGAAAGGTTCAATGCCACTCTGGACTTGGTCACCTCCGCCCAGAAAGACAAGGGCCACCGACAACATCAGCATAAGTCATTTCGTCGTCCTGTGCTTGTGGCACGTCCGGCCCAACAGCACCAGCACTAGGGCCAGCAGGCTTGCGCTTGGCATCCCAAACCCAAGCCTGCTGCTTCCTCAAAGAGGAAGCAGGGAGGTAAAGGCCCAGGAGGTCCCTCCTCTAAGCCTGTCCAGTGACTGGTTGAGGGGTGTTGCCCCCAGCCTCGTCACTCCCCGCTGGGTTCCCCCTGTGGGGGGACGGCTCCACCACTTCCTTTCCACCTGGTCCGTTATCACCACGGGACTGCTGGGTGTTGGAGTGGTGGAAAGGACCTGCCCTGGAGTTCGAGCAGGCCCCGCCTCTTCCCGAGCTGTCGCCTGGGGGCTACGCGGGTCCACAGTGTCTTTGTCGGCTCGCCGAGCCGATATCGCCCTGCTCCTCGAAAAAGAGGTGATCAGGAAGGTGGCGGATGCTCCTCCAGACCCGGGGTTTGTGTCCAGGTACTTCCTGGTCCCAAAACGGATGGGGGACTGGCGCCCCATTCTCGACCTGCACCACCTGAACAGGTTCCTAAGGTCTCGGACCTTCAGGATGGTCACTCTGGCTCAGATAATCCCATCCTTGGAATGAGGCGTGTGGTTCTGTTCTCTGGACCTTCA
Organism: Neoceratodus forsteri; assembly: GCA_016271365.2. Classification (NCBI taxonomy): domain Eukaryota; kingdom Metazoa; phylum Chordata; order Ceratodontiformes; family Ceratodontidae; genus Neoceratodus; species Neoceratodus forsteri. The sequence continues at coordinate 105,599,363 of JADMNL010000028.1, forward strand.
GGACGCGTTCTTTCATGTCCCAATCTGTCCTTCCCACCAGAGATTCCTCTGCTTCAGGGCAGAGGGATCCCTCTACGAGTTCCGGGCCATGCCCTTCAGCCTTTCCCTAGCTCCCAGGGTCTTCACCAAATGCATGGCAGTGGTGACAGCATTCCTGTTGCACCGAAGGGTCTGGGTGTACCCCTACCTGGACGACTGGCTGATTGTAGCCCCCTCCAGAACGGAGGTGGAGGCTGGTCCCGATATCTGGCCCTCCAGGTCTGCTCTCAGGTTGGCCTCCTCATCAACGAGGCCAAGTCGGAACTCGTGCCAAAGCAGGTGATCCAGTTCATCGGGGCAGAGCTGGACTCTCTACGAGCCAGGCACAGCTCCCAGTGGACAGGGCCGAGATAATTTCCTCCTTTGCCCAATCATTTCAGGTTGGGCAATCGCGCCCTGCCCGGGACATTTGCGCCTCCTGGGCCTCATGGCGGCCTGCACCAGTGTGGACCGTTGGGCCCGCTGGTACATGTGTCCCCTTCAATGGGGGCTGGCCAGCCAATGGCCACAGCACTTTGATCCTCTGGATCAGCTAGTGACAGTGACCTAGGGCATGTGGAACGCTCTCCAGTGGTGGACCGTTCCAGCACATCTGCAGGTGGGCATCCCGTTTATCCTCCCCGAGTCGACGGTCTCTCTATCGACCGATGCCTGTCTGATGGGTTGGGGTGCCCATCTGGGGGAGCACAGAGCGCAAAGCCTCTGGTTCCCTTGGGAGTCCCGATGCCACATCAACCTGCTGGAGCTTCGAGCTGTTCGTCTAGCCCTCACTGCCTTCGCTCCATTTCTACGGGGTCAAGTGGTTCAGGTCGAGACGGACAATACCACCTAACATGTACTACCTAAACCGCCAGGGCGGGACGCGCTCCATGCCTCTGTGCAGGGAAGCTCTCCTCATTTGGTCACTCGTGCGCGGTCTGGAGGCGGATCTCCTCACCATTCATGTGGCAGGAGCCTCCAACACCCTGGCCGATGCCCTAAGCTGGATAGGGGCTGCGTCCCACGAGTGGTCTCTCCTGCTGGAGGTAGTACAAGATCTGTTCTCCCACTGGGGCACGCCTCAGGCGGACCTGTTTGCCTCCAGGGAGAATGCGAAGCTGAGACTGTTTCATGCCCGCCCCCCTCAGCAGGGCTCACTGCAGGGGGATGCCTTCTCGAGGCCGTGGATCCTGGGCCTCTTCTACGCCTTTCTGCCATTTCCCTTGATCCACAAGGTGCTTCTCAAGGTGAGGAGGGACAAGGCACAGGTGATTCTGGTAGCCCCAGACTGGCCCCACCAGTTCTGGTATCCAGATCTCCTCAGTCTCCGCTCCAGGCTCCTGAGGTGACTTCCAGTCTGCCCACACCTGCTGTCTGTCAATCAGGGAAAGGTATTCCATCCGGACCTTCAATCCCTGCACCTGACAGCCTGGTTCCTGAGCGGCTAGAGTTCCAGGCCTTGGGTCTTTCCGACGAGGTCCTCAACGTCATTGAGGCATCCCGTAAGGAGTCGACCAGAAAATAGTGCTCCTTCAAATGGAAGAGATTCTCCATTTGGTGTCTGGGCAAGGGCCTGGACCCTTCCTCCTGTTCCTTGGCAAGCATTCTGGACTTCCTGTGGTCCCTTTCTCAGCAAGGACTTCGGTCGACGACCCTTAAGGTGCACCTGGCGGCCATCTCTACTACCGGGCGCTGGCCAGGAGCAGTCGGCATGAGAGAGACGTTTCAGAGGCCTTGATCACATATCCTCCAGTGCGAGACCCTCCACCTCCGTGGGATCTACTGCTGGTATTGGCTAAGCTCATGGGCAAGCCATTCAAACCGATGCACAGGTGTGATCTCTTTCACCTGTCGTGGAAGACCGCCTTCTTGGTGGCTATCACGTCAACCAGAAGGATGGGAGAGCTCCAGGTGCTTTCCATCGAGTCACCTTATCTGGTCTTCCACAGGGACAAGGTTGCCCTGCACCCCAACCCGAAGTTCCTTCCAAAGGTAGTGTCAGAGTTTCACCTTAACCAGGTGTTGACTCTGCCGGTGTTGTACGTCAATCACACCTCGGAGGCCGAATATAACCTCCATACTTTGGACCCTAGAAGAGCGCTCGCTTATTATAAGGAGCGGACGGCTGAAGTTCGGGGAGAGGTTCGCCAGCTGTTTGTCACCTACGCTGAAGCCGCACCTGGCAGACCTGCAGCCTAGCAGACGATAGGCAGGTGGGTCACCTCCTGCATAGATCTCTGCTATATGTTGGCGGGCATGGAGCCTCCCAGAGGGATAAGAGCTCATTCTACCCGCCATACCACTGCATCGTTGGCTGCTTCCAGGGATGTCCCTATCCAGGAAATCTGCAGGGCTGCTACCTGGAAAACAGCACACACACCTTCATCACCCACTACCACATCGACCTTGAGTCATACTGGGATGCTGGTTTTGGGGCCTCGGTTCTCCAGTCTTTATTCCCTAGGGGGTGTGCGCCTTGCCTCCCTCCTCCCAGAGAACTGCTAGGAGTCTGCCAGACAGTGTGGATGAACAACATATCCATGTCCCTAGAAATACAGGTTACTCACCTGTAACAGGAGTTCTAGGAATGGTATATGTTGTTCATCCACATGACCCATCCGACCTCCCCGGCTTCGACGCACAACCTGGCTTCCAGCGGGCTAGATCTGGCGTCATGGGGCGGAGCCGAGAGTTTTACCACCCGGGTGGGTGGGAGGAGCCAGCTTGAAGACTTTCCGGCAAGATTTAAAGCGGCAAGGAACCTGCCAGACAGTGTGGATGAACAACTTATACCATTCCTAGAATTCTTGTTATAGGTGAGTAACCTGTATTTACTCACCTGTAACAGGAGATCTTACTTCAAGAGGGTTCTTGCAGTAGGTAATTACATATAGGACTGATGCCGGCAGGCGTCAGGACCCCACGGAAAAATTTCTTGCTAGCAGTCCTGGCGAAGGACCACTACGCTCAGGTGACCAGCATCGAGAGATCGCCGGTATAAAGGGGCGGTCTTGGATGCCCGCCCAGTTCTTTCCTACCGTTAGCTCGTGCAGCACCTCGCGGAAAAGTTTGTGCTTCGTCAGCCCTTCCTTCTTTGTTTTTTTACTGAAAAAAATTAATTTTTTCGACTAATGTCGGTACTAACGTCGGTGTATGTCGTCCCCTACACCCTCTGACCACAAGAATAAGTGCAATGCGTGTGGCGCCCACCTACTGCACAAGGACGTCCACTCCCTGTGCCTGTTCTGCCTAGGCCCCGATCATCCGGTCGAGAAGTGCCAGCATTGCCTCAGCTTTAACGCGGCTACCCGAAAAAGGTGACAGCAATCCTTGGAAGCCCATATTCTAAAGAAGAAAGTGAGCTCTATGGAGGAGGAGATTAAAAAACTGAGGCAGGCATCCACTTTCCCCGAAGGCCATCGAAAGAAGGACAAGGAGAGGCACCGGGACAAAGGCTCCTCCACCGCTTCTCCCTCGGGAGTCGCTGGGACGCAGGTAACATCCCCTCCAGGGGATCGCTCCTCGACGGCCACCTCGGATGTTTCTGAGGCGGCGTTGGCCCGCCCGTCTGGCTCGCCCTTGGACCTTGCGGGCACCTCTGGGCAGTTAGAGGCCTCCGCCCCTGGTTTGGCCGCAGGCTCGTGGCCTACCATTGTGGGCGACTCAGGTAAGCCAGGTGTCGGCTCCTCTGACGTCCGCCCGGAGAGGGCTGGTAAGACGTCCGACCCTCTGGGGCGACGCGCGACTTCTTCCCCACCGGACTAGGCCGACCCCTGCTCTCGACCTGTCTCCGGTGACGGCTCTCGTAAGTCGGACGTTGGCTCCTCTGGCTCCCACCGAGATCTCGCCTCTACGCTTCACATCGGCTCATCCGACGTCCGGCCGGCGAAGGAACAAACGACGGACCCCCCAACGTCTGTCGTTCCTGGTTCACCGCACCCTTCGCTGCCCTCTGGGGAACCAGAGTTCCCCCAACCTGAACCCGGGGACTTTGACCCTCCGTCCCCGGGCGAAGATGGGGATCTTTTGCCTCCATCAGTCCTTCGTCCATCTGGAGCGCCGGACCTGACATCGGCTCCCCGAACACCGGCTCTGACACCGGCCCCTCCACCGTCGGTACCTCCGGCGTCAGGGCCTCCGCTGCCTGCCCTGACGTCGCTCTTACCGACTCAGGGAGATCTTCTGCTCCCATCGGGCCCTCTGCCCTCAACCACGGACCCGCCTGCGAGGTTCCTGCCGGCAGTCTAATCAGGCAGCCCCCCAGTTTCGGGATCCCTGTCTTATCTCGGCACCGTGTACCCGAACGCCATATCCGCCCACAGTACCCGGCGCCACAGTACTGACGCCTCAATACCCAACGCTGGGTTACCTGCAGCTGGGTTTTGGATACGCTTCATATGGGTATAACCCGTGTTCTTATCCCCCGCCGCCTCCTCCACCACCCTTGCAGCTGCCGGTGGACCTGCAGGAGACTCTGGCCTCCTGGTGGGCTGAGGCCAAGGTTCAGCTCACCAAAGAGGTCGAGAGCCGCCTTCCAGAGACAGTGCTGTCCCAGGTTCCCGTACGCCCCATGTGGCACACTCCCTCACCACCTCTGGACTCCAGGGTTCTTCTATCTGGATCCAGAGAGGGTTGGGACACACGCGTCCCCGGGGACTCCCCAAGGGGCCCGTTCCTCCCCCGGGTCGGGAAAGGGAGTCTTACTCTTCATCTTCCTCTTCACTCTTGGACTCCTCGGACTCTTCTGACGGCTGCTCAGAGAGTCGACGAGCCTCTCTCCGTCGAAGCCCTGGCCAAGGACTCCTCTGAAGTCTCCTCCGGAGGATCCTTCTTTTATGGAGTTGTTTAGAAAAATCCAAGAGGTTCATCAGTGGTGCTCCTTGGAACCAGATCCTCAGCGTCTGAAGCTCGCTGAACATCTGGATCTGCCCGTGACAGCTCCTACATTAATGCCACCCTGGATAGAGCCTCACGCCGACCTTGTTACCACGATATGGAAACAACCGTCTGCCTTAGCCCCACTTCCTAGGAAGTCGAACAGGCTATATTGGGCTCCAGAAGGTGTTGATTTCCTGGATTCTCACCCTCGTGCCGACTCTGTCATGATTAGCGCCGCTCACGGCCGGTTGGCGAACCCTAAACATCTTAGCTCATCACCTCCTAATAAGGAATCTTGCCTTCTGGACCTGTGTTCGAGAAAGATTTATGCTTCCTCCACACTGGGGATTAGGGCCCTGAACTATGTCGGCCATATGGGGGACTACCAGAAGGCCATCCTTACTCAGGCGGAAGCCAAGCTGGACGCCTTGCCTGACTTCCAAGTCAAACAGGAGTTGGCTGATCTTGTCCACTCTGCTCATTTGGCCAGTCGACACATGCTGCGTGCGTCATACGACGCAGTGGACACTGCTGGGCGGAGCTCAGCTTTTGCCGTAGGCCTTCGGCATCATGCTTGGCTCCGCGTGTCAGGTCTGGTCCCGGAGGTGCAATCTGCTATCCACGAAGCACCTTTCCGGGGGTCGGTGCTTTTTGGGGGTGATGTCAAAGACATCATTACCAATTTGCAAGAGAAGGGGACGGCTCTGAAGTCAGTTGATGCCATGTACTGTCCCCATCAGCAGCAGCGCCGTCCATTTCGCAGACGGAATCGGCCAAAGGCGAAACCCAAGGGAAGGCGGGCCACAATATGTCGGGCCCCTGCAGCTGCTAAGCCCCCCCCCGCCCAAAAAATCAGCAGGTGCTTCAGCTGCGGCGCTGCCCCACACCACCTGACTTCTTTCCTCTTCCACTGCCCCTGGACTCCCCGGAGGAACCGGTAGGAGGGAGGTTTTCACTCCACATTCCGGGATGGGAGAGGATAACCGCGGATTCTTGGGTGCTCCAGCTCATAGCAGAAGGACACTCCATAGAGTTTCTTCAGAAACCACCCTGCCACCCCCCTCTGAAGTAGTCGTATTCACGGGAACATCTTCCTTTGGTCCAGGAGGAAATCTCTGCTCTTGTGCTGAAGCAAGCGATAGAGCCCGTCCCCCTTCATCTTCAGGGGACGGGTTACTATTCCCATTTCTTCCTGGTCCCAAAGAAGACGGGAAATCTCAGACCGATTTTAGATCTCAGTTCCCTGAATCTTTATGTAGAGTACAAAAGGTTCAGGATGCTCTCTTTACAGAGCCTTCTGCCCCTCCTCCGGCCAGGTCAATGGCTTTGTGCTCTGGATTTGCAGGATGCTTATCTGCACATTCCCATTTGCCCATCTCATCGCAGATACCTTCGTTTTGCGTTCCAGGGGGACCACTACCAGTTCAGGGTGCTCCCGTTTGGTCTATCCTCGGCCCCCCGAGTTTTTACCAAATGCCTGGCAGTGGTGGCAGCCCACCTGTGTACCAAGGGAGTACAGGTTTTCCCTTACCTGGACGGCTGGCTCCTGGCAGCCTCGTCCATGGAGGAACTCTTGCGATTCCTCTCCCTTACCCAGCAGGTCTTTGCCTGCCTGGGTATTACCATCAGCCATTCCAAGTCTCATCTGGACCCATCCCAGAGGCTACAGTTTATTGGGGCCATCTTCAATACGACCATGGGCAAGGCCTTCTTGCCTCCAGACAGGGTGGACTCCCTTCAGACCCAGATAAGTTTGTTGTCTGACCGCAGGATGGTCTCTGTGAGGTCGGTCCTTCACCTTCTCGGGCTCATGGCGGCTGCTATCCCGACGCTCGACTCCACATGAGGATCTCTCAGTGGACTGTACGCTCCCAGTGGGATCAGCTAGTGGACGACCTAGATTACTCAGTTCTGATCTCCTCGCCGATGAAGCGAGACTTACAATGGTGGATGGTTCAAGAGAACCTGTTTCAGGGGGTTCCTTTCTTTTATCCTCCCCCCTCCCAGACTCTAACCACAGACGCCTCCGGTGAAGGTTGGGGAGCCCATCTAGGCCCTTATCGGACCCAGGGCTCCGGGTCCAGGCTAGAACAAGCTCTCCACATCAATGTGCTCGAGCTTTGGGCAGTGTTGTACGCTCTCCAAGCCCTTCACCAATGCATCCTACCCAGCCACCTTGCCGTCCAGACGGGCATGTGCGTGGTGTGGTACATCAACAAGCAGGGAGGGACTCTGTCCTACCCTCTATGCAGGGAGGCAATGAGGGTTTGAGATTGGACAACACAACCTTCACCTCACGGTGATTCGTGTTCCAGGAGTCGACAACACCCTGGCAGACAAGCTAAGTCGCTCTTCTGCTCTGACTCACGAGTGGGAACTGGACCAAGGGGTCCTAGACAGTATCTTCCAACTTTGGGGAACACCACAGGTTGACCTGTTCGCATCCCCCCAAACACAAAACTCCCCACCTTCTGCTCGCTTGTTCCAGAGCGAGGTGCTTTCTGGAGCGATGCTGTGTCTCTAGACCGGAAGGACAGATTCGTCTATGCCTTTCCCCCAATTCCTCTTATCCCACAAGTCTTGCAGAAACTAGCTTCAGAAGGAGCGAGAATGATTCTGATTGCTCCTTTCTGGCCCAGGCAAATCTGGTTCTCTCTTCTACAACAATATTCAGAGGATCCTCCTCTTCTTCTATCTCGAGGTTTGTTGACCCAGGATCAGGGGACCCTGGTCCATCCAGGCCTCAAATCCCTTCAACTGCATGCATGGCTCCTGCAGACCCAGCCCAATCCCGTTTTGGAGTGTCTACCAAAGTGGCGGAGATTTTAGTGGAGGCCAGAAAACCCTCCACCAGATCCACTTATGCCATGAAGTGAAAAGATTCACTATTTGGGCCGCTTCCAAGAACGTGGAACCTTTCTCTGTTCAGCAGGGCTTTGCTGGAGTATCTACGTCATCTGTTCGACCTGGGTCTCAGCTATATTCTCTTGAAGGTACACATGGCTGCCATTTCGCCTATCATGTTCCCTTCGCAAACAAGGCTTTTGCTCAACTGGAGGTCTCCAAGACCTTTCTCAGAGGGGTTCTCCATCTGAGACCCCCATCCCATCTCGTTCTCCATCTGAGACCCCCCATCTGTACTCCTGCCCCCTTGGGACTTGAATTTTGTTCTCGAGAAACTTACCCTTCCTCTCTTCGAACCTGCAGCTTCTGCAGATTTGAAGTTTCTTTCGTGGAAGACTCTCTTCTTGGTGGCCATTACCTCGTCTCGAAGAATCTCCAAGCTCCAGACCCTGATGTGTAAAATCCCCTACTTGATTTTTCACAAGGAATGTGTTGCTCTTCGCACGAATCCTAAGTTTCTACCTAAAGTAGTAGCAGAACCTACCTTAAATCAGTCCATAGATCTACCTGCTTTCTTTACGCAGTACTCTAATGAAGGGGAATATTTACTCCACACTATGGATGTTCACCGGATTCTGAGATACTACACCATCTCAGAAAGACTGATCAGCTCACAAAAGGGAAGGCAATGCTGTTTCCAAGCAATGCCTGTCTAAGTGGTTGGCTCATTGCATCACTGTCTGTTATGACAAATACCACAAGACCCTCCCGGGTCAAGTCAGAGGCCACTCCACAAGAGGAACACCTGCCTCTTCTGCTTGTTTCAAGAATGTGTCTGCGGCAGACATATGCGCTGCCGCCACCTGGACTTCCGTCCATACCTTTACGAAACACTACAGTTTGGATATTGCCTCTCGCCGTAGAGCAGGCTTCGGGCTAGCTGTTTTGCAAGGCCTCCTATCTTGAGGGTTGCACGGCTAGAATTATTTCTTGGAGTAGTTTTCCTCCTCCCGGTGCCTTTTCTTTGTTTCAGACTGCTTGGGATTCAGTCTTATATGTAATTACCTACTGCAAGAGCCGCCCTCTTGAAGTAAGATAGTACTGTTACGTAAGAACTTACCGTAACAGTAGATCTTCGAGAGAGGCTCTTGCAGTAGGTAATACCTTCCCACCCTCCATCCCCCTAGGCTTTTTCAGCTCCTTTTCCATTTATGGAAATATCCGCTCCTCTCTTGTCCGGCCTCTTTCGGCCTGTGGTGGGAAAGAACTGGAAGGCGGGTGTCCGGGGCCACCCCTTTATACCGACGTCTCCTGATGCTGGTCACCTGACGTGGGGCGGGTCCTTGCCAAGGACTGCTAGCTAGAAATTTTTCCGTGGGGTCCTGCCGCCTGCCGCGTCAGTCCTATATGTAATTACCTCTGCAAGAGCCTCCTTGAAGATCTACTATTACAGTAAGTTCTACGCATCTGTACTTTCTAGGAATGGCATGTTGTTCATCACACAACCCACTGGCCTCCCGGCTCGCCGCACAACCTGGCTTCCATCGGGCTCGACCTAGGCGCCATGGGGCGGAGCCGAGTTTTACCACCGGTGGTGGGAGGAGCCAGCTTGAAGACCTTCCAGCAAGATTTAAAGCGGCAAGGAACTGCCAGTAAGTGTGGATGAACAACATGTACCATTCCTAGAACTCCTGTTACAGGTGAGTAACCTGTATTTCCTTGTGAAACCCCATATCAAGGGGTTTATCTGTCAGGGTGGGCTTGTTTGATTCACAGGTATTTTCTTTAAAGGAAAACTGTCCTTTATCTTAGCACTTCCGATTAGGTTTTTGGTTATAATAAAAACAGATGTTCACTGGGAACTTACTGTATTTTATTTTTTAAAGTCCGCAATCTCCAAACATGGCCAATACTGCAAGGGTCTATTTCCTATGAAAGTGCGGCACCGCACCACTCTCCTCAATGCAGATGTATTGAGTGACGGACTAGTTTGGCACCGCTTTCAAATGCGGTACTAACCACCTGTCGCTGTAAATCACAGCCAGCTTTTGCTGTAAAACACGGCTGGTTATTACAGCATAGCTGTCACACATACAAATTCTAGTAACAAGAAAAAAGTTTTCCACATGTGCTCTGAAGCCACATAAACAGACGTTCTCACTTGCACACTACATATGCATCCGTTCTGACTAAAAAAGCTGTAAACATACAATTGCCACAAACTTGATGAAGTGCCACAACAGAAGGTCAATTTCTAAGAGGACATTCTCTTCATTTCACTGTCTCTCAGTAGTCACCCGTCAGTTACGTTGTCATCTGTAAAGGAGAGTATTTATACAGCTACTTTTTACTTCCTAGCAATCACAAAACCAGCAATTACTGCTCTGGGGTGCTGACATTATTCATTATTACACAACCCAAGTGTGTGTGATGCCATTGTAAACCAGTCGTGCTTTACATTTGTGGTTTGTGTGGTATATCACATCTTGGGTGTGTAAAAACAAATCTTAATATAGAACGCCCATACATGATTCTGTATCCATATCTTCGTATTTATTTTATCATGTAACCTGCATTTTTGTATTAGACCGGAGCCTCACTGTGAATGACTTTGTCACTGTGGGTTGTATCCTTGATTCATGCATCTTTGGATAAGTCAAAAAATTGAACTCCAGGCAGGCTAGGTGGACCTTTTAGTCTTTCTCTGCCGTCATTGTCTGTGATTCTGTGTTTTTAATCTAAACTTGGTGCGAGATCCCAGAATCCCAGCTGAGGCTAAAGGGGGCGGGACAGGGTGTGTCAGAGGTGACAGGCCTCTGGGAGTGGTTTCCACCAGTGCTCGCCCGCGCCCCCCCCCCACTGACCAAACAGCAACACTTGTGTTGGTCACTTGTCCACCCTGCTGGCTAGAAGGGTGCAGCTGTAACAATACCATGATTGGGGAGATAAAACTATTTTTGTAGTATTGTTTTTTTTTATTCTAATGGCGTAGTCCCTTATGTAAATAATTATTATAATAAAAAGCTCATAGATTTACACCAGTTATGTTTTAACTTTCCCTGCTGTTGGATGTACTAAATGTTGTAGATAATGCAGTACTTAATTTCACAGAGTCTTTCAAAATGTGTGGTTCACAGGGGAGAGTCAAATACAATTGCTATTTGTGACATCAGTCTGTTGTCATAGTGACCACTGTGATGCAATAAACAAAGGCACTGTGAAGTTAACAGGGGAGAGGTAAATGATTTCAATTATAGAAAGGTTCTCAGAAATGCTGCAATCTGATTGGCTGTTAGGGTTCCAACAGCCTTACATTAATCCATGGTACTTTGTCATGTACAGCCTGATCACAGTGGCACATGGATTCTTCCTGTCAGCATTCCATCCTCTAGCACTGCTGAATGATGCATTCTGGTTTTGAACCAGCATTCTTAAAAAGGGAGTCTGGCCAAAATTTCTAGCATCAGTAAATTCAGAATTTGGATCAGCATATTCCCAGTCAGCCTCATGCCAAAAATGAGATCTCCAAGTTACTTTGTTTAAAAGTTACAAGTCATTTTGTAACCCTAAATTTACTGCCTGTTCAAAAAAGCCAATTTCAATAAAGAGCTACTGATGATGTCACAACCAGAACTCACAGCCTAGTCCTTCTTGCAAACCACCTTACAAGATTTATTTCTTCCACATTACATAAAACTGCCGTTGTATTAACATTTGGAAAAGGAAAGCCGACAATGGGTGAGTCAGGGCATGCATTTCCATAATGTACAGATGCAAGGTACAGTACATAAGAATGTGACGGGGTGGGGGTTGGTTGGACTACAGCGGCAAACATGACTTTAGAATGACAAAAATATGTGCAATTTTTATAATAGTGCAGGGATGAGATTTCAAAATGTCACCAGACTGCAACTGTGGAATGCTGCAATGACATGATCTCAGAAAGTAGGTGGGACACACAGTTTTGGAAAGCGGCAGGGATGCTAAAATTCTTAATGTGGCGATGTCCTATAGTTTTAGAATGTGGCAGAGATACACAATTTTGAAATGCAGGAGACGCATAGTTATGGAAGGTGGTAGGGATATGTAATTTCGTATTGTGTCTTGGATGGATTAATTTGGCATGTGGTGTAGCGATGCAGATTTTCAAAACGTGGTTGGTACGCCTGGTTGCAGATTGTGGTGGCAACATTCAGTTTCAGAATGCGGCGTGGACATGAAATCTCAAAAAGTGGCAGAATCTGGTAGCCACGTGGAATTTCAGAATGAGGCAGGGATGCATAATTTTAGAATGTAACTTGAGCGTTCAATTTTTGAATGTGGCTGTGACACTCGTCCTCAGAATGTGGTGGGAATGCACATTTTCAGAATGTGACAATGACAGGCAATACTGGAGCATGGAAATGTATACACAATTTCAGAATGTGGCAGGCAGGTACAATTTAAGAGTGTAAAAGAGACATGCAGTTTTGTAATGTGGCTGAGGCACAATTTCCGAATGTGGCTGAGGCACAATTTCAGAATGTGGCGATGACACTCAATTTTGAAATGTGGTGATGCTGATGTACAATTTTGGAATTTGGTGGTGCGGCGTGACTTTGGAATGTGGTGGTGCCGCGCAACTTCAGAATGTGGAGGTGCCACATGACACTGCATGACTTTGGAATGTGGCGGTGACGCACGACTTCGGAATGTGGCAGTCACACAGGTCTTTGTAATGTGGCGGTCATGCACGACTTCGGAATGTGGCAGTCACGCATGACTTCGGAATGTGGCGGTGATGCGCGACTTTGGAATGTGGCAATGACGCACGACTTCAGAATGTGGCAGTACCACACGACTTTGGAATGTGATGGTGATGCACAACTTCAGAATGTGGTGGTGCCACATGATACCGCATGACTTCGAAATGTGGTAATGATGCATGACTTCTCCAAATGTGGTGATGACGCACAACTTTGGAATGTGGCAGTGCTGCACAACTTTGGAATATGGTGGTGACGTGCAACTTTGGAATGTGGTGGTGCCACACGACTCTGCGCGACTTCGGAATGTGGCAGTGACACAAGACTTTGGAATTTGGGGGTGCTGCACAACTTTGGAATGTGGTGGTACCGCACGACTTTGGAATGTGGCGGTGACGCGCAACTTTGGAATGTGGCGGTGACGCGCAACTTTGGAATGTGGCATTGACGCACAACTTTGGAATGTGGTGGTGACGTGCAACTTTGGAATGCGGCGTTGATGCTCAGTTTCAGAATGTGGCATTGAAACACAACTTTGGAACGTGGTGTGGATATGCAATTTTGGAGTGTAGCGAGGATGCGCAATTTTGGAATATGGCCATCAGCAGAGGCCTTGTTGAAAGAAGGTGATGATGTTGGATTGTGGTGGGGATGTGATGCAACATTTTAAAATGTGATGGAAGCATACAGTTCCGGGAATGTGGCAAGGACAAGCAGTTTCAAAATAAAATAGTGTGTCCTGCCATACTCGGAGAGTGTACATCCTTACTTATATTCCAGAATTGCCAGTCCCCACTACAGTCTTTGATGTGTGTTCCTGTCGCATTCTGAGACTGTGTCCCACCACACTGCGATAAGGCACATCCCTGCCACGTGCCTAGATTACACCCCCCCCCCCCAAACAAATTACAAAATTGTGCACCACTTTGGCAGTCTATACCTTGGTTCAATGCTGCATTCCAAAACCACCTCCTGATGCATTCTAAAGTACAGTACCATGCATCTGAACATTCTGGAAATGCAAGCACTTCAGGCAACCCTGTGTCAGTTTCTGTTTTTTAAATAAATACTACAGCTACAGTTTCGATAACTTTGAAGAAAATAGGTCCTATAAGGTTGCTGATAGGGAGGACTAGTCTGTGAGTTCTGGTTGTGACATCATCAGTGGCTTTTCACTGAAACTGGCTTTTTTAAACAGGGAGTGAAATCAGGGTTACAAAATAACTCATCACTTTAAAACAAAGTAATGCAGAAACCTAATTTTTAGTATGAGAGTTATTGGGGGTAGGCTGGTTCTAATTCTGCAATGTAGTACTTTTGACCGGACTCCGTCTTTAAACTGCTGGTGGAAGAACTATTTTATTAAAAATCTCCTAACATTCAAAAAGTACCATCCAGACCTCAGATCTCTCCATCTCCATGCTTGGCTCCTGAGGACGTAGCCATCGCAAGGTTTGGGCCCCCCCCAGGTGGCGGCTAGCAATCCCTCCACCAAGGCCACCTACTCCATAAAGTGGAAGTGTTTTGCCATATGGGCTGCATTGCACTGATTAGACCCCTTGACCTGTCTGAATCAGATTTTGGAGTACTTGCTCTCCTTCTCAGACTCCAGCCTGAAGTAATCCTCTATCAAGGTACATCTCTGTCATCTTTGCTTACTATGTACCTGTCGATGGCCACAGTGTGGTTCAACTTGATGTGTCTTGCATGTTTTTGAAAGGCAAACTGCACTTGAAGCCTCCAGTGTCCCAGCTTGGGACTTAAATTTGGTGTTAGAAAAACTCACCCTGCCTCCATTTGAACCAGCTGTGAGTTGCGAGCTACACTTTCTGTCTCCGAAAGCGTTATTTTTAGTTGCTATTACTTCTGCTCAAAGGATTTTCGAGCTTCAGGCGCTCATGTGTGAGGAGCCATATTTGATTTTCCGTAAAGACAGGATGCTTTTGTGTACCAGTCCTAAGTTTCTTCCTAAGGTGGCGTCTGAGTTTACTTCGAATCAGTCCGTCCACCTGCCCGTTTAGTTTCCAGAGATGCCAGTTGAGGGGAAGCATTGCTCCATACTTCAGATGCACAGAATTATGAGATACTATACACACCGGATAAAGGACTATAGGAAGTCCTCCCAGTTGTTCGTTTCTTTCGCCTCTGAGAAAGAGGGTGTTCGTGTTTATCCAAATGGTTAGCCAATTGCATTGTTTTTTGTTACAGAAAGTACAGTGAGGAACTTCTGGTGTGGTTCATGGCCATTCCACCAGAGGCATGGCCACCTCCGTTGCATGTTTCTGTAATGTTTCCGATGCGGAGAGCTTTGCAGCTGCTACTTAGAGCACTGTCTGTACCTTTACCAAACACTACAATCTGGACATAGTCTGTAGGCATAGGGCCAGTCTCGGTCTAGCTGTTCTTTAAGGCATTCTTTCTTAGGTCAGTATAGCCAGCGCGCCCCCCCCCCCCCAAAAGACTGTCTGTCAGTCATTGCCAGAACTGTTTGAGACTCGTCCCACCGGTGTGGCCTGCTGCAAGAGATGACCCTCGAAGTAAGATAGTACGTTACGTAAGAACTTAACAGTAGATCTTTGACAGGATCTCTTGTAGCAGGCAATGCTTTCCCTCCCTCCTTCCCCATCTTTTTTCCTTTTTCCTGGCCTTCAGGCTTTTCTTCTGGGCTCTCCCTTCCTATGGAGGGGAGCCTTTTGCTTCTTTTCCTTGATTCTTTCTGAGGATACCTTGGTTCCCCAAATGGACTCCTGCTTTTGGTCTCTGCCGTGAGAGCTGAGGAGGGTATGGGGCTGCCCACTCTTATTGGGTAGGCCGATGTCTGAGGGTGATGTTGGTGGTGGGTGGCCCCTTTGGTAAACTGCTAGCCAGAAAGTTTCCGTGTGGCCCTAATGCCTTGCGGCCAAGTCCTACCGGTGTGGCCTGCTGCAAAAAAGCCTCTCGAAGATCTATTGTTACGGTAAGTTCTTATGTCCCCTAAGCCTCAAAATCCTGTGAAAAGGCAGGCCGTAACTCAGACCTTAGATCCCTTGATGCAGATCAAGGTAATTGTCCCAGTCCTCCTGAGCAAAGAGGGCCTGGGATTCTGCTCGTTTACATAGTGGTTCCCAAAAAGTCAGGGGTTTCTCACTGATTCTAAAACATGTGAACGAGTTTGTCCACCACACAGCCTTCAAGATGGAGTCCTTACAATCAATCATACAGGCCATCCAACCAGTGGATTATTTAGCATCCATAGATCTAAAGGATGCCTGTCTTCACAACCCCATTCGCCACTCACACCAGAAGTTTGTGATTCAGGAACAGACTTTCCAGTGCTGAACGCTTCCCTTTGGTCTGGTGACAGTGCCTACGGTGTTTTCATGGCATAACTGAGGCAGGAGGGACATCACTTATATCCCTGCATTGAGAACTTGCTCAATCGAACGCTGACTGCTCTGATGAAGGAAGGGTCTGTGTCAAGGACCTTGGAGGAGGTGGAGTCACATGGTTGGGTTGTCAGTCAGGAGAAGAGCTCTCTGGTCCCATCTCAAAGTTTGGAGCACTTGGTGGTGTTCCAGATGGACGGGGGGAGGATGCTCATCTTATCATACAGGAAGGAGACCCTGAGGCAAGAGGTTTATTGGCTGAGAAGGCACTCGCTAACAGGTTCTCCGGATTCTAGGTCTGATGACTGCGATAGAGCTAGTGTCATGGGCACGACTGCATATGCAGCCTTTCCAGAACAGGATGCTGGAGGCCTGGTCCCTGGCCTCGGAAGACTCCTAAGCTCTGCTCTCATTACCCTGATTGGTCCTGCAGTCACTAGCTTGGTGGGAGAACCTTACCAAGGGGTCTCTTTTGGAAGTCTCTATGTAACAGATTTTGATGACTGACTCCATTCTGTCGGGTTGGGGCATGGTTCTGGACGAAGTCCCATTCCAGGGGTCTGGACTCCTCAGGAGCAGCAGCTTCAGATAAACGTATTGGGGATAAGGGCAGTGTCTCTTGTCCTTCTTCATTTTCACAGTCTGGTGCAGTCCAAGGCTGTGTAAGGTTGGACAACGCTGTCACCATTGCATACAGAAGTAATCAAGGAGATATAAGAAGCCAGGAAATGCTAGCGGAAGCAACCAAGGTACTACTGTGGGCAGAGAAACTCCTTTTGACCCCTTTTGGCAGTTCATCAAGCAGAGGAAAGGGGAAGTTGTTTAACTAGGAGAGTGTATAGGCCAATGGGCTGAGTCGAGACAGGCCATCCAGGGCAGTAGATATTGAACTCAGAAGTATTTGAGCTTCTGTGCAGAAGGTTTGGTTGCCCTCAGAGCAACCCTCTTTGCATTAAAGGAAAATGCTCAGGTACCAAGGTTCTTCAGCCAGTACCGATGTCCTCAAGTGGAGGCTGTGGATGCTCTGTCCCAGACATGGTATTGTCTCAGACCTTACTTGTTAACTCCACTACTGCTACTTCCCAGAGTAATTCTCAAGATAAGGTGGTTAAAAGGAAGCTTCCTTCTGATAGACACTGAGTGGCCAAGAAGACAATGGTTCTCAGACCTTGTGAATCTAGCTTAGCAGGCTCCATTTAGCTTCCAGGCTCCCAGCTGTCTTAAGTCTCCCACTAGATATACTAGATGTACCCAAGCTTGATCCTTTCAAATTTCTCCCGAGACAACAACTGGTTGTGTGCAGCCGCTGTGACTGCCCTGCATAGCCCACCTTCTGCCCTATCTATGACGGTCCCCCTTGTGAAACCAAGGACTGCCCCCTGCTCGATGCAACCTTTCTCTGGCTAATCCTCCTAACGCAAAGCCAACCTCAGGCTGCCTCTTAGTTGCAGTCTGTTCAGTCAGAAGGATTGGCAAACTTCAGGCACTGTCCCATAAAGAACCTTACCTTATCATACATAAGGAAAAAGGAATTGAGGATGGTTCTGTCCTTTGTGCCTAAGATTCCTACAGCTTTTCATGTAAATCAGGAAATTCGTCCACCGTCCTTCTGCCCCAAGCCAGCAAATCCGAAGGAGAATGCACTTCATAAGCTGGATTTGCGCAGGGCAGTCAGAACTTGGTCTAAAAAGAAGAGTGTTTAGAAAATTGGACAGTGAGTTTGCTGTCTTTGGAGTGGGAAAGAAGAGTCAGAAAACTTCTAAGGCCACCTTGGTTAGATGGGTTAGGACTTGCATTGCCAAGGTGTATACAGCTGAGAAGGTGGCAGCTCCTGCTGTCATCAAGACTCACTCCACCAGACACTTGCTACGTCCTGGGCGGAGAGAGGAGAGGCATTTGTGTTGGAGTTGTGCAAAGTAGCAATGTGGTCCTACATTTACTAAGCACTACAGATTTGGATGTTAGGAACTACGCTGACGTGTCTTTTGGTCACAGAGTCTTGCAGGCAGTGGTTAGCAGATGATTATTATATATCACCCACATGGGTTATATATTGGGACAGTATTCTTCCCTGCCTAGATTTGGAATGGATACTGCTTTTTAGAACTCGTATATAGTGTATGGTGTAACGTTGTATTCAGGCAAAATCCATCATTTACTTGTCTTGTTGTACCATCGTTGTGATGTCAAGAAGTTGTTGTACCCGCATGAGTATGTCACAACAAGATTGAACGTTATCTCGTGCTGCTGCTTCCTTCTCCACTTGCTGCTCCAACAGTTTAATGACGTCCAATAACTGCCGTCCCTGAAGTACTAGGATAGCTGCAACAAACCAAAAAGAGCCAGAGACACGTCGGACTCCCAGGTATATACATTTATGAGAGGCGGGTTCTGGGGCCCTTATTTTACAACTTGTATAAGCCGGTATTGAGCAGTGCTTGATCGGGGGTGGGGGCGGGGGTAGGAGGTCTGAAACAGCCACGCAATGCTGAAGAGAAGCAGATTTTAAAATAAATAGTGTGTGCGACCAGGACGGAGTGACACTTGATTTTGTGGGGGGGCAGAGTTGTAAACTAAAAAGAAAAAAAAAATCAGAGGCTATGAGGAACAGGACGGAGTGGTGGTGGGTTCCCGACATCACGGTGGACTGCCGAAGAAGCGACCAGCAATCTATGTACTGTTGCCCCTACACTACACAAGAAAATGGATGGGCAGCGGTAAACAACAACACTGCCCTTCACTTCTTGAGGTTGTATGACAACCTCTCGAAGTGAACAACAGTGTTGTTGTTCACTGTTGCCCATCCATTATCCTCTGTGTACTGACTTCCCATTGACAAGGTGGAGCAATACAGAAGAGAAATTCCTTCATACTTAACATAATTTCCTTTTCTGTTAGCTCCAACATTGTCTGTGGCACTCCTCCAGGAAGCCTCTGGCTCCTGTTGTAGAATATTGTCCGATATATTCAAGGACTTTGGATTTCAGCAAAGATGATTTGTACGTGATTACAGATGGTTCTCTGAAATTGTCTGCTAACAATGGAAATGTTTATATTTTATTGGATTTACAGGCTCGCAGGTTAACAGACTGCATTTTTGAGCATTGTGCTGTGCTTCACCATTACAGGTTAGCACTTAACGTGCTCTCTCCAGTTATATTCAATGTTATTACTTTTTAAACTGCTTTATGTTACAAGTGTGAGCAGCAGCAGCATACCAGCCCTGTTAAAGGGTCAGTGGTTGGCTGGCAAGACTCCCTCAGCCAGATTTCCAGAATGGGGTAGGCCATTCATTTATTCTTCTGTAAAGTCATAAATTGTTTACATGTCTAAGTTACTGATCTCTGAATGTTCATGTGCCCAAGGTTCTGTGCTGATTGACTGCTTTGGGCTGTACCACTACCCCAGTAGGGGTGTTCATTACCATTATGTACCGATTCCCCATTGACAACATTGGGCACATGGACATTCAGAGATCAGTAATTCCTCAGTCACCTTTGTCCAAGCAGTACCTACAGTATATACATCTATGTAACCAGTAAACACCATGTCATTGAACTCTCTCCTTAACCTAACACCAACTTAGACATGTAAACAGTTTATTACTGGAGCTAACAGAAAAGGAAATTAAGTATGAAGGAATTTCTCTTTCCCTGGTGGCTAGAGTCCATTACATAACTCTCCTTCCAGGTGCTGCAAAGTCTCCCTAACTGACAACTTCGGATATCAGACCCAGGCCCTGATGCATAAGGTGTTGATGAGCCAAAGGAGAGTCTTCCTGCGCACTGCTGATACGACTTTTGTTTTCCTTCAGTACTTACTCTTTAACCCCATCTTATCTATTGCTCATCTCTTCGCTCATCAGCAAACCAGCAGGGTATTGGGGGTGAAGCGCTATAGAACATTAGAAAATTTCCAAGATTTAGGAAATGGCTTTTTAAATACACTGGCCCATTGCAGTATGCTGGCAATGTCACTTGAGCCGGGAAAGGATTTTTTTTTTTGTTTAAGTCCACTACAGGAGGGAGGGAGCCACAGTTTTTGACTCCTTCCCTCCTATAGTGGAATTAATAAAAAAAAAAAATAATTTTCAAACAACATGAAGTCTTGCTATATTCTGACATATGCAGTTAGCCCCAGCACTTGAACTGCTTGAGCTTGGTTTCAAACCTTTGTCTGCAGCACTTCAAAGTGTAACCGTCAGATTCTTTACTCCACCTAACTTAACAGTCGCTCCGGAGATTGCTCCTTCACTACAGTCGGTTCGGATTAGAATCCGTCGGTTTAATTACCGATTTTGTTTTTTCGGCTTCAGATCCCTGTCTGTGGTACAGTAAGTGTTGTAGGTAGTGGACTATAGGGTAGATTTGTTGTATTTTATTGTTTTTCGGTGTGAAAATTGTAAAAACCTGTTGATCGGTCCGGTTAGGAACCGATTGTGTTATGGTTTTATCTATTTTCTTTCTGTAGTATGAGGTACCGGTTCCTATGTGTTTTAAAAAAAAAAAAAAACTGCGATTTTACACGTTTTTTTTCCACAACCCATAACACGGCTGGGAACCGATAGGGGGTCTTACCGGGCTAAATAACTGTAAAGGGTAAGTTGTAGCCTGGCCATGTCTGAGAAACCCAAGGAAAAACACGGGCCCACTGGGTTTCAACACTGTGGTGAGTGTGGGAATGCCTTTGCTAAGGTAGACCCTCACACCATTTGTGTTTATTGTCTGAGGTTTTACCATCTCGATTCAGACTGCCAAATTTGCAAAAATTTCCCAAAGGCCACCCTGGAAAAGAGGTTTTGTAGGCTCAGGGAAAAGGAGGCCAAGAAGTCCACTAATCCGGATGGCTAGCCCGGTTCGGTTCCTGCCGAACCTGAGGGAGTGCCCACTGATCTGGGCAATACTCCTTTGGGCAAAAGGAGATCCGACCCTGAGAGGTCGGTTCCATCGAAGCATAAGAGGAAATCGTCCGGTTCGGGTCCAGAACCGCATCATCCAACCACTGAAGAAATAGCCAGGGTGATAAGTATTGTGGAATCGCTCCATCCGGTTCTGTCTAAACTGGCACCTTGGTAGGCGCTCGGTACGGTCTGTTCCCCCGGTTCCGGATTATGTGCCAGATGAGTTTTATGAGGGAGAGGAAGAAAATGATGGTGATAATAATGAAGGTCTGGATGAGCCTGTTGAACCGGACATCTCCCCAGACAGGCCTTCTAATGTTTCCCCTCACAGGCTTCCTAAGTCCCCGTCCCACTACTTGTTCTACGAGAAAGTGGCTGAGACCCTCCAGCTTCTCTTGGTTGAAGCTGCTGAGGAACAAGAGGAGCCTGATTTCGTGGAAATGATGGACATCCCAGAGTCCAAGAGGTTATCTATTCCCCTCCAAAAATCTTTTGGGAAACAAACACATAACGTTCTTCAAACCCAAACTTCTTTACCTCCTGTACATAAAAGAATGGACAGGAAGTATATGCTTTCAGGCTCGGGTACAGAGTTCTTGTTCCACCAATGCAGCCATGTTGGGGTAGTGTAGGCTGCAGTCTGTGACAAGGCTAACATACCTTTGGCTTCACACCCCCGTAAAGACTATAGGAAGGTGGATGCTATGGCCAAAAAGCAGTACTTAGTATCCTCCTTTGGACTCGGGTAGGCGAATTACATGGCCTACACAGCCAGATACCAGAAGTCTAGATGGGATACTGTTCTGGAGCTGGCTAAACAGGCCCCAGCTAGCCAGAGAGCTGGAGGAGGTGGCTGCTGATGCAATTGAGGCATCCAAAATTCAATTTCATGCTGCTGTGGACTCAAATGATGTGACATCATGAGTCATGGCTACATCTGTGTCTCTTAGGAGGTTTGCTTGGCTCAGATGTACTAACCTCTCACAGGACACCCAGACTAAGGCCATGGATTTGTCTGTGGTGTGTAATTCTCTGTTTGGAGAGCAGACAAGAGAATTACATGAAGAAAATGGATGAGTATTGGACCACCTACAGGAGTGCACAGGCCAAGGAAAAGCAGGCAACTCCTCAGAGGCAGCAGTCTAGGGGCAGGCCTTTTCACAGGCCTTTCTACCAGGCACAGACCTCCTTTTCCACAGAGGGGGTTCTTCAGAGGGAGAGGCAGAAAGGGGATGAGCAGGGCCGCATCCTCCTCTCAGTCCAAGGCTCCTGCCAAGCAGACACCCTGATGTGTCAGCCCGGGTCGACTCCCCAATCCCAGTAGGATGCAGGCTGGCTTACTACTTCCAGGCCTGGAAGTCTGTTACCTCAGACAGGTGGGTCCTGGAGGTAGCAAGTCAGAGATTGGCTCTCAGTTTTGCAAAGTTTCCAAAATTGAGGACCAAGTCCTTTCCACCTGCAAACCTTTCTGAGACCACTGCTCTAGAAGCAGAGGTTTCCTCTACTAACCATAAGGGCTGTAGAGAGAGCTCCTACTCAGCACAGGGGCAAGGGTCTGTATTCCAGATATTTCCTTACCCCAAAAAAGACAGGGGAGTGGCAGCCCGTTCTAGACCTGAGATACCTAAACAAGCACATCTTAAAATCAAAATTCAAAATTGTGACTCTGGGAGTAATTCTTCCCTCACTAAGGCCAAGGGATTGGCTAGCTTCCCTCGACCTCAAGGATGCCTATTTTCACATCCCAATCAGGTGCTCCCACAGAAAGTACCTCGGGTTCGAATTGCCTTCAGGCCATTATCAGTTCAGAGCAATGCCCTTCGGTCTAACATCAGCTCCAAGGGTGTTCACAAAATGCCTAGCAGTAGTAGTGGCCTTTCTCAGGAGACAGAGTATCTCCATTTTTCCATACCTGGATGACTGGCTTATCGTGGGGCAGTCTCCAGACCAAGTCAAATCAGACCTACAAATGACGCAACAGTTGCTCACTTCTCTAGGGTTCCTTCTCAATCTGCCAAAGTCTGTTCTCGAACCAGTACAACTCCTCACCTTCATTGGGGTAGAGTTGGATACTGTGCAGGCAAAGGCTTGTCTTCACTTGGTAAAGGTGAAGACCCTTACTGATCTTGTCTCCTCTGTCTGCCTTTTGGTGTCTCGACCAGCAAGACATTTTCTTCAGCTCCTGGGCCACATGGCAGCTTCCACTGTGGTGGTACAGGGTGCCAGATTTCAAATGAGAGACAATTCAGTTCCATCTGAGGTCCTTTTGGTCTCAGAAAAAAGATCCTCTTACCAAATTAATTCCAGTGACTCAGACTCTGGTCCAAACTTTCCAATGGTGGTTGTATCAGGACAATCTCAGACAAGGAGTCCCATTCATCAGTCCAACTCATTCAGTGGTACTAACCACAGATGCCTCTCTCCTGGGCTGGGGAGCCCACTTAGCCCTCACTGCACAAGGTGTGTGGTTCCCTCAGGAGTCTCTACTTCATATCAGTCTTCTGGAACTCAGGGCAGTATTTCTGGCTGTCCAAGCTTTCTCGGACTCTGTGAGGAACAAAGTGGTTCAGGTCAGGACAGACACCACCACCATGTGGTACATCAACAAGCAAGGGAGGGCACTCGGTCTACAGCCTTGTGCACGGAAGCCATAAAAATATGGTCTCTGACTTACGCCCAGCAAGCATCCCTAGTAGCAGTCCATCTACCAAGGAAAGACAATGTGCTAGCAGATGCCCTGAGCAGGATCTCTCGGGGCCATCACGAATGGGCCCTGGACCCCTTCATATTGAAATTAGTCTTCTCCAGGTGGGGCACTCCAGAGATGGATCTCTTTGCAGCCCCAGACAATCATCAACTTCCTCTCTTCTGTTGCAGACCTCCAGTCGTGGGCACAGTTCCCTGGATGCTCTGGTTCTGGATGCGGGGGCAAATTTCTTTATGCCTTTCCTCCTTTCCCCAGTTATTCAAGGTCCTGGTCAAGATCAGGTCACAACCGTGCAAGGTGATCCTGATTGCACCAGACTGGGCCAGACAACCTTGGTATCCCCTGTTGATGTCCCTAGCAGTCCATCTTCCCCTATCCCCAAGAGGCACAATCTGTTAACCTCCTCTCAGGGAAGAATCTGGTACCCCAGACTTCAGTCTCTCAACCTCAAGGCTTGGCTTAGCTCTTGAAGAGTTAGAGTATGCAGATATGCACCTGTCTCAGGGGTGCTGGATATTCTCAAAGCCTCTTGAAAACCTGCCACCAGAAAAATTTATAATTCCAAATGGAAGAGATTAAGCATTTGGTGTTCCAATAAGGATGTCTTACCGGATACTGCTGATCTGGCTACAGTTCTGGATTATATGGTTAATCTTAATGGCCTAGGCCTCAGGCCAGTCACTTTTAAAAGTTCATTTAGCAGCTGTATCTGCATTCATGTCAGCAGGGAAGGCTCCCTCTCTGGCATCTCATCCTGTCTTCTGTAAATTCTTTAAGGGTTTGGTTCATACCAACCCTCACTTTAGGGACCCTACCCCTGCTTGGGATCTTAATGTTTGCATTGCTCAGCTCATGCAACCCCCTTTTTTGAGCCCTTGGCTCCGGCTGAACTCAAATATTTGACTTGGAAAACTGTGTTCCTGGTAGCTGTCACTTCTGCCAGGTGTATTAGTGAATTACAAGCTCTGTCAGTGGAGCCAGACTTTATCTCATTCCATAGAGATAAGGTGGTTCTTAGAACCAGTAGGAGGTTCTTACCCAAAGTGTTCTCAGATTTTCATCTGAACCAGTCCATGTCGCTTCCTGTGTTCTTCACTGATCATTCTTCTTCAGGAGAAAGATGATTACATAGTTTGGATGTTAAGAGGGCACTTAGCTACTACATTGAGCATACTAAGGCACTTTGGTATGAATGTCCCCAATCGTTTCTCACTTATGGTGAAGTGGGAAAACGTAAGCCTGCTACTAAGAGAACTATTGCCAGATGGAATGTCTCTTGTATTCAATTCTGCTTTGAAAAGCTAGGCAAAATACCCCCCTCAGGCCTGAGGGCTCATTCGCCTAGGGGTACAGCCGCTTCCCTGGCTGCTGCCAGAGATATTCCTTTACTAGAGATATGCAAAGCAGCCACCTGGAAAACTGTCTATACTTTCACCAAGCATTACTCTCTGGATATTGAGGCTATGAGTGATGCTCGGTTTGGAACAGCAGTATTGCAAAGCCTATTCCCAAAATAGGTTTGGGCCCCCCCCTCCCCCCAGTGGCGGTACTTTGGTAGTCTTCATATGTCAGAATACAGCAAGACTTCATGTTTGAAGAAAAAATTACTCACCTTAGTAATTGTGTTTCTTCTAATGGAGTCTTGCTGTATTCTGACCTGCCTCCCCTCTCAGAACCTGTTTTTGGGAAGTGGGCTGGCAGGTACAGTGGTGCACCTCAGGGGTGTACTTAGCACTTCTCCTTTCTAGAAGGGGGTGGTTATTGTTATGTTGTTTCGGTAGCTATATGTTGGTTCACTACCTGGTTATTATTTGGGGCTCTCAACTTGAGTCTTTTGGGGGAACCAAAAATTTGTTGCCTGTTGGCCAACTTCTTTTACACTTTCCACTTTAAGAAGTGTCGTTAGTAATAGCTCGTAAGAATCTGACAGTTAACACTTTGAAGTGCTGCAGACGGAGGTTTGAAACCGAGCTCCAGCTCAACGTTCTATGCTTCCTGCATAGAGTGACTCTTTCCTCTCCAGAGCAGTTCAAGTGCTGGGGCTAACTGCGCATGTCAGAATACAGCAAAACTCCATTGGAAGAAACACAATTACTAAGGTGAGTAATTTTTTTCTTATTGACTCAAATGATTATTACCAACATAAGATAATGAGCTAAAGTACTTGAAAAGCCATTACCAAAATCATAGATCTTTCCATTAATATTGTGCCCTGTATTGTAAGCCGAGTCTGATCAAAGTTCAGATTTGTGTTGAATCAAAAAGCCAGTCCATTAGTCCTCTGTAGTACTGGTCCTACATCATGGCACAATTTGGAAAAATCCTGATATGTGTGTGTGTGTGTGTGTGTGTGTGTGTGTGTGTATATAGAGTATCTCCTCCATTTTCCAGAGAAGTCATTACACAATTTTTTTTGATAACTTCATTTCTGTTTGGCAAATGCTTAAGTCAGTTTGTAATCCTATTCAGTGTGGGGAAAATCCTTCAATAGAATGTCAGGTACTTGGCATAAATCCAAAGAGTTTTTGTGTTCCTTCTGTAAAATGTGAAGCAGGCAGGGACTTGAATGGCTCACTGCTGTAATTATACCACAGGTGTAAGCTTTCAAAATGAAATAAAATATATAATGCCAGTGCAGGGGAGGTTATGTGCCAGCAACTTCCCGATACAAAGAAAAGATGCTGCGGCATTTGTTATTCGCAAGAGCATCTTTATCCCATAGTCCGTCTGTGCAGTTTGAATTTCTGAGCCCAGTTACACATGGTACCTTCAAAGTGCATACTGTACCTCTCTCAACTCCTTGCTGCACAAATCCAGGGGTTGGTTTAAAAAAATCTGGGACGAATGACCTAAATCCAGGTACAGCATCTTTAACAAAGGGGAATCTTGATTCAGGAAGCATCCTTCTGATCAGACGTTAAAACCCTGACGCTGGCATTTTGTGATGTAGTTGTTTGTGGCCCTCTAAAGTATAAAAATATTTAATTTAAATCTGGCTCCCATTACTATAAATAGAATGTTCCCCCGTGCCCCGTAAACTACTACATCACAAAATGTTGGGGGTTGGGGGATGCCGCAGCGTGGAGGCGGAACTTGCTACTCTACGCAGAAGGAAGGGGGACTGGATCAGGCAGTTGAACAGAATTTTTGATCCCAGCCCCTGAGATAACTGAGCCGCAGAAAGTTCAGTACTGTGGATTAAAGTTCATTTTAGGTAAGCTAGCACTTGGGGGCGTGCTTAAATCACCAAAACTGGTACTTATTAAAAACTGGGTAACCTTTAAAATAAATTAAAATAATACAAAAAACAAAGGCAAAACTATGTACCTTTCGGACGCATGCATTGGCTTTTCTTAACTTGTACTGTTTTTCGGTTTTAGTATCAGCATCCAATGTCGCGTCTTTACATTGGTGGATATCGTTCGTCTCTCGTTTGTGAGTCTGTTTAGTGGTGTTCATCTGTGAAGGGCATGACTGATTGTGCTACCCGGGTATGTGTCTTCTACTGTATATCAATAAAGAGTGGATAGGAAATTGTCAGTAACAAGGCTGTACTTTTATCAAGGGTTCTGATGACAAGGGTCACTGACTTTCCTTTGACAAAATTGAAACTTTTTTCCCGTCCCAAATTAAGGGAGAATCCAGACTTCTTTTTAACAAATATTTGGCTCAAGCAAGGGATGGTGCTCATATACTGGTGCAAACTGGGGTTCTTTGCATGATAAAGTGGTACAAATAGTTTTTTTTTTCCCATCAAAAATTGACTCCCTAGTGCTGGTTTAAAAATGACACATTCTGTGTTTTGTTTCTTTTTCTGGTGTTTCATTAAAAATGGAAAATCATTGGCCCTAGATGACATCCTAAACCACGAGAGTGAAGTGAGTAGTTTATGGTATCACTGGAATCCCAAAATGGTAAATAGCTGATGGTTTCCTATCTGTTACATTTAGTAGTATGTGGAACTCTCTAAATGTTCTGTCTCGTTGAACTGATGTCGGAATGATGGTATTATGATTTTCTGACATTATAATATAGAGGATAATAGTGTATGGGTCACTGTCATTAACAAGCATCAAGAGGTTGCATCACCATGGCGACCTCGAGATGGGTACACACGCTTTGAGAGTGGACCCATACATTATATTTTATAGTGTATGGTCCACATAAAGAGTGAAATTAAGTTTGGATTATTACTGAGTTTTTTCCGTCACCAACGCTCCCTGCTGACTCCATGACTCACCGCCATGGCCAATTCAGAAAGACTGGGGGATCGCGTAAGTCACATGCGTGATCCTGATCCATGTTATATCATCGATGTGACGTGCCATCGATGGGTTAAAAACAAAGTGAAGTCACATCAGGGGTATAACAAGCCTGGTAAAAGATATTTTGCCAGGTAATGTTCTACCATACATTATACATAGAATAATGTATGGGAAACCATACACAACAAGCCCTTGTCTGCATCAAGAGGTTTGACATCCAGGAACCTCGAGAGCGAAGCTCGAAGTTCCTTGGTTTCTATAGAAAACTTGAGATGATGACACAGGCTTGTTCGTGTATGGATGCCTATACATTGTCATCCATGCCCATTTCAGACACTGTGCTACCTTTCAGTGAACTGGTGGTTGGGTAGGAGGCACTTGAGGGTTGGTGGCGGGTTTAAATTACTGATATACAGTAGTGTATTGCTAGTGACTGCAGTCGTTTCTGTTAGGCCCAGTTATTTTATTTTTTGTGCTTTATATTTATAAGTTTTCCATGTACAAGACATTGGTTAATGCATATAGTGGACAGACCAATAAAAACAGTTCTAGGGACGTGGAAATGTTGTTCAATCCACACTTACTGGCAGGTTTCTTGCCGCTTTAAATCTTGCCGGAAGGTCTTCAAGCTGGCTCCCCTCACCCACCCAGATGGTAAAACTCTCGGCTCCACCCCATGATGCTAGATCTTCCTTACCGCTCGGAAGCTCAGGTTCCCTCCTTAGCGCTCTGCGTTTTAGGCCTGGATCCAAACTCTTCGGTTAACCTGAAACTAATTTTAAAGTTTACAAGACTTCGGTCTTTATTTTCCCTCATGGCTGCAATGGACAAATTGACTCCCGGATTTTGTTGGTGCCCCGCTGGGCAGAAGATGTCCCGGACCGATCTGCACTCCACGTGCGTTTACTGCCTGGGGCTTGGCCACGATTCACAGGCCTGCGACCTGTGCAAGTCCTTTTCGGCTATGGTCTTAGAGGATCGTGCTGCCAGATTACAACTCGGGTGCTCCGAGAAACGTTATCCTCCGGTCAAGTCGAAGGAGGCCCATTGGATGGTGTCCGTGGCTGTGGGCTCGGCTGAACAGCTCGAACAGATGATTGCCCTCAAGGAGGAGGCGGCCCAGGCCTCAGCATCATCATCCTCTGTCGTGGCATTTATCCCGCTCTCCTTGGGCTCCTCCTACACAGCTTTGTTAAAGGAGATTTGCCTAACCCTCTCCACCAAGGGACAAGGGCCTTCGGGACATTCCTGTCTGTCCAAATAGAAGGACTCCAGAGGTAAGTCCCACCGTCGACGTTCGTGGGACCGGGAGAGGTCCCCATCCCCGGATAGTCGACACTCTACTTCGGTCGAGGTTGCAGCTAAGGCCACTGGCTTCACGGTGTCCCCGTCAGGTCAGCCGCCCCAGACACCCGTCGACGTGGTTGAGATTTTTCTCGACCCGTTGGTCTGTCGACTGGAGATGCCGACATCCCTTCTTCACTGGTTCCCCCAGTGGAAATAGAGGACTTGCCTGTGCCTCCTGTGCCGGAGTCCCCGGTTAAGGTCCCTGAACCGAGGGAGGAGCGGGTTTCCCCCACCCTCTCTCAGACCCACCCTCGGACTCCCCGAAGGTCTTGGTCTCGGACCTCTTCCAGGTCCAGCCGGACCCACTGACGTCCGCAGTCTCGGTCTCGGCACCATGGAGAGCGGCAGCGCTGCTCATCCTCGTCGTCCTCTTCGAAGGATAGGCTCGGCGCAAATTGCGTAGCGCTACGAGGATCTAATGTGGCAGCAGTTCCTTTTGTCCGGGAATAAGCAGACTCCACTGCATCCTACAACCATTAAGTGGCTGCCACCGGAGTGGCCGAAACAACCCCTCGTAGTGGTCAAGGAGCTGAAGCTGGCACTGGTTGTTAGGCCAAAACCGGCTGCGCCACCTATTGTGGTGGAACCCCCGCCTCCACAACCTAAATCTGGGGCCCCGACCAAGGATTCTCTATTGGGTCAGGGCTTGCCCCACTGGTTGTCGGTCACCCTCATTCCCGATCGACCTCGGCAGGTGGAGGGTGGCTCAGGTGCTCGGCAGCTGTTCGCTGACTCCTCGGAGTCTGACGACGACTCCTCCTTGTTCTCCAGGCCACTTGACCTGGAGTCCACTGGGGGTCAGTTGGTGGACGGGAGCCCATCCTTGTTCCTTGTAATACTTCGGCTCATCTCAGAGTCCACTGGGATGAAGCTCGAACCCGTTTCAAAACAGGACAAGTATCCCCTCACGGAGATACTGGACCGAGGGGATTCCCTCACGGCGGCCTTCCCGGTGGCCGAAGCCATTGTTGGCCCAGCCCTGGAGCTATAGCAGCAGCCAGCTTCTTGTCCAGCACCTTCAGCCGGATGGCTTAGAAGTATGCTGTTCCCACCGGTTCACTCTCCGGTTTCTCGGAGCACCCCTCCGCGGAGGGGTTAGTGACCAACAGCGTTTTCCAGTGTTCAGGAATGCTCGGGATATCGACAAGCCACCAGATAAGCAGTCCAAGAAACTGGACTACTCTGGGTGGAAAGCCTATGGTGCTTCCTCCCTAGGCCTTCATCAGGCCAGCTTGGCCATCCTGATGGCACACTTTTCACTTGCCCTTTTGGGCCCCCTGAATGAGGTGATTCCTTATCTCCTGGCTGACCTTCAAATGATGGTCAGGTAGGTGCGGGATCAGGGAAGAGCGGTGGCCAAACAGCAGCTCCAAACTTCCTTGGACATCGCTGACTCGTGTGCCTGGTCAGTAGTGGCTGCAGTGGCCATGCGCCACAGAGCTTGGCTGCGGATCTCCACCTTTACGGCAGATACCCAGCACAAGCTGGCAGACGTTCCCTTCTTGGGTACCGACTTGTTTGGTCCCGGGATGGAGGATCATCTGCAACAGATCGAGAAGTCCAACACCACCTTGGACTCTGTCACGTCTGCCCAGAAGCACAAAGGCTGCCAGCAGCAGCGTAAGCCCTTTCATCCTTCAGCCCCTGCAGCACGTCCGGCCCAGCATCAGGGCCAGCAGGCTTGCACTTGGCATCCCAAAGCCAAGTCTGCTGCTTCTTCCAGCAGGAAGCCGGGGGGGGGGAAAGTCCAGATGGCTCCTCGGCCGGCCCTTCCTCCAAACCTTCCCAGTGACTGGTTGAGGGGTGTCGCCCCCAACCTTGTCACTCCTCCCCGGGTTTCCCCCCATGGGGGGACGGCTCCGCCACTTTCTTTCCGCCTGGTTCGCTATCACCATGGACCGCTGGGTGCTGGAAGTGGTAGAAAAGGGTCTGCCTCTGGAATTCGAGCAGTCCCCACCCTATTGAGCAGTCGCCCCATGGGGGGGGGGGCTACGGATTCCGCAGCCTCTGTTGGTTTGTCGAACCGACATTGCCCTGCTCCTTCAGAAGGAGGTGATCAGGGAGGTGGCAGATCCTTCACCAGACCCAGGGTTTGTGTCCAGGTACTTCCTGGTCCCAAAACAGATGGGGGGCTGGTGCCCCATTCTAGACATACACGATCTGAACAAGTTCCTAAGGTCTCGTGCCTTCAGGATGGTCACTCCGGCTCAGATCATTCCATCCTTGGAACGAGGCATGTGGTTCTGTTCTCTGGACCTCCAGGACGCGTTCTTTCACGTCCCAATCCGTCCATCTCACCAGCGATTCCTCCGCTTCAGGGCAGAGGGATCCCGTTACGAGTTCCAGGCCATGCCCTTCGGCCTCTCTCCAGCTCCCAGGGTCTTCACCAAATGAATGCTGTGGTGACAGCATTCCTGCGGCACCGAAGGGTCCGGGTGTACCCTTACCTGGACGACTGGCTGATTGCAGCCCCTTTCAAGTTGGAGGTGGAGCGGTCCAAGGATCTGGCCCTCCAAGTCTGCTCTCAGATTGGCCTCCTCATCAACGAGGCCAAATCTGAACTTGTGCTGACGCAGGTGATTCAGTTCATCAGGGTAGAGCTCGACTCTCTTCGAGCCAGGGCACAACTCCTGGCCGACAGGGCCGAGGTCCTTTCCTCCTTTGCCCAATCATTTCTGGTTGGGCAGTTGCGCCCTGCACCTCATGGTGGCCTGCACCAGTGTGGTCCGTTGGGCCCACTGGCATATGCGTCCCCTGCAATGGGGGCTTGCCCGCCAGTGGTCACAGCGCTCCTGTCCTCTGGACCAGCTAGTGACGGTGACCCAGGAGATGTGGAACGGCCTACAGTGGTGGCTCGTTCCAGCTCATCTGCAGGAGGGTATCCCATTTGTCCGTCCCAAGCAGACGGTCACTCTGATGACCGATGCCTCTCTGATGGGTTGGGGTGCCCATCTGGGGGAGCTCAGAGCCCACGGCCTCTGGTCCCCTCAGGAGTCTCGATGCCACATCAACCTGCTGGAGCTTTGAGTGGTCTGACTAACCCTCACCGCCTTTGCTCCGTTTGTACGGGGTCAAGTGGTCCAGGTCCAGACGGACAACACCACGACCATGTACTACCTCAGCCGACTGGGCAGGACGCACTCCTTGCCCCTGTGCAAGGAGGCTCTCTGTACTTGGTCTCTCATGATCAGTATGGAGGCGGATCTCCTAGCCATCCCTGTGGCAGAAGCCTCCAACAGTCTGGCCGATGCCCTCAGCTGGATAGACGCTGAATCTCACAAGTGGTCTCTTCTGCCAGAGATAGTACTAGATCTGTTCTCCCATTGAGGCACCCCTCTGGTGGACCTTTTTGCCTCCAGGGAGAATGCGAAACTGAGACTGTTTCATGCCTGCCCCCCTCAGCAGGGCTCACTGCAGGGGGATGCCTTCTCAAGGCCGTGGACCCCGGGCCTCTGCTGCGCCTTCCCTCTATTTCCCTTGATCCACAAGGTGCTTCTCAAGGTGCAGAGGGACAAGGCACAGGTGATTCTGGTAGCACCAGACTGGCCCTGCCAGTACTGGTACCCAGATCTCCTCAGCCTCAGCTCCAGGCTCCTGAGGCGGCTTCCAGCCCACCCGGACCTGCTCTCAGTCGACAAGGGGAAGGTTCTCCACCCGGACCTTCAATCCCTGCACCTGACTGTCTGGTTCCTGAGCGGCTAGAGTTCCAGGCCTTGGGTCTTTCCGATGAGGTCCTCAATGTAGTTGAGGCATCCCGTAAGGAGTCGATCAGCAAATACTATGCCTTCAAATGGAAGAGATTCTCCATTTGGTGTCAGGACAAAAGGGCTGGACCCTTCTTCCTGTTCCTTGGCTAGCATTCTGTACTACCTGTGGTCCCTTTCTCAGCTGGGGCTTCGGTCGACAACCCTTAAGGTGCACCTGGCAGCCATCTCTGCTTACCGGGCGCACGCCGGCAAGCAGTCGGTGGCACAGGAGAAGGTGGTTGGGCGCTTTTTCAAAGGCCTTGATCACATATCCCCTCCGGTGCGAGAACCTCCACCTCCCTGGGATCTACTGCTGATACTGGCTAAGCTCATGGGCAAGCCATTTGAACCGATGCACAGGTGTTCTGGTATCCATATCTCCTCAGTCTTGGCTCCAGGCTTCCGAGGCGGCTTCCAGCCCACCCGGACCTGATCTCCGTCAATCAGGGGAAGGTATTCCATCCAGACCTTCAATCCCTGCACCTGATGGCCTGGTTCCTGAGCGGCTAGAGTTCCGGGCCTTGGGTCTTTCCGACGAGGTCCTCAACGTCGTTGAGGTGTCCCGTAAGAAGTCGACCAGGCAATGCTGTGCCTTCAAATGGAAGAGATTCTCCATTTGGTGTCAGGGGAAGGGCTTGGACCCTTCCGCCTGTCCCTTGGCAAGCATTCTGGACTACCTGTGGTCCCTTTCTCAGCAAGGGCTTCGGTTGACGACCCTTAAGGTGCACCTGGCAGCTATCTCTGCTTACCGGGCGCGGGCCAAGCAGTCGGTGGCCAGGAGAAGGTGGTCTGGCGCTTTTTCAAAGGCCTTGATCACATTTCTCCGTGCGAGAACCTCCACCTCCTCGTGGATCTACTGCTGGTATTGGGCAAGCCATTCGAACCGATGCACAGGTGCGATATTTCCCACCTGTCGTGGAAGACCGCCTTCTTGGTGGCTATCACGTCAGCCAGAAGGATGGGAGAGCTCCAGGCGCTCTGCATCGAGTCTCCTTACCTGGTCTTCCACAGGGACAAGGTTGTCCTGCGCCCCAACCCGAAATTCCTTCCAAAGGTGGTGTCGGAGTTTCACCTTAACCAGGTGTTGACTCTGCCGGTGTTCTACCCCAATCACACCTCGGAGGCCGAATACAGGCTCCATACTTTGGACCCTAGAAGGGCGCTCGCTTATTATAAGGAGCGCACGGCTGAAATTCGGGGAGAGGTTCGCCAGCTGTTTGTCACCTACGCTGAAGCCGCACCTGGCAGACCTGCAGCCAAGCGGACGATAAGCAGGTGGGTCACCTCCTGCATAGATCTCTGCTACAAGTTGGCGGGCATGGAGCCTCCCAGAGGGATAAGAGCTCATTCTACCCGCCATACTGCTGCATCGGTGGCTGCTTCCAGGGACGTCCCTATTCAGGATATCTGCAGGGCTGCTACCTGGAAGTCAGCACACACCTTCATCACCCATTACCACATCGACATTGAGTCACGCCGGGATGTTGGTTTTGGGGCCTCGGTTCTCAATCTCTATTCCCTAAGTAGGGGTGTGCGCCTGCCTCCCTCCTCCCGGAAAACTGCTAGAGTCTGCCAGACAGTGTGGATGAACAACATATCCATGTCCCTAGAAATACAGGTTGCTCACCTGTAACAGGAGTTCTAGGAATGGTATATGTTGTTCATCCCCTACATTCCCATTACCTCAAACCCGGCGCACAGCGAGCTTCCAAGCGGGCCAGATCTGGCATCATGGGGCGGAGCCGAGGGTTTTACCACCCGGGTGGGTGGGAGGAGCCAGCTTGAAGACCTTCCGGCAACATTTAAAGCGGCAAGGAACCTGCCAATAAGTGTGGAGGAACAACATATACTACTCCTAGAACTCCTGTTACAGGTGAGTAACCTGCATTTCCTCAGGTCCTATTTGTATTCATGGCCCCGTCATCTCAAACTAACATTCGAGCTAAAAAAATCCTTGTAGTTCACCTTGTTTATTCCTTTTAGGAACTTGAAGGTCTCTACATATCTCCCCTCTCCCTTCTGACCCCCCAGTGAGTACATGTTAAGTGCCTTGAGGTGCTCATCATAAGACCTGTCTTGTTGGCCCTGAACCATTTTTGACACCCTACGCTCTACCGTCTGCAGCCTGTCCCTGTCCTTCCTGTGGCGAGGGCTCCAGACTGGGTGCAGTATTCCACTTGTGGCCTCACTGAATATCTATAATGGAGTAGTACTACTACACTACTACCTCTTCTCCAGCTGTCAGTACATCTCTCTGTATATACCCCAGCATCTTAACTGCCTTACTATAGGCCTTGTTGCACTGGCTCGACTGCTTGAGGGCATTGCTGATAACTCCTAGGTCATGTCGCTCAGCCATAGTTCTAAGTCTCACCTCACCCATCCAGTACTCTGCCCTGCAGTTCTTATTACCTAGGTGCATTACTTTGCACTTTTTGGCATTGAATTTTAACTGTCAAACCTTAAACTACCCATCTAGCTTTTGTTGGTCCCTCGGCATTTCTCTGATTCCCTCATCACTCTCCACCCTCCCACGGAGCTTAGTGTCATCATAGTAATGTGTCAGCAGAAAAGGACCATCCTGGCCCATCCAGTCTGCCCATCTCCCTCCTCCCCTACTTGTCACCGGTGCACAAGGAGCCTATCCTCTGTCCTCTAACCAACCCCATATGCCTATCCCACATTCTCTTGAATCCCTCCACCGTTTTATCTGCAGAGAGACGCAGCTTGCCGCAGATATTCTCTCCATTGTCGCTGATGAACATATTGAAGAGGACTGAGCCCAGGACAGACTCCTGTGGTACCCCCGTACGTGACTTCCCTCTCTTCTGATTTGATCCTGTTGACCACAACCCTCTGCCACCTACCCTTTAGCCTGTTTCCTACCCAGTTCCCTATGTCCTGTAATGCACACAGATCTTTCATCTTTTTTGGCAAGTATTTGGAGCATTGCGTCGAAATACTTGCCATTTTCTGGATCTGATTATCTCCATGGGCTAAGTACAGTCCTCTGTGACTGTTTTTAGCCCAGGGAGGACAGCGGGACCAGCAAACAAAAGATCAGAGCTTATATAAACATTAACATGCACTGCAGGCTATTGAATTTCCTGCTGCTACATTACTGCGTTAATGTCAGATGCAGGGGATTCTGGGATTTGAAGTTACAGAAGATGTCACCCTAGAACTAAGCAAAACTAATATGATACAGTTTACTGTGGAATAATAGACTGTAAGTAAACCAAAAATTTATTTTTTTTGAATGTGCTTTAACAACATATGTGGTAAACAGCAGCAGTGAGTTAGTAGTGCTGAACAACCTGTACAAGATACCAAAGGAACTGGGTGCTCCAAAACAGGGTGAATATCAACTTTTAAACTCACTGTCACAACAGTAAAATCATGTGCACGCCTGTTAAAAAGGCAGGTGACTCACCATCAGTTTAAACCTACTGGCCAATTTATTTTTAGGATCTGTACACAGTTTTCCTCCTATAACTTTGAAATGAAACAGATTTTAGACTGAACTCAAGAAAAGTACTTATCTAGGCTCAAAACCTGTGAAGACAATGTCCGTGATATCAGAAGTCAGCTCACGGGTGGATTGATAAGCAGAAAGTTCACTTATTCTTGGCTCAATTGCCAAATCCAATGCGTGTCCTTACCACGATATTCGCTGATATACTGAAGAAAAATAACTAAGCTTAACTACTAGTATTGTGTTTTATGCATTGTAACATTTATTTGAAAATAAGCAAAGGATCTGAATAATTTGTGAACACAAAGAAGATAGACATGGGAGGTCACAAAAGGTCACAATGTGCTCTCTGATAAAAAGACAGAAGTGCAATACCACTTCAGCTCTGAGGATGGAGTGACACTCTCAGTCCAAAATGTCAGCACGTTTTCACGTTCTGCATCTGGAAGAAGGTGCAGTCAGGATGGCAGTAGCACTGGAATCGGCAGGAGCTAAAGTGCGTACTCGATGGCTGCTTGAAAAACAAGAAACATTTAATTATTTTTCTTTAGTATATCAGCGAATATTGAGGTAAGGACACGCTTTGGATTTGGATTTTGGCAATTTAGCTGAGAAGAAGTGAACTTTTTGCGTTTCAATCCAACCGTGAGCTGACTTCTGATATCACGGACATTGTCTTCACAGGCTTTGAGCCTAGATAAGTACGTTTCTTGATTTCAGCCTAAAATCAGTTTAATTTCAAAGTTATCCAGTATGAGGAAAACGGTGTGCAGATCCTAAAAATAAATCCGCCAGTATGCTTAAACTGATGTTGATTCACCTGTGTTTTTTAATAGGACTGCACATAATTTTACTGTTGTGATAGTGAGCTTAAACGTTGATGCTTTATTAACATTTTCATAAACACAAACAATACAACACAATCAACAAAAAAGAAAAGAACAATGTACAAAAAACAATCCCAAACAACCACTCTAGCACACACCCCTTCTCCCCCCACCTCCTACAGGACAGCAGCCTTGCAAACCCCTGAACCCCTAGTTCTTTACGGGGCTCACTGAGAGCCCAGCAGAATCAAAAGAAATAAACTGAGAGGTCTCATATAAACATAATGTTACTGTGCACCCGTGGGAAATCCGTAGTAAAAACAATACCATTTATAAAGCACATCTATTTATTTCAATCACATAACTGACAACTAGGCATATAAAGGCTCCCACCTCTTCTGGAAGGCAGAATATTGTCCTGCCATATTCGCTATTGATTTTTCAACATTCAAAGTTAGTAAGATTTCTGTATGCCATTCCTCTTTAGTTGGAACACAATAGTCAAGCCAGTGGCATAAAATAACTGACTTGGCAATCAATGCCACTTAGCTCTAAATAAGTTTTTTGGCCCAAAGACATAGTCGTGATAGAATCCTACAGTGCAAATCTCAGGAGTAAACGCATCACGTAGGCCAAGGAGAGGATCAAGATGCCACTTTATTATGTTGAGACCATCTGTAATACTGTTTTACTTCATGGTGTCTGAACTTGCTCCATTGTTGTACCCTGCCTTGGCTGTATATCCCTTGGAATATTTCTTAACCCTGTGTAAATGTTTTTGTCTGCATATCCCATATAATCTCCCGGGTCGCACCTGAAAATAGGCATACGTTTGTCTAGTGTGCTTACCTAGTCGTCAAAAGCTAAATAAACCAATAAATAATGTTCTTGAATAGCCTTCCAGCAAGGTTGGATCCTGAGGTATTGCCATAAAATATGAGAGAGAATACCTTCCGATTCCCCACATCTCATATAAACAGCCAGTTCTCACTTCCCCATCTTGTATAACTTAATGGGGGTAAAATACAGATTACATAATATTTCAAACTGTTAAAAACAAAGCCTGGCCGGCCCGGTGGCACTGAGGGTTGAGTCGCTGGACGCCACACCTCTCAACGTGCCGGCGACCCGGGTTCGGGAACGAGCCCGGGGGGTCGGCCGGGGAGGAGAAGGATGGCGCGCCCAACGGCTGCTCTCCTTCTCTGGGGAGGGTTCTCCGCAGGCTTCCACCGCAGTACCGCCACCTGGGAGAGCCTGGTGGTAGGTGCGGTGAGTTTGAGTAGCAGTAAGGGCATTGGGTAGATGTCGGCAGGGGGCAGTACAGGAGGCACGTCTCAGCGTGCCTCCTAGCTCATTGTCCCCATTGCACACTGACATTTAGGGAGAACAGGGAAAATACCCTTTGTCTCTCCTAGACGAAGACATCACCCTGCGCGTCTCTTGGGCTTGTAATGGCAGACCCCGCTGTACAGGGATCCACGATTCAGTATGCTGGTTCTAGGGGAGGTAAGCAGGATGGGGCCCCTCCTCACCCCGCCCGGTGAGTTATCCAGGTACCTAGGTTAGTGGATCCACAGGTACTCTAGGTGCAGACCACGGCAAGACCAGAGGGGAGCGTAGCTAGTGGATGTCTGAGAGAGTGGAGAGAGGAGGTAGTGGGAGGATAAATACAAGGTTAAACAAGCAAACAAAAAAAAAGCCTGGTGCAGAGAAGGGTAATTTAATGGAATTTTGCTCAATAATACTACTGAACCTCCTTAAGATGAAAATTAAATCCAGTGGCATGAAAGTTGAGAGGGCGCACAGAGTGTTGGCCCCCAGGAGATCGGCCTCCCTGACAGGTTATATTCCGCTTACACAAGTACCCAGGAAGGCAAGCTATACTGGCAGCATACAGAAATATAAGAGAGCTTAAATATGAGGGTCACAGAATTACAATCCACCAAGACATCTCGGTACGAATACAAAAAAAAAAAAGACCGCAGTTTAACCAACACATGGACCAGCTAAGAGAGCGTGGCCTGGATTTTTACATGACGTACCCTGCGATCGTTAGTCAAGTGGGAAGGAGCAACCTATTCATACTGGAAGCCAGAGAAGCTGAGCACGTTCATTGAAGATTGGGGTAAGAAGAACAATAAAGGCTGAAACGCTCTGAACTGGGGGCGGTTTGTACTTTATATTCCCTATTGAGTGCATCCTAAATCACTGGGGGTTAAAATAACTGTCACTCGGATGGATAACTCGAGGATAAAAGGGGGGTGAAGTGCTTGCAAGGTGAAACATGGATCACAAGAAGCTGTCGACTGTTATCGAGTGACCAGGTTGAAATGAGACAGTTTGAGACTTAAAATGCTTGATCTTGTGCACCACAGCATGATCCTGGGGGTGGGGGAACGATGGCTTAGCAAAATGAGGGGATTCAAGCTTACCTAACGGTGTAAAACCCATGCTGCAGTATTCCTAGTGAACTGAGAAGGATCGTGAATAAAGATGGTGGGGGTAGGGAGGAGAAATAGTGGATGGAAGGTAGGTCGGGGTAATGCATCTGGACCTGGGGGGGGGTAAGAATGGGAAGACTGATTGGGTGTGCCAAGGAAAAGTTAAATAGTGGAATGAAAGGGAACATTGGCGTGCCAAAGGACCAGTTTTAGTCTACAAAACAACAGTAGTAAAGGGAGAGAGGCACAAAAAGACCATCTGAGGGCGGGTATGCCTTTCCATACAAGGGAAAAGGCTAAAACCTTCACAGGAGAGAAGCGGTTGCCGAGGGCTGGAGCGACACGCTCTATCTGTGGGAGGAACACAGGGGCATTTTAGATATTAAAGTTTTTAAGAAGAGGGAACTAGTGGGATAAAATGAGAGAGACCAGATAAGCTTCTGAGCAGTTGAGAAATGTTACAATGGACAGTTAAAGTGGGTGTGGAGGAAGGGGGGAGCATTGGGATTCCTACGCTTGACACTAGAGGGAGTTTGAATTGTATTCAGAGAAATAGACAATAATTTACACAGCGTGGAGCGAGTACAAGACACTTGAGCAACAAGGAAGGGTGTCTGTACCTATCCACGGAGCTACTAGTTGGTTATGTTGGGTTTGATGTTCACCCAGAATAGTTACCGTTATTACTTTTTTTTTTACCATATTTCATATTTGTTTTCGAGAGGGATGTTCCTTGATGAGTCTAACCAAGCACTGTGTGGGGATGATGCTGAAATGTATGACAGGTCTGCAAAAAGGAGACAGAAGGTAGACCAGTGGGAGGATCATGGCTAGGCTCTAACCCTGTACCCTCATCTCATGGAATGTTAAGGGCTTCACATACCCAGTGAAGAGAACAAAAATCTTAGTAGCGATAAAAGGAAAAGGAGCCATGGTGGCAATGCTACAAGAAACACATTTGGCGCATAGGGACATTAAAAGCTAGTGGGGAGATGGGTTGGGGCCTGCCGTGCATCCTCCTTCAACTCTCACAAGAGGGGAGTGGCAATCTTGCTACGCAAGGACTTCCCTTTTGAACATATACGTACAATAACAGAACCTACTAACTCGTTGTGGGTAGAATACAAGGGAGGGAAATCACATTGGAAAATATCTATGCCCCTGCAACTCTGGACCCCGCATTTTATATGAAAATGGTGGACCTCATGGTTAGAGAACAATTCCCGAACCTCATTCTAGCAGGTGACTTCAGTTGCATCATAGACCCAAAACTTGATTACTCAGGCACGAGGCTCAGAGAGTGTCGGAGCCTGTTAAACAGTGGCAGCAAGGCCTGTCTGACGTGGGTTTGGTGGACGTGTGGAGAGTTACGAGTCTGGGTGCTCACGAATATACCTTCTACTCAAACCCCCATGGTACATGGTCCAGATTGGACTATATGTTTATAGCGGGAGATTTATATCTTAAAGTTAAAAAAGTTACCCACAGTCCAGTCTTTCTCTCTGACCATGCCATGGTTCAAATGGAGGTAGATATAACACATAGTGGGGAAGAGGCAGGATCTTGTAGATTTCTGACGTACCTACTAGCTAAGCGGGAATTTAAACAGTTCCTTAGGAATAAGTGGAACGAATTTGAGACCACAAACAAGGGGTCATTGGACTCCGATGGGGTGTATTGGGAAGCCAGTAAAGCCTTTATGAGGTGGGCAATAATTGGCTCATATCAAGAAAGAGAGAGAAAACAGAAACAAAGGGAATTGAAGGACAGGGTCAGGGAGTTGGAAAATAGCGTGACTCAGACAGCAGATTCGTGGCAGATGAAAGAATTGCAGGTAGTGAGGGAAGCCTCGAGTATGAGTGTGACAGAGGAGGCGAGAAGTAAATTAATTTATGCTAAACAAAGAATTTACGATTGGGGAACAAGCCTGGGCCCCCTATTGGTGAATTTAATGAAGGGGAGAGAGAACTATGAAACATGTAATGAATATTCGAGACAAGCAGGGAAACCTAGTACATGAAGGAAAATATATAAGAACATGCTTCAAACATTTCTATGAGACCGTATATAAAGCTGAGTGCAGGAGAAAGGGGGCAGAATTGGATAAATTTCTGGAGGGGATGCAGATCCCCAGCCTGAATGAACAGAGGTTAGCACTGGGGAAGGCAGTTACAGCTGAGAAAGTAATTAGGGTTATCCGAACACTTGAGAGGGGAAAGGCTGCAGGTCTAGATGGATTTGGGAGTGAATATTATAAGGAACTTAGAAAAGAGGTAGCAGCATCACTTGAGATGTACTGGAGGAGGAGAGGGGCTGCCAAAAGTGTGCTGTATAACATTTATGTTATCCCGAAGCCAAATAAGGATGTCACAGACTGTGCCTCATACAGACCCATTTCCTTGTTAAATTATGATTGTAAAATCATGACAAAGATACTGGCTTTGAGACTGGAGCAGGTTCTACCAGAGATGGTACATACGGATCAAACGGGGTTCATACAGGGCAGAATGTCTTGCCATAACATAAGAAGATTATTAAATATAATTCACTGGGGATCCAAAGCCAAAGAACAAACCTGCATCATGTCAATGGACGCCGAAAAGGCATTTGACAGGATAGAGTGGGAGTACCTGTTTTGATTGTTAACTAAATTTGGGCTTGGGGACAAATTCATTCAAATGATTGAAGACTTTTACAGGACACCAACAGCTAGAATTCTAGTGAATTTGTTGGTCTCCGAGGCTTTCAACCTGGAACGAGGCATGAGGCAGGGCTGCCCCGTCTCCTCTCTTTGCGTTAGCCATTGAGCCACTGGCTGTTAAAGTTAGGGAATGCCCTACAGTGTATGGGATCCCTGGTAGAGAGGGGCGAAGGCACACCATTATAGTCTATGCCGATGACATCCTCCTTTCGCTGACTAAACCAGAGCAATCGGTTCCTGAAGTGTTGAAAATTATAGAGGCCTTTGCTACTTTCTCCGGCTATAAGCTTAATATAAATAAATCAGAACTGATGTGCTTGAGAACAGATATGATAGGGGAGGACAGATCAAGGGGACTAAAGCCTGTGAGAGATGCTTTTACTTACCTAGGGATATGGATTAGCAGAGACTTAAGAGTTATATAGTCTAAATTACATGCCAGTCTTGGAGACGGTGCTTAAGAACCTCTGTAGGTGGAAAGCCCTTCCCATCTCATGGATAGGAAGGATTAACCTCCTTAAAATGAACGTGTTGCGTACAGTTTTATACATAACACATATGGTGCCCTGGGGACTTAATAGAAAGGAGATTAAGTACCTGGAAAGGGGTTTCTCAGACTTTATATGACAAGGCAAAAACCAATGATTAGCCTAGCACGATTGAAAGCGAATAATTCAAATGGGGGACTAAACTTTCCAGATATTAAAGGGTATCATTTAGCCACTCAATTTAGATATCTGCACAACTGGGTGAATGGTGGGAAGCTGCGAGTTGGCTGGATCTTGAAGAGCTGGGCTGCCCTGGGAGAGTATTAGAGTACTTGGGGGAAAACGCCTAAAAGCTTATAAAGCTAGGTGTGACCCCAACCCAATGGTGGTGGCCAGTCTAGAGGCATGGCAAGAGGTGAAAAAGAGAAGAGATTTCTCAAGTTAACACATTACTAGTCCCTATAGCAGAGAATCCTGACTTTTTACCAGGCCTGGAGGATGAGGGTTTTAAGAAATGGCGAAAGAAGGGGGTTAGATGCTTTGGAGATCTGATAGTGAATGGAGAAATGTGTTCATTTCAGAACTTACAGGCAGCACTTGAATATACCACTGTCTCACATGTTCAGATACTTTCAGGTCAAGAATTACTGGAAAAAGCTGGACAGACAAAAACTGCAGG
Organism: Neoceratodus forsteri; assembly: GCA_016271365.2. Lineage (NCBI taxonomy): Eukaryota > Metazoa > Chordata > Ceratodontiformes > Ceratodontidae > Neoceratodus > Neoceratodus forsteri. Next base: position 105,642,789 of record JADMNL010000028.1, read on the forward strand.
AATCCTACATGGTGGAGATTGAGAAAACAATAATGGGGGCTAAAGATAATGAAAAAGGTCTTATTGGAAAGGCTGCCAAAATAGATAGAATGTTTGTTTTTTCAGGGCGAAACAACCAAGACTAAGAACACATGGGAAAGAGACCTAAACTTAGTGATAACGCAGGAAAACTGGGGGATGCTCTTAAATTCACATATGGGTCTGCTTCTCTGTAATAAATTAAAAGAACTACAATACAAGTTCTTACATAGACTTTACTATCCTCCCAGTGTAGTGCATCAGTTTTGTGCAGCAGTTCCTTCCACTTGTGGTAAATGTTGTTTGGCCAGAGGCACGATCGTGCACTATTATTGGGAATGCCCTGGAGTGCAACAATACTGGAGGGATATCTGGACGGAGTTGACTCGGGTGTGTGAAGGCACACTGGAGTTCTCCCCATGTTCCCTTTTAATGGGAGTAATAATAAAGGGAGTCGAGGAATGGGAAATCCACCCACTCGATGACTTGGAATCCTCCTGGTCGTTGCACGACGGGGTATATAAAACTTTTGGACTACAAACCACACCCCAACAGTTGCCCAATGGAAAACCTTAGCAATTAAAACCCCGTTGTTTGATAGGCTGACACATGCACTAAAAGAGAGGGAGGAGACCTTCACAAATACTTGGGGGAATTTCATGGGAACTCTTACTCCAGGGGAAATTAATGTTTTACAGGAGGGAAGTGTGGTATAAGGGAGAACAGACGGCATCTGGCAGTGATAACAAATAGCCATACAGGCTGACCAAAAGAGATTACCAGAAACAAACACACAGAGACCTGATGTAATAAGATAGTTTTTATTCTCCATACAAAGAAATGCTGATCAGATTTGGACTTGAAGGCACATCCTACCTAATTAACTGGATTGGGCTTCCCAGCAGTTTGGTTTTTCGGTTACTAATTAACTTTATGGGGAAGCCTTAGTACATTAAGTTTTATTTCTTTTTTTCTTATCACTCCAGTACAGACTGTTAAACTTATACTGATAAAATACTTAAATTGTATGAGGGTAAATGACAATACACAGAACATAGTTACAATAATCAAAAAAGGAAGTGTTAAGAAATTCCAATACCTGAACATGGATGTATTGAGTGGGACTCCCACGAATGTATGTTTGTTAGCATCATACCTTTACACGTATGTATAGGAAATATAGCAGTCATGTATAATTTGGTAAAGGGGAGAAATGTCTATACTATCATTTGTATGCCCATGCTCTAATATGTCTGTATAAATGTCTTTTTTTTTCTAAGAAAAGGAAAAATATTATGCAAAAAATAAAGCCTATCCTGTTTCAAGTACTTATAAAGATCACTGTACACCCTATGCCACCCTGCCTTGTCTAGGGATAAGGTCAAAATCGAGTCCCATAACGACAACTACAATCTGACATCCTAGGATCTAAACCTTGTAGGGCAGAATATAGGTGTGTAATTGGATGATGGGACCTTGCCAGTGGCAACAATGGTGGCACTGTCTCTCTCTATTCACATCCGACCAAGGAAGAGAATGAAAATTTTGCAAGATACAGAGCTGGAGCTGCAGAAACTTGAAACTGGCTCCATCCGGTAGTTGATAAAGCCATTGAAAAGTTTGAAAAGGGCTGAAAGAGTCATCCTCAGCCAAGTCTCTCACAGAGGATTTATCCTGACCTGGCCCAAGACGATGATCATGTGGCCTACCAGCAGTTTGAAAATGAAGGTTACCTATTACCAGTCGAGACAGGTTTCTGTCCAATCCAAGATGCATGACTCGACACATCTGTTTGTGTCTTGAGAGACCAACAGACGGGGGTACCTTGGACACTCGAGTTAGTGGGAGAAATAAGAAGTAGTCGACATTCAAACTGTCACAGAGATCTGCCTCAGTCTGAAACCACTGTGGAATGTAATCAGATGGCCTTCTGTCAATCGAGCCCCAACCCCCCCAAAAGTATTTACTGCAATGAAGAGTGAGATAATAGAACACAAAATTTGGCAAGCGTAACCCTCCCACCATCATGGGGAGGGCGAGTATATAATAAGCTTGGCATGAGACCTTGCCCATCTACAGGAAAGCAGAGAGCATGAAAGAGTGCCTTAAACCAGGTCATCAGCAGGAACACAGTAAGCATACCCATGGAGTGTAATAAGTAGGGTAATATATTCATTTTTATTATATTTACCCTGCCTCATAGCGAGGGCGGCAAGGATTGCAATCTGTTCAGATCCTGTGTGATCACTTTAAGCAGAGGGTCGAAATTCAAGAATTACAGATTGCTCAAATACTTCCAAAGCTTGATCTCCAGATAAGTCAGACGTTTTGGCTCCCAGAGAAGGCCCAGATCCAAGACAGACTGCCTGTTAACCTGCGAGCTAAGGGGAAAACATTGGATTTACCAATACTGAGTTTGTACCCCCACAAAATGACCAAAATCTGCAACAGTAGATGATGCTTATGGAATGGTGCCCTGAGGGTCAAGGACATGCAATAAGATATCATCCACGTAAGTGGATAACTTGTACTGTCTTCCAGCTATTTGGACTACTTTAATTCTCTGAGCAGTTTTCGGCTTGAGCAAAAGGGGTTCACGGTGCAAGGTAAACAGAAGGACACCCTTGCCTAGTCCTCCTTGCTAAAGTAAATGAATTGGATAGGACTCCATTACATGACACGCTAGCTGTGGATGCGGAGTTTGAAACTTGTATCCAGTTGATAAAGGACTGGGGTATCTTATCTACGTAAGATCGTAAACGAACAATCCCAGTTCACTCAATAAGAATGGTTTTACATGCAGAGTGCACATTGGGACCAGCCCCACATGTGTGAGTTTGGGGCACTTGGTGCTGATTGTTCCCCTTTAACCAGGGTATTAAATAAACTGGGAAAATTGATTAGCAGTTTTGCACATGGAAGTGCTGATCACTTGTAAAAATGCATAGCACTTGCCTCAATTTGATTAGCAAAATTAAAAGTGCTAAAAATGTATATACATATTTTTATAAAAAGTTTTAACCTGAACATTTTTTTAAATTAAAATTGGCTGTTTTCATCTGTTTCAGTACCTCCATACACACACATTCACAGAGATTCACACTGCTTTCCAGTACCCCACCAAATCTGACGAGGCACTAGCTGATAATGGCCCCAATCCCATGTATGATAAAACCCTCCCCCCACCCATTTCTATACCACCATCCTCCCCACCCCTGTCCCCTTTGCCAGAGCCACTGTCCTGCACTTTTGAGTCCCCACCAATGTCGCCTTTGTTAGGAACACCAAACGCTCCCTCCATCTCAGTGCTTAACCGCCCTCACCACCCATGTCCCCTTTGCCAGAATACATTCAAAACTCCCACCCATGTCACCTTTACTAGAAACTCACCTGCCAAAACGTTCCCACACCCATCTCAGCCCTACCACCCTCCCTGCTTATGTCCCCTTTGCCAGACACCAAGTCACTTGCCAGAACCCTCCCCCCACCCATCTCAGCCCCACCACCTCCCCACAGACACTCACCCACAAGTAATTATACAATGACCACTGCAGTGCACAACCAGTAGTATACTAACAGGCTCACGGCCACAGGCCTAAATGTCAGCAGTCACTCCCACATATGCGGTATTGCAAAGCACTACTGGGTGCGATTGCCAGCATTCAGGCTTGTGGCAGTGAGACTGTTGGCATACTGTCAGCCGCACCCTGCAGTTGTTATTACAGAACTACTTGTGGATGAGTGTCTGTGGAGACATGAGTAGGGAGGATTGTGGGGCTAAGATGGGAGGGGGAAGGGCCGCACAACTAATATAAAGGATTCCATTTTTTTGCAATGCAGACGTGAGAATGGATTGCATGAGCAGCCAGTTCGCATCTCTAAGTGCGATATTGGCTATTTAATACCCTGCTTAAACATTTTAAAACGTGAAAAGCAGCTTTTGAAAAATACTGATAACATGCTTACTGTGCATTATAAAAGCTGTCTATATACTGTAATTGTACTGTGAGGTTTTTGTTATTGATTCCCTATGGGGGAGAAATGACTACACTTGTTGCATTGTTAGTGATTGTAACAACAAGGATTCCTTATAGCCACACATATTGCATCATTCCGGCTCGAGGAACCAACTCCGAGAAGCAATCCAGTCTGATTCAGATCCCCAACCGGGTGCACACCTCCACTTCTCCATACGGATCCCTCCGTCAGATCTTTGTACATTATTCCACGTCACTGGATATTCATTTACCGCAGGGTTACATATGCTCACCTGTTAAGGACTAACACACTCTGAAGCTGTGACATCATCATAGAACCCTGACTTCTCCCCATTCTGAGGCAGTTGGCTTTGAATCTTCAGTTTTTATGTGGCGATCATAGGGACAGACAGCATAGCTAGGAGCTCTCCTGCTTTCAATTACTTTTATTACTTTTTCCCCACGTGGTAACTTTCAGCAGAAAATACTGTTCTAGGGACATGGATATATAGTGTATGGTGGAACATCGTTCTCCACCGAAATCTATAGTTCTAGGGACATGGATATGTTGTTCATCCACACTCATTGGCAGGTATCCTTGCCGCTTTAAATCTTGCCGGAAGGTCTTCAAGCCTCCTCCACCCACCGGGTGGTATAACTCGGCTCCGCCCATGGCGTAGATCTTCCTTACGCTTGGAGCTCAGGTTCCTCATAACGCTCTCGTTTGTGACTGAGTTCTATTCTCCGTTTGCGGTTATAAATAAATTTTGCAAAAGACTTCAGTCTTCTATCCTCCAGCTGCGATGGACAAATCGACTCAGTTTCGAGATGCCCATGCGGGCAGAAGATGTCTCGGACGGATCCACACTCCACGTGTGTCTACTGCTTAGGCCTTGAGCACCACCCGAGGCTTGCGACCTGTGCTCATCTTTCTCGCCTCGTCCTCGAAGACCGTGCTGCCCGATTGCAACTGGGCCGTCCCGAGGCGTTCTCTCGTGAAGTCCAAGGAGGCCCGGTTGGCGGTGTCAAGGGCGCGGGAGTTCGGCGGATCAGCTCGAGCGGATGGTCGCCCTCGAAGAGGAGGCGGCGCGGGCCGTATCTTCCTCGGCCGCGGCATTTATCCCGCTCTCTCTGGGTTCTTCCTACACGGCTTCTTTTAAGGAGCTTTGTCTGTCCCTCTCCACTAAAGGAGAAGGGCCTGCGTCTGCTGGACCTTATTCTCGGTCCAAAAAGAGGGACAGGGGTAAGTCCCTCCGTCGACGCTCTTGGGAGCGGGAAAGGTCCCTCTCCCCGGGCCGTCGACCGTCGGCTTCGGTCGACCGCTCGGCTTCGGCCACTGGCCTCACGGTGTCCCCGTCAGGTCAGTTGACCGAGACTCCCACCGATGAAGTCGAGATTTTTCTCGACCCATTGGACGGGCTGTCGCCTTTAGCAGCCGAGATTCCTCTCCCGGTTCCCCGGGAGGAGTTGAGGATCCCTGGCTGGCCTGTGCCTGGGTTCCGAGCCCTCGATGGACCATCCGAGCCGGCAGGGTGCCGGTTCTGCCGACACCTCCCCGCACCGCTCGGAAATTCCGGGACTCTCGGTTCGACCTCTTGGGGTCCAGCCGATCCCACCGCCAGGCGGTCTCGGTCTCGCATCGGTAAGCGGGCGGCCGCCGCCCCCGCCCTCCTCCTCGGATGAGGGGAGGCTTCGCGAATTACGCCGATGGTACGAGACTTATGTTGCATCAGCTCCTCCTGCCGGGAATAAGCCACCACGCCGCCTTCCCCGCCATTATGGCTGTCACCGAACGGCCGACACAACCCCTCGACTTATCCGAGGAGCCTATACCAGGTCCGTTCTTCGGCCAAACCAGCTGCTCCACCGATTCCAGTGGAACCTCCGCCCCACAGCCACCACTTGGGGTTCACCAAGGATTCTCGGTCGGCTAAGGGTCTACCCCATCGGTTGTCAGTTACCCTCACTCCGACCACCTCGGCAGGTGAAGGGTGGCTCAGGCCAGAGGCAGCTCTTCGAGGATTCTTCCGAGTCCAAGATGATTCCTCCTTTTCTCCAAGCGACTGACTTTGAGTCTTCAGGAGGTCAGTCAATGGACGCATAGCCTGCCGTCCTTCCTAGGACTCGCTTCGGTCTGCTCTGGTTCTACCGGATGGAGCTCGAACTCCGCTTCCAAACGGCAGGTATCCTCACGGAGATTCTGACCTAGGGATTCTCCGACGGAGGCTCTTCCGCGCCGAGGCCATAGTGGGTCCCGCACTGAGCTTTGGCATGCCTGCTTCCTGCCCTGCGCCTCTCTCGCCAGCATGGCTAGGAAGTATGCGGTCCTCACCGTTCTTGTCCGTTCGAACACCCCTCTGCTGAGGGGTTGGTTACTGACAGTTTTTCTTGCCACGGGCAACGCCAGGGATGTGGACAAACCTCCTGACAAGGAGTTCAAGAAATTGACTATGTCGGGCGGTAAAGTCTACGCTATGCCTCCTTCTGCTCGGCCAGGCCAGTTCGGCCGCCCTCATACATTTTTTCTCATGCCCTGTTCTCTGGATGAGGTCATCCTCATCTTCCCGCTCATCTGCAGACTACGGTTAAGCAGGTGGGACCAGGCAGGGTGGGGCCAAACAGCAGCTCCAGACTGCTTTGGATATAGGGGACTCATGTGCCAGATCGGGTGTCGCCGCAGTACGGCTAAGCGTCGGCGTGGCTTGGCTGAGGATATCCACCTTTACTCGATACCCAGCATAAGTTGGCTGGATGTTCCTTTTGGGACTGACCCTTCGCCCTGGGGTGGAAGGTCACCTGCAGAGGATCGAGAAGTCCACGCCACCTTGACTCGGCCCTTCCGCCAGAAGGACAAAGGTCATAAACCACAGCCTAAGCCTCGTCTTCTGTGCCCCGGCGCGCCTGGCCCAGCAACGCCAGGGGCCAGCAGGCTCGGCCTTTGGCATCCCAAACCCAAGCCGCCGGCTTCTCTAACAGGAGGCAAGGAGTAGGTGCCCAGGAGGTCCCTCGGCCGGTCCCTCCTCCAAGTTTGCCCAGTGACGGGCTGAGGTGGCGCCCATCCCCGCCACTCATTCCCTGGGTCCCCCGTGGGGACGGCCCGGACTTCTTTCGCCTGGTCCGCTGTTACCACGGACAGGTGGGTCTTGGAGGTGGTGGAAGAGGCCTGCCTCTGAATTCCGAGCAGGCACTACCCTTCAGAGCCGCCACCGAGGGGCTTCGGGATCCCCAGCTCACTGGCGGCTGCCGAGCAGACATCGCCTCCTCCTCCAGAAGGAGGTGGTAGAGAGGTGGTGGACCCTCCTTCAGACCCAGGGTTTGTGTCCAGGTACTCTTGTTCCGAACGGACGGGGTTGGCGCCCATTTCGACCCATACGACCTAAACAAGTTCCTAAGGTCTCAACCTTCAGGATGGTCACTTGGCTCAGATAATACCATCCTTGAACGCGGCGCGGTGGTTCTGCTCTGACCTGTAGGACGCGCTTTTCACGTCCCTATCCGTCCGCGTCCTCACCAGAGATTCCTTCGCCTGAGGAAGGATCCTCTTCGAGTTCCAAGCCATGCCCTTCGGGCTTGTCTCCAGCTCCCAGGGTCTTCACCAAATGCATGGCTGTGGTGACAGCATTCCTGCGGCGCCGAGGGGTCCGGGTGTACCCTTACCTGGACGACTGGCTGATAGCAGCTCCCTCCAGGAAGGGAGGCGGAGTGGTCCAGAGATCTGGCCTCCAGGTCTGTTTCTCAACTGGGCCTCCTTATCAACGAGGCCAAGTCGGAACTCTCGAGTCAAGCAGGTGATTCTATTCATCGGGCGCAGCCTCGACTCTCTTCGAGCCAGAGCGCTGCCCCGCGGTGATAGGCCGAGGTTCTTTCCTCCTTGTCCGATCATTTCTGGTTGGGCAATTGCGCCTGCCCGGGACTTCTGGGCGCCCTGGGTCTCTCATGGCGGCTTTGCACCAGCGTGGTCCGCTGGGCCCGCTTGGAATATGCATCCTCTTCAGTGGGACTGGCCAGCTGGTGGTCACAATGCTGCGAATCCCTTGACCAGCTTGTGTCGGCACAGGGGATGTGGAACGCCTCAGTGGTGGACCGCTCCAGATCATTTGCAGGAGGGCATCCTGCTCGTCCTGCCTTGAGCCGACGGTCTCTGCTTCACCGATGCCTTCTGATGGGTTAGAGTTCATCTGGGGAACACCTGCCTGGTGGGCCTCTGGTCCCCGCTGGAGTCCTGGCGCGACATCAACCTGCTGGAGCTCCGAGCGTCCACCTAGCTCTCACCGCCTTTTGCCCGCTTCTCCGGGGTCAAGTGGTCCGGTCCAGACGGACAATACCACGACTATGTACTATCTAAACCGCTAGGGCGGGTCGCGCTCCATGCTTCTATGCAAGGAAGTCTCCGCATTTGGTCACTTCAGGCGCAGCCTGGAGGCGGATCTCCTAGCTATTCACGTGGCAGGAGCTCCAACACCCGGGCCGATGCCCTGAGCCGGATAGGGGCTGCATCCCACTAGTGGTCTCTCCTGCCGGAGGTATATAGCATCTGTTCTCCCTTTGGGGCACACCTTAGGTGGACCTGTTTGCCTCCAGGAGAACGCGGGTTGAGTCTGTTCCATGCCCGCCTCAGCAGGGCTCGCTGCAGGGGATGCCTTCTAGGCAATGGACCCCGGCCTCTTTACGCCTTTCCCCATTTCTCTTGATCCACAAGGTGCTTCTCAAGGCGAGGAGGGCAGGGCGAGGTGATTCTGATAGCCCCAGACTGGCCTCGCTAGTTCTGGTACCCAGATCTCCTCAGTCTCAGCTCCAGGACTCGCGGCAGCTTCCAGCTCGGCCGGACTCTGCTCAGTCAGTCAGGGAAGGTGTTCCATCCGGACCTTCATCCTGCACCTGACGGCCTGGTTCCTGAGTGGCTAGAGTTCCAGGCCTTGGGTCTTTCCGACGAGGTCCTCAATGTAGTTGAGGCGTCCTGCATGAGTTGTCACCAGAAAATGTTATGCCTTCAAATGGAAAATGTTTTCCATTTGGTGTCAGTGCAAGGGCTTGGACCCTTCCTCCTGTTCCTTGGCAAGCATCTTGACTATTTATGGTCCCTTTCTAGTCAAGGGCTTAGGTCGACCACCTAGGGGGTGCACCTGGCAGCCATCTCTGCTTACCGGGCGGAGCCGGAAGCAGCCAGTGGCGTAGAGAAGGTGGTCTCATGCCAAAGGCCTTGATCACATTTCCCTCCAGTGGGAACCCCACCTCCGTGATCTACTGCTGGTATTGGCAAAGCCTGCGGCGTTTATTCAACCTATGCACAGGTGTGCCTCTCTCACCTGTCGTGGAAGACCGCCTCTTGTGGCTATCACGCCAGCCAGAAGGATGGGAGAGCCCAGGCGCCCATCGAGTCCCCTTACCTGGTCTCTCCACAGGGACAGAAGTTGTCCTGGGCCCCCACCCGAAATTCCTTCCGAAGGTGGTGTCGGAGTTTCACCTTAACCAGGTGTTGACTCTGCCGTGTTCTACCCCAATCACAACTCGAGGTTTAATATAGGCTCCATACTCTGACCTTGAAGGGCGCCGCTATTATAAGGAGCGCACGGCTGAAATTCGGGAGAGGTTCGCCAGCTGTTTGTCACCTACGCTGAAGCTGCATCTGGCAGACCTGCAGCCAAGTCGGTTACGAGCAGGTGGTAACCTCCCTGCATAGATCTCTGTATAAGTTGGCGGGCATGGAGCTCCTCAGAGGATAAGAGCTCATTCTACCCGCCATACTGTTGCAACGGTGGCTGCTTCCAGGACGCCCCTTATCCAGGAAATCTGCAGGGCTGCTACCTGGAAGCTCGGCAAACACCTTCATTACCCACACGTGATCGACCTTGAGTCACGCCGGATGCTGGTTTGGGGCCTCGGTTCTCCAGTCTCTTTCCAGCAAGTATTGAGAAGGCTCTTGCCTCCTCCTCCCGGAGAACTGCTAGAGTCTGCCAATGTGTGGATGAACATATCCATGTCCCTAGTCAGAGAGTTACTCACCTGTAACTGGGAGTTCTAGGAATGGTATATGTTTATCCACACCACTCCACCCGACCTCCCGCTTCGACGCACAACCTGAGCTTCCAGCGGCCAGATCTACGCCATGGGGCGGAGCCGAGTTATACCACCCGGTGGGGAGGAGCAGGCTTGAAGACCTTCCGGCAAGATTTAAAGCGGCAAGGATACCTGCCAATGAGTGTGGATGAACAACATATACCATTCCTAGAACTCCTGTTACAGGTGAGTAACCTGTATTTTTCAAACCTTGTAGTCACACACTAGTGACGTTCGCAGTACAACAGAATGATGTTTTCTACTGTACTGCAAACGTCACACTGTGTCCTTGCACAGCATTTGACAGTTAGGGCTCACTCCGTAGACAGGACACATGGCGAAAGCAGCAATATCGGGGTATTAATGGTTAGTGTGAAAACGCTGACAAAGTAAATTTTTTTTCCTTCTAGTAACTGTTTTTTTTTTCCCCAAAAACGATTGCCCACCATACAATTATAGTATGGGAATAGTTGACAGGCATCTTTTTCTGTTGGCACTTATGACAACGGATTACCCTGAGCTGCACCTCGGTAATCCGCAGTCCCAGTGCCAACTCGTGAAAGAATAGCCCTGCTGTCAACTGTTCCCCATGCACTATCCTATATGTTGTTCATCCACACTTATTGGCAGGTATCCTTGCCGCTTTAAATCTTGCCGGAAGGTCTTCAAGCTGGCTCCTCCCACCCACCCGGGTGGTAAAACTCTCGGCTCCGCCCCATGACGCCAGATCTTCCTTACTGCTTGGAAGCTCAGGTTCCCTCCTTAACGCTCTGTGTATAAGACTGGTTCCTATTTCTTCGGTTTACCCGAAATTACTTCTAAGGTTTTCAAGACTTCGGTCACTTACTTCCCTCACGGCTGCGATGGACAAATCGACTCCCGGTTTCCGGAGGTGCCCATGCGGGCAGAAGATGTCTCGGACGGACCTGCACTCCATGTGCGTCTACTGCTTGGGCCTTGGGCACGACCCGCAGGCTTGCGACCTGTGCTCTTCTTTTTCGCCCACGCCCTGAAGACCGTGGCCGCCTGCTTACAACTTGGGCGACCTCGAAACGTTATCCTCCGTAGCCGGCGAGGCCCGGGTTATGTTTCCGGGCGTGCGGCCCGGGCGGAACAGCTTGAGTAGATGTTCTCGAGGAGGAGGCGGCGCAGGCCGCATTCGTTTTTCCTCGGCCGCGGCATTTATCCCGCTCTCCCTGGGATCCTCCTATTTAGCTTCTTTTAAGGAGCTCTGTCTCTCCCTCTCCACTAAGGGAGAGGGACCAACATCTTCAGGGCCTTCCTCTCGGTCCAAGAAGAAGGATCACAAAGGTAAGTCCCTCCGTCGATGCTCTTGGGAGCGGGAGAGGTCCCTCTCACCGAGTAGTCGACCATCGACTTCGATCGATCTTTTGGCTTCGGCCACTGGCTTCACGGTGTACCCGTCGGGTCAGTTGACCGAGACTCCCGTCGACACAGTCGAGATTTTTCTCGATCCGTTGGATGGGCTGTCGACCGGTGAAGCCGAAAACCCTCACTCCCCGGTTCCCCCGGCGGTGGTTGAGGTGTCCGTGGACTTGCCCGTGCCTCCGGTTCCGGAGTCCACGGTTGAGCCCTCCGAGCCGAGGGGGGGCGGGTTTCCCCCGCCCTACCCCGCATTCTCCTCGGAAAAGCTGAGGTTTGCGGGTCTCAGTCTCGGACTTCTTCTCAGTCCAGCCAATCCCGTCGGCCACAGGCGGTCCCGGTCTCGCACGTGGCAAGCGGTCGCCTGCCCCGCCCCTCCTCCTCGACTAGGGAGGCTTCACGCAAGCGCGACGTAACGAGACCTCTGGCAACAGCTTCTGTCCGGGAGCAAGCCGACGCCGCCGCCTTCCCGCTATCAAGTGGTTGTCATTGGAGCGTCAAGCAACCCTCGCCTTAGCCAGGTGCCTGCTTCTAGGCCTGTTGCTCATGGAAACCAGCTGCTCCCACGATTCGGTGGAACCTCCGCATCCACAGCCGTTGTTTGGGGCTCCGACCAAAAATTCTTGGTTGGCCCAAGGTCTGCCCCATAGGCTGTCTGTCACCCTCACTCCCGATCACCCTCGGCAGGTGGAGGGTGGCTCAGGCCCAAGGCAGCTCTTTGTGGACTCCTCTGAGTCCGACGACAATTCCTCCCTGTTCTCCAGGCGGGTCGACTTGGAGTCCTCGGGAGGCCAGTCACTGGACGATAGCCCTTCGTCCTTCATGGGTTTGCTTAGGCTCATCTCGGAATCCACCGGGATGCAGCTCGAGCCCGTATCCAAGCGAGCCAAGTATCCCCTCACGGAGATATTGGACCGAGGGGATTCTCCTACGGAGGTCTTTCCAGTGGCCGAGGCCATTGTAGGCCCGGCCTTGGAGCTCTGGCAGCATCCTGCTTCCTGCCCTGCGCCTTCGGCCAGGATGGCAAGGAAGTACGCGGTCCCTACCGGTTCCCTGTCCGTTTTTCGGAACACCCCTCAGCCGAGGGGTTAGTTACCGACAGCATCTTCCGGCGTGCCGGAAACGCCAGGGACGTGGACAAACCTCCCGACAAGGAGTCCAAGAAGTTGGACTATGCCGGGCAAAAGTCTACGCTGCGGCCTCCCTTGGCCTTCGTCAGGCCAGCTCGGCCGCATTGATGGCACATTTTCTCACGCCTCTGTTGGGCCCCTGGACGAGATAGTCCTTCATCTCCCGGCCGACCTGCAGACCACGGTTAAGCAGGTGCGGGACCAGGGTAGGGCAGTGGCCAAGCAGCAACTTCAGACTGCTTTGGACATCGGTGACTCATGCGCCAGGTCAGTAGCGGCTGCAGTGGCTATGCGTCGTCGGGCATGGCTGAGGATATCCACCTTCACAACGAATACCCAGCACAAATTGGCGGATGTCCCCTTCCTGGGGACTGACCTCTTCGGCCCTGGAGTGGAAGGCCACCTCCAGAGGATCGAAAAGTCCAATGCCACTTTGGACTCGGTCTCATCCGCCCAGAGGGACAAGGGCCGCAGACCGCAACCCAAGCCCTTTCATCCCTCTGCGCCCACGGCACGTCCGGCCCAGCAGTATCAGGGCCAGCAGGCTCACGCTTGGCGTCCCAAACCCAAGCCCGCGGCTTCCTCCTCCAGGAAGCAGGGAGGTAAAGGCCCAGGAGGTCCCTCAGCCGGTCCCTGCTCCAAGCCTGCGCAGTGACGGGTTGAGGGGTGTCACCCCCAACCTCGTCACCTCACCCCAGGTTCCCCCCGTGGGGACGGCTCTGTTACTCTTTCCACCCGGTCTGCTATAACCACAGACCGGTGGGCTGCTCAGGTGGTAGAAAGGGCCTGCCTCTGGAGTTCGAGCAGGCCCCCCCTTCCGAGCCGCCCAGGGGCTCTCGTCCGTGAGTTCGCTGTCGGCTCGCTGAGCCGGACTCGCTCTGCTCCCAGAAAGAGGTGATCAGAGAGGTGGCGGACCCTCCTCAGACTCGGGTTTGTGTCCAGGTACTTCCTGGTCCCAAAACGGATGGGGGGCTGGCGCCCCATTCTCGACCTGCACGACCTAAACAAGTTCCTAAGGTCTCGGACCTTCAGGATGGTCACTCTGGCTCAGATAATCCCATCCTTGGAAAGCAGTGTGTGGTTCTGCTCTCTGGACCTGCAGGACACGTTTTTGCGCGTCCCTATCCATCCGTCTCACCAGAGATTCCTTCGCTTTCGAGCGGAAGGATCCCTCTTCGAGTTCCGAGCCATGCCCTTCGGCCTGTCTCTTGCACCCAGGGTCTTCACCAAATGCATGGCAGTGGTGACAGCATTTCTGCAGCGCCGAGGGGTCCGGGTGTACCCTTACCTGGATGATTGGCTGATAGCAGCCCCCTCCAGACAGGAGGTGGAGCGGTCCAGAGATCTGGCCCTCCAGGTTTGCTCTCAGGTCGGCCTCCTCATCAACGAGGCCAAGTCGGAACTCGAACTGAAGCAGGTGATTCTCTTCATCGGGGCAGAGCTCGACTCTCTTCGAGCCAGAGCACGGCTCCCGGCAGACAGGGCCGAGGTTCTTTCCTCCTTTGCCCGATCATTTCTGGTTGGGCAATCGCGCCCTGCCCGGGGCTTCCTGCTCCTCCTGGGTCTCATGGCGGCCTGCACCAGCGTGGTCCATTGGGCCCGCTGGAACATGCGCCCCCTTCAGTGGGGGCTGGCCAGCCAGTGGTCTTCATGCTGCGATCCATTGGACCAGCTAGTGATGGTGACCAAGGGGATGTGGAACGCTCTCCAGTGGTGGATTGTTCCAGCTCATCTGCAGGAGGGCATCCCGTTTGTCTGCCCCGAGCCAACGGTCTCTCTATCGACCGACGCCTCTCTGATGGGTTGGGGTGCCCATCTGGGGGAGCACAGAGTGCATGACCTCTGGTCCCTGCGGGAGTCCCGATGCCATATCAACCTGCTGGAGCTCCGAGCAGTCCGCCTAGCTCTCACCACCTTTGCTCCGTTTCTACGGGGTCAAGTGGTTCAGGTCCAGATGGACAATACCACGACCATGTACTACCTAAACCGCCAAGGCGGGACGCGCTCCATGCCTTTGTGCAAGGAAGCTCTCCGCATTTGGTCACTCGTCATGCAGCCTGGAGGCGGATCTCCAGCCATTCATGTGGCAGGAGCCCCAACACCTGGGCCGATGCCCTAAGCCGGATAGGGCTGTGTCCCACGAGTGGTCCTCCTGTCGGAGGTAGTACAAGATCTGTTCTCCCATTGGGCACACCTCAGGTGGATCTGTTTGCCTCAGGTAGAACGCTAAGCTGAGGCTGTTCCATGCCCCCCCCTCAGCAGGGCTCGCTGCAGGGGGATGCCTTCTCGAGGCCGTGGACCCCAGGCCTCTTCTACGCCTTTCCCCCATTTCCCTTGATCCACAAGGTGCTTCTCAAGGCGAGGAGGGACAAGGCGCAGGTGATTCTGGTAGCCCCAGACTGGCCCCGCCAATGCTGGTATCCAGATCTCCTCCGCCTCAGCTCCAGGCTCCCAAGGCAGCTTCCAGCTCGCCTGTACCTGCTTTCAGTCAGTCAGGGCAAGATGTTCCATCCGGACCTTCAATCCCTGCACCTGACGGCCTGGTTCCTGAGCGGCTAGAGTTCCAGGCCTTGGGTCTTTCCGACGAGGTCCTCAATGTAGTTGAGGCGTCCCGTAAGGAGTCGACCAGGAAATGCTATGCCTTCAAATGGAAAAGGTTTTCCATTTGGTGTCAGGGTAAGGGCCTGGACCCTTCCTTCTGTTCCTTGGCAAGCATCTTGGACTATTTATGGTCCCTTTCTCAGCAAGGGCTCAGGTCGACGACCCTAAGGGTGCACCTGGCAGCCATCGCTGCTTACCGGGCGCGGGCCAGGAAGCAGTCGGTGGCGCAGGAGAAGGTGGTCTGGCGCTTTTTCAAAGGCCTTGATCACATTTCCCCTCCGGCACGAGAACCTCCACCTCCGTGGGATCTACTGCTGGTACTGGCAAAGCTCATGGGCAAGCCATTTGAACCAATGCACAGATGTGATCTCTCTCACCTGTCGTGGAAGACCGCCTTCTTGGTGGCTGTTACGTCAGCCAGAAGGATGGGAGAGCTCCAGGCGCTTTCCATCGAGTCTCCTTACCTGGTCTTCCACAGGGACAAGGTTGTCCTGTGCCCCAACCCGAAATTCCTTCCGAAGCTGGTGTCGAGATTTCACCTTAACCAGGTGTTGACTCTGCCGGTGTTCTACCCCAATCACACCTCGGAGGTTAATATAGGCCCATACTCTGGACCCTAGAAGGGCGCCGCTACTATAAGGAGCACACGGCTGAAATTGGGAGAGGTTCGCCAGCTGTTTGTCACCTACGCTGAAGCCGCACCTGGCAGACCTGCAGCATGTGGATGATAAGCAGGTGGGTCACCTCCTGCATAGATCTCTGCTATAGGTTGGCGGGCATGGAGCCTCCCAGAGGGATAAGAGCTCATTCTACCTGCCATACCGCTGCTTCCAGGGACGTCCCTATCCAGGAAATCTGCAGGGCTGCTACCTGGAAGTCAGCACACACCTTCATCACCCACTACCACATCGACCTTGAGTCATGCCGGGATGCTGGTTTTGGGGCCTCGGTTCTCCAGTCTCTCTTCCCTAAGTAGGGGTGTGCGTCTTGCCTCCCTCCTCCCGGAGAACTGCTAGGAGTCTGCCAGACGGTGTGGATGAACAACATATCCATGTCCCTAGAAATACAGGTTACTCACCTGTAACAGGAGTTCTAGGAATGGTATATATTTGTTCATCCTCACTCCACCCGACCTCCCCGGCTTCGATGCACAACCTGAGCTTCCAGCGGGCCAGATCTGGCGTCATGGGGCGGAGCCGAGAGTTTTACCACCCGGGTGGGTGGGAGGAGCCAGCTTGAAGACCTTCCGGCAAGATTTAAAGCGGCAAGGATACCTGCCAATAAGTGTGGATGAACAACATATACCATTCCTAGAACTCCTGTTACAGGTGAGTAACCTGTATTTTTTACAGACTAAATTTCTAAATTTAAATTGCAGTGGAGATATGCTGTTGCCAGCGAATCATTGTTAGCGGCTCAGTGGATAACACACTTCTCTGGGGCCAGAGATCAGAAGGTTGTGGGTTCTAGCCACAGCTATAACTGACTAAAGTGGTGCTGCACTGTTGAGGTGCTGTTCTTCGGATGAGACATTCCTTCTGCTCTTCGCTGGATACTGTCCAGGTGAAGGTTAAAGATCCTGTAGCACTTGTCCAAGAAGAGTAAGAGCATTTTTATTGCAATATAAGCAGTGCAGTACAAATATAATATATCTATCAAATGGATAGATTGGAATGATATGATATGGGAAGGGGATAGGTCCCCAGATTGACACTAGGTCTCGGGCAACCATGGGCAGACAGGATGGACCATTGTTTTTTTTCTGCCGTAATTGTCTGTGTTTCTCTGTTTCTGTGTGAATACATCACAATACAAAATCAATGAAAAGGAAACCAAAACCAACAGAAAATGAGGCTGACAAAAGAAACCATCAGTGTCATACCATCAAGCAAAGCAAACAAAGTCAAACAGTACAAAATCAAGGACATAAAGACCTAATCATCGGAACAAGAAATGGGAGAAACGCTCCCATCAGTGGATTCCTCGCATCTTGGATCTGCTCACGTAGCCATTATGTCTAGGTATTATTCCTCCAAAGCAAATGAAATTTAGCCAAAGGCAAGTGTTTTATATTCGGCCACATTAAGGAGCCACAGTTCCCCAAAAAACGTTTAAATTGCTGCCTATACTGTTTTCTTCTGCTGTAAGGTAAACTGACATCTGTTTTGCCACATACACCATTTAATACAGGAAAATATAATAAAACCGGCAGGGCTTCCGTTAGCACTAGTAAAGTGGGAGTCGATTTGACCTATTTTAAATGTTGTGGGGGTCAGACATTTCTGGAGTGGTTTGTACAACATTATCCAATACTTTTTTTCTGCCAAGGATATCTGTGCAAACCCTCCAATATACAGGGTCAGAGCTGAAGCACTGCTTTTATTTTTGTGCTTCAAAATTCTCAAAAATTCCATTTGGGGACTTCAGTAGGGGGTAAGTGGTGCATGCACACAGAAATTCATAAGGGATTTTATCGCTCCGATTTCCTTTTTTAAACTCCGCTTTATTGTATTCATCATGGCATCAGTACATACATGGCAGAAAAGTACATATTTTTGTTTCGTATCAGTCTAGGTTAACGTACAGTGCAGTAAACTAATGCTTTTTCTCTTTTGATTAGGTTGCAAAAGGTTCATTACTAGTGAATGTAGCCCCTGCTTTGCAGGTGGTGCCTGATGCTGCCACATCCCTGTGAGGAGACATAGGAACCACTCTGCGCACCCTAGCGCTTTGCATGAAGTAAATAAAGCTGCTGAAAGTTATGACAGAGTTAACATCCCACAGCAAGTGGTGTGTGTAGTAAGAAAGAAACCATTAAAAGAACTTATGAACCGCAAACCATTGTGTGTCTCATTCATTGATGCTGACTTTAAATGTAATAAGATATTGTACCTCAGAAGGAAATGATCAGTTTATTATAAGGGCAACCCCCCCCCCCCCCAACACACACACACTTTTTGAGGCCTCAAGAGGATTCACATAAGAGAGGGCATCAGAGCTGGAATTTTTCCCCAGTCATGTGTAGACTTGTCAGTTGTTCCACAGCAAACGTATGTGTGACCTTACTCTTCCATTCGCCAAGGTCTGGCGCCAGCGTGCTGAGCCACTGTGAGGACAGGGTTTTGAATGCTACCAAAGTCGCACACTGAAATGCTTTCTCCCTCTGCTGCGTCCGAATGCCCCGGACCGTAGCTCTTGATGAGTAATGTTGAAAGGAATCTGGCATGGCCATCCCTTAGATCTTGCAGAGCTCCCACCTGTACCTGTGTGTCCAAAAAGGCGTTACCTTAGGGCAGGGCTATAATGTAGGGTAGCGAGTACCTGTGCAGTACAGTTCCTTCTGCATTTGTCAGTATTGGTTGCACTAGGATGTTTAGTGACTATTGGAGCATAAGAAAAATGAGTAACTAGCTTCTAGCGGTACTCCCTCCAGTTCTGTGAGGCAGAGACCTTCCAACCTTCCTCAACCACTTACTCCCTTATGCATCTGCTATATCTCTCCTGCCTCCTTCTGCCACTTGTCCCTGATTTTCAGCAGGTCTGCACCCCTCTTTCTGGATGACAAGCACTCAGCCGTGTTGTGATCCACATCTTAGTTGGCAGCCAAGGGTTGTGATGGTGAAGTTGGGAACCCTGTATGGTGCGTCGAGGATCGGGGCCGTCGTGATGACTGTATGATACATTTGCTTCCTGGTATATAACTGTACCTGCTAGTGTGTCTAACCCTATTGTCTTAATTCACCTACGTGCCTCACGCCCCTGCACTTGCTTTAATCTGCCTTGATCATCCTTTCTCCCTCTTTCCCTTGGTAATCACTCCCCTCTTAACTCTTCCTTACCTCTCTCTATTTGCCCTCACTTGTGTGTTCTTTTTCTCGTCACTCATCTCTTTCCTTCTCTTCAACTACACCCCTTCCCCTCATCCCTGTCCTTACTCTTTAAAGCCTAATAGCTAATTAATGGCACTTGTTTTGCTGCAGGTAACATTCTAGTCATTTTATTACTGCACTGTTACTCACTTGTTTACACCTCTTTCTCTCTATATATATTATATATCCTTTTGAATTTGTTCAAACTGTTACTTGTATCATAATTTTGTTTAAATACCGTATTTCTCTCAATCCCAAAGTTGATTGTATAGTACCCCTTCCTACTGTGATTACTCATTTTCCATGTACTGTGTCACATGGTGTGCTTTGTACTCAACTGTATCCTCCCGGTTCATGCCTGAAAATAGTCATCTGTGTGTCTAGTGCACCCACCTGGTTACCAAAAGCAAATAAATCTTCCTGAAACATTGATACATATGCCGGAGGTGTAGGGGTGGAATACCCCTAATAGCCATCAGCTTATTGAGTTACCACAGTTCAAGAAAGGCAGACAGGCTCCCTTCATTAAAGCCACCCGCTGGCCTGTCAGTGCAGCAGTTGGATTTCTGCTTGCGACGCCAGCAACACGGGTTCGGAAACTAGCCCGGGTTGCTGGAGGGCCAGCCGGGGGGAGGAGGATTGAGCATCCCAGGGACAGCTCTCCTTCTCCGGGGGGAGGGTGTGGGCAGCTCCAGCGCCTGCTGGCTCC
Organism: Neoceratodus forsteri; assembly: GCA_016271365.2. Taxonomy (NCBI): domain Eukaryota; kingdom Metazoa; phylum Chordata; order Ceratodontiformes; family Ceratodontidae; genus Neoceratodus; species Neoceratodus forsteri. The sequence goes on from JADMNL010000028.1 coordinate 105,662,533, forward strand.
TAGCGGAGGCTGGGAGTGGTTCAGGATGCACCAACCGACTGGCAGCAGGGGGGAGAAGTAGACGTCAGCATACACCTTGACATCACTACGCTGCCATCCACAACACAAGGAGGAAAATGGCTGGGCACTTGCCGGATGATGGCCCCTGGATCCTCTGCACGTCTGCATCCTCCAGGGAGCTGCTCCCTGCAGGTCTCAGCAGTACCCCATGGCCTAGAAGGTAGGTGCTAGTGTCGCCCCTCCACTAGTGCACTCCCCCTCGGAGGAGGGGGACCCGCCCGTCGAAGGGAAACACCAGGATACCATGGGGAAGGCTGCTATGTGGGACCTTCGGGGGGGACAGGACTAGAGAGGGTATGGCAGAGGCAGGAGTGATCTATGGGGTGCCCGAAGGAGTGGCAGCATCTGAGCAGGAAGGGGATAAAACAAAGAACACAAAAAAAAAAAAAAGCCACCCACTGTATGGGAGCATTAATGGGAGGTGTATGTACACTGAGATGCAAGAAGATAACTGTATAGCAGTACAAGCAGATTAATCATCCCCAAGCCCCTTCACAAATGGGCTGGTAGGTACGGTTTCATTTTATGGATTTAAAGCGGCTCCTCTCCAGGAGGCAGGGAAAACGTGCTAAAAAGTTTGGCATTTGTGCATACAGGTGGAGGGAACACAAAGCTCACGTACATAAATATGGGTAATAAAAGATTAAATTATGAAGTTTCTTTTCTTTTTGGACATAGGCCAGGACATATATTTGTCTACCAAACCATCTGCAAAGTCTAATTTATGCAACCAGTTCAGGAATGCCATATACCCCTTGCCAAAAGTGATGCCCAGTACAGGGATGCCGTCTTCAACAAGACTTATTCCCGCCACTGTGCCTCCAGCTGGTGGCGAGTTAAAGGGGAACAGTCTGCACTTGGAGCCCTGCACCCAAGTGCGGGGCTGGTTCCAGTTTGCACTTTTATGCGCATAAAGTGTGTAGATAGATATTTTTTTACTTAGTATGGTAGTATAGTAGATTGTATCAGACTGATTCTGCTGACTTGCAAGCTGACATTTTCTGTAACTACAAATCCCAGAATCCCCTGCATCAGACTTTAGAGGAGGGCTGCAGCAGTGGGAGAGTCAATACCCTGCAGTGTATGTTGGTTTTTATAAGCTCTGATGTTTTGTTTACTAGTCTCGCTGTCTTCTGGGGCTAAGCACAGTCGCAGAGAACTGCACTTGGCCCCAAGAGAACAGCAGGATTGGCAAACATCTGATCAGAGGAGAACTGCAGAAGTTTACAGCTACCAGACTGTCTACTGCCATGCTGAATGTTACTTGCGTCTTGTCCTTCACGGGGTCTTCCCAGAGTTCAAACACTTTGCCCAGATAGTTGAACAAGATTGGGATAATATGGGCAATAGGAAGTATTTTGCCACATCACTGGTGAATAGTTACTTGTTTCTCAACACGGTTAAAAAATGAGACTCCTTCTGTCATGAATGTAGCCATCTGTTCTGTGGTTATATAAACCACTATTCCAGGGAAAAGCACAGCCACTCTTAAGGCCTTAATGATGAGCTTCTGGAAACAGCCTATAAGTATGTGTATTCAGCTTTGGTTCTGGTTTGCATGTCATGTTGGCTTCAGCTTTGGGGACCTGAGCACTCTGTGAATGGTTGACGGCAGTAGCGGATGAGGTTCTGGCGGATTCTCTAGTCCGAGATCTACTCCCTTTAGTGCACATGGTAGCCTTCTTTTTAGGGAATCTATGCTGGATCGTCACTATTTCGGTGAGAGGATGCACTGCTACCCTGGCAGGTTTTAGAGTTGCACCGTACTATTTGTGTCATCACATTGTGTTGTTTCACTGTTGGTACTGTACTACATAGTCCTGTTGCCTTTATGAACTATGTCCAGGTCCACCTTGTGAATGAGTTTACCTCAATGGTGCTTCACCTGATTAAATAAAGATTGGTTGACTGATTTAGGAAAGTTTGCTTTGACAGTGGTCGGTAGCAGCACCTACAGATTGTAGCTGCTCAGTGGGCCTTTGGTAGATGGCATGTTGTTCAATGCACAGGTGAAGGAGATTCTTGTGGACTTTAAGGAGAAGAAAGATTTTCTTTCAAGCTCTAAGAGCAGCAGTTCAACAATAATGGTTTCAGAGATCAGGGTTTTGGATATGGCCGCAACTCTCTCCAGTTTTGCTCCCCTCAAGGATATGGAAACCAGTATACTAGAGGTGCCTTTTTGGTGGTGGTGGTGGTGGTGTGGGGGGCAACCATGGAGGCAAATGCGCAGCATGACGATTTTCGGACCCATCCTTGACTACAAGCTCTGGGCAGGAACCTCAAGACGTTTTATGACAGATATGCCCAGGCCACGGCAGGCACCTGGGTGCTGGAGGTAATTTCAAATGGCTATGTAATAGTTATCCTCTGTGCCCTCCAGAGGACACTTCTTCCAGTTCCCAGTTTCCAGGCGAAACCTGGAGGAGGGGGGTAACGGGAGGAAAAAACAGTACTTACGAGATGCATTGAAATGGCCTGGTTAACAAGCCAACAGAACTGTGGCAACAGCAAAAATAACAGCACTGTAATAAATAAGATGTCCCCATATGATGGGGAGGTACACGAAATATATAACTGGAGACAGTTGAACAATAATTATAATACATTATCATAATACACAGATTTATAGTTGACCGCACACCCCAGAATCCCCTCTGTGGATCTTTGCTGGCAGAAGGTGTGGCTAAGGGACCCGAGTGGTCTCGAGACCACTGACCTGAAGAGGTAGGAGGATTTTATCTGACAAAACTGTGGTGGGGGTGGGGGAGAGTGATAAAAGATCAGCAGTAGTGGATAGAAGGGACAGAAAAGAAACAGGCAGCTTGTGGGGAGATGAGAGTTCAGGCTTGAGCTTGAGTTAAATATTGTAGTTTCAGAGTTCAGAGTACAAGACTGCATGGAGAGGACACTTTAAGGGGACACATCACTCTGATAGAGACTGTAGCACTGATTATTCCATTTTTGCAAACCTTTATCTGCAGTGTTGGGTTTGGCACATTTTTATTTTGGTTCACTGCAAGTTGAATCGGAAGTCCGACCATAACCTGCCCTTCCTGTGAAGCCACTAGTAGTATCTGTGCCTCTCTTATTCCTACTGGACTGTGATGGGGAAGGAAAATCTGTTTTCCTGCTAAATTCCTGAATATTTCAGCAGGATGCCGTCTTATAGGAATTAGCAGTTTCACTGTTTTTTTTCCGGTATTTGTTTCTATCAAGACAGCGGCTCACGCCATTTTCAGAGAAAATCGAAGGGTCACCCAGTGGTAGCATGTTATGTCGGGGTGGCACCGGAATGTTTCCTGGGAGTAACAGTTTTTTTTGTTTACAGTGTTTACAGTTTATATACCTGCACTGTCTCTTGCCCCTCCAGCATTGCGATGGTGCCAGTTAGGCTGCCTGCCACCTCCTGAATGCAGAGGCGGTAGTTTCCAGGGTATGGGAATTAGCATACAGTGGCTGGGGTCAGGGCCCAAGTGCTCCTTGGGTCATCTTGCATGAGATAGGGTGATTTCATTGTTCTTGGTCCCAAGCCAACACTTAAAGGGCTCAATGCACACACATTCAGAGCGGAGCCTGGATGACATTCAGCCTTCCTGTTGTGCTGATGGTACACTGCCACCTTTGGTCACCCAGGTCTGTAGAGGTGACATATACCCTTTCCCCAGTCACCCCCAGTGACTTGAGCTCATTCCCAAATCTGGTCACCGGGATTATGAAGCTGTAGCTCTACCTACCTACCCCTGAGACGACAGGCCAGCCTGAAGGGGTGCCAGTTTTGTCAATAAGGTAGAATATTCCCCAGAAAATTGAAAATGTTAGTATTTCAAACTCGGATGGGATTAAAATGGCTACTATTTGCTGACCTAAAGGGGCTTCTGTGCTGTAGAGCTGGATCCTGTAGTGCATCGCCATAACGTAACATGCAGATGACCTGGGTGCAGGAGCAGGGCGGGACACCCTCAAGTGCAGCAGCTGTGGTTGGAGGGGTGATGTTAATGGCAGTGCATCATCTGGAGTGTGCAGCATTGCATTCCATTTCTGAAGTGAACACTTTGGTGATCCAAGAAAGTTTGATGCCATCCCAGGGAACTGTTGGCATCCGCAAAGGTCTGTCCCTGACGCAGTGTGGGTGAAGTGGAGGGGTGATGCTCAGGAAGGAAACTAGGGGGAAAAAAATACCTCTGCCGTCCAAATGATTGCCAGTGGTACTCTAAGGTCCCACGCCCCACATAGTAGGCGGGCATCTTTGTCAGGGCTGGGACTGGGGGAGGTTGCTGGCATGCCCAGAGATAAAACTGCAGTGTTCTGTTTGAAACAAACAAACCAAAAAAAAAAACCCTGCTAACTGAAAGAGCCCAATATTAACTCAGTTTACTAGCTCCAGTTATTTATTTATTTTTTATCAGATGGTTACTGTTGAACAGAAACAGTCAGCCAAATTAGGACAATCACTGGTTTCTAAAATATTTCTTCGATGAGAGATCTATAATTTCAGCATGAGCTCGCGCCACTCCCTGCCATCCCTGAGCATCATGGAATGGAAGTGGTGGGGTTCTGACTACCTCCATGAATGTTTTAGGGTGCAGGTGAGGTGCGGGACTCCAGAGGGCAGAAGGAGCAGGCCACCTGACATCTCTATGCCCCCTACAAGATGACCAGTGAGCAGCATTAGATATGATGCAGCCATTTTCCACCTATCCTGTTTCGAGGGCCTGTAAGACTGCTTCACCCTGGGACCCTGGTAGCCTGCCAGGGAAAAGACCTCAAGCATTGGAGACAAAGTTTTGGGACATAGGGGAATTTTTCCAGGTACATCATCCATAGAAGGGAAGTATGTAGCAGGATCACCGTGAGGCTGCAGGAAACCCAAGGGGTTCCCTTCAAGAAAAAAATCCAATGGCCAGCTGGCCTGTGGAGGGTGCCCCCAAATTAATACTGAGGGAGACCTTGTTTGCGGAAGGGGGAGATCCCAGAGAAGAACCCTTGCAGCGGTAAAGCACCTGAGGTTAGCTGGTACTGCTGCAGTTGACCTAAAGCGGCCAGACAAGGTAGGAGATTCATCTCCAGGGTACACTGAGGTACTGAGAGATTCCTTGGCAACGGTGCCATTGGCCCGACCCATAGTAGGAGGGGCCTGCACAGGCTGGCCAGTGGTCACAATGAAGCACACACTGCTGTCTGTGGAGCTAATCAAGTGAACCCTCACTTCTGTTGGAGCAGGTAGGGAGTCTGTGGGTCGTCATGCAGAGAAAGGCACCAGGCTCCCAGCTGTCACATCTGGCAGATGCCGATCATGAGAGCTGGATGTATGCCCTCATGGTGTGTTACCAGGAAAAAAAACCTTAAGATATAGTATGGGAAACTGCAAAGAGATAGAGATAAAATCCACAAGGGAAATGTGCCAGCATCAGAGTTGAGAGGGTGCTGAGAGACCTATCGATTGACTGACAGTCTGGGTTACTGGGAAGGTAGAGGGGAATTGGACCACAGGCAAGCAGTGCTCTAGCAGACCTGGACAGGCACATACATGTGGTATGAGTATACTTGCTGAGAATAGACCGAGTGTGTTATGTTAAGCAAATGAATACTGGGGCGAACTAGAATTTGCTGGAGACCAGACAAGGGTTATCATGCATCCAAGCAAGAGGCTACAGTTGGTGGTTGGCTAGTAGATTTAGGGTCGGGATTTAGCCCAGGGCCCTGGGAGAAACATTGGCAACAACTTTGAAGATGAGAGGGAGAATACAGGAACTCTGAGCTAGAAGCAAAGTCCTGAACCTATAGCCTGATGTATTGTGATCCCTAGATCTGTGCACCATGTAAGCATTACCACATGCCCCCTCCCCACCACCACCACTTGTGTTGGAGCCACGAGGTGTTATTCAGCTCTTCAACCATGGGATTGGGAGGGGTGCAGTAATTGTCCAATAACCACAAGCCCTGGAGTGTGTTATTGCGTTTATACAATGGAACCAAAATGATAATTAAAAAAAAAAAAAAAAAGACTAAATAAATCTTTAAATTAAGAATAAATCTTCATCACTGGTAAATTGGTTCTTACACCAGACAGTTGGATTTGCCCCATCAGAGTTCATACTGGCTGGCAGGGAAGTCACTCAAATCTTTTTTTCCTCCAGCTGTCACACTTATAGTTTTGTGCAAATGGGTCTGCTTAGAAAACATGTTCCAAGACTTGCAAGGCATTTTCTAGGCCAGTGCAGTTACTGGTTAGTTAGGGCTCAGGCCTAGACAGTTGCTGACCAGTCAGAGCGCTGAATTTTTTCCCCAGCCCATTTTACAAGTGTAGTTTAACTTGTACAGTTTATACATCAATAAAGGAAAATGTACTAGAAGCTTTGTGTCCATGTTTTGATTACATCTCTGAACACCTACAGAGGTCTTCGTGTATCCTGGGAACTTGGGGTGGGGGGCAGGACATGTGCATATTAACTGCATCAAGATGCAAGGGAACTCACAGCTTGCAAAAGATGTATACCCTAGAAATAGGAGGTTCTAGGGACATGGATATGTTGTTCTTCCACACTATCTGGCAGGTTCCTTGCCGCTTTACATCTTGCCGGAAGGTCTTCAAGCTGGCTCCTCCCACCCACCCGGGTGGTAAAACTCTCGGCTCCGCCCCATGACGCCAGATCTTCCTTACCGCTTGGAAGCTCAGGTTCCCTCCTTAGTGCTCTTCGTTTTCGACTGGTTCCTGATTTTTCGGTTTCTCCGAATTTAGTTTGGATGTTTTCTAAGACTTCGGTTTTCTTCCCTCGCTGCTGCGATGGATATTTAGTTTCCCGGCTCTCGGAGGTGCCCAGGGAATACCTCCAGGAAGGACCTGCACTCCACGTGCATTTACTGCCTCGACTTGGACCACGATCCGCAAGTCTGTGAATCTTGCTGTGCCCTTTCGACCAGCGTACTGGAGGATCGTGCGGCCCATTTGGGGCTCGGACGACCTGGAATTTTTTCTGCGCCGGAAAAATCTTTAGAGGCTCATCGGGCGGTGTCCGCGTCGGCTGTCTCGGCTGAGCAGCTCGATCTCTCTCTTCCTCCATGGAGGAAGTGGCGACCAAGGCTGTCCCCCTCTCGGTCGCGGCGCTTATCCCACTCTCTTTGAGTTTCTCTCATTCAGCTTCGTCAGTCCCTTTCCTCAAAGGGAGCGGGACCTTCGGGACCTGCCTCTCGGCCCAGGTCAAAGGAGTTGCAGGTGTGGAGTCCCATCGTCGGCGCTGGTGGGAGCAGGAGAAGTCCCCTTCCCCTGTCTGCCGACTTTTGACTTCGGTCGAGGTTGCGGCTTTGGCCGCTGGCTTCACGGTGTCCCCATCAGGTCAGCCGGCCATGACTCCCGTCGACATTGTCAAGTCTTCTCTCGACCCGTCACCCTGGTGGTCTACTGCAGGAGCCGTCAACCCTTCGCCGGTTTCCCCGGTGGAGGCCGAGGTTCTGCCTGCATCTTCGGGGCGACAGGCTTCTGTCTTTTTGTCCGAGCCGAGGGAAGAGCGGGTGTCCCCGCTCCTTCCGGACCCTCTCGGTTTCCCGAGGATCTGGGTCTCGGTCTCGGTCCTCTTCTCGATCAAGCCGCTCCCGCCGACTTCGGCGGTCTCGGTCGGGGCACCAAGTTAAGTGGCATTACCGTTCCTCCTAGTCTCCCTCCTTGGATGAGGAGTGGCTTCAATGCAGATGGCGTCGATGTTACGAGGAGTTCATGTGGCAGCAGTTGCTATTGTCCGGGAATCAATCGACTCCAATTCATTCTCCATCCAGCAAGCAGCTGCTGCCCGAATGGCCGACGCAAATGCTCGCTGCAGTCGAGGTGCCCACTTCAGGGCCGGTTGTTCGTCCGAACCCTGCTGCCCCACCGATTCCAGTGGAACCTCAGTCTGGTCACGACCTGTCCCGCAGGTTGTCTGTCACCCTCACTCCCGCCCGCCCTCAGCGGGAGAAGAGTGGCTCAGGCCTGAGGCAGCTCTTTGCAGACCCTTCGGAGTCTGACGATGACTCCTCCATGTTTCCCAGTTGGGAGGACCCGGGGTCCTCTCCGGACCGCTCTGTGGACGACAGCCCATCGTCCTTTCTGGGTCTGCTTCAGCTCATCTCGGAGTTCACCGGGATGCAGCTTGAACCCGTGTCCAAACGGGTCTCTTATCCCCTGACGGAGATTCTAGACCGAGGGGGTTCACCCTTGGAGGCCTTCCCAGTGGCCGAGGCCATTGTCGGCCCGGCCTTGGAGCTCTGGCAGCGGCCTACTTCCTGTCCTGCGCTCTCGGCCAGGATGGCCAGGAAGTACTCTGTCCCTGTCTGCTCTTTGCCCGTTTTTACGTAGCACCCCTCTGCTGAGGGGTTAGTTACCAATAATGTCTTCCAGCGTTCTGTGAACGCTCGGGATGTGGATAGGCCCCCCGACAAAGAGTCCCCAGACAGACCTTTAGGAGTGTCTCCCCCTAGGCTTTCTGAGTCCCCTTCTCATTTTATGTTTTATAAGAAAGTGGCTGAAACCCTCCAGCTCCCTTTGGAAGAAGCTGTGGATGAACAGGAGGAGCCTGACTATGTAGACATGATGGATATCCCAGAGTCTAGGAGATTGTCTATTCCTCTACATAAATCTTTTAGGAAACAGACAAAGATTTTAAAAGCTCCTCACACTATACCTCCTGTGGATAAAAAAATGGACAAGAGGTACACATTGTCAGGCTCTGATACGGAGTTCCTTTCACAACAATGCAGCCATATTTTGGTAGTGCAGGCTGCAGCCTGTGATAAGGCAAATATTCCCTTGGCTTCACACACCCCTGACAAGGACTCCAGGAGGATTGATGCCATGGCAAAGAAACAGTACATGGCAGCATCCTTGGGACTCAGACAGGCAAATTATATGGCCTATGTTGCAAGATACCAGAAATCCAGATTGGATACTGTTATGGCTCTAGCGAAACAGGTCCCTGGCCAGCTTGCCAAGGAGCTGGAGCAGGTGGCTGCTGATGGTATTGAGGCAGCCAAGGTGTAATTCCATGCTGCAGTGGACTCTAATGATGTATCTTCAAGAGTTATGGCTACATCTGTGGCTTTTCGCAGAATGGCTTGGCTCAGGTGTACTAGCCTGTCACAGGATACCCAGGCTAAGGCCATGGATTTTCCTGTTGTGGGTAACTCTCCGTTTCGGGGGCAGACAGAGAATTACATGAAGAAAATGGACGCGTATAGGACCACTTATAGGAGTGCACAGGCCAAGGAAAGGCAGGCCACTCCTCAGAGGCAGCTTTCCAGGGGCAGGGCAGGCCTTTTCACAGACCTTTTACCAAGCCCAGGCCTCCTCTTCAGCCTATGCCCAGAGGGGGTTCTTCAGAGGGAGAGGCAGACTGGATGCGAGCAGGCCTGCTCCCACCCCTCAGCCTAAACGCTGCCAAACAGGCACCCTGATGGGAGGGCCAGGGCCGATTCTCCATTACCTGTAGGGGCAGGTTGCTTACTTCATTCAGAACTGGGTGTCTCTAACTTCAGACAAGTGGGTCCTGGAAGTAGTAAGCCAGGGTCTGGTTCTCAGCTTCAAAAGTTCCCAAAGATGAGAATCAGATCTTTCCCACCTGCAAACTCTTTAGAGACTTTTTTTCTAGAAACAAGTCTCAACCCTCCTGGCTCTCAGAGCTGTAGAAAGGGTCTCTCCCCTACATCAGGGCAAGGGTCTGTACTCCAGATATTTCCTTACCCCAAAAAAGACAGGAGAATGGCGGCCATTTTAGACCTCAGATATCTGAACAAACACCTTTTGAAACCAAAGTTCAGAATGGTGACTCTGGCAATGATTTTACCCTCTCTAAGGCCAGGGGACTGGCTAGCCTTCCTGGACCTCAAGGATGCCTATTTTCACGTCCTAATCAGAAGCTCCCACCAAAAGTACCTCAGATTCGAACTGCCCTCAGGTCACTACCAGTTCAGAGCAATGCCCTTCGGCCTCACCTCTGCCCCAAGGGTATTCACAAAATGTCTGGCAGTAGCAGTTGCTCATTTAAGGAGGCAAAGGATTGTTGTTTTTACCTATCTGGACGACTGGCTCATTGTAGGCCAGTCCCCAGAACAGGTAAAATCTCACCTGCAAGTTACCCAGCTGCTACTCACCTCCCTGGGCTTCTTGCTAAATCTTCCAAAGTCAGTTCTGGAACCAGTTCAGGTGCTCACCTTCATAGGTGCAGAATTGGACACACAGCAGGCCAGAGCCTTCCTACCCTTAGAGAGGGTAAGGAACTTGGTGGCTCTGGCCTCCTCCTTCACTCTGCAGGTCTCTCGACCAGCAAGACACTTTTTGCAGCTCCTGGGGCACATGGCTGCGTCCACAGCCATAGTGCAAGGAGCAGGATTTCAGATGAGGGACATTCAGTTTCACTTGAGAGCCTTTTGGTCTCAGAAAAGAGACTCCCTTTCCAAGTTGGTCCCAGTGACCCGAAACCTGATCCAGGCCCTCCAGTGGTGGCAGGATCAGAGCAATTTGAGACTGGGGGTCCCCTTCATTCCTCTGTTTCACTCCTTGACCCTCACTACAGATGCTTCCCTCCTGGGGTGGGGGGCCACATGGGCGATCTCTCCACTCAGGGGTGTGGTCCCCCAGGAATCTCTGCTCCACATCAATTTGCTGGAACTCAGAGCTGTCTTTTGCACTTCAAGTGTTTTCTCGGCCTGTTCAGAACAAAGTGGTACAAGTCAGAACAGACAACACCACAACAATGTGGTACATCAACAAGCAGGGGGCACTCGGTCTTCGGCCTTGTGCACCGAGGCAATGAAGTTGTGGTCTCTGGCCTCTTCCTGAACACTTCCCTCATAGCAGTTCACCTTCCAGGAAAGGACAATGTCCTAGCAGATGCTCTCAGCAGGATTTCCCAGGGCCATCACGAATGGTCTCTGGATCCTCAAGTACTGGGGATAGTTTTTGCCAGATGGGGCACCCCTCAGATAGATCTTTTTGCAGCCCCAGACAATCACCAACTTCCACTGTTCTGTTGCAGGCCCCAAGTGTTGAGCTCAGTCCCCCTGGATGCCTTTCTCCTGGATTGGGAAGGGAAGTTTCTTTATGCCTTTCCCCCCTTCCCTCTCCTTTTCAAGGTGCTAGTCAAAATCAGATCCCAGCCTTGCAGGGTGATTCTGATTGCCCCAGATTGGGCCAGGCAGCCCTGGTACCCACTCCTTCTGTCCCTAACAGTCCATCTTCCCTTGAGTCTCCCAAGGAATCACACCCTGTTAACCTGTGCCCAGGGGAGAGTTTGGTATCCGAACCTCAAATCTCTCAACCTCAAGGCCTGGCTCTTGAGGAGTTAGAATTTGCTGACCTACACCTTTCTCAGGGTGTTCTTGAAATTCTAAGGGCTTCTAGGAAGCCTTCCACTAGAGCTACTTATAATTCTAAGTGGAAAAGGTTTTCCATTTGGTGTGCTGGAAACATATTTCCGGAATCTGCTGATTTGCCCATTGTTTTGGACTATATGGTCCATCTTAATTCTCTGGGCCTGAGACCAGCTACCCTGAAAGTACATTTGGCAGCTGTCTCTGCTTTTGTTTCAGCAGGAAAGCCCTCCTCTCTTTCCGCTCACCCTGTATTTTCCAGGTTTTTTAAAGGATTACTTCATACTAATCCACCTTTTAGGGATCCGGCCCCTGCCTGGGACCTTAATGTTTGCATTGCTCAGTTAATGCAACCCCCTTTTGAACCTCTGTCTTCTGCAGAGCTTAAGTACTTAACTTGGAAAACTGTTTTCCTAGTGGCTATCACTTCTGCCAGACGCATAAGTGAGTTGCAGGCCTTGTCAGTGAAAACTGACTATTTCTTTCCACAGGGATAAGGTAGTCCTCAGGACTAACAAGAAGTTTTTGCCTAAGGTGGTTTCAGATTTCCATCTTAACCAATCTATCTCCCTTCCAGTGTTTTTCACTGAACATTCCTCCTCTGGTGAGAGGAGATTGCACAGTTTAGACGTTAAAATGGCCCTAAGTTACTATATAGAATGTACCAAGGGTCACAGGTTCGAATCCCTCCAACTTTTTCTCACTTATGGTGAGGTCGGGAAAGGGAGACCTGCCACTAAGAGATCAATTGCCAGGTGGATTGTCTCTTGTATCCAATTTTGTTATCAGAAACTGGGGAGAGTCCCCCGGCCTGAGGGCTCATTCTACCAGAGGTACAGCCGCGTCTCTAGCTGCTGCCAGAGACATCCCTATCTTAGAGATATGTCAAGCTGCTACCTGGAAAACGGTACACACTTTCACCAAGCATTACTCCCTGGATGTCCAGGCCAGGAGAGATGCTCGGTTTGGCACAGCTGTGCTTCAGAGCCTATTCCCAAGTAGGTTCTGTCCCTCCTCCATGGAGGTACTGCTGTGTAGTCTGCAATTGTCATAATATAGCAAGACTTCATGTTGTTTGAAGAAAAAATTACTCACCTTAGTAATGTTGTTTCTTCTAATGGAGTCTTGCTATATTATGACCTCCCCCAGCCTGCCCTCTCAGAACTTCTACTTGGGTATGGGGTGGTAGCCTAGTGTGGGCACCTAGTTATGCCCATTATATGTTTTCCACCCCTTCTTGGGGTTTTGGGGTGTGGTATTTTATTTTATCTTATATTACTTCTCATATTATTATATTATACTATTACTTTTGGTCCCCTGACTTGAGTCTTTGTGTTGGGACCAGCACTGGGTGTTAATATTTAGGTAGCCAGTTGGCTAGTGTAGGTTACAGCTTCCACACAGACCTTAGTGAGTTTTGGCTCATAAAGATCTGACAGTTTGGGTTTGAAATAACCCAGACAGAGCTTCTCTAATAGAGCTCGTGCTCTACGTTCCATTCTTAGAATGGAGTTAACTCTTTCACCTCCGGAGCAGTTCTAATGGTGGGACAAACTGCAATTGTCATAATATAGCAAGACTCCATTAGAAGAAACAACATTACTAAGGTGAGTAATTTTTTCTTGCAGTTTTTTCTCTCTGGAGTAGTTGCCTGAATAAATCTTTAAACGAGGGCACATAGTGCCATGGTGATGTGCAGTATGGGGTCCTTGGAAAGCAAATCTATTCATATAGTTTTTTTAAAGGTAACCATTGCTAAAGAGGGATCAATTGAAGCAGAGGTCCAGTTTTCAAGGGTGTCATTTGCATGTTGGTAACATTTTATTTATTTATTTAGTTTTTGTTGACCGGGTAAGTGCACTAGACAAATCCTGCCTATTTTCAGGCACGACCTGGGGAAGGGGGATACAGATGAATGCCAACTGACCTTGAACCAGATTAAGCTGTTGGTGGTATTTGTTTAGTTAATTAAGGGGAAATTTGGCCAGGACAACGGGGAAATTCCCCTGCTCTTTTCGATAAGTGCCATGGGATCTTTAACATCCACCTGAACTACCACCAATCCAGGCAGATGGGACCTCGGTTTAACGTCTCATCCGAAAGACAGCACCTCAGAAGTGCAGCACCCCTCTCATGCTGCACTGCAGTGTCAGTACTGGGATATTAACCCAAGTGCCAAATGTGGGAACTGAACCCACAGCCCTCTGATCTTCCGGCCTCAGAGGCGAGTGTGCTACCTACTGAGCCACTGACACTGACATTAACACACAACCGGTACAGAAATGAACTCCACCTCTGAAAACAGCTGGGGTTTGAATAGCTCTGTGTTATGGAAGCTGCACATATCAAGGAGTGCAGTTACAGACACCCACACACCTCACTTGTTGCCTGGCTGCCAGCACATAGGCCTGTACTGCTCCCCCATCAGTTCTTGGGTCACCTTCGCTATAACTCACATCTATGCTTCAAGTCGCAACCTGCACCACAACAATATTTATAGCCACCAACCATTTAGTCCGAGCGACGTGCGCCATACTCAGGACTGCTGCAGATGTCCGCTCCCGCTGCTGTGAGAGCTGGGCCTAAAGACCGCTTCACTTGGCCACACTGCAAGCTGCTTTCCCTAAGTTGAAAGGCATTCATTTGTGTTTGTTGTGCCCAGTATACAAGTCAGAATAGCATTCTGCCAACATTTACTAGAACAGGATAAGAAATTGATTAGTTTTTGTAAGTGCTCTTCTTCCAACCTAGATTGCTGTACAGAAATGGAACACATTCAAATCACTCCATAAACCATAAATACATTGAGAACATAAATAATGATTACAGCCTCCACCCGGATCACATCGTCTAGCTCTTGAGTACTCTCCTCTCTTTCTTCCTTCCCAGTTTTTCTTCAGCTAGTCTCTTAATCCTCTTCTCCTTCAGCACCTTCTGATAAGTTTTCTCTCACTTCAGTCTACCTGTCTGATCCCTTTCTCTTTGTTTTTCTGTAAGATTCTTGTGATGACCTAGCATATTACACTGTTCCAAGAGAGAAACCTCTTTGTCATGCAGTAGTTCATATTGTTCTTAAAATTGAACTTGGATATTTGTCAAGAGTTTATTTTCAATTGTGAATGGCTTGAAAGGATGTATGGCATAATTGGAGTACAGTATTACTTTTGTAATTGGAATTAAAAAAACAATCAAATGTTTATTACAAAAAAAAAGACTCACCGCAAAGTCTCGTTAGCCTCCCTTCCCCTCCCCTCCACCCCACCACCATCATTTTAATCTTGACTGGGGGATCTCAAGCAGGCCCTGGTCTCTGGATTGAAAGTCCCTACCTGAGCAGTGGAGGGTGGGGATCAGAAGCATTTGGAGGAAGGTTGGACCCAAATTTTTATTGAGTTTACCATTATTGGCCAGGAAAGGCACATGGCGCACTGAGATGCAGCTTGTTTCCAGGCACATCCTGGGAGCACAGGGAGGTTAAGTGACATACTCAAGGTCGCACATTATGCAAGTGGAGACTGTAGGAATCGAACCCAGGTCTGTTGGATGAACCCAGCTCAAAAACCGCTTGTTGCTCTAACCACTAGGCTATATTGCCTATAAGATTATACCCCCATAGTTAATCTTTTGCCTAACAGACAGCAAAGCCAGACCACTGTTATAAAGTTGCAGATAAGATGGGGCCAGTGTATAGCTGTAGGAGGGATGATTTATTTAACAGCAGGATCTACTAAAAAAAAAAAAAAATTATTAACCTCAACCACAGGCCCCCCACCCCACCCCTGAAAAAATAAAACTTGAAGAAATCCTGGCAGTGGGCCAGTAATGAGCAGTGTTGTCTAGTGGCTGGAGCACATACTTAGAACTCGGAGATCTGGGTTCATAGAGGTTAGAGGAACGAGGTGTGAACGAGCTTGATACATCCAGCAGACTGGACCAGAGTTTGATTCTCACAACCTCCACTTGCATACTGTGCGACTCTGAGCAAGTCACTTAACAGCCCAGTGCTCCCAGGTCGCCCCTGAAAACAGGCACTTGTGCCTAGTGGGTCTTACCCAGTTACCAAAGACTAAAATAAAATAAAAAAATGAGCAGTGTTGTCTAGTGGCTGGAGCACATACTTAGAACTGAGAGATCTGGGTTCAGAACCCACAACAGCCCGAGTGAGTTAAGTTACTTAACCTCTCCATGCTTCAGTTTGCCTAATTGTAAAAAAAAAAATTTGGATAAAAGCAGGACCCCACTTAATGCGAGATGTTGCAAGTCAGCTGGGCTGTCCTGCTGTAATAAATTATTAAATGACAGAGCGAGAGAAACCGTTTGATATAAGATACATAAATAATAGAGAGGTTCAGTGATGAGTGGATCTATCATAATTACATTCCAGCCGGGTTCCCTGAGCTATCATTGGTTGAAAGATGTTACAGCTTTAAATTCAGGCTTACTATTTTATTCCTAGCACAAGCAAAAAAAAAAAAGCTTCATCTATTTTTCAGAGACTGTGAAGCTTAAACTCTGGGCACGTGAGGGGGGGGAGACACAAAAGAAAGCCATAAATTACTCTGATACCGCCCTTGCGTGTAGTTCTGCTGCCGGAGCTATTTATGGGCATCCACAAGTGGCATATTGTGTGCTAGAGAAATTATCTCCGAGTATAATAACTACTGACTGTCATTTAAAACAAAAAATACACTGCCCCACATTACTAAAATGCATTGTTTAACTCGCATTGTTTTCACAAAGTAGGTTCTTGCTAACTAAACTTCTTTACTACGTGCACAATTCCAAGTGGGAGCTGTTTTGTGAAACATAAGGAGAGTTTGGAATATTCCTCTGCTAAAGTCTGTGTTTTCTTTTTTTTTTTAATGCCTCCAGTCCCTTTCTGGCCATGTGTGCGCCGGTCCGAGTGCGCCCGTCAATAGGGCACCAAAATCCCAGAATCGTCGCCCCTTCCCTGAGGTCCGCCTCCCCCTGCAGTTAGTATATTTAGTTAGGGGGGCATGGGTGGCACAGACCCCCACACGGGGAGGGGTGCAGGGGATACAGCCCCCTGCCTTAAAAGTGGGATTTCGACATTGAATCCCTGGTGCCCTAATGACGGGCGCCTTCCGAAGTAGGACACCACCCAGTCACGCCCATCACCAGACTGATACAGTATTGGCGCTTGGGGCTACATAGCCTCCTGTGTAGCCCTGCCAGATGACGCTGTCTAACGCTTGCAGCACACACTGGGACATCTTGGTCTGGGCCAGTGGAGTCTGCAGCATACTGCAGCGGCAGCTCGTTCAGATTCCAGGAAAGGGAGTGGAGACACCTGCTGCAACAGCACCTCCTGTGGTGGCTGACACCAGAACATCACCAGTTGTGGTTAAGTGGGTGTTTTCTGTGAGAGAACAAGGATAAAATGTTGGTTTGCTGTGTCAGATGCTAGCTGCCCCCCCCACACACACACACACACACACATACACAGATCACCTGGTAACACAAACTCGACCCAGCTTCCCACATGACAAAAATCCTACTTCCCTAGTGGTAGCAGTCAGCTGCCAGCCCAACATTGGGATAAATACCACCCCCCCCCGGTCATAATTCTCTCTCTCATAAATTATTGCCGTAGAACTAATTTAGGATCTCACAAACCGGATTATGACTTCAGTGGGGGGAATAGCAGGAGGCTGAGATGAAGACTGAAACACAAAGATCCTGTTTTTCATGTAAATGTTCTCCATAATAAGGAATGAGGGGAGATAATCACAGGAAATTAAATATAAAATGGACTGTGTCCGAATATTAGATTTTAAATAGTTTTACTAGATGTTGGAAAAATGCTTTAACTTCTACTTCGACAACCACCAGAGACTTGGGTAGGAAATGTTGACAGTATGGTAACTGTGGCATTTTATAACATTATCGTGGTTATTGTGTGGGAGTAGTCTTTAAGGTTTATATCCCTTTGGGCTGATTGAGCGGTTATTGAGCCCTGTTCCTGGGTGCATTCGGCCAGCCTGCTGCCTCTCTCCTTCGGGGAAGGGGGTCCCCTGTGGATTTCCCCCTGTGGTGGCGTAGTAGGCGGGGTTCCCCCCTTCCCATCAGAGCGGCAGGGTGATCCGTGTCACCTCGAGCAGGGCTCCATGTATCGTGGACCTCTTCCATTTTCCTCCTAGATTTTCTCCCCTGAGGCTACAGCAAACATACAGGATGCATGTGCATGGAAGTGCCCATACGCTCCAGAACTGACAGCCCCTTCCACTCACTGAATGTCAGTCAGCCAGCCACCCAAGTGCTGGTGCTACCACCACCTCCCACCTGGTAGCAGTCAAGAGTCGGGATGCTCGCCACCCCAGTCCAGGAGAGGAGAGCTGCAAGGTGACCCCTTGATCCACTCCCAGCCCCCGCCATCCGAGCTCGTTCCTGAACTCTGGTCACCAGCATGGGAGAGGTAAGGTGCTTTACAGCAGCTCAGCCCTGTACACCACCTGGCCCAGCGGGAGTAGTCATTTTTGTGGGGAAATGCACGTCCTCAGACTCTTGTGGCAGGGAGGAGTTTGTGCGGAAGGGACAGTCATCTGTAAAAACATGAACAAATTCATTTAAAGCAACAGTGCAGTGAAACTGGCCCAAAAATTTGAGCCTACATTTTTTTTTTTATTACTTTTTGTACTCCCTCTCTCTGCACACGGTCTCCACTCCTTCGGGGGATGCAATGCGGTATCCCCGCACACACGACCTACCTGAACTTCCGGTTGATCCCCATGGAGCCTTGGCTATACCCTCCAGGCGGGTACGGAGAGGGACAGTACACCCCCGATGCTTCAGTAATTCATCGGACCTCGGGCAGTCAGGCAGGCGCGGTGGCAATCGGGGTTCTCAGACACAGTGCTCCGCTATCTAGGAGATCGAGCGCTATTTTTCTGTTCGGGAGTGGTTGAACCCAACCGCCATGGCCTCACCGCCGACGAGCTACTCCCATCCCCTTGCAGCTAACTTCTACATTTGCTGAGCCCCGAACTCCGCCGGCCAGCCATGTCGAAGGCCACCTCTTCCTCCCGAGGAGGAGAGTAGTCCATCGGACGCCGATCCTCTCCCTCCCTGCCGACTCCCTGGCGGCCCGGCCTCGCTCCCAAACCCGGTCGCCGATATGACATTAAGTGCCTCAACCCTCCGCCACCATGCCGCCCAAGCCTACATTTTTGCATTGTAAAGATTCCAGGAATCTTCCAAATTTTATTTGGAAGTAACATGTTCTAGTTCCAACAAAATGAGTATCTTTGTAAATGTTTTAATTTAGTTTTTTTCTCTGGGGGGGGGGGATGTCTTCCACATTTGGCTTAGAATTAGTATTGTAGATCTGTCAAGAAAATAAAAATAGAAAAATACATACGATGAGCAGCATAGGAGGTGTCTAGAAAAGATTTGTCAGGTATGCAAATATTTATTTTAATAGTAGCTGAAACTAGTTTTTGGGAAAAACCTGTTTTGTTGCACTGCTACTTTAAAAGCATCAAAACTGCAGTGGACCGTGAATCAGTTATTGCTTATGCGAAACTGCCCACTGTATCATCACGATTTTTTTTTCCCCCAATACAGTGGTGTAGCATTTTACCAGTTTTCTTTGCTGTCCCTACCAGAGACAAGCAGAAGAGGCCTCATCTCCCAAAGATGGAGCCTCCAACACTGCAGCACTGCCAGGTAGCGTCTGCATGAACTCTGAACCCAAGTGATGTTTAAGCAATAAGGGATGACAGGGTGTGGGTTATTGTGGGATAATGACATGCCTCGGGATGTGAGGCATGAGGCAATGTGCCTTACATACCTGAGAAATGCTGTTATCCCCAATAACGCACACCCTGGAGTGCCTTATTGTGATTATGAAATGGTTCTTCTGATTTTATTTGAAACTGAGTAATGAAGTTCATAAAGTTATTTCTGACTTGTGCTGCTGTGCTGGAATAATGCAGTCATGTGATCATATCTGACCAATCACAGGCCTTGGTTTCTCTTACCCATTTTATAATCTTTAATGATTCATTGGGGGAGCGGGGGAACTGAATTAGTAGATTGGTAGGGGGTTGAGTAGCTTTCAACTGTAGGTCATCACTGATTAGAATACAGACCAGGTCTGTAGTGGCTCAAAGGCATCATCAATCTGACTGTTCGGTGGCCTACATGAAAGAAGTTGTGGTGGTCTCAGTGCAATTTCTGGTGGACAAGTGCTCACATCACAAAACCACCAGCACATTTGGTATTGTCATCCTTGTTGGCAGTCACGTCTGAGAGGTACGTAAAGTAAGGTAAATGTTATTTCTAAGTTCAAGGACTGAATGGAGACAGAGCCAGAACTACCGTCTTAATTACGTGGTGGTTCCTCATGGGCAGGGTTGTGGCACATTGATTGGTAGTGTAGGGAAACTTGCACTCCTTCATATGGCTAAACAGAAGGCTTCACGGTGACCAGCAAATTGTAGCTGCAGTCTGCTCCTGTTCCAGTATACCTTGCTATGCCACTCTAGGAGTCCAGTGCTGTTATAACCAACATTTTCTGAGCTATATCTATATTGTAAATCAATGCCGAAGCATACTGCTGAACCCGTGGGTCCGGACTGAGCACGCACAAAGCCTCGTGGGTATTCCAACCCATTTAGTGACGTAGATAACATCACTGCCGTGACTGTAACAGCAGTGGCAGGAACTCATTTTAGGCATCAACTCCCCCATGGCAGCAATAAAATATGTGTAATACTTACAGCAACACTTGGACAGGACGTTCTGTAAGTATTATTTTAGGCATCAACACCCACGTGAAAGCAATAAAATCAGTATACAGTAATAAGTTCCATCCACAGCAGTGGTGGTATCTTGCATCATTAAATGGGTTGAAACACCCATGAGGCCTTGTGCGTGCACTTGATCGGGATCCCGTGGCGCTTTTGGGTTCGGTGGTATAGTTCGCCATTGGTTTAAAATATAAATATAGCTCAGACTTTTGTTTAAAACGGCCTTTGACTTTTACAGCAGCATTACAAGGTATGTGGGAACAGGCACAGGCTGCAGCTACAATTTGCAGTTACCTTTCAGTCTTTAGTGTGGTTGATGCGGCACCTTTCACAGGCATTAAATAAACTAAAACAATCACTAGTGTCATACCTGGGAAAGATTCAGGTTACACAACTCGAACCAAAAAAAAAAAGTAAGTCATTTTCACTCTTACAGAACATTGGCATTTGCAGCTCCAAGGAAGCCATAAAACAAAAACAAAGCAGAAGCCAAAGAAATAGCTGTGGCCTTACATAAATTATATATTATGCACCGGAAAAAGTAGTTTAAAGAATTTACCAAAATGCCTTAGTTGGGTGGGATAGAGACTAGAATACAGTGTCCTATTATTGTCGCTTGCCTTTGGGGTGAGGTGTGGTGGTCAGGTGGTGGTGATAACCGTGCATTGAAGATAACAGAAAAAATTAAAACTTAAGGAAAGCAATTGGGGTTTAGGTAGTACCTCCCAAACTGTTTCCCGAAGAATTTTATCATCCGTGGAGTAGAGATGTTGCAGAGTTCTGTCGAAGTTGCAAAATTTGCCTTTGCAAAACACTTTGTGACATTCCCGCTTTGCAGTGAGTTTTCACGGCAAAGTGGCACTTTCTCAGGTGAAGTTGCAACCTTTGCCAGTGAATTCGCATGACTCTGCTTTAAAAAGTCCTTCTGCGCCTGCTGACAACATTGCGAAGTCAACACTTTGCGAAGCTGGCAGACTGTTAATCTGTGAAATTTGACAGCTTTGCACATCCCTACCATGGGGGGGGGGAGTAAATGTTTCTGCCGTTTTCATAACACGGGGAATTCAATGAGCACAGAGAGTAGAGGGGGGTTATGTTCGAAATAAAGTGCATCTATTAAAATGGGTTGGAAATTCCATTTCCTGATTTTCTGAACAAGTTCAGAGTCTCATGTTAATCCAGCAGTTGTCTGCATGTCTTGGTTTGTAGTAGTATATTTTATTTCCTTGTAGCGCCATTTCCCGGAGACTCAAGGCGCTTTTTCAACAAATCAGAGGTAGTAACATAAAACAAAGCATAATGAATACCATAATAAATAAATATAACATGCTAACTAAACTATACTAAAATGTATTTTAGCATCTTCTTAAAATAATACTGGGAACATCTTAAAAGGGTCTCTCACCTTCCGTATGCCTGTACAAAAAGATGGGTCTCAAGACCCCTTTTAAAGACCTCCACTGAGAGGGGGTCTTTCTCAGAGCTTTCAAGAGGGAGTTCCCTAAGACCAAGCCTGCAACCTCAAAGGCCCAGTCCTGTAGCACATCCATCTCTGAGCCTGGAGGTCGTGGGTTCTGGTCCCGCACTGGGATTGGCTCATACCGTAAATGCTGGCACCCAAGTGCAGTACTAGTAGGGTGCTATACTGTTGGGGTGTGCTGTTCGTCAGATGAGATGTTAAACTGAGGTCCCTTCTACCCATCTGTGATGTTGTCTGGTGGGTGTCCTGGTGGAAGTAAAAGAACTCAAGGCTCTTTTTGCAAGAGTAGGTTTTCCCCAGCGTCCTGATAAACATTTCCATGGGACTGCTCTCCTATTTGGGGGGGGGGGGGTGTCACAGTGCTCAGTGTATGCCTGGCCTCTGGTGGTGCGCTGGAGGAAGGATCACCAGAGCCTGCTGAGGTCTAGGTGGAGGGGCAGTTGGACGCCAACATCTGCCTGCTGGTGCACAGGCTGACATCTTTGCTCCATTGCTAGTCTCTCCTGGAGGAACCTACTAAGAGAAATTTCCCTCCATGCCTCAGGATCTCCTGGCTAACTCATCGGCCTGTGCATAGTCACTGCGGGGGTGCCCTGGGCATTACCATCCCCTGGGACAACTCTGCCATGAGGGAGCAAACTCATGGGGTTGGAAGTCCTGCAGTGCAGTGTGCTCAGCAGTCAGTGGCTGGCCGGGGGCAAAGCAACTGCTGGGGAGCCAAAGTAATAAACTGAAACAAACGAAACCCTGAAATTGTAAGCCGACGGCATCAGGACCACCTGGAAACTTGCTAGCTAGGGCTGCCTACGTTTGCCCCACCTATATGACGTGGGTGGCCCCCTCATGCTTTAGTTCTGTGTCTCGCAATCAACCATTCATCGGATCTCAAGAGGAACAGTGCTAAACCTCATCATTGTTTGCTCATGTTTTTCATAATTTGTTTTAAAGAGTTTATGCTGCCATCAAAAGAAAAGGAACCAATATTCTGTCTTTGTTGTTGTGGTGCAGTTAAACTCAAAAAGTATGACGTGCATCCCTTGTGTGTCGGGTACCTGATTCTCTCACATGATGTTAAGCATTGCAGTATCTGCCAGGGTTGTAAAGGAAAACTGTAAGAAAAAATTACTCACCTTAGTAATGTTGTTTCTTCTAGTGGAGTCTTGCTATATTATGACATATGCAGTTTGTCCCAACCTTAGAACTGCTCCGGAGGTGAAAGAGTTAAAGTCCATGCCAGGCATGGAACTTGGAGCTTGAGCTCGGTTGAAAATTCTGTCTGTTGTTCTTCAAACTTAAACTGTCAGATCTTTACGAGCAAAAACTCACTAAGACTCTGTGTGGAAGCTGTAAACCTACACTAGCCAACTGGCTACTTAATTAAATAAACACATTTTTTGGTACCACAATGAAGACTCAAGTCAGGAGACCCAAAAAATGACAAGCTCAACAAAGATCACCCCAAAAAGAGGGGTGAAAAACAAGGTGGGCATCTAAAAAGTGCCAATGCTGCCCTGCCCACCCACATCCCCAAGAGTAAGGTTCTGAGAGGGGCAGGCAGGAGGGTCATAATATAGCAAGACTCCATTAGAAGAAACAACATTACTAAGGTGAGTAATTTTTTCTTCAAACAACATGAAGTCTTGCTATATTATGACAATATGCAGACTACACAGCAGTACCTCCATGGAGGAGGGACAGAACCTACTTAGGAAACAGGCTCTGCACAGCTGTGTGTAAAACGAGCATCACTCCTAGCCTGGATGTCCAGGGAGTAATGCTTAGTAAAAGTGTGCACCGCTTTTCCAGGTAGCTGCTTGACATATCTCTAGGATAGGGATGTCCCTGCAGCAGCCAGAGACGCAGCTGTACCTCTAGGGAGTGAGCCTCAGGCCTGAGGGAGGACCTTCACCCAGTTTTTCATAGCAGAATTGATACAAGAGACGCATCCACCTGGCAATGGATCTTTAGTGGCAGGTTTCTTTGCCAACCTCACCATAAGTGAGGAACAGTTGGAGGAGTTAAACCTGTGACCTTTGGTACGACCTAGTAGTAGCTAAGTGATCTTTTGACATCTAAACTGTGCAACCTCCTCTCACCAGAAGAGAATGGTCAGTGAAGTACACAGGGAGAGATATAGATTGATTAAGGTGGAAATCTGAGACCACCTTAGGCAAGAACTTTCGGTTAGTCCTGAGGACTACCTTATCTCTGTGAAAGGAGATAAAATCAGGCTCCACTGACAATGCTTGTAACTCACTTATGCGCCTGGCAGAAGTGATGGCTACCAAAAACACAGTTTTCCAAGTCAAGTACTTGAGTTCTGCTGAAGACAAGGGCTCAAAAGGGGGTTGCATAAGCTGGGCAATGCAAATATTTAGATCCCAGGCAGGGGAAGGATCCCTGAATGGGGGGTTGGTGTGAAGCAACCCTTTGAAAAACTTGGAGAATACAGGATGAGCTGAAAGAGAAGAGGGCTTACCTGCTGACAAGAAAGCAGACACTGCTGCCAAGTGCACTTTTAGGGTAGCTGGTCTCAGCCCTAAAGTATTTAAATGAACCATATAATCCAGGACTGTGGGTAAATCATCAGATTCTGGGGAAATATGCTTCCCAGAGCACCATATGGAAAATCTCTTCCATTTGGAATTATAAGTAGCCCTGGTGGAAGGCTTCCTAGAAGCCTTCAGAATATCCAATACACCTTGGGAAAGGTGTAGGTCAGCAAACTCTAACTCTTCAAGAGCCAGGCCTTGAGATTGAGAGATTTGAGGTTCGAGTACCAAACCCTCCCCTGAGCACAGGATAACAGATTGTGATTCCTGGGAAGACACAGGAGAAGGTGGACTGCTAAGGACATAAGGAGTGGGTACCAGGGCTGTCTGGCCCAGTCTGGAGCAATCAGAATCATCTTGCAGGATTGAGACCTGATTTTGACTAGCACTTTGAACAGGAGAGGGAAGGGTGGAAAGGCATACAGAAACTTCCTTTCTCAGTTGAGAAGGAAGGCATCCAGGGGGACTGAGCCCAACACTGGGGGCCTGCAACAAAAAAGGGGAAGTTGGTGATTGTCTGGGGCTGCAAAAAGATCTATCTGGGGTGTGCCCCATCTGGCAAATACCACCTCCAGAACTAGGGATCCAGTTCCATTCGTGATGGCCTTGGGGAAATTCTGCTGAGGAGCATCTGCCAGACATTGTCCTTGCCTGGGAGGTGAACTGCTACAAGGAGGTGTTTCAGGAGAAGCCAGAGACCACAACTTCATTGCTTCGTGCACAAGGTCGAGACCGAGTGCCCCCTTGCTTGTTGATGTACCACATTGTGGTGGTATTGTCTGTTCTGACTTTAATAACCTTGTTCTGAACAGATTTGGAAAAAGCTTGAAGTGCTAGAAAAACTGCTCTGAGTTCCAACAGATTGATGTGGAGCAGAGATTCCTGAGGGGACCACAATCCCTGGGTGGTGAGGTCGCCCATGTGAGCTCCCCACCCTAATAGGGATGCATCTGTAGTAAGGATTAAGGAGTGAGACTGAGGGGTAAAGGGGCCCTCCTGTCTCAAATTGCCCTGGTCCTGCCACCACTGAAGGGCCTGGATCAGGGTTCGAGTCATTGGAATTAATCTGGTTAGAGGGTCCTTTCTTTGAGACCAAAAGGCTCTCAAATGGAACTGGATGTCCCTAATCTGAAATCTGGCTCCCTGCACTACTGCTGTCAAAGCAGCCATGTGTCCCAGGAGCTGTAGAAAGTGCCTTGCTGGTAGAGAGACCTGCAGGGTGAAGGAGGAAGCCAGAGAAATCAGGGTACTTGCCCTTTCCAGAGGAAGGAAGGCTCTGGCTTCTTTTGTGTTCAGCTCTGCACCTATAAAGGTGAGAAGCTGGACAGGCTCTAGGACTGACTTTGGAAGATTGAGCAGGAAACCTAGAGAAGTTAGCAGTTGCTGAGTTACTTGAAGGTGTAACCTGACTTGGTCTGGGGACTGGCCTACCTATGAGCCAGTCGTCCAAAGTAAGGAAAGATGGCAATTTTTGCCTTCTTAAGTGGGCAACTGCTACTCCAGGCATTTTGTGAATACCCTTGGGGCAGATGTAAGGTCAAGGGCATTGCTCTGAACTGGTAATGACCTGAGGGCAGTTCAATCTGAGGTACTTTCGATGGGAGCTTCTGATGAGAAATATGAAAATAGGGCATCCTTGAGGTCCAGGGACACTAGCCAGTCCTCTGGCCTTAAAGAGGGTAAAATAATTCCCAGAGTCACCATTTTGAATTTTGGTTTTAAAAGGTGCTTGTTTAGATACCGAGATCCAGGATGGCTGCCATTCTCCTGTCTTTTTGGGGTAAGGAAGTACCTGAGTACAACCCTTTGCCTTGGTGTAGGGGTGGAACCCTTTCCACAGCTCTGAGAGCCAGGAGGGTAGAGACTTCTGCCCCAGGGCAAGAGCCTCTGAAGGATTTGCAGGTGGAAAGGATCTGATTCTCATCTTTGAAATTTTTTTGAAGCTGAGAACCAGTCCTCATTACTACTTCCAGGACCCACTTGTCTGACGTTAGAGACTCCCAGTCCTGGACAAAGTAAGCCAGCCTGCCCCTACAGGTAGTGGAGAATCGGCCCTGGGCGCCCATCAGGTGCCTGTTTGGCAGGGGCTTTAGGCTGAGGGGTGGAAGCAGGCCTGTCTGCACCCTGCCTGCCTCTCCCTCTAAAGAACCCTTTCTGTGCAAAAGCTGAAGAGGAAGCCTGGAGCTTGGTAAAAAGGCCTATGAAAAGGCCTACCCCTGCCCCTGGGAGGCTGCCTTTGGGGAGTGACTTGCCTTTCCTTGGCCTGTGCACTCCTATAGGTGGTCCTATATTCATCCATTTTCTTCATGTAATTCTCTGTTTGCTCCCCAAACAGAGAGTTGCCCACAACAGGGAAATCCATGGCCTTAGTCTGGGTATCCTGTGACAGGCTAGTACATCTGAGCCAAGCCATTCTACGGAGAGCCACAGATGTAGCCATGACTCTGGGTGATACATCATTAGAGTCCACTGCAGCATGGAATTGCACCTTGGATGCCTCAATACCATCAGCAGCCACCTGCTCCAGCTCTTTTGCCAGCTGGCCAGGAACCTGCTTGCTAGAGCTAAACAGTATCCCATCTGGATTTTTGATATCTAGCAACATAAGCCATATAATTAGCCTGTCTGAGTCCTAAGAAGCTGCCATGTACTGTTTCTTTGCCATGGCATCTATCTTTGTGGAGTCCTTGTCAGGGGGTGAGAGGCTAAGGGAACATTTGCCTTGTCACAGGCTGCAGCCTGCACCACCCCCACGTGGCTGCATTGTTGTGTAAGGAACTCCGTATCAGAGCCTGATAATGCATACCTTTTGTCCATTCTTTTGTCAACAGGAGGTATGGTGTGAGGAGCTTTTAAAATCTTTGTTGTCTGTTTCCAAAAAAGATTTATGCAGAGGAATAGACAGTCTCCTCGACTCTGGGATATCCATCATTTCTACAAAATCAGGCTCCTCCTGATCATCCACAGCTTCCTTCATAGGGAGCTGGAGGGTTTCAGCCACTTTTTTATAAAACATGAAATCAGAAGGGGACTCAGAAAGCCTAGGGGGAGACACTCCTGAAGGTCTGTCTGGAGAGATGTCCGGTTCAATGGGCACATCCAGACTTTCAAAACCACATTCACTCTCCTCATACTCCTCTTCCCCCTCCTCTAGTTCATAAAATTTCTCTAAATAATACTCTTAAACCGGAGGAACCGACCGAACCGAGCGCTTACCTGATGATGCCGGTTCGGTCGGAACTGAGGAGAGTGACTGAGCAATTTTTATTGCTTTAGCTATTTCTTCAGCGGTTGGAGAGGGAAGTTTTGACTCCACACTAGCTGATTTTCTAGATTTCTTTGTTGGAACCGACTCCTCAGAGTCGGCTCTCCTTTTGCCCGAGGAAGTATCGCCCTGGTCAGAGGGTTATTCTCTCCAGTTCGCTGAAACTAACCGGCTGACCATCCGGTCAGCGGACTTTGGCCTCCGCTCCCCTGAGTCTACCAACTCTCTTATCCAGGGTAGCTGCAGGAAAACCCTTGCAAATCTGGCAGTCTGAATTGAGGTGGTCAAACCCCAGACAATAAACACATGTGGTGCGGGGGTCAGCCTTGGCAAAGGCTTCCCCACATACAACACAGTGCTGAAACCCAGTGGGCCGGTTTTTCTTTTGGGTTTCTCAGACATAGTGCCAGCCTAACCAAAAACTTGCCCGTTTACGGCAATCTGCCAAGCAAGACTCCCTTATCGGTTCCCAACCGTGTCACAGGTCATGGAAAAAAACATAATTAAATCCGTTTTTTTTTAGAACCGATAAGAACCGAGAACCGCACTTCTAAAAGACTGTAATGTAATAGAAGTAACTTGATCGGTTCAAACCGAACCGATGAAAATGTTTCAAGTTCCACACAGAAAATAAATGTAAAACCTATCTAGTACTTACAGTACCACAGATAGAGCTTGAACCGACCGTTTATGTGTTTAATTTCGTTAAAACCGAAAACTTTTATACTTTAACCGACAAAATGAACCGAGCAGAAGGAGGAATCTCCGGAGCGACTGTTCAGTGAGGTGGAGTAAAGAATCTGACAGTTTAAGTTTGAAGAACAACAGATAGAATTTTCAACCGAGCTCGAGCTCTAAGTTCCATGCCTGGCATGGACTTTAACTCTTTCACCTCCGGGAGCAGTTCTAAGGTTTTGGACAAACCGCATATGTCATAATATAGCAAGACTTCATGTTGTTTGAAGTTGTTTTTTCCCAGTAGAAGTTTTTTTTTTTTTTTTTTGTTCTTGCTGGTTCAGATTTTGTTTTTGTTTTTGCTCTAGCTGTCCCGGCTTTTTAATTATCCTAGGGGTGTTTCTGTTTAATATGCTGCTGGTATGAACCATTTTATAACTGTTTGATGTAGTTTACGTCCCTGTTCTACTCTTGTATTGTTGATGCACTGCATCCATTTTCTGGTATAGAACTCTGTCTGAGAGGGACATGAACTACTTCATACAGTTCAAAAATAGTACTTAGCACTAGACTGTTAAGCAGAGACGCCTACTGAGGTTACTAAAAATCATATACAGATGGAACAATAACAGAATTGAACCAGTACTTAAAAAAACACTTCTGTGGGAAAAATTAAGTGCAGGTTCAGCACAGTTCTCCTTTAACGAGGCCACGAGGAGACTTTGCCAGACGATTTTAGAAGCCTTCTTTAAAAATCATATATGATGAAAGTTTCACAGATTAAACAGGTATCACCATTAATTAAATATTATTCTAGGGACATGAATATGTTGTTCAATCCACACTTATTGGCAGGTTCCTTGCTGCTTTAAATCTTGCCGGAAGGTTTTCAAGCTGGCTCCTCCTACCCACCCGGGTGGTAAAACTCTCGGCTCCACCCCATGACGCCAGATCTTCCTTACTGCTTGGAAGCTCAGGTTCCCTCCTTAGCGCTGTGCATTTTAGACTGGATCCTAACTCTTCGGTTCGTCCGAAATTGGATTTGAAGTTTTCTAAACTTTGGTCTTCATCTTTCCTCGTGGCTGCAATGGACAAATCTATTCCCGGCTTTCAGATGTGCCCTTGCGAGCAGAAAATGTCCAGGACGGATCCGCACTCCACGTGCGTCTACTGCCTAGGCCTAGGTCACGACCCGCAGGCCTGTGAGTTGTGCCACTCTTTCTCGGCCAACGTCCTGGATGATCGCGCTGCCCAATTGAAGCTCGGGTGCCCCGAGAACGTTTCCTGCCGGTAAAATCAAAAGAGGCTCGTTGGGTGGTGTCCGCGGCAGCTGGCTCGGCTGAGCAGCTCAAGCAGATGATCACCCTCGAGGAGGAGGAGGCGGCCCATGCCGCATCTTCCTCCTTCTCGGCCACGGCATTTATCCCGCTCTCTGAGTTCCTCGTATACGGCTTTGTTCAAGGAGCTTTGTCAGTCCCTTTCCACGAAGGGAGAGGGGCCATCGGGACATTCTCGGCCCAAGAAGAAGGAGTCAAGGTAAGTCCCACCATCATGTTCTCGGGAGCGAGGAGTCTCCTTCCTGACAGCCGACCATCGACTTCAGTCGAGTTGTGGCTGAGGCCGCTGGCTTCGCAGTGTCCCCATCATGCCAGCCTGCCGAGACTGCCGTCGACGCAGTCAAGATTTTTCTTGATCCGTTAGACAGGCTGTCGACTGGTGAAGCCGACAACCCACCTTCACTGGTTCCCCCGGTGGAGACAGAGGATCTGCCTGCGCCTTTGGGGCCGCAGTCCCTGGTTAAATTGCCTAAGCTGAGGGATGAGCGGGTGTCCCCCGCCCCTTGCCAGACCCGCCCTCTGTCCCCCCGAGGGTCTCTGTCTCGGACTTCATCTCGGTCAAGCCGTTCCCTCCGACATCGGCGGTCTCGATACCGAAGTAAGCGGCGACACCATTCCTCCTCATCCTCGGATGAGGGGAGGCTTCGGCGTAAATTACATCGGCACTACGAGGAGCTTATGTGGCAGCAGTTGCTGTTGTCCGGGTCTAAGCCGACTCCGGTCCAGACCCCAGCCATCAAGTGGCTGTCGCCCGAACGACCGAAGCAACCACTCTCCTCAGTCGAGTTGCCTGTTCCAGGTCCGGTTGCTCGGCCAAAACCAGTTGCTCCACCGATTGTGGTGGAACCTCTGCCTCCACAACCGAAGTCTGGGGCATTGACCAAGGATTCTCGGTCTGGTCACGGCCTGCCTCACAGGTTGTCGGTCACCCTCACTCCCAACCGTCCTCGGCAGGTAGAGGGTGGCTCAGGGCCAAGGCAGCTCTTCGTAAACTCTTCAGAGTCTGATGACGACTCCTCCCTGTTCTCCAGGCAGGTCGACCTGGAGTCCTCCGGGGGCCAGTCATTGGACGATAGCTCATCGTCCTTCTTGGGTCTGTTTCGACTCATCTCGGAGTCCACCGGGATGCAGCTCGAGCCCATGTCCAAACGGGCCAAGTATCCCCTGACAGAGATACTGGACTGAGGGGATTCCCCCACGGAGGCCTTTCCGGTGGCTGAGGCCATTGTCGGCCCAGCCTTGGAGCTTTGGCAGCAGCCTGCTTCCTGTCCTGTGCCCTCGGCCAGGATGGCCAGGAAGTATGCGGTCCCTACCGGCTCTTTGCCCGGTTTCTCGGAGCACCTCTCTGCCAAGGGTTAGTCACCGACAGCGTTTTCCGGCATTCCGGTAGCGCTCGGGATGTGGATAAGCCCCGACAAAAGTCAAAAGCTGGACTTTGCGGGCGCAAGGTGCGCTGCATCCTCCTCGGCCTCCGACAGGCCAGCTCGGCCGTGCTGATGGCACACTTCTCCACGCCTCTTGGGCTTCCTGGATGAGGTTGTCCCTCATCTCCTGACCGACCTGCAGACCACGGTCCGCCAAGTGTGGGACCAGGGTAGGCGGTGGCGGCAGCAGCTTCAGACTGTCTGGACATAGGTGATTCCTGTGCCAGGTTAGTAGCGGCCACGGTGGCCATGTGCCGGAGGGCGTGGCTGAGGACATCCACCTTCACGGCGGATACCCAGCACAAGTTGGCGGACGTCCCCTTCTTGGGGACTGACCTCTTCGGCCCTGGAATGGAAGGACACCTCCAGCGGATCAAAAAGTCCAATGCCACCCTGGACTCTGTCACCTCCACCCAGAGGGACAAAGGCAGCCGTCAGCAACAGCAGAAGTCCTTTAGTCCTTCGGCCCCTGCATCTCGACCGGCCCAACAGCACCAGCAGCAGGGCCAGCAGGCTCACGCTTGGCATGCCAAACCCAAGCCGGCGGCTTCCTCCAGAAGGAAGCAAGAAGGTAAAGGCCCAGGAGGTCCCTCGGCCGGTTCTTCCTCCAAGCCTGCCCAGTGACAGGTTGAGGGGTGCCGCCCCCAGCCTCATCATTCCCCCCTGGGTTCCCCTCCGTGGGGGGACAGCTCCATCACTTCCTTTCTGGTCCGCTATCACCACGGACCGCTGGGTGTTGGAGGTGGTAGGAAAAGGCCTGCCTCTGGAGTTCGAGCAGGCTCCAACCTTTCGAGGCGTCACCCTTTGGGGGGGGCCACGGGGTCCGCAGCCTTGCTGTCGGCCCGCCGAGCCGATATTGCCCTGCTCCTCGAAAAAGAGGTGATCAGGAAGGTGGCGGATCCTCCTCCAGACCCGGGGTTTGTGTCCAGGTATTTCCTGGTCCCAAAACGGACGGGGGGCTGGCACCCCATTCTCGACCTGCACGACATGAACAGGTTCCTAAGGTCTCGGACCTTCAGGATGGTCACTCTGGCTCAGATAATCCCATCCTTGGAACGAGGCATGTGGTTCTGTTCCCTGGACCTCCAGGACGCGTTCTTTCACATCCTAATCCGTCCGTCTCATCAGAGATTCCTCCGATTCAGAGCAGAGGGATCCCTTTACGAGTTCTGGGCCATGCCCTTTGGCCTCTCCCTAGCTCCCAGGTTCTTCACTAAATGCATGGCAGTGGTGACAGCATTCCTGCGGTGCTGAAGGGTCCGGGTGTACCCCTACCTGGACGACTGGCTGATTTCAGCCCCCTCCAGAGTGGAGGCGGAGCGGTCCAGAGATCTGGCCCTCCAGGTTTACTCTCAGATCTGCCTCCTCATCAACGAGGCCAAGTCGGACTCGTGCTGAAGCAGGTGATACTCTTCATCGGGGCAGAGCTCGACTCTCTTCGAGCCAGAGCTCGGCTTCCGGCGGACAGGGCCGAGGTTCTTTCCTCCTTTGCCCAATCATTTCTGGTTGGGCAATCGCGCCCTGCCCAGGACTATTTGCACCTCCTGGGCCTCATGGCGGCCTGCTCCAGCGTGGTCCGTTGGGCCTGTTGGTACATGCGTCCCCTTCAGTGGGGACTGGCCAGCCAGTGGTCACAATGCTGCGATCTGTTAGACCAGCCCGTGACAGTGACCCAGGAGATGTGGAACGCTCTCCAGTGGTGGATCGTTCCGGCACATCTGCAGGAGGGCATCCCGTTCATCTGCCCCGAGCCGACTGTCTCTCTCTCTCGACCGATGCATCTCTGATGGGTTGGGGTGCCCATCTGGGGGAACACCGAGCGCACGGCCTCTGGTCCCCTCGGGAGTCCCGATGCCACATCAACCTGCTGGAGTTCCGAGTGGTCCGTCTAGCTCTCACCGCCTTTACTCCATCTCTACGGGGTCAAGTGGTTCAGGTCCAGACAGACAACACCACGACCATGTACTATCTGAACTGCCAGGGCGGGACACGCACCATGCTGTTATGCAAGGAAGCTCTCCGCATTTGGTCCCTCGTGCACAGCCTGGAGGCGGATCTCCTAGCCATTCACGTGGCAGGAGCCTCCAACACCCTGGCCGATGCCCTAAGCCGGATAGGGGCTGCGTCTCACGAGTGGTCTCTCCTGCCGGAGGTAGTACAAGATCTCTTCTCCCACTGGGGCATGACTCGGGTGGACCTGTTCGCCTCCAGGGAGAATGCGAAGCTGAGTCTGTTCCATGCCCGCCCCTCAGCAGGGCTCGCTGCAGGGGATGCCTTCTCGAGGCTGTGGACCCCGGCCTCTTCTATGCCTTCCCTTTTCCCTTGATCCACAGGGTGCTTCTCAAGGTGAGGAGGGACAAGGCACAGATGATTCTGGTAGCCCCAGACTGGCCCCGCCAGTTCTGGTATCCAGATCTCCTCAGCCTCAGCTCCAGGCTCCCGAGGTGACTTCCAGCCCGCCCGGACCTGATCTCAGTCAATCAGGGGAAGGTATTCCATCTGGACCTTCAATCCCTGCACCTGACGGCCTGGTTCCTGAGTGACTAGAGTTCCAGGCTTTGGGTCTTTCCGACGAGGTCCTCAATGTCGTTGAGGCGTCCCGTAAGGAGTCGACCAGGAAATGCTATGCCTTCAAATGGAAGAGATTTTCCATTTGGTGTCAGGGGAAGGGCTTGGTCCCTTCCGACTGCCCCTTGGCAAGTATTCTGGACTACCTGTGGTCTCTTTCTCAGCAAGGGCTTCGGTAGACGACCCTTAAGGTGCACCTGGCAGCCATCTCTGCTTACCGGGCGCGGGCCAGCAAGCAGTCGGTGGTGCAGGAGAAGGTGGTCGGGCGCTATACCTCCACCTCCGTGGGATCTACTGCTGGTATTGGCTAAGCTCATGGGCAAGCCATTCGAACCGATGCACAGGTGTGACATCTCTCACCTGTCGTGGAAGACGGCCTTCTTAGTGGCTATCATGTCAGCCAGAAGGATGGGAGAGCTCCAGGCATGTTCCATCGAGTTTCCCTACCTGGTCTTCCACAGGGACAAGGTTGTCCTGCGCCCCCACCTGAAATTCCTTCGAAGGTGTGTGAGTTTCACCTTAACCAGGTGTTGACTCTGCCGGTGTTCTACCCCAGTCACACCTCGGAGTAGCAGAGCATGGCCCAAACTTTGGACCCTAGACGCAGCGCTCGCTAACTATAAGGAGCGGACAGCTGAAGTTCGGGGAGAGGTTCGCCAGCTGTTTGTCACCTACGCTAAAGCCGCACCTGGCAGACCTGCAGCAAAGCGGATGATAGGCAGGTGGATCACCTCCTGCATATAGCTCTGCTACAGGTTGGCGGGCATGGAGCCTCCCAGAGGGATAAGAGCTCATTCTACCCGCCATACCGCTGCATCGGTAGCAGCTTCCAGGGACGTCCCTATCCAGGTTATCTGCAGGGCTGCTACCTGGAAGTCTGCACATACCTTTATTACCCACTACCACATCGACCTCGAGTCATGCTGGGATGCTGATTTTGGCGCCTCTGTTCTCCAGCCTCTCTTTCCCAAGTATCGGAGGCGTGCGCCTTGCCTCCTTCCTCCCAGAGAACTGCTAGGAGTCTGCCAGAAAGTGTGGATGAACAACATACCCATGTCCCTAGAAATACAGGTTACTCACCTGTAACAGGAGTTCTAGGAATGGTATATGTTGTTCATCCACATGACCCACCCGACCTCCCCGGCTTCGACGCACAACCTGAGCTTCTAGCTGGCCAGATCTGGCGTCATGTGGCGGAGCAGAGAGTTTTACCACCCGGTGGGAGGAGCCAGCTTGAAGACCTTCCGGCAAGAATTAAACCGGCAAGGATACCTGCCAGAAAGTGTGGATGAACATCGTATACCATTCCTAGAACTCCTGTTACAGGTGAGTAACCTGTATTTACCCATCTGTAACAGGAGTTCTAGGAATGGTATATGTTGTTCATCCACACGACCCACCCGACCTCCCCGCCTTCGACGCACAACCTGGATTCCAGCGGGCTAGATCTGGTGTCATGGGGCGGATCCGAGAGTTTTACCACCCGGGTGGGTGGGAGGAGTCAGCTTGAAGACCTTCTGGCAAGATTTAAAGCGGCAAGGAACCTGCCAATAAGTGTGGTTGAACAACATATACCATTCCTAGAACTCCTGTTACAGGTGAGTAACCTGTATTTATAATACCTGTGTCTGTCTAGTGTTTTATAGGAAAATGTACCATTTCATCCAATTTTTAGGCATTTGTATGCTTTGCTTCACCTATGCTGCTTGATGCTGAGACTTGCTGTTCCCTGTGGTAATCTGCATATCTCCACACTGGGAGGGTGAGCTGGATGTCATTATCCACTTAGGTACTAATGACCTGGCAAATGGGGAGCCAAAGGAAGTTCAGAAAGAGTTTAGGAAATTGGGGAGGGGTCTCAAGCAAGTAGCTATGTCTGTCACCTTCTCAGAAGTACTACCTGCGAGAGGCAAGGGAGAGCATAGGGGTGCATGCACCAGGAACTTTAACTCATGGTTGAAGAACTGGTGCTGTGAGGAAGGGTTTGGAGTCATTGGTGACTGGGGACCCACCAGGAGGGATGGAGGTTTGTTCAAGCCTGACTGCCTGCATCCATCCTGGAGGAGAATCCAAGCACACAATGATAACTTTAAATGCTACATTGACATGCATTTAAACTAGCCAAAGGGGTGGCAGGCCAGCAAGGAGGGTACCTACTTGCTCACCCCCCACAGCTAGCAGTGAAACCAGTGAACCGGAGGAGTGGCTATCTCTACAAAGCAGCGTTCAAAAGATGGATAGGCAGAAAAGGGGCAAAATTCAGCAGAAGAGCAGACAGCAAGGAGAACCAGGGAAAAAGGACAACCAGGGAAGGGGCTGGGGTAGAACAGCTAAACAGTTTAGGGAGGCCAGATCATGGAAAGCCATGTGTGCCAATGCCAAGAGCCTTAGCAACAAGATGGAAGATCTGGAGGCTGTCATGGTGCAGTCAGACCTGGACATTGTGGCCATCACTGAAACTTGCTGTAATGATAACTATGACTGGGAGGTGGACATACCTGGCTACAGCATATTCAGAAGAGACAGGGCAGGTAGAAAGGGAGGAGGAGTGGCACTGTATGTGAAAAATGACATAATGGTCACAGAGATCCAGGAGGAACAAAATGGAGAGATACTGTGGGTTAAGCTGGAAAGGAAAATGGGGCCAGCCATCCACACAGGTGTTGTCTATAGACCACCAGCCCAGGAGGAAGAAACAGATAGGGAGCTGATGCTAGCCATCCAGAGGATGGCAGACAAGGGTGAGGTAGTACTGGTTGGAGACTTCAATATTCCAGACGTGTACTGGAGCATACCAGCAGCATCATCAAGTAGGAGCAGATTTATCCTGGACTCCCTTCAGGGTGCCTTCCTCAAGCAACTGGTCATGGAACCAACTCGGCAGAAGGCAATACTGGACCTTGTGCTCACAAACAGGGACAGTGTGATGAGGGTAACAGTGGGGGAGCACCTGGGGAACAGTGACTGCCAGTCATTGTGGTTTGAAATCACAGAAGGAGCAGAACCAAACCACACAAAAACACATATCCTGGATTTTAGGGGGCAGACTTTGGGAAAATGGGGAGATACCTGAAAGAGGCATTATGGGTAATGGGTCAGGAATCAGGGGTTGAGGAACAGTGGGCAGTATTTAAAATGGGGATTACAAGAGCAACAGAATTATGCATTAAGCAGGTTAGCAAGAGGAAAAGGAAGAAGAGACCATTATGGTTTTCCAAAGAGGTACCAAAGAAAGGGAAAGCCCAAAAGATTGCATTCAGGCAATACAAAAAGACACAGGCAGAAGGGGATAGGGAGAAGTACCAGGAGAAGCAAAGGAGGCAGGAGGTCAGCAAGGAAGTCAAAGCTCAGACAGAAGAACACATTGCAAAATCAGTGGGTAGAGGGGACAAACCTTTTACAGGTACATAAGGAAAAAGAAAGGCAAAGGAGGGGTAGTGAGACTGAAGGGGAGGATGGGAGCCCTGTGGAGGATGACAACAGTAAAGCTGACATATTGAACAGGTATTTCTGCTCAGTCTTTACTGAGGAAGAGGAGGGATGGGTCTGAAGGAGTACAAGGGTGAGAATGGTGCAGAAATGGACACAAACTTTTACATGAGAAAGGGTCCTGAAGGAACTGGAAGTAATAAGAGTTGATAAAGCAATGGGGCCAGATGGGATGCACCCCAGGGTCCTTAAAGAACTAAGAGAGGTGGTGGCTGAACCTCTGGCTATCCTGTTTAGCCGATCAATGGAAACGGGAGGTTCCCAAAGACTGGAGGACAGCAGATGTAGTCCTCTTACACAAAAGTGGGAACAAAGAGGAAGCAGGGAACTACAGACCAGTCAGCCTCACCTCGGTGGTGGGGAAGATCATGGAAGCACTACTGAAGGAGAGATTGGTGGAACATCTGGTTGTCAATGGACTACAGGACCCAAGGCAGCGTGGTTTCACCAGGGGGAGGTCATGTCAGCCCAACCTTGTTGAATTTTTTGACTGGGTAACTAGGGAGGTGGATAGGGGAGTGCAGTGGACATGGCCTATCTGGACTTCAGCAAGGCCTTTGACACTGTTCCTCGTAGAAGACTATTACACAAACTGGGGAATATGGGCAGGACAGTAGTGTGGTGGGTAGGTAACTGACTGACTGGGCGGCAGGACACAGAAGGTGGTGGTAAATGGCTGTCACTCCACAGAGAGAAGAGTGACCAGTGGGGTACCACAGGGATCAGTGCTGGGACCGGTCCTATTCAGCATCTTCATCAGTGACATTGCACAGGATCTAGAAGGCAGAATTTCACTGTTCGCCGATGACGCAAAGCTCTGTAACAGAGTAGACACACCAGAGGGTGTAGACAGAATGAGAAGGGACCTACAGAAATTTGAAGAGTTGTCAGGGGGTTGGCAGTTGAAATTCAATGCAAAGAAGTGCAAGATAATGCATATGGGGCACAAAAACCCTGGCACAATATATCAGTTCGGGGGTGAGGATATAGCATGCGCCAAGCAGGAAAGGCATCTTGGTGTTATCTCTGATGACCTCAAGTTAGGGAAACAGTGTGACAAGGCAGCAGGAAAAGCAAATAGGATGCTGGGATATATAGGCAGGGGCATTACCAGCAGGAAAAGGGAGGTCATAATTCCACTATACAAGACACTAATGAGGCCCCACCTGGAGTACAGTGTATAGTTCTGGAGACCTTACCTACATAAAGGCATAGACAGGGTAGAGAAGGTTCAGAGGAGGGCAACAAAGATGGTACATGGATTGCATCACAAGTCCTATGAGGACAGGTTGAAGGAATTGAATATGTACTCCCTGGAGGAGAGGAGGGAGAGAGGAGACATGATAGACACATACAAGTATCTTACAGGGAGGAACAGGGTGCAGGAATACACTATTTTTAAGTGAAAAGATGTTCCAGGACTAGAGGGCATGGGATGAAGTTGGAGGGAGGACGATTCAGAGGAAACATGAGGAAGAATTTCTTCACAGAACGGGTGGTGGACAAGTGGAACACCCTGCCAGAGGAAGTGGTGGGGGCTGAAACAATCACGGGATTTAAGAATGCATGGTATAGACATAAAGGCATTCTGGAGGTCAGGGGTAAGGGGCAACAGACTTCTAGGAAAACATAAACTGAACTTACAAGCTCAAATGGGCAGACTGGGTGGGCCATAGGCCCTTATCTGACTACACTGTCTATGTATCTATGATGATGTAATTTGTGATGCTGTTCTCTTTCATCTATGATGAAGTCAGGGACATTCACATTTGGCGGGGTCTGTAAAGGTATTTTTTTTTTTTTCAGGCTCTGTGCCTATTGCAAGATCCTGAAAGCCAATCATCTGATTCGATTGTGATTTCATCATATTCCATGCCAGTAACGCACAAAAAAATTGTTTAGATTGTTCACTTTAGCCTGTGCTGGAATCTGGATAGAGGCACGGTGCTATAAGGTCTCCAGACTCTTGAATCCGTCTGTTGTGGTGAAAGGCACGAGTCCTCGTTCATTCACACTTGACTTCTAGTACAGGTGATTGCACAGGATGGTGCTAAAGCAAATATTTAATCTACCTGTAAATGGGGGTGGGAGAAGTAATGCTGTTTTGAAACCTTACTAAGAGAGTTTTTATATATTACCCACTCCACTGTTTCCTCCTGGGCAGGTTTTAACTTGACCTAGATACGGGCTCAGCTATTCTTTACTCCACATTAAAAAGATAATCATGCCAGGACCAACACACCCAGCCCTAGTAGGAACTAGCACAGACAAGACCCCAAATAAAAATTAACTCTAAATTAGCCAATGACCAACAGCAATGTAGTTAACAATATAGAGGATAATGAATAACAAGCGTATGTACTCATCAAGAGGCTACCGTGGCAAGAATTTTGAACCCTGAGAGCGAAGCTTGAGAGGTTCAGCTCCATAGCAATATCGAGATGTTTACATATGCTTGGTATTGATTGTAGACCATACATTGTCTTTTATAGTGTATGGTCTGCAATCCGGAGTTGAAAGTAAAATGTTTTACCTCTTAACTTTTATGGGTTTTTTGTCAGCGCCGCTGTCCTCCACTATCGCTCTCACTGCCATGGCCGTTTCCTGAACAGTAGTGGTAGGGAGATGCGCATGCGTGAACGTGTTCCGTGTTGTTATACTGCAGTAGCTACATAGCTAGTACAGCGTAACGGCTACGATGACGTAGCTACTGCAGCATAACTGTATTCTAGTTATGGATTTTTATCCATAACGTTCCACGTTATGCTATATTACACTACTAGTAGCAGTAACTCTCAACAGGCACAAAAGGGCAGCACCACAGATGACATCAGCAGTCTGGAGGCATGACACAGTCCCACACAAAAGATTAATAAACAAGTTAGCCAGCCTTGGAGTGAGTCCCAGGGTGGTAGCCTGGGTAACAAACTGACTGGACAACAGGACACAGAGGGTAATAGTAAACAGAGTACACTCTGAAGAAAGGGGGGTTACTAGTGGGGTACTGCAGGGTTCAATACTGGGACCAGTCCTCATTAATGTCTTTATAGGAGACATTGCAGAGGGGCTGGAAGGAAAAGTATGCCTCTTGCAGGTGACACAAAGATCTGCAACGGGTTGATACAGGGGTGGAAAGTATGAGAAGGACCTGGCAAGGTTGGAGGAATGGTCAAAAGTATGGCAGCTTAGATTCAGTGCAGAGTAATGCACCTGGAAAACAAAAACCCAGTGGAAGAGTACACAAGTGGGTTGGGGGGAGAACACCAAAAAAATTGGAAAGGGACCTGAGAGTAACCATGTCAGATGACCTAAAGGTGGGAATGCACTGTGAGAAGGCAGTAAGGAGGGCTGGGAGGATACTGGGATGCATAGGGAAAGGCATTACCAGTAAAAAACAGGAAGTTCTTATCCCTCTATGGTCAGTAAAGCGTAACATCAAATCAAAGGATTATAAGGTTCTAATACCTCTGTTTAGAGCTTACGTAAGACCACACCTTGAGCATGCCTCACAACTGTGGTGCCTGTACAAAAAAACAGACTGCAAAATTCTTGAAAATATACAACGCAGATTCATATATATGTATCTCCAGTTTAGAAAATGAATCCTACGATTATAAACTAAATACCATTAACCTTATGACACTTGAGACCAGAAGGTTGAGAGGCAATCTTCTTTTTCTCTTTGATATTATTCAGGATCCATACCTAATGGTGGAACTGTGTCTGGAATTGAAGGACTCCACACCTGATACCCTAGGACACCCACTTCAGTTAATGGGCAAAAGGTTTAATTATATCAGCAGAAGATTATTTTTTACATAAAGAATTATAAACCTGTGGAACAAACTTCCCTTAACCATAATCATCTGTAAAACAAAATCTGAATTCAAATACAAACTTGGAAAACTCTTACTGACCGGTTATAAACTAACTTATTTTTCAAAGTAAAGTACAAGAGCAGACATGTGCTAACTTGGCCTTCTAGCTCTCTCATCCTTAGTATGATCATCTGTACAGACAGTCGGTAAGGCTCCATCTGGAGTACTGTGTGCGGTTCTGGAGACCCCATCTCTTCAAGGACATAGACAGGATAGAGGCAGTCCAGAGGAGGGCAACTAAAATGGTGCAGGGTCTGCAACAGAAGCCATACAAAGAGAGACTAAAAGAGCTTAACATGTATACCCTTGAGGAAGGGAGGGAGAGGGGGGAAAATGATAGAAACTTTCAGTGACCTCAAGGGAATAAACAAAGTCCAAGAGGGGAGCATCTTTCAGAAAAAAAGATGTGCAAGAACAGGGGAGCACAATTTGAAGATTGGGGGGGGCGACTCAGGGGCAATGTGAGGAAGTGATTTTTTCACGGAGAGGAGGGTGGTGGATGCATGGAAATGCCTTCCTGAGGAGGTCGTGGGGTCAAAAACAGTGGGAGAATTCAAGAATACATGGAACAGACATAAGGCAATTATACGACCTCATCTGTCGTGATCGCCTGGGTAAAAAGAGGGGTGGTGGTATCCTGGTCTAATACAGGAGCCATCTTAACCTATCTGCCCTACCCAGTCAACAGACAGTGCAGTCCACCTGTGAGACACTGCACACGGTGCTGATACTAGGGATGTCAAAAAAGATACACATTGTATTCACCTACAGTCCCCCAAAAGGAGACATAGAGGGGCCCAGACTGGCCTCCTTGACACAGTCAGCGCTGTATTACGGCAAAATGAGCTAATCATTCTGGGCGACCTCAACCTCAATTGGCTGGGTGGTAACACCAAAGCCTTTGAGTTGTCACTTGCCAGTCTCTCCCTGACACATCTAGTCAAGAATCCTACCAGGTGCCCCGTAAACAGTGGTAAGAGCTCCCTCCTGGACTGGATCTTGACTAACAGACCTGATAGGATCAGCTCATCCGGTGTCCTGCCTGATTGCATCTCTGATCACTCCCCAGTGTACTGTGTTTGGAGGATCCCACTCCTGAAAATACCACATAAAATTATCCAGATCAGAGACTACTCATGTTTTCATCTATCCTCCTTTCAAAATGATATTAAGTACACTGACTGGTCGGCAGTATGGAATGCCTAGGACTCCATATCTGCTGTCAGTCACCTCCTCATCTCTTTAAGGGCCCTGCAGGAGAAACATGCCCCCCTAATCAGATGGAGGGTCAGGGGTACGGCTACGAAATGGCTTCATGGCAGCCTCCTAGCCCTCCTCAAAACCAGGGACAAGTGCTGGGCCA
Organism: Neoceratodus forsteri; assembly: GCA_016271365.2. Lineage (NCBI taxonomy): Eukaryota > Metazoa > Chordata > Ceratodontiformes > Ceratodontidae > Neoceratodus > Neoceratodus forsteri. The sequence goes on from JADMNL010000028.1 coordinate 105,704,732, forward strand.
AGTTTAAGGCCACGGCTGACCATGCCATTCTTCAAAAATACAGGCAACTCAGAAATGAGTGCAAAAAAACCATCAGGGTAGCAAAAAGTGAGTTCTGCAAATCTGCACTACTGAACTCGGCTAGGGACCCAAGGAGGTTCTGGAGGAATATTAAACACATAGTGAGCGGCACGCAGAGTGCGGAGTCCACTGATATGACAATTGATGGTTCCAGCTGCAACAACTCTGAAACCATTGCCAACTCCTTAATCACTATTTCGCAGATCTCTCAGTACACCTCATCATTGCCCAATGGTAGTGGTGACAGTGGCACCCAGCCCATAGCATCATCTTCACCCCGTCTGCCCTTTCTTTTCAGGGCAGTGACGGTTCAAGAGGTGTGGAGACTGTTAGCTGGACTCTCCCTCTTCTCAAGTGTGGGCCAAGATGGCTTGGAACCAAAACTCCTCAGCCTCGGTGCCCCCTGGCTTGCCCCTCTGACAGCACACATCTTCAACTTGTCCCTGTCGACTGGTGTTATTCCAGACATATGGAAGGTAGCCAGGGTGGTCCCAATCCTTAAACAGGGAAACCCTAAACTGATAGGATGGACATGGGGTGATAGTTCTCTATCAGCGGTTAGCAAACTCCTGGAGAAAGTTGTGGCAGGACAACTCTGAGTATTTACAATCACATGACATAATGTCTCCAGTACAGCACGGATTCAGAAAGGAGCATGTTACTTCCTCTGCCTTCATTACTGTTTCATCTTGGATCAGAGGCGCCATGGACCAAGGCAAACTCTCGGAGGCTATCTTTATAGACCTCTCGAAGGCCTTTGATCTGGTTGAACATGTCATGCTGTCAACACAGCTAAGATCTCTTGAACTATCCACTGCTGCTCTCAGCTGGTTCTCCAACTATCGGCATGGCAGAATGCAGCGGGTAAAATATGGTAAAGGGCTATCAAGCCCCATTCCAGTAACTATGGGGTTCCCCCAAGACTCCGTCCTTGGACCCCTGCTCTTCTCCATTTTTGTTAATAATCTCTCCACAGCCGTTTCTCATTGTAAACCAGTCCTCTATGCAGATGATCTGGTCATCCTGTCTCACTCCCCAGAGGTGAGGGACATTAACTGCCACCTGAGTGCTGACCTAAGTAATATCCAGTCATGGATCCGGAACCATAAGCTAGTCCTTAATCTAAAAAAAAACCAGGCCATGCTCTTTAGGTCCCGGGCTAAGATTAAGGCTTCCCCAGTGCCTTTCTGTGTTTCCAGAAAGGGGGGTGTCCTGATCCCAATCACAAACAATTTCAAGTACCTTGGGGTAATGCTGGAGCCGCAGCTTGACCTTGGCCGCCATATCCAGAACACATGCAAAACTGTCAACTGGGTATGGCCTATACAGCAAAAAATAACCTCACTCCGGCTGCACGTATTGCGCTTGCCAGAGGTATGCTTCTCCTCTCGCTATGCTACGGGCTCCTGTTGTTTGCCAGCACCACTAAGGTCCATCTCTCTAGGTGGTTGACTGCCTACAATAACGTCTGTCGCTTTGCCTTAGCGACCCCCTGGCTCACTCACCACTGTGATCTCTATAACAAACTAAACTGGCTCTCTCCCTCAGAGCACATTGACTTTGTCCTTGGTTGCTTCACAGGGAAGATCCTTATCACTGGCACCCCCTTCCCCAGGGGTGGCGAATCTCTTTTCAAACTGTTCCTCTTCTTACCACCTTAGGTCTCGGGGTCAAGCAAATTAAGGTACTTTCCGTGACCAGGACTCAAATGGGTGAAAGGGATTTTGCAGCGTGTGCCCCAAATTATGGAACACCTTCCCCGACCTGATCCGTGTTGCCTCTTCCCAGGGCTGCTACGTTCCTCCCTACGGAACCATCTCAAACTCTCATCGGCCTGTGGGTGCAAAAAAAAAAACCCTGTGATAAATTGTCTGGACTCAGCTCTTACATACAACTGTTGGCCCTTATGTTGCTGCCACTAATCCTTGCCTTGTACTGCGCCAATCTGGCACACACCATTTCACTCTGTTGTACTTACTGTAACTAAAAGTTGCCTTATGACTTGTATTTGTGTATTCTAAATTAAGATGATTGCGTGGGACATTTGAGTATTTCCTAACTTGTATCTTGTTGTCCTATGACTTGTAATCTTTCCACTATTAAGTACCATGTTGTCCAAAATGTGTTTTGTATGTAATTTCCTGTACTTTCTCGGGTCGTACCTGAAAATAGGCAAAGTTTTGTCTAGGGTACTTACCTGGTTAACAAAAGCTAAATAAATAAATAGTGGGGGGGTAGGAGTAAGTAGGCTGTTGATTAACTAGAATCTGCAGCTTATCCAATAGGTAGGGAAATGGGCAGACTTGGTGCGCCAAGCGGTCCTTATCTGCCGTCAAATTCTATGCTGATTCAGCATTCAACAAACTCTGAGAAATGGACTACTCCAAAAAAGCACTAAAAAAGTATTAAATTGTCTATTTTTGTCACAAAACCTGGGAAACACGTAGTTTTATAGCAATGTTTGTGTGGTGCTACCTGTTTCAGTTTTATAGCAATGTTTGTGTGGTGCTACCTGTTTCAGTTTTATAGCAATATTTGTGTGGTGCTACCTGTTTCAGTTTTATAGCAATGTTTGAGTGGTGATACCTGTTTCAGTTTTATAGCAATGTTTGAGTGGTGCTACCTGTTTGTTTTATAGCAATATTTGTGTGGTGCTACCTGTTTCAGTTTTATAGCAATGTTTGTGTGGTGCTACCTGTTTTGGTTTTATAGCAGTGTTTGAGTGGTGCTACCTGTTTTGGTTTTGAAAACCATTGCACTTGATCTTTAAAGAAAAGGCTATGGAGAGAGTGAAGCATTTGTCTCGAGCTTCAGCGCTGACCTCACGTGCTCCAGCGGTCGGCCTGCCGCTCGTCATGCTGATGCCAGAGAAAGCTCTGCTGCAAACAGAATCCTTGGTGAAATCAAAGGAGAAGTAATCGAGGACACAGAAAAGCACGGCCACACCGGGAAATATGAGCACTTCAGTCAGGGACTTCTGCTTGTTACCTGTTTCCATTCAGTGAAATTACATGGGTAATCACAAGACGGAGCCAAGATCCTTAAAGTCCTTAATGCCTTGGATTCTGTGTCTTCTCTCCCCCCCAATCCCACCACTGTCTCTTGAGACACCACAGTCCGGGTCTGACTTGGCTCAATTCCCTCTACAGGGTTTTCCCAGTCTATTCTGCTGTCAGGCTTTGGCACAGCCATGCTATTGGCAGTTGAAAATGGTGCCTTCGTTGATGCACATTCCAGGTGTTATTGACAGGGCCCTCTATTGTCAGGTTTTGCTCTAGACCATGTCTGCTCTGTTTTCGCAACTCTTACCACAGACTCTGCTGTAAGTGCTAGCTCAGTGTTCTGCACTGGAGTCCTCTGTTGCCAGCTGTCTGCCTCCACAGTCGATTACTGCGCTGTCGATGTCTGTTCCTATTCATGATACAGGTGGAGCAGATCTCCTACAACACTTGGGTCCTGGATATAGTTCAGCGGTGGCATGCCCTGGAATTGCAGTCCACTCCTCCAGTGCATCCCCCCCACCCCGATAGGTGCATTCCTTTGTCACCTTTTGTACTACAGGACGAGTTCTGGAGGCTCCTGCTGAAGCAGGTCTTAGAACCATGCCTGTCACAGAATTGAATCAGGGGTATTCCTGATACTTCCTGGTTAAGAGGAGAGGCAGTAAACATCCTGGCCTGGACCTCTGGGGCCTGAACCTGTACATAGAATACAAACAGTTCAGCATGATCTCTTTTCAGTCCCTGCTCCTTCTGCTGTTTAGTGGGGATTGGCTGTGCGCCCAGGATATGAAGGATACCTGCCTTCTTATCAAGGTTCCACGCAGTCCTAGGCAGTACTTCCACTTTATGCTACTACTAGGGTGTCCTTACCAGTGCTGTATCGTGCTATTTGGCTTATCTTTGGGACCACATGTCTTCACCAAGTGCTTCATGGTGGTGCATGCGACGCACAAGAGAGAAGGTCTGTATGTGTTCCCTTACCTGAACGAGTGAATCTTAAAAGCCCCAACCCAAAAGTCGATCTGGGGTCAGAAATGGATCAGGGTCGCTCAGAGACCAGCCAAGAGAATGAGGATTGAGTGTCCCACGAAAAATCTCCTCCTTCTGGGAGAGGAGAGCTCTGGATCTTGCCACTTGACTGCTACCTGGTGGAGGCCAGGTGACAACGGCGGGGACATCATGCAGCGGCAGGTGTCCGTGCATGCCATCACCCTGGGGGAACAACAGAAAGGTAGAAAAACCTTGGCCCGCTTGGCATCTTCCACAGGCACCGCGTGACCCCATGAGGCATGCCGCTAAGGTGGGTAACCAGTAAGGGATGGGTCGATGACTGAGTTGAGATGCTGCCAAGACCAGGGATGCCAGGGAGAAATTACATATAAAGGAAAAAAGCCCCATCCCTAAACGGGATCATTTACACCCCATTTTGGAATTGTCAACTGTTTGAACAGCTAGCCATCCTTGTTAACAGACCTAGGTCAGTTCTGCCTCTGTTTCAGCACCTACAGTATAGTGGTACTGTTCTAAGAAGAAGAAGAATCAGCATTTATATAGCGCTTTTCATACATCCAAAGCGCTTTACAAGCAATGCTAGACTGGTAGTGAAGTGACTGAATGTGTGGTGGCGGCCATATCGCACATCATCACCCACACACAGCCTGGATAATTGCATGAACCAGTTTATGGGAAGGGAAATGTTGGCCAGGACACGGGAATGTTCCCTACTCTTTGCGAAGGCGCCTGGGTTCTTTTACTTCCACCTGGACACCCACCAGGACAACACCAGGATGGGCAGAAGGGACCTCGGTTTAACGTCTCATCCGAAGGACGGCACACCCCAGCAGTACAGCACCCCCCAATACTGCACTCGGATGCCAGCGATTTTTAGGTGCAGGTCCAATCCCGGTGTGGGATGAGAACCCACGACCTTCTGGTCCAGAGGCGGATGTGCTATCAACTGAGCCATGCTGACACCTGACATCTAAACACATTGGTCTGCCGGGCATTCCACCCTGCAGACCAGGCCATTGCTCTGATTGCCCAGGCTCATCTAATGTCATCCAGTCAATATGTCTCGGAAAGGTGCCTTCTCCACCTCATTGGCCTGATGGCTGCAACCATCCTCACTGCCCTGCTGGCACACTAGCACATGAGGATTCCTCAGTAGTCCCTTTATGTCCATTCGGCTCAGCACTTCAATGACCTGGACTGTCTCAACCATTAGGCTGACTGCGGATGTGTCAGTGGGCCTTTTTCTGCCATCAAGTTCTGTGTTTCTCCTTTCACCACACTTGATCTGCCCCACCCAAGAGATTTTTATTCCTCCTATGTCAGAGTGGCTGACATGAGCCCCATTCTGTCAGCCACCCTCCGACTTCCAGCGACTTGCATCCACCATTGCCCTCCCAGTCACACATCCAGATTGGGCTCTACGATTGGAGTGGCGGAGCGGTCACAGCATGCCAGTCAGGGCTCCATGAAGCCCGTCCCCCATCTTTTCTATTGTTCTCCGACGACTCCACAAACTTGAAATAAGCATGTTGTGCAAACTGTACCTCCGTGGAGACACCCGTGTCACTGTGGACGTGGAGCATTCTCGCACAATGTGCCATGCGTGTGCCTCGATTAGGATTCCTCCAGGTGGCAGTCAAGCAGCGAGCCACAGATACCCCCTCCCCGAGGGAGGAGAGCTGTCCTTGGCACTCTCATTCCTCCCTCCCCTGGTGACCCCCGGCAACCTATGTTCATTCCCGAACATGGGTCTCTGGCATGGCAGGAGGTAAGGCGCTTACAGCGCCTCAGCCTTCCCCACCACTGGGCAGTTACCACAATGGATCCTTGCCTTCCCTTCGAGGTTCTTGGCAAGAAAGGAAGGGTATGATATGGCAGGGATAAGAGACCATCCATGTTGGTACTAGCCTACAGCAGCGATGGAGGTAAGGTATCACGGGGCAAGGAAGATGCACTGGGCGGTGGCAGGTTTGAAGATATCTGAGTAAAAGGAGAGGGGAAAAGCCTTCAGGATTTCTGTAAAAATCCGGTGTCCACATCTGGAAATGCAGATGCGTGCATGGAACTCTTAAGTTTGGTTGACATGCTGGTGTGGTACTCCTGAGGCTTACAGATGATGGGAAGTGGGAGATGACTTTAGCCTTACTCCTTGTTCTTGAACGAGTCTTTTTCGTGTCTGCTTAGAACTTGCTAATCACTCTCAAGTGTCAAGGTAAGTGCTTCTAATTGCATTTCTATGGAAACAGAGTGATGTAAAGTGCCTTTGTGAATCTGCATTGTATGTACTTTTAAAAGCAGTGCAGTGCGCGATCAGGTCTTAATAGTTTGCCTGTCCCATGGGGGGAGGGGCTTTTAGGATGCAGCCCTGACAGGTGCTGGTAAATATGGGAAGAGCTGTAAGCTTGCTTGTTTTTTCACTGAAGACTTTATACTGAACCTTGATAAGCTAACTCTTACAAAACAAAATGCTGGATTGACAACGAAATTTAGATCAGCTGGGGGGGGGGGGGGCAATCTTTAAGCATTTGGAGATTAAGTGACTTGTTCAGGGTTGCACAGTATGTGGCTCTGGTGTAATTTGAGCCTGGCATCTCCTGGTTCACTGTGTTATGCTCTCTTCACTAGAGTAGACTGCATTCACCTTTCACTGGCTTTACACGGAGACAGGTGATGTGACTGTCAGTAATTTGCTTTTCTCAAAGCATATGTATTGTAAATGTTTGAAGGCACTGGGTGTGTGTTAACAAAATCGGGCTTATTTGACTAATTTTATTTTTTTTATTTTGAGGGCTCTCGTCAGCGCTGCCGGGCTTTCACTTGCTTCCAACAAGATACAGGTGCGAGTGTTTATGCCACTCCACCAGACAAGCACGCACTTGAGACACCATTTAGTGATGTCTGTGTCACACACTCATTCTAGTGCTTTTAAATCCAACCTGCTCAACACCCCCTTCCAAAAATTTTTTCATTTGGGGCAGAGCGAGAAATGTTTATAAAGCAAGTATCAGACCTGAGGCTAGCTCTTCTACCTAATAAGTAGCCAAAAGGACAGGTCAGCAAGCCAAATAACAGGGAGGACAAGCAGGATTGCCCAGGCAGGCTATTCAACTTAAATACGGCCAAATTCTTCAATGGTTCCCAGCAGTGCTGCATTCACTCCTTCAGGGTAAATTCTAGAGATTATCACCATAGAGGGGAGAGGGAGCCAGTCAACAGAATTTGTCAGCAGAAAGACTGCTAGGCCTGCCCAGATGTTCCCTGCCTAATCTGCCCTTGCAGACCCTAACTGGTCTCTGGTGCCCCTCCCACTTCCCCACCTCGTTTGTAATATACCCCCTGTGTTTCTCTCTCACATGCTTGAAGCCCCACATTGTTTTTGTCTCTACCACTTCCATTAGCAGACTGTTCAGGCATGGACCACCCTTTCAGTGAAGAAATATTTCCTCACATCTCTTGTAAAGGTCCACTCCTACAGCTTCATCGCATGCCCTCTGGTCCTGGTGCTCTCAATCATTTGAGAGTCCAGTCCTGCACCCTTTTCACTCGTGAGGTACTTGTAGGTGTCTGTCATGTCACTTGAGACTTTTTTTTGTAAATATAATCTTTCATTAAAAAGGTTTCCATGTCTGCATTATCCAGCAATGTACACAATAAAGAGAATATGCTGATACAGTAAGTGTGGTCCTGATCAATCATTCCTTTTGGTCCATCTGAGGGGAAAGGAGTGAAGGTGGTGCTGTTCCCCACCCTTCCCTACGTTAGTGTGGGGAGGGTGAGAAAGGTCCTGTATGCATTGATTTAAGCTATACATTCCACACAGCATGAGTTACAGAATATATCTACGTGGACTCCTGAGTGAAGAGAAAGGAGACTGAAGAGTGGCCCGGTTCCCCTTCCCGAAGAGGGGATATGGGTCGTGGGTACAGCCAATTGATATATTTTGTAACTTTTCAATGAATCTGGAAGTTTTCTATCTCCTAGGGGAAAGTATAGGGCTTGTCTGGTTTGGGAGAGATCAGGCCCACCTTTTTGCTAGACAGGCAAATGGGCAAAGAGGACCTCCAGGTAGGTCATGGAGATCATCAGAATCAGGTACACCATCAAATTCAAACACACCCCCTCCAAGGGACTGGTCTCTGCTCTCTCTCCAATGTCCAAAAGCCAGGTAAGTGCACTAGACAAATTCTGCCTATTTTCAGTCATGACCCGGGAAGGGGGATACAGACGAATGTCAACTGACCTTGAACCAGATTAAGCTGTTGGTGATATATTTTTAGTGAATGGGGGGAAATTTGGCCAGGGCACTGGGGAAATTCCCCTACTGTTTGTGCTGCAAGGAGGAGGCCCGATTTCAAGGCCTACAAACAGCATGGCCTCTCTCAACAAGTCTGTGGAGGAGATGGACGTGTCTGAGGTAGGGGAGCGGGCCTCCTCCCCTGCCCAAAACCTGCAAGAGGCCGATAGAATCAATGAAGAGGTAAATTTGAACCTAGATTTTTTTGGAAGAAGATATTTTTGTGTCTACGGAGGACTTATCCAGTGAAAATGTGACTAGGAAAGCTCAGTAGGATAGAAAAGCATCGAGTGAAGAGAAGAGTGATATTTCTACTACAAAGCAAAAGCTACTAGATTTAATGGCTAAAGAAGAAAAACGCCATGAACAGCGGAAAGATGTGTTATGCGCTCCGCTCTCTCAGCTGATTTCTGGAATGCAAACTGCCAGAAAAGACAAGCTGGCTGTCGGCCAACGCCCAGCTGCTGCTGATGCACTAGAAATGGAAGCGACTACGGAAGCTATAAGGCCCTCACCTAAGGTAATTTTACCCCCTGCTGTTTCAAATACTGTATTGGCTGGCAGTAAAATCACAAAAACTAGCGAGTGCCTAAAGCCTCAGGGGGATAAGGGTGGAATTGAAGACACCATCATACTAGAAGAGCAGAGCGTTGTGATTTCTGAGGTTAAAAATCTATTACCTGCGCAAATTAAGGAAAGTGGAAGTAACGAGGAGAAAGTAACTTACCAAACAAATTCCCTTGTGCAAGAAGGGGTTGCTGTGTTTTCCTTTAACGCTAAAAACACATCTAAAAATCTCAAAAGGGATAATGCTAAAGAAAAAAGAACTGCTTATACTTTGGTTAAAAGAAATATTGATGTTAAAAAGACAGGGCCTATATTTGATACAGGAAACCCAAATCAGAGTTCTGGAAAGCTTATTACATGCCCAAAAGCAATGAAAAAATATAGTTGCTGTTTCTAAAATAAATTATCCATTTTCCAAAAACTAGACACCTGATGCAGCTTTGAAATCTGCTGGTTGGACTTAAGGTTCTGGGGGTTCATGGATACCGGATCCTGCATGGGGACAGCGTGACTCCCCTCTCCCAAAGTTCACCTGTGTGGAAACCATTAACTCATATCCAAGTACCTGGTACTGCTGCAAAAACGAATACTAAAATGGGCCCCAATGAAGAAAATGATGAACAGAATTCTGCCCCACAAAAGAACTCTGAAGGTCAAGATACCGAGCACATAGTGAACAGGACAGAAAACTCAGGTCCTCAGAATCAACCTGACGATACAGAAAGGCCAAAGACTGATAGAGACACAGCTCAGAAACCCCTGCTTTCTGATCTTTTTCAGAAAACAAAGCTGCTGCTCCATGGCAAGATGCAATACAAATTCGTTATAAAGGTGGTTTAGAAAATAGACCAGACAGATACTATGTGGGGAAACTATTACTAAAAGATTCTTTAAAATTCTGTCCTCGAGAGGTTTATGCCTTTATTAACATCTTGGGAGAAGATAACTATGATATAAGTTTTAGATCTTCTTACATGTTAGATCTGTTTTGGGAATGTTACAATCAAATTAAATTCTCTCCCTTTTAGACCCCTTTTAGTAATGCCTTTAACGAAACCCCTGATAAAAATATGTCACGTTGATGTTTCGAAATGAGGGGGTCCATGTGGAAGACATAACATACTGGCTTTCACAAAAATGTGAAGTGTTAAGTGAACTAGCGGCAATATTGGATAGCAGACTTTTTTTTGGACGGGGTGGTGGAAATATAAAGTTAGTTTGAGACAGTCTGAGGCTGATGTAGAACACATTCCTACCTCTTTTTTGCTAGGAAGGGATAGGGGTGTATGTTTCTATGCTGGTCAGCCCAAGAACTTGTTATAAATGTGGCTCAAGAATCAACTTATCCAGTATGTGTGACAAGCCCAGATGCGATAATTGTGGGGAAATTGGACATATTACTTTTCAATGCGCAAACTTCACAAAATGTGATCTATGTGAAGAAACAGGCCATGTGTTCTCAGATTGCCCATGGGCTGCAAACAGTAAAGCTTTAGTTATAAGCCCAGATTTGTTAATACAACAAGCCCAGGATGCAGTAACCCCCCTTTAGAAAAAAAAAAAGGTATTCCCTCAGACTCCTTCCCCTCTGACTCTCTTCCCCCCTCACCCAGGAAATTTCAGAGAAAGTACAAGATAAAGAATCTTGTTCTCTAAACTTAAAGGTGGATCCTGTACCAGTTTGTCAGGATGCTGAGGGAAAGGAAAAAGAGGGACAAGTATCTATAGCTGATCCCTTCCCAGGAGGTCAACTAGGAACACAAAACCAGTTTCTCTGCAAGATCCAGTAGAAATGAAAAATCCGTTTTCAGCATTAGCTAAATGGGGAGATATAGAGAGTGACCAGGGTGACTCTGAAGTTCAACCGCCAGATTTAGGGGGCCCCTTTAAGACAGTAGACATGGAAGGTTACAAGACAAAAGGAAAAAAAGAGAAAGAGATAAGTAAAATCCTACGGTCTTTTTTCTAGATAACATGCAACCTTTAGAAACTGGATCATTAATGTTCACAGCATTTTAAACTGTGATAGTAGTTCTCACTATTTCAATACATGAAACCACTCTCTTTAAGTGCTTGCTTTATCCAAGAAACACGGATGTATACTAGAGAACAAACAAGGATGTTCTAGGCCGAATGGACAGTGGGATCCTCCTTTTGGTCCTATGGAACAGGTAAAGCAGATGGCTTAGGGATTTTATTTTTCTCCTTTTTATTTTCTTTATCCAAATTAATTGATCTCATTCCGGGGAGACTGTTTATTGTTGATGGTTTCTTAAGTAATGTTGAATACCGATTTATTAATATCTATAGTCCACAATTGAAATCTGACAGAGTGGCATTATTTCACACTTTACAACCTTATTTGGTCACATCTAAGTATGTTATTTTGGGAGGCGACTTAATTTGAGTTAAAAAAGGTAAAAGCAAATGGTAAGATAGTTTAATGCGATTCACTAGCATTTAGGCATTGTATAGAGACAGCAGATTTAAGAGAATGTATTAACAAAGAACCTTATTTTACTTTCTCAAGAGGGGAATGCTATTCAACTATTGATTTTTTTTTTTTTTTTAAACCTACCTATACCCGTCTTTAAAGTATTTCCGGTTGAATTCTCTGATCACTGTATGCTGCTAATTCAGTTTTCAAATTCCCCCAAGAAAAATATCCATCAGAATAGATGGAAATTGAATATTTAAACTTTAGAAGAACCTAAGGTTTGATCTGATATTCAGAAATTATTATAGGCTAGAACTTCTGTCTGTTTTCTTTATCAGGACCTAGGATTATGGTGGGATGATACAAAAAATTAAATTACTAGGTGGTTTAAAAATGATGGGAAATCTCAAGAAAGAAAAATTGTATAAATACCTACAAGTAAGGAATTGGCTACAATGCCTGTATACAGTAGCAATAACCTCTCAAAGATTACTCAAGTCAGATTGAAACATTGAAAGGAAATTTGATGGGGCTAAAACTATAAAAGCCATGCTACACTATGGAACTAACAAAAAAACATTGGAGACCCTTGTCACCTGTAAAACAAGAAAGAAAAAACAAACTCCACAATTGAAGGATTAACGGTTAAAAGGGGAACATCATGGAGTCTGTTTCTGGAATTGACTATATTATATATAATCATACTAGGCACAAGAGATGCCAGAGTATTTTCGTCTGCAAGAAAATCATTTTCAGGAGTTTTTCCAGGCTATACAGATTCCTCAGTACCCATAGATATCTGAAACCATGGAAATCCTATTTCAGTGGGAGAATAGAAAAGGTTATTAAAAAAAAAAAAAAAAAACTAAATTCAAACCACATGAAGTCTTGCTATATTATAGACATTAGCAGTTTGTTCCAGCTCTAGAACTGCCCCGGAGTGAAATGGTTAAAGCCATTCCAAAATAGAATTTTGGCACGAGAGCAGCTCTATCTGTGTCATTTCAAACTTGAACTGTCAGATTCTTTACTCACCAGTGAACAGTCGCCCGGAGATTTCTCCTTCTGCTCGGTTCATTTCTCGGTTTATGAGTGTTTTCTCGGTTGGATTCAACCGAGAATAGTTTTATTTTAACCGCAAAACTGTTCGGTTCAAGCTCTCATCTGTGGTAAACTCTAGGGGTAAATGAAGGTTTTGTCTGTGTGGAACTTAGGTTATCGGTTCGTTTTGAACCGATCAGTGGGTTTAAAACTCATTTAAAACTAAAAGTTACTATTTTAGAGTGCGGTTTCAGTTCTTATCGGTTCTAAAAAACGGATTTATTACGCTTTTTTTCCAATACCGTGACACGGTTAGGAACCGATAAGGGTGTCTTCCTGGCACTGCCGTTAAAAGGGCAAGTTTTTGGTTAGGCTGGCATTATGTCTGAGAAACCCAAAGAAAAACCGGGCCCACTGGGTTTCAACACTGTGATGTTTGTGGGGAAGTCTTTGCCAAGGCTGACCACACACCACATGTGTTTATTGTCTGGGGTTTGACCACCTCCAGTCAGACTGCCAGGTATGTAAGAATTTCCCTGCAGCCACCCTGGAAAAAAGATTGGGCAGGCTCGGGAACGAGAGGCCAAAAGTCCGTGACCCGATGGCCAGCCCGGTTCGGTGCCAACCGAATCAGAGGGAGTGCCTCTGACCAGGGCCAGACTTCCTCGGCAAAAGAAAAGCTGGTTCTGAGGAACCAATTCCAGTAAAGAAAACAAGAAAATCAGCAGGTCTGGAGTCCAAAATTCCTTCTCCAACTGCTGCAGAGATAGCAAAAGCCATACAAATTGTCCAGTCACTGTCTCAGGGTCCGTCCGAACCACCACTATCTGGTAAAAGGTCGGTTCGTCCGGTCCCAGTGGTTCAGGATTATGATATTGAGGAATTTTATGAACCAGAGGAGGGGGAGGAGGATTATGAACAGTATGAATGTGGCTGGGAAGGTCTGGGTGTGCCCATTGAACCGGACATCTCCCCAGACAGACCTTTAGAATCTCCCCCATGCTGTCTGAGTCCCCATCTCATTTTATGTTTTATAAAAAAGTTGCTGAAACCCTCCAGCTTCCTTTAGAAGAGGCTGTGGATGAGCAAGAGGAGCCTGATTTTGTAGAAATGATGGATATTCCAGAGTCTAGGAGATTGTCTATTCTTTACATAAGTCTTTTAGAAACAAACAATTAAAATTTTAAAAGCTCCTAATTCTGTGCCTCCTGTAGATAAAAAGATGGACAGAAGGTATACATTGTCAGGCCCTGATACAGAATTCCTTTCTCAGCAATGCAGTCATGTTAGTAGTTCAGGCTGCTGCCTGTGATAAAGCTAATATTCCTTGGCTTCACATCCTCCTGACAAGGATTCCAGGAAGATTGATGCCATGGCAAAAACAGTATATGGCAGCCTCTCTGGGACTCAGGCAAGCAAATTATATGGCTTATGTAGCTAGGTATCAGAAATCTAGATGGGATACTGTTATGCAGTTGGCCAAGCAGGCCCATGGCCAGCTGGCTAGTGAACTAGAGCAGGTGGCTGCTGATGGCATTGAAGCCTCTAAGGTTCTGTTTCATGCTGCTGTGGATGTTAATGATGTTTCCTCTAGGGTCATGGCCACATCTGTAGCTTTTCGTAGGTTGGCCTGGCTCAGGTGTACTAGTTTGTCACAGGATACCCAGACTAAGGCTATGGATTTTCCTGTGGTGGGAAATTCTCTGTTTGGAGAGCAGACAGAGAATTACATGAAGAAGATGGATGAATATAGGACTACTTACAAGAGTGCCCAGGCTAAGGAGCGGCAAGCCACTCCTCAAAGGCATGCCCCAGGGTAGGGGTAGGCCTTTTCACAGGCCTTCTACCAGACTCAGGCCTCCTCTGCCTTTGCTCAGAGGGGCTTCTTCAGAGGCAGGGGCAGACGAGGGTGGGCAGACCTGCTCCCACCCCCCAGCCTAAAGCTCCTGCGAAACAGGCACCCTGATGGGGTGCCCAGGGCCGATTCTCCTGTACCAGTGGGGGGCAGGCTGGCTTACTTAAGTCAGAATTGGGCTTCTTTAACCTCAGACAAGTGGGTTCTGGAAGTAGTAAGCCAGGGTCTGGTTCTCAGCTTCAAAAAGTTTCCCAAGTTGAGAAGCAGACTTTTTCTACCTGCAAGTGCTTCAGAGACCCTCGCTCTGGAAACAGAGGTCTCATCCCTGTTAGCTCTCAGAGCAGTAGAAAGGGTTCCTCCCCTGCATCAGGGCAGAGGCCTGTATTCCAGATACTTCCTTACCCCAAAAAAGACAGGAGAATGGCGGCCCATTTTAGATCTCAGATATCTGAACAAGCATCTTTTGAAACCAAAGTTCAGAATGGTAACTCTGGCAATGATTTTACCTTCCCTAAGGCCAGGGGACTGGCTAGCCTCCCTGGACCTCAAGGATGCCTATTTCCATGTCCTAATCAGAAGATCCCATCGAAAGTACCTCAGTTTCGAACTGCCCTCAGGTCATTTCCAGTTCAGAGCAATGCCCTTCGGCCTTACCTCTGCTCCAAGGGTATTTGCAAAGTGTCTAGCAGTGGCCCACTTAAGGAGGCAGAGGATTGCTGTTTTTCCCTATCTAGACGACTGGCTCATTGTAAGCCAGTCCCCAGAACAGGTAAAATCTCACCTGCAGGTCACCCAGCAGCTTCTCACCTCCCTGGTTTTCTGCTAAACCTACCAAGTCGGTTCTGGAACCAGTCCAGGTACTCACCTTTATAGGGCAGAATTGGACACAAAGCTAGCCAGAGCCTTTCTTCCCCAGAAGGGTAAGGAATTTATGGCTCTGGCCTCTTCCTTCACTCTGCAGGTCTCTCGACCAGCAAGACACTTTCTGCAGCTCCTGGGGCACATGGCTGCATCCACAGCTGTTGTGCAGGAGCCAGATTTCAGATGAGAGACATTCAGTTTCACTTGAGAACCTTTGGTCTCAGAGAAGAGACCCCTTTCCAAGTTGGTCCCAGTGACTCAACCTTGATCCTAACTCTCCAGTGGTGGCAGGATCAGAGCACTTAAGAGCGGGGTCCCTTCATTTCCCTTCTCACGACTCTGACTCTCATTACAGATGCTTTCACTTCTGGTGGGGGAGCCCACATGGGCGACCTTTCCACTCAGGGAGTTTGTCCCCAGAATCTCTGCTCCACATCAATTTTCTGGAACTCAGAGCTGTCTTTTTAGCTCTTCAAGCTTTTTCTGCATCTGTCCACGCACAAGGTGATACAAGTCAGAACAGACAACACCACAACAATGTGGTACATCAACAAACAGGGGCACTCGGTCTTGGCCTTGTGCACCGAGGCAATGAAGTTGTGGTCTCTGGCCTATTCCTGAACACTTCCTCATAGCAGTTCATCTTCCAGGGAAGGACAATGTCCTAGCGGATGCCCTCAGTAGGATTTCCCAGGGCCACTAATGGTCCCTGGATCCTCAAGTGCTGGGGATAGTTTTGCCAGGTGGGGCATCCTCAGATAGATCTTTTGCAGCCCCAGACAATCACAAACTTCCTCTGTTCTGTTGCAGGCCTCCAGTGCTGGGCTCAGTTCCCTGGATGCCCTTCTTCTGGATTGGGAGGGAAGTTCCTCTATGCTTTCCCCTTTCCTCTCCTATTCAAAGTACTAGTCAAAATCAGATCTCAGCCTTGCAGGGTGATTCTGATTGCCCGGATGGAGCCAGGCAGCCCTGGTACCCACTCCTTCTGTCTGACAGTCCATCTTCCCTGTGCCTCCCAGGAATCACAGTCTGTTGACTTGTGCCCAGGGAAGGGTTTGTATCCGGACCTCAAATCCCCAACCTCAAGGCCTGGCTCTTGAGGAGTTAGAGTTGCTGATTTACACCTCTCTCAGGGTGTTCTTGAGATCCTAAAGGCTTCCAGAAAGCCTTCCACTAGGGCTACTTATAGTTCTAAATGGAAAGGTTTTCCATTTGGTGTGCTGGGAAAATATTTCCCAGAATCTGCTGAATTGCCCATTTTGTTAGATTACATGGTACATCTTAATTCCTTGGGTCTCAGACCAGCTACCCTGAGAGTTCATTTGGCAGCTGTCTGCTTTTGTGTCAGCAGGAAAGTCATCCCCTCTTTCCTCTCATCCTGTGTTTTCCAAGTTTTTTAAGGGGTTACTCCATACTAATCCCCCCTTACGGGAACCGGCCCCTGCTTGGGACCTTAGTGTTTGCATTGCCCAGTTAATGCAACCACCTTTTGAACCTCTTGTCTTCTGCAGAGCTTAAGTACCTAACTTGGAAAACTGTTTTTCTAGTGGCTATTACTTCTGCCAGATGCATAAGTGAATTGCAAGCCTTGTCAGTGGAGACTGACTTTATTTCTTTCCACAGGGATAAGGTAGTTCTTAGGACTAATAGGAAGTTTTTGCCTAAGGTGGTTTCAGATTTCCATCTTAATCAATCTATCTCCCTTGCAGTATTTTCACTGATCACCCTTCGGGTGAGAGAAGGTTGCACAGCCTGGATGTTAAGAGAGCTCTTAGTTATTATATAGAGCTGCACAAAGGTCACAGGTTCAATCCTCCAACTTTTCCTTACCTATGGTGAAGTTGGGAAAGGCAAACCTGCCACTAAGAGATCAATAGCCAGGTGGATTGTCTGTTGTATCCAATTTTATATCAGAAAGGGCAGAGCCCTCCGGGTTTGAGGGCTCATTCTACCAGCGGGTTAGCTACGCCCTAGCTGCTGCCAGAGATATCCCTTTATTAGAGATTTGCCAGGCTGCTACTTGGAAAGCGGTACACTTTTACAAGCATTACTCCCTGGATGTCCAGGCCAGAGAGATGCTGGGTTTGGCACAGCTGTTCTTCAGAGCCTATTCCTAAGTAGGTTCTGCCCCTCCTCCATGGAGAGTACTGCTGTGTATTCTGCTAATGTCTATAATATAGCAAGACTTCATGTTGTTTGAAGAAAAATTACTCACCTTAGTAATGTTGTTTCTTCTAATGGAGTCTTGCTATATTATAGACCTCCCCAACCTGCCCCTCTCAGAACCTCTACTTGGTGGGGTGTGGGCAACTTAGTGTGGGCACTACTTATGTCCTGTTAGCATTTTGTCCCTTTGGGACTTTGGGGGTGTGTATGTGCTGCAGTGTGTGTGTTTTATTATACTTATGTTCCATTTTCATATTATTAGAATGGTGTTAGTATTTCTGGTCCCCTGACTTGAGTCTTGGGTGTTGGGACCATCAGTGGTTGTTATTATTTAGGTAGCCATTTGGCTAGTGTAGGTTACAGCTTCCACACAGACCCTAGTGAGTTTGGCTCTGAAAGATCTGACAGTTCAAGTTTGAAATGACACAGATAGAGCTGCTCTCGTGCCAAAATTCTATTTTGGAATGGCTTTAACCATTTCACTCCGGGGCAGTTCTAGAGCTGGAACAAACTGCTAATGTCTATAATATAGCAAGACTCCATTAGAAGAAACAACATTACTAAGGTGAGTAATTTTTTCATCTGGTATATCCCCAGGCCTGGATGATATACCGCACAAGTTCTATAAAACTTTTTCTGAAATATTAGCACGTTGTTTAGAGGTAGTCTTTAATTTTTTTTCAATAAACAAAATTCCATTGTCATTTTCAAAAGGGTTACTTGTATATCATTTAAGTCAGGAGGGAAACACCTTATAGAAAACTGGAGACCTAGCTTTATTCTTAATGCCAATTTTAAAATTCTATCTCAGGTTTTAAATAGAGTAAAACAACTAGCAGCATTAGTCATATCTCCAGTTAAATTTTGTGGGATTCCGGATCGAAATGTACATCAAGCCATTACAATAGTCGGGAGATATTGTAGAACATTCAGAATCTAGAGGGATAAATAATTTTACAATAACCCTAGATGAGAAAAAGAAAGCATTCGATCGGGTGTACCACCCCTATTTATTTTACTCCATGGAGAGATATGGTGTTCCAGCTAAATTCAAATAAATAATCCAAACTGGCAAGGTATAAAGAACAATAATGCATCACGTAATTAAGTGAAAATTTTCACTTATGTGGACGATGTTTTCTTATTTCTTTAACAAATATGCCAAACTGATCTTTTTTTTTGAAATAATGATAAAATATTCCAAAATGTCTAATGCGGAATTAAATATTAATAAGAGCAAAGCTCTTATTATAGGACCCCCAGGTATACAGGAAGATATTCAAAATGGTATTAGATTCTCCACTGAATCACTAACAATATTGGGGGTGACGTTTGGATCACAAAACCAGGCTTTTTCAAATTGGGATGATTCCTTAAGGAAAATCAAGGTAAAAGTTCAAAGATGGAAAACTTGGAAGTTTACAAATCAAAAGGGTACAAATAATAGTTTTTAATCCCAAGTTTACTATATGTAGCCATGGTCTTTCCACTCCCAGTTGCCTTAGAAACTAGAATGTATAACTGTTTCTTTCAGGTGCTATGGGGTTCAAGGCTCAATCCCATTAAGCGGTGTTTTACATATTTATCAATAGCAAATAGTGGTCTGGGTATGATAGACCCCATTGTCTTTTTCCATGCGATACTCATCTCCCACACTGTAAAGAGCGAGTTAGGTCCACAAAACAGTCTGCAGAGTAAATGGATCAGGATCTCGACAGGGCAGTATTTTAATGCTCTGAACCCCTTTCCCCCAAACCTGTTAAGTGAGTTCGGCTTCCCAAATACTTTATGCCAGCAGCTCAGAAATTATTTAAATGGAATTTAAGTGCAAACATTATTAGAAATAGTACCCCAAAAAAAACTGTACAAATAATCTCAGGACAATATCCCGAGTCTCTTGTGTTTAAAAACTGCTCTTCTGATAAAAATGAGTTTGTTCTAGCCCAGTTCAAAAATAGCCGATTTCCCCCTAATATGTGGAGATGTTATGGTTATCCATGTCTGGCAGAATAAATGTGCCCGGGAACTGGAAATGCAAAAAAATAGGAGTGTGTGTCCTTACCCTAAATGTTTGGGGATAGAAGAGTCACTGTTTCACTTCATGTTTCAATGTTCGTACTGTATGTGACTGCTCTGTGGGAACATTTGGCAGTTAACTGAAACATGCCATGGCTCTGTAATTTGACCTATGATAGTTTTGTGTTGGGAATATACCCTTCTCACTTAGTGTTATCATAATGAGAATTTAGCAGTTTTTTTGTATTCTAAAATGTTATCTCTGGCAAGCTAGATACCAATGGGTACTTTATCAAAGAATGAGATACTGGTTTATAGTATTAATTGTTAATGCAATGAACTCTGTTTTTCAAAAAGATGTGTCTGTCCATACTTCTCGTGAGGTGGCTAGATGGTGGCAGGGTTTTTCTATGTTTATTAAGTATAAAAAAAAAAGCCTGTTTTTGTATCAAATAACACCTTGTTTCTGTGAATTACTATGTTTTTTTGTTTTTTTTTTCTTTGGTCAATAATTTTCTTGGATATACAGGATTGTATTTTGATGTAAACGATAATGAAATGATGTTTGTGGATTTGTTTATGATGTGATTTTCTCTTTTTTTAACTTTGTTTATTAATTTTCTGTTTTCACAGACAATTTTACATTTACTCGTACAAAGTATAGGTAAAGATTATATCACTCATTTGATAATCACATAGAAGGCCCCCTTGTAGTCAGGTACAGAAGGATGGGGGATAAGTCCCGGACAATAAGTCCCTCTGTATAGATCCATGAGTTTATCGAAAGTTGCCAGCCTCTTCAATGGTGTGAAGGTGAGACCTCTAGGTAGAATAAGGAAGGGAGAGCTAAACACAATCTGAAAAGATTGCTATTTCAACCTGGTACAATTAGGTATTTCCTTGCAGAAATATCAATGTAATCCAGCATTCTGTTAATACATTTCAAATTTGCCCATTTTAAAAAGCAGGCAGTAATAATTTTAAGAACACCCAACCCAAACAATTTCAACTTCGAAATTATTTATTTTATTTTTTTTAAATGATGGTACAAAACTCAGGCTGAACCTCTCCTGTATCTCAACTGATAGCGAGAACTTCAAGGAACCACTGTTATGGCCGGGAATCCCGCCTGCATCAAGTAGCTAGTGAAACAAACATCAGAAGGCCCCTCTGTAATCCCCTCGTTTAAACAAACCTTTATAAAATACACCCTGACATCCACAGTTCCCTATAGAGTCCAGTGGTGCTTACAAAAATGTCCCAGCATAGGGGATACAATTAGGAAAGTCACGACCTGTTATTTATATATACCTCAGATTGTCTCCTCAGTCGTCCTCTGCATTGGAACTCTGCGAATCAGCCGGGTCCTTCCTTGCTGCAAATTCGATTTCCACCTTCTCTGTCCATCTGCCGCATCCTGAGGGGTATTAAAATGCCATGTCTTCCCTCCGTAGATCACCCGCAATCGTGCTGGCAGTAGGAAGGAGTGAATGATTCCAAGTGCACGCAGCTTGTGCCTTACAGCATCGAAGGCCTTCCTCCTGGCACGGGTTTGAAAGGAGAGATCGGGGTATAATTTAATGTCCATTCCACTGACCTCCAAGGGATACACTGCTCTCGCTGCAAGTAGGACCAGATCACATATCTCGGATCCTGTAGTTCTCAGCAGGATAGTGCGTGGTTGATTAGGAGATGATGGTCGGACCCTCAGATTGACTCTCTACGCTTTAGTGAGTGCAACCCATGAAAAGTCCTCAGGTAGGTTAAGATTTCTTTTCAGCCAGTCCAGTAAATATTGCAACAGGTTCGGTCCCTCCATACCTTCAGGAAGCCCCACGATACGGATATTGCCAGCTCGAATTTCATTTTCCAGAGACTCAAGGTGGCCATGAAGCTGTCCATTTTTCTTTATGATGGTCTCCACTGTAGCCAGAGTGGTGACCACCCTCTTATCTGTATCTGCTAAGGAGCACGAGAGTTGTACAATTGTAGCATCATGTTTTTCTAGCTTTAACGTTTTTTCAGTTTTAGAGTCCATGGCTTGCATGGACTCCAATAGAGTGTGCCATGGGGATCCGATGCACTATCTTCTTTACCGGCAGTACTTCCACCTGAGGCTTCTCCGGTGGGAGATCTTTGTGGTATCCCGTTTGCTGCGTTTTTGTCCTGCCCATCTTGATTAAGGTTTCAATCGATTCAGGAACACTTGCTCAATAAAGGTAAACTGCTGGATTCTCTGAAAAATAGTTTAAAATTATAACTTTTGCTTATTTTCTGCCATGTGGAGGAGAGAGTAAGAAGAATGCTTCCAACCTGGAAGATGGCTCTCTGGCACCCCCCTATGATGTGATTTTCAATAAAAATTCCCCATCCCTTTTCAAGAAGTGCCATGGGATCTTTAACATCCACCTGTACTACCACCAGAACAGGCAGATGGGACCTTGGTTTAACGTCTCATCCAAGAGACAGCACCCCAGGAGTGCAGTAACCCCCCCCCCCCCAAAATATGCTGCACTACAGTGTCAGTATTGGGATTCAACCCAAGTGCCTGGTGTAGGGCTAGAACCCCACAGCCTTGTGATCTCCCGGCCTTAGAGGCAAGTGTGCTACCTGCTGAGCATATTAATGAAGGTGATGGCAGTGTGATTTAAAGAGAAACATTGACGCCCCCAAGTTCCACACCTAAATTGGTTCTGCCCCTGATTTTACCTTTCAGTGCATGAATACATTGTTTTAAATTGGAGCTTACATTGTTTAATTTTGTTTTATCTGGTTGATCCTTCTATTCCCCAACCCCAACATCACAGGTGCCCACTAGCTCAGTTGTGATCACATGATGTCACACAACTAACGTCACAGCCAGGATCAACTATGGAAGATTCCGTTAGACCAGCTATGCATTGTGAGCTACCTTCCCTATCTACCCACTGCCTTCCCGGGACCAAGTGCAGGTCATGCACTTCTTTAGAATGAGGGATGACGTGCAACTGTACCTGGATAACTAGCTCGTCTAAGTGATCTGTCCCACCAGGTCCCAGGCAGCAGTACCATTACCCTGAATGGAAGATAAACAATGGGCGATTAAGGAGAACACAGGCGGCCTCCACCCCACACAGAGACTGGAGCAGCAGGTGCCAAATGTGACTCGAGTAAGCAGTCATCTTGCCAGAGTGGGTAGATCAGTCATGTTAGTATGTGCAGCCCTTCGAGAACACAAAGCTTCAATTCAACAGTGTATCCAACCGTTGGGCCTCATGGCAGCTCGCATATACCTGGTGTGATGGGCATGTCTCAGGATGAGAGAAACATTGCTGTCCTTTTGTGGTACGGAGACCAAGAGATTTCCTTTGTCCTGCCAGTACCACTGACAGACGTACCCAGGGAGTTCCACTCCAAGAGGAACAGCAAATTATCACTGTGGACAACAGTCTCTTGAGATGAGGTGCGACCATGGGATTCCGGCTAGCTCAGGGTTGATCATTGGACCAAGTAGAGAAAAAGCATCTTTTCTGGGTGTTACTAGCCTTCCCGAAATTCTTCAGAGGCAAAACAGTGATAATCCAGTGACAGTGTCCCGAATTATAAAATAAGGTGGCACGGGAAGGAACGTCATTCGCAAAGCCTTCAAGGTTCTCTTCTAGGCAGAAAGAAACATGAAATCATTGATAGATGTTCACCTAGCTGGAATCCTGTGGAGGTCAACAAGTTCAGGACTCCATTCCTTCATCCTGGAAATTGAGAGGTGTTCCAGGGGTTGGCTGAGTGGCGCTGAGTGGTACGTCCCTCTGGCACACTGGCGACCTGAGTGTGTGCTTGTGAGCCTGGAACGCTGGGCGTGGAGGCCGGCAGGGAGGAATTCAGATTGTCCATTGGATGTGTCCTTCCTTCAGGGTGGGTGGTTGAGCTCTGCTTTAATAGTGACTCCTGGTGGTGGCTTTGTGGAGGTGCTGTCAGCAGCGTGGGTGACCCCACATTGCCATGCTGCCATGCCCCCAGGACGCTGCTGTGGTAGCGTGCATGCAAGTAGTAGATGGGGTCCTGAACACAGAAGGGTGTTGCACTGGGCACCCTAGGTGACTGCCTCCTTGGCAGCCCCTCCCGTGCTGCCGGGCCCCAATAGTGAGTTGTCCCATTCACCTCTGGCCAGCACAGCAGAACAAGGTGCTTTTTTCTGGTGGTAAAAGGAGGTCCCCACAGCATGGATAAGTTGGACCCACCTTACAGAAGAGACACCGGAGGCCTGGGGAAAGGGTCCAGCAGTGCAGAATAAGACCAGTAGGCAGCAGGGCTGTGCCTTGTGGAGAGTCTGAAAAAGTGTGGGTGCCAAGGACAGTAGAAGCAGCAACAATGAAAGTGGTGTTCCGGAATCATTTTGACAAATCCTCAGAATAGACCTCATAGCTTCTGCCTACTAGACCACATAGACTCTGCCTGCATCCTTAAGATGCTTTTTCTTTTTTCCTTCTTTTGTACTGCAACGTATTGCAGTACTCTGTAACATGGGATAGACTGTCTGTCCCTTGCCTGGCCATTTAATTTGTCAGTATCTCTTCTCTCTCCCCATTAGCCAGTGATACCCAAGATCATACAGACTCTGCAAAAAGAGAACAGTGTTGATTCTGATGACATCAAACTGTCCACGTAGGTCCTGGTATTCCAGCTTCCTGGTATTCCATCCTAATAAGCTTAGCCCAAGTGACCATGGAATGAATTTCAGTTAAGCTGATTTTTGGCGCCCTCATTTAAAATCACACTGCAGTACTTGACACTTTTTGGACTTTGGTCTTTCTGTGTTTGCTTGTGTGGTTTTTCTCTCTTTCAAATGGGAAACCTTTGCTCAGGCACAGTGAAAAAAATAATTTGAATACAAAAACAAGGAAGTGAGTTCTTATTGGTAGATGCCTAAGGCAGGATCAGGTATATTGGTCGGTGGGTGTGATCTAGGAATTCAGAGTGAGGAGTTCCTGAGTCAGGTGTTGCTTCCTGTGAAGGTAGTCAGCTCTCTGAGGGTGGAGGAGGGGATCAGTAAAGGGTGAACTCGAACCATTTGTCAGTCTTGTGGCCCCTGCTCTCATGCTGTGAGCAGTGAAGGATTAACAAAGTGCCAGCAAGTCTTTTACATTCAGAGCCATTCTGGATTGTCTTCTTTAACCAAAATAAAAAGCTACCAAGCAGGATATGCAGGCTCAAGCAAACTCTTTTTATGAAGGTTAGTAGACTTTTCAAGATAAGGTGTGTAAAAATGTAATGTGCATTTAAGTTATTTTGAACTAAAAGTTTATGGAGTGTAGCGTTGTTTGTTAGCAAATGTGTGTGTTTTATGATATTCCATATGAAGTAATCAAAACGTTTGGTAGTTAGGACAGCTGGAAAGTGCAGGCATAGCAGTTCGTGCAGATGTGGATAACGCAGCTTTACTAGGGCTTATATGCTAACAGAACAGGATCTAAGCTTTAGCAGAAGCAGATCCATTGAAGTTCTGAAAGTTGGTAAGTTGAATGGCTGGAGACAAACCTCTTCACTCCAGGAAGGGGCAAGGGTGCAGTGCGACGAAGTAGTTGAGGTAAAGGAAAGTTGAGAGAATGCTTGCACTGATGGCTCAAGAGTGTTCATTGTTACTTCAGTAATATTGCCGTGAACCTGGGATGGGTGGAGGCCCTGCACAGTATTGCAGGAATTGAGTGACTTTCCAGAGCAAGGCATCTGTTTATAAATTATAGGAAGTCTCTTAACTATAATGAAGGCAGGAATTCGCAGCCGGGTTCAGGGTATATACTGCACATCTCTTTTGTGGCATGAGTGCAGAGAAGCAGGCATGCTCTTCTGTTCTGCAAGAGCCAAAACTGTTCCCTTTGAGTCCAAGTTCCATATTTCCAATATAACACCCCCCACCACCACCACCACACACACACAAGCTAGGAATTGACTTTGGACGTAGCAAGTACAGTACGTGCTTTCATATATTTTACATTAAAATCAGCCGCGTCTCGTGTTCGGAACTGAGTCCGCGCTTTTTTTGTTTGTTTGTTTGTTTCATTTTCTGTTATGCAATCTGCTAACAGAGGAATAGGGGGAGGTGTGGTGTGGAGATTAGAAAAGCTGCAATAGAGCGCTGCCCACCTGCAAACTCCCTGTGAATTTTGCCTGTATTTTCAGCAGACTTGTCCTGCCAGTTGATAGCAGTTGCCCATTCTGCCATGTTTGGCCTTTTAGAGGAAGAGACTTGGGTGAGTATTAATCCAGGACTGAGAGAAACTGGCATTGCACTTCCCTTTACTTTCAGGAGCTTGTTGCTTTCTTTCAGAAAGCGTAGCAGTGCTGATGTAGGTAACGTTATGTTGGATGGTACAGAGCAGCCAGTAGCAGAAGTGGGGTGACCTCGAGCAAGTAACCTAACCTCCTGTGCATAACTTCTTTGTAATAACTGGTGACCCCCTATAACAACTTGTTTAAAAGGCTCTAATAACCCGGCAAATGCCATACTAACTCGAGACACCTAGTTATTACAGCATTTCCGTCCTTGCGCTGTCACTGCTATCTACTGCAAAAAATACACTGGATCAAAGCTGGCTTTCCACTCGGTCTCCCTACAGCAAGCGCTTCTGATACACTTACCTTTCTGCCATCGGAAAAAGGGTGCATTTGTTCAAGTTATGTTCAGTGTTAAACGCATCTGAGCTATCCCGCTGCTTGACAGGACATTTTATCCCTGGATTGAAATGTGGCCAAATCTGGTAGCAGAATAAAATTTAGATAGATATTAGATAGAAAGTAAAATGTTATTTTTTTACAGGAACAATCATTAGAGACAAATGCAATCCCTTTTTCAACAAATACCTTGTACGGTTATAACCATTACATAAAATTAAACTTTCTAAACTTAAATTTAAACTTTAACAGATTTGATCAAATGTCAAGAAATGTTTCAAAATTGTTTATTTTGTAGCTGTTCTTATTTAATTTCTACAGCAGTGTTCATTTGTTCATTCTGTGTTCATTTGCATTCTGTTGTTGAAGGAAGATGAACGGAATTCTGTCCTGAATACTAGGTTTTTCAATGTCTCAAACTTGCACCAGTTGTGTTAAAAAAAAATGCCTTTGTGAAGCTTATTTTTCACACGCCCTCTGTGTATGATAATCTCATAAACCCCTTGAGCTTCACTTTCTGCATTTATGGATTGTCACAACCTCAGGTGTGTAAAAAATGCTCATGACGTACACCTGCATGGGCATTATTCTCTACATAATTGGTCTTATGTGCCATGCCCACCATCTGGAACTCGCCTGCCTTGTCCCCTCAATCTCACTACTATCCCAGTAGTTCAGGACTTGGGCAAATACATCTCGTAACTGCTGCTGAGAGGACATGCTATGTTGCCAGCAATTTTGATACCTGTATGCCTTGGACTGTTACTGTATCTGCTTCTTGTCTTTCAAGTATTTATTTATTACACTTTTTTTGTTGACCACGAAAGGAGGACTAGGTATTTCTGACTGTTTTCATCCTTGTCCTGGAGGAAGGGGAGTACAGATGAAAACCAGTTGATATTGAACCAGATTAAGCTGTTTGTAATTTTTTTTTTTTTTTTTTTTAGTAAATGGGGGAAACTTGGCTGGGAAACCAGTGATGAAATTCCCTTGCACGTCTAAAGAAACACCATGGGATCTTTAATGTCCACCTCAGGGTTTTAAATAAGCTGGAAAAAAAAGGGATTAGCAGTTAGACATGTGCAAGTGCTGGTCAGTTATGAAAATGCATAGCACTTGGCACAGATAGATTAGCGCAATTTTAAAAAATTATGTAGTTTTATTAATGTTGTGTACTGTCATGGACTCCCTCAAAATATGGTTGGTAGTCTACTGCTAAGCATTTCTGAAAATGGTTAGCATTACCCCCTGGTTTGCTATGCCAACTGTTTAATAACCTTGCACCTAAACAACCACCAGATCAGGCAGGCGGGACCCGCTTTAGCCTCTCATCCGTTTAGCACCTCAGAATGGCCCCCCCCATTCTGCATTACAGTGTCCGTGTTGAGTTTAATACCAGTTCCTGGTGTAGGGATGGAACACACAGCCTTCTGATCCTCCCCCCCTCAGGCGAGTGTGCAAACTGCTGAGCCACTGAAACTGCTACACTGAAACATTATGACTGCATCTGTTGCATATATGTAATGTTGTGTCTGCACTTGCTTTGGGTGCCTTTATAAATAAGCCTGGCTTAACAGCTTTCCAATTCTCTGCAAGTCAGTAAATTTAATGGTCACCTATCTACTGTTTGAATCAGGGGTGTATCCACGGATTTCAGATCTGCACACCAAGTGGACTCACTGCTACCCCCTTCCCCCCCTTTGTTAGGGTGAGCTACCCACCCCACCCCGGTCTAGCCAGACAATATACAAATGTACACCAGGACTGTGTTTGTTGCCTCATTTGGCACAATAAATACAACTTTTGTATCTCATGACAGTGGTTGTTGCCATGCATGGGTAAATACAAATGCCATTCACTGTTCCCTAAGACACCCACATACCAGCCCAGAGCCTGTAAAGTTGTATTGTTCTTGGGATGCAAAGAGAGTATTAGTGACCAGTCCTTCTAGTTTCAACTCCTATGAATAAAATTACAGAAAAGTTCACTATTTTCTTTTAGTTTTCATGGAAAAAGGAAGCAGTTCAGAGCCTATTTGCTACCCCCCTTAAATAAAATTGCACACCATGGAGTGCTTGGAGTATGCCTGCCTACACCCGTGGTTTGAATCTTCCTGTGCACCTAATAGCAGTGGTGTTCGTTCGTTCCGTTTCTCTCTACCCCACCCCCACTCCGTCACATGGAAAGTAGTGTTCAAGTAAGGCATGACCTTTTTAAAGTTTATGTAGCGAGTTAACCGTACTGTTTCTGGAAGCTGGAGGGTTACTGAATGTTTTGCATTTTCGCTCACATTATAGTTAAGGATGTCTAATATTTTTGAGTGAAGGCCTCTAGTTTGCATTGGAAATATCAGAGGACCAGTATGAACACTCCCTGGCAGTTTTCTTAGCACACCCAAACCATCCCAAACTAAGTAGTTCCTGGTTTAGTCTACTAATCCTCAAAGGGATGGACCAGCTTCTGTACCCATTGCACTTACTGCCTCAAAGGAAAGGGTGGGAAAGCATAAAGGAACCTGTTTCCCCAGTTCATGCTGAGAGCATCTTTTGGGACTGTTCCTGACCTGGGGCTGTGCTGCAGAACAGTGGTAATAGATTCTTGTTCTTCTGTGAGGCAAAAGATCCATTTCTGGACACCCCCCACACACACACACACAATCATCACCACCACCACCACGTCTGAAAACTAGCCAGAGCACAGTTTGTTCAGGGACCACTTAGTCTGGCCGTGCCTCACCCTGCTGAGTGAGTCTGCCGGAACATTCTTTTGCCCTGCCCTGCAACATGGACTACAAAGATGCGTACTCATAGAATATAGGCCAGATCCCAGCTTTGTTCTGCTTCCACTTTTTTTTTTTTTTTTTTTTGTTTTAAGTAGTTCATTTTTCTGATGTACAGCTTGGCTGCCGACGCACACACACACACACACACACTTTCAAGGGTCCTACGCAAAATTTTAGGAATCCAGTTTTGGTAAAACATCCTATTTTCATGCATAATGGTCACAAAGTAAATTCTGAAAGTTGGTGTGAAAAGTACAGTACGCCCTTCTGATAAACTGGGAGGGACGCAAGCCAAGGAAAAGATTCCGATTCTCCAATTTGATTCAGTCACTGTCCTATCTTCTGAAGGAGGCTTGTAGGAAGTTACAGCTGAAGGAGGTTCAGGACATAGAGACCCTAGATGTGAATCCCATTCTGTTCGCATTGACCTCGGCTCAGAACCCCCAAACTTCCATCACTGTGACAGATTATCTCATTTCCTCATTTTACCATTGGAAACTTCCCTCATGATGACGCTTCTTCCACAGACATGCATATTATTACACGGCCCATCAGTGCAGAGGCAGGCATCCGTCTGCAGTGCAGATGACCTGGGTTTGGAAACTGACTCTGACATTGGAGGGCCAGCCGGTGGGGAGGATTGAGCATCCCAGAGACTGCTCACCTTCTCCAGGGGGCAGTGTCCGCACACTACGGACCTCTGGCGGAGGCTAGGGGAATCCTTTGTACAGGCGTCACCTTGGGGGTGGATGTAGAACAGTAAAGTCCCAAAAATTCTGGCTTCCGAGCACGATGCCCTGTTCTGCCGCCTTCCCCACTGCCAAAAGTGTCTGGTGGGGGGGAGGGGCGGCACACAGCCAGGGTTAAGCTTCCTTTGGGGGGGCGGAGCCAGAAATGATACAGTTTAAAAAAAACAGACATGCATATTGTTCTTTGATGCTTACTTGTTAGTTTCTACGAAATTTTTAAGTGACCCTTTCAGACGTGGATTTTGTTTGTTTTTTTTTGTTTTTTTCGCTGAAAAGCAGAAACGTGGAGCTGCTTACTGAGGGAGAGTTTTAACATGATGTTTAAAAATGTTTTCTATTGGCCCCTGAAGGAAGGGAAAGGATCATGATTTGTCTCCAAGGGTCTGGCAGCATGATCCCTTCCCACTTCCCGACTCTGCTCCACCCACGCATTCCTGTGATCTTCGAGAGGGTTCCTTCAGTAGGTCATCACATATAGGACTGGTGCCACCTGGCGTCGGGCTGCACGGCGGACTTTTCTAGCAATGCCTAATGGGGGAACGCCCACCCGACGTCACGTGACAGACTTTGGCATGACTCTATATAGTGGGCGGTCCACATGCCCGCCCTTCAGTTCTTTCCTGCTGTCGCCTCATGTCAGTAGCATTGCAGACTTTCACATAGCAGTCGTCGAAAGTGTCTTGCATCAGAATATCCTTCACTAATTTTTCCAACTATTTTGTCTCTATTATTGATGTCTTCACCAGAGAAGTGCTCGTCCTGTGGCACTCAGATCCCGCACAAAGACGGTCATCTCAAGTGCATCCTCTGTTTAGGCCCAGACCATCCAGTCTCCTCCTGCCCTGAGTGCCAGACCTTTAATCAGGTCACAAAAAAGAGACAACAGCAGGCTTAGGAGGCCCATCTGCTAAAAGCTCACCTGGCTTCCCTTGAGAAGAAGATGGATCGGCTTAGACATTCTTCATCTGAAAGGCTTCTCCTTCTAAAAAACATGAGAAATCTAGGGAACTGGAGTGCTCCACGGATGGCGCCAGGCCCTCGATGAGCAAGACCCAGCCACCACCCAGCAAGGATAAGTCTGGTAAATCTACGGCGGGTCAGTTGGCCATTGCCTCTTCCGACAACCTTGACGCCTTAACCGATAAGTCAGCCCCTGGCTCCTCAGGGGACCTTGCAGCAGTCAGTAACACGACTACCCAGGCTGTGGGTACTCACCCGGCACCGGTCAATAAGCCAGCTGGGGGCTCCTCTCCTGCCCGACTCCACCCAATAAGTCAGCCATCCTGGACGACCGCACGGGTGCGGTTCCCCCGTTGGGGCCTGACTGTGCTTCACCCGATGTCTGATGGAATCAAAGGGAGAAAGCCTCTCCCTCCTCCTCCTTTCTCGCCCATACCCTCCAATTCTTCAGCGGGTACCTCCGGCAATGGCAACTGAGAGCCCCTCAACTCTGTCGATGCCTCAGAGTCTGCTCCGGCTCCCCCAGGGTCAAGGAGAAAGAGGTTCCTCTTTGGCCATCTGGCCTTACTATAGTGGCCCTTCCTCCGCCTTCCGGCGGCTCCAGGCACCTCAGACGCCGGTTGTCCTGATGACACTCCTGCAGCTGGACTGGTTTTCCGGCCTCTGCCTGTGGCCCCGACACCGGAGCAGGTCCCGCCACCAGGCCCCCTTCATCTGGATCAGACGCCGGCCCCCCTCCAGTGCCGGATTGGGTGGTGCCGGTTCCGACATCGGTTCCCCTGACGTGGGCTGTCCGAACGCCGGATCCTCTACAGATTTATACAACGGCGGGTCTGATGTGGGTACCCCGATGCCAGATATGGCAATGGGGATTTATACCAGATCCCGAACTATCCCGAGACACTCTGCAGGTGTCCTGGGGGCTACCACCCGGGCAGCCCCACTCCGGACTGGAGTAATTTTGGGCAGTTCTACCCTGGATCCAATCCCTACTTGAACTTTCAGGGATTCCAGGGTTATTACCCTCCACTGGTTCCTGCTCCTTCTCCTTCCCCTCAGCCTCTGCCTACTCCACCCCCCCCCCGGGCACTCTGGAGTTTAAGGCTTTAATCCAGTCTTGGTGGCAGGGGGCACGGTCGGAGTTGGTCTTGGACCTGGAGACTAGGCTCCCACAACTGTGGTCTCCCAGGTCTCCTTCCCCGAGCAGTTCTTCCATTATCACTGTCCATATCTCAGGGAAGACTCAGCAGGACGTTTTCCTCCCGGATACCAGACCTTGTCCTGTCGAGGAGGCGGACAACGATAGTTCAGAAGGTCCACCAGAGGACCCTACCTTTTCAGATCTGTTGAGGTCCATGAAGGATTACTTCGATTGGGAGTCGGAGGAACAGGATCCCATGAGACAGAGACTTGCGGAGCATCTCAACCTAGAATCTCTGTCTCTGGTCCCCATTCGTCCCTGGATGGCACCTCAACAAGACCTCACCACTACCATCTGGTAGATGCCTCATACCCTCCCAGTTGTCCCCAAAAGGGCTGACAGGATTTACCGGGTGCTGAAGGATGCCCCGTTCTTGAAGGTTCATCCCAAGGCTGACTGTGTGGTCATCTCTGCGGCTCATGATCGCTGCTCAACACCAAAACACATGAGTACCTCTCCTCCTGACAGAGTCGAGGCAGATGGACCAGTTCAGGAAAATAGATGCACTCGTCGGCCACGTGCACCCTTCAGTCCCTCAGTTACGTGGCCCACATGGTGTCCCATCAAAAGACTACCTTGGCCAGGCTAGAAGCGCGAGTCCAGTCCATGGACCCCTCGCCTTTGAAGGAGGAACTTGCCAAGGATCTCCGCCTCTCCAAAGTTTCATGTAGGCATGCCTTACATGCCACCTATGACTCTGTTGACTTGGTCGCTGTTTGTACCTTGGCAACTGCCATTGCCCTTAGACGGTATTCCTGGCTGCACCTTTCTGGACTCGCCAACAAAGTCCAGTTGGCGATTCAGGATGCCCCTTTAAGGGGCTCGGTACTTTTTGGTGGGGACACCAAAGACATTATCACAGACCTACAGGACAAGGGCCTTGCACTTAGGTCTGTGAGGTCAATGTACTGATCGGGCTCCCAACAGCAGCAGCCCTTTCGGAAAAGGGCCTGGAGGCACAGAAAGAATGCTCTGGTGCGCCGCTAAGGGAAGCGCAAGGCCACGGGTACAGCCACTCCTCCTGCCTCCAAAAATCAGAGACGTTCAGGAGGCCTTTCCCCTGAACGTCCCGCCACTTCTTGACTCCCTGGCCCCACTGTCTCCTCAGTCTCACAACGGGGAGCAGGTGGGGGGGGGGGAGGTTCGCCCGCCTTGTGCAGGATTGGAGAGCGATCACCTCTGATGAATGGGTCCTGCAACTAGTGTCCGTCGGACACACCATAGAATTTCTGGAAATCCCTCCGGAAACTCTACCACAGAAGTCCTTTTATTCTTGGGACCAGGCTCTCCTAGTTCATGAGGAGGTAAACACACTCTTGCTCAAAGAAGCAATCGCGCGGGTCCCCTTTGGGCAAAGGGATTTTACTCCCACTTTTTCATGGTTCCAAAAAAGACTGAGGACTTCAGACCCATACTCTACCTAAGTCAACTAAATCAGTTTGTCGAGTACAGAAGACTTCAAATGCTGACACTCCAGAGCCTCCTCCCTCTCCTCATGGAGAACCACTGGCTCTGCGCACTGGATATGCAGGATGCCTACCTGCACATCCCCATCTTCCCCAGCCACTGCCGATTCCTGCACTTTGACTTCCAAGGGGAACATTTCCAGTTCTGAGCGCTCCCTTTTGGACTGCCTTCGGCACCACGAGTTTTTGCCAAGTGTCTGGTGGTGGTTGCAGCATTCCTACGCCACAGGGGTATTGCTGTTTTCCCTTACCTGGATGATTGGTTAATTTCAGCCCAGTCCAGGGATTCTTTGTTGGAGGCTCTTATCTTTACCCTGGACGTTTTCAACAGACTAGGGATCACAGTAAATGTTCCCAAGTCATCCTTTATCCCTGCCCAGAGACTTCAGTTCATTGGGGCAGTTCTGGATTACGGTCCAGTTCAGAGCCTTCCTGCCTCCAGACAGGGTGGAGACCCTTATCTGTCAGGTCTCCGAAGTGGCTTCTCACAGAACTATCCCAGCTCGGGAGGTCCTACGCCTTCTGGGTCTGATGGCGGCCGTCATCACAACCGTTCCCCTAGCAAGACTTCACATGAGGGTCACTCGGTGGTCTTTTTGGGTGTAGTGGGACCAACTCCTGGATGACCTCGACCATCCGGTTCTAGTCTCCTCTGCGGTTCAGAAAGAATTGCAGTGGTGGGTGGATTCTCGCAATCTTTCTGTGAGACTTCCCTTTTGGCGCCTTACACCACTAGCTCCCCTCACCACGGATGCCTCGAATATGGGGTGGGGAGCACCAAGCCCAGGGACTGTGGTCCAGCCTGGAGACTCCTTTGCACATCAATGTTCTGGAGTTGAGGGCGGTCCTGTACGCCTTACAGGCCTTTCAGACCCTACTTCCAAAGGGATCACTGCTAATCCAATCAGACAACATGTCGGTAGTTTGGTATATCAACAAACAAGGAGGAACCTGGTCGTACCCCCTGTGCAGGGAGGCGACGTGGGTGTGGAACTGGGCAGTCCAGCACCATCTGGCTCTCATGGCCGTGCACATTCCAGGCATTTTAAACGCCCTGGCGGACAGTCTCAGCAGATCTCTAACCCTAGCTCATGAGTGGGAACTGCATCAGGAAGTGGCAGATTCCATCTTCCAACATTGGGGGTATCCGGAAATCGACCTCTTCACCTCCGAATCCAACGCAGAGCTTCCCAGCTTTTCCTTGCTCGTTGGGCACAGTGCTTTCTGGAATGACGTATTGTCTTTATTTTGGACAGGGAAATTTTGGTACGCATTCCCTCTGTTTCCCATTCTGCAGAGGGTTTTGCTCAAGCTTCAAGCGGAGAAGGCAAGGATGATTCTCATCGCTCCTGTCTGGCCGAGATAGATCTGGTTCCCGCTGCTGCAGCAGCTTTCCAGGGAACCACCGGTTCCACTTCCAGTGACTCACGACCTCCTGACCCAGGATCAAGGTTGACTGTTACACCCGGGACTCAGGACTCTACATCTCCATGCATGGTTCTTGCAGACATAGCGATCTCCCGTTTTGGGGTTTCCTCCAGGGTTGCTCAAGTCTTCATTGAGGCTAGAAAGCCCTCTACCCATTCCACTTATGCCATTAAGTGGAAGCGGTTTTCCATTTGAGTGACCACTAAGGGTTGGAACCCCTTCTCTTGCTCAGCCCCAAAAATCATGGAATACCTCCTTCACTTATCAGACTCCAGTCTGTCATACTTTTCTTTGAAGGTCCATATCTCTGCTGTCTTGGCATTCCACGAGCTAGTGGATGGTAAATCTGTGGCTCAGTTGGAGGTCTCAAAAACCTTTCTGAAAGGGATTCTCCATCTGAAACCCCCCCCCCCCCACCATCCACAGCCCAACTCCACCTTGGGACTTGAACTTCATACTGGAAAAGCTCACCCTTCCTCCTTTCGAGCCGGCTATGAGCTGTGATTTGTGCTTCCTGTCTTGGAAGGTGCTTTTTCTTGTGGCTATCACGTCAGCCCGAAGGATTATGGAGCTTCACGCTCTAGTCTGCAAGGAGCCCTATCTGATTTTCCATAGGGACCAGGCAGTCCTCAGAACACATCCGAAGTTTCTTCCTCAGGCGATATCAGATCGGGGACTCAATCAGTAGAGCTTCCGGTGTATTATCCATCCCCCTCTAACGGAGGTGAGGCACTCCTTCGTACAATGGATGTCCATCGGATTCTCCGATGTTACACCCACCAGACCAGAGAGTCCCGCTCTTGTGACCAGTTGTTTGTTTCCTTTGCCCCGAGATCGAAGAGCAAACCAGTTTCTAAGCAGGGCCTGTCCAAGTGGTTAGGCAACTGCATTAGATTCTGTTACTAGAAGTACGAAAAGCCTCTGCCGGGTTCTAGCAGAGGTCACTCTACTAGGGACATGGCTGCCTCCTCGGCCTTCCTACGGAACGTTTCAGCGGCCGACATTTGTGCTGCTGCTACTTGGAGTTCTGTCCACACCTTTACCAAGCATTACAGTCTGGACATTGCTTCTAGGTGGAGGTCTGGCTCTGGCCTAGTCATCCTGCAGGGCCTTCTGTCCTAGACTGGGTCCATTCTGGATTCCAGTTCTTTCTGTTGGAGTTAGTTTTCCTCCTCCCTAGTTTCTCTGTCTCTCCTTAGAGGGACTGCTTGGGACTCCGTCCTATATGTGATGACCTGCTGAAGGAACCCTCTCGAAGTAAGATAGTACAGTTATGTAGGAACTTACTGTAACAGTAGATCTTCGAGAGAGGTTCCTTCAGTTGGTCATATTTTTCCCTCCCTCCTTCCCTCATTTTCTGTTTTTACAGGGACTCCAAATCCTGTTCACTCCTGCTGTCAGGTGGTCTCCTGGTTCTGGCGGGAGAACTGGAGGGTGGGCGTGGGGACTGCCCACTGTATACAGTCACGCTGACGTCTGTCACCTGACGTTGAGTGGGCAGTCCCCCATCAGGTATTGCTAGAAAAGTCTGCCGTGCTGCCAGACGCCAGGTGGCGCCTGTCCTATATGTGATGACCTACTGAAGGAACCTCTCACAAATATCTAGTGTTGCGGTAAGTTCTTATGTAACTGTACTTTTTGTGATGTCTTTATCGCACATGAAGAGCACGGTGACACGTTCTATTCATTTGAATGAAGCATCTTTTTCAAAGCTGATTTTAGATTGGGTTTTGGTTCCGTCTGATGCCAGGATTCAGCTAACAAGAACCTTGTTAGTTGAACCCTGACATCAGTAGGTACTAAACCTGATATGAAATCGGAAGTCAGCTTTGAAAATACACGCCTTTCAAGTGAATGGCACGCTCTGCACTCTCCCTATGGAGACATCGCAAAAGTTGGAGCGGGGGGTGGGTGGATCACAGAGTCAGGAAGTGGAAATGGATTGTGCTGCCAGCCTCCCTGGGGCAAACTGTCACCCCTTCCCTTCCTTTGAGGGCTAATAGAAGACATCTTTAAACATTGTGGTGGAGCTCCCACTGAGGCAAGGGAGCTCCATGTTTCTACTGTTTAGCACTAAGAACGGTGCTGTTTAACCTTATATCTTTATCTGACAATGTGTCTCAAATATTGAGGGCCACTTTCCCTACATTGGGGGGGGGGGGGAATGAATTTTGTTGCAGCTCCTGCACACATTGACTCTGAGACACACACACATACACACCCCGGTGGAGCAAGAGGATCATGCCCATATAACTTGCCTCATTAAGCTTCTGGTGACCAGTGCACCCCGAATCAGCTAAGGGGATGCATGCCTAAACTGATCCAGTATGCCAGCTGTGCCATGCCTCACTTAAAATATCCTAAAATGTCCAGGTGGCTGGTGAGGAAGGGGTTACCCACCGCACTTGAATGTCTGTCTTGTTAGGAAACTTAAGCTGTAGCAAAAAAAAAAAGCTGAGTGGAGATTCTGCATTGTTTTCTCTATTTTTCACTAATCTTGCTAAGCAAGGTTTGAAACTGCATCTTCCCTACTCCGTATTAAGTAAGTTAAAGCTCAGTAAGCCATATAAATAACAGAAAGGTTGCTCGCTGAAGTTTGTGTTATTTTACAGTTTATTTAGCCTGGATAACCCAGCTGATATGCAACATCTTGTTTCCCGTGAGGTCCTGCTTCTGCAGTTTTCCACTGCTTGGGTGGACTGGAGGCCAGGGAGGCCAAGAGAGCTGCTCGAGGTCACACACAGTATTTGGCTCTAGCAAGGTTTGAACCTATGAACTCCCAGATCTTACTTTGAGGAGGAGCTCTTGCAGTAGGCTATGCTAGCAATATCCAGCAGGGTCTGCCCCCCGATGCTGGCTCAGCCCCAACATTAGTCATGCCATAAAAGGGGTGGTCCCTAGCTCCACCTCAGTTCTGTCCGGCCTCAGACCTGCTCTTATTGGGATAGTTGCAGTGTGTTCTTCAGCAGTTCCAGTGAAATTTATCATTTCTAGGGACATGGATATGTTGTTCATCCACACTGTCTGGCAGGTATCCTTGCCGCTTTAAATCTTGCCGGAAGGTCTTCAAGCTGGCTCCTCCCACCCACCCGGGTGGTAAAACTCTCGGCTCCGCCCCATGACACCAGATCTTCCTTACCGCTTGGAAGCTCAGGTTCCCTCCTTAACGCTCTGCGTATAAGACTGGTTCCTAATTCTTCGAATTTTCGAAATTAAAAGTTTTTTTGCTAAAAAGACTTCCGTCTTCTCTCCCTCGTGGCTGCGATGGACAAATCGACTCCCAGTTTCCGGAGATGCCCTTGCGGGCAGAAGATGTCTCTGACGGATCCACACTCCACGTGCGTCTACTGTCTAGGTCTGGAGCACGATCCGCAGGCCTGCGACCTGTGCTCTTCTTTTTCAGCCCTCGTCCTCGAAGACCGTGCTGCCCGTTTACAACTGAGTCCGAGCGATTTCCTCCGTGAAGTCAAAAAGGCCCGGCCGGCTGTGTCCACGGGCAAGGGCTCATGGATCAGCTTGGAGCAGATGATCGCCTCAAGAGGAGGCAGCGGGCCGCTTTCACCGGCCGCGCATTTGTCCCACTCTCTCTCTCACGGTGCCTCTTATTCAGCTACTTTTAAGGAGCTTTGTCTGACCCTCTCTACTAAAGGTGAGGGACCAACTTCTTCTGGACCGTTTTCTCGGTCCAAAAAGAGAGACAAGGGTAAGTCTCACCGTCGATGCTCTTGTGAGCGGGAAAGATCCCTCTCCCCGAGTTGTCGGCCGTCGACTTCAGTCAACTGCTTGGCCTCGGCCACTGGTCTCAGTGTCCCCGTCAGGCCAGTTGACCAAGACTCCCATCGACGCGGTCGAGATTTTTCTCGACCCGTTGGACGGGTTGTCGACAGGAGAAGCCAAGGATCCCCTCTCCCGGTTCCCTGGGTGGGAGTTGAGGACCCGTTAGCTAAATCTATGCCTCCAGTTCCGGAGCCTTCGGTTGAACCACCTCGAACGAGGAGTGCGGTTCCACGACACCTCCCCCGCTACCGTCCTCGGGAAGCCCGAAGGTTCTCTATCTCTGTCTCGGACTTCTTCGCGGTCCAGCCGATCCCGCCGTCATAGGCGGTCTCTGTCTCAGCACCGCGGCAAGCAGCGCCGCCGCTCATCCTCTTCCTCCTCCTCGGACGAGGGGAGGCTTCGGCGCAAGTTGCGTCGAAGATATGAGGAACTCATGTGGCAACAGCTCCTTCTGAGCGAGGAATAAGCCCGCGTCGTCTTCTGACCATTAAGTGGCTGTCACCGGAGCGGCCGAAACAACCCCTCATTTTATCCGAGGAGCCTGTTCCCAGGCCAGTTGTTCGGCCAAAACCAGCTGCCCCACCGATTCCGGTGGAACCTCCGCCTCCACAGCCGTTAGTTGGGGCTCCGACCAAAAATTCTCGGTCGGCTCAGGGACTGCCCCATAGGCTGTCGTCCACCCTCACTCCCGATCGACCTCGGCAGGTGGAGGGTGGCTCAGGCCCGAGGCAGCTCTTTGAGGACTCTTCCGAGTCCGAAGGCGATACCTCCCTTTTCTCCAAGCGAGATAGGACTTGAAGTCCTCAGGAGGACAGTCGGTGGGCGATCCTTCGTCCTTCCTGGGATTGCCCGGCTCATCTCGGGTTCACCGGGATGAAGCTCGAACCCGTTTCTAGCGGGCCAGGTATCCCTCCATGATTCTGGACCGGGGGATTCCCCACGAGAGCCTTTCCGGTGGCCGAGGCCATAGTGGCCCGGCCTTGGAGCTCTGGCAGTGCCCTGCTTCCTGCCCTGCGCCTTTGGCCAGAATGGTCAGGAAGTATCACGGTCCCCGGTTCCTTGTCAGTTTTGAACACCTCGGCCGAGGTTAGTTACCGACAGCGTTTTCCGGTGTGCGGGAGCTAGGGATGTGGGACAAACCTCCCGACAAGGAGTCCAAGAAATTGGACTATGCCGGGCGAAAAGTCTACGCTGCGTCCTCCCTCTGCCTTCGTCAGGCCAGCTCGGCTGTCCTCATGGCACATTTCTCTCATGCCCTGTTGGGCTCCCTGGATGAGGTCATCCCTCATCTTCCCGCGGATCTGCAGACCACAGTCAGGCAGGTGCGGGACCAGGGCAGGGCAGTGGCCAAACAGCAGCTCCAGACATTGGGGACTCATGTGCCAGGTCTGTGGCGGCCGCAGTGGCTATGCGTCGTCGGGCTTGGCTGAGGATATCCACCTTCACTTCGGATACCCAGCACAAGTTGGTGGATGTCCCTTTGAGGGACCGACCTCCTCGGCCCTGGGGTGGAAGGTCACCTGCAGAGGATCGAGAAGTCCAATACTACCTTGGACTCGGTCTCTTCTCAGCTCAGAAGGACAAAGGCGCAAATCACAGCCTAAGCCCTTTCGTCCTTCTGCGCCTGTGGTGCGTCCGGCCCAGCAACGTCAGGGCCAGCAGGCTCGGGCTTGGCATCCCAAACCAAGCCCGGGCTTCCTCCAACAGGAAGCAGGGAGAGTAAAGGCACAGGAGGTCCCTCGGCGGGTCCCTCCTCCAAGCCTGCCCAGTGACAGGCTGAGGGGTGTCACCCCAACCCCGTCACTTCACCCCAGAGTTCCCCGTGGTGGGGCCCGGCTCCGGCACTTCCCTTTCCACCTGGTCCGTTGGCCACGGACAGGTGGGTGCTGGAGTGGTGGGAAAAGGCCTGCCTCTGAGGTCGAGCAGGCCCGCCCGCCAGAGCCATCGCGGTCGGGGCCTCGGGGTCCGCAGCCTCACTGTCGGCTCACGGGCCCGACATCGCTCTCCCTCCTCCAAAGGAGGTGATCAGGGAGGTGGCGGACCCTCCCTCAGACCCGGGGTTTGTGTCCAGGTACTTCCTGGTTCCGAAACGGACGGGGGGGCTGGCGCCCCATTCTCGACCTGCACGACCTAAACAAGTTCCTAAGGTCTCGAACCTTCAGGATGGTCACTCTGGCTTAGATACCATCCCTGGAACACAGCGTGTGGTTCTGCTCTCTGGACCTGCAGGACGCGTTCTTTCACGTCCCTATCCATCCGTCACATCGGAGATTCCTTCGCTTTCGAGCGGAGGGATCCCTTTTCGAGTTCCGGGCCATGCCCTTCGGCCTGTCTCCAGCTCCCAGGGTCTTCACCAAATGCATAGCAGTGGTGACAGCTTTCCCTCTCGACGCCCGAGTCCGGTGTACCTTACCTGGATGATTGGCTGATAGC
The DNA here is from genome assembly GCA_016271365.2 of Neoceratodus forsteri. NCBI lineage: Eukaryota > Metazoa > Chordata > Ceratodontiformes > Ceratodontidae > Neoceratodus > Neoceratodus forsteri. Next base: position 105,745,486 of record JADMNL010000028.1, read on the forward strand.
AGCCCCTCCAGACAGGAGGTGGGCGGTCCAGAGATCTGGCCCTCAGGTTTGCTCTCAAATCGGCCTTCTCATCAAGCGAGGCCAAGTCGAACTCGAGCGAAGCAGGTGATTCTGTTCGCCAGGCAGAGCTTGACTCTCTTGGAGCCAGACACGGCTCGCCCGGACAGGGCCGATTCTTACCTCCTTTGCCCAATCATTTCTGGTTGGGCAATCGGCATCCCTACCCAGGACTTCCCCTCGCCTCCTGGTCTCATGGCGCCTGTACCAGCGTGGTCCATTGGGCACGCTGGCACATCTGCCCCCTTCAGTGGGACTGGCCAGCCAGTGGTCCTCGACGCTGTGATCCATTGGACCAGTTAGTGGCCGGTGATCCGAGGGATGTGGGCAGCTCTCCGGTGGTGGACCGTTCCAGTTCATCTGCAGGAGGGCATCCCGTTTGTCCGCCCGAGCAGCCGGTCTCTCTATCGACCGATGCCTCTCTGATGGGTTGGGGTTGCCCATCTGGGGAACACTGGGCACACGGCCTCTGGTCCCCGCGGGAGTCCCGATGCCACATCAACCTGCTGGAGCTCCAAGCGGTCCACCTAGCTCTCACTGCCTTTGCTCCGTTTCTCCGGGGTCAAGTGGTCCGAGTCCAGACGGACAATACCACGACCATGTACTACCTAAACCGCCAGGGCGGGATGCGCTCCATGCTTCTATGCAAGGAAGCTCTCCGCATTTTGTCACTCGTGCGCAGCTTGGAGGCGGATCTCCTAGCCATTCATGTGGCAGGAGCCTCCAACACCCTGGCCGATGCCCTGAGCCGGATAGGGGCTGCATCCCACGAGTGGTCTCTCCTGCCGGAGGTAGTACAAGATCTGTTCTCCCATTGGGGCACACCTCAGGTGGACCTGTTTGCCTCCAGGGAAAACGCGAAGCTGAGGCTGTTCCATGCCCGCCCCCCTCAGCAGGGCTCACTGCAGGGGGATGCCTTCTCGAGGCCGTGGACCCCGGGCCTCTTCTATGCCTTCCCCCCATTTCCCTTGATACACAAGGTGCTTCTCAAAGCAAGAAGGGACAAGGCGCAGGTGATTCTGATAGCCCCAGACTGGCCCCGCCAGTTCTGGTACCCAGATCTCCTCAGCCTCAGCTCCAGGCTCCCGAGGCAGCTTCCAGCTCGCCTGGACCTGCTCTGTCAATCAGGGGAAGGTGTTCCATCCGGACCTTCAATCCCTGCACCTGGCGGCCTGGTTCCTGGCTAGAGTTCCAGGCCTTGGGTCTTTCCGGCGAGGTCCTCAATGTAGTTAGGCGTCCCGTAAAAGTCGACCAGGAAATGCTACGCCTTCAAATGGAAGAGATTTTCCATTTGGTGTCAGAGCAAGGCTTGGACCCTTCTTCCTGTTCTTTGGCAAGCATCTTGGACTATTTATGGTCCTTTACGCGTCAAGGGCATGGAGTCAAGCTGACCCTAAGGGTGCACCTGGCAGCCATCTCTTACAGCGCGCGGTCCGGGGAGCAGTTGGTGGCGCAGGAGAAGGTGGTCTGGCGCTTTTTCAAAGGCCTTGATCACATTTCCCCTCCGGTGCAGGAACCTCCACCTCCGTGGGATTTACTGCTGGTACTGGCAAAGCTCATGGGCAAGCCATTCGAACCTATGCACAGGTGTGAACTCTCTCACCTGTCGTGGAAGACCGCCTTCTTGGTGGCTATCACGTCAGCCAGAAGGATGGGAGAACTCCAGGCACTCTGCATCGAGTCTCCTTACCTGGTCTTCCACAGAGACAAGGTTGTCCTGCGCCCCCACCCGAAATTCCTTCCGAAGGTGGTGTCGGAGTTTCACCTTAACCAGGTGTTGACTCTGCCGGTGTTTTACCCCAATCACACCTCGGAGGCCGAATACAGGCTCCATACTTTGGACCCTAGAAGGGCGCTAAGCATTATTATAAGGAGGCGCACGGCTGAAGCTGAGGAGAGGTTAAGCCAGCTGTTTGTCACCTACGCTGAAGCCGCACCTGGCAGACCTGCAGCCAAGCGGACGATAAGCAGGTGGGTCACCTCCTGCATAGATCTCTGCTATAAGTTGGCGGGCATGGAGCCTCCCAGAGGGATAAGAGCTCATTCTACCCGCATACTGCTGCATCGGTGGCTGCTTCCAGGGACATCCCTATCCAGGATATCTGCAGGGCTGCTACCTGGAAGTCAGCACACACCTTCATCACCCATTACCACATCGACCTTGAGTCACGCTGGGATGCTGGTTTGGGGCCTCGGTTCTCAGTCTCTCTTCCCTAAGTAGGGGTGTCCTTGCCTCCCTCCTCCCGGAGAACTGCTAGGAGTCTGCCAGACAGTGTGGATGAACAACATATCCATGTCCCTAGAAATACAGGTTACTCACCTGTAACAAGAAGTTCTAGAGAATGGTATATGTTGTTCATCCACCTGACTCCCTCCCGACCTCCCGGCTTCGGCGCACAACCTGAGCTTCCAGCGGCCAGATCTAGCGTCATGGGGCGGAGCCGAGAGTTTTACCACCCGGGTGGGTGGGAGGAGCCAGCTTGAAGACCTTCCGGCAAGATTTAAAGCGGCAAGGATACCTGCCAGACAGTGTGGATGAACAACATATACCATTCCTAGAACTCCTGTTACAGGTGAGTAACCTGTATTTTTTTCTCCGTAGAACCTTACTCCTGTCATTGGATTCTTCCCTATTCTTGGATTTCTCTATCACGTCGTCTCCGTCATCGGTCTCGTCCTCCAGCCACAAGAAGACCAAGTGTGCCTGTGGCCGGCAGATCTCATCAAAGGACAGCCACGAGCCCTGTGTCTTCTGCCTGGGCCCAGACCGCGACCTCCAAGCCTGCAAGAGCTTCACCAGCAGGATTCGAATCAGGTGCCTAAAGGCCTTAAAAGCCCACCTTTTAGAGAAAAAGATGGACGTCATGAAAAGCTCTCCCGAGGAAAAGGCCAAGCACTGGGACAAATCCCACAAGTCCCATGAGACGGACCGTAGCCGGTCCCGCCAGCAGTCCAGATGGTGTTCTCCCCACAAAAAGGCCTTGTCTTCGGGCTTGGGTGGTTGTGACCATTCGAGACACTCGAAACATGAAGAAAAGGCGAGGTCCAGTGCCCCCACCAAGACACCAATGCCGGCGGGGGCTACTTCTAACAAACCAGCCAGGGTGAATGCTACGCCGCTGCTTACCCCTGTCACTCAGCGGACACAACTAAGGCCTCCACTTCTGCGCATGCTTCAGCCCTAGCAAAAAAGGCCTCAGTCACGGTTTTACCTGGGTCGGGTGTCGTTGAGCAAGGATCGGGACACTCAGACTAACACCTCTTCTGGGTCCCGCCCTTCCAAGTCGGCGAACTCAGAGCTGACCTCGGCCAAGACACCAACCACAGTGCCTTCCCGCAGTGTCTAAAGGTCAGAAAGTGTCTCAAGGGTGAACCCGCACAAATCCGCAGTACCATTACCAGCCCGAGGTTCTCTACTCGGAGGGCTCTTCCATAGAATCTTCCCCAAGGCCCTGCCAGACTTTCTAGCTTCACGATTCCACGTGAAGGGATGGCGGCTTTAGTTTTAATAAGGAGGAGCTCTTTTCCTTCTGGTGGAGTCAGGTCAAAAAGGACGAGGCTACCCCAAAGCCGGATCAGACACCGGTACCCTACCAGCCGGACATCCAGGACACCAGGGATCTTCTTGTGAAGTTGCCTTCCAAATCCCGCTCGCCCTCGGTGGTTTGATCCCGATCTCGGTCTAAAAACAGTAGTTAGTGCCACTTAAGGTCCTCTAGCTGACACCAGTCCCAACCCAAGAGCAAGTCCCGCAGCCACCAAAGATCTATCACTAGGCAAGGATGCTCTTCTAGCTGACACTGGTCCCTTAACAGGCACCGGTCTCCGCTCCGTCATCTGTCCCTGAGCCGGCGTCGGTTGGAAAGTGCCCAACGTTCTAGGGAGGGTAGACCCACAGGCATGGTTTGGGCTCCCCTCGTCCCAGTAGGAGTCGGTCCACTTCATCTTCATCCTCTTCGGACCAGTCCCTCTCAGGAGTTGGGGGTTCTCCTGATGAGACACCCCGTTCGCCCCCTGACGATCCAATCTTTACGGACGTCATGAGGCACATCCAGGCCTCCAGAGAATGGGAGACAGAGGACCTGGATCCGAAATGCCGGAGACTGGCCAGATACCTGAGGCAAAAGGAGCCTAAACCATTGGTAGTGCCTCCTTTAGTGGATACATTCCAAGACCTGACAAGGATCACTTGGAAATACCCAGTCACAGACTAGCAGTTCCCCAAAAATCAGATAGGCTGTATAGAGCACGGAGGGAGGAGCCCTATTTGGCAGAACACCCTCAGGTTGACTCGATGGTAATAGCAGCTGCTCATAAGTCTCAACAGCCCAAGCACCTTAGATCTTACTTCGACATACAGCTCTTGCAGCAAGTAACACCATTAGGATTGAAGCCGGCAGGCGTCAGGACCCCATGGAAATCTTCTAGCTAGCAGTCTTCAGCGGGGACCGCCCCCGACGTCGGTCCCACCCCCGATGTCAGACGTAGTACATAAGGAGGCGGTCCCGCCAGATTCCCCGTTCTTTCCCGCCGTCGACTTGCATGTCTCGACCCTTCGGCTCATTTCTAGCACGCGACGCCCGGTTAAGTTCTTCCTGTAGGAAAAAGTTCAATTCTTCGGCTCAGTTGCTGTCTGATGTCCTCTCCAACCTCCGTTGAAGGCCATCCTTCGAAATGCGCCTGTGGGAAACAAATCCCGTTCAAAGATCCGCACTCGGCCTGCATCCGGTGCCTAGGCCCAGACCACGACACCCGGGTCTGCTCCTTCTGTCAGGAGTTCAACAGCCGGACCTGGATCCGCCGCCTGAAGGCCCTTCAGGCGTTCCTGCTCGAGGAGAAGATTAAAGCCATGGACGCAGCCTCCAAGGGGGAATCTTCAGAGAAGGCCCTGAGACACCTCGAGAAGCACAGGGAGAGAGTGAGATCCAGGTCCCCATCTAGGGCCTCTGACTCCCGTAGCTCCGGCTCCCGGTCCGACCGCTCCCCTTCCCGGGCCCGTTCTCAGCCTCCCCCCACAGCGGTGAAGACCCCTTCAGGTTCCTCTTCTGTCTCTCAGGCCAAGACCTCCAGACCTTCTTCGTCTTCAGCTTCTAAGGCCCTGCGAGTCGGGGACCGCCATCACCATCACAAGTCTGTTTCCGCCATTCGGAACCCGGCCTTGAGTCTATCTCTTTGCCTCCTCCTCCCCAGCGGAAGACCAAAAGCTGACCTCTCTGAAGAAGATAAATCCGGACCTAGCGCCAGCTCGCCCGACGTCGGCTAAACACCACCGGTCCCAGGAACCGTCGACCGCCAGACGCCCATCGCCAGTTAGGCCTTCGCCTCCTCAGACGCCGGCCGGGGGACCGACGTCCGTATCCACCGAGAAGAGGACTCCCGGCGCCTCCACCGGCGTCGGTCAGGAGACAATTATGGAAGAGGAGCTGACCCCAGCCCGAGGACCAGATGGGCGAACCGGTCCCTTCGCCCCCAGGGAACCCGTGCCTGAACCTGAGGCCCTTGGGGAGCCGATGCCGGAACCCGACGACCGACCATCGGCGCCCGGTCCGTCATCGGGCCTCAGCATATCCGAGGTCAAGGAGTTGTTTACTTACTGGTGGGATACCAGAAAAAGGGATATGGTTCCCTCACCTCCTCCTCCATCCGCGATTCCATCGGCTCCCGCACCCCCCACTCCACCCAGGGTTGCGGGCCGAGTACCTTCCCCCCAGGAGCCTACGGATTCTCCTAGGGGCAGATCAGAAAAACGGAGACCTCTGTCCAGATCTTCTTCAGGGTCACCCAGCCCCAAGAGACCCAGAAGACGTCGTCGTTCACCTTCGACGGAGGACATGGATCGGACTTCTCGGATGGATCCAGATCCCCCTCTCCGATCAACGTCCCTTCTCCGGAAGCTCAAGGTCTCCTCCGGATGACCCATCGTTCTCAGAGATCATGAGGCATATCCAGGAGAACATGGGCTGGGGCGGCTGAGGAACTTCGACCCGAGAGGTTCACGCTAAAGAGCCTCTTCGGCAGAAGGCCCTAAGCCGTGGTGGTGCCACCCTTGGTGGACACTCGTGGACGTCACCAAGACAGCTTGGAAATGTCCGCATTCGCTCCCGGCGATGCCGAAGAAAGCTGACCGCCTGTACAAGGCCCCTAAGGAGGACCACTGCTTGGCTTCACACCCTCTGGCCGATTCTCTGGTCATTACAGCCTCTCATGACCGGTCCCAGAGACCGCAACATTTGAGCCCCTGCCACCGGACCCGGAGTCCAAACAGCTGGACGCTATGGGCAGGCGCACGTATGCCTGCGCTACTTGTGCCATCAGATCCCTCAACTACTTGACCCACATGGTACAGTTCCAAAACCCCTTGTGGGAGCAGGGACTGGATCTGGCGGAAAAGATGCCAGAAGGTGAGCAGAAGGAGGAGATGCTGCAACTCCTTCGTACGGGTTCGGACGTGGGAACCCAGGTGCTGCGAGCCTCGTATGATTCCGCGGACTCCTCGGCCAGAGCGGCAGCTTCAGGCGTATGCCTCCGGAGGCACTCATGGCTCCGTGTCTCCGGATTCACCCCGGATGTCCAGAAGAACATCCTGGACGCCTCTTTTGACGGTGAAGTTCTTTTTGGTGAATCCTCAGAGAAGATTCTCACCAAACTTCAAGAGGCCGGGAAGGCGGTGAGGTCTGTCCAGACAATGTACAGACCCAAGCTTAGTTCCTTTCATAGGAACCAAAGCCTTCGAGGCCGGACGCGGAGACAGCAGTCCCGCACCGGCCCGCAACAGAGGGGCTCCTTCTCTCATAGAGCCAAGGGAAAGTCATCAGCAGGCCGAAGCCAACGACCAGCTAAGTCAGCCCAGCCCGCTGGTCCCTCAGCCGCCACAGCATGACTCCTTCCCGGCCCCGGCCCCTCAGGATCAATGGGACACCAAGGTCGGGGGCCGCATTGCGGACTACCTGCCAGGGTGGCAGTCCATAAGCACCGACAGGTGGGTCCTTCAGTTGGTCGAAAGAGGCCACTTTATAGAATTCACGGACAAGCCACCCACAAGGCCTCCTCTGCTCTCCCGTTACTCGGGTCAACACAGATTGCTCATCAGGCAAGAAATACTCGCGCTCCTACAAAAGGGAGCGGTGGAGTATGTTCCAGAGAACCAGATAGGATCCGGATACTATTCCCAATTCGTTCTGATTCCGAAGAAAACAGGGACCTCCATCCAATCTTGGACCTCAGCGACCTCAATATATCGATTGCCTCAACTTACCGCATGGTGACCCTCCAAGGTCTCATCCCATGCTAAAGAAGGACGCCTAGCGCCCCTGGACATGCAGGACGCCTACCTGCACGTCCCAGTAGCTCGAGCGCACAGGAGGTTCCTGCGCTTCGAGTTTCTCGGCCACCACTTTCAGTTCCGGGCTCTTCCGTTCGGACTGTCATCGGCCCCTATGGTCTTTACCAAGTGCATGGCAGTCGTGGCAGTGTCTTTAAGGAGACAGGGCCACTATGTGTTCCCGTACCTGGACGACTGGCTTCTCATGGCCGCCTCCAAAGCGGCGCTGTTGCTGGCTATTCAGAGCATTCAGGGTTTGTTCCAGTCTCTGGGCATCCTCATCAACTACGAGAAGTCTCTCCTCGCACTGCCTCAGAAGCTGCAGTTCATAGGCGCAGTTCTGGACACCGCTCAAGGGAAAGCATTTCTTCCCAACGAAGAGCGAACGCATCAGATCCCTCATCAGGGATCTCTCGGCGAAAAAGACTGTCCCCGCCAAGCTGGTCCTTCGCTTGCTCAAACACATGGCTGCGGCCATTCCAACCGTCCCTTTGGCAAGGCTCCACATGCGGGTGACTCAATGGATGCTCAAGGTGCAGTGGGACCAAAGGAAAGACCACATGCAGCAGCCAGTCAGAATCACGAACGCCGTGATTCGGGACTGGCAATGGTAGCTAGACCCAGGGACACTCTCTGCGGGTGTTCCGTTTGCAGCGCCGTCCCCGGAGGTGGTCCTTTCCACAGATGCCTCAGGGCTGGGGTGGGGAGCACACCTGAACAGGGTGAGGTCCCAGGGAACGTGGACCCCTCAAGAAGTTCACCTCCACATCAACATTCTGAAGATGAAGGCGGTCCTTTACGACCTGCAGACCTTTCAGTCAGAAATCCCGCCGAGTACTCTCCTGCTTCAAACAGACAACACGGTGGTGATGTGTTACCTCAACAAACAAGGAGGCGCACACTCTTAACCCCACTTGCAGGGAAGCTATGAGAGTGTGGGATTAGGTAATCCGACACGGCACGAGCCTGATTGCAGTTCACGTTCCCGGAGTGGACAACACAATCGCAGACGGCCTGAGTCGTTCCTAGGCCAGAGTCCACGAGTGGGAACTTCTTCAGGCGGTAGCAGAGGACCTGTTTCTTCGATGGGGCACTCCAGAGCTGGACTTATTCGCTTCCCCATCCAACGCAAAACTGCCCAATTTTTGCTCGCTAGATCCAGGGCCTGGTGTTTTTTTGGCGAGACGCGTTGTCCCTGTCCTGGGTGGACAGATTCCTCTACGCTTTCCCTCCCTTCCCGTTGATCCTGAGAGTTCTTCTCAAACTGCACAGGAGCACGCAACAATGATTCTGGTAGCGTTCTGGCCCAGGCAGATCTGGTTCCCATGCTGACGCAATGTCCCGGAACCTCCTGTCCTGCTGCCTTTCAGCTCCCATCTATTGTCTCAGGAGGAGGTTCATTAGTCCACCTGACTTACGCCTCACTGAACCTGCATGCATGGCCCTAGAGACATAGCCATTATGCGACACCGGGTCTCGCAAGAGGTGGCAGAAGTCCTTCCGCGGCCAGAAAGCCGGCACGAGCGACGACGCCATGAAATGGCGCTTTTTGCTTGTATCGCAGACACGCGGCCTTTCCCTTTAGGATGCCCGTGAAAGTGGTGCTGGAATACCTGCTTTCCCTATTCCATTGGGTCTCTTCTCCTCTATTAAAGTGCACCTCTAAGTGATTTGGCTTACTTCCAGTGGGACAGCGCGCAGTGGCACAGCTTGATGCCTCTCGAGACTTCTGAGAGGGGTGTTACACCTTAGGCCACCCATCAAGGATCCTTCCTCCTTGGGACTTGCTCTTGTCCTGGGAACAACTCTCGCTTCCCCCCTTTGAACCTGCCGCGGATTGCGAGCTGCGTTTTCTGTCGTGGAAAACATTATTTTTAGTTGCTGTCACGTCAGCAAGGAGAGTTTCCGAGCTTCACGCTGTCATGTGCAAGGAGCCTTATTTAATTTTCCACCAGGACAAAGTGTCTCTTAGGACGAATCCAAAATTCTTGCCTAAGGTGGTCTCTGCCCTCACTCTCAACCAGGACATCGATTTGCCTGTGTATTTTCCCAAGTACTCTAATAGAGGAGAGGCGTTGCTTCACACCCTGGATGTTCACCGCTGCTTAAGGTACTACCTGAACAGAACTAAACAGCTTCGCAAGTTGGAGCAACTATTCATTTCCTTCGCTGAGAGGATGCTGGGCCAACCAGTCTCAAAGCAGACCCTTTCTCGCTGGCTTGTCCACTGTATTTCATTTGCTACGACAGCAAACAGAAGCCCCTCCCGGTACAGTCTGGGGTCACTCGATGCTGGGGTGGCTACCTATTTGCAGCACCGCTAATGTCTCCACCTCGGCCATTTGAGCCGCAGCTACTTGGAGCTCTGTGCACACATTTATTAGGCACTATAGCCTGATATTACATCACGGCAGAGAGCTGCTCTGCCTGGCCGCTCTACAGGTCTTCTGTCCCTAGAGTCAGGACTTGTTCAAGATCTCCTAATTTCCTCCTCCCAGAATGCTTACAGGCGCTATTGGCAGGAATCAGTCCTAATGGTGTTACCTGCTGCAAGAGCTGTATCTCGAAGTAATAGTACAGTTACGTAAGAACTACGTAACAGTAGATCTTCGAGAACAGCTCTTGCTGCAGGTACCTTCCGCCCACCATTCCCCTTGGAGGAGGTATAGCTTACTCAAGTCTTGGGCAGGAGCTAACCTGTTTTTTCTTCCGATGGCGATCCTCGGTCTCCTTCTGATATCATCCTGCGGCCGAGTCTCCAGCGGGAGAACTGGGGAATCTAAGGGACCGCCTTATATACTATGTCTGACGTTGGGGGCGGACCGACGTCAGGCCCTCGCGCTGAAGACTGCTAGCTAGAAGATTTCAGGGGTCCTGACCCGTCTTCAGTCCTAATGGTGTTACCTGCTGCAAGAGCTGTTCTCGAAGATCTGCTGTTACGGTAAGTTCTTACGTAACTGTACTTTCATAGCCTCCCGATCAAGAGTCCCGTTATTTGGACCAGGTGGCAAGAAGGTATACTCTGCATCCACCTGCTTCATACATTTCCTGAACTTCCTAACGCATATGGTCCAGTACCAGAATGCCTTATGGGAGAAGAGACGAGAGGTAGCCAATGCTTTGCCAGACTCCACGCACTAAACGGAGCCCCTGGACATTCTAAAATAGGGTTCGGACGTTGGCATTCATGTTTTGCGTGCCTCGTACGACACTGCAGATACAGCATCAAGGGTGACAGCGTCAGGTGTCTGCCTAAGGCACCATGCCTGGCTGCAAGTCGCAGGGCTCTCCCAGGATCTGCAGACCAGAATCAGTGACCTTCCCTTCCATGGTTCCGTTCTGTTTTGGTCGGAGACAGAGAGCCTTATCTCTCATCTCCAGGAGTCTGGCAAATCAGTCTGGTCCATCCGACAGATGTATAAGGGGGACCAGAAGCAATTCCGTAAACGGCCATTTCGGAAGACCTCAGGCCAGCATGCCCCTGGCAGCCAGACGGCCCAGAGATGCGGCTTCAAGAGGAAGGCCGGAAATCAGCAACCTGGAGGTGCTCCTTTTCAAGGCCCAAGATCCTTCCAAGCTTCTCTACCAACTCCTGGCTCTGCCAATGACTCTGTTGCAAGATGCCCCCGGAGGAGGTACAAGGGAGGCAGCAGGGTCGCCTCCTCCATCTGGAGAGATGGAGCAAAATCACTTCAGACCTTGGTGTCATAGATATCATAAGGAGGGGACATACACTGGACTTCACTCAGATTCCCCCAGTGACACCACCAAGTTCCTCAAGGTATCCTCCTTCTCACATACCTCTCATAGAAGGAGAGATTCAGGCCCTCTTGCAAAAAAGGGCGATAGAGCCAGTCCCCCCGCAGGAGCGGGGAAAAGGGTTTTACTCCCACTTCTTCCTGGTTCCAAAGAAAACTCGGGATCTTCATCCCATACTGGACCTCAGCTCCTTAAACAACTATATAGAATACCGAAGGTTCAGGATGGTGACCCTTCCAGGTCTAATTCCTCTGCTGCACCAGGGAGACTGGCTCTGTTCCCTGGACATGCAAGATGCATACATGCATATCGGGGTCTTTTCCCCCCTCACAGGAAGTACTTGAGGTTCCACTTCCAAGGGGGACACTACCAGTTTCGGGTTCTGCCGTTCGGCCGCTCCTCAAGTCTTTACCAAGTGCCTAGCAGTGGTAGCTGCAGCTCTAAGGCACAAGGGGCATTATGTCTTCCCTTACCTGGACGATTTGCTCTTGGTGGCTTCGTCAAGAATGCACCTCATTCAAACTCTCAAGGACACCTATACACTATTCCGAGAGTTGGGGATCACCCTGAATCTTCCAAAGTCATCCCCAGAGCCCAACCAAAGACTCGTCTTTATAGGTGCCGTCCTGGACACGGTCCAGGGCATGGCCTTCCTCCCAAGGAAAGGGGAGATTGCCTGCGTGAAGTGGCCCAAACAGTCCTCTTAACCACACAGGTCCAGGCCAGGACCTTGCTCAGGCTACGGGGGAACATGGCGGCAGCCATGCCTGTAACTCCCTTGGCTTGCCTCCACATGAGGGCCCGGCAATGGATGCTCAGGGTGCAGTGGGACTAAAGCTCCGACGGTCTCAACCATATGGCTCAGGATCTCCGGGCCAGTCAGAAGGACCCTTCTTTGGTGGTTGGGTCCCTTCAATTTGGAGACAGGGGTCTTTTTTTTTTTTTTTATTTTTATTAACAGGAGCTGCAGAGTTGGACATTGACGACAGATGCCTCCAACTTCGGCTGGGAGGCTCACCTGGGGGACAGCCAGACTTGGGGCATTTGGTCCCCACAGGAGCGCGTCCTCCACATCAATGTTCAGGAAATGCAAGCGGTCCTCAATGCCCTTCGGGCTTTCCAAGAGGACCTAGCGCCAGGCTCTTTCCTCATTCAGTCAAATAACATGGCCGTTGTCTTCTACATCAACAGGCAAGAGGTAACACATTCCTACCCCCTGTGCAGGGAGGCAATGAGAGTCTGGTACTGGGCGCTGGAACATGCATGTTCCAGGCATCCAAAATGCCTTGGCAGACAGCCTAAGCCGGTCTCGCTCCAAGGCGCACAAGTGGGAGCTACTCCAGTCAGTAGTGGACCAGGTCTTCGACACTTGGGGTCTTCCAGAGCTGGACCTCTTTTCATCTCCACGCAATGCCAAACTGCCAAGTTTCTGCTCGCGAGAGCACGCACCTGGTGCTTTTTGGTCAGATGCGTTGTCCCTTTGTTGGACAGGGAGGTTCCTTTACGCCTTTCTCCCTTCCCTCTAATTCAGAAGGTTCTGTTGAAGGTACAGGCCGAGGGGGCTCGAATGATCCTATCGCCCCACTGTGGCCATGGCAGATTTGGTTCCCACTATTTCAGCGGTTGTCATCTGAACCTCTGATCCTGCTGCCAGTATGCTCTCAGTTGCTGTCCCAGGATCAGGGCAAGCTGGTGCATCCAGATTTCAAGTCCCTGCACCTTCATGCATGGCTCCTGCAGACATAGTTAAAACAAGGTATGGGGTCTCCCAAGATGTGGCAGATGTCCTCGTTTCGGTGAGAAAGCCCTCTGCTCATTCCACGTATGCTGTGAAGTGGAAGCGTTTTGGCCTCTGGGCTTCGTTGCATCATCTAGATCCCCCTTACCTGTCCAGTGAACTCTGCATTACAGTACCTCAGCATTACAGTACCTCCTCCTTATTACAACAAGGCTTGAGCTACTCCTCCATTAAGATGCATATGTGGGCCATTTGTGCTTATCACGTCCTGTTTGAGGGCAGAACCCTAGCCCAGTTGGACGTGGCCTGCACCTTTTTACGGGGCATACTTTATATGAAGCCTCTCATTAGGGATCCAGTTCCCCCTGGGATCTCTTTTTTTGTGTTAGAGAAGCTTGCTGTCTCCTCTCTCCCCCCCCTTTGAACCTGCAGCAGAGTGTGAGCTGCGTTATTTTTCCTGGAAGGGTGTCCTTTTTAGTTGCTGTTACTTCAGCTTGAAGGGATTCCGAGCGTCAGACCCTGATGTGCAAGGAGCCTTATTTGAATTTTCATAGGGAAGAGGTTTCCCTCAGGACAAATCCTAAGTTTCTACCCAAAGTGATTTCTGAATTAACCCTCAACCAGTCTGTTGACCTTCCAGTCTATTATTCAACCCCTTCCAACAGGGGAGAAGCTCTCTTACACACTTTGGATGTCCACAGGGTGCTGAGGTACTACCTCAACTGTACAGCAGCACACCGCAAATCAGAGCAACTGTTTGTGGCCTTTGCGCCTCAACACCTGGGCAAACTGATGTCTAAACCGACTATATCTCAGTGGCTAGTCCACTGCATAGTCTTCTGTTACAAGAAGTACAACAAACCTCTACAGGGAGCGGTTGGCGGTCATTCTACCAGAGGAGTTTCTGCCTCCTTCGCTTCTTTGAAAAATGTCTATCTGAGACATTTGTGCAGGAGCTACTTGGAGTTCAGTACATACTTTTGTCAGGCATTGCAGCCTGGACATTGCTTCCAGGCACCGAACTGGTTTCGGCCTGGTGTTCCTTCAAGGACTGTTGTCCTGATGTGATGTCTCCCTGCCTGTTTAGGCAATGTCGTCATACTAGTTCCAGTCATTGTCCTCACGGGGCTTGTCGCCTCCTTACTGCGGGCCTACTTGAGATTCCGTCCTAATGGTAATAGCCTGCTGGAAGAGCTCCTCCTCGAAGTAAGATAGTACAGTTACGTAAGAACTTACCGTAACAGTAGATCTTTGAGAGGAGCTTTTGCAGCAGGTACTGCTTTCCTGCCTGTCTTCCCCCTGGAGAGTTTCAGCATGACTAACATACTAAAATGCCAGCAGAATAGGCCCAACAGTCTTTCGCGTCTGCTTGTTTGGTCAGCTCCCACCCTGGGAGCTGACTTGCTGCCCCCGCCTTTCTCTGGCTTCTCCTTCCCAGTTCCGGATATTCTCGCAGCATTGGATTTTGCTTCCAGAACCCTTCCCCTGTACCTGTCCCACCCCCTCTTGAACCCCTCCACCAGCCCCTTAGGCAGTGCATTCCATGGCTCCACCACCCTCTGTGAAGTAGCACCTACTCCTTTCTCCCCTGAATCTTCCCTTCTCCAGCTTCCACCCATGTCTTCTAGTGGCCCCCTACTCCTTCCTTCGAAGCACCCTGACTGCTCCTCCCCTATTTACCTTCATGTACCTGAGGACAAATCCCTGCCGTGACTAGGGCACGCTTCTAGTTCCTTGCTGGGATCTGTTCAGCGGAGTCCTTGGCGGGTAACTGAGGTGGTTAGACTGCCCTTTTATGGTATGACCCGACATTGGGGGCAGACCCTGCTGGGTATTGCTAGCTGTTTTTCCGTGGGTCCTAGGCTCATGTGCATTAGTCAGTCCCTAATGGTAACAGCCTACTGCAAGAGCTCCTCTCGAATATCTACAGTTACGGTAAGTTCTTGCGTAACTGTACTTCCCCAAGCCAGTGCTCTAACCCCATGACCATATTTTTATCAGCATCTTCCTCACCACAAGCCTTCTCCATCTGGCCCCTCAGCTGACCTGTTCACCCTGCTCTACGTGCTCAGCCTTGTGGTTTACTGGCTAGCAGCAAAGACAGTCTCAGGATCCTTGTCACTGGGCAGAAGTTTGAGAAGAGTTTCCTCCGCCTTCCCAAGTTCCTTACACTCTGGTATTTCCCTTTCGCTCCAGATCCTGCTACCATTGGGCTGATGTCACCTAGGGCACCTGATGGCAGGGTGAAATGTAAGATTGTCCTAGTAACAAGTGCTTTGTACTGTTACTTGTTGCCTGTTCTTTGTGGTAAAATGGAATAAACTGTTTTTATAAGCATCAACAACAGTTTACGGCTGTCTTTTTGAGTAGAGAGTGCGGTTCTAAGCAAGTTTTCTAGACAGTCTCAGGATCCTTGTCACTGGGCAGACGTTTGAGAAGAGTTTTCCCCCGACCTCCCTCCCACTTCCCAAGTCCCTTACACTCTGGTATTTCCCTTTCACACCAGACCCTACTACCATTGAGCTGATGTCACTTAGGGCCCATGATTATAGCTTTCAACCTCTTGTCACTGAAATGAGGAGCATAGACACTCAAGATGAGGGACGATGAGGGACATATCCTCAGACGTGGAGATACAAGCTCAAAACTATATGTAAACCATTGTGTTTACTCATACAAAGTTTATTTTTGATGTAGCATCTTAGAATATTATTAACTTTTGCCTTAAAGTTGTGATTTACAGCACATTCTTAGTGTGGGTAGCACCTTTTCCGTGACAGATGGATTAGGGGCAGATTAATTTTGAGGAGTAAAATGAGTGGCATCCATCATAATAGGGGCAGTTGAGTTAAGGCCACAATTTTCACAAAAGCAGAAAAATGGAATTGGCTATGGTTGTTTTTTTTTTTTTGGGGGGGGGCATTTTTCCAAGTTTTGTGCAAAAATTTAGCATTTTGTTCTGTTAGTATCACTGAAATCCTAATTTGCATCAATTTATTCAGAACGCCCACATAGCAACAATGTTCAAGCCAAAAAAAAGCATTTCTAAAGGCGTGGATTCAGTTCACTATCCACACAGTGGCTATCTTCCTGGAGACAGCCGAGTCACCGGACTGTCTTTAAGCTAAGCTCCTCCCACCACACAGGTGGCATATCCTCCTGCTCCATTCCGTGACATCAGAGCTTTCTTTCCACTGAAAGGAACAGGTCTCCTTCACAGCTCTGCAGCACTGAATTATTTTGAGTTTTCAAGTGCTTTATTTAGGCAAATCTTCGACTTTAAGTCCATGTTCAACATTAAAGTTGCAGCTGAGCCAGCCCGTCAGTGCAGCAGTTGGATTTCCGCTTGTGACGCCAGCGACCCGGGTTCGGGAACAAGTTCTGGTCGCTGGAGGGCCGGCAGCTTGAGCATCCCACGACTGCTCACTGTCTCCAGGGAGGGAAGGGATCGCGAACCGCTGCCGAAGCGACCACTGTGGAGGCCGTGGTAGTAGCACGTCAAGTCATTAGGGGTGGTGCATGACAGATGTCGGCTGTTGCCTTGACATCCGGACGTCACACACCTTAAGATAGCCAGGAAAATCGCTCGCTGGCCTCGGGATGACAGCTTTCTGTTCCTAAGGGCCTCCAATGCCTTCCTGGTGCCTCCTGTTCCCCAGCAGCATCCCCGGGCACTAGAAAGTGCACGCTGGGGCTATCTCCCCCCCCCCCCGGTGCCTTTCCCCTCGGAGGAGAAGGGACCCGCCCAGTGAAGGGATACACCGGGATATCCTGGGGGTCGGCTGTGATCTGGGGATCAGAGGAGGACCGGGGAAGGACAGAAGGGGTCAGAGGGAACTTGACAGAGCCCAAAGGAGTGGTGGACCAGCGAGCACGGGGGCGGAAAAATAGATCACTCAAAAAAAAAAAAAAAATGAAGTTGCAGCTGTGTCTTTGACTCCGCATCACGATACACGATGGAAGGCAGGAAACTGAGTTTTGTAAGCAGAAGATGGCCATGGACCCACATGATACATGCGTGTACTGCCTGGGTGATCTACACGATATCTGTAAGTTCCAGACCATGCTGCCTGCATCCATCAAAAAACGGAAGGCCAAGCTAGCCTAAGGACCGCAACTGTGCTTTAATAGGTACCCAGTCATCTGCTTAGCTTGCGATCATGGAAGAAGAGGAAGCGATGGCTGCATTGACTTTTTCAGTCTTGGCGCTGCTTCTTCTTGGGGCCAGCATCGGAGGTCATTCTCTGATGATTTCAGGGAAATGTGCGTGGCCCTTCTCACCGCAGCAAGAAGCACAAGGAGCAGCATTGCCACAGGTCATGGGACCAGGAAAGATTAATCCTTCAGTTGCCCTGACTGCTTGATCTTGGTCCAGTTTCCTCCAGTTGAGGGTTTGGTCAAGGGCTCCACAGTAACCCAGTCAGGCCTGTTGATCTTTACTCCAGTCAAGCAGGTGGTCAAACTATTTCTCAAACCCTGCAGTGGAGATATTTCTTGAACCGGTTGACTGGTTGTCAGAGGACATAGATGAGGAGTTGATCTCCTAGACCCCAGTTGCTCCCTGTCCTCGCCCAGGAGGACAAGGCCTGGTTGGACTCTCTGACCGCGTTGCCATGGAAGCTGCCTCCACCAGTGGTCAGCCTTCAAGACCTATTGTGGTTACTCTGCTGAAGTTGGTAGTATATTCAAACCCTCTGGAGTACTCCTGTCGCTGTTGACTTTCAGGTCTGCGGTCACGGTATGGGTCGAGGTGCTGCTCACGCTCTCGATGCCACTCAACCAGGAGGTGGCACAGTTGACATTCCTTATCTTCAGGGAAGGATAGTCACTGACGCAGATGCATCACCCCATGAGGAGCTTATCTGGTAGCAATGGACCATCGCAGAGAGGGAGGGAGATGGTGCTCTGCCTTCTGGACCTTCGTTCCCTTGGCCGTCACCATCCATTCCCATGCCAATCCATCCTCAGTAGACCCCGCTTGCCTGCTTTGCCTCCACTTCAGGTGGAGCCTCTTCCACCTCAGCCACTGTTTGGGACTCCATCTAAGGAGTCCTTCCCCAGCACCAGCTTACCAGGGCAGTTTTCAGTGGAGATCACCCATGATGAGTATACCAGAGTGGTCCATGGTTGAAAATGGTTAAGGGCCATCTTACTTTGAACCAGGAATCGGTTGAAGAGCTTACTGCAGCTCACAAGCGGACATCTTTCAGAGTCTTGCTTTGGTTAGTATCATAGTCTATGAAAATTCCCTTGGAACCAATCCAGAAATGGGCTAAATACCTGTTCACTGATATACTGGATATGGACGATTGCCTGGGGTTTGCCTTTCCCTTGGCTGAGGCAGTCTTGGGACTGACCCTGGAGCTTTGGCAGCATCCTGCCTGGCATACTCTACCCATATGGTCTGCAATTATGTGGTCCCCACAGGCTCCCTTTCAGGGTTCTCCCAACTACCCCTCCACAGAGGGTCTGATTATGAACTCTGTGTTTCGCAAGTCAGCAGGCCAAGGGGACATTCACAGACCTCCAGATGAGTCCAAAAAGCTTGACCAGACTGCTGAATAGATACAGCCACTTCAGTGGGTCACCATCAGGCCAGTTATTCCATCATGATGGTGAATTTTGGCCATTCCCTTTTTGGGGTTGTGGAGCAACTCCTCCTCCTGCTACCTGCTTATAAGCAGCTTCCAGTACAGTGTATCAGAGACCAGAAAGTCACTGGCTAAGCCCCAGCTTCAAACTGCTTCTGGCATCGGTGACTCCCTTGCCTGTGCTATGGCTGTAGCGGTCTGCATTCATTGTAGGGCCTGGCTGAGGTTGTCTACCTTAATGGCGGGCACTCAACATAAACTGACCAATGTCCCTTTCTTGGGCATAGACCTCTTCAACCTGGGGGCGGAAGGGCATCTCGCGTGTATTGAGAAGTCCATTGCCACCCTGGATTCTGTGGTTTCATCCCAGAAGGACCCCAAGGCCCCAAAACACAAAGAATCCTTTCAGTTTCCATCCTTTAAGCTGCAGCAGCAGGCACCCCAACAGCGGCAGTTTCAGTACTGGCATCCGAAACCCAAGTTCAGTGGCTAGGGACAAAAAAAAGAGGGGATGGCAGAGGCGGTGGTGTCTCTGAATACCCTGCAGCTGGAGCCCCCTCAAAGGATGCTCAGAGATGGGTTGCATGATGTCATCCGCCCTCCCATCCAGACCCTGTCCCAGCTCCTGATTGGGGGTCAGTCGCACTACTACTTGCAACAGTGGTCCACTGTTAGCTCAGACAGGTGGGTTCTAGAAGTGGTGGCTAAGTGTCTGCCTCTGAATTACAAGGCTGTCACTCTGTACCATCTCCAAGCTCCTCAAGAGTCCAGGATGCCAAAAGACATGTCTGTTATGCAAGCTGAAATAACTCTGCTCCTAGAACGCAGGGCTATAGCCTATGTCTCATACACCCTGGCCAGTCAGAGCTAATTTTCCATGTACTTCCTGGTTCCAAAACAGACTGGGCGGGCGGGGGCCTGCACCCCATACTGATCGTGCATGTCTACACAAGTTTATGCAGAAGCACAGGTTCCATATGGTCACTCTGAATCCAAAAATACCATCCCCGGAGCAGGGAATGTGGTTCTGCTCACTGGACCTACAGGACGCGTTTTCACATCTCAGTTCATCTGTGCCATTGCTGGTACCTTTGGTTCTGTGCAGAGTGGATCCTGTACCAGTTCCGTGTCATGCCTTTTGATTCTCAGGGTCTTCACCAAGTGCATGGCAGTGGTGATGGCTTTACTGCGGTGCAGGGGCATCCAGGTGTATTCCTATCTGGACGACTGGCTGTTAGCTGGGCAGTTCAAGAAGGCTGTGGAGCGGTCCAAGGATCTGGCCCTCCAGACCTGTCAGAACTATGGCCTTCTGGTCAACCTGGCCAAGTCAGAGCTGGTCCCCTTGGAGGTGGTCAGGTTCATTGTGGCAGAACTAAGCTCCCTGCAGGCCAAGGCCTGCCTCCCTGTGGACCAAGCATTGGCTTGTACAGCCTTTGTCTAATCATTTCAGGTTGTGCACTTGCACCCTGCCCGGAACATCCTGTGGCTGGCTGCTGGGGTTGGTTGATGGTGGCTTCTACCAGTATGGTTCATTGGCCTGCTGGAGGATGCCTCCCGTACACTGGGGGTTGGGCCAGCAGTGGTCCCAATGCCTAGGTTGCCTGGCCCAGCTGATCTTGGTGACTGAGCTGATGTGGGATGCCATTCAGTGGTGGCTGTTCTTCCGGGACTTGTAGGAGGGAATCCCATTTGTCCACCCAAAGCCATCCCATCACACTTACAAGATATGCCTCTGTTGGGACGAGGAGCTTACCTGGGAAACCACAGGGCCCATGGGTTCTGGTCACATCGGGAATCCCGATAACCATATCAACCTGTTTGGAGCTCTGTGCAGAGCATTTGGCTCTGATGGAATTTATTCCATTAATTCAGGGTCAGGTCATCTCTGTCCAGGCAGCCAACATAACCACCATGCTCCACCCAAACAGTCAGTGCTTCACACTTACCTTTCCATTGAGTCAGGAGGCCCTCCGCACCTGGTCCCTCATGCACAGCTTAAAAGCAGATCTCCTTCACGTCACAGGAATAAACAGTCGGCTGATGGATGTCCTCAGCCAGGTTGGAAAGATATTGCTTGAGTGTTCTCTGCTTCAGGAGTTGATAGACCACCTGTTGTCCCATTGGGGCACCCCTGTGGAGGATCTGTTTGCCTCCTGAGAGAACATAAAATTAGGGCAGTTCTGTGTCCACCCTCTCAGTCCACGACACTGCAGGGCCCTGAGTCCCAAGCCTTCTATATGCTTCCCACCCTTCCCCTTGGTTCACAAGATTGTGATTGAAGCCCAAAAGGACAAAGCACAGATGATCCTAATAGCTTCAGACTGGCCAGGCATTTTTGGTACCTGGATCTCCTTAGCCTCAACAGAAGGTTTCCATGGATGTTGCCTCTTCACCCCCACCTGCTCACCAGATAACAGGAGACAGTCCTGCACCAAGGCCTTCAATTGCTGCACTTTCTCCCCTGGTTCCTGAGCAGCTATATTTCCAGCCTTTGTGCCTTTCAGAAGACATCCTTCATCTCTTGGAGGTGTCCTGCAAGGAGTCAACTTGTAAATGCTATATATTTAAATGGAAGAGGTTCTCAACCTGGTGCTATGGCAAGGAGCTCAATCCCCTTACCTTTATCCTTTATTTATATGTAATGAATAAAAACACTTTACTACTACTAACCTGCCCAATGGTGAGGATCCTCTACCACCTTTCGGTCTCTGTTTCAGTTGGGACTGTGAGTAGCAATGCTGAAGGTGCATCTGGCAGCTATCTCTGCATGCAGGGTGCAGGCTGGTATGCAAGCAGTGGCCCTGGGGAAGGTAGTCAGGCGTGTTTTCTAAGGCCTGGATCACCCCCACTCTGGTGCACAAAGCACCGCCTGCTCCAAGGGACCTTCTGTTGGTGCTGGCAGTACTTATGGGCAAGCCATTTGAGCCTTTTCACAAATGAGATGTTACATTTGTCATGGAAGCCTACCTTCCTGGTGGCCATAATGTCAGCCAGTAGGATCAGCGTGCTCCAGGCGCTCTCGGCGGAGTCTCCCTGTTTGGTTCTGCATAAGGACAAAGTGGTCCTTCAAGACCCAAGAGTCTCCTAGTAGTATTAGGCACTATTGCAGTCTTTGTAGAGCTGCTGACTGCCCCCA
This sequence comes from Neoceratodus forsteri, assembly GCA_016271365.2. Taxonomy (NCBI): domain Eukaryota; kingdom Metazoa; phylum Chordata; order Ceratodontiformes; family Ceratodontidae; genus Neoceratodus; species Neoceratodus forsteri. Next base: position 105,767,088 of record JADMNL010000028.1, read on the forward strand.
GACCTGTGAGGGGTGCTCGTCTGTTACAAGGAGCACATAGCTGGAGTTCAGGGAGAGGCTCGCCAACTGTTTCTTATGCCAAAGCCATGCCTGGCAGACTGACAGAAAAGCAGATGACTGACCGGTGGATCATATCTTGCATTGACCTCTGCTATAGGTCGACTGGTAGAGCGTTGCCCATAGGATTTGGGGCTTATTCCACCAGACATACCACTGCCTCGGAGGCCACTTCCATGGACAACTGTACTGCGGAGATATGCAGGGCAGCAACCTGGGCAAAAGTGCACAACTTCAGAGCCATCCTGGTGGCGCTGAGGGCTGAGGCGCTGGACACCTTGGTCTGCACTGCCGACGACCCGGCTCTGAAACGGGCACAGGTCTGGCCTGAGGCCAGCGGGGGGGCATGGAACTGGATGGAGCAGCCGAAAGGCAGCTCTCCACTCCGGGGAGGAATGGTTGCATCCCTCGGCTCTTGTCTGCCACCTGGTAGAGTCCAGGGTGCAGAACAAGGTAGAGGGTGCATAGGCGCTAGGCCGACGGGTGGGTGGAAGGGGCTGTTACCAGGGCCATAGTGTGCATGCGCACCTCCACCCGCATGTATCTCTGCTCCTGGGGCCCCAGGTAATTGGGGCTGAAATGGAGGAGAAAACCCAGCGGCAGGATGATGCCCAACCCCCCTGCAGGCACCGCTCCCGGGCCGGGCATAAGGTAAGCCCTGGTAATTCGGGGGGTGGGGGTTCAGGCTGAATGGGGCTTGCCAGGAGGAGAGAAATAAATAAAGCAAAACAATGCACACCTTCATATCCCATTACAGCATCAATGTATTGAGTCACGGGTATGCTGCTTTTGGGTCCTCTGTTCTCCTGTCTCTATTCACAAAGTCGGGAGGGCACGCCTTGCCCCTTTGCAAGGAGTCTGCCATTGTGTATATAATGAACTGTATCCATGTCATTAGGTTACTGGTCAGCCCAGTGGTGTAGAGGACTGAGGCATTTAACACCTTACCTCATGCCACATGGGTGACCCGTGTTAAGGGAGGAGCGTGTGTTGCCAGGGGCAGCTGGGGTGGGAGAGGATCATGCATCCCTGGGACTGCCGTCCTCTTCTGCCAAGAGGTGGCCAGCCATCGGGAAGACCTGGTGGTAGAGCAGGTCCCAGGTGGTTCGAAGAGTAGGGGCATGGTTCTGCAGGTCGTATGCACCTCCATGCTCTTATGTGTTGCTGTGGCAGGGGGATAAGAGAACAAGGAAAATTGCAGAAGGCAGGCTTCCTGAAAGCCCCGCCTGCATCTCTGCAGCGCACACCACTGCTTGACTGTCCATGCACAATTCAGATTGTGTACGGGGGGAGGGCTAGGCTCTGCTTGCGTACTACCACCTGGATTGTGCAGTTGGAGCTGCTTGCTAGACAGTAAACACCAACTGACATTTGAGCACGAGTATGCCTTACATAGGCACATACTCTTCATGAGTTTCCAGATGTCTGCATCCGTGAGATGAAGGGGGGACCCCAGAGCATGTGGTGCGCAGTATGGTACAGATGCTCAGTATGGTGCAGGTGCTCTTGAGCCCTGCCCAATCAGCTGGCCTTTCCACTTTTCAAACATTGGATGGACCTGAGGGGGACAGCTGTCCAGTCCTCGAAGGAGACACCTGCAGATGCAGGAGCTGTTCTTCAGGCCCCCTGGAAGGTGGGAGGCAAGTGCCAGAGAAGGGGCGGATAGAGCTGAGTGATGTCCAAGCAGATGAGGGCAGTACTGGTGTCTAGGGATAAACAGGATGAAGGGGGGTGGAAAAGATCAGAGAGACAGAAAAAACAGCAGACATACATATATAGAAAGGGAATGGGGTAGGCAGATCTGATTGGTAATGCCGCAGGGCTTCTCTTCTCCGTTAATGAGGTACTGATAACTAAATAACAGGAACATGTTGCCCACCCCAGCAGATCAATTAAGGTGCTTGAAGACCGGCAGGGGAAGTGGCAAGTTACTGGAGGAAGGCAGCTGGTGTGCCACTTCACAAGGGTGGAGCTAGGGAGGACCCAGGCATCTACAGGCCAGTCAGCCTTTCCTTCAGTTGTGGGTAAGCTCATGGAGACCATAATTAAAGAACATATTGTGCAGTACCTGGAAGTGTGGACGATGAGCAGCACATGGGTTTGTGGCAGGAAGATTGTGCCAAACAAACATGACAGTTATCTTTGACTGGGTCCCCAAGGCAATTTGATGGGGACCAGGCTGTCTGTGTTCTGTGCCTAGATTTCAGCAAGGCCTTTGACGCTGTACTGCAGACAAGCCTGCTAAGAAAGATGGAGAATCAGCCGGCCCGGTGGCGCTGAGGCACTGGATGCCTTACCTCATGGCAATCCGGCGACCCGGATTCCGGAACAAGCCCAGGCCGTTGGCGGGCGGAGCTGGATGGAGCTGCCAACAGGCACGCTTTCCTCTCTGGGGAGGTGCAAGGGGTTTCCTCCAGCTGATGGCTGCTACCTGGTGGAGGTTGGGGCAGCACAGGCCAGGAGGAGCCAGGTGATAGGCCTGGGAGGAAAGGGGCTGTGACCGGAGCCGTGGGACTAATCCGTGCTTCCACACGCATGCGTACCACTCCTGGGTCCTGGGGTAAGAATGGAGGAAAACGCCGGCAGCAGGATGGCAACAGACTTCAGGCTCCGCTGCCCATGGTAAGCCCCAGTAATTTGGGTGATGGGACTGGGGGGTCAGTCAGATGGGGTCTGTCCGGGGATGACAAAAAAATGTTGATCGATTTAAACGAAAGATGAAGAATCTGGGGCTAGGGGGGGGTGGGTAGATAGCAGAGGGTGGTGATACATGTGAGGGAAGCAGAGGTGTGGTGGTCACTAGCGAGATACCACAGGGTCAGTCCTGGGGTCTATGTTTTTTAATGTTTTTAGCAGTGATATAAGGGTGTGTATACAGAGAAAGATGCATCTCTTCGCAGATGACACAGAACTGTACGGCAGGATAGATAACGAAGAGGGAGTTAGGGAGTCAGGATCTCGGAAAGCTGTAGAGATGGCTCAAGATTTGACAGTTACGGTGCGGTGCTAAGAAGTGCAAGGTAGTGCAAATTTTTAAGATTGAAACATGCAAGGAATACTGGATGGAGGTGACCACAGCAGAAGCTGGGGAGGAGAGAGATCTGAAGGTTATCACTGAAGTAGCTATGTAGTACAGACCGGGTGTAGCCAAGTTGCCAGTGGCCACTAAAAACAAATTGGTTTGGCTACTAGTTGTTAATCAAAACCTATGAACAGTGCAGCTGGGCATACAGGAAGGATGTTTGGGTGTATAGGCAGAGGTTTCGATGGTAGAAGGGGAGGTAATCTTACCTCTATATAGGACCCTGGTAAAGCCGCATCTCCTGTTGTAGAACTCTCACCCAAACATGGACAGTGACAGGTTAGAGGGGGTGCAGCAGAGGACAATTGGGTGATCAGGGAACAGCAAAGTTGGACTTGTGAGGAATGGCTAACAGACCTGTAATATGTACTTGCTGGAAGCCAGGAGGGAGAGAGGAGATATGATTGAGACGTACAAGTTTTTGAGGGGTATAAATAAAGTCGATAGCAAGGACCTGTTCAGCAGCAATTGGGACGTGGTAACTAGCGTGGCACGATTGCAGCCTGGGGCAGAGGGAGGTTTTTTTTTTTTTTTTAAATGTGTTTACACTTCTCCTCATCCTGGCTGCCCACTTCTGTCCAACCCCGTCACCCTGGTATCACCGGGACTTGCCTTCATCCTGGTCGCCAGGTGCAGAGCCTGCAGAGGATCAGACATCATCTTGCTGGCGGCTTTTCCCACCCCCATTGCTGGGGCAGACAGAGCCCAGGCGTGCATGCGTGGGCGCATGCATCAGCGGAAGTCTCGCACCACCCTCCCTTGCCAGGCGTCCTCTCAGACATGTTCTACCCGCAGGCCTTCACCTGGGGGGGGGGCAGTGATTCGTCGGGAGCACCTGTCCTCCCTCCCTCCCCGGGAGAGGAGAGCTGTCCTCCAGATGCTCAATCCTCTCCCTCCCCAGCTGACTCCTCAAGGCCCGCTCTCACCACAAACACGGGTCACCGGCGTGGCAGGAGATGAGGCACGGATGCCTCAGCCCTCCACGCCACTAGGCCGGCTGGGTGGAGGGAGTTTTAAGAAGGATGTTAGGAAAGTTTTTCTTCACTGAGAGAGTGGTGGATCAGTGGAATAGGCTGCCTGAGGGGTTTGTGGAGGCATAGACAGTAAACTGGTTCATGGTTGGGAAGGACAGATTTAAGGGTCTGGTGAGGACAAAAGGCAAGGTGGAGAGGGGGAGGAAACCTAGATTGTATGACAGCAGACCTGTAGGATGATAATATTGGTAACTCAATGGCAGGCTGAATGGACTCTCTGTCTGCCATCGCCTACGTAGCTATACAATACAGACAGGGTGGGACAAAACATGTAGCCAGTAGCCACTAAATTGGTTTGGCTACTAGATTTTGAAAGATACTTGCCAACTGGCTACCTGCCCACAAAGTGATTTTCCACTAAAAATATTGATTTGGCTACCAAATTTTGAAAGCTAGTGGCCAGACTAACCACCATCTCACAGACTGATTTGTCACACCCTGAATGCAGACCTGCTGGCACTTGGATATTGCTGTGATGGAGGTTGCCTTGTAAGTGACAATTTGTTCAGTATCCATCACATACAAAGCACTGTGTAAACAGTTTGATCAAAACAGGATTAAAAGAGGATCTTTTGTTAATCTTACGACAAAAGGTGCAGACTGCCCTCTTGTTTGCGGACTCGTCTGTTTCTTGAACTAATTGGGTTAATGCATAGACTTTCTGAGGGAAGAGGGGCTAACGTTTTCGGCTGTTCAGTATCTCTCGCTATACTGGTGTTGCTGAGAGTTCCTGTCCTGCCAAGAAGACATGAGAAATTAACAATATGGCATTTCTCTTTTTGCTTTGTTGGTTTCTGAGGGATTACATTTGGTGCTTCTGAAAAGATGAGGGATTGATCTGTTTTTGTGCCTTGGGCCCAGTATCCTAAGTTCTTCATCCTTGGTGAGAGGATCTATTCCCTTTTGCCACATTTGGGGCAAGCCAAGCTACTAGACTGATGCCAGGCACTACAAAAAAGAAACCGCTCACTCATGCAGAAAATACAGGACTACAAATCTGTAAATCAAGATAGATTTGTTATGTTACTGCGGACGCAGTAGAGGCCTAGCACCCCAACATTTTGTGATATCACAGCCGCTTTCTTTCTCAGGCAGGCCTACTAGCCGTTCATAGCCATGCAGAGATGGGCCTGCCTGCCGGGACAGAGGTTGGATTTCTGTCTGCAGCGCCGAGCCCTGGGTTCGTATACGGACTCTGAGCATTGGAGGGAGGAGGATTGAGCGTCTTAGGGACTGCTCTCCTCCGGGGGGGGGGGCGACTGGTGCATGACTGACCCCTGGCGGAGGCTAGGGAGACTATAGCTGCCGGAGCTGAGCTGTCGGGGAGGTGTGCCGGACATTGCACTTAGCGCAATATGTCATTGCACGCTACACCTCTTGGGGAGCCCACCATTATTTACAAATTGTTGCCAGCTCCATCATTGACACCCTTCATCTTTAGCTCTGCGCTGCCACTGTGATGCTTGGCCGGTGATTGAGCAAGAGTTTCTGGTGCAGTCAGGTCCCACAGCCCCGCCTTGTGGGTAAGCCAAGGAGGCCGTCCTGGTGGTGGTCCCACCAGGATCCTTTTCCAGTTGTTCATGGGGGCCATGCCCGCCTGACGGCCCTGCCCAGAGGAGGTAAGCCTGGGTGGATCGCCGCTCCAGGTAAGTCTCGTCGGGGGGATGGAGGCGGAAATTGGGGAAGTCGGGGGCTGAACTTTCGGAGGTCTGGTAACCTGGAAAGCATAATAAATAAAAAAAAAATTAAGTAAAAAATGCAGAGGCACCTTATCACTTTCCAGTGTGTGCGTCATCCTCTTGTGTTTAGTGACACCAGGTACTACTTGTGAGATAGGTGCTAGAGGGTGCTGTAAACTAATGTTTGTTAACCTCCTGGAGATTGAATGTTTCACCTGTAACACATCTGCGCTCTGCTAGCATAGGTATCTGTAGTGGCAGGGTCTTAGGCATGATGCTGCACAGTGCTCTGCGGGGCAACCCACTGTGCCAGCCCTGCCTTTCAAATTCTTGTTGGTGGTTTTTGTTCCTACAGATGCCACACCTCCACCTGGTATCCATCTTGACCCCCCCCCCCCCAGCTTCCATTAACCCCATGGTAAGGATGCCTGGACCCTTGAATTTTGCTGGAAACTCTTGATCAGGGGAATGGGGGGACTTAGAGGTGCACCAACTTTTAAAATTGACGTTTTGTCATTCGCACCCACTAGTTGAGCAGGTACCACAGGGTATCTTAGAACCATTAACTTACACTTCTCACACGGGCAGTATTAGCCAGAAAACATCTAATTGTCATCTTTAGGCTAATGCCAAAACCATGGTCTTATAAACAACATCTCACCTCAAGTTTCCAAATGTAGCAATAATTAGCATGGTACATGACCTATCACAGACTCTCATCACAGTCTATGATGTTATAAGACCATGGTTTCGGCAGTAGCCTAATAAATTTCTTTACATACACTGAATTGCAGTCTGTGGCCTCCAGCAGATTATTAGCCTGCGTGGGGAGTGCAAGTTACTAGTTCTAAGTTGGTTGTGTTGGGCTAGCCGCCCTTCACTTGCACCCCTCCTCCTGTACTGCAGCGCAGTTACCGTTCCCTTAGTTTGTCCTGTAGGGTATCTTCCTGAGTTACTGCTTCTATCTCATGCTTCTATGTTGTCATCAGAACCCCTCAGTGACCTAACAACCCTGTTCCCAACAGTTTTTACTTATTCTGTATTTTTGCAACAGCTGTCTGACTACCCAGTTTCTCCCTCTTAAGGGACAGATTAAGGCTGCTTCAGTTCTCAGAATAGAGCTACAGATTTATTAAACACCTGAAAATATGCTGGGGGGTCTAGACTGGTCAAAACAATTTTCTACCAGAAGCTGTGCCCCAACCCCCTCCCATATGGTAATTTTTTTTATGGGGTACCTTCCTGTGATGGGGTCCTGACTGTAGGCAACTTGTTACTTGGTAGGCTGCAGGTGATGCACCAAAGTTCTAAGACCAGTATCGCCACCCATGCTGCACCTGGAATTTTGTCCCTGGACTCTGCTGTCATCCCACTGGGAGATGGCCTCAAGTATTGAACCCATGGCTCATGCACTTTTAATCAAATTGTTGACTGCTAGGGATAGAGCAAATGAAGAGCCTGTGGAGTAACCACCCTCCCAGTGTAGCAGCAGCCTTGCTTCTGGGTTTGTGAGCTGGCCCAGGTTATTTGAGGGTCTGTGATACTCATCTGGGTGGGGAAGGGGGGTTACTGCCAGGCTCGGAGGAAAGGATGCTTCAGAACAAGAGGCCACGATAATGAAGCTGGAGGGGGGTTGGTCTAGCAAAGGTGATGGTGGATGTCTAGAACAGTCTTCCGGGGGACAGTGGTAAGATTCAAAAAGCCTGGGATAAGCACAAAGGGAATTTTAAGGGATAGGTATTGGGGTGACAGAGAAAGTGCTGTACACCTGAAGAGGTCTAACAAAAAAAGGGCAGACTGGCTAGGCCATGCAGCCCTTATTTGTCACCAGCTTCTATGTTTCTGTGCTCTGCCACTATACTGCTGCCTGTGGTACCACAGGTGGAAGTGCTTAGCAGGAGCAGCTGTAGTCTGTGCTTCGAAGCACTGCTGCATGCATCTCCCCACATAGAACACTTGCCTCCGGTGTCCTCAGGGCAGACTGAAGAAATGGAGGAAAAACAATGCTTAGCCAGTGGAGTGAAGCCTTGTATACTCTGAGCCCCACGTGGCCTCTTGTCATCGCGTACCACTCAGTGCTCTGGGGAGGGGCCTCCTTTGGCCCTACCATGTGGGCGTAACCAGTGGCGAAAGAATTTGGGTCCACAGACAGGAATGAGAGGGCTTTGTGGTTAAAAGGGGCACACTGGTGGGGGTGCACTAACCTGGATAAGGAAAGAGGGAAAAGCTACAGATTTTTAAACTCTCTGTAGCCTGTGCACCATGTCAGCCTCACTGACCACATGTTGCCTCCGGTCTGTACTTTTCTATTTTTTTTTTTTTTTTTTCTTTCACAATATTAGAACGGCCCTCCTTGCAGATTGCCACATGTTAAACCACACACACACACACCCCTACACCTCAAAATTATGTATTTTGCAGATGTCCTGGTCATGTGAGCCTCCAGTTAAAACTGATCTGATGGTATGATGGCAAAGCACCCTGAGCTCTTTAAAAAAAAAAAAAAAGTTGTATCTAATCTATGAATCTGTAAATGCCTGTACTTGTTAAGAGGCACCTTGACGTGTTCGTATGGCATGAAATATTTTGTATGGTGTACTATCTGACGTTATTTGTTTAATCAGTTCAGTGTCAGTCATGGCTGAAAAAAAGGCTTTTCCCCAGTCCATTTACTGGTTAAAAATAAATGAAATGGAGAGGGTAGACATGATCACTACAGCAACTGCACATGATGTCACAAACTTAATGACTGTAGCATGCTCTGGTTAAGGAGATATAAACTGAGGCACGAACCCACTGCCCTTACATCAAGAGAAATAAACACAGTGCATCCTAACTAGTGCTGAAGTAAAAGTTTTACCAATTGAAGAGTGTAATTTTTTTTTTTTTTCCTACTTGACCAAGAGAGGAGGAGGGCTAGACATTTCTTTCTGTTTTAGCCTCATTAGGGAGGAGGGGAGATACAGATGGAAACCAACTGAAATTGAACCAGATTATGCGTCTGGTGGCATTTTTGATGAATAGAGGAAATTTGGCCAGGACAACAGTGAAATTCCACCAACTTTTTTCGAGAAGTGCCATGGGTTCTTTAACATCCACCTGAACAACCACTGTAACAAGCGGACAGATCCTCGGTTCAGTGCCTAATCTGAAGACGACACCTCAGGAGTGCACCCACCCATGCTGCACTACAGTTTCAGTGTTAGGATTTTACCCCACGTTCCTGGTGTGGCTCTAGAACCCACAACCTTTCAATGTTCCAGCCTCGGTGGTGAGAGTGCAACCTGCTGAACCACTGACACTAATATTTAGAGCATGATTAAAGGAGCCACGTCATTAGGACCGTTGCCCATGATTAAGCAACTTACGTAAAATGTTGGAGCTTCATTGGCCGTGTACATAAATCATGAATAAATTGGAAAACCTCTACTTTAGATATTGAGTTTCATCCTTTTTTCTCGTTCACTGTAGAAAAGATCCTGACATCAGAGCAGTACAATAATCCATTGACAAAATCAAAGCAGTATAATGCGAACATTAAAGTGACAGTCGATGGGGACAGATGACTCACTTATGAATCATACAGTGTTAATACATGACACACTGTGGTTAAGTTTTCCACAGACTTGAACCCTTTATTCCTCAGAATGTTCCCATTCATCATCTTTTGTGCAACCCCCTTTCAACACACACAACTAGCTGGAGTAATGGAGTGCCAACTCTTTTTGTTTTTTTGGTCCCAGTTTGTCCCCCTTACTGATGGTTGAAGTTGCCAAGGCTACAGCCATGTTTCCACGTGGCCTTGCTTCCACCCAAAGAGTGGTATAGTCAACACCAAAGCTGTCCCTATGTTGGCCAGCAAAGAGGGATGGGGGGTATGTAACAGTCACACCACACCCTCCTGCCCCAGGTGCCAACCACCTTCAGGCAGCTCCAGTGTAGGTTTGCTCAACTCTTTTCTGTAAATTGCCAGCAGAACCATTAGAAAAGGTCTAGCTTTACCTAAAATATCTACTAACCCCTTAAGTGTAACATGATTCTTGCTTGAAACTTATTTTTTTTTGGGGTGAGGGGGCCAATGATACCCCATTATTTCCATCCCAGCTTTAGCCTTATTTTCCTAATAGTCAGTTCTAAATGGTAATTCTTGAAAAAAACTTGAGTTGGACCCTTGATAATCTGAAAGAAGGGGGATGGTGATGGCCCAGACTCCTTAACAAGAAAAAAAAAATTGCCTGTTAAGGCTGTGTACTGTTAAGAACCTGCTACTCGATGCATCCTGCATACACAGAACAATGTGCTTCCACATCCATTGTGCTGTTACCTGTGCAACATTTTCTGCCAGCAGCATGCTCTGTTAGTCAGCCTGACAGCATAGCAGCAACAATGCCTCTTGCAACACCAGAGACCCAGGTTCAAGCCCCACACCTGTGCCATTGGAGGGTCGGTAAGAGAAGGATTAAGCATGCCAAAGGATGCTGTCTTGTGGTGGGAGAAGGGGGGCGTACCAATCTCCACTGCTTATACTCCCCACCTGAGTGACTGCAGGTGGCGGTGCAGCTTACTGGCTGTAGCAAGGGGTGTAGTTGCCTGGCAGCAGCTTTGTATCAGTACACCAGTACTTGTGCGTGCCCTTGTGTAGTTGTACGTGGTGATACCCAGTGGAAGATGAGAAACTGAAGCTGAAATCCCCAGCCAGCATGATGTCTGTGGTGCTCTTGGGTATCCTCCTCCACCTGAAGATCCCCTGCACTGTTAGTATTTCAGGATGGGTCCGCTCCACTCAGATTTCAACACTCCCATTATGGGGGATAAGCAGTGGGGTTAGATAGGGGGCCCAGGTAAGCAACAGGTATGAAGGGCTTGGTGTGCAACCATGAGGGCCGATGTGGGCTGGCTGGCAATTGAGGGGAGAAGTAGTAAATTTAAGAATGGTGTGCTCTGTTATTGGTGGTGCAGACAGGAACCTCTTAATGGGTATTGCCAGAATACAGTGGCACTGTCCTGCTCCATCTTTTATAGCCTTGTGTGATTCTGCCCAAGCATCCGGATCGTCATCCAAGGCTTGCAGGTGATTTTGGGGAAGGGGGGGGGGGCTGCTTCATTAAAATAAGACCAGGACGCTGAACTTCAGGAGAGCTAATTTTTGTTAAGCCAAACGAGAAATGACTGCGGCTATATTGTTGGACACTGCAGTGAGCGAGAGTACTGATGCCAAGTGGGAAGTGCTGATAAAAAAAAAAAAAAAAATTTACTAGTGACTTCACATGTAGATGTGCCTCACATAGGCAAGAGAGCTACACGGAGGCCTGTGTCATTGTCCACAGAACTTCAGGAAGAAAGGCAGCCAGCAAGGCAGGCAAATGTATTTCTTAGCTGTCCATCGTAATGGCTCTGGGCGCTGTACAGTTCTTAGAAGACATACAAACTGGATTAGCAAAACAAGTTGTGTAAATGACAGCATCTAATATAGTCCTTTTAAAACACTCATTTAAGGCTCTGTTTCCTAGTTGGAACCAAAAGCTTGAGTAAACAAATGTTTTTAACAATACTTTACAATTGATAACAGGTGGGGCTTCACTGTCACGCACCTCGATAGGAAAGGTGTTGCAGCTGTCATCCCAAATGCTTGATCCCCGGAGGATTTCAAGTGAGATTGAGGAGCTGTGAGAAGACCCCTGTCTGAGGAGCAAAGTGAGTGGCTGGGTGTTTATTCAGATAGACTGAAGGTCTTTGAGGTAACCCTGTCCCAAACTGTGTAGGGTCTTATATGTAGGGATGTGAGGAAACCTTTCTATACGGAGAGGGTGGTAACCACCTGGAATGAGCTACCAGAGGAGGTGGTATCAGTCAAGATGGTGGTAGCATTCAAGAGGGCCTGGGACAAACGCATAGGGAACCCTTGGGACCAAGGGAAGTGGGGGAGAGGGAGGGGCGGTTGGGGGGCAGGGTCAGTGGCGTAAGTGTAAGACCAGACCCTGCATCATTACGAGAAGACATGATAGACCAGGTGGTCTTCTGCTGCTCTTTTCGTATGTTCGTCAATAAGCATATCTTGAAACTGATGCACCACCTAACTGAAAGTGAGTGCAGTTCAGGAGATCCCAGCAATCAACTCTCTTGCAGCATTCTGCACTAGCTGCGGCGATGTACCAAGCCCCAGATAACCGTAGGTGTAAAGCATTACAGTAATTAGGCCTTAAGGTAACAAATGCGTGGATTCTGATCACAAGCTCATTTAGCACAAGATAGGATTTTATTTGGGTGATATTGCACAGGTGGCCACTGCAGACAGCTGATGACACCTGATGTTCTAGTGTTAGTCTACTGTCCACAGTGACACCAAGATTTTTTTAATCCTGTCTACAGCTTGTAGCATAGTCCCATTTAAAGATGGTAATTTTGGACTATAGCCATTTATAGTCGCTCCCACTTGACGTGGTTTCACCAGTGCTGCTACTTCAAAGGATTCAGTCTGGGCCAGCTGGAGGCCATCCAGCTTGGAATTTCAGTTGGGCAGTCCTCTGATACAGCCACGGCGCTCACCCCATCAGGTGCACAAGACATGTATAATCTTCATAGCAGCGAAAATTCAGATGTCATCCAGTAATCTCTCCTAATGGCAACATGTACATGGTGAACAACATAGGAGCCAGTAACAAATCTCTCCTAATGGCAACATGTACATGGTGAACAACATAGGAGCCAGTATCAAACCCACCCCACCCCACGAGGCACTCTACCAGTCAAATAGGACTCTGACCACTGCAGTACTGTGCCCGCGAGTCCTACAAAGCGCCTCAGTCGATCCAGCAGCACACCATGGTCCACCATGTCAGATGCCGAGAAGAGCTCCAGTAAGACCAAGATGGAACATCAGCCATGGCCTCTTGCTAAGAGAAGATTACTGAACACCTTGGGTAGTGCTGTCTTAGTTCTGTGGTGAGGTCTGAATCGACTGGAGAGGGTTGACTGTACGTAGCCCAGGGAGGCCAGCGGGACCAGCGAACAAAAGATCAGAACTTAGAAAAATTCTGACATGCACTGCAGGCTGTTGAATGCCCCACTGCTGCAGCCCCACTCTGTGTGCTGCGGGGGATCCTGGTATTTGTGGTTACAGAAGATTTCAGCTTACAAGTCCACAAAAATAGTCTGACATTGGGGCTATCCCCACCTGGGTGTGAGGCTCTTGGTGCTGACTGTTCCCTTCTTCTCTCATTTGCCTCATAACCTTAAATACATCTGTTTTTGGGAGAGGCAAATGAGAGTTTTCACAGTAGCTACATCATAAAGGACTCGAAATTGGTGTCATCTGTCTCCCTTTGTGCAGATTGTACACCAACGTGCTTTACAGTCTAGGAAAGGGAGGGCAGAAGCTGTTGCTGTTGTTTTAGTCACAAAGGGAGATTCCAATATCTAAGTACAGAGGTTAATTTGAGAGAGATTACATATAAAATAAATAGAAGATAACTGAATTACAAGACTACTTTTATCGGGATTCCGGTGACATTGTAAACTGACTCCTTTATAAAAGCCCTACCATGTATATAATCAGTGTTCCAGATAGTTTTGTCACGCAGGAGTAATTTATTTTACATTTTAAAGAAAAATGCTCCTTTTGAAGCAATAATATTGTTGTGAAGTGCCGTTTTGCTGGGTATGGAGCATTTTCAGGTGTGGGTATAAGTGTTTCCACTCATAAAAACAAAAAACAAAATTACTAAGAGTATTTCCTTAATTGTGAGTAAAATAAGCTGGCACTGTTCATGGATCGTTACGTGCCACCCAGTTATAAGCTACGTAGAAGTACAAGGCTATGTATGATGCCTCTATCCTCATTACTTTTTAATGTATCCCAAGATCCGGTTAGCGGCAAATTACAACATGATAAAAAACTAAAATGGATGGAAATTAAGGGAACTTTGTATCTGCTCATTATACACAGATGGTTAGCTTCTTTCCTTAGTAGATCCTAAAAGTATACTGGTTATTTTTAAACACAAACAAGATTATGGGATGTTCTCAGGTTTGAAAGTAAATAAAGACAAAACTAAATTTCTTCCACTGAATACTAGGTGTACAAAAATGAGGGATTACTCACCTGTAACTAGTTCTAGGAGTGGTATATGGTGTAAATCCATACTTTCGGCAGAATCCTTTCCCTCTAAGAACAGCCGGAAGGTCTTCAAGCTGGCTCCTTCCACCTACCTGGGTGGCATCCTCCTCGGCAACACCCCGTGATGTCAGATCTTGCACACTGGACTCAAGATCTGGTGTGCCACTTGCCAGGGGAGGTCGGGTGGGTTGTGTGGATGTACACCATATACCACTCCTAGAACTACAGTTCTAGGGACATGGATATGTTGTTCATCCACACTCATTGGCAGGTATCCTTGCCGCTTTAAATCTTGCCGGAAGGTCTTCAAGCTTGCTCCTCCCACCCACCGGGTGGTATAACTCGTCTCATCGCCAGCGCCAGATCTTCCTTACGCTTGGAAGCTCAGGTTCCCTCATAACGCTCTGCGTTTGAGACTAGTTCCTATTTCTCCGTTTGCGGATTTAAAATAAATTTTGCGAAAGACTTCAGTCTTGATCCCTCGCATTTCACGATGGACAAATCGACTCCGGTTCGGAGATACTGTCTCGCGGGCAGAAGATGTCTCGGACGGATCCACACTCCCACGCGTATGTCTACTGCTTAGGCCTTGAGCACGACCACGCCAGGCTTGCGACCTGTGCTCATCTTTCTCGGCCTCGTCCTCGAAGACCGTGCTGCCGATTGCAACTGGGCCGTCGGCGTTTCCACGGTGAAGTCAAGGAGGCCGGTTGGCGGTGTCAGCGGTGGCGGGCTTTCGGCGGATCAGCTCGAGCAGATGGTACACCTTTCGAGAGGAGGCGGCGCGGGCAGATCTTCCTCGGCCGCGCATTTATCCCGGCTTCCTGGCTCTTCTACGGCCTCCTTTAAGGAGCTTTGTCTGTCCCTCTCCACTAAAGGAGAAGGGCCTACGTCCTGCAGGACCTTATTCTCGGTCAAAAAGAGGGACGAGGGGTAAATCCCTCGTCCAGCTCTTGGGAAGCGGGAAGGTCCCTCTCGGGTCGTCACGACGTCGGCTTCGGTCGACCGCTCGGCTTCGGCCACTGGCCTCACGGTGTCCCCGTCAGGTCAGTTGACCGAGACTCCCACCGATGAAGTCGAGATTTTTCTCGACCCGTTGGATGGGCTGTCGCCTTTAGCAGCCGAGATTCCCCTCTCCCCGGTTCCCGCGGGAGGAGTTGAGGATCCCGTGGGCTCGCCTGTGCCTCCGGTTCCGGAGCCCTCGGATGGACCATCCGAGCCGAAGGGAGTGCCGGTTCGGCCGACACCTCCCGCACGACCTCGAAATTCCGGGACTCTCGGTCTCGGTCTCGGACCTCTTGGTCAGCCGATCCCACCGTCATGGCGGTCTCGGTCTCGGCACACGATGAGCGGCGTCGCCGCTCCTCCTCCTCGGACCAGGGAGGCTTCGAGAAATTACGCCGACGGTACGAGGACCTTATGTTGCAACAGCTTTCTTGGCGGGAGTAAGCCGACCCCGTCGCCTTCCCCGGCCATTAAGTGGCTGTCACCGGAGCGGCCGACACAACCCCTCGACTTATCCGAGGAGCCTATACCCAGGCCGGTTGTTCGGCCAAAACCAGCTGCTCCACCGATTCCGGTGGAACCTCCGCCTCCACAGCCACCAACTGGGGCTCCGACCAAGGATTCTCGGTCGGCTAAGGGTCTACCCCATCGGCTGTCAGTTACCCTCACTCCTGACCGACCTCGGCAGGTGAAGGGTGGCTCAGGCCAGAGGCAGCTCTTCGAGGACTCTTCCGAGTCCGAAGATGATTCCTCCTTTTTCTCCAAGCGACTGGACTTGGAGTCTTCAGGAGGTCAGTCAATGGACGATAGCCCGTCGTCCTTCATAGGACTGCTTCGGCTCATCTCGGAGTCCACTGGGATGGAGCTCGAACCCGTTTCCAAACGGGCCAGGTATCCCCTCACGGAGATTCTGGACCGAGGGGATTCTCCGACGGAGGCCTTTCCGGTGGCCGAGGCCATAGTGGGTCCGGCACTGGAGCTTTGGCAGCGCCCTGCTTCCTGCCCTGCACCTTCGGCCAGGATGGCCAGGAAGTATGCGGTCCCTACCGGTTCCTTGTCCGGTTTTTCGGAACACCCCTCTGCTGAGGGGTTGGTTACCGACAGCGTTTTCCGGCGCGCCGGCAACGCCAGGGATGTGGACAAACCTCCTGACAAGGAGTCCAAGAAATTGGACTATGTCGGGCGAAAAGTCTACGCTTGCCCCTCTCTGCTCATTAGGCCAGTTCGCCGTCCTCATGGCACATTTTTCTCATGCTCTGTTGGCCCCTGGATGAGGTCATCCCTCATCTTCCCGCCGATCTGCAGACTACGGTTAAGCAGGTGCGGACCAGGGCAGAGCAGTGGCCAAACAGCAGCTCCAGACTGCTTTGGATATGGGGACTCATGTGCCAAATGGTGGCGCAGTGGCTATGCGTCGGCGGGCTTGGCTGAGGATATCCACCTTTACTTCGGATACCCAGCACAAGTTGGCGGATGTTCCCTTTTTGGGGACTGACCTCTTCGGCCCTGGGGTGGAAGGTCACCTGCAGAGGATCGAGAAGTCCAATGCTACCTTGGACTCGGTCTCTTCCTCTCAGAAGGACAAAGGCCGCAAACCACAGCCTAAGCCCTTTCGTCCTTCTGTGCCCCCGGCGTGCCCGGCCCAGCAACGTCAGGGCCAGCAGGCTCGGCCTTGGCATCCCAAACCCAAGCCGCCGGCTTCCTCTAACAGGAGGCAGGGAGGAAAAGGCCCAGGAGGTCCCTCGGCCGGTCCCTCCTCCAAGCCTGCCCAGTGACGGGCTGAGGGGTGTCGCCCCCATTCCCGTCACCTTACCCCTGGGTCCCCCCGTGGGGGGACGGCTCCGGCACTTCCGTTCCGCCTGGTCCGCTGTTACCACGGACAGGTGGGTCTTGGAGGTGGTGGGAAGAGGCCTGCCTCTGGAATTCGAGCAGGCACCACCCTTCAGAGCCGTCGCCCCTCGGGGGGCTTCGGGATCCCCAGCCTCACTGGCGGCTCGTCGAGCAGACATCGCTCTCCTCCTCCAGAAGGAGGTGATAAGAGAGGTGGTGGACCCTCCTTCAGACCCAGGGTTTGTGTCCAGGTACTTCCTGGTTCCGAGCGGACGGGGGGCTGGCGCCCCATTCTCGACCTACACGACCTAAACAAGTTCCTAAGGTCTCGAACCTTCAGGATGGTCACTCTGGCTCAGATAATACCATCCTTGGAACGCGGCGTGTGGTTCTGCTCTCTGGACTTGCAGGACGCTTTCCACGTCCTATCCGTCCGTCTCACCAGAGATTCCTTTGCTTCCAGCGGAAGGATCCCTCTTCGAGTTCCAAGCCATGCCCTTGGCTTGTCTCCAGCTCCCAGGGTCTTCACCAAATGCATGGCAGTGGTGGCAGCATTCCTCTGGCGCCGAGGTCGGGTGTACCCTTACCTGGACGGACTGGCTGATGTAGCTCCCTCCAGGAAGAGGCGGAGTGGTCCAGAGATCTGGCCCTCCAGGTCTGCTCTCAACTGGGCCTCCTTATCAGCGAGGCCAAGTCGGAACTCGAGCCAAGCAGGTGATTCTATTCATCGGGCGCAGCTCGACTCTCTTGAGCCAGGCGGCGGCTCCAGCGGACAGGGCCGAGGTTCTTTCCTCCTTGCCCGATCATTTCTGGTTGGGCAATGCGCCCTGCCCGGGACTTCCTGGGTCTCATGGCGGCCTGCACCAGCGTGGTCCATTGGGCCCGCTGGAACATGCGTCCCCTTCAGTGGGGACTGGCCAGCCAGTAGTCACAACGCTGCGATCCTTTGGACCAGCTTGTGTCGGTGACACAGGGGATGTGGAACGCTCTCCAGTGGTGGACCGTTCCAGATCATTTGCAGGAGGGCATCCCGTTCGTCCGCCCCGAGCTGACGGTCTCTCTATCGACCGATGCCTCTCTGATGGGTTGGGGTGCCCATCTGGGGGAACACCGGGCTCATGGCCTCTGGTCCCCGCGGGAGTCCCGATGCCACATCAACCTGCTGGAGCTCCGAGCGGTCCGCCTAGCTCTCACCGCCTTTGCTCCGTTCCTCCGGGGTCAAGTGGTCCGAGTCCAGACGGACAACACCACGACCATGTACTATCTAAACGCCAGGGCGGGCAGCTCCATGCTTCTATGCAAGGAAGCTCTCCGCATTTGGTCCACCGTGCGCAGCCTGGAGCGGATCTCCTAGCCATTCACGTGGGGAGCCTCCAACACCCTGGCCGATGCCCTGAGCGGATAGGGCTGCATCCCACGAGTGGTCTCTCCTGCCGGAGGTAGTACAGCATCTGTTCTCCCATTGGGGCACACCTCAGGTGGACCTGTTTGCCTCAGAGAGAGCAAAGGCTGAGTCTGTTCCATGCCCGCCCCCCTCAGCAGGGCTCGCTGCAGGGGGATGCCTTCTCGAGGCAGTGGACTCCGGCCTCTTTTACGCCTTTCCCCCATTTCCCTTGATCCACAAGGTGCTTCTCAAGGCGAGGAGGGACAAGGCGCAGGTGATTCTGATAGCCCCAGACTGGCCTCGCCAGTTCTGGTACCCAGATCTCCTCAGTCTCAGCTCCAGGACTCCGCGGCAGCTTCCAGCTCGCCCGGACCTGCTCTCAGTCAATCAGGGGAAGGTGTTCCATCCGGACCTTCAATCCCTGCACCTGACGGCCTGGTTCCTGAGCGGCTAGAGTTCCAGGCCTTGGGTCTTTCCGACGAGGTCCTCAATGTAGTTGAGGCGTCCCGTAAGGAGTCGACCAGAAAATGCTATGCCTTCAAATGGAAAGGTTTTTCCATTTGGTGTCAGAGAGGCGAGGCTTGGACCCTTCCTCCTGTTCCTTGGCAAGCATCTTGGACTATTTATGGTCCCTTTCTAGTCAAGGGCTTAGGTCGGACCCTAAGGGTGCACCTGGTAGCCATCTCTGCTTACCGGGCGCGGGCCGGAAGCAGTCGGTGGCGCAGGAGGAGGTGGTCTGGCTTTTCAAAGGCCTTGATCACATTTCCTCCAGTGGGGAACCCCACCTCCGTGGGATCTACTGCTGGTACTGGCAAAACTCATGGGCAAGCCATTCGAACCTATGCATAGGTGTGCTCTCTCACCTGTCGTGGAAGACCGCCTTCTTGGTGGCTATCACGTCAGCCAGAAGGATGGGAGAGCTCCAGGCGCTTTCCATCAAGTCTCCTTACCTGGTCTTCCACAAGGACAAGGTTGTCCTGCGCCCCCACCCGAAATTCCTTCCGAAGGTGGTGTCGGAGTTTCACCTTAACCAGGTGTTGACTCTGCCGGTGTTCTACCCCAATCACACCTCGAGGTCGAATATAGGCTCCATACTCTGGACCCTAGAAGGCGCCGCTTATTATAAGGAGCGCACGGGTTGAAATTCGGGAGAGGTTCGCCAGCTGTTTGTCACCCACGCTGAAGCCGCATCTGGCAGACCTGCAGCCAAGCGGACGATAAGCAGGTGGGTAACCTCCTGCATAGATCTCTGCTATAAGTTGGCGGGCATGGAGCCTCCCAGAGGGATAAGAGCTTATTCCACCCGGCCATACTGCTGTGTAACGGTGGCTGCTTCCAGGATGTCCCTATCCAGGAAATCTGCAGGGCTGCTACCTGGAAGTCAGCAAACACCTTCATTACCCATTACCACATCGACCTTGAGTCACGCCGGGATGCGGGTTTTGGGGCCTCGGTTCTCCAGTCTCTCTTTCCCAAGTAAGTATTGAGGGTGTCGTCTTGCCTCCTCCTTCCGGAGAACTGCTAGAGTCTGCCAATGAGTGTGGATGAACAATATCCATGTCCTAGAAATACAGGTTACTCACCTGTAACAGGAGTTCTAGGAATGGTATATGTTGTTCATCCACATGACCCACCCGACCTCCCGGCTCGGGACGCACAACCTGAGCTTCCAGCGGGCCAGATCTGGCGTCATGGGGCGGAGCCGAGAGTTATACCACCCGGGTGGGTGGGAGGAGCAAGCTTGAAGACCTTCCGGCAAGATTTAAAGTGGCAAGGATACCTGCCAATGAGTGTGGATGAACAACATATACCATTCCTAGAACTCCTGTTACAGGTGAGTAACCTGTATTTACGGGTGAGTAACCCTCATTTCTAGAGACATGGATATGGTGTACTTCTCCACACTTCTGGCAGACGCCTAGCAGTTCTCCTGGAGGAGGGAGCAAGGCGCACACCCCCTACTTAGGGAAAACAGACTGGACAACCAAGGCCTTAAAACTAACATCCTGGCATGACTAAAGGTCGATGTGATAATAGAAAATGAAGGTGTGTGCTGACTTCCAGGTAGCAGCCCTGCAGATGATCTGGATAGGGACGTCCCTGGAAACCGCCACTGAGGCAGCAGTATGTCTGGTGGAATGAGCCCTAAGCCCAATGGGAGGCTCCCTACTAGACAACCTGTAGCAGAGTTCGATGTAGGAGACTATCCACCTGCCAGTCCTCTTAGCTCCAGGTGTACCAGGTGCAGCATCAGTGTAGGTGACAAAACAGCTGGTGAACTTCTCCCCAAACTCCTGCCATGAGCTCCTTATAGTATGCAAGCACTCACCTCGGGTCCAACGAATGGAGCCTGTGCTCAGCTTTTGAGGTTGGGTTGGTAAAGTATACTGGGAGGTTAATTACTTGGTTAAGGTGAAACTCTGAAACAATCTTTGGGAGTAACTTTGGGTTGGGGTGGAGGACAACCTTGTTCTTGTGGAAGACCAGGTAAGGAGACTCCACTGAAAGTGCCTGGAGCTCACTGATCCTTCTGGCGGAGGTGATGGCCACCAAGAAAGGCGGTCTTCAATGGCAGGTGTGACATCTCACACCTGTGCATGGATTTGAATGGCTTGCCCATGAGCATTGCCAAAACCAACAGGAGGTCCCAAGGTGGTGGCTCGCATGCAGGCGGGGACAAGTGGTCAAGGCCACTGTAAAAGCACCTGACTACCTTTGGCCTGCACCACCGTCAGCATACCGGCCCATGCCTGCTAGGCAGAGATGACTGCCAGGTGCACCTCAAGGGTCATTGACCTAAAGCCAGACTGGAGAGGGGACAACAGGTAGTCCAGGATGCTAGCCACCAGGCAGGACAAGGTGTCCAGCTCCTTGCCATGCCACCAAACGAAAAATCTCTTCCATTTGAAGATGTAGCACTGATAACTTGATGCCTTCCGAGAGGCCTCAACAACATGGAGGACCACATCAGAGAGACCCAAAGCCTGGAACTCAAGCTGCTCAGGAACCAGACTGTCAGGTGCAGAGACTGAAGGTCTGAATGCAGGAGAGCAGGTTTGAGGGTGGAGAGGCAGTCACCATGGGAGCCTGCTGCTGAGGCTGAGGAGATCGGGGTACTAGAACTGGTGCGGCCAGCCCGGAGCCACCAGGATGACCTGCGTCTTGTTCCTCTGAACCTTGATCAGCACCTCGTGGACCAGGGGAGAGGGAGGGCAAGCGTACATGAGGCCTGGGGTCTAGGGCCTTGTGAAGGCATCCCCCAGCAGTATTCCACACTGTGGGGTGGGCACAGAACAGCCTTAGCTTCACATTTTCCTATAAGGCAAATGAGGTTGAAAGTGAAAAGCATGAAGACTGAAAAGTCATGAAAAGTTGGGGCCTACACCTAGCACAGAGCTGTGATGGGGGAACCTGATACTTCTAGCAGAAAGGAAGATCTGATGTCACAGGGTGGTGCCGAGGACGATACCACCCAGGTGGATGGGAGGAGTCAGCTTGAAGACCTTCTGGCTATCCTTCAAGGAAAAGGATTCTGCCAGAAGTGTGGATAAGTACACCATATCCACACCCCCAGAACTCATTTTAGATGGGTTAGATTTCATATGGAACCCAACTGGGGTGGTCTACATGGACATTAACTCAGTGTTAGTAACTGAAACCGTCACTACTAAGTTGTTGAAACGAAACCTAAGATATGTGAAGATTTAAAAAGATGGCATAGTCTACAACTTAATTTCTGGGTGAGATTATCAAAAATGAATATACTGCTAAGAGTACCAATTATACTTGCAGTGCTACCTAGGAGAATCCCTAAGAAATGGTTTAAAGAAACACAGGATATATTCAGTACATTTCTGTTGTCAGAAGTGTGTGGTATGCTTACATCAAGTTGGTCCATCCTGTAAGTAGTGGGGGACTCAAAGCTCCATGTTGTTACTTGTATTATGAAACAATGTGCTGCTTGACTTGTGACAGAATAAATGCAAAGGATACCTGAGTGGGTTGTGATAGAGGCATATACATATATCCATTCATTGCAAAAAACTTCATGTAATGCATCATTTAGGGTTAAAGCGACAAAAGTGGGGAAATGAGATGTTAAGGTTGAGCCCCTAACCCCCTCACCACCACCCCATCCTCCACAGACCGACAGATGCTGGGGTGTGCCATGGGGTCGCAAGGCCCAACTCTCACCCCATTCCATGTGTAAACAGGTTGACCTGCTACAGTGAAGGAGAATGGGGTGAGAGTTAGGCCTCAAGACCCCATGGCACACCCAGGCATCTATCGGTCTGTGGAGGATGTGTGGTGGGGGCTACGGGCTCAACCCTAACGTCTCATTTCCCCACATTTGTCACTTTAACCCTAACTAATGCATTAAACAAAGTTTTTTGCAATGAATTTCCTTACTTTTTGAAAAAGTGTAATATAACTAGTAAATAGCATGTGTTGGTGGGAGCGTGGGTCCCACCAAGCTACCCATTTCTGCATAACGATATGCGTCTGTGGGAGTGTGGGCCCTCCAGGCCCTGTGCTACCACTTACACATGATTACGGAGCCATACAGCAGCCCTATAGGGCAAGGAACCCTTGTAACACTGATTTGCCAATATCTCAGGAACAGTAGCAGCTAGGAAAAAAATTCAAGTGTCATTGTAATCATGACAGTGAAACACCCTCACGAAGTAGATCAATGAAATCCATATCTCGCATTGTTTGAGCTACGGGCACCGAAAAACGCTGAAAAGGCACCCTGGGAACCCTTAGAGCACATTTTTGCTAATAACTCTGTAACCGTAGCAAGTAGGAAAAAAATTCCACTGCTGGTGTAATCTATGATTTCCAAACTTGTTTCTGCAGATTAGTTCACCTGAAGGTGAACTAAGCTGCAGGTAGCGAAAAATCCATATCTTGCTTTGTTTTTGAGATACGGGCGCCGAAGGTCGCTATGGGTGCTGCAGTGTTATCCCATGGGGAAAAATAAAAATTTGTGATACCATATCTATGGAACCGATTAACTTTTCAACACCTAAATAGCATACTTGACATCTCTGTGGCATCCCCTTAATACCCTGCAAATTTCAAGTCAAAAGACCAAACCATTTATTTACAGTGCATTGGCAAGGTTTTTAAAATCCTAGTTCACGAAGTAGTAAAATCCCCGACCATGAGATCAATCCCCTTTCGCGAGCTGTCAAAATCCCCGTCCGTGAGAAATCCTTGACTGTCAGATTTTGGCCATCTGGTCACAACGTAACGGTCAAGGATTTTGTTACCTCGCCAAAGGGGATTGCACGTTGACTGGGATTTTGTCAGCTTTCGGACTAAGATTTTGTCAGCTCACGAAAGGGGATTCAAAAACCCAATCCCTTTTCTCAAGCTGACACAATCCCAGTTTGCGAGCCAATCCTTGATCTTGAGTCAGTCCTCGTCCATGAGAAGGGCCATCTGATCACAAAGTGACGGTAAATGATTTTGCTGCCTCGCGAAAGGGAATCGGCTTGCGGACTGGGATTTTGTCAGCTCGCGAAAGAGGATCAGAAGCGAGTCGCGAAAGAATTTCAAAATTTGAAATGGACCTTTTTTGGCAAAAACGAAGCAAATCAAAGCTATAGGTTTGTAGAGGGCATCACCCGGAACAAAACCCATGCCTTATTGCAACAAGAAGTCACCCGTGGAGGAAGCTACAACATTTTGTTTGTGGGAAAAGATTAAAACAAGATGGCAGCTCATGGACAAGGAATTTTTCCTCACAGACTAGGATTTTTTAAATCCCCTTTCGTGAGCTGATTAAATCCTTGACCATGAGCCCAATCGTCTTTCGCAAAACATACATATAAATCTTGGTGTGAACTGAGCGTGCTCAGAACCCAAAAAGTAAAAATTAAATAACTTTGGAACGGATTAATATTTTTTTAACCAAACCAATGCTGGATTGTTCTTTGACCCAAACTCATTGCATGTTCCAAATCTCAGACCAAAACACCAAACAGTGTGGTCGCAGCGCAATGGGCAAAAAACATGACAGAAGTCGTGAAAAACACGTTTTTCAGCACTTTGCTGTGCAGAAACCGTAAGTCCAACCAAAACGCAACTTGGCAAATCAAGAGATCTACCATACCAGACCACGCATTCCAAATTTCGTGTAAATCTGTTGAACGGTTGCAAAGTTAACGCGCAAAAATTGGGGTTTAACATTAAAGTGCCTGCTCAACCATAACTATAGTAAAAAGTTTCATAAAAGAACAAATCTAGAAAGGTGTAAAAAGGATAATAAGAACGAGTATGTCTGTATGGAGGACTCTGGGTGCAATGTTAGTAACATACTCTACTGTAAGACGCAGAAAATTCTGGTTAACAGTATATTAGCTACAATCAAGACTATACAACAGGTTAACACATTGATGGGCCTCAGATTAAATATGGCCACTTCACCAGTAATATGGCGTAACTTGAATTTTATGCTGGCTGGTGGAACAATAAACAGTTGGGCTAGAAAAGCAATAAGAGTTTTAGGCATTTACAAGATGGCAATGCTTTTAAAGGGGTTGACCAGTTAAAAGTAGAATTTGATGTATTGGATATTGATGCACCATTTTATGAGACCGTAAAGATAAAAATTATACATCAGCATAATAGAAGTAAAACATTAAAAAATGCCTTCACAATATCAAACATTTATAATTTCCTGTAAAGCCAAAAAGGAAAGTTTTTAAGGTGGTCAGCAGTGATAAATGTTAACTTATCGGACTGGGATTGAAATAACATTTGGTAATTTTCCATCAGAGCCTTCTCAGCAACCAGCTATAGAAACATCGAATAAAAAGAGGGGACAATAAAAGAGAGGGGCAGGACCTTTTTTAGGTATATTAGTGGAAAAAAAAAGTCCAGAGGAGGGATTGCAAGACTAAAAAGGGAATGTGGGTGTTGTGCACAAGGGGCATTGGAAAAAGCACAAATCCTGAACACACACATACACACACACACACATATATATATATATATATATATATATATATATATATATATATATATATATATATATATATATATATATATATATTTAATTTAGTCTTTTGGTAACCAAGTAATGCCCACTAGGCACGAGTGCCTGCTTTCACAGGTGACCCGTGAGCAAATGATTCAACCCTTTTGTTTGTATCGTGCACTGTATTTTTCATGGTATTACTCACTGTATCCTTTTTTGTACTTTTACACTGTATTACCACCTTAAGTTGTCTGCTCAGGACCACCTTGTAAATGAGCTTGCTGAATGGTGTTTTTCTCTTGGTAAAATGCATTTATTTATTTATTACTTTGTTTACTGGGTAGGTGCACTGATCCAATGGACTGTTTTCAGGCACGACCTGGGCCAGTGTGGCAACAAGTGATTGTACAAATACATTGAACAAGAGGTACGTACAGTAAACAGGCAGCAGAAGTAACAAGGTAATAAAATAAGATAAAATAAAATACAAATTCTGTAATATAGGTAAATATATATATTTATAAAGATAATAAAATAAAGATTGATTTAAAAAAAAAAAAGTGACTTGCTCAGAGTCACATAGTATGCAAACGGAGGTTGTGGGAATCAAACCCAGGTCTGTTGGATGCACCAAGTTCATTCACGGCTCGTTGCTCTAACCACTAGGCTATACTGCCACCCATTTCTGTTCAGTATTCACGGAAGAAGGGGAAGGGAGGGACCACAGTTAGGAGATAGAAGCAACAAGGGAAGGGGGGTGGATACCAGTCCATTTATTGAGGATAGTGTGCTAAAGGAGCTAGCGAAGCTGACAGACAAGGCAGTGTGGCTGGACGGGATACATCCCAGAATATGAACAGAACTTAGAAGGGAGCTGGCAGCACCACTGCCAGCCTTATTCAACAAATTGATGGAAACAGGATGTTCCGGAGGACTGGAGGAGGGTGAACGTGGTCCCCCTCCACAAAAGAGGGAGCAGGGAGGAGGCTGGCAACTACTGGACAGTCAGCCTGACCTCGGTGGTGGGGAAACTGAAGGAATCATTGCTAAAAGAAAGGATTGCGACCTGTCTTGAGGACAGCGGAGCACAAGATCCAAGGCAGCGTGTATTTACAGCGGGAAGGTCTTGTCAAACAAATCTGATAGATTTCTTTGACTGGGTGACCAGGGAAGAATATTGAGGCGGGGGTGGTGTGTGAGATGGCCTACCTGGATTTCAGCAAGGCTTTCAGCACTGTCCCTCATAGGAAACTAGTTAAAAAAGTTGGGCCGCGTGGGAGTGGTTCCTAGGGAGGTAAACTGGGTCAGAAATTGATTGAGCGGCAGGACACAGAGGGTGGTGATGAATGGAACGCAATCCAAAGAGAGGAGGGTGACCAGCAGGGTACCTCTGGGATTGGTGTTAGGGCCAGTTCTCTTCAGTGTCTTCATAAGTGACAGTGCAGAGAGGCTGGAAGGGAAGGTATGCCTCTTCACAGATGACACTAAGATCTGCAACAGAGTTGACAGGGGGCATGAGAAGGGATGTAAGCAAGCTTGAAGAGTGTGGCAGCTGGTTTCAGTGCCATGAAACACAAAATCATGCATTTGGGGCACAGAAACCCCAGGAAGGAGTACTTAATGGGGAAGGGGGAGGTTCTGACAGTCAGTCACCAGACAAGAAAGGGACCGGGGGGTGACCATTTCTGCTGACCTAAAGGTGACCAGACAATGTGAAAAGGCTGTAGGGAGAGCCAGCGGGGATGCTAGGGTGCATAGGGAGAAGAGGAATCAGTAGCAGGAAAAAAGAGGTGGTAGTGCCACTGTACAGATCATTGGCAACGCCTCATCTGGAATACTGTGTCCAGTTCTGGAGGCCAGATCTCTGGAAGGACATAGACAGAGTAGAGGCAGTTCAGAGAAGAGCAACTATAATGGTGCAAGGGGGATACACCAGAAGTCATACGAGGAAAAAATAGAGGACCTCAATATGTATTCACTGGAAGTAAGACGAGAGAGGGGGCAGCTCCGTAGTGCCAGGCGATAGGGGTTTGCCTGTCACACCGGTGACCTAGGTTCACGTCCTGACCCCGGAGCAGTAGGAACAGAGGCCAGCAGGGAGGGTTCAGAGCATCCATTGGATGCTCTCCTCCCAGGGGGTTGGGGGGGGAGAACAGGGATACACTGCTCTTGGGCCGCTCCTGGTGGCAGAGTTCAGCACCACGCACTGTATCATGGATGACCACACGGCACATGCATGGTCAGCCAGGATGCTGCGGCGTGCGTGTCCAGTAGGGGAGATGGTAAACCAGGGAAAAATTGCCACTTCACCGCCAGATGACTGTGACCCCCATCCTCCCGACACCACAATAGCCGGGATAGCCCTCGATGCTGTGCTCCTCACTGCTCTGGCCCAGATGGCAGAAGGCGCCTCCGGGCGCTGGATAGTCTTCCCTTGCGGTTGCGCCCATGGGTAGGGGGGGCCACCCCATCAAAGGGATATGGCGAAATGGCCGCAGTGGCAGGAAGAGGGGGCAGCGGACAGCAGGAACGGAGGATCGGGGAGACGGTACGAGAATGGCCACCCAAAGGAGAGTTTGGCGAAGATGGCCACCAGTGGGAAGGTAAAAATAATAATAATCTTTATTTATTGGGTGCCTTTCAAATATCAAGGCACCTTACAATATTAAAACATAATCATCAAATATTACAAATAAATACACAGTAATAAAATCATTGTAATTCTTGAAATGCCTGTGTCCACAAAAAAGTTTTAAGTGTCTGCTAATAACTATAAAGATAATACAAACAAAAAAGGAGGGGGGAATAGGGTGGAGACTTTCAAGCACCTTGAGGGGACAAATAAAGTACAAGAAGGTAGCATCTTTCAGAAAAGAAGAGGTTCAAGAACAAGGAGTCATGATATGAGGGGTTAGGCTCAGGGGTAACATGAGGAAGTACTACTTCACCAAGAGGGCGGTGGATACATGAAACAGCCTCCCTGTGGAGGTGGTGGGGGAATTCAGAAAGCATGGGATAGACATAAGGGCACCCTAGCAATAGGTAGAGAAGGGTAAGCCACAGACTAATTAGGGTCTGCAGTATATGCAGTGGGTGGGGAAAAATGTGCAGACTGGATGGGCCGGGTGATCCTTATCTGCTGTCAGATTTCTATGTTTCTATGAAAATGATGATAGAATGAGACCGAGTGTCCATCAAGCCTGCCCATGAGATGCCCATAACCTAATGATGATCCTGGGAGCTACCCCCCTCCCAGTTTGATTTTTTTTGTCCCTGTCGTATTGTCCCTTATTTGAGCTCTAGCTCTGCCCACCCTTGCTTGAAACTCATCACAGTCCCACTCCCTCCACCTCGGCCGGCAGACCATTCCAAGACTCTACCACCCTTTCAGTGAAGTAGTGCTTCCTTAGTTTACCCCCCCCCCCCAAATTCCATTCATGTCCTCTTGTCATTGAGCTGGCATTCCTATTGAATAGCTCTTCTGTGGGTGGTACTTTGAGACATTTGAGTTCCTGAAAGGCATAAACAATCATGTCCCCTCTCTCCGTCCTGGTTTCCAGTGAATACATATTCAGCGAAGCCAACTATTCCTCATAGGTGAGTCCATGGTGACCCCGGATCACTTTGTTGCTCTTCTCCGAACAGCCTCCAGTCTATCCCTATCCTCCTTGAGCTGAGGCCTCCAAAACTGAACACAGTACTCCAGGTGCAGTCTCAGTAGAGATCTGTAGAGGGGGGGGATGATCACTTCCTTATTTCTGTTATTGATCCCCCCTATTTATGCACCCCAACATTCTGTTTGCCTTGCTATATGGTTTATTGCACTGACTTTCATGTTTCATGGTGTCGGTAATGAAGACCCCTCTGGTCCCCCTCTTCTTGAGAGGTGCTCAGTCTATACATTCACTCAGGTCAGCATACAGTGTTCCATACACCACAGCAGATGTACAAAATTAGGGTTAGGGCAATTAAGAAATGTATGAAATGTGAATCAGGGTTATTGCTCCATCTAATAGGGAACTGTCAGTTTATAGCCAGCCTCTGGAATGGGATCAAAAGCCACTTGGTTTCTTAAGTGACCACATTACCCAGTCTCTTGTTTAGTAGGAAACTTCTCTAGCCCATCATTTTTAGGGCTCGAGACAAGGCGCCCAATTGCCTTGCTCTGGTGGTAGATAAGAATTTGATATTAAAGCTTTGGATGGAGGAAATTGGCCCTTCAGTTAGAGAATGGAAAACTGACCTAATTGAAGCTTTACATATGGAAAGACTTGCACGTGGATTTAGAAGCATTGCCTAATATGATCGTAAATTCAAGAAATTACATGGTTTCACCACAACTACTGATGTAGTCTAGCGATTAACTCATTCTGTATCTTAGCTTCTCTAGTCTTTTCCCTTCCTTTCCATCTTTACTTTTCTTCTTTAGCCTCAACTGTAAAGCTAGTAGATAAAGTTATTTTGGATATCTAAATTCATTTTTCATCTTAGTTTTTCAGAGTGAACTTTATTAGTACAATAGTCTGGTTCTTATTTTAGTCAATATCATGACTAACGCAAGAATGAGTTTGATCCTGTGGCAGATTACTGATGTTCAGATGTCTTACAACCTTTTTTAGCATATAATATTTGCACAAATGTGATGTATACGGTAGCAGATTTTATGTACTTATTTAGAACTACAAGTCAACTATCTGGTTTATGTACTTAAATCAGCATTTGTGACTTTTATGGTTTAAAAAATAAAATTATATGTTAAAAAAATGAAAATGGTAAAACTCTGCAAAGTTTGCACAGTTGAAATGTCCAAGCAGATTACCACAAAAGAGAAGCTTAGATGGTTTATAAATGTCATTAGAACCCCGAGATGGAATGGTCTTGGATTGGCTATGTTGGACATCCGCGCCAGCACTTGGAGCATGACATTTTGTTGGCTCTCCATCATGGCTGCCATGGCTTTTTGGAGTGCCACTGTCACCAGGTCGATGTGCCAGGAGTTACTTGCGCCCACCCTGACTGAGTTATGGGCATCCATTTGATTTTTGTGGCCGTCCACTTCGCAAACAGGGCACAATGGGCCCTTCTGTTGAGGCAGTAGAGGTATCACACATGACGGGCCATTCCCTTGCTGCTGCCATCTGCAAGACAGCAATGTGGAGGGATTTGTTAGTCTTGGTTTCTTAATAATTGTTCAGTTATGAACTGTATTATTTGTTAGATTATTCTGTTAACATCTAGATTGGCCCTGTATTGGCCTGTACCCCCCTGGGCAGTGTGGGTGCAACTCTGTCCCCTTCTTAGAATATTCTGTTAACATCTTTGGGCTCAATGTATGAATGCTGGCCCTTTAAATGACTCATTTCCCCTGATGCTGATATGTTAAACAGAATGAACCAGCACTTGGTCAACTCTTGCTAATGAGCACTCGTATGCAGGGCATTTAACAGAAAAGCTGCCCTGCTCTCCGATTTTTGCCATTGCCGCTATTGAGTCGGTGAGAGCAATCAATTCTGCGCATGCGCAAGCATTCCTCGCATGCCTGAGTTTGGTTGCCCCTCTGTAACATGGCACTGAGGGGCATCGTGCATGCGCGATTGATCTATTCCCAATGTGCATGTGTTAGAGGCATTACAGAGCATGCGCGGTATCCCATGAGTGAGTAATGGCCAAGAAGAACTGTGAAGGAGAGAAACAGGCCATTACTCCATTTTAAATCGTCCTGTGTCTGCCTCGTGGCCCCAGTGACTGAACCGCCTTTCCCTTTCGTACAAGGTCAGACACTTGCAGAAATAGAGCCATTCCTTGTGCAAGAGTCAGTGCTATGTACCAGTACCAGGGGGAATTCATTATTAAAATGTGGTATAGAATCAATTATTTGCCCACTTGTAGACAGTGATTTATGTGTTGAGGCACTCTGCACCATCGCCCCGCTATGTAAAGGAGGTGATAGGCTGGGTTCACAGAACCTATCCATCCCAAGGAGGAGTTGCTTGTTAAAATTTTTTGCTGTACCTCCCTCAGTATGCAGACACTGAAGCAGGGACTGCATATGAGGTATGAGCCAGAAATCCTCACTCGTAAGGGAGGAGTCAGGCTGGCGGTCCTTTTATAAGTAACTGGATCATGCTTCATTCCTGAAAACCCTAGCAATCTTTCTCTCTATGGTAGCACAATTTACTAGAAAAATGCGATGCTATGTGACGCAGGACTTCCTGAAATAGCAACTTAGGAATATCTCTTCTAGGATCGTGGATATGTTGTTCATCCACACTCTTTGGCATGTCCCCTTTCCCTTTAAGGATCCACCAGAAGTCTTCAAGCTGGATCCTCCCAACCACCTGGATGGTATATACCTCGGCTCCACCCCATGACGCCAGATCTTCCTTTCTGCTGGAAGATTCAGGTTGCCTACCTCGTGCTCTCACATTTTGTAGGCCCTGGCTTTCAAAAACTCTGTTTTACCGAAACTTAAACTCGTTCGAGTTAACGATCGCGCCTTTGCGTCTTCGATTATGGAAGATAAATCTCCCCCCCCTCGGATTTCACCAATATCCTTGCGGCCAGAAGATGTCACGCACCGATCCCCACCTCACGTGAATCTACTGCCTAGGTGTCGGCCATGACACCTCGTCTTGCAGTTTTTCCATGGCCTTCCACCCCAACGTTCTGGACAACCGCCTGGCACGATTGAAACTGGATAGACCGGAAAAAAGGAACCCACTAGTGAAATCTAAGGAGGCTAGGTGGGTGGTTTCCACGGCTGCGAGCTCCACCGATCAACTGGAACGCATGCAGGCGTTCAAGGAAGAAGCGGCTCGTGCCATCGACTCTGTGGGCTGCTTCATTCCTCTGGAACTAGGCTCTTCTTTCTCTGGCTCCTTCAGAGAGTTGTGCCAGTCCCCCCCGGGGAGAGGTGCCTGTGGGCTCACACTCCTCTCGATCCCAAAAGCGGAAGAAGGATCCGAGCAAGTCTTCATCTCGGCGAAGACGCTCTTGTGACCAGGAGAGATCCCTGTCTCAAGAGTATGTGGTCTTGACCTTAGTCAAGATCACTTCTTCAGCCGCTGGCTTCTCGGACCTTCCGTCGGGCCACACGACTGACGATGTGACTGACGTGGTCGAAATTGTTATCTACCCTATCGATCCACTATTGCTGACTCTGGTCGATGATTCTTTAGAAAGGACTCTGGTCATTGTTTTCCCCAATGAGGAGACCCAGCCCGCTGGTGTCCGTATCGAGGACCCAGTTCCGGACCCCCAGGAGTCACCGGTCCCGCCGGTGTTCTCCGAGCGGCCGAATCGACCCATCCAATCTCGGTCGAGGTCTAGAACACCCTCATCCAACAGGCCAAGGAAGAGCCATAACCACTGTAAAAAGAGGCGACGCCATCGGTTGTCCTTGTCCTTCTTGAATGAGGAGAGGCTCCGGTGGAAACTCCGGTTCTAAGAGGACCTCATGTGGCAACAGCTGATCTTGACTGGGCACAAGCCTACCCCAGCTTCTACCCCGGCCATTACTTGGCTTTTGCCTCCTAGGCTGAAGCCGTCCCCTTTTGGAACCGACACCCTCGGTTTCCCCGCCCGCAGGGCCAGCAGAACTACCAGCTCGGCCTAAACTGGTCTCTCCACTGATAGTGGTGGAACCGCTGCCTAAGCAGCCTGTGGGAGGGGCTCCTTCCAAAGAAGACAGACCGTACACCGGGCTTCCCCGGCGTTTATCGGTCACGGTCACCCCAGACCGCCCCCGGTGAGTCCAGGGTGATTTGGGCTGCAGGCTGTTGTATCCGGATTCGGGCATCACTGGACTACATTCTCATCCTGAGGATGACAAATTGTCTGTTGGCTTAGGAATGGAGGAAGGTCCTTCCTCTTTCCGTGGATCTTCTGCCTCATCGGAGTCCACAGGGATGTCCCTGGAACCCATCCAAAAAAAGGCAGAGTACCCTCTTGTGGACATCTTTAAGAGAGGGGATACTCCTACGGAGGCCTTTCCTGTGGCCGGAGCCATTGTGGGCCCGGCCCTTGAACTCTGGCAACGTCCTGCCTCTTATCCAGCCCCATCTGCCCACATGGCCCGCAAATATGCGGTGCCCATGGGGTCCCTAGCGGGGTTCACAAAGCACCCTTCAGCTGAGAGCTTGGTGATCGCCTCTGTGTTTAGGCGTATGGGCAGTTCTGTCGATACAGACCAACCTCCTGACAAGGAGTCCAAGGTTTTGGACCACCCGGCTAGGAAGGTCTATGCGGCGTCCTCCTTGGGCCTTTGTCAGGCAAGTTCAGCTGTCTTCATGGCACACTTCTCTCACGTCCTTCTTGGGTCACCAGACAAAGTCCTCCCAAACCTCCCCGCGGACATGCAGACAATGGTCAAGCAGGTCCGAGACCAGGGCCAAGCTGTTGCCAAACAGCAGCTCCAGATGGCCCTGGACATTGGGGACTTCTGTGCCCGTTCTATGGCTGCCGCAGTTGCCTTGTGTCACAGGGCTTGACTGAGGTTTCCTCCTTTCCGGCGGATACTCAGCACAAATTGGCTGACGTGCTCTTCCTAGGGACCGACTTGTTCGGCCCAGGAGTGGCCGGTCACCTTCAGCGCATTGAACAGTCCATTGCCACCTTGGACGCCACTTCTGCTAAAGGTTCTTCGGGCAAGAACCAACAGAAGAAGAAGAAGAAGAAGAAGCCTTTTCGGCATTCTTCCCCTGCGACTCAGCAGTCCTCCTTTCAAGGGGGACAACAGCACTAGCATTAGCAGCAGGCTCAAGCTTGGTGCCCCCAGCCCAAGCCTGGACCCCAACAGGCCTGTAAAGGAGGCAGAGGCTCAGGTCCTGGAGCTGCCTCCCCTGCTCCCATCACGACAGCTCTGGGTCCTCCCGTGGGGGTCCGGCTCCGCCACTTCCTTTCCGCCTGGTCCGCTGTTACTTCAGACAGGTGGGTTCTCAAAGTAGTCGGTCAGGGACTGCCTCTAGAATTTGAGCAGTACACTCCCAGCCGAGCCTGCGCCCCCCGGGAGGAACTGATATCTGCCCACACGCAGTCGGCTCTTCGAGACAACGTTGCTCAGTTCCTCCTCAAGGAGGCAATAGCTCCTGTGGCGGATCCTCCAGCAGACCCAGGCTTTGTCTCCAGGTACTTCCTGGTGCCCAAGCGGATGGGGGGCTGACGCCCCATCTTCGATCTCCACGACCTGAATTAATACCTCAGGTCTCGCACCTTTCGGATGGTCACTCTGACCCAGATCATTCCATACTTGGAGTGAAACATGTGGTTCTGTTCACCGGATCTGCAGGACACATTCTTTCACATCCCAATCCATCAGTCCCATCAGCAGTTCCTCCGCTTCAGGGTCGAAGGGACCCTGTACGAGTTCCCAGCCATGCCGTTCGGCCTCTCATCGGCCCCATGGATCTTCACCAAATGCATTGCAGTGGTGGCGGCCCATCTGCGGCGTCGGGGAATAAGAATTTACCCCTACCTCGACGATTGGCTTCTGGCAGATCACTCCCTTCAGGAGGTGGAGAAAGCCAGTGACCTGGCCCTCCAGACCCGCTCCCAACTCGGCCTCCTAATCAACAAGGCCAAGTCAGAACTTGTGCCCTTACGGGTGATGGGCTTCATTGGGGCAGAGCTCGACTCTTGTCAAGCCAGAGCTCGGCTCACGGCGGACAGGGCAGAGGTTCTTTCCTCCTTTGCCCAATCATTTCGTTTGGGCATTTACGCCCTGCTGGGACTTTCTGCACCTTCTGGGTTACATGGCGGCGTGCACCTCAGTGGTCCGTTGGGCCCGGTAGCACAAGCACCCCCTTCAGTGGGAGCTGGCCGCCCAGTGGACTCGGCGCCACGGTCAATTCGACCAGCTGATCACTGTCGCCCAGAAGATGTGGGACGCTCTCCAATGGTGGACCACCCCAAACCGGTTGCAGGAAGGGATCCCATTTGTCTGCCCTGAGCCGATGGTCGTCCTCACGACCGATGCCTCTCTCATGGGCTGGGGAGCCCACATGGGGGACGAAAGGGCCCATGGGCTCTGGGCCCCCGAGGAGTCCCGATGCCACATCAACCTGTTGGAGCTCAGAGCAGTCAGACTGGCACTGTCAGCTTTCGCTCCTCAGCTCCGGGGTCAGGAGGTTCAAGTCCAGACGGACAATACCACGACAATGTACTACCTCAACACACAGGGCGGCACACATTCCCCTCTGCTGTGCAAGGAGGCGCTCCGCATCTGGACCCTCGTGAGCTGGTTGGAGGCGGATCTCCTAGCCTTCCATGTGGCAGGAGCCTCGAACCAGCTGGCGAATGCTCTCAGCCGCATAGGCCAGACATCCCACAAGTGGTCTGTCCATCCAGGGGTAGCTTACAGCCTGTTCTCCCATTGGGGAAAACCGATGGCGGACCTGTTTGCCTCAAGGGAAAACACCAAGCTGAGGATGTTTCTCGCCCGCCCTCTTAAGCAGGGCTCACTGCAGGGGGATGCCTACTCGAGGCCGTGGACCCTAGGCCTCTTTTACGCTTTCCCTCCATTTCCCTTGATCCACAAGTGCTTCTCAAGGTGAGGAGGGACAAGGTGAAGGTGATCCTGGTAGCCCCAGATTGGCCTCGCCAGTTCTGGTATCCAAATCTCCTCAGCCTCAGCTGCAGGCACCCGGAGCGGCTTTGCACATGCCCGGACCTGATATCACTCAGTCAGGGGAAGGCATTCCATCCGGAACTTCAATCCCTACACCTCACAGCCTGGTACCTGAGCAGCTAGAGTTCCAGGCTTTGGGCCTTTCCGATGATGTCTACATCGTGGTGGAGGCATCTCGAAAGGAATTGACCAGGAAATGTTATGCTTTCAAATGGAAACGGTTCTCCATTTGGTGTCAGGACAAGGGCCTGGACCCTCTGTCCTGCCCCGTGGCTAACATTCTTGACTACCTTTGGTCTCTCTCTCCAAAGGGGGTCTACAGTCATCGACCCTTAGGGTGCACCTGGCAGCCATCTCTGCTTACTGGGTGCGGGCTGGTCAGCCAACAGCGCTGGAGACAGTGGCCGGGCACTTTTTCAAAGGCCTGGATCACATATCCCCTCCGGTGCGTGAACCTCCACCTCCGTGGGATCTACTGTTGGTACTGACAAAGCTCATGGGCAAGCCATTAGAACCCATGTACAAGTGTCAGTGGTCACACTTGTGGAAGACTGCCTTCCTGGTGGCTATCACATCAGCCAGAAGGACAGGGGAGCTCCAGGTGCTTTCGGTGGACTCCCCTGATCTGGTCTTCCACAGGGACAAAGTTGTCCTGCGCCCCCACCTGAAATTCCTTCCAAAGGTGGTGTCAGAGTTTCATCTTAACCAGATGTTGACTCTGCTGATATACTACCCTACCTACACCTCGGAGACTGAGTACAGGCTGCATATTTGGGACCTAAGACGTGCTCTCTCCTATTATAAGGAGAATACGGTGGAAATCCATGGAGAGGTTTGCCAGCTGTTTGTCACCTACGCTGAAGCCGCTTCTGGCAGACCTGCAGCGAAGCGAACTATTGCAAGATGGATTACATCATGCATAGGTCTGTGCTACGAGTTGGCGAGCAAGGAGCCTCCCAGAGGGATAAGAGCTCATTCTACCCGCCATACTGCTGCATCAGTGGCTGCTTCCAGGGACATCCCTATCTAGGAAATCTGTCGGGCTGCTACCTGGAAGTCAGCAAACACTTTCATCACCCACTACCACATCGACCTTGAGTCATGCCGGGATGCTGGTTTAGGGGCCTCAGTTCTCCAATCTCTGTTCCCTAAGTACTTGCCTCCCTCCTCCCAGAGAACTGCTAGGAGTCTGCCTAAGAGTGTGGATGAACAACATATCCACAATCCTAGAAGAACAGGTTACTCACCTGTAACAGTAGTTCTAGGAGTGGTGTATGTTCATCCACACAGACCCAACCGACCTCCCCGGCTGTGGACGCACACAACCTGGCATCCAGCAGGCTAAGATCTGGCATCATGGGGCAGAGCGTGGTATATACCACCCGGTGGGTGGGAGGAGGCAGCTTAAAGACTTCCGGTGGATCCTTAAAGGGAAAGGGGACATGCCAAAGAGTGTGGATGAACAACATATACCACTCCTAGAACTACTGTTACAGGTGAGTAACCTGTTCTTCCTTCTCTCTTCTGTTTTACTTCTTTTATACATATATTTTTTTTTGGGGGGGGGTAAACATTCTTTGGCTGTATAATTGCCTTTCTGTATACTGCTGCAATACTGTCTGTGCCATATAGTTAAAACTGGTAAATACCTTGTTTATTGTTGCACTGGAGCTTGGGATAGTGCTGCAGCCTTGATGAGATGCACATATTAAACTGAATAGGAGAAGGCTATAGAGGGGGCTTGTTGGAGGACTCGTAATTTGACCCTAGGTCATATGTGCATCAGCAGCCTATCAGGCGTACATAACCTTATGGTGAGGAAGTGGGAATGCCATGGATAGACAGGCAATACAATTTACAGTAAAATGGAGCATTCTGATTGGCTGACAACATTTGGATTTGGTTAACAACTGGAAACCCTCATGTACTACTAGAACAATTAGAAATGTAATTATAAAAACTTTCATTTAAAAAAAATAACAGGTATGCTTAAAATAGCATTAAGGCACAGCCTGAGGTTAGATAGAAATGTTAATTTTAAGACAGGATAAGAGCCAAGGAGCACCATGTACCTGTTTTCAAAGTTGTTCTGTGAGTAGCCACGTTTCACTGACTTCAGCATTTACAGATAGGAGAACAAAGTCATTACATTAATATTGACACTGACAAATAGGAGTACAAAATGCAATGTACAGATGGGTTCCATTTGTGTAATGTAACCCTAAGGAATAACACCCCCCCCCCCCCGGTTAGAATAACAGAGGGTAATAACCCTACCTACCCCTGGTCATGCCTTAACGAGACCAAATTAAATGAATGGAGATTTGTACCACATATTTCAGTGCCTTACCTCCGCAAAATGCTGCTGATATATTACAACATTTCCCCCACTGGGTCACTTTTACATCCGGGCCTGTAGATCTTCCCCCGCACGTGACGTGAACCCATGGAGAGCGCGGGGACGAGCTCCATTATAGTTGAGTAAGGAGGTGTCGTGGTACTCTCTTAACATCAGTGGAATAATAATCCAGTGAAGTGGGCGAAGGTGTTTTCGAGAATTAGGAAGGAGTGCGAGCTGGCCTGCCAGCGTGGCGGTAGTGCTACTGCCCACGACACTGGCGACCCAGGTTCAGGAATGAGCCAGGGTCGGGAGGAGGTTTATGAATCCCATAGGGTGCTGTCCCCT
This sequence comes from Neoceratodus forsteri, assembly GCA_016271365.2. Classification (NCBI taxonomy): domain Eukaryota; kingdom Metazoa; phylum Chordata; order Ceratodontiformes; family Ceratodontidae; genus Neoceratodus; species Neoceratodus forsteri. The sequence goes on from JADMNL010000028.1 coordinate 105,805,573, forward strand.
GTGGAGGGGGCTGTCGCACTGTCTCCTTACCACTGCCTGTGGATGCACGGGTGGCGGCTTAAGACTCATGGTGTAGGTAGGGAGGATGCCGTTACGCGCTTGTCTGATCAGCCTGGACATTCATCCTTCATGTTGGTGTCCCCGGGTGGGGTTTCAAGGACAAAGTCATGGAAAAAAGTTAGGTAAAAACCAAGCCCCCACTACTATGCAGTATGATCCCTGACAGCTGGAGGGAGGATGAAGCATGGATGATCGGCATAACTGCCACCAGATCAAAAATATATGTGTTTAAAAAAAAAAAATTAGGAAGGAAGGACCTGGGGTGGTATTTTTACAGGAGACCCATTTGGATGCAGAGGAACGTGGGAAGCCGTGGAAATTTGGGTATTGCAAGAGTTATAGTTCTGTGTTACCCAGGAGGAAGCATAGAGGTGTTACAGTACTTATTCCCCACATGACCCCCTTTAGGGAACTTAAAGTAGTTCAGGATAAGGGGGGGTCAGCTAGTTCCTGTACAGGGTGTTCTCTATCAGCTAGAGGTTGCGTTAGTCAACATATATATTCCTCCAGGCACCACTGCTGAGGAGGTGAGGCACTTTTTGCACATGATATTGGAAAACACAAAAGGTGTCCTCTTTCTAGCTGGAGACTTAACATGATCTGGTCCAGTGATTTGGACACAAACCCAAATCCCCCTAGGTGGATCTCTGCCAGTAAGCTGACCCAGGAGCAGGTGGGTCTCCTGACTAGCCCTATACAAGCTTTGGAGTTGGGTGATGCCCTCCACAGGTTTTGCACTCAGAAAGCCCTAGGCAGCAATATTTTTGAATTTTACAGGGTCCTGATGGATCTTGTCATTCCCCAATTGATTAAAGTTTGTAGTGAAGTCATGGTGGGGGGATATACCTAACACTTTGCAGTATGCCACCTTCTTGCTTGTACCTAACTCGGGGACAGATTCAGCGGAACGTCAAACTTCTAGGCCGATTTTGCTTTTGAATACTGATGATAAACTATTTGTGGCAGTGTTAGCACAAAGGATAGATCCCCTCCTGCCATCATTGACGTATCCAGATCAAACAAGGTTTGTCAACACCCACCAAACCGGAGACAATACTCGACACACTTTACGTCCTCCATCAGATGCATATGACATCTACCCCTTTCTCCTAGCCCATTTAGATGCCATAAAGGCATTTGATAAGGGTGTATTGGCTCTATCTCTTTGCTGCCTTCCAGATATTTTGCTTCCTGCTATACCTACCTATTATACCTACTGGATATCATGATAGTAGCTGCACTGAAGTGTATTAACAGGAGATGGCTCTCACCACAGCAGCCTACTCTACAACATTGGTGGGACACAATGAATAACATATACACCACGGAGAGGGTTACCTTTAGTTTAAATGACAGAACTGGGCGGCTTACTTCCAGGTGGGCCAAATGTATTTTTTATTTTATGCAACATGTCCCTTAGACAGTGGGTAATCTTGGGGGGGGCTAGGCCAGGTGGGGGAGGGATTGGAGGATGGAGGTCTGTGGGCGTTAAGGATACTTTTACCCTTTAAGTCGTGCACCCTCTGTTGTATGTGCTCTACAGGTAGTACAGAGACACTGCCTTAGAAGTGCATCTGCTGGGGTCCGCGCTGCCCCACTGCTTCGCCGGGGAGGGTTGGGCACAATAAGGTTGTGATGGTGTTATAAGCAAAGTGTCATTGTCTGCTGAGTGCGTCATCTCTGTACACACTGTAATGTATAGCTAGCTATACATTGTAATACCCATTTAAAAGTTAATAAACATATTTACAAAAAAAAGTACTTGTCAACCTTATTCAGAGCTGACCCAAGATTGCAGCCATTCAGTTTTTCTAGCGTGTGCCAAAAACCAAGACCTTTTTATGTTGCTTGCACGCATGTGCAAGAAACATGGTGCCATCATCGGAGATTTCGGAGGTGTGTCACCTCCTCCTCCAATTCAGTCAGTGAGCTGGCAGGCGCGGCCCCTGTAAGCCAATGCATTTTGGAGCTGTCTGACACGCTCCAAAATGCAGTGGCATACAGTTGAAAGGGGGAGCTATGCTTCAGTGAGCAGAGATAAGAAGCGTAGCTCCCCCCGCATGTACTGTGTAGCAGACGGTGCCCAATCCCCATCGGGCTGAGCGCGCCTCCCTCCCCTCAGCTTAGGTGCCACGCTGAGGCCCACCCAGATGGCACATCAGTCCACTAGGCCGGCGGGGTGCCCAATCCCTCGTCGGCTGAGCGCCCCAACGCCCTGTGCCATGCTGGGAGCCCACCCCAGCGTGGCAACGGTCCACGATGTCTTTTTTTTTTTTTTAATTTTAACCTGAAAACGCAGAACGGTCCCCATGGAGCGCCTCCCGACCCCCACAACCCGCACCCACCCACTGCGCGCACCCAGCCTCCCACGCCCCCACTCCATACTTACCTCTGACTCTGGCGCGACGACTTCGTGGACCGGGAACACGTCTGCACTCTTCAAAGCCGACCCTGAACTGGGAAATGCCGGTAAGCTGTATAATGGCCTAGATAGGGGAGTTTCAACTTTGTTGCATATCTCGGGCATTTTTGATTTTGCACCATTTTCACATGAGTGGGACCTTCATGACGATACCACTGTATGAGATATTCGCCCCAAAGGTGATTTGTCGAGTGACTGCAAAATCATCCTTGGGCCTGTCACCGCCATGACAGTGACATCATTCATGAGAAGGGTCCCAAAACCCCATGTTGGAAATTGTGCAAAATTCCAAAATGACTTTTACGAAGGCTATGCAGTTCCTACGCAGGCTCGTGTTCGCGAAATTTCAATATTTTCACTCCAGATTTCAACATTGCCATTTTTACCAATAATCTTATGAGTAGTACAGCTGTCATTTTTCACATCTCACCCAAAATGTGTTTCTGCCATGTAGCACAGAATGGGCAGTCGGTGTGCTGAAATCAATGTACGGACAAATTAAGAAAATCACAATGACACTATTCATGAGCAGAGGTCTTAAAATGGCTATGTGTTGACGTGGTGAAAAAATTCTAAAATGACTGTTTTACGGCGTGTGTTGCGCGGTTCCTACGCACGCTCGTAAGTTCGCAAATTTTCAATATTTGCATTCCAATGACTTCCAAATACCTAAACAGCACATAGAAGGAAGCAAGCAACATTCGTCATTGACAAATGCTTGTTGAGTTCTGAATTTGTGTTCATACATGCAAAAGAGAGGTGCCAACCATTTTTAGCACCTCTATTTGTGTATATACTGTTTGCTGCAAAATGGAACCACACCTCCCTTTCCATAAAGCGTATTTTATAATAGCCAGACATACCCTTAAAGTGCTGCAGTTAAATGTCTCCCATTTGCAGCTGAGAATACCCAGTAGCAATCTCTCGTGAGTCACAATGATCCACATAGTCCCCTTCCATTCCTGACTAAATGAAGAGTGGGGGATTTTTTTATTGAGGAAAATGTGTACAATCATGTGAAAACATACCACTGTTTACAAATTCACCCTGATAACGTTACAGAATGAAACCAAGGAAGGGCATTCATTCAGAAATACCCCCACCCCAACTGCCCCCCAGTACTATAGAAGAGAAAATCACAAAAGAAAGAAAAAATAAATCTCCAACATCTGAAGAGTAGGGGAGTGTCATTGGTGTCATGGCCAACATCCCCCACTCCACCCAATCAATAAAACGGGTCCCTTTAACCCACCCCTCAGGACGCAGCTGGAAAAAAGCTATCACAGCTTAGCGTGCCTTTCCTAGTCAAAACGTGTAAATAAATAAATATTGGTCTAATTATCCTTTTTTCACTTGTTGGATCATCTGCCACTAAACTCCTTTTCTTAGCGAGCAGCTGCTTTGGATGTAGGTGTGTTAATAATAATAAAAGCAATGGCCAGGTGCCAGCATTCAGTTTAGCAGTCCAATCTTGTACAGATCTGCTTAGAAGAACTGATTCAACTACAGTGCCTCCACCACCACCACCAAAAAAATTGCTTAATCGGGTAAAGATCTTCAGAACCAGCTGAGGTTCATCTTTCCTTGGAAATATCGCCCGTGTATTTGCATCGTGGGAGGTGGCTGCATGCTGCTGTTCGTTTCCAAAGGAAATTGCTTGCTCTAGGCTACCACTGTTAACTTGGGTGAGGTACGGTGACCCTGAAGTGGTGGGAGGCGGTGCAAGCACATAGTAGGCATTGAAAAGTCGGTAGAAGGAGCTCTTTGCTGATATAAGGTGAGAGATGAGCTGAGCTGAGCTGTGCTTTGCAGGTTCGCAGTGCTGACTGCCCTGCCGGCGGGGACAGATCAGGAGCTTTATTTATGGGGTAGCAGTTTCCGCAGAAAATTTTTAAACTTATTTTAGGCTAAAGTAGCTACAGTTTGATGGCCTCAGGGGTTAGCGACTGCTACATAGCCAGATCTGCTTGTGTTTGCCGATGTCTTAGAAATCTGTTAACTGCTTTTGTGTAAATCCAGTCACTGGTATAAAACAAGGCTGAATTTGAGTAGCTGTGGTATACAGAGATGGAGCCGATGGTCAGGGTTCAGGAGAAGGCCATGGCAAGAGATCTCAGGTTTTAATCCCACTCCTGCTACTGACCTCACTGTGTAACCTCCTTCAGCAAGTCCCTGGGTCCTCCCTAAGCTTCACTCTATCTCAGCAGTAAAGGTGGATTGAAGCAGGATCCGACCCTCCCACTGGAAAGGAACTGCTGCATGCTGCATCTAAGCAAGGGCTGTCGTATATACTTATCTGTCCGTGGTAACGTTTATGCTAACTGCAGCCACAAGAAGAGCGGTGCTCAGTTCTGAATATGTGAGTTTGTTTATCAGAAAGTTGCATCAAACTGATGGTTGGGATGGCTCCATAACACACACTCTTTCTCGGTGTCCCTTGTTGCAGCAGGGTACAAAAAATGTAATTTACATTATCAAGAAAGATAGACAAGTCTCTAACAGTACAAGAGCCTTCATGATGACAGCAGTGGGCATGTACTCGTAGAGCAGATAAGGAGGTGATAGTCATAGGTGCTTACAGTTGTCCCTTTACCAGCACAGGTGCTAGAGAGAACTGAGGGAAAGGTGGTGAGAGTATTCCATTTCCACACAGATCAGTAAAAAATGGGGTGGATATGAAGCAGGGTTTAGGTGGGAGGGCATCTGTGAGCTGGTCGAGTAGCTGTCTCTGAAAATCAGGAAGGTTACAGGTTTGTTGAAAGCAGGAGTATGCATATAATACAATAATTACCGGTTTCCCTTTTTTCCCATATTGAAACTGTGGGGTAATTTGCTGTAATGGAGTGTTCATTATGGCAAACACGCACACGATTTCCCTCACTGTGCGCATGCGCCTGCCGCACTTCCTCGCTTCCTCGCTTCACGACACTGTGCCTGCTCAGGGAACCGCTAACGGACATCAAACTGCCACCTCGACTAGGCAGTAAGTACCTAAATAAAAAAAAAAAAAGCAAAATCTGCCTCAGTCAGTGCTGTCCACAAGATAAAAAAAAAACCTAATTACAAAATCGACTGCTGACTGCGGCCGCATACCTTCACGAACCCGGCTGCACAGCTATTTTATTTTATACAATTGCTGAGGCGAAAAAAGGAAAACCCAGCAATTATGTAAAATAAAGTATGGGTGTGTAACAAGAATTTACACACGCCTGAGGGGTTTGATGCTACATAAACCCCGAGAGCGAAGCGAATTAGACTATAGAGCTAAACTGTCAAAGCTGTCCCTGCGCGCGAGATAGGTTTATATGTACAGTGTCTCTTTTGGTTATGAAAGTGCCTTCCGAAGCGCTCTGGATGAGAACTGTGAAGTGAAGCTGAGCTGCTTGTGTGCACAAAGGACTTGATAAAGCCATCTCATAACTGTTATATTGTTGTACATCAGTTGAGCGCTGTGGACCAGTCATAGCGCTCCTTTCCCCATGTATGAGACACTCCTGTACAGTAAAGTATCTCACATGTAGGTGCCATAGAAACTAGCTCATTTGTGGAAAGTTTTATGAATTTTTAATATATTATTGATCAGCCGCAATCAATAATATTAATATCACTGCTGAGACCACCCCTTATTTTAATACAGCTTTTTCTTTCCCTAGCTGGTAACACATCTTCTGGACATACCCTGATCAGGCCAAACCTGGCTGTCATTTTGACAGCTACTGTTTTTCCTCAGCCCCGGCGTGGTTTGCCGATATCAGTGTCACACAGGCACAGCTTGCCATGCGGCAGGAGCGAACTCCCTGGCGCAGCCGCAGGGATTGACATTGTGGCAGAACACCCCAGGTGAGATGCACTGTTGAGTGGCAGCTGTCAAGGTCTTGGTCTGCCTCCCAACATGACTTGCTTTTCTGAGACCACGCTTACGTGGTCTCAATTACATTCTTAATGTACCAGGACAGCCCACCTTCGATTTGCAGTTCTAGTACCTTACGAATGTGTGAAACAACCGTAAAAGTGGTCTCAGCAGCGGTACTAACATACATAAGAGATGCTGGAACTTTATAAACGAATTACAAATCATGCATTTTGTTTTTTTAAATTGAACTGGAATTTAAAATCAAAATGTTCTTTGTAGAAAAGAGAGGAGACGTGGTGTGGGAAATAGACTATTCGAACTGAACACAGAATGCATGAGAAATCCTTTTATAGTTGAGCATCTGGAATGTTTAGAAAAGGAGAAATTCTTTCATACAGTACTTACCATAATTTCCTTTTCTGCTAGCTCCGGAAGTGTCAATAGGTAGTTAATCCATATGGGTAATAAACACCACTACTAAGGTAGTGGCACAGCTCAAAGCTGTCAATCGGCATAGAACCCTGGTTGAGCATTTAAGCAATATACCATGAGACGGTGTGGGTAACGGCGGGAATCACCTATGCCTGGTGTGGTTTGCTTATGGGGCTGTTGGCTGAGAGGCATCCACACCAGGCGTGGGTAAATCCTGCCATCGTCCACACCCTCTCATGGTATATTGCGATTATACAATGTAAAAAGTGGGAGAGAGAGAGAGAGAAGTTTTTAATTTTTTTTTTTATTTTGCGCGTTCCAGTTACCTGAGAAAACAATATAGCGGCTGGCGGCTTTGAAGTTTGGTACCTGTGATTGGCTGGCATTTCTTCCTGTGGGGTGATGGCACAATTTACACATTGTAAATCATGCCAGCCAGCCAATCAAGATACAGTATTTTTAGGGCCGTTGTATAATCCAGGATCACCAATTCCTCTGTCATCTTTGTCCACGCAGTACTGCTATACGTCTATGTAACTAGTAACAAATGTCACCAAGGTCAGTGAGCTCTCTCTCTGTCACCTGACGTCAGCAACTTTTTACATGTAAATAATTTATGACGTTATAAAAGGATAAATGGATGACCTTACCCCAGTTTGGAGGTCTGGATGAATGAGACTTGCCAACGTCTGTCATATTTCTTAAGTGTCGGGTCACTGATCCATTGACTGGGTTGGCATCCTGCTAATCACATTTACAACATAAAGAGGTTTAAAAATGAAAAACATCTAAAATAACTGAAGAAAACAAGTTAAAGCAGCAGTACTTGTTAGTCGGCAAAAAATTTCAGAATATATTTTTTTGGGGCAAAAGTGTATTACTAACATTCTTAGATTCATGCTCTGTTTATTTTTCATGGATATTTTATGGTTGCCACTGGCAGTTTCTAAAAATCTCTCCCCATTGAGGACACCTGTTGAATGTAAAGGCTAGATTCATAATGTGGATGCGTTAGGATGGTGTTACCACATGTTTCTGATGATAAACGGCACAGTACTGTACCGGGATATTTAATATTTTTCATGGCTGGAATGGGGCAGGGATGGGAACTTTGTATAACTTCAAAATCGTGTCTCTTGCTTCAGGAATGAAAGAAAATGAAATGGAAATTGGGTATCTTGAGATTTTTGTCAGACAAACATTATTACTGGAAAAAAAATGCGTGGTCATTAACAAATACTGCAGCTTTCAGCACTAACCTGTAACAGCAAAGCATCGATTTTACAGGAAGATTGTAACAGCATTGTCTACCATACAGAGATCTTGTCAAACATCAAATATGTAATGCACTCTACTTTATAGGTTTTTATACATCTTGGACGGAGGATCTCTTCCCCCACCAAAAACAAAATCGGGTACAGCGCAGGGGGATGCAGCCCCCACCCCAGTTCTGTTAGCTGAGTTATACTTGAGGTGGAAAGCATCACTTCTGGCCTCCTCTGCAGGAAACTCTCTGGGTGGTCAGCATGGGGGGTACCAGAGTAAGAGGACTGGGACATAGAACTAGTCTGCTACTTTGTTAAAAATGGAACAACCCCTCAAAGTGCTCAGTGTTAGATGCATAGTTACTGTGTCTCTTATGTTTCTACATGGGCATTCTCTACTTGTTTGGGTGAGCAGTTCTGGCACACAAAGTACTCGAGAAGAAACTCTTATAACAAAGACACAGGTACTGGTTGACCCAGTGGCATTGTGAGCTGAGGCACCCTAAACCACACCAGCGACCTGAGTTCAGGAACTGACCAGGGGCGATCATCATCACGTCCGGATGAAGGAGGCTTGAACATCCCATGGACTTCTCTCTTCCTTTGAAGGGGGGGGGCAGTGTGTTTCACTGCACCACTGCCACGTAACAGAGGCTAAGTAGTAGGACAGGCTAGCGCCAGTTGAGGGGGCACCGACACAGACGTCCATAACATGGGCATGCGTTGGCAAATGCAGGAGCATCACTGCATGCAATTGAGCTGGGGCGGGGGGAATAAGGGTGAAGAGCAGGAGGATAATCACCCCAGCCAGCCAGATGGTGAAGTCCTCGCAGGCTGCTCAATACTGACCAAGGCACACACCTACGCTCTGGGAAGTAGTGGGGGTAAGTCCCAGATATGGTAGGTCAAGAGGCTGGGGGTTGGGTCCCGATGGGGGCTGGTGGGGGGCGCAAAGGAGCATAAATACATAATGAAAAAAGACACAGGAACTGTACACATAATCATATTATAAAGCATGTTGAGTTCTGCTTTTAAAAAATTCAATTTAAAATCCGAATGTTTTCCATCTTAGAAAATTAGAGAGAACCCTTTGTGGGAACTGGACTTTGCCAACTGAGCTGAGAACTTGTGAATTTTAGAACTGTTTGCATGAGACACCCTCTTATGGTTCTGTAAGAGTACCTGGAATGTTTGGGAAGAAACAAACCTGATTGGCTAAAAGAACAATGTCATGATTCACAGCCACTTACTGTATGTAGCAACTCATTCAGGTGGCTGCATCAGAGGCTGCACTAACTGATTGCAGTGGCTGACGTCACTGATTATAACACTGATAAAGGCACGGGTGGGGGATGCTCAGAACTGGTTTGAAAAATCAGGAAGACAACTAACAAAGTACCAGTCATAATACCGAAAACTTAACAGGGTTAAGCGAATAGGAATTTTGATATTTTGTTTCTCTACACCTTTTAAACAGGAGCAGTCAGCACAAAGAGACCCACATCCAAGTGTGGGGCTGGTCCCAATTTGCAGTTTGTGTGAAAAGAAAAATTGTTTTGCTAAAGTTTATGCCTGTACCATAGATCATGTCTTATTACTTCCGACTATCACCACAGCATTTGCCTGAAGCCGGAGTGTGGGTCTCTTTGTGCTGGTTGTTCCCCTTTAAAGGCGAAGGGATGAAGGGAAACATTGCAGTATTCAAAATTTCTAGAAGCATCAACCAGATGTGATCTGTTGTACAGCAGTGAACTGTAAGTATAACATTTACTTTGCACACACAGTGCAAATCAGAGCCAGTCTTTTGTGGGGCTTTTCTTAGGGAAGACTGTTCCCCTTTAACGTTGACCGGCAATACTTTTGTTAACTGTAATCAGGCTTACAGCTCAGCATACCTTAAAGGGGCACTGTCAACTTTTCCCCTCTGTTATAATTAATTTTATAGTAGTGGATCTCTAGGTACATACCTGGGTAAACGATGATGCAGAATGCCCCTGCATAGATGGAAATGCAACCCGTGTACCTGTTTTTTTTTAAATTATTAATTTTTACATTACATTCGGGACGCTGCCAACCGGACGCAGATTCAAGTATAGAACGATTGTGGCGCTGTCCCGAGCATTTAATTCATCATCCCAATAACACTCTAATGCAGTGTATCTAGTTTTAATGTTTCTGGTTTCTAACAAAAAAAAGCGCCTGCTCAGCCTCAAAAGAATGTTGAACTCTAGTGCCGAAATCCTACATGCGCCATAGTGCCAGGAGGAAAGATCCCACGATGCACAAGAATGTGCTGCTATTGCGCATGCATGGGATTTTGGCATCAGATTTCAACTCTGTTTTGCGGCTGAACGAGCGCTCGTTTTTGTGTTAGAAATACCAGGAGCACCTTAAAATAAGTAGATGCACTGCATTACGTGGTTATTGGGATGATGATGTTGAAATATGCTCCTCGGGGACAGCGCTCACGGTAAACGCGTGTTCTCGGCGCATTCTCCCCTTGAATCTGCTTCCAGTGCAGAGCATTTAAATGTGTCCCGTATGTAATGTAACAATTATTAATTTACAAAAAACAGGTACACAGATTGCATTTTCATCTATGCAGGGGCATTCTGCATCATCGTTTACCCAGGTATGTGCCTAGAGATCCACTACTATAAAATTAATTATAACAGAGGGGAAAAGCTGACAGTGCCCCTTTAAATGAGTGATTTGGGAGTCCAGATCAACATAGTGCATGATCTTGCATAGTTTCTTTTATTAAACAGCTACTTGGGTTTCCCTTTTGCCGATCCCGGAAGAACTGCACCCTGTGACTCCTGATCGAGTTGTATCAAATGCTGCTGGGTAAAGCGGCAAGAGTAGTGACATACATGCTGCTGTGCTGTGAACAAAACAGCGGTGACTGCGCGATAAGACTGACATTTTACTTGCATCAACAGCCTGGCATTCGCATTTAAAATGATGCTTACAGCAATGTTTGAAACACAGCACACCTTACTGTAATATTTTAGAGGGATAATACCCTTAACACAAGTAGAACGTCAATGTAATGCACACCCACCAACTGTTTCATTCACAACAGTGTCAGCATCTACAGTATGTCACTATTTGTGCCACTTTACCCAGTAGCCTTTGCTACAGCCCAGCCTGGAGCCGAGGAGCACAGTTGTTTCTCCCAGGTTTGCCGAGAGGATACCAGAGTTAGCTGTTTTACCTCAACAAAAAAGTCAGTTTGCACTCCCAAACCCATAAGTTTAAGGGACGCCAGGTTGAGAGCCTCAGTAAAAATAGCAGTGCCCGTCTCCTTTAAGTGCTTTTCTAATTTCAGTCTTTAAAGAGGACAGGAAATAATTTGAAGTTTGAAGCTGTTTGTTAAGTCCCTGTTGCCAAAAATTACATTTTTCCCCAATAAAATTTATTGAAAATTTCAATTGACATTTCATAACAAAAAAAGAGAAATAAATTCTGTTCTCTTATTTAAACCTACAGTATTATATACTAACATATATCCAGTTTTAGTAAATGTGCTAATTGTATATAAAAGATCTGAAAAAAACTTCAACAATATCATAGTGAGCAATATATTTTTTATATTACTAAACTGTACAGAATTGTGGCCGTGAAGAAAAAAAAAAGGCAGTACAAAACATGGGTTTACACATTGTGGTGTTTTATCCAGCTACAATCGAGGTATATATTTGTTTTTCTGTAAACAGGAACAGTACAAACAGCTGCCCATTAGCACCGATTTCATGTCCCCTTTTAAAATATTCAGTTTCATTAGAAAGAGAAGGACAGTTAAAAATGCTATGCTGTTTAGCTTTCCAGCTACAGGCTGAGCAGCGTGTAGTCACCCAGTAACTCACTGGCATTTTGTTCTGTCACCCCGGCTTTGCTGTCTTTCCTTTATTCCCAGTCCGATCAATTGCTTTTTGAAGTGGCTGTTTCTTTAAGGACTGGCTGATGATTCAACTCAGTGTGGTTGTGGGAGGAGAGGGGGCGTGGCTTCCGTTTTAAATATTAAACACAGCTTCCCCTTTTAAAAGCCAGCAGTACCGGTGCTTTTGTTTAAGCCTGCCATTCTTGAGCACCAGTTTTCTTGATGAGAAGCTTACATTCGTGCCTTTTCTTTTCTCCCCTGTCTTGCAGGAGCTGCTGTTTGTTCGCAGGATATTGTAAGGAGACGGTGCACATTTTTGGCTTTAAGAGAGGACTTCAGCCAACCCAGAAGCAGTAACTGAGGAATTTCCTTCCACAGAAGGGAGCTCGAGCTTGAGGATTTGCTATTAAACCTCTACTGTCTGTCTGTCTGAGCCAGTGTAATACGGAATGTGACCCTTGTGGTCCGTGTAAGAGATACTGAAAAGGAAGCTGCTAAGGAGTAGAACAGACTTCTCAACAAAAGAAAGAAAAAGCGACAGAGACTTGGGTGTAACAGTATGCCAATTGAAACTTTGCAGGCTGACAGAATGGTCAGGCAGATTTCTGTTACCACTACGTTCACCTCAGCAATGCCCTTCCGCATCCTGAACAAGGGTCCGGAATATTTTCGCAAGCAGTCTGAGCCCATGTCCAAAAAACCCAGTGCAGTGGAGAGGCTTGAGGCAGACAAGGCCAAGTACGTGAAGAGTCAGCAGGTGGCCAGTACCAAGCAAGAGCCAGTGAAGCCCCTTCTGAAAAAACAGCCCCTCTTGTCATCAGCGTTCCGGCGAGACATTCATACCCCTGTCAGAAAGGCACCTCTCGCTGTCCGCAAGAAGGAAGCTTTGAATATAGACATCTTAAACAACTTGATCAATGTTTCTGATATCCCATTATCCTCCCCTAAACCAGAGACCCCCCTTGGGATTGAGGCCAGACTAAAAAGTGGTTCAGTAGATTCTGCCTCACAGAGAAACACCATACTGGCAAAAAGTCCTTTTTGCCGGAGCCAGAGTGATCTAGTAGATGGGAAAACTAAACACTGTGAAAATTCACTGGCACCAAAACCTCCTAGTGCAGTGACTGTGCGGAGAGTGGATGTTCGTCCTAGCATAGCCAAGTGTATCAGAATGGCCCAACCCCTTCCCAACACGCCTCCACCCCTTTCACCTGCAGCTTCAAGACTTTCTTCTGCGAGTTCCAGAAATTCACCAAAGACACATCTACTGGAGGTAAGCCAAGAGACTGCCAAACCTCAGCCGTCTCTCCACCGGTCCAAGTCTGACTTGAGTGACAGATACTCTCGGGCCACCGCCGACCTGGAGCGCTTCTTCAACTACTGTGGCCTGGATCCAGAAGAGATCGAGAATGTTGGCATGGAGCGGTTCGCCAGGGCAAGTTCTGATATAGTGTCTCTCAAGTTCCACAGCGTGAGCACTGCCAGCTCGGCGGATGGCCGTTCTCATCAGAGCCACATGACCGAGGAAAAGTACAATGACCGAGTGCCATATGGAATCTCTGTTGTTGAGCGCAACGCCAGGGTCATCAAATGGCTGTATGGTCTACGGCAAGCAATGGAATCCCAAAAAATATCCAGTGTATAATGAAGATAGGTGAACTGCTAACATTGGTCCATGTGAAGAACAAGAAAGACTTCATTTTCCATTTTCATTTTGAAGGTTATTTCCATCTAGCTTGCTTTTGTTTGTGCATGATAATGCATGGAATTACAGAGAGTTTTTTTGCCATTAAATGCCAGGGCTGAAACTAAAGGAAGTTGAAACAATTTAATTTTTCAGCTGTTTACTACTAAATCCTGCAGTTACGAGAACATGTGTTGCATGCAGAACCCATTCTGTTGGTTTACACTCAGGAAACCAGCTAGCTAGGTAAAAATATCAGACTTGGTACACAAACCGATACTAAAGGCATCACGATAACTCTGTAAGAAATGACACATCACTATATTTCCCCATCGTGGGTGACGTATCATTGTTTAAAAAAAAAAAAAAAAAAAACTTTCTGAACACTGCTCTTGCTGTGTGTCCTAGTCCAGGTACAACTAAGATTTCTGATTGCAACCCCCACCCCCATCAGATTTTTCACTCTCTTTTTGCCTAATGTTACAAATTATGATGTTAATATATTGATATCTTTTACACCGATATTGTGATATACGAACCTTGATATTGTGATATCCTTATTAGACACCAGGGTCTATTTCTCATACATACACACAATTCCTCCTTTACTGGCTGCCGCTTGCATCATGGTCTCAGCCTGGGACTCCCTGCTGCTTCTTTCCACTCAGTGACCCTTGAAATGAAGGATCAGGGTCAAAGTGGGGAATGGAACAGAATGGGCAAAATGGACATTTTAGTTGATTTCATGATTTCTGAGAAATACGTAAAATATTTGGGGAAGGGGGTTGTTTGACAAAACGTAAAAAGGGGAAGTGTCAGCTTTGGGGGGATTTGTTTTCCTTTTTTTGTGACAGAATTTCAAATCTGGTAAAAAAAAAAAAAAGCTAGATAAATGTTCTTAAAAGGTTGCAGGGGAAATAAGGGAGGTACTTAATGTATTTTAAGGGTCACTAACCGCTTGTTTCCGATGGCTGCATTTTCGTCACATGTCTTCTTTTGTGAGGTTCATGACATCCGCAGAATCTGCAGATACTAGTGAGAAGTGTTTCCCTTTCAAATGGGCACATTTCCATGTTGCTCTTTGAAGACGAAAGAGTTGCTGACAAGCTTGAAGTGGGGGGTGGATGGGGGGCAAAGGTCAAAGTGGCATGCCTTTGCTTGCTTAAAACCACACAGTTCAGCCTCCTTTAGTAAGCAGCACAGGGGAAGACACTCTGTTTCATTTTAAAGAACTGGCTTGAACCTGCCAGCCTGTATTTTCTGTAGATGCTGTCTCTCAAATACTCGTTCTCATTGTATTGTGGCTGCAACTTTATTGGTCTTTTTAGTAAATGCAGTGTGTGCTTCTGATTAAGTCGCTGGTGGTAAGCACCATTGCACAACTGTATGATGTATTTTATCTCTTCCCATGTTGTCCTGGCAGGGGGTCAAAATTACATTTTACATCCACTAGCCAGCACGGTTAGTGACTATGGAAATCTAGTAGCCACACTGACATTTCCGCTGGCCCAACTGGTGTACTTATTTAAAACATTTCCTTCACTCACACAAGCCAACAGGACTAGTTAAAGGAAAATTTTACTAGCCCAATGAAAAATCTACTAGCATTTGGTTATTGGGCTAATGCAAATTTCAACCCCTGTCATGGTTTTCTTATGTGTTCTGGTATAGAATTCTGTGGCATAAAGGGACATAAACCACATCACACAGTTCTAAAATGACATTAGCCAATGGAATGTAAATCAGAAACACTGCTAAAAGGTTAGTTAATGTGGAATAACAACAAGACTGAAAAATCAGTTTCTATGGGGAAAGAAAAGACATTTTCAGCACAGCATTGAGGTTAGCACAGCATGATACAGTATGCTGTGCTGTATCAGTTTCTGTAGTGAACAGCTGTGTGGTTTGGCAGTAGCCCTGTCAGAAGGGACTGGCTTCAGCACTGGGACTGTAGCAGAGCGAGACAGGATTACCTGCTCGGGTCAGAGCAGCTTGCGTGCCTGCGACCCGAGCATTGGAAAGGATTCATGCCTTGCATAGACATAAGCTGTTGTGACTCCCAACGCATAATTATGCTCAAAACGCTGTGTGATCACTTTTTCTGTTTGCTTGTTTGTTTTACCTGTTTGAACAAGGCAGTGAGGACAGAAGAGGCAGGCAGAAATAAACGCACTGAGCAGTATTAGCAGAAAGTGACACCAGGTGTAGCCCGTTCCAAAACTATCTCCTCCTAGGTGGTCGTTTTCCGGGGTCACACACGACCTCTGAAGAAGGCAAATTCTAGCCCCCTTAAAGCACATTATTTACAAACACATTTAGCCAGTCATCAGACAGATCCCTTGTTCTGTTTGTATGTTTTGATTTTGTTTTGACCTTTTTCTTTTTAAAGGAGCAGTATTTGTTAGAGAAAGCAAATTTTATCATACAGTTTTTATAGTAATGTATTTCTGACAAAAACATCCATTTTTCTCTTCATGGTGTTACATTCCTGAATCTTTCCTTGCCCACTATGAATAAATTAAATATTTTGGTGTGGTGCTGTGCCATTTACCATCAGACGTGTGTGCTAGCACCCTTCTAAATACAACCGCTGTATTACTCCAGTATGTAAAGTTAAAAAGTAACCTCGAGGGAAGGAATTCTTAAGTATTGCTTGTGTCGGCCATCTTTAATGACTTGAGACATTAATTACAACATTTTGTAAGAACAGCTGTTTTAAAAAATCTGACCTAAATTTAAACAAAATGTACTTCTGCTTAATCTAATTCAGTTAGAAAATACGTTATTCTTAAACTACATAATGAAAAATTTTGCTGATTAACAAATATTTGTCATTGAATTGTAGGACCCTTGACACTCAGTATGCAGGACACTGACCTGAAAATGGGGCACACATTATCAGATCACAGAAATACAAGCCTAGCACCCTGTGGACAGTAGTGCTTTAATCTGTATACATTTTTTTTTTGATTTATCAGCATACAAAGATTCTTACAAATGTCTGGATTAAATTTGCAGTGCGAGTCGGCCCCATCTCTGTTGGACTGCACCTTCTCCACATGTGACAGTGCAATTCTGAGCGATAAAATGAGGGGCGTCTCTACTAATGTGGAGACTGCTGAATGGTATGTCTCATAACTTGTTGTTTAAAGAACTGCCCATAGGATAGTTTTCAAACCTTGTAGTGTAGACATGCCCAGTTAGGGGTTGTAGATAGAAACTGATCTCCCCGGTAAAAGTATTTTTATTCATTTTATGCATAAAGCCGATTTACACAGACAACTGCGGCCATCTGACGCACAGAGGCCGGTTTCTTGTGCATCCAGTATGCTAATTTATGTTGCCAATGAATGACAGAGGTCAGCAGCACAATTAAGCATATTGGGTGCACAGGAAGCCAGCTTCTGTGCACGAGGTGTCTGCAGGCATCTGTATAAATAGTATTGGTATGCATAACGTGAATAAAAATACATTTTGCAGGTTTAAAAAAAAAAAATCCTTTTATCTAGAACCCCTAATCTGGCATTTCTACACTACAAAGTGGTATAACAGCCTTTTGTGGAGTTCTTTAAGTTTTGGGATCCTTCAGGTTGGGGTCGCAACAACAACAACAAAAAGAAAACACTGCCGAAAAACTGTTCATATGACCTTATGTATTTTTTGTTGTTGTCGCACTGTAAATTCCAAGTATCTTTGTGGTCAGAAAGTTACTTGTAACTGGTATAACTGGGACATGGCTACTGTTACCAGCCATCTGGGCAATGAAAAATGCTTTTTGGTGGCCCATGGCTAAATTGACCGTTAGATTTTTAATCTTGTTTGTACTGCAAACAGTACTAGGGTAATCCCTTAATCTGGAAGCCCCAGACATAGTTATGGGAAACCCAGCCCAGAGGAAGACTGCTAATGTCTCGGCTTCATGATGTCCCAAATGGTAGACCCCGAAGGAGATTTAGTCCCGCTGTTGTGAAATCTTTGGTACAGCAAAACTTTAAACTGGACAAATCAGCCCTGCTGTACAGCCTTTGACATCCAAGCCCCGTCCTGTACCAGAACTCCTGAAAACATAAGAAGGCAGTCCTAAAAGTCCAGGGTCATGGATCTGATGCTCCAGCAACCAAAGTGGTATCCTAGAACATCTTGTGACTTGAAAGACATGCCAAAATCTGCAAGTGCAGAAACAGCTATCTTTTTTTTTTTTGCAATTTAATATACTTTATTACATTTTTCAAGAAACAGCTATCTTTAAACCATTCAGTTTTTTAATCACAAAAGTCAACTAGGCATTCGCTTGCTTTGGTGGTCCTGTGGGTATCGTGAAGTAGATCTTTATACGAGAAATAAGATTTAAAAAGCCATGTAAAATTATTATATTGGGGGGGGGGGTTGCAAAATGGGTATGATTAAAGCTAAACCATGCATCTTCTTGCTAGGTTCATTTTTAAAATGTGTGGTAATCAAAAAAAAAAAAAGCCAATAATCTGCTTAGCCACATACAACTCTGTGTTTCTGACTCCAGGTGTCTGTATTGCTGTATTCAATTATGCCTGTGATGGTGACGGCTTCACACAGTTTCTGGGCAATTTGTTATAGTATAGCAGGATGTGAAATAGCAGCCAGCCTTCAGACACAGTTCAGTAGTTTTCAGGAATGGTAGGCAGTTTTATATATAAAAAAAAAAGAAAAAAAGACTTTCCTACTGTAGCGCTGGCTGTTTATCATTTTGGTATGGGCTCAGTAAAT
This sequence comes from Neoceratodus forsteri, assembly GCA_016271365.2. NCBI lineage: Eukaryota > Metazoa > Chordata > Ceratodontiformes > Ceratodontidae > Neoceratodus > Neoceratodus forsteri. Next base: position 105,823,915 of record JADMNL010000028.1, read on the forward strand.
CAGCAGCAGGTTTGGGAAATGTAATCTCCATGTGCATGGGCATAGATGGTAGGTCAGTTTATGACAAAAACATATAGTTTAGGGACTTGGATGCAGTTCACTGTTCCCACTTTGGCAGTTTCACTGGATCAGTCTTTAAGCTAAGCCCCTCCCACCACCTAGATGGTGTATTCCCTGACTCCACCCTGTGACGCCAGATCTTTGCATGCTGGAAGCAGGGATCCGTGTCTCACTTGCCAGGGGAGGCCAGGTGGGTTGAGTTGATGTGAACTGTATACCACTCCTACAACAATGGTTACTGGTGAGTAACCTACCTTTTTAGGGGCGTGGATACAGTTCATTATCCACATGTTGGCAGACTCCTAGCAGTTCTCTGGGAGGAGGGGGCCAGATGTGCATCCCTACTTGGCGAGCAGAGATTGGAGAACTGAGGTCCCAGAAACAGTATCCCGACATGACTCTAGGTTGAAGATGTAGTGTGATATGAAGTTGTGGGCTGCCTTCCAGGCAGCAGCCCTGCAGATTTCCTGGATGGAAGCAGCAGTATATCTTGTGGAATGAAGCCTGAGCCCTACAGGAGGTTCCCTACCAGCCAACCTGTAGCAGAGGTCGATGCAGGATGTTATCCACCTGCCAGTCCACTTTGCTGCTGGTCTGCCAGGCACGGCCTCGGTGTATGTTACGAACAGCTGACAAGCCTTACCTCGAACACCAGTTGTGCACTCTTTAGAGCACTCTCTATAGGCAGTTGTTGTACTGCCGTGCGACTGGGTTGTCTTTACAAAAGAAATCTTAATTCTTGGTTAGTCTTGGCAGTGCACTTGATGAGGTCACATTTGGGAAAGGAGATAACGGGGGGGGGGGAGGTGTCAGACAAAACAAGTGTAATGGTACCAAAGAAGTTAATTTGTGCCCTCCCCACCCCTATTACAGAACCCTTTCTGGAGCTGTGGCTCATCTCAGCGCAAAATATTATCTAGGAGTTAGAAAAGGAGATACTGCAGCCTTTATGACGTCTGGGGAACACTCACTGCTATGTAGTATATATTTTAAAATATAATTTAAAAAAAAAAGTACTTTTCAAAGAGCTACTGGTGCTATAGGGAACTCTTGGCTTGCTTCTGTACTAATTATAAAATGGGTAAAAAATACCAAGACCTCTGGCCAGATGTGATCACATGACAGTGCTTTATTCCAGCAAAGGTCAAAAATGCTTAACTTTCTGAATTTCATTACTCAGTTTTTAAAATAAAAATCAGAGGGCCCATTTTATAATCACAATAAGACACACCAGGGTGGGCTTAGTTATGGGATACTGGCATTTGTTGAGTGCACAAGTCACATGGCGTTGCCTCTTGTGTCACTTCCCAAGGCATGACGTTATCCCTCAGTAATGCACAGCCTGTAAAGCCTTATTGCTTAAATAACAGTTGCATGAAAACAAGAACGCTGCACCTTAGAATTCATTTTCTCCTGATATTTGTCTTCACCTGGAGTCGGGATATTCCGCTTCTGACATCACAAAGGGTGTCTTCTGACCAGCAGAAGGATTAAAACTTCAGGGACTGGTAACAAACCAGTGAATGGTTAGGGACAAAGTGTCTTTATTCATGCAAGTGTCCTTTGTTAATGAAGACTGAGGTAGAAAGTGAGAGATTAGGTACAAAATAAATGCTGAATTTTGTCTAAAATGCATGGAGCTTTCAACTTCATTCTCCTTGAAGCTTTTCTGTTGCTATCCAGCCTGTCTTTTCCTGACATTGCTTCTTGCTGCCTCCTAGTGGCATGCAAGGGCTAGGACACAGCTGTTGACACCAGGGTAGTGCCCTGGGCATGCTAGCCACAGCTGCGGAAGCAAGGAATGTCTCTGTGACACTCCTTCCTTCAGCAGGCAGCGTCACTGAGGGCTCAACCCTCCACCAGCCTCATGTTTGACATTTCTGCAAGCCCTGTTATGTCGTTGCATTTCCCAGTCCCAACCTGCTGGCCAGCTCAAGACTGTAGCCCCCACCCATGGAATACTGGGCACCACCCTGCTGGACCACCTAATATTGAGAGTAGCAAGTAGGAACTGGGTCCATCTTTAAAAACTTTAATCCTAATGTTTTCTCAGGTCATAAGTACATTATTTACATTTTGATCACTTTATTGAACGACATACAAGACATGTACACTGTAAAAAGTAGAAATAGATAACCATATCTCCAACCATAAAGCAGAAGGCCAGATATGAAATGGGTTCTGAAACATAGCAATACAGGATTAGTCATCCGGTTCAGTCTCCCTGGAGGAGACTGCAATGCGTTCACTTTTGTCCAAACATTTCGGTCAGGGACTCCCCATCTCACAGAAATTTCAGGGGTTGGGGGCTGAATGAATCACATTTCAGACTCCCAGTGGCAAAAACACATGATGCTATCCCCCTAAGCCAAGGTTCTATTGCACCACAGACCACTAGGGGGCATACGAGTAAATAATTTACAGTAGTGCCAAAAAAGGGTTAACATACCATTTCACGAGCCAGCAACTGAGTTAATCCAAGTATTTGCCTTCATGAATGTGCCATTTGTTAGCATCTGAACAATCTACAGATGTCCTCTCTTCTGGGTTTCTGGGTGGGGGGATATTGGCCCTAATTAATGAACTACAGAGGATAATATGGTGCATGTGTCCTGTCATGGTACGTATGAAAACTCACATCCACTCCACTAGTTGTATCACACTGGTCTCGTTCCTCTGCTGTCAGCATTGCAGCAGGTGAAGATACTTGGCAAAGTGCCTCTACACTAACATAACAGCTGCTTTTTGATTGACAAAAAAATAGTGTCAAATGGTGCAACTTGTTTGCTGTTGAACAGGTTTTGGCATTACTGCACAATTACTGGGACGTTACATGGTATATACCTGTTTGTATATATTTCTTGCTATTTTGTATATGTGTGAGATTTTGTAAATAGTTACCTTTGGATGTTTCAAAAAAAGGTTTGTTTTTTCATGAAAAAATAAAAAAATTATTTGGAAATGACCTGACTCTTCCTTTCTGGGGGGTGGGGGTTAACTTGGCTTTTTTGGAAGGGACAAAGCCAGAAGAAATAGATATGTTGATCCTAGGATAAGGGATCGGGTGGCATTTTCAAAGCAAAGTGAGCCAAATTGATACAATTACTGTTAAGAAAACATTTACTTTCATGTCTGACGGGCCTGAAGTGGAATATGGGATATGTTGTGGCCTTCGTGGGACTGCCACTGATATTTTTCCTGAGTGCAGCTTGACCTTATCTTCTCGAGTAGCAAAGCCAAGTAGTTCATATACCACCTGGTTTTGTCATTCTGCCTAAATAAATCAAAAATTACAAATCATAAATTCAGTAACATTCCTCAAAGGGTGTAAGGTAATTATTTATGGCCTTGCTATTGTAGGTAGGTAAAAACTTTATTTTTATACAGAAAACACGTCATTTGGACTTTGCAGTCCAGTTTAGAAGACAGTCCTGTGTAATTAATCTGTTTTTTCCATAAAACACAAGGGTATGAATAAGAATAAACATTTACATAACTTCACTGTACAGTACATGAATGGACATCTGTCAAGGACAACATCAGACAATATTTACAGTATATTCATATGCCTTCCTGTCAGGTTTATGTACATTCACAAGTATAATAAAAAAACTATTGTGGTCTGACTACATTTGGCCTTGTGCCTTTGTAACCCCCCCCCCCCCCGAGTCATTTGCTTGGGTTCTTTCCTCAGTGTAGGTTCGCAGGTTGTGTTCCTTTCTCTTTCCTGTGAGTTTCTGGAAACGTTTGACCTTTGGGAGATTTTGTTGTTAATACAGGTTTTTATCCTTTGTGGCAGGTGCAGGTGGCTGCTTAGCCTTGGCTTTGTTGGCTGCGGTCGGCCCGAGTCTCCTGCAGGGGTGGGGTATTCAGCGGAGAAAACGAGTGGTAAACCGACATGAGAGGCAGTACTTCATGAAGCCTGTCCTCCATATTTCCCTCAATTTTTTCCCCCCTAGGGCATCACGTGCATGCAGTGAGCACACTATGAGCTTCGCCTCTGCGTAGACACCCCTGGTGCACTGAACGTGCGCCCTTCCCCATTGTGGCTCACCATTATGCTGGTTGGAGAGGAAGGGGCAGCTGCAGTGTAGTGGACTGCTAGCTGCACATTCGAGCAGACTTGATGGACCGTATGGCCTGTATCTGCTGGCAGTTTCATGTGTTCATATGTGGGACGTGTTACACATTAGCTCTCACAGGGTACATTCCAATGGTTGTAGGAGAAGCAGCAGATCATTTTTTGGTAATGTAATCTTTTTTTCTGACTATGTCAGACTATTTTGGTTAGTATGCCTCTTCCTTGTATATCTGGGCGTTTAGCCCACTACCATTAGGGATGCCTGGGGAAGATGAACACATCTCAACTCCCCTTGGACTGTCCAGTCCTGTAACTTCAGAAGCACCTGGGATCCTCCTTTCTCCTTCCCTCATATAAGAAAGGGACATTCTTAACTCGTGAGCTCAATCAGTTCTCTATCTGGTAGCATGGAGTTGCCCCTTTTCTTCCAGGAGTCTGGGTCTCGTTCCTTTTATGGCATATTGTGGTATCTCACTTGCAAGGGGTCCCAATTCTGGGTATCCCCTTCGTGCTTCTGCGAGAGCCACATGCTCAGGGCTACTGTCTTTTTTTTTTTTTTTTTCTCTCCTGAGACCACTGCCCACCTTATGTCTAGCTTATGGTGTGAGGCCCTGCCACTGTAGATCCAACTACACTTTGCGCCACCTAGTGTGCCCTGTTCTTTATTTCCAAGTTGGTCATCTGGTTTTATTTTGTTGTTTGTTTTTGTTTGTTTCCTATCTCCTTTCACTCTAGTCTGTAACTGTCTCTTGTTTTTCTTGGCTTTGATTCCCTCCTGGTGAACAGAACTGAGGTGCGTGAGGGACCTGTTGATGGTTATTTGCTGGCATGTGGCACCATGTGAGGTGCGCAGTTGACATGCTCAGTAGCAGACGTTTGCTCCCTCCCTGCAAAAAATATGCTCCTGTGAGGTCCTGGTGCCTCTGGCCCGAGATCCATAAGAGGTAGTCAACGGTGAAGATATTCTGAAAGAGCAACAATTCGGTAAATTTGCTTTATTTTTTCCAGTTCTGAGTGAATCCCCCCAGACTTGTCATGACAAGAAACCACCCTCAACCAGATGGCCTGGAAGACTTCCAAGGAAAGAGTAATCCTACTGATCTACAGCATCCAGAGGATCCTCAGCATTCTGGAGAGGAGGATGAGGAAGGTGTATAGGTAGAGGAGAACTAGTCTTCCTCAATGTCTTGTTTGATCGAAGCATATTTCCCTTCTGGTCTAGGACACCTGTAAGATTCTACAACTACCAGCAACGCAGTCTACCGCTATGCTGAATGTTAATCCCATCTAGTAAAATGGGTTGAAATTTCCTGCTACTTGACTGGTTAAACAAGTTCCAAGACCCATGTAATTTATGCCTGCTTCACTCATCTCTGATTGCCATTACAAACATGGCTGTCAACGTTTACTCATGGAACACCTTCAGCAAAGTCTTAAAAATTCCCTTAAAGTAAGAAAAAACTAAACATGCTCTCCTCTCATGAGCCCTTCCTTACAAACATACACAAATTAAGAAAATGAAGTACTAGTCACCGTTTTAATTCCTTTTATTTCTTTAGTGACCATGAAAACTCCCCCTTTTATTCTTACCAGATTGCCAATTGGCATTCTTCCTTTCCCTTTTAAGTTCTGTTTGAATGTGTTCAAGCAAAGCTCCTCCCACCCAAGTGGTATCCTTCTCTGCTCTGTGATGTCAGAGCTTCCTTTCTGCTGGAAGAATTAGGTCTCCTCCTTGCAGCTCCTGCGTGTGGTGTAAGCCCATTTTATTAGTCTGCCTTTAGGTCTCTTTCTCATTTGTTTTTTGGTTACCGAATGGAACGTGACAACCAGTGGTCCTGTCCTGGGTTCAAGCAGTGCACCGCTTGTTCCCAGACCATTTCGCGCACCAACCTTTATGCTTCGTGTGTTTTTTGCCTAGGGACTCAACCTGATTCTCAGGTATGCAGCCTGTGCCAGTCCCTGTAGCCCTCACCATTGGAGGACTGTTTCACCCACCTTTTTTTGGGCTGCCAGAATGCACGGGACCCACCAGTCCAGTCAGTCCATGGACAACTGCAGGACCATCTCAGCAGCAACAGACCCAGAGTTGCAGCTTGCTGCACTCAAAGAGGTGGTGACTCAGGTCATGGCGGGTGTTGCTTTGGTCCTGCATTGCTCCCGATGAGATGGGGAGGTTTGTTTACCAGAGCTTCTTAGGACTTGTGTCAGTCCCTTCTGACCCTTGGGGAGGACCCTTCCCGAGGGTCCCTATCTGAAGTCCTTGCTTAGTTTGATGCCCCGTTGCAGGTCGTGGGTCATGAGACCAGGAACGGGCTTGCTTCTCCGGCCCCCTCATTTCTGTATCTGGCACTACAATGGTTGAGCTCTCTGCTTCGGGCAACCCTCCTGGAAATCCTGTCCAGGCCGCTGGCCCTTTGGTGTCCTCATCAGGCTTGTTGGCTGAGACACAAGCCAGCCAAATGGCTGAGAGTTCAAACATGAAGTCTTGCTGTATTCTGACATTATGCAGTTAGCCCCAGCACTTGAACTGTTCCGGAGAGGAAAGAGTCAACTCTGTGATAGAGCATAGAACGCTGAGCTCGAGCTCGGTTCAGACATCTGTCTGCTGCACTTTCAAGTGTAACCATCAGATTCTTTACTCCGCCTAACTGAACAGTCGCTCCGGAGAAATCTCCTTCACTTGTCTATTTGGTCTCAGTAAAACGTCTGTTTTAAACCGCAAATTTTATTGTTTTTTCTCGGTTCAGATCCCTGTCTGCAGTACAGTAAGTGTTGTAGGTAGTGGACATTAATTTATTGTTCTGTGTGTGGAAATTGTAAAAACCTTTCAATCAGTCCATCTTGAGCCAATTGATTTTTCTTTCTTTATTCTGTAAAATCTTTGGTTTAATTGTATTGGTGTGAAGTACCGGTCCTTATCTGTTTAAAAAAAAAAAAAAAACACGTAATTTTGGACACTTTCTCCACAGCCTGTAACATGGTTGGTAACTGATAAGGGGGGTCTTGCCTGGCTTTAAAGCTGCTAAAGGGTAAGTGGATAGGATGGCTACATCTGAGAAACGCAAAAGAAAAACCGGCCCACTGGGTTTCAGCACTGCAGTGAGTGTGGGGAGGCCTTTGCTAAGGCAGACCCTCACACCACCTGTGTGTATTGTCTGGGGTTTGACCACCTCGATTCAAACTGCAAAATTTGTAAGAATTTTCTGAAAGCCACCCTGGACAAGAGATTGGGTAGTCTTAGGGAAAAGGAGGCCGAGAAGTCTGCTGATCCGGATGGCCAGCCCAGTTCAGTTCCAACCGAACCTGAGGAGTGCCCACTGACCTGGGCGATACTTCCTCGGGCAAAAGGAGAGCCGATCCCGAGGGGTCGGTTCCGTCTAAGAGAAAAAAGAAATTGTCCGGTTCAGATCCAGAACCGTCACGTCCAACCGCCAAGGAACTTGCCAGGACAATTAGCATAGTGGAATCGCTCCGTTCGGTTCCGGCCGATTCGGCACCCTGGGTAGGCGCACGGTTTCTCCGGTACTGGAATATTGTCCAGATGATTATTCTGAACCGGATTTGGAAGGGTTCGATGATGATGATGTGGAAGGCCTGGATGAGCCCATTGAACCGGACATCTCCCCAGGCAGGCCTTCCAATGTTTCCCCTCCTAGGCTTTCTGAATCCCCTTCCCACTATTAGTTTTACAGAAAAGTGGCAGAGACCCTCCAGCTCCCTCTGGTCGAAGCTGTTGAGGAACAAGAAGAGCCTGACTATGTAGAGATGATGGACATCCCAGAGTCCAAAAAAGGCTGTCTATTCCCCTCCATAAATCTTTTGGGAAACAGACACAAAAAATATTTCAGACAACAAATTCATTACCTCCTGTGGACAAGAGAATGGACAGGAGGTATATGCTGTCAGGCTCAGGTACAGAGTACTTGTTCCAACAATGTAGCCATGTTGGGGTCATGCAGGCTGCAGCCTGTGACAAGGCTAATATACTTTTGGCTTCACACCCCCCAGATAAAGACTCTAGGAAGGTGGATGATATGGCCAAGAAACAGTACTTGGCATCCTCCTTGGGACTCAGGCAGGCGAACTATGTGGCCTACACAGCCAGATACCAGAAGTCTAAGTGGGATACTGTTCTGGAGCTGGCTAAACAGGCTTCCCCCCAGCTAGCCAAAGAGCTGGAGGAGGTGGCTGCTGATGAGATTGAGGCATCCAAAGTCCAACTTCAAACAACGTGAAGTCTTGCTGTATTCAGACTTAATGCAGTTAGCCCCAGCACTTGAACTGCTCCGGAGAGGAAAGAGTTAACTCTATGCAGAAGCATAGAACGTTGAGCTTGAGCTTGGTTTTCAAACCTCTGTCTGTGGTACTTCCCAGTGTAACCGTCAGATTCTTTACTCCGCCTAACAGTGAAGTCGCTCCAGAGATTTCCTCTGCTTGGTTCGGTAAAAGAAAAATAAAGCGTTTGGTTTAAATCGCTTATTTTTATTATTTTCAGATTTCTAGCCTCTGTCTACGGTACAGGTAGTATGTAGATAGGTAGTGACTGTGTTTTATTTTGCTAAAAAGAGTGGAAATTGTCTGTCTTCGGTTTCTTTCCGGTCGGTCCGGTTTGGAACTGACTTTGTAAAATTTTTCTCTCTTTCTGGGATTAATGTGATGTTCCGGTACCGATCAGTTTCAAAAGAACCGGACTTTTGCTGGTTCTTTTGAAAAGCCCGTGACAAGGTTTGTAACCGATCGGTTGCTTTATTACCTGGCTTGAAAGCTTCTATAGGGTAATTTGTTAGGTTGGCCATGTCTGAGAAACCCAAGAAGAAAACCAGTCCCACTGGGTTTCAACACTGTACTGAGTGTGGGGAGGCCTTTGCTAAGGCCGACCCCCACCTCATCTGTGTGTATTGTCTGGGGTTTGACCACCTCAAGTCAGACTGCCAAATCTGTAAGAACTTTCCTAAAACCACTCTAGATAAAAGACTGAGTAGGCTGAAGGAAAGGGAGGCCGAGAAGTCCGTAGATCAGGATGGCCAGCCCGGTTCGGTTGCGGCCAAACCTGAGGAGGTGCCTACTGACCTTGGCGATACCTCCTCGAGCAAAAGGAGAGCCGACCCAGAGGGGTCGGTTCCATCAAAGAAAAAGCGCAAGTCTGCCGGTTCTGATCCTGTATCCCACGTGCTCCAACCGCGGACGAAATAGCCAAAGCAATTAGTATTGTCCAATCGCTTAGACCGGTTCCGTCTGAACTGATACCTCTGGTTCAGTCGGATCGTCTCCTCTGGATTATGACCCAGATGCTTATTATGAGGAGTTGGAGGGAGACGAAGACTATCCCGGTGATGACGATGATGATGACGATGAAGGGGGTCTGGATGTGCCCATTGAACCAGACATCTCCCCAAACAGGTCCTCAGGGGTGTCTCATCCCAGACTCTCTTGAGTGCCTTTCACACTTTTTGTTCTACAAAAAGGTGGCACAAACCCTGCAGCTTCCCTTGGTTGAAGCAGCAGAGGAGGATGAAGAGCCTGATTTTGTGGAAATGATGGACATCCCAGAGTCCAAAAAGCTATCTATCCCTCTTCATAAATCTTTGGGGAAACGGACACAAAAAACTTTACAAACCCCTAATTCAGTACCTCCTGTGGATAAGAGAATGGACAGGGGGTATTCGTTATCAGGCTCAGCGGCGGAGTTCCTTTATAGCCATTGCAGCCATGTTGGGGTAGTGCAGGCTGCAGCCTGTGACAGGGCTAACATTCCTTTGGCTTCACACACCCCCCGGATAAGGACTCCAGGAAAGTGGATGCCATGACCAAAAAACAGTATTTGGCATCCTCTTTGGGACTCAGGCAGGCTACTTATATGGTCTACACAGCCAGATACAGAAATCCAGATGGGACACGGTTCTGGAACTGGCTAAACAGGCCTCTCCCAGCTAGCCAAGGAGCTGGAGGTGGTGGCTGCTGATGGAATTGAGGCATCCAAAATGCAATTTCATGCTGCTGTGGACTCCAGTGATGTGGCATCTAGAGTCATGGCTACATCTGTGTCTCTCAGAAGACATGCTTGGCTCAGATGTACTAGCCTTTCGCAGGATACCCAGACTAAGGCCATGGATTTTCCTGTAGTAGGTAACTCTCTGTTCTAGGGACATGGATATGTTGTTCATCCACACTTATTGGCAGGTATCCTTGCCGCTTTAAATCTTGCCGGAAGGTCTTCAAGCTGGCTCCTCCCACCCACCCGGGTGGTAAAACTCTCGCCTCCGCCCCATGACGCCAGATCTTCCTTACCGCTTGGGAGCGCAGGTTCCCTCCTTAACACTTTGCGTGTAAGACTGGTTCCTATTTCTTCGGTTTACCCGAAATTACTTTTAAGGTTTTCAAGATATCGGTCACTTATTTCCTCGCGGCTGCAATGGACACATCGACTCCGGTTTCGGAGGATTCATCTGCAGACGAGAAGATGTCTCAGACGGACCCGCACTCCATGTGCGTCTACTGCTTGGCGCCTTGGGCACAACCCGTGAGCTTGCAACCTGTGCTTTTCTTTTGACCTACATCCTGGAAGACCGTGCCACCCGTTTACAACTTGGCGCCGAAGCGTTATCCTCCGGTGAAGTCGAAGGAGGCCCGTTGGCGTGTTTGCGCAGCGGCTTGGTGGAACAGCTTGAGTAGATGATCGCCAGGAGGAGGCGGCGCAGGCCGCATCTTCGCTCTTCCTCGGCCGCTGCATTTATCTCGCCTCCTGGGATCCTCCTATTCAGCTTCTTTTAAGGAGCTCTGTCTCTCCCTCTCCACTAAGGAGAGGGACCAACATCTTCAGGGCCTTCCTCGGTCCAAGAAGAAGGACCACAAAGGTAAGTCCTCCGCGACGCCTTGGGAGCGGAGAGGTCCCTCTCACCGAGTAGTCGCATCATCGACTTTGGTCGATCCTTCGCTTTGGCCACTGGCTTCACGGTGTCCCCGCCAGGTCAGTTGACCGAGACTTCACGACGCAGTCGAGATTTTCCCACCCGCTGGATGGCTGCTCGATCGGGTGAAGCCGAAAACCCTTACTCCCGGGTTCCCGACGGTGGTTGAGGTGTCCATGGCTGAGTCCTCCGAGCCGAGGGAGAGCAGGTTTCCGCCTACCCCCCGCACTCCTCCAGAAAAGCTGAGGTTCGCGGTCTCGGATTTCTTCTCGGTCCAGTCGATCCCGCCACAGGCGGTCCCCGCACCGTGGCAAGCGGCGCCCGCCATCCCTCTTCCTGACGGGGAGGTTTCACGCAAGCTGCGCCGACGATACGGGACCCTCATGTGGCAACAGCTTCTTCTGTCCGGGAGCAAGCTGACGCCGCCGCCTCCCTGGCTATCAAGTGGCTGTCACTGAGCAGCCAAGCAACCCTCGCTTAGCCGAGGTGCCTGCTTCCAGGCCTGTTGCTCGGCCGAACCGCTGCCCCACCGATTCGTGGAACCTCCGCCCACAGCCGTTGTTTGGGCTCCGACCAAGAATTCCGGTCAGCCCAGGTCTGCCCCATAGGTTGTCTGTCACCTCACTCCCGATCGCCTCGGCAGGTGGAGGTGGCTCAGGCCCAAGGCAGCTCTTTATGACTCCTCTGAGTCCGACGACGATTCCTCCCTGTTCTCCAGGCGGGTCGACTTGGAGTCCTCAGGAGGTCAGTCACTGGACGATAGCCCTTCGTCCTTCATGGGTTTGCTTAGGCTCATCTCGGAATCCACCGGGATGCAGCTCGAGCTCAGATCCATGGGCTGGCATCCCCTCACGGAGATATTGGACCGAGGGATTCTCCTACGGAGGCCTTTCCAGTGGCCGAGGCCATTGTAGGCCTGGCCTTGGAGCTCTGGCAGCATCCTGCTTCCTGCCCTGCACCTTCGGCCAGGATGGCAAGGAAGTACGCAGTCCCTACCGGTTCCCTGTCTGGTTTCTCGGAACACCCCTCAGCCGAGGGGTTAGTTACCGACGGCGTCTTCCAGCGTGCCGGAAACGCCAGGGACATGGACAAACCTCCCGACAAGGAGTCCAAGAAGTTGGACTACGCCGCTAAAGTCTCACTGCAGCCCTCCCTTGGCCTTCATCAGGCCAGCTCGGCTGTGCTGATGGCACATTTTCTCACGCCCTGTTGGGCTCCCTGGACGAGGTAGTCCCTCATCTCCCGGCTGACCTGCAGACCACGGTTAAGCAGGTGCGGGACCAGGGCAGGGGCCAAGCAGCAACTTCAGACTGCTTTGGACATCGGCGATTCATGCGCCAGGTCAGTAGCGGCCGCAGTGGCTATGCGCCGCCGGGCATGGCTGAGGATATCCACCTTCACAGCGGATACCCAGCACAAATTGGCGGATGTCCCCTTCCTGGGGACCGACCTCTTTGGCCCTGGAGTGGAAGGCCACCTCCAGAGGATCGAAAAGTCCAATGCCACTCTGGACTCTGTCTCATCCATCCAGAGGGACAAGGGCCGCAGACCGCAACCCAAGCCCTTTCGTCCATCTGCGCCTGCGGCACGTCCGGCCCAGCAGCATCAGGGCCAGCAGGCTCGCACTTGGCGTCCCAAACCCAAGCTGCGGCTTCCTCTTCCAGGAAGCAGGGAGGTAAAGGCCCAGGAGGTCCCTCGGCCGGTCCCTCCTCCAAGCCTGCACAGTGACGGGTTGAGGGGTGTCGCCCAACCTCGCACCACCCCAGGTTCCCTGGGGACGGCTCTGCTACTTCTTCCGCCTGGTCTGCTATAACCACAGATCGGTGGGTGTTGGAAGTGGTAGGAAAGGGCCTGCCTCTGGAGTTCGAGCAGGCCCCGCCTTTTTCCGAGCTGGCCGGCTCAGGGGGCCTCGCTCCGAGCCGACATCGCCTGCTCCTCGAGAAAGAGGTGATCAGAGAGGTGGCGGACCTCCTCAGACCCGGGTTTGTGTCCAGGTACTTCCTGGTCCCAACGGACGAGGGCTGGCGCCCATTCTCGACCTCACATGCCCTAAACAAGTTCCTAAGGTCTCGGACCTTCAGGATGGTCACTCTGGCTCAGATAATACCATCCTTGAACGCGGCTGTGGTTCTGCTCTCTGACCTGCAGGACGCGTTTTCACGCCCCATCCGTCTGTCTCACCAGAGATTCCTTCGCTTCGAGTGAGGATCCTTTCGAGTTCCGAGCCATGCCCTTCGCCTGTCTCCTGCTCCCAGGGTCTTCACCAAATGCATGGCAGTGGTGACAGCATTCCTGCGGCGCCGAGGGGTCCGGGTGTACCTTACCTGGACGATTATGGATAGCAGCCCTCCAGACAGGAGGTGAGCGTGTCCAGAGATCTGGCCTCCAGGTTTGTTCTCAGGTCGGCCTCTCATCAACGAGGCCAAGTCGGAACTCGAATCAAGCAGGTGATTCTTTCATCGGGCAGAGCTCGACTTCGAGCCAGAGCACGGCTCCGTGACAGGGCCGAGGTTCTTCCTCCTTGCCCGATCATTTCTGGTTGGGCAATCGCGCCTGCCTGGGACTTCCTGCGCTCCTGGGTCTCATGGTGGCTTGCACCAGCGTGGTCCATTGGGCCCGCTGGAACATGCGCCCCTTCAGTGGGGGCTGGCCAGCCAGTGGTCTCAACCAAGGCATCCATTGGACCAGCTAGTGACGGTGACCCAGGGGATGTGGAACGCCTCCAGTGGTGGATCGCTCCAGCTCATCTGCAGGAGGGCATCCTGCTTGTCCGCCCGAGCCGACGGTGTCTCATCGACCGACGCCTCTGATGGGTTGGGGTGCCCATCTGGGGAGCACAGAGCGCATGGCCTTGGTCCCCGCGGAGTCCCGATGCCATATCAACCTGCTGGAGCTCCGAGCGGTCCGCCTAGCTCTCACCGCCTTTGCCCGCTTCTACGGGGTCAAGTGGTTCAGGTCCAGACGGACAATACCACGACCATGTACTATCCTAAACCGCCAGGGCGGACGCGCCCATGCTTCTATGCAAGGAAGCTCTCCGGATTGGTCACTGGCGCAGCCTGGAGGCGGATCTCCTGGCCATTCATGTGGCAGGAGCCTCCAACACCCTGGCCGATGCCCTAAGCCGGATAGGGGCTGTGTCCCACGAGTGGTCTCTCCTGCCGGAGGTAGTACAAGATCTGTTCTCCCATTGGGGCACACCTCAGGTGGACCTGTTTGCCTCCAGGAGAACGCCGAGCTGAGGCTGTTCCATGCCCGCCTCAGCAGGGCTCGCTGCAGGGATGCCTCTCGAGGCGTGGACCCCGGCCTCTTCATGCCTTCCCATTTCCCTTGATCCACAAGGTGCTTCTCAAAGGCAAGGAGGACAAGGCAAGGTGATTCTGATAGCCCCAGACTGGCCCCGCCAGTGCTGGTATCCAGACTCCTCAGCCTCAGCTCCAGGCTCCCGAGGCAGCTTCCAGCTCGCCCGACCTGCTTTCCAGTCAATCAGGGAAGGTGTTCCATCCGGACCTTCAATCCCTGCACCTGATGGCCTGGTTCCTGAGCTGCTAGAGTTCCAGGCCTTGGGTCTTTCCGACGAGGTCCTCAATGTAGTTGAGGCGTCCCGTAGGAGTCGACCAGAAAATGCTATGCCTTCAAATGGAAGAGGTTTTCCATTTGGTGTCAGGGCAAGGGCCTGACCCTTCCTCCTGTTCCTTGGCAAGCATCTTGACTATTTATGGTCCCTTTCAGCAAGGGCTTAGGGCTTACGACCTAAGGGTGCACCTGGCAGCCATCTCTGCTTACCGGCGCGGGCCGGAAGCAGTCGGGCCAGGAGAAGGTGGTCTGGCGCTTTTTCAAAGGCCTTGATCACATTTCCTCCAGTGCGAGAACCTCCACCTCCGTGGGATCTACTGCTGGTACTGGCAAAGCTCATGGGCAAGCCATTCGAACCAATGCACAGGTGTGATCTCTCTCACCTGTCGTGGAAGACCGCCTTCTGGTGGCTATCACGCCAGCCAGAAGGATGGGAGAGCCCAGGCGCCCATCGAGTCTCCTTACCTGGTCTTCCACAGGGACAAGGTTGTCCTGCGCCCCCACCCAAATTCCTTCCGAAGGTGGTGTCGGAGTTTCACCTTAACCAGGTGTTGACTCTGCCGGTGTTCTACCCCAATCACACCTCGGAGGCCGAATATAGGCTCCATACTCTGGACCCTAGAAGGGCGCTCGCTTATTATAAGGAGCGCACGGCTGAAATTCGGGGAGAGGTTCGCCAGCTGTTTGTCACCTACGCTGAAGCCGCACCTGGCAGACCTGCAGCCAAGCGGACGATAAGCAGGTGGGTCACCTCCGCATAGATCTCTTATAGGTTGGCGGGCATGGAGCTCCCAGAGGGATAAGAGCTCATTCTACCCGCCATACTGCTGCATCGGTGGCTGCTTCCAGGACGTCCCTATCCAGGAAATCTGCAGGGCTGCTACCTGGAAGTCAGCACACACTTCATCACCCATTACCACATCGACCTTGAGTCACGCCGGATGCTGGTTTTGGGGCCTCGGTTCTCCAGTCTCTATTCCCTAAGTAGGGGTGTGCGCTTGCCTCCTCCTCCCGGAGAACTGCTAGGAGTCTGCCATGAAGTGTGGATGAACAACATATCCATGTCCCTAGAAATACAGGTTACTCACCTGTAACAGGAGTTCTAGGAATGGTATATTTGTTCATCCACACGACCCACCCGACTCCCCGG
The DNA here is from genome assembly GCA_016271365.2 of Neoceratodus forsteri. NCBI lineage: Eukaryota > Metazoa > Chordata > Ceratodontiformes > Ceratodontidae > Neoceratodus > Neoceratodus forsteri. The sequence continues at coordinate 105,839,690 of JADMNL010000028.1, forward strand.
CTCGACGACAACCTGAGCTTCCAGCGGCCAGATCTGGCGTCATGGGCGGAGCCAGAGTTTTACCACCCGGTGGGTGGGAGGAGCCAGCTTGAAGACCTTCCGCAAGATTTAAAGCGCAAGGATACCTGCCAATAAGTGTGGATGAACAACATATACCATTCCTAGAACTCCTGTTACAGGTGAGGTACCTGTATTTTTTGGGGAGCAGATTAGAGGCTTGCATGATAACATAGGACCACATACAGGAGTGCACATGGAAAGGCAGACCATCCTGACAAGCAGCAGTCTAGGGGCAGGGCAGGCCTTTCAAAGGCCTTTATCCCAAGCCCAGGCCTCTCTTCTCCCTTCCCACAGAGGGGGTTCTTCAGAGGGAGGGGAATGAGCAGGGCTGCTCCCTCCTCCTCTCAGTCTAAGGCTCCTGCCAAGCAGACACCCTGATGTGTCAGCCCGGGTCGACTCCCCATTTCCAGTAGGAGGCAGGCTGGCTTACTACTTCCAGGCCTGGAAGTCTGTGACCTCAGACAAGTGGGTCCTGGAAGTAGTAAGCCAGGGACTGGCCCTCAACTTCAAAAATTTCCAAAAAGAGGGCCAAGTCTTTTCCACCTGCATCAGTCTCAGAAACCCTTGCCCTAGAGGCAGAGGTTTCCTCTCTTCTAGCTCTCAGAGCTATAGAGAAGGTCTACTCAGCACAAGGGAAAAGGACTGTACTCCAGGTACTTCCTTACCCTAAAGAAAACAGGGAGTGGCGACCCATCCTAGACCTAAGGTATCTGAACAAACACATTTCAAAGCCCAAATTCAAAATGGTAACTCTGGGAATAATCTTCCTCTCTCTAAGGCCAGGATTGGCTAGCATCTCTGGACCTCAAGGATGCCTACTTCCATATTCCTATCAGGTGCTCCCACAGAAAATACCTCAGGTTCGAGTTGCCTTCAGGCCATTACCAATTCAGAGCCATGCCATTTGGTCTAACATCAGCTCCAAGGGTGTTCACAAAGTGCCTTGCAGTAGTGGTGGCTTACCTCAGAAGACAGGGTATCACCATCTTTCCGTGTCTGGACGACTGGCTGTTAGTGGGTCAGTCTCTTTACAGGTCAAGTCAGCTCTTCAAACTACCCAGGACCTCTCAGCTCCTTGGGTTTCTTCTCAGTCTTCCAAAGTCTGTCCTCGAACCAGTTCAACTTCTCACCTTTATAGGCATAGAGTTGGACACTGTACAAGCAAAAGCCTTCCTTCCCCTGGCAAGGGTGAAGGCCCTAGTGGATCTCGCTTCCTCCTTTCGACCTCAGGTCTCCCGCCCAGCAAGACAGTTCCTCCAGCTCCTGGGCCACATGGCAGCTTCCACGGCAGTGGTGCAGGGAGCAAGGTTCCAGATGAGGGACATTCAGTTTCATCTAAGGTCTTTTTGGTCTCAAAAGAAGGATTCACTTACCAAACTGATTCCAGTGACTCAGACTCTGGTCCAAGCTCTCCAGTGGTGGCTGGACCAGGACAACCTCAGACAAGGGGTTCCATTTCTCCCTCAAGTCCCATCAGTAGTTTTAACTACGGATGCTTCTCTCTAGGGTGGGGAGCCCACCTGGGAGCCCTGACAGCTCAAGGGCTCTGGTCTCCACAGAGTCTCTCCTTCATATCAATCTCCTGGAACTCAGGCAGTTTTCCTAGCCCTGCAGAGCTTCTCGATTCAGTCAAGGGCAAGGTGGTCCAAGTCAGAACGGACAACACCACCACAATGTGGTACATCAACAAGCAGGGAGGCACTCGGTCCTCGGCCTTGTGCACAGAAGCCATGAAGCTGTGGTCTCTGGCCTATTCTCTTCAGACTTCTCTGGTAGCAGTTCACCTTCCAGGGAAGGACAATATACTAGCAGATGCTCTGAGCAGAATTTCACAGGGACACCACGAATGGTCCCTGGATCCTCACATACTGAAGGTCATCTTCTCCAGGTGGGGCACTCCAGAGATAGATCTCTTGCAGCACGGACAATCATCAACTTCCTCTGTTTTGTTGCAGACCTCCAGTCCTGGGGACGGTTCCCCAGGATGCTCTCTTTTTGGACTGGAAGGGCAGGTTTCTCTATGCCTTCCCTCCCTTCCCTCTGCTGTTCAGAGTTCTGATCAAGATCAGGACTCAACCCTGCACAGTGATACTGGTGGCTCCAGATTGGGCCAGACAGCCTTGGTATCCTCTACTGCTGTCCTTGTCAGTGTCACGTCCCCTGTCTCTGCCCAGGACATACAATCTCCTGTCCTCCTCCCAGGGGCGGATCTGGTACCCCAATCTCCAGTCTCTCAATCTCAAGGCCTGGCTCTTGAAGAGTTAGAATATGCAGCACTACATCTTTCTCAGGGAGTTCTGGATATTCTGAAGGTCTCCAGGAAACCTTCCACTAGAAAAACTTACAACTCCAAATGGAAAAGGTTCAGTATTTGGTGCTCTCAGAAAGGCATCCTGCCTGATTCTGCAGACATTTCCACAACCTTAGACTATCTAGTTCATCTGAATGGTTTAGGCCTTAGGCCTGCCACTCTGAAGGTTCATCTAGCAGCTGTCTCTGCATTCCTCTCAGCAGGGAAGGGCTCTTCCCTGGCATCTCATCCTGTTTTCAGAAAGTTTTTCAAGGGTCTGGTTCACATTAACCCTCCCTTTGGGGAGCCCACTCCACCTTGGGATCTTAATGTCTGCATAGCTCAGCTTATGCAGCCACCCTTTGAACCTCTGGCTTCGGCCGAATTGAAGTACTTGACCTGGAAAACTGTGTTCCTGGTAGCTATTACTTCTGCCAGGCGGATTAGTGAGTTACAGGCTCTGTCAGTTGAACCTGACTTCATCTCCTTCCATAGGGACAAAGTAGTCCTCAGAACCAATAGGAGGTTCTTGCCCAAGTGGTATTCAGATTTTCATCTGAACCAGTCTATATCTCTCCTGTGTTTTCACTGATCATTCTTCTTCAGGTGAAAGAAGGTTACACAGTCTGGACGTTAAGAGGCCCTTAGCTACTACATTGAGCATACTAAGGCACATAGAAATGACTGTCTTCAATTGTTTCTCACTTATGGTGAAGTGGGAAAGGTAAGCCTGCCACTAAGAGAACTATTGCCAGGTGGATTGTTTCTTGTATACAATTTTGTTATGACAAGTTGGGTAGGACGCCCCTTCAGGCCTGAGGGCTCACTCAACCAGGGGTACAGCTGCTTCTCTAGCTGCAGCCAGAGATATACTCTTGTTAGAGATCTGTAAAGCAGCCACCTGGAAAACAGTACATACTTTCACCAAGCATTACTCCCTGGACATCCAGGCTAGGAGTGATGCTAGGTTTGGCACAGCAGTACTGCAGAGCCTCTTCCCAAAGTAGGTTCTGCATTCCCTCCTCCATAGGGAACTGCTTGGTAGTCTGCATTATGTCTGAATACAGCAAGACTTCATGTTTGAAGAAAAAATTACTCACCATAGTAATGTTGTTTCTTCTAATGGAGTCTTGCTGTATTCAGACCTCCCCCCCCTCCTCTCAGAACCTGGTTTTGGGAAGTGGGCTGGCAGGTACAGTGTTGCACCTCAGGGGTGTACCTTGTACCCTCCCTCTTGGGTGGGGTAGATGTTATTTTTTTCTGGTGTTTTACTAAATATTGTCACTACCTTTCCTTCTTGGGTTCTCAACTTGAGTCTTTTGGGCCAAAAGATGTATTTGCCCTTTGGCTATATGTTGAACAATTTCCATACTATTAGTGTTATAGTTAGCTCGTAAGAATCTGACGGTTACACTGGGAAGTACCACAGACAGAGGTTTGAAAACCGAGCTCGAGCTCAACGTTCTATGCTTCTGCATAGAGTTAACTCTTTCCTCTCCAGGGCAGTTCAAGTGCTGGGGTTAACTGCATTATGTCTGAATACAGCAAGACTCCATTAGAAGAAACAACATTACTATGGTGAGTAATTTTTTCTTCATGCTGCTGTGGACTCTAATGATGTTTCATCATGAGTCATGGCTACATCTGTCTCTTAGATTTGCTTGGCTCAGATGTACTAGCCTCTCACAGGACACCCAGCCTAAGGCCATGGATTTCCCTCTGGTAGGTAATACTCTGTTTGGAAACAGTCAGAATTACATGAAAAAGATGGATGAGTATAGGACCACCTACAGGAGTGCACAGGCCAAGGAAAGGCAGGCAACTCCTCAGAAGCAGCAATCTAGGAGCAGGCCTTTTCACAGGCCTTTCTACCAGGCACAGGCGGCCTCTCCTTTTCCTCAGAGGCGGTTCTTCAGAGGGAGAGGCAGAAGGGGGATGAGCACGGCTGCATCCTCCTCTCACTCCAAGGCTCCTGCCAAGCAGACACCCTGATGTGTCAGCCCGGGTCGATTCCCCTTTCCAGTAGGAGGCAGGCTGGCTTACTACTTCCAGGCCTGGAAGTCTGTTACCTCAGACAAGTGGGTCCTGGAGGTAGTAAGCAAGGGACTGGCTCTCGGCTTCAAAAAAATGTCCAAAGCTGAGGGTCAGGTCTTTTCCACTTGCAAACATCTCTGAAACCATTGCCCTAGAGGCAGAGGTTTCCTCTCTGCTGGCTCTCAGAGCTATGGAGAGAGAGTTCCTACTACACACAGGGGCAAGGGTCTGTATTCCAGATACTTCCTTAACCCCCAAAAAATGGGGGAATGGCGGCCCATCCTAGATCTAAGATACTTAAACAAGTACCTAGTCAAGCCAAAATTCAAAATGGTGGCTCGGGGAATAATTCTTCCCTCTCTGAGGCCAGGGGATTGGTTAGCCACACTGGACCTCAAGGATGCCTATTTTCACATTCCTATCAGGTGCTCCCACAGAAAGTACCTTGGGTTTGAACTGCCTTCAGGCCATTATCAGTTCAGAGCAATGCCCTTTGGACTAACATCAGCACAAAGGGTGTTCACAAAATGCCTAGCAGTAGTAGTGACTTTCTAAGGAGACAAACATTTCAATATTTCCATACCTGGACGTCTGGCTCACTGTGGGGTAATCTCCAGACCAAGCCAAGTCAAACCTGCAAGTGACCCAGCAATTGCTCACTTCTCTGGGATTCCTCCTCAATCTTCCAAAGTCAGTTCTCGAACCAGTGCAACTCCTGACCTTCATACGGGTAGAGTTGGATACTGTCCAAGCAAGAGCTTTTCTTCCTCTGGCAAGGGTAAAGGCCCTTACAGATCTGGCTTCTTCTTTTCACTTTCTGGTGTCTCGACCAGCAAGGCATTTTCTTCAACTCCTGGGCCACATGGCAGCTTCCACTGCAGTGGTACAAGGGGCAAGATTTCAGATGTGGGACATCCAGTTCCATTTGAGAGCTTTTTGGTCTCAGAAAAAAGGTTCTCCAATCAAACTAATTCCAGTGACTCAGACTCTGATCCAGGCTCTCCAATGGTGGTTGGATCAGGACAACCTCAGACAAGGAGTCCCATTCATCACCCAGTCTCATTCTGTGGTACTAACCACAGATGCTTCTCTCCTGGGGTGGGGAGCTCACTTGGGAGTTCTTACAGCACAGGGAGTGTGGTCACCTCAGGAGTGTCTACTTCATATCAATCTTCTGGAGCTCAGGGCACTGTACCTGGCTCTACAAGCTTTCTTGGACTCGGTACAGAACAAGATGGTTCAGGACAGACACCACCACCACCATGTGGTACATCAACAAGCAGGAAGGCACTCGGTCTATGGCCTTGTACACGGAAGCCATGAAGTTATGGTTCCTGGCTTATTCCCTACAGACATCTGTGGTAGCAGTCCACCTCCCAGGGAAGGACAATGTGCTAGCAGGATGCCCTGAGCAGGATATCTCAGGGCCATCACGAATGGTCCCTGGATCCCCTAGTGTTTAAAAATTATTTTTTCAGTATGGGGCACTCCAGAGACGGGTGTCTTTGCAGCCTCAGACAATCACCAACTTCCTCTCTTCTGTTGCAGACCCCTAGTCTTGGGCTCGGTCCCCCTTGATGCTCTACTTCTGTATTGGGAGGGGAAATTTCTGTATGCCTCCCCTTTCCTCTGTTGTTCAAAGTTCTGGTCAAGATAAGGTCACAATCTTGCACAGTGATCCTGATTGCTCCAGACTGGGCCAGGCAGCCTTGGTATCCTCTGTTGCTCTCCCTAGCTGTCCATCTTCCCCTATCTCTTCCCAAGAATCACAATCTATTAACCTCCTCTCAGGGGAGGATTTGGTACCCCAACCTTCGGTCTCTCAACCTCAAGGCATGGCTCTTGAAGAGTTAGAATATGCAAGCCTGCATCTTTGTCAGGGGGTTCTGGATATCCTCAAAGCCTCTCAAAAACCTGCCACCAGAAAAACTTATAATCCCAAATGGAAAAGATTCAGCATCTGGTGTTCCAATAAGCGGTTATCTCCAGATACTACTGATTTGGCTACAGTTCTGGATTATATGGTTCATTTTAATGGCTTAGGACTCGGACCAGCTACCCTGAAAGTACACTTGGCAGCTGTTTCTGCATTTCTGTCAGTGGGGAAGGCTTCCTCACTGGCATCTTGTCCTGTTTTCTGTAAATTCTTTAAAGGATTGCTCTATACCCATCCTCCTTTTAAGGATCCTACTCCTGCTTGGGATCTTAATGTTTGCATTGCCCAACTTATGTAACCCCCTTTTGAGCCTTTGGCCTCAGCAGAACTTAAGAACTTTACTTGGAAAACTGTGTTCCTGGTAGCTATTACCTCTACCAGCGGTATCAGTGAATTACAACCTCGGTCAGTGGAGCCTGATTTTATCTCATTCCATAGAGATAAGGTGGTCCTTAGAACTAACAGGAGGTTCTTAACCAAAGTGGTTTCAGATTTTCATCTGAACCAGTCCATGTCTCTTCCTGTCTTCTATACCGGTCATTCTTCTGCAGGGGAGAGAAGGTTACACAGCTTGGATGTTAAGAGGGCACTTAGCTACTACATTGAGCGTACTAAGGCACTTAGGTTTGACTGTCCTCTGTCGTTTCTCACTTATGGTGAAGTGGGAAAGGGCAAACGTGCTACTAAGAGAACTGTTGCCAGGTGGATTGTCTCTTGTATACAATTCTGCTATGAAAAGCTAGGCAAAATACCCCCCTCAGGCCTGAGGGCTCATTCGACTAGAGGTACAGCTACTTATGTGGCTGCTGCCAGAGATATACCGTTATTAGAAATATGCAAAGCAGCCACCTGGAAAACAGTCCATACATTCACCAAGCATTACTCCCTGGATATCCAGGCTAGGAGTGATGCTAGGTTTGGTACAGCAGTACTGCAGAGCCTACTCCCAAAATAGAATCGGTCCCTCCTCCATGGAGGTACTGCCTTGTAGTCTGCATAATGTCAGAATACTGCAAGACTTGTTTGAAGAAAAAATTACTCACCTTAGTAATTGTGTTTCTTGGAGTCTTGCTGTATTCTGACCTCCCTCACTGCCTCCCCTCTCAGAACCTGGTTTTTGGGAAGTGGGCTAACAGGTACAGTGCTGCACCTCAGGGGTGCACCTAGCACTCCCCCATATAGAGAGGGGGAGTGGGTTTTGTTGTTTTTTTATAGTTCTGTTGTTCACTACCTACTTTTTGTTTTGGAGTTCTCGACTTGAGTCTTTTGGGACCCAAAACATTTGGTTGCCTTTTGGCTAGTAGATTTACAATTTCCACCTAGCAGGTGTAGTTGGTTAGCATTAGCTCATAAGAATCTGATGGTTACACTTGAAAGTGCAGCAGACAGTGGTTTGAACTGAGCTCGAGCTCAACGTTCTAAGCTCTGGCATAGAGTTAATTCTTTCCTCTCCGGAGCAGTTCAAGTACTGGGGCTAACTGCATAATGTCAGAATACAGCAAGACTCCATTAGAAAAAACATGATTACTAAGGTGAGTCATTTTTTTCTTTTCTCTGCCCATTTGGCCTGTTTTCAGAAGTCACGGTTGACTCGCTTTTTCAGACTGCGATCCTCTCGGCCCTCGTGCTCAAGGGCTGGTTACACCAGCTGACCCTGCCGACTCCCTTCATGAGCTTGACCCCTCGGGGGTTCCACAGGGTCCAGTCCATGCTGCGTTTACAGTTCCCTTCCCCGCATCTCCTCAATAATGACCCTATCATCAGTTGAGGCCACGGTTGATGACTCTGTCCCATTTAGATTCGAAATATCGGGTATCTTGGTTTTCCTGCTGTCGGCCATCCACTCAAAAATGCCATCTGTGCTCCTCCTCCTCCTCCTCTTCAGGCAAAGACAGGCTTCACTGCAGATTGCAGTGTCATTGGGAGGTGCTGATGTGGCCCCACTGGCTCCTCAGCAATGGTAGTGCCGCTTCGAAGGCCCTGTTGCTCCTCCTGTTAGCACTGCCATGGCTGGTCCGGTTTCCCCTGGCCAAGCAGACACTAGCATCTCATCCCATCTGGTTGGAGCCCCCAGTGCCCTTTCTCAGGGCTCCTTCCCAGGCTGCTGACATGCTTCCGCCCTCCCCGGATGGCTGTCCATCAAGATCTCTAGAAATTAGGGGTGTGTGGAAAGCAGGGGAGCCAAGCTGGCTTACCCCCCATACCAATAGGATAACAGTAGGGGTGTGTTAACACGGTGTCGTTGACAGTACGGTTCGGAAGGGGAAGGATGGAAAGGGCACGTATTGGAGGTTAGTCTCCTTAAATGCGAGGAACCTGGGGAACACAGCAGAGTTACAGGCTCTGATGAGGGAGGTGAACATAGCTGCTATCACTGAAACATGGGCCACCCAATACCAGGACTGGAACCTGGTGATCCCAGGGTACAGGCTTTACTGCAGGGTCAGGGAAAGAGGGAAAGGAGATGGGGTAGCTATTTATGTGAGGGAGGGGATAAGGTGTGTCAGGGAAGAGGGGGAGGAGGGTAGGGTAGAGGCATTATGGATACAATTCCAGGATTTTGAGGAACAGAACACTTAGGATGGGGTTGGTGTATAGACCACCGTCTTAGGTGGAGGACTTGGATAGAGAAGTAGTGGGGCAGGTAAGAAGAGTCAGCAGGAAGGGTAACACCGTGATCGTGGGGGACTTCAGTCTGCCAGGGGTAGATTGGAGCACCCCAGCCACCTCAAGCATTTAGGAGCAGATCCTCCTGGAGGCTTTTCAGGACAGCTTCCTGGTACAGATAGTAAACAAGCCAACCAGGTTAGGTAACATTCTTGACCTAGTGCTGACTAATGGGGACTTTTGTCAGGGAGCGGGGGGTGGAGGAACCACTGGGAGGGAGTGACCATCCCACAGTGTGGTTCTCACTTAACATGGGCAGGGAGGTGACAGGAACAGGGACCAGGGTGTTGAGCTTTAGGTGAGCCAACTTTGGTAGGATGGGGGAAGATAGTGGCCGGGCACCTAGCCAGTATCCACCCACACTTGGATGCAAATCACAGATGGGAGGTTATCAAGCTAGGTCTAACGGAGGTCACTAGCTCTTGTACCAAGGCACAAAGCAAAAAAGCTAGGGCCAAGAAACCAAGTTGGTTACGCAGTGAGGTGTTGGAGAAGGTGAGAGTGAAAAGAGCAGCCTTCAGAAGAGTCAAGAGATCCTGCTGGGAAGAAGATGGGGAGTACCTGAAGAAATCGAGAGGTGACCAGAGCAGTCGGAACAGCCAAGGCTTCTAGGGAGCTTAGGCTGGCACAGGGTATCAAGGAAGGAGAAAAGGATTTGTTCAGGTACATAAGGGAGAGAAGGAATTGCAAGGATCAAATTGTAAGGATCAAAAGGGATGGAGGGTGGGTGGAGAAAAGGGTAGATCAGGCAGAAGCACTCTGTGTATACTTCTGTCTTTACTAAGTAAGGAAAAGGATGGGTCACTGCCTCAGGATAGAAAGGGTAGGCGCAAGGGAGGGCAGAGATAATTGATGGGGTAATCTTGGCGGGCAGGGTACTGGAAGGCCTAATGGCACTGCGGGTGAATAAGGCACCTGGTGCAGATGGCATTTCACCCTTGGTATTGAAGGAGTTGTTGGAGATCCTGGCAGAGCTATTGGCAGACTTGTCCATTACCTCTCTGGGGACAGGGGGTATGTACCCCAGGACTGGAGGATGGCACATGTGGTGCCCCTCCACAAAAGTAGTTCCAAGGATGATCCAGGCAACTATAGACCAGTAAGCCTTACATCCATTGTGTGGAAGTTAATGGAGATGATCCTTAAGGAGAGGTTGGTAACCTTTCTGGATGGGAATAGTCTACAGGACAGAAAGCAACATGGGTTTGTCTCTGGCAGATCCTGCCAGATCAACCTGGTGGACTACTATGACTGGGTGACTAGGGCATTTGACAAGGGCCAGGTGGTGGATGTCCTGTATCTAGATGTCAGCAAGGCCTTCAATTTGGTGCTACATGGGAGACTAATTAGCAAGTTGGGGTACCAGAGGGCAGGAACAAAGATGGTGAATTGGGTCAAGAACTGGTTGCAGGGGAGGCAGCAGAGGGTGGTGGGAGGGAAACTCTCAGCTCCAAGGGCTGGGACTAGCAGAGGCCGCAGGGCTCGGTGCTGCACCTAGTATTGTTTGGCATTTTCATCGCTGACATCTCACATGGCATTGAGAACAAGATTAGCCTTTTTCGGGCAACACAAAAATCGGGGCAGTGGTGGATGACACAGGGTGGCAGGGGCTGTAAGAAGATCTGACTAAACTTGAGTGCTGGTCAGACACATGGTAACTGGTATTCAATGCAAAGAAGTGCAAAGTAATGCTCATGGGAGCAAGGAACCCAAGGAGGTGTTATCAGTTGGGAAGGGTGCAGATAGCCACTAGAGGAGGAAAAAGATCTGGGGGTGATAACTGGGCAAATGAACCACTTGGCACAGTGCAGAAAAGCAGCAGCTAAAGCCAATAAGATGCCGGGGTGTATTGCTAGAGGTATCACCTCCAGGAGAGGGGAGGTAATCCTGCCACTGTACAGGTCATTGGTGATGCCGCACCTGGAGTACTGCATACAGTGCTGGTGTCCATACTTAAGGAATGATGTTAAATTACTGGAGGGGGTCCTTTGCAGGGCTACAAGGATGATCTGGGATTGGAGGACAAACCCTACGAGTAAAGGCTAAGGGAACTGAACGTGTACTTCCTGGAGGAGAGGCAGGATAGGGTAGATATGATAGAGACCTTTAAATATGTGAAGGGTATTAACAAGACTGGTACAAAGGGGATTTTAAGTTAAAGGAAGGGAGGAACGCAAGGGTTCATGGTCTGAGACTGGAGGGTGGAAGATTCAGGAGAGAACTGAGGCATTTTTTCTAGGTGGAATGTGCTGCCAGAGGAGGTGGTTTCCTGCAAATCAGTGGGCAGTTTTAAAAAGGATTGGGACAAATGAGGGGAAGGGTCACTGTTCTTAGGGTCGGGGAGGAGGGAGGGGCAGCTGCTGAGTAAGGGAATGGCTAGCTGTGCACTCGAGCAGACCTGATAGACCATATGGCCTTTATCTTCTGGCTGTTTCCTATGTTCATGTCTCTCATTTGGTTAAGTTCTGAGTGTTCCATGATGAACCTGGGTGGAGGGCAGTGTTGGAGGAGTCCCCAGATCTTACTTCGAGACACAGCTCTTGCAGCAGGTTACACCATTAGGACTGAAGTCAGCAGGCGTCAGGACCCCACAGAAAAATTCTAGCTAGCTATCTTCAGGGGACCCCCAATGTGATTCCGCCTCCGGCGTCAGGCGTAGTACATAAGGGCAGTCCTAGCCCGATTCTCCAGTTCTTTCCTACCGCCGACTTGCATGTCTCGACCCTTCTCGGGTTCAAGTCTCTAGCGACGCTGCGTGGTTAAGTTCTTTTCCCACGGAAATTCGAATTTCTTCAAGCAAATTTTTCTCTGATGTCCTCTCCGACCTCCGGTCACTCCTCAAAGTGTGCTTGTGGGAAACACCTTTTGCCAGGGGTTTAAAAGCAGAACCCGGATCCATCGCCAGAAGGCCCTTCAGGCTTTTTTGCTGGAAGAAAAGCTTAAGACCATGTCTTCCAAGGGGGACTCTTCAAAAAAGGCCCACAAGCACGCTGAAAAACGTAGGGAGAAGGCCTCTTCCAGGTCCCCTCCTAGGGCCTCAGACTCACACAGCTCCGGTTCCAGGTCCAACCGCTCCCCCTCCCGGGCCAGCTCCAGCCTCCCCTACTGCGGTTAAGAAGTCTTCTCTTCTCAGGCCAAGACTGCCAGACCTTCCTCATCCTCCAGGGCCTTGGTCAAGTCTGGGGATCGCCACCATCACCATAAGTCGGGTTCCCGCCTTTCTGAACCCGCAGCAGGTCGCTTCCTGCCTCGCAAGACCTTGGAGCTTACCTCTCTGAAGAGATCCGGACCTGACGCCGTGCGCCAGTCGCCGTCCTCTCGCCACAGATCCCCGGAGCCGCCGTCGGCCAGACAACCGTCGCCAGCCAGGCCAACGCTTCATCGGATGCCAGTAGGGGGACCGGCGCCCGCTCCTATTGAGAAGAGAACCCCGACGCCTCCAACTGACGTCTGTCAGGAGACCATAACCGAGGAGGAATTAACTCAGCCCGAGGACCAGACGGGTGACCCCGGTCCTGTCGAGACGCCCAGGGAACCCTCGCCATTACCCGAGTCCCCTGTGGAGCAGACGCCGGGACCCGATGACTGTCCACCAGCGCCCGGACTGTCGTCGGGCCTTTCCATGGTAGAAGTGAAGGAGCTGTTCACTTACTGGTGGGACACCATAAAGAAGGACATGGTTCCCACTCCACCTCCTCTTCCTCCTACACCGATTACTCCTCCAGTTCCTGCGCCCCCCTCCCCATCGGGGTCGGCAGGCTGACTACCTCCTCCCCGGGAGCACAGAACACCTCCAAGGGGGAGACCAGACAAACGGAGACCTCCGTCCAAATCCTCTTCCAGGTCACCCAGCCCTAAGAGACCCAGAAGACGCCGACGATCGCCTTCGACGGAGGACACGGGATCAGAGTTCTCAACATCCAGATCCCCATCTCCCCTCTCCATCCCTTCTCCGGATCCACGCGAGATGCCAAAGTCTCCTCCGGATGACCCTTCGTTCTCGGATATTATGAGACACATCCAAGAGAACATGGGATGGGATGCGGAAGAGCTAGACCCGGAAAGGCTACGCCTTGCAAAGTATCTTCGCAGAAGGACCCCAAGCCTGTGGTGCCACCTTGGAGACACTGTGATCGCCACCAAGGCAGGTGGAAGAGCCCACATTTGCTCCCGGCGATGCCGAAGAAAGCTGATCGCTTGTACAAGGCTCCCAGGGAAGACCAGTACTTGACTCAGCAGCCTCAGGCCGACTCTCTGGTCATAACAGCCTCACATGACCGATCCCAGAGACCGCAACATCTGAGCACCCTGCCACCGGACCCAGAGTCCAAACAGCTGGACGCTATGGGTAGGCGCACGTATGCTTCCGCTACCTGTGCCATCAGATCCCTGAATTACTTGACCCACATGGTGCAGTTCCAAAATGCCTTGTGGGAACAGGGTCTGGATGCGGCTGAGAAACTGCCGGAAGGTGAGCAGAAGGAGGAGATGCTTCAGCTCCTTCGTACGGGTTCGGACGTGGGAACCCAGTGCTACGAGCCACAGATGACTCCGCGGACTCTCGGCCCGAGCAGCAGCTTCAGGCGATGCATCCGGAGACACTCTTGCTGCGCTCGCTTTACCCTGGACGCCCAGAAGAATATCATGGACGCCCATTTGAGGGAGAAGTCTTGTTTGGTAAGCCCTCAGAGAAGATTATTACCAAACTCCAAGAGGCCAGGAAGGCGGTGAGGTCGGCTCAGGCCATGTACCGACCCAAGCTTAGTTCCTTTCGCAGGAACCAAAGCCGATTTCGTGGTCGGACGCAGAGGCAACAGTCCCGCCCCGCTCCACAACAGAGGGGCTCCGACATTCACAGAGCCCTGGGGAAACAACCCGCAGGCCAAAGCCAGTGTACTTCCAAGCTGGTACAGCCAGCGGGACCCTCAGCCGCCACAGCCTGACTCCTTTCCGGCCCCCGCCCCTCAGGATCAACAGGAATTCATGGTCGGGGGTCACATTGTGAACTTCCTGCCGGGATGGCAGGCTATAACCACCGACAGGTGAGTTCTTCAGTTGGTCGGAAGAGGCCACTTTATAGAATTCGCAGAAAAGCCACCCCGAGGCCTCCTTTGCTCTCCGCACCCGGTCAGCACAAGTCACTGATCTGGCAAGAAATACTCAGGCTCTTGCAAAAGGGAGCGATGGAGTACGTCCCGGAGAACCAGAGAGGACAAGGATACTATTCCCACTTCTTCCTGGTTCCAAAGAAAACAGGGGACCTCCGTCCGATTCTGGACCTCAGCGACCTCAACGTGTCGGTCGCCTACAAGAGATTCCGCATGGTTACTCTTCCGGGTCTCATTCCCATGCTGAAGCAAGACGCCTTCTTAGCATCTCTAGACATGCAGGACGCATACCTGCACATCCCTATAGCTCAGGCGCACAAGAGGTTCCTGCGCTTCGAGTTTCTCGACCACCACCTTCAGTTCCGAGCCCTTCCATTCGGACTGTCATCCGCACCCAGGGTCTTTACCAAATGCATGGCAGTCGTGTCAGCGTCTCTAAGGAGACAGGGCCATTATGTGTTCCCGTACCTGGACGATTGGCTTCTCATGGCCGCCTCCAGAGAGGCATTGTTACGTGCGATCCAGAGCACCCAGGACCTGTTCCGATCTCTGGGCATCCTAATCAACCACGAGAAGTCTCTCCTGGTACCGTCGCAGAAACTGCAATTTATAGGCGCAGTACTGGACACCGTTCAGGGAAGAGCATTTCTTCCAGACGACAGAGCGGAGCGCATCAGATCCCTCATCAGGGAGTTATCGTCGAACAAGACCGTCCCTGCCAGGTCGGTCCTTCGCTTGCTCGGACACATGGCTGCAGCCATTCCTACCGTCCCTTTCGCAAGGCTCCACATGCGGGTAACTCAGTGGATGCTCAAGATGCAATGGGATCAAAGGCAAGACCACATGCAGCATCCGGTCAGAATCACGAACACCGTGATTTAAGATTGGCAGTGGTGGCCAGACCCAGGGTCGCTCTCCACGGCCGTCCCATTTATAGCGCCGTCCCCGGAGGTAATCCTCACCACAGACGCCTCAGGTCTAGGGTGGGGAGCACACCTGGACGGGGTGAAGTCCCAGGATACGTGGACCCCTCTGGAGGCTCATCTCCATATCAGTGTCCTAGAGATGAGGGCGGTCCTTTATGCCCTGCAGGCCCTTCAGTCAGAAATCCCACCGAGTACTCTCCTGCTTCAGACAGACAACACGGCGGTGATGTATTACCTCAACAAACAAGGAGGCGCACACTCTTACCCCCTTTGCAGGGAGGCCATGAGGGTGTGGCATTGGGTAATCCAACACGGCGCGAATCTGATCACTCTACATGTCCCCGGGGTGGACAACACGATTGCAGATGGCCTGAGTCGCTCCCAGGCCAGAGTCCACGAGTGGGAACTTCTTCAAGAGGTAGAGGATCTGTTTCTTCGATGGGGAACTCCAGAGTTGGACTTGTTCGCATCCCCATCCAACGCAAAACTGCCCAATTTTTGCTCGCTAGATCCAGGGCCTGGTGTTTTCTGGCGAGACGCGTTGTCCCTCTCCTGGGCGGACAGATTCCTCTACGCTTTCCCTCCCTTCCCGTTGATCCAGAGAGTTCTTCTCAAACTGCGCAGGGAGCATGCAACAATGATCCTGGTGGCCCCTTTCTGGCCCAGACAGATCTGGTTCCCTTTGCTAATTCAGCTATCCCGGGAACCTCCGCTCCGGTTGCCATTCAGCTCCCATCTCTTGTCTCAGGAGGAAGGTTCACTGGTCCACCCGGACTTACGCTCACTGAACCTGCATGCATGGCTCCTAGAGACATAGCCATCTTGCGTCACGGGGTCTCGCAAGAGGTTGCAGAAGTTCTTTCTGCAGCCAGAAAGCCGGCAACGCATGCGACGTATGCCATGAAATGGCGCCGTTTTTGTTTATGGTCGCGAGCACGCGATTTTTCCCCTTTAGGTTGCCTGGTGGGAGTGGTGTTGGACTACCTGCTCTCCCTTTTCCGTTCGGGTCTAGCCTACTCCTCTATCAAGGTGCACCTCTGTGCCATCTCTGCCTACCACCTTCCGGTGGGACATCGCACAGTGGCACAATTAGACGCCTCTCGGAAATTTTTGAGAGGGGTGTTACACCTTAGGCCACCCATTAAGGACCCAGTGCCTCCATGGGATTTGCTCTTTGTCCTGGAACAACTCACGCTTCCCCCCTTGAACCTGCCGCGGATTGCGAGCTGCATTTTCTGTTGTGGAAAATGCTGTTTTTGGTTGCTGTTACTTCAGTGAGAAGAGTTTCTGAGCTTCACGCCCTCATGTGCAAAGAGCCTTATTTAGTTTTCCACCGGGACAGAGTATCCCTGAGGACGAATCCAAAATTTTTGCCTAAGGTGGTCTCTACACTCACTCTCAATCAGGATATTGACCTGCCGGTCTACTTCCCGAATTACTCTAATAGAGGAGAGGCACTGCTCCATACCCTGGATGTTCACGCAGCTTAGGTATTACCTCAACAGAACTAAACTACTCGTAGTTCAGAGCAACTTTTCGTTTCCTTTTCTGAAAGGATGATGGGCCAACCAGTATCCAAACAGTCCCTGTCTCGCTGGCTTGTCCAGTGTATTTCATTCTGTTATGATATACAAAAGCTCCTCCCGGTACAGTCCGGGGTCATTCTACTAGGGGTGTGGCCACCTCCTTTGCAGCACTCCGAAGCGTCTCCACCTCTGCCATATTGCTGCAGCCACTTGGAGCTCTGTGCATACGTTTATCAGGCATTATAGCCTGGACATCGCCTCTCGGCTGAAGAGCCGGCTTCGGCCTGGCGGTGCTACAGGGTCTCCTGTCTTAGATTCAGGACCTGGAATGTATTTCCTAGTTTCCTCCTCCCAGAATGTTGGCAGCGTTACTGCTTGGGAATCAGTCCTAATGGTGTAACCTGCTGCAAGAGCTGTGTCTCGAAGTAAGATAGTACAGTTACGTAAGAACTTACCGTAACAGTAGATCTTCGAGAACAGCTCTTGCAGCAGGTACCTTCCCGACCACCTTCCCCCTTGGAGGAGGTATAGCTTTCGCCTTTACTATCAGGGTTTTTCCCTTTGACTTCTGACGGTGGATCCTCGGTCTCCCATTTCGATGTCAGCCTGGCGGAGTCTCCGCGGAGAACTGGGGGTGGTGGGACCGCCCCTTATGTACTACGTCTGACGTCGGGGGCGGTCCCCGCTGAAGATAGCTAGCTAGAATTTTTCCGTGGGGTCCTGACGCCTGCCGGCTTCAGTCCTAATGGTGTAACCTGCTGCAAGAGCTGTTCTCGAAGATCTACTGTTACGGTAAGTTCTTACGTAACTGTACTATTCTGAGAACTTCTCCATGCTTTCCCCTTAGGCTCCAGGTTTGCTCAAGTGTCCACCATCAGGTACCCTGGTCGTAAAGCCTGTACAGGGCCGAGCCCCCAGGGATTGCCTTCTTAGTAGCAGCAGCCGTTCTTGGTCCTGCTCGGAGCTTTGGCAGCATCCAGCCTCTTGTCTGGCACCTTCAAGATGTCTGGTCCACAAGTATGCAGTGCCCTCCAAGTCCCTTCCCTGGCTTTACTGCTCATCCTTTGGCCAAAGGACTGGTGCCAGTTCAGGTTTCCAACAGACTGGCAATGTCAGGGGTGTCATCGCATCCCTTGACACGGAGCTATGGGACCGGGTGGCATCTCTGGTATACACCACCCCCTCCCTCGGTCTGCTGTCCTGACTGCCCACTTTACCCATGCCCTCAAGGATGTCTTAGCCGGGTCTTTCCCCGCCTACCTGTGGATATTCAGTTTGCAGTTCAGATGGTCCGGGACCAAGGCCATTAGGTTGCTGAGCTCGAGCCTGCCTCAGACATTGGTAACCATGCCACCCTGTCTGTGGCCACTGCGGTCACCCCATGGCATGGGGCTTGGTTGGGGATCTTCACCTTTCCAGTGGATTCCCTACATACATTGGGCAGAGGTCCCCTCTTGGTTCCTGACCTGTTTGGCTGAGGGTGGATGGTAATCTGATTAGCACTTAGTTGTCCCATGCCACCTTAGACTCTGTTATGTCCTCTCAGATTAACCCTACAGGCTAGAAACAGAGCTAGGAGCCCATTTGGTTTCAGCCACAACTGGCCCCACAGTCCAAGCCACTGCAGCCCCAGTTGGGGCAGTCCTAGTTCTGATGACCTAAACCTATGACTGCCGCCTCCAGCTCCAAGAAACCTGGGGGTCGAGGTGGCAGCACTCCTGGCAACAGGTGCCAGAGCCTCCACCAAGCCTGCTTTGTGACAGGTTGGGGATGTCTCCCTTCTGTCCATACTGCATCAGCCTTGGGTTACTTTGGGTGGTCAGCTTTACCATTTCTGTCACGCCTGATTTGTCATCACATTGGACGCATGTATGCTCAACATGGTGGGTCGTGGTCTGCCTCTAGGCTTTTAGGCTGTCCCGCCCTGCCGATCCCATGCCCCACAGGAGGTTACAGTGTCTCTGGACAGGCGCTGTAGCCCATGCCCCGGATACCCTGGCTGGTCAGGGCTTCGTATCCATCTCTTTCTAGTTCCCAAATGGACGGGGGGGTGGCAGGCTGGCGCCCCCTTTGGATCTTCAAAATCTCAAATCTGTCCTTTAGGCAAGTTCCAGCTGGTCACTCTGAATCAGATCTATCTGTCCCTGGAACAGGGCATGTGGTTCTGCTCTCTCAACCTCCGGGATGCTTTCTATCACTTCCTAGTCCACCTGTCCTGCTGGTGGTTTCTTTGGTTCCGCACAGAAGGAATGCTTTAAGAGTTCCAAGTGATGCCATTCATCTTCTCTTCAGCCCCCAGTGTCTTCAAGTGTATGGCAGTGGTGAAAGTATTCCTGTGGTGCCAAGGAGTCTAGATGTACCCCTAATTCGACTGGCTGGTCACCAGTTCTTCTCAGGAGAAGGTGGAGTGGTCCAGGAATCTGACCCTCCAGCCTTGTTTGGCCTTGGGCCTCCTAGTCCATCTGGCCAAGTCGGTATTCCTCCCCTCGCAAGCCACTCACATAATCGGAGAGCTCAGCTCCCTTCGGGCCAAAACCCAGCTCCTAGTGAATTGGGTGGCAGATCTTATCTTGCTCATTCATTTCAGGTTGGGCACTCGCACCCTGCCTGGGACTTTCTGCGAGTGCTGGGGTGCCTGGCATTCTGCACCAGTGTGTTTCGGTGGGACTGCTGGTGGATGCGACCCCTGCAGTGCTGGCTGGCCCATGAGAGTCTCAGCGCCTCGGTCACCAGGACCCAGACAGTCACAGTGACACAGCCAATGTGGACTGTCATCCAGTGGTGGCTCATCCTGGAATGCCTACAGACAGGACTCCCATTTGTCCATCCAGAGCCACCAGTCACTCTGTTGACTGATGCATCCCTATTTGGATATGGAGTCTACCTGGGGGCCACAGGGCCCACAGGCTCTGGACTCCCCCAAAACGTCCCGGTACCACATCCGCCTGCGGGAGCTCCATGCGGTGCATCCAGCTCTGATGGCCTTTGCTCTATCGGTTCAAGGTCAGGTCATGCAGTTCCAGACAGACAACACCACGACCATGTCTTACCTCAACAGGCAGGGCAGAATGCTCCCCCCCCCCATTGTGTCAGGAAGCCCTCTGTGCCAGGATCCTCGTGCGTTGCTTGGGTGCCAGTCTCCAGCCAATTTGTGTGGCTGGAGCTTCCAGCCAGCTGGCGGACACCCTCAGCCAAGTGGGCAAGGTGTATCAGAAGTGATCTGTCTGCCAGGAGGTTCTCCCAGTGGGGTACCCCGCTGGTCAACCTGTTTGCCTCATGGGAGGATGCACAGCTGAGGCTGTTCTGTGCCTATCCCCCACAGCGCAGAACACTGATGGGGGATGCCTTCATTGTGCCCTGGACTGAGGGCCTCTTGTACACCTTCTTTCCCTTTCCTCCTGATCCACTCGGTGTTGGTCAAGGTACGGAAACATAGAAACATAGAATTTGATGGCAGATAAGGACCGCTTGGCCCACCTAGTCTGCCCATTTTCCCACCTAACAGATAAGCTGCAGATCCTAGTTAATCAACAGCTTACTTCCTCCTACCCCCCGCTAGGACTGCCTTATGTCTATCCCATGCATTCTTGAGCTACCCCACTGTTCTTGACTCCACGACCTCCTCAGGGAGGCTGTTCCATGCATCCACAACCCTCTCTGTGAAAAAATACTTCCTCACATTACCGCTGAGTCGCCCCCCCATCTTCAAATTGTGCCCCCTTGTTCTTACACATCTCTTTTTCTGAAAGATGCCACCCTCTTGGACTTTGTTGATTCCCTTGAGGTACTTGAAAGTTTCTATGATGTCCCCTCTCTCCCTCCTTTCCTCAAGGGTATACATATTAAGCTCCTTTAGTCTTTCTTCATATGTCTTCTGGTGCAGACCCTGCACCATTTTGGTTGCCCTCCTCTGGACAGCCTCCACTCTGTCTGTCTTCGCAGAGATGGGGTCTCCAGAACTCATAGCCGGTTTTAGGCACCAGCAAACCCTGTGGTTGCTGGGAGCCCCTGCTCATGGGGGCCCAAACCAGAGAAGTTTACCTTATTCATTTTTAAACTTTTTTTTATCTTAATATATTTTTAAGACATCAGTAAAGGACTGTGCAGATCCTTTTGGTTATGTCATGAAATACCTCAACAAGCTATGATCCAGTCAATATGAGGTGGAAAGGCAGCAATGGATGGGACGGGAAGAACAGCCCCAAGAACTGACACCACTATGTCCTCCTAAACATTTTTTAAAATACTACTGGTTACATTATACTAAAGCTATACATAGAAACAAAGAAAGAAAAAATTTGCCAGCAGATAACTACTGCTTGGCCCACCTAGTCTGCCGATTTTTTCCCTGCCTATAGTAGCACCACAAATAAAATCTTGCACTTATGGGCTACAGTAAAACACATGGGTTAAAGACGGGCCAAGTAGAGGCCCCATGGCTTAATTAATTCTGCTGGGGGCCCCCAAAACCCTAAAGTCGGCCCTGCCAGAACTGCACACAGTACTCCAGATGGGGTCTCATCAACTGTCTGTACAGAGGAAAAACAACTTCCTGTTTTCTACTATTGATGCCTCTCCCTATGCATCCCAGTATCCCCCCAGCCTTTCTTACTGCCTTCTCACATTGCTTGCCCACCTTTAGGTCATCTGATATAATTACCCCAGGTCCCTTTCCATTTTTACTGTTGTCAGTATCTCACCCCCCATTGTGTACTCTTCCCCTGGGTTTTTGTTTCCCAGGTGCATTACCTTGCACTTCTTTGCATTGAATCTGAGCTGCCATACATTTGACCATTCCTCCAACCTTGCCAAGTCCCTTCTCATCCTTTCTACTCCATCTGGTGTATCAACCCTGTTGCAGATCTTTGTGTCGTCTGCAAAGATACTACTTTTCCTTCCAGTTCCTCTGCAATGTCACTTACAAAGACATTAAAAGGACCGGTCCCAGTACTGAACCCTCAGGTACCCCGCTAGTAACCCTCCTTTCTTCACTATGGACTCCATTTACTACTACCTTTGTGTCCTGTTGTCTAGCCAATTTTTATCCAGGCTACCACCTTGGGACCCACTCCAGGCTAGCTAACTTGTGTATTAATCTTTGTGTGGGACTGTATCAGATGCCTTGCTAAAATCTAGGTAAGCCATGTCCACAGCCCCTCCCTGGTCTACTACTTTGGTCACCCAGTCAAAGAAATCTATTAGATTCAGTCTGACACGACCGTCCCATCGTGAATCCATGCTGCCTTGGGTCCTGCCCCACTGGCCTCTAGGTACTCAACAGTTCTTTCCTTCAGAAGTGATTCCATCATTTTCCCTACCACTGAGGTCAAACTAACTGGTCTGTAGTTTCCTGCCTCTGTCCTGCTCCCACTTTTGTGAAGAGGAATCACATCCGCCTCCTCCAGTCCTCTCAGGTACCACCCCATCCTCCCATGATTTGTTAGAGAGTAGTCAGCGGTGTCACTAGTTCTACCCTTAGTTCTTTAGAATTCTTGGTGAATCCCATCAGGCCCCATTGCTTTGTCCACCTTCAATTTTATTAGTTCTCTCAGAACCCTTTCTTCTGTAAATGGACTGGTATCGACCCCCGTCTTCAGAGTGTTTCTCTTGTTTGGTTTAGGTACCTCCCCCTCCTCTTCCTTTGTGAATACTGAGCAGAAATATCCATTCAGTATTCCTGCTTTTTCACTGTCACCCTCTACCCACATTCCCTCCCCTTTATTAAGCCTCAGTATCCCTCCTTTGGTCTTTCTTCGCTCCCTAACTAACCTATAAATGATCTTATCCCCCTTCTTAACAGAGTTGGCTATCCTTTCCTCGGTTTGGACCTTTGCTATTCTGACTGCCTTCCCAGCCTCTTTCTGCTTTAACTGATACATTTCTGTGTCCTGCTTCTTCTGTGTTTCCTTATATTTCCTGAATGCTATCCTTTTCTCCTTAACCTTCCTTGCCACCTCTTTTGAGAACCATAGTGTTTTTTCCTTCATTGTGTTTTGTTGATTTGCTTTACACAAAGGCTTGTTGCCTCTGTGATGGCTGTTTGATCACTCCCATTGTTCCTCCACCCTCCTTCTTGCCTGTTTGCTAGTGCTTTTCTGAGGCACTCTCTCATTTCCCAAAGTCAGCCCTCCTAAAGTCCAATACTCTTGCTTTGTATGGCTTGACTGTATGGCTGTGTTTATTGTGAACCACACTGTTTGGTGCCTTGTTCCCAGATGGCTACCCACTTCTAAATCTGAGATTCTTTCTCTGTCCCCATTTGAGAGTACCAGGTCTAAGACTGCTCCCTCCCAAGTGGGTTCCAATACTAGCTGTCTGAGGTATGCCCCCTGTAGGTCATCAAGAATGACCCTGCTCTTGGATGTGCCTGCAGCAAAGGTGCTCCAGTTAACATCTGGCATATTCAGGTCCCCCATCAACAATATCTCCCCTTTTTCTGCCATTCTAAGAAAGCCTTCTATCATTTCCTTGTCCATTCCTTCCCCCTGAGATGAGGGTCTGTATACAACCCCCATGTGGATTGTGGTGCCATTTCATATCTCCAGGGTGACCCAGAGTGTCTCATCTGCTCCCTGTTTACTCTTTAGTTCTGTTGCTTTGATCCCTTCCTTTACATAGAGAGCTACTCCTCCTCCTCCTCCTCCTCTTTTACCCTCCCTGTCCCTCCTATAGATTGTGTATCTGGTATGTTGACATCCCAGTCATGGTTCTATGTGTACCATGCTTCTGTGACTGCCACAGTATCCAGGCAACCCTCTTCCATCAAGACCACTAGTTCAGGGAGCTTGTTACACAGACTGTGGGCATTGGTACTCATCATTCTCCACTTTTTGATGGCCTTACCCCTTTTAGCCCTATTCCTGTCCTTACTGCCTTTGCCTTTTTTTACATTTACCTCTGTCCTGCTCCCTAATGACTTCTCTACCTTGGTGTGTACCTCACTAATTACCGTGTTTTGTTGGGGGAGGTTGGGATTTCCCTTCTCCTTTTCAGTGCCCCCCAGCTGGTTAAATGCTTGCCAATGAAGCATTTAAACCTCTCACTAGGATCCTGGATCCCTGGACAGATGCAGACCATCGCACCAGTATAGGTCTGCATCCCTCCAGGTGGCTCCCCAGTCCCCAGTGAAGCCAAACCCCTGAGCTCCACATCAGTTTTTCAACCATTCATTGAATTCCCTGGTGAGGAGTGCCCTAGCATCACCCTTGCCATAGACAGACAGCACCTCTGAGAAGGTTACTGTATGCGCTACTTGTCTAAGGCCCATCCCCAACTCTACAAACTCCTCTTGCACTGCTCTGATCCCATTCCTAGCCAGGTCATTTGTCCCTAGGTGGACAATGACATCCAGCTCCTTCCCTTGTGCAGCTGCTCTTACGATCCTGAGGATTCGCTTCCTGTCCCTCCAAGCCGCAGCGCCAGGCAGGCACCTTACCTCCCTCTCCCCTTCCTCCCCCATTTCTACCCCCCTAATGATTGAGTCCCCCACCAGGAGTTGTTTCCTTCCCCTGTTGGGTCTCATGCCACCCTCCTGTGGGTCTCCTTTGTGAAGGTTCCTAGCATCCTCCTTGGTCTCCACTGCAGGTGCCTCTGTAGAAGAACCACTATGCACCAGAAGAGCAAATGAATTGTGGAGAGGTACAGCTGGAGGGATGCAACTCTGATCCACCACCATCTCCCTCCCTGAGCCCACCCTGGTCCAGCCTCGCCTCTTTCTTGGCAACCTCTGAGGTAGTGGCATTGGCCCTGGTGGTCCCTGGGTGGGGGAGGAGGTTTCACAAATCCTAGCCAGGTCAGCCTGGAGACGGGCAGCCTCCTCCCTCAGACCAGATAGAGCAGCATCGCAGCCTCCAGAATGTCTCCCGGAACACTGCCGCCCCACAGCCATTGCACTGCACCACTCCTATCATGTCTTACTGTGTGTCCTCTCTTCTGTTTCTCCGTATGCTTACACTCTCCTCTCCTTACAACTATCATCCTTTCTGTTCTGGGACAGCAACTTCCTATATTCTTCAGTAGCCTCCTTCTTCCTTGCTCAGTGTCAGACCACCAGCAGCTGGGGGGGAGAGTGAGCTACTTTTTTCCTTTAGGGTTGACAAAACCAATGTTTCTCTATGATCCTTCCCTTCCTACTGCCAAACAGGAAGTTTCTGTTGACAGTCAAATCCAGTGGCTATAAAAGTAGGAGGAGGGACAGGACATGGATGATCTTGGTGTGCTCGGACTGGCCGCACTAGTTTTGGTACCCCAATCTCCTCAGCCTCAGTAATTGAACGCTGTGGTACTTGCTTTTGTGCCCAGACTTGCCCTCTCATCAGGGGAAGGTCTTACACCCGGACCTTCAATTCTGCACCTGACAGCCTAGTTCCTGAGCGGTTAGGCTTCCAGGCTTTGGGTTTCTCTGATAAGGTCCTTCCAGTTGTTGCAGCCTCTAGTAAGGAGTCGACTCACCAGTGCTACGCCTTCCAGGGGAAATGTTTCTTCCCTTGGTGCCAGTGGAGGGAGTTAGCCCTGTGGCTAGCATCCTGGACTTCTTGTAATCCCTCTCCATTAGGCCTGAGGTTGACTACCCTCAAGGTGCACCTGGCAGCCATCTAGGCATCCTGGGTGTGGGCTGGTATGCTTACGGTGACTCAGGAAATGGTTGTCAGGCGCTTCTTTTAGGGCCTGGACCGCCTGTCACTGCTGCTGCGTACCACTACCACCTTGGAACTTGTTGCTGGTACTGGCTATGCTCCTGGGCATGCCCCTCAAGCCCATACAGATGTCAGATACCCACCTGTTGTGTAAGACTGCCTTCTTGGTGGCTACTACCTTCGCCAGAAGGGTCAGTGAGCTCCAGGTGTTCTCTGTGGAGTCTCCAAGCTTGGTTATCTA
This sequence comes from Neoceratodus forsteri, assembly GCA_016271365.2. Classification (NCBI taxonomy): domain Eukaryota; kingdom Metazoa; phylum Chordata; order Ceratodontiformes; family Ceratodontidae; genus Neoceratodus; species Neoceratodus forsteri. The sequence continues at coordinate 105,865,114 of JADMNL010000028.1, forward strand.
CTGGGATATGATTGTTCTCCACCCCACCGGTAGTTCCTTCCAAGGGTTGTTTGAGTCACCTTCTCTAGGTGAGTGTCCTGCACCCCTCCACCCTCAGAGGCTTGAGCGCAGGGTCCATGCATTGATTCTGTGGTGAGCACTCTCTTATTGCATACAGCATGTGGTCAGAGTTCAGGGAGAGGTTTGCCAGCTCTTTGTCTCATATGCTTGAAGCTGCACCTGGCAGATCAGCCACTAAGTGGATGATTGACAGGTGTTTTTACATCCTGCATTGACCTATGCTGTAGGTTGTTTGGTAGGGAGCCTCCAGTTGGGGTATGGGCTAATTCCTTCAGACATATGGCTGCCTCGGTGACTGCTTCCAATGCTGTCTCTATCCAGGAGATCTGCAGGACTGCTATCTGGAAGTCAGTGCACACCTTCATCTCCTATTACCACATCAACTTTTAGTCATGCTGGGATGCTGGTTTTGTGGACTCTGTTCTCTGCTCCCTCTTTCCTACATAGGTGTGTGTGCACCTTGATCACTCCTCCTGGAGAACTGCTAGGACTCTGCCAAAGTGTGGATAGTGCACCAAATCCACATCCCTAGGACTGTAAACCAACTGCAGCCATGGAGCCATACAGCTGTGGAGGAAGTGGCAGCTGCCAGGTACTTCCGAGTGTTGGATCTTCTGTCAGTTGAGGAGTATACTTTGGACCTGATAAGTCTTTGCACAGTGAAGAGTTCTGAGAATTTATCTTATCTCTTCATTCCTTTGATCAGTTCCCCTAATTGTTGAAAGCAGAAGAGCCACTGTCGATCATAGTAGAGGAACCACAGCTGCTTTCCTCGGCTAAGAGGTTCTTACAACCTGTCACCTCAGGCCAAGGTTGTTCCAGTTGAGAAGCCTACCAGCTTCCTATCTGAGGTTCCCCAAAAGATGAGTCGGGCTCAACTATGCCCCATTAACCTCTCGTGCAGCAACCCTGGTCATCACAACTCCAGTACAGCCTCTGGTTCAACCAGTACCCAGACAGGTGGTGTACATGGATGGAGCCACTGGTTGTACCAAATCCACCACACAGTTGACATTTAAGGTTGAGATCCTGCTGTCGGTCTCTACATCAGTGCCATCAATGGCCATCATCTGACTCCCGCCACTAATGTTGAGTCATTACAAGTGAGAACACATGACCTGCCAGCAGTGTGCCTTGAGTGCATTTGCCAGGGGTGCAGTTGACTGATATTTCCTACCAGTGCACCCCATCTATGAGAACCTCTCCCAGTGCCACCCACTATGCAAAATCCTGTGGCCTTTCCCTGATTCTCCCATTAGCACCCCCACAAACAATTCAGGAGGAGCCACCTCCCCACAGCCCAAGGAAGGCACTCTGTCGAAGGGCTCGAGGCCGGACTTTCTCATCTCCTGTCAGTGGTTGTTACCCCATTACATCAGAGAGGGTCATCTATAGCCCCTGTCAACTCTCCTCCATTCTGATTTGGAGTTATTGTCTGTAATGTTGACCCTGTGTCAGCAGGAGGTCAAGTTCCTGGTCAGACGCTCCACCCCAGAAGAGCCGGCCTCTTTCTCAGCCTTACTTGACTGCAGGGGAGGAAACAAAGGGTGACTATAAATGGAGTGCTTTCTGAGTGGGCTCCTATCACTAGTAGGATTCACCAGGACTCTGTCCTAGGACCAAGTCTCTTAATATATACATATCTTCCCTTAAATTAAACAACCTAAACTTTTGGCTTTATAAATTTGCAGATGATTGCAAATTGGGGACAGTAGTGAACAATCAAGAACATGTTGCATCTTTACAGTGTGCTATTGATGTGATCTCTTAAGTGGACAGTATCTAACAAATTAGTCCTGAACTCTGCAAAGTGCAAGGTTATGCATTTTGGCAAACACAATGGACTGGTCTCTTACAGACTTGCAAATACTACACATATAGAAACCAAAGAAGAAAGAGACTTGGGGATTATGATTACTGCTGATCTTAAATTTGGTTCCCATTGCAGGGCACTGGTAAAAAAAAAAAAATAAAAAATAAATAAATAAAAGCAAACCATAATCTGAATTGCATCTTCAGACATGACCAGCAGGAATGAAAAGGTATTGACTCCACTTTATGTTGCACTTGTTAGGCCCCATTTGGAGTACTGCGCACAAGTTTGTTCCCCTCAGAATAGGGAAGATATTAATAGGTTGGAGTGAATACAGAGATTTACCAGATCTGTAAAGGGTTTAAAGAATAAACCATATGTGGGAAGAATAGCATCCCTCAACCTTTATTCTCTTTATTACAGGAGGTTTAGAGGATGCCTTTGCTTACTGTATAGAATCGTGGGAGATGACAAGCTTTGGGTGGAGATTGGCAATAGCCCAAAATTGGTTGGTGTAGTCCTAGGAGACATAATAGTCGACTTCTTCACAAATCAGGTGCCCCATCACTCTCTGCTCTCCAACACATTACCTCCAAAAACCATATAAACGCTACAAACAGGTATCTGCCTCTATCTCTGAAATCAAATAAAGAGGCAGAAGACACTGCAGAGCAGGACACTGCGGCACAGGAGCTAGCACAACAATACTCACCCAAATCAGGAACCAAAACTAAACAAGCACAAAGGAAACAAAAACTTCTGATCATAGGAGACTCCATGATTCGGGAGTTGATACCCATCTCCAGCTAGGTGATGGTCAGATGTCTCCCAGGTACATCAGCATGGAGAGACACTGACCGATTGCTAAAATTGTTCACAAAGCAGGAGAAAACATTGATGTCCTAGTACACATAGGGACTAATGATCTCGCCAGCCGGTCAGTTGTGGAGACCAAGGAACACCTGACTAAGCTGGGTGACAAACTATCATCTATTTGCGTCCGGCATCTCCTTCTCTGAGATCCTGCCAGTCTGGGAGAAGGGAGCAGATGGACGGAAGGTCAGAGAAGGGGAGATAGGGGAGCTAAACACGTGGCTCAAGGACTGGTGCCAGGAAAAAGGACACAGATTTGTAGGGAACTGGCAACAGTTCTGGGAGCGAAAGTTCTTTAAATTTGATGGACTGCATCTGACTAAAGAGGGAGTCAGTGCATTGGGGCAGAAGTTTGACGTCTTTGCAGAATATTTAAACTAGCAAATGGGGAGAGGGGTGCAGCACCCCATACGTCGAATGGGAAGAACACCCTTCCCCCCTCAGCTAGTGGTCAAACAGGAATTCAGCGTGTTTGCCATTCATTTGCATCACCAGGTAAGAAAAAAGGTTTGTCTCCCCATCGATGCACAGGGTAATGCCAAACTTCACCCAACAACTAACACACCAAAATCTGGCCAATGGAAAATCATGTACAATGCTCACAGCCTGGGAAATAAGATCCCAGACCTGCAGGCAATAATGTCAGAGGCTAAACTGGACATAGTAGCAATTAGTGAGACGTGGTTTACCAGTAACCACACTTGGGAGACTTCAGTACCTGGCTATGTATTGTTCAGAAGAGACCGAGGTGCAAAAAGGGGGGAGGAGGGCCCTGTATGTTAATGAAAATATCAAAGCTACAGAAATTCAGAATACACATAAGGAGCCAGAAGAACTGTGGGTCACCCTGGAAACAGGAAATGGGACAGCTATAAGAACTGGGGTTGTCTACAGGCCCCAGACCAGAGGGAGGACATAGACACATTACTGTTAGAAGATATACAAAACATGACAGCTAAAGGGAGGTTCTGATAATGGAGACTTCAACATGCCAGATATAGATTGGTCAATACCAGCAGGAACATCTGCCAGATCTAGACTCATAGTGGATTCCCTGCAGGGGGAGGGCCTCAAACAACTGGTACAGCAACCCACAAGAGACAGGGCTATCCTAGATCTAGTACTGACTAACAAAGAAGGGATCACAGATCTCCAGGTAGAAGGTCACCTGGGGTCCAGTGACCATCACATGGTATGGTTCAATTTGGCTACTACATCTAAATCATCCCATTCCAAGGCAAAATATGGGACTTCAGAGGAGCTGACTTTGATAAGATGGCCAACAGAGTTAAGCTAGCCCTGGCAAAAGAAACACAGGTGAGGAGGTACAGGCAAAGTGGGCAAGCATTAATGATACAATACTTGAAGCAACATCCCATTGTGTTAGACAGAAAAGGAAGTGCAAAAGAAGAAGGAAACCACTTTGGTTCTCAAATACAGTAGCAGAAAAGGTCAGAGCCAAAAGGCTGGCCTTCAGAAAATATAAGGAACACAGCGGGATGAAGATAGAGGCATACCAAACTGCCCTAAGGGAAGCAGGTAAGGCAGGCAGGCAAAGTCCCAAACTGAGGAAACACTAGTACGTAACAGTAAAAGAAGGTGACAAGACTTTCTATAGATACATTAGTGAAAGGAGAAAGTCCAGAGGGGGTATTGCTAAGCTTAATGGAGAAAAGGGAGCATGTGAGGAGGAGGACCCTGTAAAGGCATCTATCCTAAATAGATACTTTGCTCAGTATTTACTGAAGAGAAGGTAGGGCAGGGCCACAGCTCAGCATCATGGACACAGGGGAGGGAGGTGAGCACTACTCCTTCACAAAAAGAAAGGGTCCTACAAGAGCTTGCTAAGCTCAGGGTGGATAAGGCAATGGGACCTGATGGCATACATCCCAGGGTACTTAAGGAGCTAAAGGAGGAACTAGCAGAGCCATTAGCAGAATTGTTTAGTGAGTCTCTGAGCACAGGAGAGGTCCCAGAAGACTGGAGAAGGGTTTATGTGATCCCGCCCACAAGAGTGTAGCAGGGAGGAGGCGGGAACTACAGACCGTCAGTCTTACCTCAGTAGTGGCAAGATTATGGAGGTACCTTAAGGAAAGGATAGTGCAACACCTGGAATCCATAGGGCACAGGATCCAAGACAGCATGGGTTTACAAAGGAAGGTCCTGTCAAACTAATCTCATGGATTTCTTTGACTGGGTAACCAGAGTGGTGGACCAAGGGGAGCAGTTGATGTCGCCTACCTTGACTTCAGCAAAGCTTTTGACACTGTTCCACATAGAAGATTGATAAATAAGCTAGGTAGGCTCGGGTGGGTCAGAAGTTGGTCAACTGGGTGGCAAACTGGTTGACTGGCAGAAAACAGAGAGTGGTGGTAAATGGTATACAGTCAGAAGAGATGCAAGTCACAAGTGGTAACTTAGGGATCAGTCCTGGGGCCAGTCCTATTCAACATCTTCATTAGTGACCTCGCAGATGGACTAGAGGGTAAGGCTTGTCTGTTTGCAGATGACACCAAGATCTGCAACAGAGTAGATGATCCAGATGGGGTGGGCAGAATGAGAAGAGATCTGGATAAACTAGCAAAATGGTCAGAAGAGTGGCAACTGGGATTTAATGCAAAGAAGTGCAAAATCATGCACATAGGGAAGAGAAACCCTGAAGCCACTTATAGGCTGGGAGGAGTTGCTAGCAGTCACAAAGGAAGAAAGAGACTTGGGCATCATCATCACTGATGACCTAAAATCATCCAAGCAGACCTCTAAAGCAGTAGGTAAGGCTAGGGGGTGTTAGGGTGTATTAGTAGGGGTATCACAAGTCGTAAGAGGGAGGTAATAATCCTCTGTACAAGACATTGGTTAGGCCCCCATCTGGAGTACTGCGTGCAGTATTGGAGGCCACACTTCACAAGGACATTAACCAAATTGAGGCAGTCCAGAGAAGGGCAACCAAAATGGTGCAGGGACTGCATCAGAAGAATATGAGGACAGATTAACGGAGCTCAATATGTATACCCTTGAGCAAAGGAGGAGAGAGGTGATATGATCGAGACATTTAAACACCTTAAGGGCATAAACAAGGTGAAAGAGTCTAACATGTTTAAATATAAGAAAAATAGCAGGACAAGAGGACACAGCATGAGATTAGAGGGAGGCCGATTAAGGGGAATGTGAGGAAATTCTTTTCACAGAAAGGGTGGTAGATGCATGGAATGGCTTACCACAAGAAGTGGTGGCTATGAATACAGTGCAGGGCTTCAAACAGGCATGGGATAGGCATAAGGAGCAATACAAATGACTATGAATAGATGGGTCACTGACAGAGCAAGGCCGATGGCACATTTATAAGGTAGAAAAAGAAATGGGCAGACTGGATGGGCCTTGCGGTCCTTATCTGCCGTCAACTTCTATGTTTCTATGTTCATTCCGATTGGAACCGCAGCCAACGAAAGAGCTGGTTTAGTCAAAGGGTTGTGGTTCTCTAGAACGAACTTCCATTAGATGTTGAAAGTCCCAGTATGAATAGCTTTAAGAACAACTTGGATAGACAGTTTAGCGAGTTAACTCCATTTTAAATTGGGTATATGGCAAGCTCTAGGGACAACAATCTACTAGCTTGATTTATACCTTTGATACCTATGATGCGTTGACAACCCTGGACATTTCCTCAGGAGGAGGTACAAAAATGGAAAACTTACCCCCTCAAGGGCATCCTAGACCAGGATTCCTTACAGGTGATAACATTCCCAATTGCCCAGGACATGCTGGGCCTAGCATGTAGTGTCTGGCAGCACCTTGCTTCATGCCAACCTCCACGCCATGTGGATTACAAGTATGCTTTCTCTGTAGGTGGTCTGTCCAGAGTTTCCTAACACTTAGCGGACACTGTTCTGCAAGTCAAGGTGAGACCCCTCTACCCAGTTCATGGTGATCACCTTTGGACTGGTGTGACCAGGGGTTAGATTAACAATCTGTTAATCACCCCCTGGGGTGTAATGTGGCACCGGATGCATCTGTGTGCCATCTTGCCCTGGGGTGGGGTGTGTGATAGATTTAAAAAAGAAATGAGAAGGCACTTTTTTATGGAAAGAGTGATGTCAAAGTAGAATGAACTGCATGAGGAGATGGTATCTTTGCAAATAGAAGTTTTAAAGGCGGGTGGGACAGAGTAAAAATGAGTGGCCACGGGGGCAGGAGGATCGCTCTTGGAGGCAAGGGGGGGGGGCAGCTCCAGTAAAATGAACTGAGCTGCACAATCGAGCTGAGTTGATAGACTACTAAGGCCTTTGTCTGCTGGCAGTTTTCATATGTTTGTATATTTAATTGCAGTGATGAGTTTGCAGCGATAAGGAAAACAGGAAACGACTCACTCAAGTCAGCGGTACCATACTGCTTTCGTGTCTTTGTCCATAACCAGTGAGAATATGTGTTTGAGCAAACAGGATGGTTCCAGCTAAACAGTAGGCAGATTTCATTTTACTTGTTGAAAATGGGTTAAAGATTTCATGAAGGGCCAGACAGGTGGCGCTGAGGGTTGAGGCACTGGATGCCACACCTCACGCCACACTGGCGACCTTGGTTTGGGAGCGAGCTCAGGCCACCAGGGGTCGGCTGGGGGAAGGGGGAAGAGGAGCCAGGACTGAGCAGCCGCCAGGCACCTCTCCTGTTCAGGGAGGGATGTCTGGTTTCCATGACTCTTGGCTGCCACCCAGTGGAGTTTAGGTGGCAGTGTTAGGCTGGGAGGGCAGATGGGGCCATCACTGGAGCTGCAGGGTGCATGCGTGCCTCCACACGCATGTGCAACCACCTTCTGGGGTCCCAGGAACAAGGGGAGAAAATACAACTACTACAGTATGTCTCCCCCATTTCCATAAGGCAGAACGGGTAATGGGGAAGCACCAGGTTAAGTTAAAAAAAATAAAAAATAAAAAAAAGTTCATGAAGTTTAACTTACACAGACTTGGGGGAGGAAGGGGGGTCGTCCATCAAGAGTGTAGCTCACTCAGTAAGCAAGAAAAAAAAAATGGTGGCAGATTGAGTGTTAAAAATCTGAGTGGCACTGTGCTTTTGGTATTGAGGTTGGGTGGCATGGGCGCTTACCCAGGCTCTGTTGTCTGATAGATGCCCACCTTGCCAAGGGCCTCGGCCCATCACAGCCCTAGAAATGCTTAACCCATTTTCTAACCCTGTTTTATTGGCGGTTTCGAAAACTTATTCTTCACATTTTGTAATGTAGAATCTATTATTATTTCAGAACATGAAGAACAAGTTTTCACACACACACCAATCAAAATTGCACCCCGACTGTGGAGCGACTCAGAATCTCGAAATGAGCTATCCCCAGCACAGCAGCGAATGTACTGCACACTGATAAAACCACAGCCATTCACTCTTGTTTTTGACAGTAAAATCAGTGTCACTACTGTGATGTGTCATAAAACAGGCTTATATTTTATTACATAAAATAACAGAGCCCCTCGGTGTTGAAAACGAGCAGATTCTCCGCATCTCGTTAGATCGGTGACATCAAAAGGCACTTGAGTTTCGCGTTCATGCAGCTGATGTCACCTGTCTATGTTGAGAATCTGCTCATTCTCTACACTGAGGGATTACTTACTCTGTACGGAAATGACAGTGTAACAGAGATTAATGAGAAGGTGTTGGAATGCTGACAGCAAATCAGACTGCAGCATTTCTGAGCCCATTAGTTTATAATTATAATATATGGCTGCCTCATTTTACTGGTGATTTCAAAAAGTTGTTCTTGACACCTAACTGTTAAGAATGACTTTTTGAACCTAAATCTGTCAACAATTCAACAAAGCTGCTAAAAACAATATCCCCCATAATCTCTCCATTGTCCCTTCATCACCTTGTGGGTTCTGTGTCCTTGTGAGCTTTCAAGCGCACATGATATCACAGAACCCACTTGATTTTTAGAAAAAGCCCATTCCTAATAGTTGGGGGTTAATTATTTTAAATCGGTTAGCTCATTTTTTTATAATATAATATATGATCAGCCTGTTTCAGTTGTGGTTTCCAAACGTAATCCACCCGATTTAGAATGTTCAGAGAAATAATTCACAGTTTAGAATGTGAATTATTTCTCCGAACAGCTGCCCTAATCAGAATCGCGCTACTGCCAAACAAGACACAGCCTGGAGCAGGAGCTGATTAGGACAGCTGACAGGCGCACACTTTGTACAAGAGCTCATTTCAAAACTGTGCTCAGTTCTCACACAAACTCTCACCATTGTGTTGCATAGTAAAATGGGGAGGGAGTAACGTTCAGAAATGGTCTGCTCCTATACTATGTAATTTAAAAAAAAAAAAAAAAACTCCTCAAAGAGCTCACTGGTAACCTTGTCCCTGTGGGTGAATATGGCTTTGAACAAAGAGTGAAAGCCACTAGTCTTGCTGGACAGTGTTGTCTCTCCTGGATCCCATGCAACCAGCTGAAGTGAGACTAAAATGGATTTCTGCTGTGGAGGGGAAAGCTACCACCAGCCCAAAGACTCCACCAGGGAGGAAGGTTTGGGGGGGGGGGGCACCTTTGTTCTAGGTAAGGCTGTGTCTGAACTGGGTGGAGGGGACTAACAGAGATCAAGACAGGTGGCATAAAAAGAATCATAAAGTCAGCTTGTTGGTGCATTAATAGCGCCACAGCCCACAACACGGGCGACCCTGCTTCAGGAACAAGCTTGAATTTTCGGGGGTTGGCCACAGTAAGGGTGACTGAGCATTCCAGAGCACACTCTTCTCCGGGGAGGGAGGGATGCAATCCCCCCACTGCTATACTGCTCCCTGGGTAACCGCAGGTGGTGGTGCAGCAGGGAAGCATAGTAGGTGAGAAGATGTTGTCCAGGCTCTGCACAGCATGCTTGTGTGCAAATGCTTGGGGCTTTGGGGCTTCTTGCATGATGATGACCTGAGAGAGTGGAGAAGGGGACACAACAGGGATAAGCCCTGGGGTGAGTGGGATAATCCCAGGCATGCTTGGGCCCTCATACACACACACACACACACACACCTCTCCCCACTAGCCACCCTCTCCACCTGAGGATCTTCTGTCTTCTCTCCCCCATTGCACAGAGACTGGAGGTGTGTGTCTGGCTTGGCCTGGCCCTGCCACAAGCGGCAGCCTCATAGGGTTGGAGGGCAGAGGGTAAGTGCTAGCAACACAAGGGGATCAGGGTTGGTCCTGACCCGGGGGATGGCCACACCGGAGAAGACGCATTAAATATAAATTTAAAACAAGAATGATGAAAGCAGTCTTGAAAACATATTTTATTGAGGTGGGGGGTAGCATGCCCTTCCCCTACACTGGCATGATGGCTGGCTGTACAGCCTAGAGGTTAGAGGAACGAGGTGTGAACGAGCCTGATACATCCGGCAGACCAGACCTGAGTTTGATTCTCACAACCTCCACTTGAATACTGTGTGACTCTGAGCAAGTCACTTAACTGCCCAGTGCTCCCACGTCACCCCTGAAAACAGGCACTTGTGCCTAGTGGGCCTTACCTGGTTACCAAAAGAGTAAAATTAAAAAAAATAAATAAATATAGCCTTCATCATTAACAGTGTCTATGCAATAAGCCTGATTGCAGTGTGTGTGAGAAAGTTGTGTTATTGGGGTTAATGCATGCTAAGGAATGTCATCAGAACAGAACCTGAATTAGAAATCTGCTAATTACTGTTATAAACTGACCATAAAATAAAAAAAAAAAGCGCCTGATCTCTCCCTCCCGAAAGCAACACACCCAAATCCCTACATTGTAGATGAGCAGAATTTTCAGCCCTTACACAGCCCACTGATCCTGCAGTGTGATTGGTCATAGCCCAGTTGGAGTTTTATAATAAGCACAACACTCACTTTAATAGCATCCCAGTAAGATTTTATGGGGATGGCAAGTCTGAGGGGAAAAAATGCAGTAGATAACTATGATCTTAACAGATGTGGTCTTCCCAGGGATGTAATTAGGCTAGCCAGAAATTGTACTCTGAAAGCAGGAATGAAGGAAGCAGAAACAGTATAAGTTGACCTACATACCGTCACAGCCAGTGGAGTTTCCTTGAAGAAGAATTAGCATGCTGGCACAGAATCTGAAGCACTCTCGGGAGTCAGAGGGCCTGCCCGGGGAGGGGGATTGAGCGTCCATGGACTGCTCTTCTCCTCTGGGGGAGCTGCCAGAGTTGGAGTGACCCCTGCTGGAGGCCAGGGATCTGATGGTGACTGGAGCTAGTGTTGGGAGGCATGCCAGACATGCGTCGTACACACCATCATGTCATTGCACACCATGCCTCCCTGGGGTACACCATTAAGAAAAAAATCTGTTGGACTGCGTACTATGATGTCCATCCCACGCCTGAGGCCCCATGTCACTGACCATAAAATCCTCGCTCCCCGTACTGACCCAGTCTCTGTCGGGGGTGGGGGTAGAACATCCCGGCGGCCCTGCCCTGGTTGGCAAGCCAGGGTGCTCAGGATTTGAGGTAGATTGTGGGTAGTGTGGGTGGGTAGGCGAAGGGAACAGGACTGATGTGTGGCTGGTCCGACGGAGCAGAAAAGAAAGCATTTAGATACTGCTTTTCATGCACATTGTATCCCAAAGTGCTTTACAAAGCAATGAGAAACTAGTAGTGAAGTGACTGTAAACGTGTAGTGGCAGCTAGTTTGCACATCAACACCCACACACAGCTTTGGACAATTGCATGAACTGATTTTATGGTAAGGAGAATGTTGGCCAGGACATTAGGGAAAATCCTCTACTCTTGTGAGAAGTGCCTTGGGATATTTTACTTCCACCTGGACACCCACCAGGAAAGCACCAAAGATGGGCAGAAATTACCTCAGTTTAACATCTCGTCGAAAGGACGGCTCAGCCCGACAGTACAGAATCCCTTTTTTTTCTAGGAGCGTGGATATGTTGTCCATCCACACTGTTCCTTTCCCCTTTAAATCTTGCCGGAAGTCTTCAAGCTGGCTTCTCCCACCCACCTGGGTGGTAAATACCTCGTCTCCACCCCATGACACCAGATCATCCTTTCCGCTGGAAGATACAAGTTCCCTCGTGCTGCTTTGCAGTACCATAGGCTGGGCCTCCTAATCAACGAGGCCAAATCAGAACTCATGCCTTCTCAGGTGATGGGCTTCGTCGGGGCAGAGCTCGACTCTTGTCAAGCCAGAGCTTTCTGGTTCGGCACTTGCGCCCTGCCTGGGACTTCCTGCGCCTCCTGGGCTACATGGCGGCGTGCACCTCAGTGGTCCATTGGGCCAGACTGCACATGCGCCCCCTTCATTGGGAGCTCACCGCCTAGTGGTCTCAGCGTCAGGGTCTCTTTGACCAGCTGGTCACGGTCACCCAGAGGATGTGGGATGCTCTCCAATGGTGGACCGTCCCGAGTCACTTGCGGGAAGGAATCCCGTTTGTCCGCCCCGAGCCGACGGTCGTCCTTATGACTGATGCCTCTCTCGTGGGCTGGGGAGCCCACATGGGGGACAACAGAGCTCACGGGTTCTGGACCCCCAAGGAGTCCCGATGCCACATCAACCTGTTGGAGCTCAGAGCAGTCAGACTGGCACTGTCAGCTTTCGCTCTTCAGCTCCGGGGTCAAATGGTTCAAGTCCAGACGGACAATACCACGACCTTGTGCTACCTCAACAAACAGGGTGGTACGCACTTCTGTCTGCTATGCAAGGAGGCGCTCTGGATCTGGACCTTCATCAGCCGGCTGGAGGCGGATCTCCTAGCCATCCATGTGGCAGGAGTCTCGAACCAACTGGCGGATGCTCTCAGCCGCATAGGCCAGACATCCCATGAGCGGTCTCTCCATCCAGAGGTAGCTTACGATCTGTTCTCCCATTGGGGCAAACCATTGGTGGATCTGTTCGCCTCCAGGGAGAACACCAAGCTGAGGCTGTTCCATGCCCGCCCCCCTCAGCAGGGCTCGCTGCAGGGGGATGCCTTCTCAAGGCCGTGGACCCCAGGCCTCCTCTACGCCTTCCCTCCATTTCCCTTGATCCACAAGGTGTTACTCAAGGTGAGGAGGGACAAGGTGAAGGTGATCCTGGTAGCCCCAGATTGGCCACGCCAGTTCTGGTATCCAGATCTCCTCAGCCTCAGCTGCAGGGCCCCGGAGCGGCTTTGTACATGCCCGGACCTGATATCGTTGAACCAGAGGAAGGTCATCCATTCGGACCTTCAATCCCTGCACCTCACAGCCTGGTTCCTGAGCAACTTGAGTTCCAGACTCTGGGTCTTTCCGAGGATGTCTACACCGTGGTGGAAGCATCTCGAAAGGAATCGACCAGGAAATGTTATGCCTTCAAATGGAAAGGGTTTTCCATTTGGTGTCAGGGGAAAAAGCCTGGACCCCTTATCCTGCTCTGTGGCTAACATTCTAGACTGCCTCTGGTCCCTCTCCAAAGGGGGTCTTCGGTCATTGACCCTTAGGGTGCACCTGGCAGCCATTGCTGCTTACCGGGCGCGGGCCGGTCAGCCGACGTTGACACAGGAGACAGTGGTCGGGCACTTTTTCAAAGGCCTGGATCACATATCCCCTCCAGTGCGTGAACCTCCACCTCCGTGGGATCTCTTGCTGGTTTTGGCAAAGCTCATGGGCAAGCCATTCGAACCCATGCACAAGTGTGAGCTCTCGCACTTGTCGTTGAAGACTGCCTTCCTGGTGGCTATCACGTCAGCCAGAAGGACAGGGGAGCTCCAGGCACTTTTGGTGGACTCCCCTTATCTGGTCTTTCACAGGAACAAAGTTGTCCTGCGCCCCCACCCGAAATTCTTTCCGAAGGTGGTGTCAGAGTTTCACCTTAACCAGGTGTTGACTCTGCCGGTATATTACCCTAACTTCACCTCGGATGCCGAGTACAGGATCCATACTCTGGACCTCAGATGTGCTCTCTCCTACTATAAGGAGAGGACGGTGGAAATTCAGGGAGAGGTTCGCCAGCTGTTTGTCACCTATGCTGAAGCCACTTCTGGCAGACCTGCAGCCAAGCGGACTATTGCAAGAGGGATCACATCTTGCATAAGTCCGTGTTATGAATTGGCGGGCAAGGAGCCTCCCAGAGGGATAAGAGCTCATTCTACCCACCATACTGCTGCTTTGGTGGCTGCGTCCAGCGACATCCCTATCCAGAAAATCTGTCGGGCTGCTACCTGGAAGTCAGCGAACACCTTTATTACCCATTACCACATCGACCTTGAGTCACGACGTGACTCTGGTTTTGGGGCCTCAGTTCTCCAATCTCTTTTTCCTAAGTAAGGGGTGTGTGCCTTGCCTCCCTCCTCCTGGAGAACTACTAGGAGTCTGCCAGACAGTGTGGATGAGCAACATATCCACGCTTCTAGAAAAACAGGTTACTTACCTGTAACAGTAGTTCTAGGAGTGGTATATGTTGTTCATCCACACGCACACACCCAACCTCCCCGGCTTAAGGCGCACAACCTGGCTTTCAGCGGGCTAGATCTGGCGTCATGGGGTGGAGCCGAGGTATTTACCACCCGGGTGGGTGGGAGGAGCCAGCTTGAAGACTTCCGGCAACATTTAAAGGGGAAAGGGACCATGCCAGACAGTGTGGATGAACAACATATACCACTCCTAGAGCTACTGTTACAGGTGAGTAACCTGTTTTTACTGCACTCTGGTGCCAGCGTTTATAGTATGGGCCCAATCCTGGTGCGGGATTAGAACCCATGAACTTCTGGCCCACAGGCAGATGTGCTACCAAATGAGCCACACTAACACCTTGCTGGAACACTGCAGCTTGTGTATTGATTTTTGAATCCTTGGGACTGCATACTCAGAAAAGGTTTCTTCAAGTTGAGAAAACCTTACCAATCCCTTAATAAAGTCGTGAAATGGTGACAGAGTTTGTTTTTCCACTCTATTCTGTTCCACTCTCCCTGCCCCTCCCCCGAGCATACCATCATCACCTTTCACCTGCTACCGTTCTGGGACACTGCCTTCTGGGTCGGGCTTTCTCATCATTTAATCACCTGCCACATATTGCAAGACGTTGCCCTTCCTTTTCCTGCCTAGCCTGGACATTCTCTGATGAAGTATAGGTCCATTCATTCTCACACGCCATGAAGTCAAACTTGTTGGTAAAAAAAAAAAAAGGTCCATGGTGCCCATCTTGGGTGTTGGCAGGCATACTCTGTGTACTTTGTCGACTACAGTAACATCTGGAAAATCGAGGAGCAACATGAGCCTCAGGCCAGGGGAACAAACATAAACAGAGCTTGTTCCTCTCCTTGGATGCTTTAGTGTGAGTTTCTGAATGATGTTTGGAAGATGTATGGGTGCTAAACATAGAGACAATGATTGTATAAGTGACCCAATCAAGTATGTTTGCATGAGTGCTATTGTGAATGAACTTCTGTAAGGCTCATGACCTTGATGTGATACAGAGGCGTATCACAGTGTATCTTAAATATTGTAATTAAAGCCACCCAACTTCTGCCTGACTGGTTGAGTGTGTGTTTGTTTGTTGGATAAAATGAAATGTGAATCTATTAACATCGTTGGCTAACTACATATTGTAGATTGAAATGGGGGTGGGGCAATGTTTGTATGGCAGGGCAGTATATCTTTTGGTTTGTATTTATGGGGAAGGGGAAAACAGTTCTGTCGGCTGTCGAGTACAAGTTTAGAAGTCCTGGCTACCCATCAAACTATCCATTTGGCAGTATTTTACAAACCACTGAACTCTAGCCGTTTTTTTTTTGTTTTTTTTAAACCCCCCTCCCCCGGTTCAGCAATCAGATATCCAGTATAGAATTGGAAGTAACGGATTATCCACCTTCCTGGTGAAGCCATTGTTTGCTGTAACATCCTCCCCTGGGGTAATGTGCGCCTAAACATTTAAGTTTGTGATGCTGGTGACATTGGTGGAGGAGGAGGAGGGGTTGTGGGATAGCCAGGAGGAGGCAAGAGAGGGAAAGGGAGGGGAATGCACAAGGGATGGTAGCCAGTCTAAGGGGGGATAGCAGGGGTGAAGGGGGTTAAGGAGCACAGCTGGAGGGATGGTTGAAGGGAGCAGGGATCTGGGGCAGCGAAGCAGGGTGAATAGAGAAGATGTCGGGCATAGCAGATGTGGCAGTGGAGAATACTGATGGGGAAAGGCAACAGGAACAGACAGGGAATTGTGTGCAGGAGGAGGAGTTGGGTAGGAGTGGAACAGGGACAGGTGGGGGGAATTACATACAGGAAGAGGAGGAGACAAATGGCAACGGGCAGATGGGGGAATTCTGTGCTGGTGGAGGAGGAGCCAGACAGGAGACAAACGGGGGGGAGCAGGAAGATGGAAATATGGGGGGAATACTAGTACTGAGGGATTCAATACTAAGGGGGGGGTAATGTGCGGTAGCAAGTGGGAAAGGCATAGTCGTATATGGGTGGAGACCATACCAGGGATGACCACTGAAAGAGTGGGACAATCGATCCTGAAGTATGCTAGAAGGGGAAGGGAGAGACCTCATTTAAATCTGCATCTGGGGAGTAATGACCTGGCTGATAGTACATTAGAGGTAGTCCAAAAGCGGTTTGAGGAGCTATGAACTTTATGTGAGGGGGAGGGTATATCAGTAGGTTTTTCTGAGATATTACTAGTGCCTAAGGTGAGCATGGCTAGAAAACAAAAGATCAAGAGATTTAATGAATGGTTAGGCAAATGGTGTCACACCAAAGGGTATGGGTTATTGGGGGGTGGGGAAAGACCTGGGAGAGCAGTAGTCTAAGGATAGAACTCACCTAAATGAAGAGGGCAAGAAGGTGCTGAAACGGAAGCCTGGGGAGTATATTGAGGTAACTGGACATTTAAACTAGGAGGGGGTGGCGGTAGGTGGATGGAGGGCATACAGTGGCCATGAGATGGGAAGCGGAGCAAGCTTACCCCTTAGAACAAGGGTGATGAACTAGGTAGAAGCAAGATGAGGGGGATGCTGGAAGTGGAGGGCAGAGGGATGGATGGTAAAGGGATGGAAGGTGGTCACTATGAATTCTAGAAGCCTGGAGGATAAAATGAATGACTTCCAGGCCCCTCATGTGGAGAGGGAGGTGGACATGGCAACCGTCATGGAAACATGGGCCACCCAATACCATGACTGGGACCTGGCAGTCTGAGGGTACAGAATATTCCACAGGGATAGGGAAAACAGGAGAGGGGATGGAGTGGCATTATATGTGAGGGAGGGGCTAAAGTGCATTGGGGAGGAGGGAGAAATAGTCATTATGGCTGCTAATCCAGGATTCCAGGAATAGTACACTCCGGATGGGAGTAGTGTACAGGCCACTTTCCCAGACAGAAGAGTTGGACAGGGAACTTGCAAGGCAGATTAGAAGGGCATGTGGGTGCATGGGACTTCAGCCTGCCAGAGGTAGATTGGGGAACCCCAGCCACCAGCAATAAAAGGGAACAGGTACTGCTGGACACCTTTCAGGAAAGCTTCCTGACACAGGTGGTCAGTGAGCCAATCGGTGGGGGGGAAGATACCCTTGACCTACTGCCCACAAATGGGGAGTTTGTGAGGGATATCAAGGTGGACGAACCACTAGCGGGGAGTGACTATCACGTAGTGTGGTTCAGGTTGATTATGGGCAAAGAGGGGTGGCATCCAACGCAAAGGTGCTGGACTTCCGGTGGTTGGATTTTGCAAAGATGGGGAGGTAGTGAGTGGGTAAATGGCCAGGATCCAGCCTGGTATGGACACAGTCCAAAGATGGGAGCTCATTAAGAAGGGCATACTAGAGGCTACTAGTTCCTGTAGCAGGACCCTGAGTAAAAAGACCAGGGCAAAAAGGTCAAGCTGGATGAGCGGGGGGGGGGTTGTGGAAAAGGTGAGGAGAAAATGGACAGTCCTTAGGAGATACAGGAAATTCAGGGAGAGGGGAAGATTGGGAGGAGTACCTGCAGGAGGCAAGGGAGGTGACGAGGGCAGTAAGAACAACAAAAGCTACCAAAGAGCTCAGGCTGGTGCAAGGCATTAAGGAGGGGAGAAGAGCTTCTTCAGGTACATCAGAGAGAAAAGAAGCTGTAAAGAACAGATAGTAAGGATTAAGAAGGACGGGTGATGGGTAGCGAAGGGGGGAGAAAAGGCAGAAGCACTCAATGACTGCTTCTGCTTGGTATTTATGAAAGCGAGAGGGCTAGTGCTACCCAAGGGGGGTAGTAAAGGCTGGGGAGGGAGTAATGGATGAGGTGATCACAGAAGGTAGAGTGCTGGAGGTCTTGAGAGCACTGAGGGTGGACAAGGCACCAGGGCCAGATGGCATTCACTCAAAGGTACTCAAGGAGCTAGCAGAGATCCTGGTGGGGCCCTAGGCAGGCCCATTCAGTGCCTCACTGAATTCGGGATTCATATCCAATGATTGGAGGTCGGCTCATGTGGTGAGCCTTACGTCCATCGTGGAGAAGCTAATGGAAATAATCCTGAAGGAGAGGCTGGTGTCCCTGCTGGAGTTCAATGGGCTGCAGGACAGTAGACAGCATAACTTTGTCACAGGCAGATCTTGCCAAACCAGCCTGGTAGATTATTATGACTGGGGAACTAGGTAGATGGACAAGGGCCATGCGGTGGATGTTCTGTACCTGGACTTCAGCAAGGCATTCGATTCAGTGCCACATGGAAGACTTGGAATAAAACTTGAAGGCACAGGGGCGGGAGCAAAAATGGTGGGATGGGTGACAAACTGGCTGCAGGGAAGGCAGCAAAGGGTGGTGGTGGAAGGGGAACCTTCATCCCCAAATGCAGTAACGAGTGGGGTTCCACAGGGCTCGGTGCTTGGACCAGTGTTATTTGGGATATTTATTGCAGACATTTCAATGGGCATCAAGAGCAGGATCAGCCTGTTTGCCGATGACACCAAGATAGGGGCAGTGGTGGATGACATAGAGGGGTGGTAGACTTTGCAGGAAGATCTGAAAAAGCTGGAGACTTGGTTGGACACTTGGTAAATGGGGTTCAATTTAAAAAAGTGTAAGGTACTGCATTTTGGGGCAAATAATCCAAGGAGAAACTACCAACTGTGGGAAGTGCAGCTGGTGGAGACTGAGGAGGAGAAGGAGCGGTGGTGGTCATCACAGGATCAGTGAACAACTTGGCACAGTGTAGGAAGGCAGCAGCAAGGGCCAATAAAATGCTGGGTTGTATCGCAAGGGGAATAATGTCAAGGGGGGAGGTGATTCTGCTGCTGTATAGATCATCAGTTAGACCTCATCTCAAATACTGCATGCAGTACTGGCACCTGTACCTGAAAAGGGATATTAAATTACTGGAAGGGGTGCAGTGCAGAGCAACTAAGATGATCCAGGGACTGGAGGACTTACCGTAAGAGACTAAGCTAAAGGAATTGAACATATACTCCCTGGAGGAGAGGAGGGACAGAGGGGATATGTTTGAAATATTCAAGTATATGAAAGGATAAACAAGACTGGTACGGAGGGGGGCTGTTCAAGTAAGGGTGGGGAGGGACACTCAAGGCCATGACATGAGACTGGAGGGGAGAAGGTTCAGGAGGGAAATGAGGAGACAGGCAGGGTGGAATGCGTTACCAGCAGAGGTAGTAGCCTGTAAAACAGTGGGCTGCTTCAAAAGGGGCTGGGACAGGGCAAGAGGGAGGATAAAGGAAGGGGGATGAGGATGGAGGGGCAGCTGCAGAATAGGACTGCTAGCTGCAAAATCGAGCAGGCTCTATAGACCAAATGGCTTTTTTCTGCTGACAAATTTCGTATGTTCATATCCTAAACTACCTAACCTATCCTAAACATAAAAAAAAAAAACCTACCTCCAACTAACTTATATTAAATTTGATTTGTGTTTATTAACATAATAACTGGGGTCCATATTTTTTTTCAGATTTATCCAGTGCATCCAAATCCGCACAATATATTCTCTCAAGCTGGATACATTCCAGGAATAAATTTCTCCACAGTGAGAATTCTGGCAGATTTTCATTTTTCCAAAGACGTTCTATACATCGCCTTGCATTAATCAGACCTATATTCATAATTATGCTTATATGTTCAGAAGGCAGTTGTTGAGAGCTAGTTGTTCCCAGTAAACAAAGCTCTGGGTCAGATTTTATATTTTAGGAATTTTGTTCAGTGTTAGGATATTTTAAGACACAAGAAGCTATCACGTTTCAATGTTCCCCTATAAGCCTTACATCTGTTACAGATAGGTGATATATTTGAATTTAATTTATTTAATAGATGAGGGGTATAATAAATCCTGTGTAAAATATTACATTGAATTTGGTTTAGATAGATATTTTATATATATATAGTGCCCCTCTCCGGGGACTTGGAGCACTTTATAATACGATTTAAAATCACAATAAAACATTGACAATATACATAATCCAGTATGTACCAAATGGCAAAATACAAAGAAAAACTATAACACAATAATTAAAACCGTCAAATGCCTGGTGAAATAAAAAGGTTTTTAATCCCTTTTTAAAAGATTCCTGGTGAAGCCGTTGTTTACTGTAACATCCTCACCTGGGGTAATGTATGCCTATACCCCTCCCTTTAAACGTGTACTTCTAGTAGGTTTCATTAACTTAAGAGCATTTCTCCACCTCCCCTCAGTAATTTGGTATTGAAACTCCTTTTCCTAGTCTGGCCACCTGCCTCATGTGACAGTGTGACACACCCTTCGAATGCCCCTCTTTGGATCACAGTGTGTACAGATGGGGGAGATGCTGAGTGTCCATCATGCTCCTCAGATGTGGGCACCAGTCAACTTACAATAAGGGTCTTACAGAGATGGGCAAAAGGGGCCTAGCTTTAATGTCTCATCCGAAAGATGGTACCTAAACTGTGCAGCGCCCTCTAGTGCTGCCTGCAGGTTAATATTCAGTAGTAGGTCCAAGTTTTTTGGTGTGGGACTAGAACCCATGACCCTTTAATCTTCCGGCTCCAGGGGCAAATGTGCAAACTGAGCCACTGATCCTGCAATAAATGTCTCCTTTGAAATAACAAATGAGTTTGGAGGAAGTGCAATGAAGATATCAGTCATAAAAGGGATGGGACTGGGGCAGAATTTATTATGCTTTTTTCTTCTCTCATCCAGAGGTGACTAGCAACCCCACATGGGTTTACTGAGTCCTTTTTTTAGATGGTAGAGAAAGTTATCTCCTTTGTGATACTGAGACAGATGCATTTCTAGTGGCAGAGCAGTATAGATATTTTCAACTCCAGCATTTTGTTACATCTCTCCCAGCCTAACAAAAAAAAAAAAATTACAGTGTAACCACATAAGCTTCTGAAACCTTTCTTTGACAAGGTCCAAGGACAGCGCTCCGAACAATGTAACATAGCCTAGATGTTAAGAGCTCAGCTGTAAACATGGCAGACCAAGTTTGAATTCCATCACTGCTGCATACCATATGACTTTGAGCAAGTTACATGGCCTGCCTGTGCTTAATGTAGCCCCTCCCCCACTAGGGGTTTGTATTGTTCCAAGGGAGGGGTACTAGCCGTAAACAGATATATTTAACCACACACAACACACACTCACAACACACTTCGGAGGCAGAAGATAGTGCACTGAATACTTTACTGGTCTTCACTTTGAGGACACCTCCATTTCACCGGTGGTACTTTTCAGGTAATCCAGTTGGATACCAGAGAGTGTTACAGTCATTACACTTGGTGATACAATTGAAATTTGGCTGAACTGTGGGTATTGTAACTCCCTTGGGTCGCACCTGGAAACGAGCCTTTGCTCAGTGTGCCATTCCCTGTTACCAATTTTCAGTAAATAAATAATTCACTCACAGTCCTAATCCTGAGGCTTCTTCTGATTTTAACAGGTTGGGTATTTGTCTATTTACAGAAGGTTCTGATCTGGAGACCTTACTCTGTTTTAGTGCATTTCACCCCATCGTTAAGCATCACTTTTGCTCATCTCTATCTCCCCATTGCTGAACGACAACTCTCGGGGTCTCGGGCTCTAAAGCCTCCACAAATGTAACCCACTGGGTGCATAAGCCCTTGCTCGTGATTCTGATTGGCATATTCAAACTTGAAGTCTATATGTACCTTTCTACTCAGCCTTGTGCACCAGAGTGCCTCTGCTTTGACACTCCTTGAATCCAGCAAGCTCCTGAAGGCCAGGCACAGCAAGCACCATGAATTAGGAACTCACACTGAAGTTCAGGCTCCACTCTTTTGCTGGTAACTCAGGCAGCTTAGAAGTTAAGGACCCTGTAATCCAGCCACCCCCCCCAAGAGGAATGGACTCAAAACACTCTGAAATATCTGGCTGGTTCATGAGCACTCACTTCCAGCCATCCCCGGAGGGGGTGGACTTACAGAAGGCCAGACCACATTCTGTTTTTCGATGACTCATTTCTAGAAATCCCTAGAAGGGATGGATTTATAGAATGCAGTAGGAGCTCTGAAAAGCTCAAGCTTTTATATGCTAGGCAATTAAGTTGTTTTCAAGAACTGCAGAAATGGATAGAATGTTTTGTTCTGATTGACAGACAGCAGTACGTATTCAGAGATAAATTGTTTGTCTCCGGTTCCAACAGTTGGGATGTTCTGAAATTAACTTAGTTTCAAAGAAGAAAATTGTAATGTACTTTCATCATGTGACTGAAGAACTAATAACATTTCCATAGATAAATTACTGTACCTACAGTATAACTGCTTTCTGGCTAGATACCGAACGATTATAGTTGATATCGTATATAATGTACATATTCTATACTTGTATATTCTAATGCCAATAGCGTTGCATTTTATGTGCAATATTCCTGCTTAACATATAGATAATAAATTATCTAATTTATTATGAGTACTATATTAAAAAAATATGTACAACAGAAAGTATAAAGAAGAGAAACAAAAAGGAAAGAACTCAGCTGGTATTTTGGAATTTTTTTACTTTTGTAAGTTTCTTCAGTTCACATTACCCTATCCAGATGTTTCTAATCTGGTGATGAAATTGTAAAAATTACTCCATTTTTTTTTTTCAAACTTAATAATATTGCTGTTAAACCCATGTGTCAGTAACAGGAGAGTAATAAATAAGTGCTAGTAACATAGGCCCTCCCTTCGTTTAGGGGAGGATGGTGTTACATTAACGTCCCAGCACGCGCCTGATGGCTGTGGCAACTGTTTGTAACTTATAAAGTGCTTTGGGATACAGTGTGGAAGAAAAGTGCTGTTCAAACCCAGATTCCTTTTGCTTCATCCCTCAAAACATTTTTTTTTTAAATACATGCATTGTTTCAGGCTGACACCCTTGAGCACACTGGAAATTACAGGGTTGGAGTAGGAAGCAGCATGTCCGTGTGTGTGTGTGTGTATGTATGTATAATATATATATATATATACACATATACATATACATATACACACACAGTTTGGCTGAGTTGTTTAAGTGACAAGCTGTGAACCTGGAGAACAGCATTATTTTTTAATCCTTCCACCACCACTTACTGTGTGATCTTGAGCAAGCCTTTTTATTGCCATATGGGGTTTTATCTTTTTGCCAGATGCCCCCTTTTAGGCAGGCAACCTCCAAGTCCCATCACTCCCTGACCCAGCTCCTGAGTCCACCATGGTTTTCCCAAATGACAGGGCCAGAGGGAATGCAGGCACCCCCATCTCTCCTGCCAGAGCAGAATCTGGTGTGGTGGTCAGTGTGTGCTACCACAGTGTTCCATCGACATCTTTCTCTCTCTGGAACCCTCCTGTGATGTCCCAACAGGCCGCACACGCACACCGCAACATCTCCATAAAGGAGCAACCTCACCAGCCCACTTCAGGGAGGCTGGAGAAAAGATTTCATACTTCCTAATGTCTCATATTCAGGTGACATTAGACAAAAAAATTCTCTTCCTTTTGTTTGAGGTGTTGTGTGGAGACCAGAGACCCCATCCAGCTCATATCTTCTGGAATTGCCCCAAGCACCAAATATGCTGGAGCAAGGTTCAGAAGGCTCTGTTTTCAGTATTTGTACTGGATATCTCCCCAGGTCCCAGGCTTTTTATTTTGTATTCAGATTTTGATTACCAGTAAGAACTGCAGATCTTCAAGGATATCTTCTTCCATTGAGCCACATCATGGAATTGTAAGCGGTCGGCGCCAGGACTGCCCAGAATTCTTTTTGCGGGTGGGAGCTGCCCACGTCGGCATGCCTCATTGGTGCCTATATAACATGAGCACCCCTAGCATGCCTCAGTTCCTTCTCCCATTGTCAACCTCTCGTTGGTCCACTGCTACTGAAGAATGCTGTCGAACGTTTGCAAGTATTCAGTAACGCTGCTACTTCTATGTTTGTTCTGTTAAAACTTTCTTTCATGCTGCCACTGAAAGACAAGGAATCTTCTTCTGTTATTGCCTTTGCAGCAACGTTAAGATTTATGAAAACGATGACCATCTGTTGTCTCAGCACAACGACATTAAAGCCTGCTCAATCTGCCAGAGTTTTAACCAGGTGCAGGTAAGAACTAGGAGACATCGCAAGAATGCTTCAGAAGGCTTTCTTAAAGAGGGAGCCCAGTCAAAATTTCTAGCATCAACAAATTTAGAATTTGGGACTGCATGTACCTGATCAGCCTCATTCCAAAAATCAGATCACTAGGTTGCTTTGTTTAAAAGTTACAAGTCTCCCTAATTTTGCTGGCTGTTCAAAAAGCCAGTTTTAGTGAAGAGCTACTGATGTTGTCATAACCTGAACTCACAGCCTAATCCTCCCTGCAAGCTACGGTATAGGACTTATTTCTCCCATGTTCCACAGAACCCGGGCATAGAACTTCAGTTGTAGCAAACATCTGAAGAAGGAAAGCTGACACTGTGTGGGTACAGGACATACATTTCCTTAATGCACAGATACAAGGTACTTAAGAATGTGATGGGGGTGGAATGCAATGGCAAACATGGCTTTGTAATGCCACAATTGGGTACAGTTTTTAGAATACTGTAGAGGTGAGCTTTTAAAATGCCACCAGGTTGCAGTTGTGGGATGCAGCAGTGACACAATTTCAGAATAAGACGGTGATGCACAATTTCAGAATGTGGCGAGGATGCACAATTTTGGTATGTGGCAGGGGTGGGTAATTTTAGAATGTGAACTGGTTGTGCAAATTCGGAATGATGTGGTAGCAGCACTCATGTTGGGGTTGTGCATTTTAGAATGTAATAAAGAAAGGCAATTTTGGAACAAGGCAGTGACACACAATTTCTGAATGTGAAAGTAAGGTACAGTTTCAGAATGTGGCTGAGACACATAATTTTAGAATGTGGTAGGGATGACCAGTTTTGGAATGTGGTTGGGAAATGCAATTTTAAAAATGTGGCAGAAGTGCATTATTTTGGACTATGGTGAGGGAGAGCATTTTCGGATTGTGATGGGGCAATGCAGTTTCAGAATGTAGTGGCGACACACTTTCAGAATGCAGCAGGGGGATGTACAATTTTGGAATGTGGCCAGGACTCACAATTTCAGAATGTGGTGGTGACACACAATTTCAAAATGCTGCAGGGATGCACGATTTCGGAATGTGGCAGTGACACAATTTCGGAATGTAAGACACAATTTCAGACTGTGGCACTGAAACAGGACTTCAAGGTGGGAGAGGACTGAGCATCTACAGACTGCAGTCCTCTCCAGTGGAGGTGGGACCCGCTGCACTGCTCAGATACTGCTGCCACATGGAGGTGTGGTGGCAGGCCAGTGGATAATGCCGAACACTTGGGTTGGTTGGCAGTTGTGTAGTGCATGTGTACCTCCACATGCACACATGCCTGCGTCAGCATGCCGCTGGCAAAGGGGAGAAGAAATGGTGGGAAAAAAGTGGAGCCTGTCGCCATGAAGCCCCACTCGCCGCTCCAGACCACACCATCGCCCTGGGACTTCTGCCACTGCAGAACTGGATCCAGATACCAGGGAGAGGATGGCCTTACCCCTGCTGACCCTGTCAGGAGTGGGGGCAAGCCATAAGGAACTTGAGGTGCCAAGTAAGTCCTGGGGAACCCCTCCTTGGCTTAACTCCTTCTCAGCAATGACTAATACGATTAGGGACAATTGCAGCTTATAAATGTATTTTTCAGAAATGGAAAGACCACAGTCCATGATCCACCTGATTATATTTTGTGGCTTAATTATATGGTGATCATTCATAGAGTAGAAAAAAATCCATTATATCACATGTAATCAAATGAAATTATATAATGATATGCGGTCCCCATTTGCAGAGGTACTAGAGTCCCCTGATATTTTGATTCATATGAAGTAAAGAAAAAATAGGATTAGGAATTCTGTGTAATGTCTCTGCCATACATTCTAAGTGGTATGATTTGTCAGATGGTAGGATATTGTTCTCTGTATTAATGCTTGTTGGATGAATATGTGGTCATGGTTACTGGACCCTAAATTTAGGACATTGGTGTAGCTATGAAATGAAATGGGCGGTGTATACTTATTTATTATATCTGTTTATACTGGTTGCTTAGTATGTTATGCAGTTATGTGTTGTTCATTTTAAGGTTGTATTTTCTATACCATATGCACTAATAATAAGAAAAAAAAGTAACTCCTGGGGGAGATGGTGGCTGGTCGGGGAGCATGTGGGGGCTGAAAAGTCAAGACAGAATCATAAGGAGAAGTGCTATAGAAAAAAGAAACACAGCTTCTGAATGTGGTGGGGGTGTGCAGTTTTGAAATGTAGTGGTAGCTGTAAAGCACAGTGTCAGAATGTGGCTGGGGCACATAATGTCGCAATATGGTGGGGGTGTGACGCACAATTTTGAAATGTGGTGAGTGCTTACAATTCTGAAATGTGGCAGGGACAAGCAATTTCAGAAGAAAATGTGCCCTGTCACATTCCAACAGTGTGCATCCCCACTATATTCCGAAATTGCCAGTCCCTGCCAAATGCCTAGATGTGTGTCCCTGTCTCATTCCGAGATTGAGTGTCCCCACCACACTTTGAGATGGCGCATCCCTACCACATTCCAAGATTACATGTCATCCCCCCAACATTCTGAAAATGTGCACCACCTTGACATTCAATACCTTTGTTCCGCACTGCATTCCCAAACCACCTCCTGACGCATTCTTTTTTTTCTATATAGATTTTTGTAGGCTTTTTCTCCTGACCCCAGGTGTCCATGCACATGTGTGTGGAGGCACATGCACGCCACACCCTGGGGCCCCCTCCTGCTTACGCTGCCACCCCCTCCTATCTACGCTACCCACCAGACCTTCACCTGGTGGGAGCGGAACTATGGTGGGTGACGACCACCCTGGGAAAGGAGAGCTGCCATTCGGCTGCTCAATCCTGTGCCTCCCCATGTCGGTTCTCTGACGATCCGAGGTTGTTCACGAACCCGGGTCACCAGCATGGCTTGAGGTAAGGTTTCCAGCACCTCAGCCTTCAGCGCCACTGGACCAGCTCACCTGACACATTCTAAAATACAGTACCATGCCACTGAACATTCTAGAAATACATATACTGCAGCCAGGCCTATGCCAAGTTTTTTTTCTTTCAAATGATTATTACAACTACAGTTTCTTAAACTTTGGAGAGAATTGTTTGTACCTGTATTGGCTCTTGTACCAAAAGATGAACAAAGTGGGTGATTTGATACCTTTTATTGGACCAACAAGAGATTTACAAAACATAAGCTTTCAGGCCACACACAGCCCTTCTTCAGGCATGACAATTTTTTTTCTTCAAAAAAGAAACGTAAATACGTTGGGTAGAACTGATAAATAAACTTGTTCACATGGTTGTGACAGCTCTGTTGATAAGGAAGTAAATAACTGAATATGTGCAGAGACAAAAAAAAGGATTAGAGATTTAGGCTCCTCTCCATGGAATATGACAGCAGGAGGCCCATAAATTATTAAATGACTTTGTTCTATGAACCTCCCTGAAAGTATGTGTGTGTGTGTGTGTGTGTGTGTGTGTGTGTGTGTGTGAGAGAGAGAGTGAGACGAAAAGCACTGATATATGTACATGTATGTTGTATAAACACCAAGAACACAGCAGACAAAGAGTATGATCAAACATATACAGTAAGCAAAACCATGTTCATGTATTAGGCACACTATAAATATATATCAGATGTAAGAGAAGATATATATAAATATATGCACAGGAAATGTACATGCACCTGAATCAAGAGAAAGGCAGTTGTCCATTTAAATGTTGTAATAGATCCTGAAACTAAGGTCTAGATTCAGTCCCTTATCTTTAGTGTCAAGAACATAAATAAGTCTGAGCTCATAAGCCCGCCTTTCTTGTATATTTTTTGAAGTGTCCTTTGAGAACCAGGACAAAGAGGTCAGAAATGGAGTGATCAGATTGAGAGAAATACTGTCCCACTGGTTCTGCAGTGTTTTTCTCCTTTATATTGTGCCTGCATGAGTTCATTCGTGTTCAAAGGGGTTGCTTGGTTTCTCCAAATAGCCTGTACGTGGACACGTAATGCAATGGATGTGATAAACAACATTCATTCTGGGATCCACATGTATAACTCCCCTGTATCTTGAATTCCTTGTTTGGGGTTATAGAGTCTGAAGTGGAAATCTGCTCACATTTTACATTTACAGTAGGAATATTGCGGAGTTTAGTGCCTCCTAGTGTTCTGTTGTTTTGGTCAGGTATAAGTTTGCTCCTGACAATCAGGTTGGATATGTTAGATGGTTCTTTGATAGACAGTGAGGGTGGTTCCTGGAAAATACATTTCAAGGTGTCATTCTCACTGAATATTGGTTGTAGGTTCTTAATCATCTTTTGTAGGAGCGGCAGATCGGAGTTCTATGTAACAACTAAGGGTGTCCAGTTGGTGGTGGTCTTTTCCTTATATTGTAGTAGTTGTTGTTCTGGCATAAGCATGGCACGTTCCACAGCTCTGTCAATTTCTCTAGAGGAGTGTCCCTGTTCAGTAAATGGTCTTTCAATGTGATGAGGTCCTTCCCACTCAAACAGATTTGGTGGTATCAAAGCGCTTGGCTATACATTACAGATGTTTTAGTGTGCCTAGGGTGACTGCTGTTTTTGTATAGGTATCTCTGTCTGTCTGTTGGTTTCCTGTAGATACAAGTCTGTATGGTTCCATCTGTGATGTCAAGGAAACTGATGCATATGTCGGTGTACTTCAGGGAGAGTCTAATGGATGAGTAGAGGATATTAGGTTCCTGATGAAATTCTTCAAGTGTGTGAGTACCTTCTGTCCAAATTATAAATACTGTATATCAATATATCAGAAGTACGTGAGTGGTTTGATTTTAGTTTGTTTTAGGAAATCCTCTTCCAAATTGGACATGAAATGGTTGGCATATTATGAAGCCATCATGGTGCTCATTGCTGTTCCCATAGTTTGAACATAACGTTTGCTGTTGAAACTGAAGTTATGTGTCAAAATAAATTTGAGAAGTCTGGTAATAAATTTTGGGTGGATGTCATGGTGCTGTCCTTTCTCTTTCCATCAGTACTGTATGTGGGATGTTAGTGTAGTGGGAGTTCAGATCCATTGTGACTAAGATAGTATTAAGCAGTGCCACAAGTTCCCATTGACTGCGACTAAAGTTTTCTTAATAACAATCTTATGGTTGCATTTCAGTGACTGTATTGCTGTTCTTTCTAATGGGGGAGGTTGTAGCTGATTGTTTTTGCTTTATAGGCCTCCTGCTGTCATGTTCCATGTAGAGGAGCCTGTATCTCCAATTTTTTTTGTCTCTGCACATATCCAATTACTCAGCTCCTTATCAACAGAACTGTCCCACTCATGTGTAATCAGTTCTACCCAATGTATTTAAGTTTGTTTTTGGAAAAAAGTGCCATGCCTGAAGAAGGGCTCTGTATAGCCTGTAAGCTTGTGTCTTGCAAATCTCTTGTTGGTCCTATAAAAGGTATCAAATCACCCACTTTGTTCATCTTAAACTTTGGAGAAATAGATCTTATAAGGTTGCTGACAGGGAGGACTAGGCTGTGAGTTCCGGTTATGACTTCATCATTAGCTCTTTACTGAAACTGACTTTTGAACAGGGAGTGAAGTCAGGGTTACAAAATGGCTTATAACTTTTAAATGAAGTAATGTAGAGACCTTATGTTTAGTATGAGGCTTGTTGGGGTATGCTGATTCTAATTCTGCAATCGGCACTTCTGGACGGACTCCCTCTTTAAACGTCAAAGAATGGAGAAATAGGTTGTGACAAAGGCAGCTTCACCATCATCAACCACTTTTGTTCCCAGTTCACTGTCGGCATGTCCATCCCGAAGGTAGACGTGCCCATCACTGACTCACCAGAGGAAAAGGATAAGTCCTCAAAAGCAGTGGAGAAACACTGCCAGTCCAAGAAAGACAAGTGGAGAAAAGATAAGACTGCCTCTCCTGAATATTCAACTCTTACAAGAGACAATCCCCAGCTCTGGCTGCAGGTCCTGCCACCCCCCCAGCTGTCTGTCAGACACCAAGGTGGGGATCCAGCATTGGCTTGTCTCCCCTGCTGGGGGATTTTCAGCCTAATCAGCCATCAAGCACTGTCCCATCAGTGGCTCATTCCTCATCTATCTCTTTGGGGCCCGTTGATGCACAGCTGTTATATCAGACAACGTCTGAGGTTTTCCAACAGCTCTTGCCACTGCCACAATCATTGCCTGCTCCGTCGGCACCGACATTTGGTCCATCAGTTGTACTGTTAATGCTTCAGTTCCTGGTCACTGCCATGGTGCCAGGCCCTGAATGCCCCCCCTGTCAACGGCACACCTATCGACAGCTCCTCCTTAATTTTCTCCTTGTCCCATTGACCCTCAGCCAATGGCGGTAGAAGTTGTCAAGCGAATAGGAGTATAATCCAGAGTATATGGAGGAAGAAGAGATCATGGATGAAGAGGAGGCAATAGATGTGGAAGACTAACGCTCCACTCGGTCCTCTTGCTCAGAGGAGAGTGTGGAAAACACACTAAAGCCTCCACCAGAGGATGCCTCATTTCAAGTCTTCTTAAAACAAATTCTGGTTAAATTGGGGTTTCAGGCAGAGCAGGAGGATTCCTCCAAGGGAAATCTCTATGAGTTCTTGGAGGTTTCAGCCTCCCTTATGATTGTAATTCCTCCATTGCATTTGATACTTGAGGATGCTACTCTAGCAGCCTGGCACAGGCCAGCTCAATTGTCTGCAGTACCTAGGAAGGTTGATAATATCCAGCCCCTCATGCTAAGCCTCATTATTCTTCCCAGCCTGAAATGGATTCTTTGGCATTGTGGCTGCTCAAGACAGATCTATAGCTCCCAAACACATGAGTTTTCTTACTTCTGATTAGGAGTCGAGGAGACTAGATGGGATGAGGAAGAAGAGTTTTGCTTCTCCTTCCCTGGGTCTCAGAATTGCTAATTAACAGGCACATGTGATAAAATATCAGAATTTCCTTTGGAAAACTATGGCCATCCTGGGTGGGAAATTGCTTGAGGGCCAAGATAAAATATTGATGCAACAAGCAATTGCTAATGGCCAAGAGGCTGGTGTTGTAGAGGCATAGGTCAGGAAGCACAGGCAAACCAGGCGAAGTTATAAAATTTGCAAGTAGCATTTTATTATTATCAATAAAATAAACAAAATTGTGCAGGATAGCGTTTATACAGGCAGTTCAAACAAAACAGTCCTTCATCTGAGGATATCTGTAATTCTAAATTTCACTGTCTCTTTCCCCTCGTGCTCTCTCTCTCTCTTTCTGTCTCTCTCTCTCTCTCTCTCTAATAAAAGATTGCTCTCCTTGTATATAATGGTCCCCATTTTCAAAACATTAGTGTGGCACAAACTGGGTTTGTGCCGCACTAACCTGGAATAGCACCACCCATTAGGGGAGTGGTCATATTCAAAGGGCATAGATGCACGATGCACCCCTGACAGTGCTGTTGTGCACAATATTGTACTGCGCTCGTGCAAATGAGGGTTCCTTCATGCATATGTGGCACAGCACAATATTGAAAGTGTTCAGAAGTGCTAAACAGCTGCCAGCAATGGTGCAGTTTAATGCTTCTGAAACCCAGGCCTTAACAGTGTGCAGACCCATCTGCCCCACTGTCAAGAGCTGGGTACCCTAGTGGTTCAGTGTCCCTTCCCCGCCCTGATCTCTGTTCACATACATATAGAAAAGTTAATTGGTAATTCAGTGTCCCTCCCCTACCCCGATCCCTGTTCACAGACATGAAATAATGATCTTACTTTGAGGGGGCTCTTGCAGCAGGCAGCACCATTAGGGCTGAAGCTGCCAAGTGCCCAGACCACACGGAAAATTTCTAGCTAGCAGTCTGTCACGGGGGACTGCCCCCGCCGCCGTCAGCATGCTGACGTCCACCTATCCTATAAAAGGGGGTGGTCCCCCACACCTGCCTCAGTTCTTTCTTGCTGTCAGCCTACAAACATTGGACCTTCACAGACGCCAGGTTCCATTGACCACCATTTTCTTGTGTTTACCCGCGCTTTTATTTTTCTCCCTTTTAGTGGTTAAAACATTGAGTTTTCAGTGTTTTCTCTCCTAAGTTTATGTCTTCTTCTCCAGCCTCATCTTCTGACCAGCCAACAATGTGTGCCTGTGGCAAGCAGATTCCTGCTAAGGATGGTCACTCTTCCTGTGTGCTCTGCTTAGGCCCAGACCACGACACTGAGGCCTGCCAGCACTGCCAGGACTTCAACCAGGCCACATGGAGACACCATATGAAGACCTTAGAAAGCTACCTGCAGCCGGCTTGGTGGTGCTGGAGGTTGAGGTGCTGGTCGCTTCACCTCGCGCCACGCTGGTGACCCCGAGTTCGGGAATGAGCCGGGGTCGGCTGGGGGGGGGGCGAGAGGATCAAGCATCTGGAGGACTGCTCTCCTCTCTTGGGGGGGAGGGAGACTAGTTGTCTCGCTCGTTGACTGCCCTCTGGTGGTGGCTGGGGGGCAGTATGGGTTGGGAGGCTTGATCCGACATCCTCATGTCGGAAGGGAGGGGAGACGGGCAAAAATGGAGGAAAATGAGCCTGGCAGGCTTGATGATGGTCCGCTGCTCTTTGAGGCTGTCCCCAGATTCTGGATTGGGTCTCCAGGAGAGTGGAGAAGCCAGCAACCTCCTCCTGGCCCCACCGTGGGGGGCAAGCCACAGGGGAACTACTGGGGACTGCAAGTACGGGAGCGGCAGGACCGGAAATAGAGTCCCTCCATTAGGAGGGCCAAAGTTGCCTGCCAGGGCTCTGGAGGATAAAAAAATAATAGAAAAAAAAAAAAAAGAAAGCTACCTGCTTAAGCAGAAGTTGGTCACGATAGAGAAGGAGCTACAGGCCAAAAGTTTTTCAACTTCCCTGGCTCAATCCTCCAGGGCTTTGTCATCTTATTCTTCCCAGAAGAATAAGAAGTCAAGCAGAAAGGACAAGCAGCAGGACCATCATCAGTCAGCCTCTCGCTCATGGTTGCTGCACAGACCAGCCACCTTCTCTGGGTCTTCCTCCTGTGGGGGGTCAGCCCCTCCCGCCCCATCAGCCCTTACCTCTTCCAGGCTGCCAGTGGTCCAACCGCCCACCCTTATTTCCATTACGGGTGGTGGCTCTTCTGGGCAGTGGACATCTTCCCCTACCTCTCAGCCCCTGACGCTCAGGCCCTTAGAACCCATGGGCTCTCAGCGAAGTGGCTCAGCCAGTGTTGGAACCTCTGGCCCATTGGCCCCCGGCCAGGACATTACCTTCATCGGTTCCCAACTCCGGGGCCGGTGCTAGTCCTTCCAGGTATCGCCCGGAGCAAACAGTCCCCTCCTCCTTTACGCAGGCATCACCACTGCCCTTGCCTGGAAGACCCTCTTCCCCACAGGCACCACCCTCACCACTGGGGCTAATGTTGGCAACTTCTCCGAACTGTCACCAGCCTTCGCGCCTTAGGCCAGCATCAGCCCCACTGACGCCTCAGACGATGACTCCACAACTGTCATCGCCTCAGCCAGTGCCACAGCTGACACCTGCTGGTCCTCCTCAGGACTCACAGCCGATGCCAGGTGGATCTATGCCAGGGTACCCTACGCCGGCTCCCCCGCCATCGTACCCGTATCTCCCTCCACAGTATCCTTATCCTCCAGTCTATAATCCACCCCCTCTGGTGGATTACAATGCCGGTTTCACAGCTTGGTGGTCCTTCATGCAGAATAAGGATGCACACAGGAGGTCTTCTCCCCCTCATCCTCCCCAGGACCCCCCACCTCGGGACCCGGACCAGGCAGGACCTAGTGATCCTTGTACCACGGGGTCCTCTGGAGGGTGACCTGACGTTGGCTCCAGCTCACATTTGGAGAACCATAGCCCCCCAGTGCCAGTCCCTGACAGTGACCTGTTGAGCAATGACTCTTCCTCTTTGGAGTCCTCTGAGGGCTCCGGGGACTCCTCCAAAGGACAAGACCAGTTCAAGAAGGCTCCTAAGTCCCCTCCTGATGATCCTACCTTTCTTGATGTTATGCATCACATCCAGTCCCTCATGGGATGGGAAATGGAGGAACTGGATCCAGAGCGCCAGCGTTTAGTTATTTATCTGCAAAAGAAGGATACCCTCCCCTTGGTGGCACCTTCTTTAATTGGCTTGTATGAGGATGTTACCGTGGCACGGAACCATCCATCTACCACTCCGCCCTTGCCCAAAAAGGCTGACCACCTATATCATGCGCCAGTGGGTAAGCCCTTTTTAGGGGAGCACCCCACGGCAGACTGTAGTCATGAATGCGGCCCATGACTGTACTAAGAGGCCCAAACATCTTAGTGCCCACTCTCCTGACAAGGAGTCTAGATAGCTGGATCAGTGCGGCAAGCGAATGTATGCCTCTGCCACCATGGCCATTCGAGCTGTGAACTATTTAGACCATATAGTGCAGTACCAGAATGTCTTCTGGGATCAGGCGAGGGATCTGGTTTAGACTGTTCCTGAGGATCCAACTAAGACTCAGTTGGCCCAACTCTTAGTCAGGTTCAGATGTAGGCAACCATGTTCTATGGGGAGCATATGATACTGTTAATGCCTCCGGGCATGGGGCAGAAACAGGGATCTGTCTTCATTGCCATTTATGGCTTTGGATGTCTGGCTTTATTCCCAATGTTTAAGCCAGCATCTTGCATGCCCCTTTCAGAGACTCTGCCCTGTTTGGGAAGGGATGCCCAAGACATCATCTCCCACCTCCAGGAATCCAGCAAAGCACTTAGATCGGTTCATTCCCTTTACCAATCTCAGCCCCAGTCTGCCCCGCGTCAGTCCTTTCATTGGTCCTCTTGCCAGCCCACCAAGGGCCAGCAGGCAAAGGGTCCCTTCAAACACCACGCTCCAGCTTCCCCAGCTGCAGCGGCTGCTCCTAGGGCCCCCAGAGCTCACACAGCTGCTCTGCCCACCCCCAGGTCCACCACCCAACTCTTTGCCTGACAGACCCCCCCCAGCAGAGATCCTGGGGGAGGCGGTCGGGGTGGTCCTCCTTTTACCTTGATGGGTGGCGAGCAGTGACCACAGATCAATGGGTGTTACAGCTTATTGAGCATGGGCACACCCTAGAATTTCTGGAACCCCCTCCGGAAAACCCTCACTTGCCCTCTGGCCCACCTCTCTTTCATCCAGGAAGAGATTCAGGCTCTCCTACACAAGATAGCCATAGAGCCCGTGCCTCCAGTTCAAAGGGGAAAGGGGGGTTCTACTCTCACTTTTTCCTTGTCTCCAAGAAGACGGGATTTGAGGCCGATCCTGGATCTCAGCCACCTGAACCTGTACATAGAGTACAAACGCTTCAGGATGGCCACCCTCCAGGGACTGCTGCCCCTCCTTCACCAGGGCAACTGGCTGTGCTCCCTGGACATGCAGAATGCCTATCTTCATATTCAGGTCTTCTCTGCCCACTGTTGCGTCCTCTGTTTTTGTTTCCAGGAAGGCCATTTTCAGTTCCAGGCCCTCCCTTTTGGCCTTTCTTCTGCACCTTGGGTGTTTACGAAGTGCCTAGCGGTGGTGGCTGCGGCTCTGAGGAGACGGGGCTTTTACGTGTTTCCCTACCTGGACGACTGGCTGCTATTGGCCCCCTCCAGGGATCTCTTGCTGCAGACCTTGGAATGCACCTTTCGACTCTTCCAGGCCTTGGGGATCATGGTTAGTCTGCCAAAGTCTTGTCTCTCTCCATGCCAATGCCTGCTAGTGTTTTGGGGCAGTTCTTTATATGTCATTAAAGAGCAACAAGTCACTTGATTTTGAAAGCAATCCACAGTCACCCCACTGTAACCCTACTATCAAGGACTTAAACAGTCCTTGCTTGAGAATTTATACATTCAGTGTTTGAGCAGGGGAAGGGATCAAAAATCCTTCTATCGAGGAGCTGGCAGCCAGACCCCTTCCCCTTCCTGATACACTACACTGCAGACTACACCCCTGTGCTGCCCCCATGCTCATGTATTTTGTGATGTATGAATCTGCAGAGTGCAGGGGTGCTCTGTATTGAATTCAGTGGGGCAGAGATTAACTAGCCTTTTTCTATATTTTACAGTGCCGCTAGGTTTAAATCAGTGCCACCGATCAACTAACGATTTCTGAGGGAGTTCCTAGTCAGAAGTATTTTTGGTCTAGATTTTTTATTAGAAGAACAATTACACTTGAATGTTACTTTTGGAAGTCACTAGTGTGGTTAGACAGATCCGTGGATTATTTGTGGGGAGGAAAGGTGGGGTGATGATTTGAAAGAAAGCCATTTCATACATAAAACTAAGTTTAGCGTAAGATCAGATCATGTTAATCAGTTGCGAGTGCTGATAGGAATCAGAAATGTGTCCAAGAATATGACTGCAGAGTGAAAGTTTTCATCTTGCTAGCCCTACAGGTGCTGTTTAGCTTTCCACAGCTATGACAGGGAGAAATATTTAAAAAATGTGTAGTAATATTTAAATTTATCATTCAACATTGACAAGGCCACAGAAAGTACAAAGCGGTTGCAGAGAGAGATTAGAGTCTCTCAACAGATGCCTCATCATTTTTTTACTGTTAAGTATGGGAGAGCGAGCAGGTAAAGAGACAGTATGAGAAAAGGTAAGATTGCAGTGAGAAAGAAGGCATTGGGATTCTTGACAATAATCTTTTTTTTACCACATTTTGTCTGTTGGTTGGTTTGCTTTTGCTCCCTCCCCTCACCCACCGTGTTTCCATTGGCCTTTCATGGCTCTTCACTGGGAAATAGTAGGGGATGGCCAGCTTCATACAAATGAAAGGACTGAAGTGCTCTCTCATAGGAGTCCTTTCAACTACACGAAGTTTCCGCCCAGCAAACAGTGACCAGTGTCATACTCCGCTTTTTTACCTGTTCATTGGTCTGTCACTGCCAAGCCAATTGCAGCTTGAACTGCATTGGACATGACATGACACAATTCTGAAATGCACTTCATCGTAACAAAATGTTTGCGCACGCATTTGCAAGCAAACATAAAAACCACAAAAAGCCAATCTGGTTCTCTGGGGAAGGGAAAGATGCAGTTGGGGCAGAGGCCTGTATTCAGTAAGTATAAGGGGATCATTCTGAGGGTAGTAGCGAGGCATACTTCGTGAAAAGGAAGGGGATCTGCAGAGTCATAAGGAGGGCAAAGACAGTGATGGAACGAGGATATCTGAGGGGGTAAAGGAAAATGAAAAGACCTTTTTTAGATATATCAGACTAGATGGATACTAACTCATTTGTTCCTATAGACGCCATATGGCGTCGGAGCCATCCATTGCTGGAATGGACCCAAAATGGCCACCGGGAGCAAATGAGCTACAGAGGGTATTGTGAGGCTAAAATCATGAAATGTTTGCGTAGAAGAGGACAGAATGAAGGCGGACCTCCCTATTGAGCAGTTGTGTTCAGTATTCATCACAGAGGCAGGGGGCCCTCTCCACAACTGTGGTAGGATGGCTACAGATAGGGGGTGGAGCGAACTGAACTTGGAATTATTGTTGGGGGTTGGTTACTTATAGCAAACAGTCAGCACTAACAGCCCCACCTTGCGTGTTCTGTTCTTAAAAATGTGCATTACCATGCACTTCTTAGCACTGCATTGTAACTGCCAAATCCTGAACATCTCTACAGCTTTTCCCGATCCTGTCTCAGCTCCCTAAATCCCTTTTCGTTATCCATCCTGCTGCATAGTTCTGTGTTATCTGCGAAGAGATGCATCTTGCTCTGTATACCCTTGTCTATGTCACTGCTAAAACACTGAACAGGACTGACCCTTGTGGTATCCCACTAGTGATCCTCCCTCACCTCCGGTTCCCTCACATTTATCACCACCCTCTGTTGTCTCCCCCCAACCAGTTATCTACCCACCTAGTCAGCCCCATCCCCCCTTAGCCCCAGATGCTCCAGCTTTCTTAACAGCCTCATGTGAAGTGCAAAGTCAAAGGCCTTGCTGAAGTCTAGGCACAGTAAACAGACAGCCTGGCCCCTACCAAACTGCCTTGGTGACCCAGTCAAAATAAACTGTCATGTTGGTGTGGCATGAGCTTCCTGCCACAAACCAGTGCTGCTCATTGTCCACACTTCCAGGTACTGCACAATATGTTC
Organism: Neoceratodus forsteri; assembly: GCA_016271365.2. NCBI lineage: Eukaryota > Metazoa > Chordata > Ceratodontiformes > Ceratodontidae > Neoceratodus > Neoceratodus forsteri. Next base: position 105,903,410 of record JADMNL010000028.1, read on the forward strand.
TTTAATTATGGTCTCCATGAGCTTACCCACGATGAAGGTAAGGCTGACTGGCCTGTAGTTGTCTGGGTCCTCCATTTCTGTGGTGGTGGTGGTGGTAACCTGTAACAGGGTGATTACCAAGGCCTTCGACTCTATAGCACCTACCCGTGTACGACCCCAATGTCATGCTTAGGTGCCCTATGCTTTGATGGGGAGCTTAAGGAACTGAAAACTAGGGGTCCAAGGTTAGAGCGCTGTTGGAGGAGATCCAGGGCCCAAGAGGACAAACATGCCCCTGCTCTCGTGAAGTGGTACTACAGCTGCCTTCCTTCAGTTACTTGGCACCTCCATCCACCATCTCAACAGAGCACCTGAAGAGATCTGCAACCAAGTTTTTTTTCTCAGTACCTCATTAACAGAGAAGAGAAGCCCTGCGGCACTACCAGTTCAGATCTGCTTACCTGTTCCCTTTCTGTATGTCTTTTTTTTTCTGTCTTCTTTATCTTTTTTTCCCCTTCATTCTGTTTATCCCCAGACACCAGTACTGCCCTCATATGCATGGACATTGCTCAGCTCTATCCTACTCTTCTCCTCCTCTTGCCTTCCGGGGTGGGGGCCTACTGAGCAGCTCATGCATCTGTGGGGGGTTTTCTCCAGGAATAGGGCAGCAGTCTTCCTCATGTCCATCTAACATTTGGGAAGGTGAAAGGCCTCCTGGGTCGGCGAGGCCTGAGCGCACCTGCATCATATTGCACACTGCGTGCTCCAGGGCTCTCCCTACCACCCATGGATGCAGACATCTAGGAACTTGTGGTGAGCACGCACCGTGCAAGCAAGGCATATGCTCTGATGTCAAGTCAGCATCTACTGTCCTGCAAGCAGTTCTGACTGCACCATCCAGGTGGTAATATCCATGCAGAGCCTGCTGCCCCTCCCTTCCCAGAAGAAAGCATCATGTAGGATGCTTGATCCTTCCTCCTCTGGCCAGCCCCCAACATTCTGGGACTGGTCCTACCTGGTCTTTTAAACTAGCTCTGCATGGAGCCCCACTTTCCATTATGCAAAGTGTTTTTTTTTCTACAACAGTGTAGTGCAAATAATGGTTATTTACCTGTTACTGTAGTTCTAAGAATGGTACTGTATATAGGGCCAACGAGGGTCATCAGTCGGTATGTTATACCTAGATTTCAGTAAGGCCTTTGACTCTGTACCCCATAGACCTTACCAAGAAGCTGGGGAATTTAGGGATTGGAGCAAAGTTAACAAGGTGGGTAGTGAATTGGCACGATAGAAGGACCCAGAGGTTGAGTCTAAATAGAAAACATTCAGTGGTCAGGGAGGCACAGGTGGTTACCACTAGGATCAGTGCTGGGACCAGTATTGTTTAATGCGTTCATCTGCAACATAGGAGAGGGGATCAAGGGAACCATTTGCCTTTGCAGATGACTCTATGCTCTGTGGCAGGGTAGACTCGGGGGGTCAGGGACTTGAAGAAAGACCTTGAAAAGTTGGAGGGTTGGTCCAAGGTATGGCGACTGAAGTTTGATGTAAAGAAGTGCAGAGTTATGCATGAAGGCATAAGATGGATTATTGACTAGGGGGTGAAAAGAATCAGTCTGACCACTGAGGAAAGGGATTTAGGGATCTTCATTGGTGATAGCCTTAAAGGAGAACTACAGTCAAAATTTGCTAAAACATATGTTGAGCAGAGTGTTTTGATCTGTGTGTATAGTTCCAGTGTGTCCTTTACTTTGTTTTTAGGAGGAGTTGTTTTTTGTGTGTGTTAATTTGCCTACTAGTCTTATGCCTCTGGGGGATCTCCATGCTTCAATTGTTTTTCTTTTCTTTTTCCTACAATGCATCTGGTCCCAATTGACAGTGACAGATCTGAAACCATTTATTTGGTGAGTGATAGCTGCAGCAGCAGCAGTCTGCTGACTGGTGCCCAATGTTCTGACCTCAACTAAATAACTCCTTCTATTCCAATCTTTTTTTTTTTATGTTTCTAGGTGTAGCAAGCAGGAGTAAATGTTTTGTTTTTAAACCTTTTCATCAAACTACGCACAGTGATAAAAAGCACACAGATCACCCCAGGTCATCAATGTTATGATTAGTGAAGACTCTAGCTGATCTTACTTCGAGACACAGCTCTTGCAGCAGGTTACACCATTAGGACTGAAGCCGGCAGGCATCAGGACCCCACGGAAAAATTCTAGCTAGCTATCTTCAGTGGGGACCGCCCCCGACGTCGGTCCGCCTCCGGCGTCGGACGTAGTACATAGAGGCGGTCCGCCAGATTCCCAGTTCTTTCCGCCGTCGACTTGCGTATCTCGACCCGCCCGGTTCCAGTCTCTGGCGCGCGGCGGCGTGGTGAGATTTTTCCTATGGAAGTCGTTCTCTACAATCAAGTTCTTCGCTGATGTCCTCTCCGACCTCCGGTCACTCCTCGAAGTGTGTTTGTGGGAAGCAGATCCCTTTTAAGGATCCGCACTCGGCCTGTGTCCGGTGCCTAGGCCCAGACCACGACACCCGGTCGTGCTCCTTTTGCCAGGGTTTTAATAGCAGAACCCGGATCCGTCGCCAGAAGGCCCTACAGGCATTTCTGCTAGAAGAGAAACTCAAGACCATGGCTTCCAAGGGGGATTCTTCGCAGAAGGCCCACAAGCATGCTGAGAAGCATAGGGAGAAGGCCCCTTCCAGGTCCCCGTCTAGGGCCTCCGACTCGCACAGCTCTGGTTCCAGGTCCAACCGCTCTCCTTCCCGGGCCAGCTCTCAGCATCCCCCCGCTGCAGTGAGAAAGTCTTCATCCTCTTCTCAGGCCAAGACTCCCAGGCCTTCCTCATCCTCCAAGGCCCTGGCCAAGTCGGGGGCCCACTACCATCACCATAAGTCGGGTTCCCGCCTTTCTGAACCCGACGTCGGGTCTGCTTCCTTGCCTCCTCGCAAGACCATGGAGCTCACCTCTCTGAAGAGGCCGCAGGACCTGATGCCGGTGCATCCATCGTCGACCTCTCGCCACAGGTCCCCGGAGCTGCCGTCAGCCAGAAGACCGTCGCCGGCCAGGCCAGTGCACCACCGGACGCCGGTAGGGGGACCGGCGCCCGCTCCTATTGAGAAGAGGACCCCGACGCCTCCGACCGACGTCGGTCAGAAGACCATCACTGAGGAGGAGTCGACTCAGCCCAAGGACCAGACGGGCGACCCCGGTCCTGTCAAGACACCCAGGGAACCCTCGCCACAACCCGAGCCCCCTGTGGAGCCGACGCCGGTACCCGACGACTGTCCACCGGCGCCCGGACAGTCGTCGGGCCTTTTCTTTTCGGAAATAAAGGAGCTGTTTACTTATTGGTGGGACACCATCAAGAAAGACATGGTCCCCACTCCACCTCCGCTTCCTCCTCCTCCTCCTCCTACACCGGTTGCTCCTCCGGTTCCTGCGCCCCCCTCTCCATCGGGGTCGGCAGGCCGGTTACCTTCTCCCCGGGAGTACAGGACACCTCTAAGGGGGAGACCAGACAAACGGAGACCTCCGTCCAAATCCTCTTCCAGGTCACCCAGCCCTAAGAGACCCAGAAGATGCCGATGATCGCCTTTGACGGAGGACACGGGATCAGAGTTCTCAACATCCAGATCCCCATCTCCTCTCTCCAGTCCTTCTCCGGACCCACGTGAGATGCCAAAGTCTCCTCCGGATGACTTTTCATTCTCGGATATTATGAGACACATCCAAGAGAACATGGGATGGGATGCGGAAGAGCTAGACCTCGAAAGGCTACACCTTGTGAAGTATCTTCAGCAGAAGGACCCCAAGCCTGTGGTGGTGCCACCCTTGGTAGACACTTTCGTGGACGTCACCAAGGCAGCGTGGAAGCGTCCACATTCGCTCCCAGTGATGCCGAAGAAAGCTGATTGCTTGTACAAGGCTCCCAGAGAAGACCAGTACTTGATTCAGCATCCTCAGACCGACTCTCTGGTCATAACAGCCTCTCATGACCGGTCCCAGAGACCGCAACATTTGAGCACCCTGCCACTGGACCCAGAGTCCAAGCAGTTGGACGCCATGGGCAGGCGCACGTATGCTTCCGCTACCTGTGCCATCAGATCCCTGAATTATTTGACCCACATGGTGCAGTTCCAAAATGCCCTGTGGGAGCAGGGTCTGGATGCAGCTGAGAAACTGCCGGAAGGTGAGCATAAGGAGGAGATGCTACAGCTCCTTCGTACGGGTTCGGACGTGGGAACCCAAGTGCTGCGAGCCACGTACAACTCCGCGGACTCCTCAGCCCGAGCAGCAGCTTCAGACGTATGCCTCCGGAGACGCTCTTGGCTCCGTGTCTCCGGTTTTACCCCGGACGTCCAGAAGAATGTCATGGATGCCCCATTCGAGGGAGAAGTTTTGTTTGGTAAACCCTCAGAGAAGATTATTACCAAACTCCAAGAGGCCGGGAAGGCGGTGAGGTCGGTTCAAGCCATGTACCGACCCAAGCTTAGTTCCTTTCGTAGGAACCAAAGCCGATTTCGTGGACGGACGCAGAGACAACAGTCTCGCCCCACCCCACAACAAAGGGGCTCCGGCTTTCACAGAGCCAAGGGGAAACAACCTGCAGGCCGAAGCCAGCGTACTCCTAAGCCGGCCCAGCCAGCGGGACCCTCAGCCACCACAGCCTGACTCCTTTCCGGCCCCCGCCCCTCAGGATCAACGGGAAATCATGGTCGGGGTTCGCATTGCGAACTTCCTGCCGGGATGGCAGGCTATAACCACCGACAGGTGGGTTCTTCAGTTGGTCGGAAGAGGCCACTTTATAGAATTCGCAGAAAAGCCACCCTCGAGGCCTCCTTTGCTCTCCCGGTACCCAGGTCAGCACAAGTCACTGATCTGGCAAGAAATGCTAGCTCTTACAAAAGGGAGGCGATGAAGTCGTCCCAGAGAACCAGAGGACAAGGATACTATTCCCACTTCTTCCTGGTTCCAAAGAAAACAGGGGACCTCCGTCGATTCTGGACCTCAGCGACCTCAACTTGTCGGTCGCCTACAAGAATTCCATGGTGACTCTTCGGGTCTCATTCCCATGCTGAAGCAGGGCCTTCTTAGCATCTTTAGACATGCAGGACACATACCTGCACATCCCTATACCAAGCGCACAAGAAGTTCCTGCGCTTCGAGTTTCTCGACCACCACCTTCAGTTCCGAGCCCTCCTATTCGGACTGTCATCAGCAACCAGGGTCTTTACCAAATGCATGGCAGTCGTGGCAGCGTCTCTAAGGAGACAGGGCCATTATGTGTTCCCGTACCTGGACGATTGGCTTCTCATGGCCGCCTCCAGAGAGGCGTTGTTACGTGCGATCCGGAGCACCCAGGACCTGTTCCAATCTCTGGGCATCCTAATCAACCACGAGAAGTTTCTCCTGGTACCGTCGTAGAAGCTGCAATTTATAGGAGCAGTACTGGACACCGTTCAGGAAGAGCATTTCTTCCAGATGACAGAGCAGGCGCATCAGATCCCTCATCAGGAGCTTTCATTCGAGACAAGACCGTCCCAGCCAAATTAGGTCCTTCCAAGCTTCTTTCCCGGACACATATGCGGCCATTCCTACCGTCCCTTTCGCAAGGCTCCACATGCGGGAAACTCAGTGGATGCTCAAGGTGCAATGGGATCAAAGGCAAGACCACATGCAGCATCCGGTCAGAATCACGAACACCGTGATTCGAGACTGGCAGTGGTGGCTAGACCCAGGGACACTCTCCACGGGTGTCCCATTTATAGCGCCGTCCCCGGAGGTAATCCTCACCACAGACACCTCAGGTCTAGGGTGGGGAGCACACCTGGATGGGGTGAAGTCCCAGGGTACGTGGACCCCTCTGGAGGCCCACCTCCATATCAACGTCCTAGAGATGAGGGCAGTCCTTTATGCCCTGCAGGCCTTTCAGTCAGAAATCCCGCCGAGTACTCTCCTGCTTCAGACAGACAACACGGCGGTGATGTATTACCTCAACAAACAAGGAGGCGCACACTCTTACCCCCTTTGCAGGGAGGCCATGAGGGTGTGGGATTGGGTAATCCGACACGGCGCGAATCTGATCACAGTACATGTTCCCGGGGTGGACAACACAATTGCAGATGGCCTGAGTCGCTCCCAGGCCAGAGTCCTGATGGGAACTTCTTCAAGAGTAGCAGAGGATCTGTTCCTTGATGGGGAACTCCAGAGTTGGACTTGTTAGCTTCCCCATCCAGCATAAAACTGCAATTTTTGCTCGCTAGATCCAGGGCCTGGTGTTTTCTGGCGAGGCAGCGTTGTCCCTCTCCTGGCGGACAGATTCTCTCGCTTTCCCTCCCTTCCCGTTGATCCAGAGAGTTCTTCTCAAACTGCACAGGGAGCAAGCAACCATGATCCTTGTGGCCCCTTCTGGCTCAGACAGATCTGGTTCCCTTACTGATTCAACTATCCGGGAACCTCCGCTCCGTTGCGTTCAGCTCCCATCTCTTGTCTCAGGAGGAAGGTTCGCTGGTCACCGGACTTCGCTCATTGAACCTGCCGCATGGCTCCTAGAGACATAGCCATCTTGCGTCACGGGGTCTCACAGAGGTTGCGGAAGTTCTTTCTGGCCAGAAAGCTGACAATGCATCGACGTACGCCATGAAATAGCACCGTTTTATTTATAATTACATGGCTTCACGGTCTTTCCCTTTAGGTTGCCAGGTGAGAGCGGTGTTAGACTACCTGCTCTCCCTTTTCCGTTCGGGCCTCGCCTACTCCTCTATCAAGGTGCACCTCTGTGCCATTTCAGCCTACCACCTTCCGGTGGGACAGTGCACAGTGGCACAATTAGATGCCTCTCGGGAATTTTTGAGAGGGGTGTTACATCTTAGGCCACCCATTAAGGACCCAGTGCCTCCATGGGATTTGCTCTTTGTCCTGGAACAACTCACGCTTCCCCCCTTCAAACCTGCCGCGGATTGCGAGCTGCGTTTTCTGTCATGGAAAACACTGTTTTTGGTTGCTGTTACATCAGCGAGAAGAGTTTCTGAGCTTCACGCTCTCATGTGCAAAGAGCCTTATTTAATTTTCCACCGGGACAGAGTATCCCTGAGGACAAATCCTAAATTTTTGCCTAAGGTGGTTTCTACACTCACTCTCAATCAGGATATTGACCTGCCGGTCTACTTCCCAAATTACTCTAATAGAGGAGAGGCACTGCTCCACCCTGGATGTTCACCGCAGCTTGAGGTATTACCTCAACAGAACTAAACAACCGTAGTTCGGAGCAACTTTTTGTTCCTTTTCTGAAAGGATGATGGGCCAACCAGTATCCAAACAGTCCCTGTCTTGCTGGCTTGTCCAGTGCATCTCATACTGTTATGATATCAAACAAAAGCCCCTCCCGGGATCAGTCCGGGGTCATTCCACTAGGGGTGTGGCCACCTCCTTTGCAGCACTCCGAAACATCTCCACCTCTGCCATATGTGCTGCAGCCACTTGGAGCTCTGTACATACATTTATCAGGCATTATAGCCTGGACATCGCTTCTTGGCGAAGAGCCGGCTTCAGCCTGGCTGTGCTACAGGGTCTCCTGTCCTAGATTCAGGACCTGGAATGTAATTTCTAGTTTCCTCCTCCCAGAATGTTTGCAGCGTTACTGCTTGGGAATCAGTCCTAATGGTGTAACCTGCTGCAGAGCTGTGTCTCGAAGTAAGATAGTACAGTTACGTAAGAACTTACCGTAACAGATCTTCGAGAACAGCTCTTGCAGCAGGTACCTTCCCGCCCACCTTCCCCCTTGGAGGAGGCATGGCTTAAGCCCTTACTAACAGAAAATTTTTCCCTTTGTCTTCTGACGGTGGATCCTCGGTCTGCCATTTCTATGTCAGCCTGCAGCCGGAAGTCTCGGCGGGGAGAACTGGGGAATCTGGCAGGACCGCCCCCTTATGTACTACGTCCGACGTCGGAGGCGGGACCGACATCAGGGGCGGTCCCCACTGAAGATAGCTAGCTAGAATTTTTCCGTGGGGTCCTGATGCCTGCCGGCTTCAGTCCTAATGGTGTAACCTGCTGCAAGAGCTGTTCTCGAAGATCTACTGTTATGGTAAGTTCTTACGTAACTGTACTTTTCCTTACAGAATAGCCCACTCAATTATCCACAGATGTTTGCCAAACTGTGAATTTAGCCTTTAATAGTGTTCACTGGATAAAGAGAGGCACTCAAAAAAATCACAGCTCTACTGCCATAAACTTGACACAAAACGAGCTCTTGCTGAATCTAGGTCAGGGTCGTATTACTGTCACATGGGACAGGAGGCATTGTAGGAAACAGAAAGGTAATAAAAAATTCCAACACTAAGATCCCCAGAGTTCATAAAACTAGTAGGCAAATTTATAAAAAAAAATACCTCCTAATAGCAAACAAAGGAAATGGCACACTAGGACTACACCCACAAATCAAAACCCTCTGCACATGGCCGGCCCAGTGGTGCTGAGGGTTGAAGCGCTGGACGCCACACCTCGCACCACGCTGGTGACCTGGGTTTGGAAGTGAGCCCGGGCTGTCGGGGGTCAGCAGGGGAGGGAGAGCATTGAGCATCTGGAGGACAGCTCTCCTCTCCCGGGAGGGAGGTCTGCTCTCGGTGCTTGACTGGCCTCTGGTGGAAGCCAGTGGCACGGCAAGCGCAGAACAGATGTGGAGGGATGGGGGAGTGGTGATGCCGGCAGTGATGCCTTGGTGTAGGATGCGTGCCACTCCCCTACAGAAAATGGGAAAAATGCCTGCAGTACCTGGGAAGGAGTGCCTGGAGCGTGCCTCCAATATGCCCTCGCCTGCCCGCTACCTCCGTTCTGACAAGATGCGAGTATCGGGGTGCTTGCCCACCCCACCTCGGCCCTACTTGGGGGGGAAGCCACTGATACATGGGGACTGGAGAGGTAGGTCTGGGTAGGGCGAGTGAGGCAGGAGAATGACTCCTTGGTGGTCCCAAAGGGTCGGGTCTGTAGGATGTAGGGGGATAAAAGAGTGATTTCAAAAAAAAAAAACCCTCTGAACAAAATATTTGTTTGCAAAAAGTTTAACTGCTGTTCCCCTTTAAGTCAGTGAGCAAGTGCACCAGAGCATGCGGGAAGGCAAACTGGATGCTGGAATGTATAGAGAGAGGGTTTTCCTGTAAGGGGGAAAAGAGGTACTGTTACCCCTTTATGGCTCACTGGGGAAGCCTAATCTGGAATACTGCCTCCAATTCTGAAGCCTGCACTGGAAAATAGAGTGTCACCATATGCAAGTAGCCTGTACAGTCTCTATGACGCTAGGATGATTCGAGGAGGCAGGTGATGACCCATTTCATTCGTAATATACCTGTATATACACTCTATGGGCATGCCTCCACATGGGAAGGAGGACTGGAATCTGCAGAGGGGGAGAGGTAAACCCAAAAGAACACAGAGCTGAAGTGGAGCTGTGAAAGAAATTGTGGCTGAATGTATAGTATGGAATTGATGAACCCTGTAAGCCAGTGACAGGTGGAGTTGGGGCAGTCTGCCTGGAGACCCACTGGAAAGCATGGTGAGCTGATGGCAGCTCTGAGCGTGGCCTGTTGGACACTGATTTAAAGAGGGCTGCTGAATTTGCAGTGTAGAGGGAAGAGACTGCATAGAAGTTGCTCTGGGAAAAACCTGGAAAGCTGCTGAGTAGCAGAGAGAGAGCTGACCTGAATGAAGCACTCTCTGTGTAAAACTGCACAGAAGCAAAATGGGAGGGCCTTGGAGAGAGCCCCTGAAGCTGAAACAAAAAAGGGGATAAGAGACTGTTTCTACTCTTTGTTGTTGCTGAAGAAGGCATTGGTTAATACTTGTGAACTTTAAAATCATTCTGCTGAATGATAAGATAAGCCATTTGTTTTGAACTCTTAAACTGTCATCTGTCCCATTTGAGAGTGTAGGTTGCCGGCTACACACTATCCTGTCACAGACCCCCACCACTACCACTACCACTACCACCACCACCATGGCTATGCCAGTGTAAATAAGCTCTGTTCAGCTGTATTCAACCCCCCCCCAATATTCCATTCCTGGGGGCTTCTTATTTCTGAAATCTCTTGATGCTTAGCACTGTGGAACTAGTAATCATTAGCTGGACAGCTCATCACCAATCCCTTGTTTTCTCGTTGCTTTCAATCTCTGGTCACGCTTTCATTTGTCTCTGTTGTAAAATTAGCATAATTTTAATAAACCTTGGGGAGGGGGGGAGTGTGCAAGTGAATTAACACAGGCTGAAAGGCTGGTGAGTGATGAGACTCAATTATAAAAGAAAACTGTTGATCTGTAACACATTAATGTAATAACATAAACCGTATAAAATACACCTAACCTGTTCTGGGAAGTCAAGGAGTGGTGTGTTTGTGTATCAGTTTGGTCATCCCTTGTACCTCGTGTGTGTGTATATATATATATATATTATATTTTATATATATATACACACACACCACACCCTGGTCATTAACACAGTATCTACCATGTCTGCATGTAAATACAATCTATGGGTGTACATACCATTTCTGGGTGTTGTGATGGGAGGGGGTAGAATTGGTCTGAACATTTGACAGAGCAGATTATAAGAGGTGATTAGAAAGTGGGTAATCAGAGGTTAGACTACCGTTGGTGGGCTGAATAGCTTGCTTCTCTGCAGGGGTTTGCTGTATGTGCATGTGACCATCGGCGGCATCCATCAGCACTACATGGGAGCGAGGGATGAAAGCACTGGTAGTTTCGAACCCCATGCCTTTCCTGGATTCCCATAACACTAGATGAAGGTAGGTGGATGGTGGGGCAGGGAGGTAACCAAATTGCTTGGGGGTTGTGCTGACGAAACCTATATTTAAAAAAAAAACAAAAAAAAAACACTGTTACGAAGACAGGCTGAAGAATTTGAAGATGTTTTCCTTGGGGTAACAAAGAAGGTAGGTAAGACAGATAAAAGCCACACTGTGGATTTTCTTTACTTCGATTTCAGTGAGGCTTTCGACTCGGTGCCTCACAGATGATTGCTGAGGAAGCTGGAGGACCTGGGCATGGCTAGGGACATAGTTAGATGGGTGGGAAACTGGCCGAAGGAGAGACAGCAGAGGGTAGTGGTAAAAGGGGTCAAATCAGGAGAGCGGGAGGACATGAGTGGGGTGCCACAAGGATCTGTCCTGGGGCCTGCCCTCTTCCGTATGTTCATCAGTGACATTGGAGAGGGCATCTGGGGCAAGTTGTGTTTATTCACAGATGACATGAAGCTCTTTTGGTTTTTATTTAAACATTTGGTAACCAGGAAAGGCACACTGAGTCAAGGCTCGTTTCCAGGTGCAACCCAGGGACAAGGATAACAGGGTTAAAAGCACAATGATAGGTACTTGAAAGATATACATACAGGTTACATAAGTACAAAAAGGATATATAACTAACCTCTGAGTTTGGCTAAATAGTAAACACTTCATAGAAGAGACATATTTACAATTGTATACACGTGTTAGCTCTTGTGGTAGGGTAGATAGCGATAAAGGGATCAGGGAGATTCAGAGGGATCTTCAAAGGCTAGAAAGATGGTCTACATTTTGGAAGTTGAAAATGCCAGAAAAGCAAGGTTATGCACCTAGAGAACAAAAACCCCAAGACAGAGTACTGGATGGGAGGGGTAAACCTGAGCACTGTTGCAGCAGTAAGGGACCTGGGAGATTTCCTTGGTGATCACCTCAATCAAGTCAGTCTAACAAAGCCTGTAGTAAGGCTAACAGGATGCTGGGGCATATTGGAAAGGGTACTGACAGAAGGAAAAAGGTCACTGGTGGGGCCACATCTGGAACACTGTGCTCAGTTCGAGTCCTCACCTAAAGATGGACGGTGACAGGCTGGAGATGGTGCCACCCAGGGTGACCAAAATGAGTCAGGGCAACAGGGCAGATCTTGCAAGGATCATCTCAAGGCACTGAACATGTACTTGCTGGAGAGCAGGTGAGAAGGGGGATGTGGAAGAGACTTTTAAGTTTCTGAAGGGAATAAACAAGGGGAACTATTTAGCAGGAGTAAAGATTTAAGAACCTGAGGTCGTGAGTGGAAACTGGCAGGGGGAAGGTTTAAGGAGGATGTGATGAAGTTCTATGTTTTGGAACGGGGTGAGCCGTGGAACATTCTGCCAGCGGAGGTGGTAGGCACCAAGACCATAACTGTTTTTTCAAGCACAGCTGGGACAGAGTGAAGAGTTTGGTGGTTACTCAGGTCGGTAACAGTAGGGGTGGTGGAGAGAACAGATAGACCCCCATATGGACAATAGATCCTGGGGCAGCAGGAGAATTATGAGCAGACTAGATGGACCCTTGGTCTTTGCCAGCCATCATTGTCTACAGTACTTTCAAGAGTTGCAAAGCTCCATGAGATACATTCTTAGCAAAGAATACTATCAGTGGCGTTGACTACTAGGATAACCTTCTCTTATGTCATATCCTTGGACATTCGTGCTTGCCACCCCACCCACCACACCATCTTGACTTCAGTCCCAACTGAATCACCATCTGTAACAGCTACCAGTACCTAATTCAGTCTTCTGTACATCCCTGCATCAATGTGTGCTCTAACGCCCGTCTTTGCACACTTGATTTGATCTGTATTTAATTGTACTGTATGTATTATCACTACTGTAGCCTCCTATTGTATTTGGTTTGCTGTTGAGACTACTTGTTGATACTGTAGGTTTGCCCCCGCCCCAGGATTCTGGAGACATGTTGTTTAATAGCTCAGTAGGCCCTTCCTGGTAAGACTTTTTTAAATAAATAACAGGGGAATGGACTAGAATGTAGATGGTGATCCAGTCTAACCCTGTCTCTAAATGTTTCTCATGTTTCTTGCCAGCTAATTTAAGTAGAGCATCAGTTTTGGTTAGCAATTACAATTAGTGTACATTAAGGAAAAAATGAGTAATTTGCACATATTTTAAAACAAGCTGAGCTCTACAAAAGTCAGAGGCTGTACATACAGTCATTAGGGTTTTCTGTTAAAGAGAGGCTTTCTGTTTTGGTTATTATTATTTAAGGGATAACTTATGACAGGGTGTGTGGTTATAAGAGATTATGAAATGGGTAGAAAGAATGCTGACTCCTCAGTGAACGAGAGGTACTTTCAGCTGGGCCGTTATGCCAGCACAACAGCCTGGTTGAAAGTAGCTCAACAAAAATATGTTTAAAAAAATACATCCAATTTACTAAAAAGGACCCATTTCATAGACCCAATAAAGCATTCCAGGGGGCGCGTTATGGCGGACTAATGTCCCTTTTCGAGGAGGCACTTGGCTTCACCTTGTGCTTCAACCTATCCAAGGTGGGCTGTTATCCCACCATAACAGACCCACTGTCATGCCGTATTGCTTAAATAATGCATGCCTTGGGTGGTTATTAGGCATGAGGTGTAGCCGAGTGCAACAACCACATGAGAAGTGCATTATTGACTTATGACCGCACACACTAGAGTGTTATCCCTTTTATAGAATGGACTTTTATTTTATTTAAAACTATGTAGCTCAGGTGAGGTGTGAGGTTGTCAAAATTAATCATCATGTGACTTGTTTTGACAAACGAGGTTACAGGATTTTCGTGGCCCATTATATAAACTGTTAATAATTTCTGCTTGGGAGCAGCTGCCTGAGGAGTGTAAACATCTTGATAATGTAGTAAAGACCTGATTAGATTGCACTTAGCAACTGGGGTCACATATCACAACCAGCCTGGTCAGACTGGACCTCCTTGTTTTATTATTTCTGTTGCATTGTTCTTATTAAGCATTTTTTTTTAGAATTATTTTTATTAAAAGATTTTTTACATAAAATCATGTCCTAACAACATACAGACATATTAACTGTCCACCCCATACCCTCTTCAGCTCTCATATGCTCGAGGCTGTCTCCTATTTGTATAATAGCCATAAAATGTAGTTTGTTGGAGAACATCCCCTCGCAAGCAATAAAAACTCCTGTGAACATTTCCAAAGCAGAGGCCAAAGATTAATTGCTCCCATTAGCCATTTCTTGCTTCTTATGTTCCGCCAAACAATATGTTATAACTTATTATAGGACAGGTATCTATAGTAAGCCAATCTGAACAGAGGAAAGCTGTCATTTAATACTCCACAAACTGCTACAACCACATTTTAGATACACCCACAATAGGTTATCTATTAAGCTTTCAAAAAAAAAAGGGGGGGGGGGCAGTCCATTCCACTTTAAGTACTATAGAAGTTTTAAAATCCTGGGTTTAAAATTCCTAGTCATATGATATTAATGACATTCAGTTAGCTGGAATATACTTGGAATAATTGACTTCTGTGGTTGATTAAATGCCTTAATCTTCCAGCCTCGGCATTTAATCACCCACATCAGCCAGTTATTCCTTTGTATATGCCACTAACTGAATGTTTTCACTTAGATACGATCATATAAATATACAAAAACGCCAGCAGAAACAGGCCTGACGGTCTATCGAGTCTGCTCGATTGTGCAGCTAGCCCTCAACACAGCTGCCCTCCCTCCCACTTCTCTTAATTACCCCTCCTCACTCTGTCCCACCGTCTTAAACCCCCACCCCGTACTACAGGCTACCATCTCTTCAGGCAGGGCATTCCACTTATCCACCACCCATTCACTGAAAAAGTGTCTCCTGATTTTTTCTCCTGCATCTTCCCCCCACCAATCTCCGCCCTCTCGTGTCCCTCCCATTTCTAATCTGGAAGATCCTCTCTGTGTTAGTTTTGTTAATCCCCTTTAAGTATTTAAAAGTTTCAGTCATATCCCCCCATCCCTCCTCTCCTCCAGTGAATACATGTTCAGCTCACCCATCCTATCCTTGTAGGACATACCCTCCAGACCCTGGATCATCTTTGTCACCCTGCGCTGTACCCCTTCTAATAATCTGATGTCTTTCTTCAGGAATGGGCGCCAGTACTGCACACATTATTCTAGGTACGGTCTGACCAGTGACCTGTACAGGGAAGGATCACTTCCCTATTCCTGGACAAGAAACCTCTCACTGTACACCCCAGCATCTTGTTGGCTTTTGCTGCCGCAGTCCTGCACTGTGCTGAGTTGTTCATATTCCACATGATAATCACCCTGAGATCTTTTTCCTCCCCGGTGCTTTCTAACTGAACCCCTCTGAGCTGATAATGCCTCCACTGGTTCCTAGTTCCAAAGTGCAGCACTTTGCACTTCTTGGTGTTGAACCCCAGCTGCCATGTTTCTGACCATTCCTGTAGTTTGGTCAGGTCATCTGCAGCCCTTTCCACCCATCTACGTCATGTACCACAGCTCCCATTTTAGTATCGTCTGTGAACAGACTGATCTTACTCCAGATTCCATGTGAGATATCTGCTATGAATATCCCAAACAGCACCGGTCCAAGTACTGATCCCTGTGGCAATCCGCTCATCACATCTCTTGGTGATGAGAGCCCCCCACTACCACCCTCTGCGGCCTTCCCTTCAGCCAATTGGCGATATCGGATATTGGTGATATCAGTCATGAAGCATATAGTCATTAGCAATGGCTTTTGCTAGTTTTTGTTACCCGGGGCTTTTTCAGTAGTATGCTGCCAGTGAAAGCTAATTGGGAACCGTGTGTGCTTTCTGTCATGGGCACAACCACTGGGGGGAGGGGGGGAGAATGGGCGGGCCCAATCCCCCTCAACTTTTTAGGCTCAATTAAGTGAATGATGACATTGGCATCAGCATAGCTACATAGAAAGGTGACGGCAGAAAAGGACCGCCAGAGCAACCTGGTCTGCCCACTTGCCTAGTTATCTGCTAGGACTTGCCACCCAATGCCCTTCCCACCCTCAACAGTCCCTTGTGTCTGTCCCATGCTCTTTTGAACCCTCCCACTGTTGTTTCTCCAACCAAGTCCTCAGGGAGCCTATTCTAATTATCCACTACCCTCTCTGTGAAATAGTACTTCCTAATGTTCCCCTTGAATTGTCCCCCCACAATCTGCAACCCCTGCCCCCTTGTCCTCTGATTTCCTTTCAGCTGGAAGATGCTCTCCACTGGCACTTGGTTTATACCTTTTAGGTACTTGAAGGTCTCAATCATGTCCCCCGTTTCTCTCCTCTACTTCAGGGGGTACATGCTCAATTCCCCTAACCTTTCCTTGTAGGACAGATGACTGATCCCCTTTACCATCTTTATAGCCCTGCTCTGAACATGCTCCAGCCTCCCCATATCCTTTCTGAGATATGGCCTCCAGAACTGGACCCCATATTCCAGATGTGGCCTAACCAGATGGGTGTATAAGGGTTCTATAACCTCCTTCCTCCTTCCTCCTACTAGTAATCCTCCTCCCGATGCAGCCCAGCATGCCTCCAGCCACTGCCCTCTCACAGTGCTTTGCCACCTTCAGGTCTCTCGATATAGTGATACCTAGGTCCCTTTCCTGTTCTGTTACTGCCAGGTCACGGCCACCCATACAGTATACCGCCCTCCGTTTTTTCTTGCCAAGATGCATGATCTTACATTTGTCTATGTTAAACAAAAGCTAGCAGTCTGTTGACCATGACTCAGGCCTCCTTAGATCCCTCTGCATTCTTTCCACACCTTCCTGAGTGTCCACCCTATTGCGGACCTTAATATCATCCGTAAACAGACACCCCCCCCTTTAAGGCCCTCCACGATGTCCCCTATGAATAGATTGAACAGCAGTGGCCCCAATACTGACCCCTGAGAAACCCCACTGGTTACCATGCCCTCTCCTGATGCCACCCTGTTTACAATGACTCTCTGTCTTCTGGCCCCAGCCAGTTTCTCACCCATTGAACCACCGTCTGTCCCAGACACAGGCATGTCAGCTTGTACAGGAGTCTCCTGTGTGGCAAGGAGTCAGATGCCTTCATGAAATCTAGATACACAGTGTCCTCTGCCCGGCCCCGATCCACTACCTTGGTTACCATATACCGACGCCGCAGCGAATCCCCCACGGCAAAGACCACCACAGCGACAGGAATCAGCCAAAATACTCCTGTCGCTGTGATGGTCTCTGCACAGCCAGGGGAATGCCTCGTAGGATGTTGCCCCCCCAGGTCCAGCTCCGACTCGGAGGCATCCCCGATGCTACATTGCCGACAGTCCACAAGGTGGCTGTCGCTGTCGGGGATGTCTCCAGAGCTGCTGTCGCTGCGGCATGGTAAAACCCTTGGTGACCCAGTCAAAGAACTCAATCAGGTTCATTTGACAGGATCTACCCCTTGTAAAGCCATGTTGCCTTTGATTCATCAGGCTGCTTACCTCCAGGTACAGTAGCTGGTAATCCTGCTTTTCAGTAGCTTCTCCATGAACTTGCCCACCACAGATGTCAAGCTCAAAGGCCTGTAGTTCCCCACCTCCTCCCTTCCCTCTCCCTCTTGTGCAGGGGGACCACATCTGCCTTTTTCCAGTCATCAGGTACCATTCCGGACTCCAGGGACCTGTTGAAGAGTGCAGTCAAGGGTGCTGCCAGTATATCGTTTAGTCCCCTTAACACCCTGGGGTGCACCCCATCTGGCCCTGTCACCCTGTCCATCTTCAGGCAGTGTAGTTCTCCCAGAGTCTCCTTAACAGACTTGTATCTACTACCACCCCACTGCATGAAAGGCTTGGTAGGTCCATGCCCCCCAACTTTTAGCCATGGTTGCAACCATGCTTTCTGTAATGAGCTTGTTTAGCTTGAATGAGTATGGGGCCCTGTTCTGGGAGACTGAGTATGAAGGGGGTTGAGTTAGCAGCACCAGTCTGCCTATGCTGTCAAACCAGCAAATGGGATAAACTGAAGAGTTCATTCTCCAAAGCTACCAGTCTAGCATCTTTTACAAGCACTATATTTACTGCAAAAGAAAGAAAAATGTTAAATGAATACATCATTTCAGGTTTGCAAGACCTCTCAGGACTCTTTCTTTAAATCTGTTTACTGAGGAAATAGTCCTAAAGGGACTTGCAAACCTGAAAGAGGACATGACCATGGGACCAGACAGGATACAGCCAAGGGTGTTGAGGGACATCAGGGAGGAACTGACTAGACCACCGAGATCCTTATTCAACATATGACTGGAAAAAGAAGTTGTTAGAGGGGACTGGAGGAGGGCTGACGTAGTCCTGCTCCATAAGAGTGGCAGCAGGGAGAAAGCTATCAACTACAGACTGGACAGTCTCTCATCAGTAGTAGGGAAATGAATGCAAACTCTATTAAAAGAAAGGCTAGTGGAATATCTTGAATCCAGGTAGTTGCAAGACCAGAGGCAACATGGATTCACAAGGGGGAGGTCATGCCAGACAGATCTAATCCATTTCTTTAACTGGATGTACAGGGAAATAGATTACGGAAGGGCAGTGAACGTGGCCTACTTGGACTTCAGCAAGGCCTTCGATACTGTGCCACACAGGAGACTGATAAAGAAATTGGACTGTCTAGGGGTGGGATCCCAAGTGGTAAACCCAGTGAAAAAACTGGCAAGACCTCCTGTGTCCCCACCGCTCTGTCTGTCCACTCCATTCTGTTGAAGAGGGTTTCCTGGAAATTCCCAGGGTTCGCCTTAAAACATCGGTCGCGCATGCATTTTCTTTCAGCGCACCAACCCTACGGAACTCCCTCCCTCGTCATGCAAGAGTGGGTCAGTCACTAGAAACTTTGAAATGCGAGCTGAAAACTTTTATTTTTCAGTCAGGCTTTTTTATCTGATTAGTTTAGCTGTCCTGTTATCAAATAGTTTATAATCTTGTTTATGCTATGTTTCTACTGTTTTATGAATTTATTTTGTGAAGTGCCTTGAGTCCCAATTGATAAAGTGCGCTATATTAAATAAAGTATGGATGAATGAATAATGGATAGGCGACAGAGGATAGTGAGAAATGGTACTTACTCCAATGAGGACGGAGTGACCGGCAGGGTGCTGCAGTGCTCCGTATTGGGGCCAGTCCTTCTCAGTGTCTTCATAAGTGATATTGCAGAACCATAGGTGAAAGTACGGCTTTTTACAGATGACACCAAGATCTGCAAAACGTCAGGGTGGATATTCAGGAGGGGACTGGGAGAATGAGAAGGGACCTTAGAAAACGTGAGGAGTGGTGAAGGATATGGCAACTGGGGTTGAATGCCAGAAAGTGCAGAATCAGTCACCTGGGGCATAGGAAACCAGGAGCTCAGTATAAAGCAGCAGGGCAGTAGGCAGTGCCAGTGGGATGCTGGGATGTATAGGGAGCGGTATCACCAGTAGGAGGAGGGAAATGGTAACACCACTGCTTAAGTCATCACTAAGACCACACCTGGAGTACCATGTCCAGTTCTGGAGGCCGCATCTCCGGAAGGACATAGATAGGGTTGAAGCAGTCCAGAGGAGGGCAATTAAAATGGTGCAGGGGTTGCACAAAAAACCATACGAGGAGAGACTGACAGATCTTAACATGTTCACCCTGGGGGGGGGGACATGATAGAGATGTACAACTCCTCAAGTACCTTACGGGAGTGAACAGGATACAGGAGGGGGGCCTGTTTCAAATGAGGAAGTGCAACAGAACAAGAGAGCATGCAGTGAAGCTAGATGGGGGGACGTTTAGGAGGGACCTGAAGAAATACTACTTCACTGAAAGAGTGGTGGATGCCTGGAACAGTCTGCCCCCAGAGGCAGTGGTGGCAAAAACAGTGCAGTGTTTCAAACATGCATGGGACAGGGAATAACTGTAAATTAGCAGGAAGGGGGAAGGGTTACTGGAGAACAGTTATGGCTGAGGAGACAGAATAGGCAGGGAACATCTACGCAGACTGGGTGGGCCAATCAGTCCTTTTCTGCCAAAAAAATCTATGTTTCTATCAATAATGCTGTCCATACAATAGCACCAGCTGGTTGTGCTCTGCACCACCATGTGGAAGACTCAGGATCGATCCAGGATTCTGACCTCCCACCCTGACCTGGTGGGGCCAGGATGTTATGCCAGCAATAAGACATAACGAGATGTGGATTATGACCTGATAACAGCATGCTCCAGGTGCATTGTTAGGCACGAGGCGCTTGTGTTGAGTGCCTTTAGCACCTGGGGCATGCTCCCATCAGGCCATAACCCACACCTCAGAGTGTCGTCTTACGCTTATAAAATGGGCAAAATATTTAAAATGGACACCATGAGATAAGATGTAACATATTTATTTTGTTTTGATGAAGTATTTGTTTTTTTTTAAATATGAGAAAAAATAATCCCTTTTACATGCTTTCAAATGCAAAGGAATGAACTGTAATTATAACTTAGTGAACTTTGTGAACTTTTTATGAAACTGTTTTATACTGAAACATTAGAAATCATTTGCTTTAAGAACTGGCTTATGTGATTGCTTTGTAAATGAGTTGTTTTTTAAAAAACAAATGAGAATATTATGCAGTCCAGTTCCACACATTCAGAACTGCTGGTGAAATAGCTGGTGACGAGCAGTTCATCTTGAGAAGTTAATGAACTCAACTTTTTCCATGTAGCAGTGTTGGCCTATAAAAGGAGAGTCTGTGGTTTCTTTTGTAAGCTGCTGGATTAGGGTGAGGTTCTCTCGGGTGTCCTTGCGGTCGTCATTTCCTTTGCGTGCCATGACCTTTGGCTGGAGACAGGATGTGCTTGTTGTAGGTTCATCTGGCGCAGTGCTCACGGAGGATGTGCCGCTGCATTGCTCGCCTGCTGAAGGTGTGTATATTTTATTGATTTCTGGCTGTGCAATTTGAGGCCGTACAGCTTTGTCTTTGAGAGCTAAGATGTTGCTTCAGCATCATCGGTCCTCTTGTGTGGCAGCCCAACAGGAGCGTAGACTGCATTCACTTTTATGGCCCATCACTGCCATAATTTCTCACACTTCAAGACCCGCTTCAGATAGGAGTTGCACAGTGGTTGCCCTGACACTGTGGTTGGTGTACCTCTGGGACAATCCGCCTGCTGTACTTACCTTGGGCATTAATGTTAAGTAATTTATTCCTTGTGGTTCATGACTGTACCATATATCTGCTGTGTTGAATTCTTCTAGTAGGATGGGCCGCGGGTGGCAGTAGAAGGCAGAGGGGTTTGGTGGTAGCTTGCTTGCATACTTTTTGAAGGAGGTGACAGGGCTTAGTGGATTGATAGGTAGGCTGTATATAAAGCCTCGGTGCTGCTGTTTATCTGACTCATTTTTTATGTTTTTTTGTAAACTCATTAAATGTTAAAGTTATATATTCAACACCATCATCGGGCGTTTTTATTTCAAAAGCTCAGGCTTCAGTTGGTGTATCCCTGCCCTTCCTCTTCTAGCCATACACAACCGTATGTCCAGCCAGACTTTGTACAACAACCCTCTAGGTGTGTTTGGTGACAGAACTTCAGAAGATTTTAGTATACCTAGGTCTGGTTTCGAGATGGGAGGGATGATGTTGAGATTTGTCTCTCCCTATAAATACCTGTGTCTTTTGTTTCTTCTCTGCAGCCCCCACGGAGATAGTGACATTGATGGTCGCGAGGGTGCACGGAGCTGCCCTCCCCCGAGGATACCCACCGAAACCGAGCCCAGGTACTACAAACTATGGCAAAGTGACCACGCTGCTCTGATACAGTAGTCGAGTGTTGCTTCTCCGCTGACACTTCGCCTCAGCTGCCTCGCCGCCCCCACCACCACCCTTGGTGAGCAGTCCATTATATAGTGTTCGTCAGGTGACTGATTTAACCAATCAGCCTACTTTTCCATCTGCAGATTATCAGAGCTCACCACTAGCGGTTGTTATAGCAATCTCTTTGTTCTTGCTGCATTAAATTCCCCTCTTGAAACGCCATGCCACACATAGCCTTTAAATCAATGCTAGGGATAGCACTCCTTGCAACACTTGAATCCCTCCCACCCACGCTCCACCCTAATCCACAGCCTGGCCCCCCAAACCTCACTCCACTCTACTGCCACCCTAGTCAGAGCTCCACCAGCATAAATGGCCAGTTCCCCCTGGGGTCCCACTGTTCCTGGATTCCTGGCCCATCCGTCATCCCCCCATCCTTCCACACTGGGCTGGCCATATTGAAACTACACACATCAGGCTTTTTCACACAGCATCCCCAGTCTCCCTTACCCCACCGCAAGCCTATAAAAATACTGCTGAACCTAAAACTGGTACTAACCTTAGTACTCCTACTCGCTGGGGACATTGAGCTAAATCCTGGACTTTCCACCAGCACTAGCCAACCCCCCACAGGCCAACTACCCAGAGGCCTAAAAATAGCCCACCTAAACATACGCAGCCTCCTACAAAAAAATGCCCCTACTACAAACACTAGTACTAACACTATGTCCTGACGTCCTAATTATCACTGAGACCTGGCTGAAACCACACAACCCGGATGTTGAAGTAGCTCTTCCTGGATACTCCATCACCCGTCAGGACCGCCCGGGTACAAAGAGAGGTGGTGGTACAGCCATTTACATATCTTCCCAGGTACAATGCTCACCTGTCTCGCTACCTGTCTTCCCGGAAAACATCGACTCCTCACTAATAAAAATCTCCTTACCCCACTCCATCCCCATCTTTATAGCAGGGTCCTATTGTTCCCCTGACTCCCATTTAAACTCCGTAGCACCACACCTAGACAGCCTAAAAACCATTACCTCAGGTGGGAAGCTCCACATCCTAGGTGATTTCAACTTAAACTGGCTCACTAGTGCTAGCACCAAACTCTGACACCATGTAGCTTGTTTAAATCTGACTCAACTCATCACTGAGCCCACGCGGCTGAACTACAAAACTCAAAACCACTCCCTGCTCGACTGGGCCCTCACTTCTCACCCACACAGGATTATAGCCTCAGGCCTCCTTCCGGACTCACTGAGCGATCACCATATGATATATATAATACGTAAAATATTCAAAGCTAAGTCACCCCCTCTGAAAACTCTCCTTATCAGGTCATATAAATCCCTTAACCTAAATGGTCTCCTACTTGACCTAGCAAACTTGGATTGGTCCTACATACCCAGGGCCCCTTCCATGGATCACGTCCTTGACTTCTTTAAGTCAAAATTTCTTGCCGTCTGGGACTACTATGCACCACCCAGAAAGGTTAGAGTTGGGGAGCTCATCTGCCATAGATCACTGCTGACCTCATGGAGCACCTCCGTGTCCGAGATCAGGCGTGGAAAGCCTATAAGACATCAGGGAGGTACGTCGATCACCTACACTATCGAACACTTAGAAATGCCTACACCAGGCTTATCCGCCAGGCTAAAGCTCACTACTTCACATCATCCCTCCAAAAAAATTGAAACCATCCAGCCAAGTTCTGGAGGTCTATAAAATCACTTTTCTCCCTTCCCGCCCAGCCACCCACTCCTGCCCCAGATGTGGGAGGCTCCATCATAACTGAACCACTAGCAGTTGCCATGGCTTTCAACTCAGTGTTTACTAGCAGCAGGTCCCCTCACTACTCTAACCCTCCACCTGCTACACACAACGCGACATCCTCAACCCCACCCATGCCAACCCCTCACCCGGATTTCTTCTTCTCTCTGGTTACCCCACCAGAAGTACTCAAAGCCCTGCTTGCCCTAAATCCCTCCAAGGGTAGATGCACCACAGGCATGGACATCAAAATGCTCTACCTTTCTGCACCTGCTATTGCCATGCCTCTAGTGTCTCTTTTCAACCTCTCTTTCACCTCTGCCTCTATACCTTCAAAATGGAAGCATGCCACAGTTATCCCCCTCCTGAAAGGTGGCGACCCATCCTCTCCCAGCAACTACCACCCAATCTCCCTTCTACCCACCCTAGCCAAGATCCAGGAACATCTCGTCCTCTCGCAGCTCACCACCTTCCTTGACTTCTCCTCCTTCTTCACCCCTTACCAGTCTGGCTTTAGAAAATCCCACTCCACTGTCACGTCCCTCCTCAGACTCACAGATTCCATCTTCACAGGCATGGATAAAAGCCATATCACATCTGCCATTTTCATTGACCTAGCCAAGGCGTTTGACACAGTCTCACATACCCTCCTTCTGTCAAAACTCTCTAAGACAGGCCTCTCTAGTGCGGCTACACACTGGTTCAACTCATACCTGGGTGGCAGGTCCCAATCGGTAAAAATTGGTGCCTCCACCTCAAACCCCCTCCCTGTCTCCATTCGTGTCCCCCAAGGCTCTGTCCTCAGACCTATTTTATTCTCCATTTTTTCTCAACGACCTTCCATCGACCTGCCTGCATGCTGACATTCACATGTACGCAAACGATACAGTCCTGTATTCCTCAGGACACTCCCCGCTGGAAGTTGCATCCAAGATCCAGCAAGACTTCACAGAAGTCCAGCACTGGTGTCTCAGAAATCAACTTATTCTAAATGCCAAAAAAAGATCTCTGTGACTTTTGGCATGAGACAAAGACTCTCCTGCCTCCCCGCTTTCCCCATTCTCAAAACACTTGATGGCACCCCTCTAGAAGTCTGCACCTCTTTCAGATACTTAGGGGTCTGGCTGGACCAACACATAGACTTTTCCACGCACATCGAAGCAATCCACAAAAAACTACACCCTAGGCTGGGGGCACTGTACCAGAACCGCAGCTGCATCCCTCTGCCAGCCCGCAAAGAGATACTACAGAAAATGATCCTCCCTATTTTCGACTACAGGGACGTGGTCTACAGTTCTGCCCCTAAATCCACCCTGGCTAGACTGGATTCTCTTTTTAACTTCTTCTGCCGCTTTGCACTGGATTGCCCTCCCTCCACTCGTCACTGCAACCTCTACAGCTACCTTAACCTACCCTCCCTCGTCAATAGGCACCTATACCACTGCAACAGACTCACAACCAAATTCTGGACCCAGTTACTGCCTACCTACCTAGCCTGTACCCTAACAGCTCAAACACCATCAACATACTCACTTAGAAATTTCGACTCCCGTCTACTACAAATCCCACACATGGCTACCTCTGGTGGACAGTCGGCTTTTAGAGTCCATCTACCAAAACTATGGAACTCTCTGCCGGCTGACATCTGGCTCTCCTCCTCCCCTTGGCAACAAATCTCCCTTCTAAAAGGGCAAGTCCCCACAAGCTGCTCATGTCAACTTGACGTGCACTAAGCATATGCCATGTCAAATTGGTGTGCACAGTGTAAGGGCCTACCCCCCAATGCAAATCTGTGTTGTCCACTCAAATGCTTAACTGTCAAATTTTGTTTGCCATTACCTTTTCTACATATTCTGCCTACTATTATGCTGTTCACTCTCTGTTTCTTGCCTCCTGTACATACTACTTCTAGATTATTTATCATTGTAATCATAAAACTTTGTACATATTGTATGTAACCTATGTTAATTTTGCTGTTCTATAATTTCTGCATGTTTACTTGTATGTATTTATCCCATTCCCTCTACCCCCAGGACGCATCTGGAATCAAGCGGTAGTCTGCTCAGTATGTCATTCCTGGTAAAACTTTTAAATAAATAAATGCGCCTGTACCGCTTACAAACAGCAGTAAATATATTGTTTGCAGCCTGCAGGTTTGCATCTGTGTGCAGATTTATGCTTCTGTTTAGTTCAGGGCTGTTGATTAAATGGTTCAGTCCTGCTCACAGCGCCAGAAGGCTTGCCAAACTGTACTCTTTACCATCGGACTGCCGCGCCTCTGCATAAAATTTCCTGAGAACATGGCATAGCTCGCAAGGTGTAACTGTTTCGAGGTTTACTGTTAGGACTCAAGCAACACACCAGATTTGAAACACTGTTTTAGCCCATAGTGTTATCTTCTGGGTGTTCTCTTTGTCGTTCTGCTTTTCTAGCCAGTCTAGCTTGCCTGTTGAAAGATCTGGGAATGTACTCACCGGGGCTGACTTTCTTTTTTTTTAGGTGCCTCCGAGTTTCTCTGGCTGCCGTCCGATGCCCCTTCAAGACGGGTGAGTACTTCATCAATGTTTACTTGGAAATTTATATCTGCAATATCGGATATTTTTCCCTCATTTTGGTATACTTTTGTGAGGCGTGATGTGTTCTGACAAAAATGTGCAGCTCTTTCTCAGACGCTCAGCTGTTCCCACTTGCTGCTCAGCTGTTTATGCTGTCAGCGTTTGACAGCGATTGGTCATTGGTATGGGACTGTTGTGAGGCAGACTGGCACTGCATAGTGCCGGTTGGCAGGTTTTGCCCTGATAAGGACACAGGTGAATGCTTCAGATTTGTTGCCCATTTTATAAGCAGTAGTAGCAGTGCTCATTGGTCACAGGGGTGGAAGAGGAGACTTTGCGCTGTAACTGTGCCTCCTAAGGAAGGGTTGGGGATGACACTGATACCTTGGCAGTTGCCATCGGGTGGTGGTGGAGGAGGATTTCATTATAGAGGAAAATGGTGGCCCCAGTTTCAGTGAAACTGGTCTCCTGCCTGCCCACTCAGAGCCACTCATCATCCTGGGTCAATCCTCTGAGCCTCCTCTACTTGATGTGTCCCTCCCCTACCCCTGCACCAGTTGGCTAGATTATTGCTTACAGTTCCAGGGCCTTACCCCAACCCCCCACCCCCCATTTTACTGCATCAAAGCCTGCACTTTTTTTCCCAAATTAACTCTAATAGTCTTACTTTTCATACTTTTCGGAGGGGCTGTTGGTTCTCATTTTCCAGCTGAACCATGATTAAGCCTGACCACTTTGGCAAAGTGACCACCTCCATTGGTCAGGTAAAAAGTGCAGGCTTTGATGCAGTAAAATGGGGGGTGGAGCCTGGAACTTCAACCATATGTTTCTATTTGATCACACACCAGGAGCCACCCCAAAAAACTTATTAAATTGTATTGTAAATACAGAGGTTGAGCTTGCAAACCTTTTGTATAGATTATTGCTTGCTCAGTTGAATGATGGTCCTGCCTTGGGGGATAAGCCACGGGAACAGAAGGCCAGGAGTTATATGGATAGGAGGCCGCAGAGAATGGTAGGTGTGCTGAAAGGTAGCCAGAGCAGTACCAAGCTGAAGAGGGGCAAGGGAGGTGCATGCGGGAGGGCTGGGGGAAGAAACAGAGATAAAATAATGACATTGTTATAATCTGTGTGTGGTATTGTTGGTACAGAATGGCTGCCATGTTTGCATCTATAGAGTCTCTTCACATCCCTACGCAAGAACTGTTCTTTTCTTTTTTTGGTAACCAAGTAAGGCTCACTGGGCTCTAGGCCCATTTACAGGGGTGACCCAGGAACATACAGAGGTTAAATGACTTGCTCAGGGTCACACGGCGTGCAAGGGGAGGTTGTGGGAATCAAACCCAGGTCTGCTGGATATTCCAAGCTCATTCACAGCTCGTTGCTCTAACCTCTAGGCTATCCTGCCTATTGGCTGTCTGGTTACCCAGGAAGGTAGCTATATTCAGGGATGGAACACAGTGCACTGCAATATAAATTTGAATTTCCCTACATTTCTCTCTTTGATACATTAAACATTTGCGTACTCCAGACTTTATCTGACCCAGCTGCTTATACCTGGTCTGAAGTCTGAATCCCCTGCCTGTGACATCAAAATCATTTCCATAGTGACAGGTTGTGATGTCATAAGCAGAGGATTACGATTTTAGGGAAGAATGAAGTCTAAGTGATAATGGTCCTGTTTTTATGAAATCTCTTTGTTAATAACAATGGAAGGTCCTAAAATTCAAGTGGGGGGGGGGAGGGGAGGTGATCATGTAACTGAGTTTTGCTGGAAATTAGGAAAATCTCATTAAAGGAGCTTTTGGTTGCCGATTTCCTGTTGTTGAGTGGGAGGCTGTTCCAGGTATGAGCTGTCTGGGAGCCAAATGGTCTTATTCCAACTTTTGCTTTTGGTTTAAGGAGACTGAGGAGGAGGAATTCCTCAGTGGTTTATAGATTACAAGATTCTGATATGCAGTGCCAGTAGGTAGCACACTCGCTTCTGGGGCCAGAAGATTGGAAGAACGTGGGTTCTAGTCCCACACCAGGAACTTGGGCTAATACTAATATGGACAGACTGATCTGATGGGAATCTGAACCTCCCCAGATCTCCCAATGTCCGTGGACCCAAGTAGATCCAGACTCTGCTGACATCCTTACTGGATCTACCTCATGGTGCTTTTTAAAGCTTCAGTATATAAAAATAAAAAGTCCCCCTTACCCATCGGCCAAAACCACCTCCCCCGTCCACAAAGAAACATACAAAAAAATCAATTTTGTTTAAAATGTATTTTCCTTCCTGGTTTTCCCACCTGCCACTGGAGCGCTCTCTCATGCAACGCTACAAATGAATGTTCTTGTAGCGCTGCTGTGGCATGACTGAGAGAGACAGAGAGAGCATGAGCAAGTGGCCTAGTTGGAGATAGCAGCAGCATTATTGACAGTGTGTATAGGCCTTAAGGCCTGGCCAAAAGTGTTCTGTGTTTGTTTTTTAATCAGCGGTGGCATCATTGCGTGAGAGTTTGTGTGTTGGGGCAGAGGTATTCATTTTATTCTGAGGCAGGGTGGGTATTAGCAGATGGGAGGAGGGGGTAGAGATATTCATTTTGTGACAGGGTGGGTATCAGTAGATGGGAGAAGGGGGTAAGGGTATTCTTATTGGGACTAGGACTCAGGAGTTGGCAGGAGGAAGGGAAGTATTCATTCTGGGATGGGGGAGTTTCAGCAGATGGGAGGATGGCATAGGAGTATTCATTCTGTGACGGTGGGTATCAGCAGAAGGGAGGAGAGGGTATGGGTAGTTGTATTTGGACAGAGTGGGTATCAGCAGATAGGAGGAGGGGTAGGTGGTATTGATTCTGGAACAGAGTTGTAGGGTGTTCATTCTGGAACTGAGTGGGTACCAGTAGATGGGAGGATGAGGAGGAGGCAGTTGTATTCATACTGGGACAGGGTGCATATCAGCACATGGAGGGGCAGAGTTGTGCGTACTAAAGCAGCGTGGTTGTCATCAGATGGCAGGGGAAGGGGTCTACATACTGGGGCAGTATGAGTGTCTGTAGATAAGAGGGGCTGCATTTATTTATTTTGTTGATTTCTGTATTTTTGACCAGGAAAGGTGAGCTACACAGTTCTGCTTATTTTCAGCCATGTCCGAGGATTTGAAGAAATCCTCCTACTCTTTCGAGAAGTACCAAGGGATGTTTGTGTCCACCTGAATAACAACTTGAAAGGGTAGAAGGGACCTCAGTTTTACTTCTCATCTGAAGGACAGCACATCCCGACTGTACAGCATCCCCCTAGTACTACACTCGCTGCCAGCATTTGTTTTACGAGCCCAGTCCCTGTGTGGGATTGGGATTGGGATATGTGTTATCAGTGATGTCCTGCCTGTCCCCCACATGAAGTCTAAGGGAAAGAAACACAAGTGCATTGTCTATAGCCAGCAGACAAATGCACGGCATGGTCAGAAACCCAGATCGATACACAGGTAAGAAAAAATACTTTATTTTAATTTTTTTTCTGCATTTGGGATTGTGTCCAGGTATTACCATGAATTTCCTAAAGGTTCTGATTTGAATCGGAACCAGTCGGAACTAGAAAGGACCCTGATCTGGATCCTAGTCCTGATAATAAGGGTCAGAACCCTTTCAGGTCTGTCCATCCCCAGCCAGTACCCAGTACTGACACTGTAGTGCAGCACTATGGGGGTGCCGTTCTTCAGATGAGACATTAAACCATGGTGAGTTCTGCCCATATCTGCTGGCTGTTAAGTTGGAAGTTAAAGATCCCTTAACACTTGAGAGTAGGGGAATTTTTTTATTGAGTAAAAGAAATAATGACACGTTTCAATAAACTGGAAATGTCAAACAAATGTCACACAGAATCTCCCTTTTTTTCCAAACACCAGCTATATTTACAGCATTACAAAAAAGAGGGAAGAAGAAAAAAAAGGCTACTATATTATTTTTTTTAAATTGTAAATTTTTATTAAGTTTTTCCATTTAGAACAGATGGAACATTAATAGGCTTCAGTTTACATTGAATACATTTGATAGTTACATTCAGATACTCAATATCATAGATGGAGTATATTACAAATAATAAACAGTAATTAAATATGGTCTTATAGCTTGCAATAGTACATAATAAAATAACCTGTCAACCAATTGTGTGATCTGCTTGCTTCTTTTTAGATGGCCAAGAAGTTTAATTTGTCTCCTTAGAGAGGTCAGTAATTAGAGCACGGTTCCCTAAGTCTTAAACCAGTTAGTCATGTGGTGAGATTTATAATTCTGAATAGTTGAGAAGAGTACTGGGGGTAAAGGGCAGAAAGGAGGAGAAAAGGATGGAAAAGGAGAGGGTGCGCCACTTAAAGCAATATATCTCATATATGAGAATTTTTACATTTCTAGGGAGGCATATTTTCAGGGCACAAAATCAGGGTAGTGCTGCAGTTGATAGATTACCCATATACGCCAGTTAGTGTCAGAGCTCTTCATATGGGAATTCAGTTTAGCTGATAGACGCTCCAGGTTGTACATCTCATAGGTTATTTTCTGCCATCCCTCTTTTGACGGGATAGTGGTTGTATACCAAAATCTAGTAATTGTTTTGTGTGTTTTTTTGCAGCCAGTATAAGAATAGCTGTTTGCCTGAAAAGGGTTTTAGTGATTTTGACTCCCTTTGGCGGTGTCGCTGTGAGGACATAAGTTGGGGTGAGGAGCTCTGGGGTTTCATATATTTCCTTTATTTCTGGTAAAATGTCTTGCCAGAATCGCTTTAGTAGTGGACATGTCCAAATTATATGCACTATTGTTTGCTTGTAAATGGCCGCAGCCTCTCCAGCATATGCCTTGCTCAGGTCCCATGAACTTGGCCATGAGGTCAGGGGTTCAAAAGAACATGACTCTAGAGTTCCAGGCATATTCCTTCCACTAGATGAAAGTGGATATTTTCTGTAGAGGTAGGGCACTCGTCCCCCATAATTCTATAATAAGCTCTTCCCCAAGCTCTCTGGACCACCGCTGTTTTATATAATCTAAGTTATCTAGGAATATCCCTTGAGGGCTTTATATATTATGCTAATAAGATGATCAAACTTTGAGGAGCGACTGCTCTACCAGACCTGCCTTCTCGCTAAGAAATCACTGCTAGCACTCTCCCCTGGGGTCTCCACCTCCCTACAGCAGTCATCATTGTCCATCACCACCCATAGCTCTGTTAAGGCCACTTTCAAGGTGCCCAGAACCAAGACCTCTCTTGCCCAGAGATCCTTCCTCTAACGAGCCTCCACCTGGTTCAACTTCCTCCCTAGCTGCATCTCCAACTTGCCAAAAATTGGCTCCTTCAAAACAGCCCTTCGGAACCATATTTTTAATACCCGCTGTTGTAGGTGCAACTAACCCCCTGTTGTAACCTGTGGTACCCACCCGCCTTGCCCCCTGGCTCAACAACATCCACTGGACAGCCTCTCCCTCCCCCAGACCCACTCCTTCCCCACTATGTCCAAACAGGGATGTAACCAGCTGTCTTCTCTGAGGACCTACTATATCCATGAGTGTAACTCACAATTTTGTAACACTATGTAACCTAAGTAACATACAAACTACTACATTATGTAACCTAAGTGTATCTATGTTAAATGTTCCTTTTACTGCACCTGTAATGTTATCCTCTGTTTTAACCTGCACTGTAATAACTGTCTTGATGTCTGCCCCACCCGCGACAAGGTGCCTTTGTAAATGAGTCTCTGACTCAAAGGTTGTAAACCCGATTTGTAATGAATAAATAAAGAATAAATAATTTGGAGTTCAGTGTCTTTAACGCAGGACACCACCAAGGTAACCAGACCAGAAGGGGGTTTCTGCCACTCCTGTAAGGTCCTGCTTATATGGCTGAAGAAGCCTTTTGAGTTGGAGATAGTGAGGAATGCCACATTTGGGAGCTTAAAGGTAGCTTGTAGCCTTGCAAAATATGATATACCTGTGGGAGTTATAATTTGCCATACGTAACATAGGCCTTATCGAACTCAGCACTGAATGACTTTGAGAAGTTGCTTAGAGAGAAGTGTGTCATGTGTAAGGTCCCTTAAATAAAGATTTTCTGTATTTGAAAGGAGTTTTTGTCATATTTGCATCCAATGTCAGCAAGTTTCAGCTATATACTGTGGGTACTGTGTTAGTGGTAAGCAAGCTGGGGGTTCCCTAAAAGACAAGAGGATATGTCCGTAACTCCCATCAGGATTTGTTCTAGGGATTTCCAGTGTGCTTGATAACTATTGGTTAGACGGTATGAACTTGTGCTGCTTGAACATATAATGTCATGTTAGGGAGGTTTAGGCCTCTCTTGTCCCGTGACAGTTGTGAGGAAGTAAATCTTAATCTTCTTTGAGTCAGTCTCTTGCAGCAGGCCATAACACATGGGTTATCCAGCCATAGGCATCACTTCCTCCAGATGATTTCCCAGCAGTCTCTCCCAGGGGCCTCCCCTTCTTGTCACCTGATGTGCCCTTGAACATATATAAAGGAGAGGCACCTGATACTCCTTAGTTTTTTTCTAACCATGACCGAGTTCACATCAAGTTCTCCTTCAAGAGTACGAGCTTTCTCCAGTACAGTCGATGACTAGTTCTATAAGTCACCTAAGAAACTTCATCCACTGATGTCTTCAGAACCCTTATTTCAGAAGTGTTCCTGTGGCTGGAGAATCACATTAGAGGACCTCCACGATGTGTGTGTTCTGTGCCTGGGTCCAGAGCACAACTCCAGGGAGTGCATCCTCTGTGGACGATTCAACATGGCCACTAAGTGCCAAAGGGTCCAGCAGCTAAGGGAGTACCTCATGGAGCAAAAGGTAGCCCTTGGAGCAGCAGCAATGCTCCTTTCCAGGGGAGTCTGCAACCTTCTTCTCCTCAGGGCCTCAGAGAAGTGAACCCTCATCATCGACGGAGCATGGGGCTGGGCGGAAACATTCTTCCAAAACCAAACATGTTTCCACTGTGCTGCCATCTTTGTCATCGAAGGCCTTGGGCTCCTCAAAGGTAAGTAGGAGGGCTTCCACTGATAACACACCATCTTCTCCACCATTGATGGTAATGGGCCCCTCTAAGTTGTCAACGGCTCCTCCGTCAATGTCTGCAGTTGTGCTGCAGCTTCCACCACTGCCTCCACCAACCTGCATTGTCAGCCATCATCCATCAAGAATGGTTGCATCTGCTCTGATGGTCCTTCCGTTGATGGAGTGTTCTCTGGTCCTCCCGTTGATGGGGCTCTCTAGCTGCTCCTTTGCTACTGCATCGATGATGCTGCCGTTGACACATTTTGGCTGTCCCTCATCGACGGTGGACCATGTGGCTTCTGTTCCATTCTCGTTGATGGTCCTCCTGTCGACGGGACCTTTTGGTCTGCCTCCCTCGTTGATGGCTTCCCCATCGATGATCATGGCACCACCTCAGGTAGCTTGGGGGAATGTCTTCTTTAAGTGCTCCCCCTTCCTCTATTTTGGGGTCCTACATCCACCCCATGGTACCCTCAAGTCAGCCGGGTCCTTTACCCTCGGCTATCTCCTCTGTGGTGCCCATCCAGTGCATGGCCCCTCCCTCTTCGGGGAGGGGTCAACTGGCCATGGTGGACATCCAGGCTCTAATTCACTTCATCATGGGCCTTACTAGACCCTCCCCTCCTCCTTTAGGGGAGGCAGTAGTCCCTGCATCAGTCCCCTTCAGGCCTTCTTTGGCCACTAGGACAAGGAGTTCCTCTCCTTCCTCCACTGGGTTCCATCCCAAACCTGAGGACCCTTCCCTCCCAGACTGGGATCTGGAGGATGAGGAGAATGAGGAAATGGAACAGGATTATGGCTCACAAATCTCTTCCTCAGGGACATCTTCCATGCCCAGGGACGATCCTGAAGTGCTCCCCTGCTCGCCTCC
This sequence comes from Neoceratodus forsteri, assembly GCA_016271365.2. NCBI lineage: Eukaryota > Metazoa > Chordata > Ceratodontiformes > Ceratodontidae > Neoceratodus > Neoceratodus forsteri. The sequence continues at coordinate 105,937,208 of JADMNL010000028.1, forward strand.
TGATGACCCATCCTTTTCAGATATTATGGTGCATCTGCAGAAAACCTTTGGTTTCCAGACTACGGAACAGGATGCCTCAAGAAGCAAGTTGGCCAGGTATCTAGGCCTTCCTGATGGCCCCTCCCTGGTTGTCCTTCCCCGGTGGATGCTTTTGAGGAGGCCATGTTGCTTGCCTAGCAGCAGCCCTCCTAGGTCCCCTCTCTTCCCCACAAAGCAGACATCTTTATCTTTCTATGCCTCCTCAGGCAGACTCTGGTTAAGAATGTGGCTCATGATAAATCTGCTAGACTGCAACACATGAGTGCTCATCCCCCTGATAAAGAATCCAAGAAATTGGATATCATGGGGAAGAGCGTCTGTGCTTTGACCACTTTGTCCCTTTGCATTTTGAATTATATGGGCCACCTCCTCAAATATCAGGAGGAGATCCTTAAGGCTGCTCATGCATTGGTCCAATGCCTTCCATCTGGCCAGCCTCAGGAGGACCTCGATGCCAAACTTTCTACCACTGGGGCTGTCTGTCACCACCTACTTAGGGCCACCTATGATGCCTTTGATACTTCGGCCTGGGCCTTCTTGGTGGGTGTTTGCCTCAGATGCCATGCATGACTGAGGATTTCAGGATTTTTACAAGATATCCAATGATCCGTTCTGAATACTCTCTTTAAAGAAGACAAACTTTTTGGACCACAGACCCAAGACAGTATGAAACACCTGCAAGTGGAACCTTAGGGTCCAGTGGGATCAGAAATGGGACGACTTCGATGCCCCAGTCCTTCTATCCTCCCCAGCACTTCGCACCCTACAATGGTGGAAGTCCAGGGACAATCTCCTGCAGGGCATGTCATTCCATCCACGGACCTCATTCTAACACTGGAAGCCTCCTTGATGGGCTGGGGTGCCCGTCTTCCAGGAGTTCAGTCCCAAGGCTCTTGGACTGTGATGGAATCTCATCTTCATATCAACATCCTGGAATTGAGGGCTGTTCTCTACACCTTACAGGTGCCCGAGATGTTGCTCCCTCAGGGTTCCCATCAAGTGCAATCGGACAGTTCCATGGTTGTTCACTACCTGAATAAACAAGGTGACACCTAGTCTCATGAATGGTAGCTCCACCCAGACGTCTTAGCGGACGTCTTCCTCTGGTGGAGTCGCCCGGAATTAGACCTGTTTGCTTCTCTGCAAAACTGCCTCTCTATTGCTCTCTAGAGCGAGGTCCTGAAATTATGGCTAGACGCCTTATCTTGTTCCTGGACAGGAAAATTTCTTTACGTTTTACCGCCTTTTCCTCTCATGCAGAGAGTACTCCTGAAACTGGTCAGAGATGGGGCATCGATGATTCTCATAGCCCCCTACTGGCTGAGGCAGATTTGGTTCCCCCTGCTGTTGCAAATCTCAGATCAGGATCCTCTTCCTCTACCTATCTGTCCAGCCCTCCTCTCACAAGAGGATGGCTCCCTGCTGCACCCAGACCTGCGCTCCCTGCCCCTACGTGCCTGGCTCCTGAGGACGTAGTCCTCTCTCGTTATCAGGGTGTCATGGAAGCCCTCTACTAGACCCTCCTACTGTATGAAATGGAAGCGTTTCTCCATTTGGGCCTCTTCCCGGGAACTGGAACCCTATGACTGTTCCCCACAGAGAATTCTGGACATTCTTCTTTCTCTGTCAGAGGCTGGTCTAAAATATTCATCAATAGAAGTACACCTGTTGGCTATTTTTGCTTTCCATTTACCTTTGGACAATAAACAATTGTCCCAGTTACCTCTCATGAAAACCTTCCTGAAAGGTATCCTACATTTGTATCCACCTATTCAGGACCTGTCCCAGTGTGGGATTTGAATTTTTTACTTGAAAAATTGACTGAAGGTCCATTTGAGCCCACTGAAACATGCAAGCTCCGGTTTTTGTCATGGAACACAATGTTTTTGGTGGCAATTACATCAGGTAGACGTGTCTCTGAATTACAGGCGCTTATGTGCAAGCCACCTTATTTACAGTTTCATGTGGATCGGGTGTCCTTACATACTAACCCCTCCTTTCTACCTAAAGTTGTTTTTGAAGTTACTCTGGATCAGTCCATTCAGTTGCCATTATATTTTTCGGAGCCTGAGAATCCAGGGGAAGCCATGCTTCATACTCTCAATGTGAAAAGAACATTGAGAATTTATCTTCTCCGCACTGAACAGTTGTGTAAAACTGAACAACTCTTTGTTCCTTTCATCCCAGTACGACTGGGCGATCAGGTTTCTAAGCAGTGCTTGTCCACATGGTTGGCCAACTGCATTACGTTCATATATAGCAAATCTGAAAATTCTCTCGTAGGATTTGTGAAACCCCACTCCACTAGAGTCATGGCTACCTCCACAGAATGTTTTTGTGGCGCCTCTGCTTCAAAGATTTGTGAGGCCGCCACCTGATCTACTGTATGTACATTCACAAAACATTACAGTCTAGACATTGCTTCTAAGAAGTGTGCCACTTTTGGGTGGGCCGTCCTCAACGGCCACCTGTCCTAATTTGCTGCAGTTCACTTCCTCCTCCCATGGGCCTCATAACTGCTTGGGATTCTTCCCATGTGTTATGGCCTGCTGCAAGAGATTGACTCAAAGAAGATAGCACAGTTCAAGACCTTACCGTAACAGTAGATCTTCGAGAGTATCTCTTACAGCAGGCCATGTTCCCCGCCCACCATCCCCCTTGCTCCTGCTTCAGAAGGATACCTTGCTCCATCCTCACGTGGACGCCTTGAGCTACTGCCTTTTGTTACTCTCCTTGGTTCCCATCAGAGACCTATGGTTCACTTTTCATATTGTTCGCTAAGATGGAAAATAGAACTGAGGAGTATCGGGAGCCTCCCCTTTATATATGTGCAAGGGCACATTAGATGACATGAAGGGGGGGGCCCCTGGGAGAGAGTGCTGGGAAATCATCCCGAGGAAGTGATGCCTATGGATGAATATCCCATGTGTTATGGCCTGCTGCAAGAGATACTCTCAAAGATCTACTGTTAAAGAGATACTCTCGAAGATATACTGTTACGGTAAGTTTTTACGCGATTGTACTTTCTCGGTGGTTTACCGTCCTAAATAAAGTGCAATATTAATTTATTCCAAGACTGGAAATATACTTTTGAAGGGTTAAAAAAGAAAATGTAGCCTAGGGAGAATATTTTGTTGCATGGTCTCTATGCGATTGAGAAAGCTTAACGGTTGTTGCGTCCATCGTGCTAGGTCAGCTATCAGTTGTTGAGTGATTGGTTCATAATTTACTGTATCTAAGTGGAGCAGGTTATATGGTAATTTATTTCCCAGGTATCTCATCACCACCCTGTTCCACTGGAAAGGGTAGCGGGATTTTGGGTCTGGGGAGGGAGTGTAACAAAACTTCAGGACCTCTGTTTTAGAATCATTTAATTTTTAGCCTGCTAGCTGCCCAAATACATTTAATTGTCGCCAGACTGCTGGGATGGATGTTTCAGTAGAGATTAATGTTAGTAGAATATCATCTGCAAAGAGGTTTATCTTATGTGAATGGTCCCCGACTGGTACTCCCTCTATGGTGGGTGTATTCTGGATTGCTATTGCTAGGGGCTCAAGATATAATGCAAATAATGAAGGAGATAACGGACATCCTTGGCAGGTTCCACGGGAAAGGATGAAGGGATCCAGAAAGGGAGCCATCAAGTTTTAAATAGGCTTGGGGGTTTGTGTACATATTTTTTATCTGGTTAATAGACTTCTCTGGAAAACTAAAATATCCCAGTGTGGCCCATAAAAACGGCCACAAAACTCTATCAAAGGCCTTCTTGGCATCAAGTCCAAGAAGGATCATTGGAATCTTTTTCTGTGTAGCGTAGTCCAGTAGAGGCATAACTCGGCACACTGCATCATGAGCCTGCCGTCTTTTAATAAAACCTACCTGGTCTGCATCAGTGAGTTACGGTAGTAAAATATCTATGCCGTAGACAATGATGGACATATAAAGTTTGTAATCACAGTTTAATTTAGAAATAGGTCGATAGGAGGCTGGTTGTCGGGGGTCCTTTTGGGGATAGCTGCTATCTCAGCATATCTTCAAGAAGGGGGGGGGATTCTTTGTTATACCTCTTTTAGAACCAGGAGCAAAGAGGGGAGCAAAAAGTTTCTGAATTTTTTGTAGAATTCGGCTGGATAGCCGTCTGGGCCTGGTGCCTTTAAAGATTTTGACTGACTAATTACTGAAAGGGCTTCTCCCATAGTGATAGGGGCCAGAAGTGTCTGGGCTTGGTGGTCTGGTAACTTTGATAAAAGTAAGTTAGTTAAGTAGGTGTCAATAAGCTTGAGGGGGGGGTTATATCTTCAGTGTATAAAGTTTTATAATAATGTGCCATAGCGTGTCTGATTGCTAGTGGATGATTTAGAACGCGCCCAGTAATAAGATTAATTAAATGGGAAACATGAGTTTGAATTAGCACCCCTTGTAGTCTTTTAGCCAAAGTTCTCGCTTCTCGAGCTCCTCCTTCATAATACTTCAGTTTGTAATAATCCATTATGATAGCTTGCCTCTGTTATGGATCAATGTCATATTCTGTAACTATTGAACCTGTATATCATTTAATTACCTGTCTATAAGCTGTTTCTCACCACGTATGCCATGTAATTACATGTAATGCCACTTAATGTATCTCTGGGTCGCCCCTGTAAAAGGGACCTTCGGGGCCCAGTGGGCCTACCCGGTCATCAAAATTCAATAAATAAATAAATACATTAGCTGTTGTCCTACTTTCTGAGCCAATATTTTTTGTACCCTTTGTTTTATTACTTGGAGTTGTGTCTGCATGGACATAGCCCCCTGGTGTAGCCTTTACTGAAGGTCCTTCAACTGGCCCTGAAGTTCTAACAGATTTTTATCTCATTGTCTTTTTCTATAGGCTGAGTATTTTATAATTTCCCCTCTTAAGACTGTCTTGAGGGTGTTCCATTTTATTGCATTGGATACTTCACTGTCGCTGTTATCCGTTATTATTTTAGGGACATAGTTTTTAATTAACTCTTGAAATTCTGGGTCTTGCAAGTGAGTTAAGTTTAAATACCAGAAGGATTGATTTTGAATCTTTCCGAGGGCGAATTTGGCATATACCGGGGAATGATCAGAAAGTATAGTGGCTCCATGATAAATATCCCTGAACTGAGTCCAGGTGTTCTATCGTGGAGAAGATATAGTCTAGTCTGGAGAGGCTGTGTGTTTTTTTGTGAATGGTAGGTAAAGGCCTTAGTGGTTGGGTAGAAGTGCCTCCATAGGTCAGTAATACCCATTTCTAGCAGCGTCGCACGTAAAAATTTCTGAAGAGGTGTGATTTTATGTCTGGCAGGAGGGCTTGCATCTAGGGTTGGCTCTAGAGTTATATTAAGGTCTCCCCCATAATCGGTTGGCCTTGTTGCACCGAGAGAAGATTGTCAAGAAACTTCCTGGCTACCTTGGGTGATGTGCCAGAGGGAAGATACACTGAGGCCAGGGTCACCTGGGTGGAGAAAAGTTTTCCTGATGCTATTATATATCTCCGTTCTTTATCCACTAGTTGGTGTTGAAGCTGAAATGGGATCCCCATGAGAATAAGTATAGCAGCCCCATGCCTTCCTGAGCTATGGGAGGAAGAAAATACTTTTATTCTAAAGATTCAAATTTTGCATACTCTGCTTACAACAAATGCATTTCCTGGAGATATATTAAATCAGGTTTCAGTTTTCAAAATTTCAATAACCTGGAGCGTTTATAGGGTTATGTATCCCATTAATGTTTAAAGAGAGAATAAGAGATATGTTAGCCATTATTAAAATATAGAGAAATGATTGGATGTAAATGGCGCCCTCTCCCTCAAAATAAAAACATTCAGTTTAGTGGGAACCAATGGCTCATGATTATGTAAGGAAAAGAACAAAGCATTCTTGTTAATGGTGGAACCCTCAAAAAGAGACTCAGACCATAATAGGGTCATTTTTTTAAGTAAACTGATAAGATATAAAAATTGAACAGAGATTATCAACGTATATGAATGTTTCCTGACCCTTCTAAAGTATAACATTTGTAAACTGTACCCATTTAAGTCGAGATTCTGTTAAAAAAAAAACACCAGTTTTCTCTGAGGAAGCCTTATACAATAATATAAATGCTAACAGCAAACATTTAACAGCCAACCTGGCCTTATAACTTTGTAAACTACATAACACTAAGAAACTAGATGGATGTACTGTAAATGACAAAAAAATTCCTGGTTTAAATTTCCAGCAATTGTTTTGTCCAAGCTCTCATTAATAAAAAACATATTGGTAACTTCCAAGGTGGGGGAAAGCAAACATGCCTTCCCACTGGAGTGTCCTGCAGAGTATACATCTGTTCAGGTGAGGGGCTTTGTCCAGAGTAATAATAACCCTGGGTCCCCTGGAGGCTACATTGGCCCCAAATCAAATAGGTAGGTAAAAGGAGCAACCAAATAAGGGAGATGGGGTCATATCCAGCAGGCAATGGTGCTCTCATCAATGGTGTCAATATATAGATCTCCCCTTGTCCCTCCAGAAAAGTCAACACCTGGATTGTAGGGTAACTTATTTTGCAGTCTCATCTGGGGGTCTAATGAGCTGAGGACAACATAATAGTAACCAGCCTGACAGGAAGATTACCTTGTCTATCCTGTCATATTAAACACTCAAAGAGCAGTTCAGATAGAAGGGGGCTGATCTTTCTCATGTAATTATACCAGTAAGAGTAACAGTTCTCCCATGTTTCCATCCCCCCAACAAGGTCCTGTTTCTCAATAAAGTTCCCTAAAAGTTATTTTCTGGGCTTACAGTCCTCTTGGGCTAGATAGTTAGCAAAACGCTTGAGCGGTTAGTCCCGAACTCTGACAATTATAGTGGTCCAGTTATGAGGGACAGTGCGATCCTCTGCCCGTTATTTTCTTTTAGGAGGGGCTGATTCATAATCAAGCAGAAACATAAGGAACAGTCTAATTATTTAGACAGGAATGCAGTAACACAGCTCTAGTGTGGCGTATGTTAAGGTAGTTGAGCCGAAAGCTGTATTGTGAAATCCCACAGTGTCTATCTGTAATCTAAGATCATGGTAGGCAGTGTAGGTCTAAGAGAGCAGTCTGCTCAAGGGGGAACAATGACAGGCACTCATTTCACTCCGACAAGTGATCTCATCCAGCCCAGTTCTAGAGGCCCTATCAGTTAAACGGACGGGGTCTAGGCGATCAGCGCCTGTCCTGGAAGCAGTGATAATTCTTCGCTACCCCCCTCCCAGTTGCCAAACAGCATTTCTACCTGGAATCAAAGTCAAGGTAAACAAAGAGCAGCTGGGTCACTGTTCATGTTTTCTGTGGGGCAGCCGACCTGCGGTATGCTGCCAGACACTGTTTCATGTCCTGGGGGATATTTCATCCATCAGTTTGAGCCTGCGCGGACTTCCCAGGTGTTTGCCATAGTGGTGGGTGAGTTTCCAATGTGGCAGATGTGCTGTTTCTGTTTGGATATTTGATGCCTTGACTGATTAAGTCATCTCTAGCTTCCTGGGCCGATGCATATTCTTTCTTTCCCTCTTCCAGGAGCACAACCACCAATCTAGCTGGATAGGGGGTTGTAAATTTTATGCCTTTAGGCTTCAGAGTAGGAAGCAGAGTGAGGGATGCTGGGTGTAGCCTCATTGTTTTTGGTGCATAGTTGTGGTCTATGTGAAAATGCCACTGCCCGTAGAAGATTTTCTGCTTGCAACAAGCCATTGTGAGCAGTTGTTCTTTAATTGCATAGCTCTGACAGTGCACAGTGATCGACCGGGTAGTGGCCGATAGAGATGTTGATTTGGGTGCAAGCACTCTGTGTACTTGTTCAAGGCCCAGCACCATGTCCGGGGGAGTTCCAAAGCCATACACAGAAGCATGGAGACAAAGTCCTTGATATCTGTGCCTTCTGATCCCTCCAGAACACAGTACAGCCTAATGTTCTTCCTGCGGGCTCTGTTCTCTGAATCTTATTGCCGCACCTCGATTAGTTCTTGTTGGGTTTGTATCTGCTGAACCAGCGACTCCAGGTCATTGACCTGGTTCTCCATGGCCGTTACCTGGTGCCCCGTTTCATTAGCTCTTTGTTCTAGTTGAACAATGTCTTTTCTCATTTTTCCATATAATTGCTTAACTTCGGCTCTAAATGAGCAAAGTTCGTTGTAGATCATATCGAGCTTCACCTTTTTGTTTTCATTGTTAGGTGTATGGCCTGTGGAGAGGGAGCCTTTTCCGGGAGGTATGACAGTTTGTGATGGTCTGGTTTCAGCGTCAGAGGCCTCAGACTGTGATCCCTCAATGTCGTCAGCTATTTCTGCTTGTTCTTTTGTAAGTACCTGTTTACTACTTTTATTACCCCTCTGCATTATCAGAGAAGTCAAAATTGTTGTGAAATCAGCTTTTTAGGAGGGGTTTAATCCGGAGGGTTTGTGGATCTCTTCAATTAAGCAGCCATTGCCTCGTAGGCGGAACAGGAAGTCTACTACTATATTATTGTCTATTACAGATACTTTACCGTCAGTCCTGTTCAGAAAACAGCTATTGCATAGCATTCAGAAGGCGTAAGGAGATTCAGAGGGAGGAGGATAGGGAGGTGTATTGGGGGAAACAGAGAGAAGCAAGGAAAGCAGTAAGGTATGCAAAGGCACAAACTGAAAAGAGACTAGCCCAAGAGGTAACAAAAGGGGACAAGACATTTTTTAGGAATATAAGTGAAAAGAGAAGACCAGAGGTGGGATTGTAAGGTTAAAAAGAGAAGGAAGGGCTGTGCAGAGGGGAAGCAGGAAAAGGCAGACATCCTGAGCAAATACTTTTGACTTTTGTTCAGTGTTCACAGAAGAAGGAAAAGGCGAGGGGCCTCAAAAAAGTAACAAAAGCTTTGGAGGGAAGGAGGCAGACACTAGTCCTTTTTTTGGAGACGAGCATTCTGAAGGTGGACAAAGCAATGGGGCCAAATGGGGTGCATCCAAGGGTACAGAGGGAGCTCAGGGAAATACTGGCTGTACCTCTGACAGTTCTATTTAACAGCTCACGGGAAGCAGGAGTGGTTCTGGAGGACTGGAGGAGAGTAGATGTAGTCTCACTACACACAAGTGGTAGCAGGGAGTTGGCTGGCAGTTATAGACCAGTCAGCCTGACGTCTGTGGTGGGAAAGTTATTGAATTACTACTGAAGGAAAAGATTGTGGAGTATCTTGAATCCAGTGGATTACAAGACCTGAGGCAGCATGGTTTCTCAGGTGGCAGGTCACATCAAACAAATCTGATAGGTTTCTTTGACTTGGTGACCAAGGAGCTAGATCAGGGTGGAGCGGTGGACGTGGCCTACCTAGATTTCAGTAAGGCATTCAACACTGTTCCACATAGGAGACTAGTAAGCAAGCTGGGTAGTTTAGGAGTGGGTCCAAAGGTGGTAGACTGGATAAGAAATCAGTTAGAGGATAGACAACAGAAGGTGGTGGTAAATGGAGTTCACTCCAGGGAAGCGAGGGTGACCAGCGGGGTGCATCAGGAATCAGTGCCTTGACCAGTCCTCTTTAACGTCTTTATAAGTGACATTGCGGAGGAGCTGGAAGGGATGGTCTACCCCTTTGTAGATGAGACCAAAATCTGCAATAGGGTGGACACTCTGGGGGGGGGGAGGTGGAAAGGATGAACAGAGACCTGAAAAAACTAGAGGAGTGGTCAAGGGTATGGCAGCTTGGTTTCAATGCAAAAAAGTGTAAAATAATGCACTTAGGGCACAGAAACCCAGGGGCAGAGTACAGAATAGGTGGAGTGGTACTGACAACCACCAAGCAGGAAAGAGACCTGGGGTAGTCATATTGGATGATCTAAAGGTGGCCAAGCAGTGTGACAAGGCAGGAGGGAGGGTGAGTGGGATACTGGGGTGGATAGGGAGGGTTATCACCAGCAGAAAGAGGGAGGTAGTATTGCCTCTGTATGGATCACTTGTAAGACCCCACCTAGAGTATTGTATCTGGTTCTGGAGACCAAATTTCAGGAAGGACATAGAGTGGAGGCAGTCCAGAGGAGGGCAACTAAAATGATGCAGGGTCTGCATCAAAAGCCCATGAGGAGAGACTAAAGGACCTCAATATGTACACCCTAGGACAGAGAAGGCAAATAGGGGATATGACAGAGGCCTTTAAATACCTCACAGGGGTAAGTAAGGTATAGGAGGGAAGAATTTTTCAGGAGAAAAGATGCTCAAGAACAAGGGGGCTTGCTATGAAGCTGGATAGGGATAGATTCAGGAGGGTTGTGAGGAAATACTTTTTCACAGAAAGAGTGGTGGATTCCTGGAACAGCCTTCTGGTGGAGGTGGTGGGGCAAAAACAGTGGTGGGGTTCAAGAAAGCATAGGATAGGCACAAGGGAATCGTAGTGGAAAGGAAGAGGAAGGGAGAAAGAGCTGTGGATTGGGCATGGTCTGCATAATGGTGTAGGTAGCGAGAAATGGGCAGACTAAATGAGCCAAGCAGTCCTTATCTGCCATCAAATTCTATGTTTCTACACTGGCTACAGTATCTATAACAGCACCACACTTTTTTTTTCAATTAAAAGTTTATTGAATTTTCCAGTTACAACCAAATGAAGAGAAAGTGTACAGAATTACATTAAATACCATGTTAAAATTACACAGTACTTAGGATATGTTGTTAAACTATTACACCTTAACATACCCAACTTAGGAGAATATTGAGAATGAAGTAGCCAGAAAAACACAAAAAGATACCCAAAACTTGTCCTAGGATATTGGCAAATCAACTTTTTTACTATACAGTAGTCTAGGAAAAGACTCCAAATGCAATCAAACAGATCTTTTTTGTTAAGTAAGGAGAAACTGATTCTCTCACCGTTAGCTAACCTGTTCAAGGAATCTAGCCATTGCTGAAATGTTGGCACCTCATGATCCTGCCATGCTTGTAATAACAATCTTTTAAACATTAAAGAGACTGATACAACCCACAGTTTCCCATGAAAGGGAAGATGAGGTGCTGAGGAGAAATCCCCCAAAATACAATCCAAATGAGATAAAGGACGTGTGCTGTTCAAAATATCTTGGCAAAGTGCATGAATTTGCTTCCACCTTGCATAAACCTCATTACACTGCCAGAATAAATGAGGAAGGCCAGCATTAGTTACCCCACACCTCCAACACTGGTCCTCCGCAGCTATGCCCAGGCTGAATAATTGACAAGGGAAGTAATAAAAGTAATGTAATATTTTGAAATGAATTAATCTGCCCTGGACTTCTCTAAGAGCTTTACAGACATTGTCCCACACCTTGTTCCAGGCCTTCCTAGAAACTGGCAAATCTAGATCATTCTGCCATTTAACCCTGGCACTCTCTGTATTATCAGTGTTTGAGTGATTCAGTAATTTACAGTATATAATAGACTAAAGCCTTTGGGAAGGTAAGCAATTCTAAAAAAAGGAGTCCCAACTAGTTGAGGAAAGAATCTTGAAGGTGCTATCTAAAAATGTGTTCATCAAAAAGCTACGTAACTGTAAATAAACCCAGAAATTGCACTATTAAGTTGAAATGTAACCCTTAAATCTTCAAAAGACAAAAGTCTGTCATTTAAACCTAAAAGATCCCCAACACTATCAATAACCTTTACATTTCCAGCCCATATCTATCAGGCCTTTTTTATTAGGGGTCAACTGAGGATTATCCCAAATTGGCATAAACCAAAGGGGAGCGGAGTCTGTTTTTTTAAGACATGCACATTTTTTGCAAGCCAAAATGGAAATTCATATTGAAGGATGAGAAGCTAAGTTAGCCGGCAATCTTAAAAATAACACATCAGGTAATTTTAGTGGTAAAACCAAACTCCTCTCTATCAAAACCCATAACAGAGTAGTCTCAGAATTTGTACTTAAAAACCAGTTAGCTAACGGTTTTAATTTGTAGGCTCAGAAGTACCCCTGCCACCAAAGAAGTGCCATACCTCCTTCCTTAGGTGGTGCCCTTAATTTGAGTTTGGAGAGATGAGGTGGCTTACCTTCCCAAAGAAAGGAAGAGATGAGCATCTCAATTTTAACAAACCATATCACCCGAGATATTAGCAGCAAAATTGTTCATAAAATAGAATAATTTTGGTGCCAAAATCATTTTTATCGAGTTCATTTTCTCCCACAATGAAAGATGTAACTTGGACCATCTGTCTAGATCATTTTTAAACTCCTCTAATAATTTCGGTAAATTGTAGATTAGAATTTTCCTTATTGAATCAAAAATCTTTATTCCCAGGTAAGTCAGACCGTCCGAGGGCCATGATAACTCTGGTAGACTTCTAAGTTTAGCTAATTCAGATGTCGGCTAGCCTAACATCAAACACTCTGTTTTAGGCCAATTAATAAATAAACCAGAAATTACCCCCACAATCTTTTAATAAGGCCCTGACTGTGACAGGGAGCTCCTGCCACTCTTGAGGACCGACCTTTTCTTAAATCTATTGCAACAGTTCTTCTATTTCTTAGCCTTATCTATTCTTTACAATTTCTAGCCCATAAGGTTGGCCACCTATGGGCACCCTCTTCCCTGTCTTGACTATGCTATAGTGTCCTCTTTAATTTTCCTTTCCCCTCTCAGGTCCTTGTACAGGGAGGTTATTGTTGTGACCTCCAAACGTATGTAAAACAGGTTGTGTTTATCGTTGTTGGATTTAGTATGTAATAGCACTATGTCATAAAATACCTTGATCTATATACCGAGGCCCAGATATTCAAAAGGGTTGCGCCATAAGCAATAGGGTTGCGCCAGCGCAAGTCCGAAAATGCGCCATTCTGCGATATTCAGTGGGAGGCAGTTGCACCCCCCCCAAAACACACTGAGCAATAGCGCAATGATAATGAATGTATGAGCAACTGAAGGGGGAGGAACCATGCATAAATGGCGCAGTGCGATATTCAACAACATGCGCCATGCGCAACAGGGGAGCAAGCAGAGGTCGCGCCATAGCGGAAATGAGCCAAAATAAAAAGGAACAAGGGAGAGGTGCAAGAACGCTACAGGGAAGGCACATGTTGCTGAATTATAGCCAGCCACACAGGCAACACACACACATACAGGGCAGGACAGAGAAAGGGCACCTGGAACCCACAGGCTCAGGGAAGGTGTGGGGAGCCACAGCCACAGTGCAGAAGGGGAAAGTGCCACACAGCACTAAGGCCAGCACAGTTAGGCGTTCCCGGTGCAGGGGTAGCAGCCAGGACAGAGGGGAACAGAAACAGCTGCGGGGGTGAACACAAGCCAGGACATGGCCAGTGCCACCATCAGATGGAGGCAGTAATGAGGGTGAGAAGGCAGGCAGCAGGGGGCACAGTTGTGGAAGGGCCCATTGGCGGTATGCCCCCAACAGGCAGTACCGAGCCCACACCAGCTTCGAGCTGTACAGTGATACTGAGATCGTGGGCCGGTACCACCTGAATCGGGCAATTCTGAGGCGGCTCTGTGAGCTGTGCAGTGATGTGATGCAGGCACCCACACGAGGGAGCCATGCTCTGTCAGTGGAGACTAAAGTGACAGCTTGCATGTGCTTGCTCACCATGGGTACCTTCCAGAGACCAACAGAGGACACCACAGGCATAACCCAGTCGGCTGCATCACGCCACCTCACCCAATTCCTCAGCGTACTGCTGCCACATGCTGCGGAGTACATCCATTTCCCTAGCAAACCGGTGGAGCGTACAGCAAACATAAGGAGTTCCACAGGGTAGCACGTATGTCTGGCGTGCTAGGGGCAATAGACTGCACCCATGTGGCCATCCACACACCACCTGCCCCCGAGGGGGCCTCATACATTAATCGCCAGGGCTATGCTAGCATCAACTGCCAGGTGGTGTGCGATGCTAGGGGGTGCATAATCAATGTCTGTGCCACGCACCCTGGGGGAGCACATGATGCCTTCATCTGGCACCAGTCGGCACTGTACCACAGATTCGAGAGTGGGGACATCCCCACTGGCCACTTAGTGGGTGAGTATGCAAACCACATGGACAAACATAGGGCTTGGGAGGGGCATGGTCAGAGGTGACATGGGTAGTGGCCTACATGGCCCGGGGCAGGGCGATGCTGATCACCTAACTAACCTCCACCCTCTACACACAGGTGACAGTGGATACCCACTCTGTCCCTGGCTGCTCACACCATACCGGTGGCCCGTGACCCCATCACACCAACGCTACAGTGAGGCACATGCCACCACATGTAATGTCATCGAGCGGGTGTTCGGCATGGTGAAGGCACATTTCCACTGCCTGGACACCTCCGGCAGTGCCCTACAGTACAGCCCCTCAAAGGTCTGTGGGCTATTCCTGGCCTGTTGCATCCTGCACAACATGGCCAATGAATGTGGGATAGCCATACAGGTTGAAGAGGGGGACAGCGATGGGGACAATGAGGACACTGGTGACAATGGTGATGGGCAGCCCCTTGGGCAATGGGACCCTGAGCTGCTCCGGCTGGCACAGCTGCACCAGGACACCATCACAGAGGAGCACTTCAGCCAACCTAGGTAAGTCATGGGGCCATGTGCAACCACCGTGGCAAGGCACAACCCACAAACATGCATGGACACACATCAGGGGTGCATGCCATCAAGGGAAGTGGCCGGGCATGGAACCACACACACCACCAGGGATGGTCAAGGTCTAACATGGCACGCGGACAGACAGACAGACAGACACACACACACACACACACACACACACACACACACAGCTCACCAGACATGCACAGAGGGTAGGAGGCACGCCGACCCAGAACGCCACCCCTGGCCACACACATGTCCACAGACCACCACACCCACTGTCTGTCATTGTGCATGTGTCAGACACTGGGCACCATTGCGCATTGGCGTACAGTGCAATGCAGGCATCATCATGCACACACAACTGTGGACAGCAGCCGGAAGGGTGTGCAGATGGACTATGTGTGTGCATGCAGGTCCGAGAACCCACCCATGCATTGCCCGCTGAATGACACAATGCACACAGGGCAGCATCAGACAGTAGCTGCGTTGGGAGACAGGTCAGTCAAGCGCCACAGTTCCCTGGCTGCCACGGATGCATGAGTGGCCTCGCTGAGACCTGCCAGCAGTGACAGGCTGACCACTAGTCTCATGGGGTGGCACCAATGGTCCCCTAGGGGTTCCACTGCATGAACACGACCGTGCTCGCACAGGGGTCTGCAGCACACTGAACATGCCTGCGCCAGGCATGCTTGGGATGCCCACAGCTGAATCTGGTGTCGACAAGGATGGTGTCGCATGACACTGGGAACGGGGGGGTGGACATTGCACTGAGTGGTGTCTGCGACGCATGGGCAAATAACTGTGTGCCCCCTGTGGCCATGGCAGCTGCGATTGTATGTGTCAGCCTGTCAGTGGCAATGGTCACATCCTCCCGCATCTGGTCCATCCCTGCCAGGAGCAGAGTGGTTTCTCTGCTGTGACGCTCCTCTGCCAGCTGCAGAGCCGCACTCAGTGCATCCACCGCCGTCACAAGCCGCATCTGCTGATTGACTGTTGCTTGCAGTATGCGGGTGTGCTCATCCAAGAGGTCATCTGCCTGATCGGCATGCTGTCCCTCAGGATGTTCGCAGCCCTGATGCTTATCACCCCTTGAGGGTGGGCGCTGCACACCAGGGCCAGGCCTGGGCATGTCCACAGGTGATGCACTGATGCAGTCCCCTGACACTGTACCCCCAAGCCCACTGGTCGACTGCTGATGCTGCCCCTCTGGCTGCAGCTCCCCAGGGCCCAATGGTGCTGCTGCAGTAGCTGCAACAGTCCCACTGTCCTGTACACACACCAGTGTTGCCCCACTGGTGCTGACAGGCACGGGCTGGGACTGTGATGACACGCAGGCCTCCACAGCGGCACCACCCACAGCCATGGCTGCGATGTTGCCTCCTGTTTGGCCATCCTGTGGCACACACGTGTCACTGCCCATGACATTAGCAACATCATCATCGGTGACGGACCTGGCACCAGCCCGAGTCCCAGCATGCTGGCATCTGTGGACGCTGGCACGCTGGGACATGGGCAGGGCCCCTTCCGCACCTGCTCCAACAACATCAGTCTGGACGTCCAGGCTGGCCCACTGTCACACTGAGCTGCGTATTGCTGTGGAGGTGAATGGGCCCTCCTTCATCTCCATCTGACCGGCCTCAGTGGAGAAGCCCACCACCGCTGACCCATGCAGACGCTCAGGAGCTGTAAGGGAAAACAAAGTCGCGTTACTGCATGTGACCTACCCTGTCCCCCCAATAGACAGACCATGACCTACCATGCAGTTACGGGCTACCACCCATCTGGAATCCACCACTCGGAACACCCTCAGTGGCGCAACGCTGCATGCTGCCAGCAACCCTCTCCTCCTGTGGGGTCAGGCGTAGCACCTCCGGCTGTCCCCCACCTGTCGCAGACCATGCTGCCCTGATGGCAGCCACCTTCTCCTTAATCCTCCTCCTGTCTGTGCCCATCTTCTTCTTGCACTCCTGCACGGAGCGCTGGTGGCTGCCATGCAGGTTTACAGCACACGCCACGTCCTCCCATGCAGCAGCACGGGCCTGTGTTGTTCCCTGGAGTCCACTGAGAAGCGGCTCCTGGTCTAGGTAGGCCTCAAACAAGGCATCCGTCTCGGCCTTCATGAAATTTGTCCTCCTCCTCCTCCCACAACTCTGTTCCTCTTCCTCCACAACTCGCTCAGTCATGATTCAGCCTGTGAGAATGACAGGTGTTACCTGTGACTGTGCAGTCCCATGCATGTCCCAAAATCCACAGTCCACACTCCCAAACAGCATGCAACTCACCAATAGACTGCAGTAACCAACTATGGCCAGTGCAGCCCAATGTCGCACTTTTATTGCGCAACCCATTCAAATGAGGCGAGGCGCATCTTTAAGTGGATGCAAATGCAGTGACTGTGCCATTGAATGGCTGATTAGCTGATTTGCATATGATGGCTGAATATCGCACTGTTGCGCTTTGCGCAATTGTGTTGAACGTGCTGAGCCAAGGTAGCAGTTCTGTGACATGCGCAGTACACACCTAACTGCGCGTGCCTGGGTTGATGGCGCAGGCGCCTGCCACGCTGCTGATGTGCTCTGCACGGGAGGCAATGCAGGGCATGGCCACCATTGTGCCAGTGGCGCTACAGTGCTGTTCACCTATATGGCGCTGTGGCACTGGGGCGTCGTAGGTGCACTGGGGCAACAGCGCGGTAGGCCGCTACAGGAGGTGGCACACAGGCACCCAATCACGCTAGACGCATTGAGTTCCAATCGCGCTGTGGCTGTCCGTGCGCCAGAGACCCTTGACCCTGTGCCCAACCTTTGCTCCCTAGGCACCATGGGTCAGGCATGAGTGCACCACTATCACGCTGTTCAGTGACAACGCAGTAGAGAATGGCAGCGCTGTACCGCGCAGCATCTGCACGTGGCGGAACCATGCTGCAGAGTGCCATTTTGACTTAACTGAGCAGTAGAGATGGCGCGGAGGAGAGCAGTATGGTGGAGCCAGGTGGAGATGGCAAACTTGGTTGCCATTGTGGAGCCACATGTTGGCCCACTATTTGGTGAGGCACCCCTGGACATGGCCAGGAGTCAGGTGGGGCAGGAGGTGGCCGACGCCCTGGAGGAGGCCACCGGTATGGGGCGGACAGCGGAGCAGTGCCGCCACAGATATGGGGACCTGAGGCGGAGGGACCCGGACCTGCTTGCCCGCCTGCGGGCACGTGCCAGGAGGGGCACGGTGCCACGGCCAGGTAGGTGCAACATCCATACACTTTTATCTTCCATACGGGTATCACGGTTGCATGTGTCCAGCACATGGGGGGGGGCTGTCCGGTTTTGGCCGTGGTGGTGTTATCAGGTGTGGGTGGGTGGGTGGGTCTGGCTGTTGGGATTGCACACACATGGGGCAGGGGACTTTGCTACAGGATTGTACTGATGTTCCTCTCCTCCATGTTTGCACCTTAGGCCCAGACGAGCGCAGGCTGGCGAGGGAGAGTAGGCGCCAGCAGGAGGACCATCAGTCCGGGAGGGGCGAAGGTCTGCAGAGGCGCAGGGACCAGGCTGATGATGGTGAGTGCCTTACATCCATGATTACTATTGCATGCTGTGTAACAGGGTGGGCAGCGGGGCATGGCCACCATCCATTGACACCACTGCCATGCACGCAACTTGTTACAGTCAGCACTGTCCAGTGGCACTGCATGTCTGGGAGCGTGTCAATGGTGGTTCATGCATGCACCGGGTACATGGCTGTGCCACTGCCTTCACACCACATAGCCATGTCACTGAACAGCCACGGTGGTGCTGTGCAGGACTTGGCCGGTGGGTGTGTGCAGCGGTCTGCATGGCTGTGTGCGCCCGGGTGGGCAGGTCTTGTGGACACGATCACTGTGGTTGGTCACACACCATCACAGAGGCATGTCCCCCGGCCGTATGCCATGCACAGTGGGTGGGCTGCATGGGGCTGTGCATTCACACCTATTGACTCTGCTCCCTTGTTCTAGGTGGGTGGCAGCTGCAGGCAATCAGAGCGACACTGCAGGAGATCCTTGAAAGGATAGACCGGCTGGGAGTATGACGGCGGCATGGCAGGAGGAGCAGCCAGAGCAGGGAGCGGGGCTCCCGCTGAGCGTACTAATGCCCCTGATTTTCCCTACCCCCTGGACCCACCCTCACACCCCTCCTTCCCTCTACCATTTGTTCACCCTTGCCCTTTACCCACCCCCACCTTGTTTGTGGCCCTCCCCCCAAACTTTTGTACATACTGTATATGTATATAGTTTTGTGTGATGTTTTACAATACATTTGCTTTGATACACCTAATGTGGTGGTCTCTGTTTTCCAGCGGGCTATAGGTGCTCAGCTGCAGTGGTGTGCATGGCGTTAGGGGTGGTGCAGTTATGTGCGTGTGTCCGTGGGGAAGTGACTATGGTGTGGAAGTAGCTATCAGTCACTGTCTGTGGTGGGTGTGTTGTTCCCTGTGCACTGGATGACTGTGTGCAGTAGTCCATGGTGCATGCTCTGTGTCCATGGTGCACCTGTCAGCCCGTCCATGGCCTGTGCAGCTGACACCCTTGCATGTCTGTGACCTGCACGGTCCGCTGGCATGTCAGTGGTGGCTGTCCATGCTGGACAGCCACTGTACCCGGCACAATGCCAGTTTGCCTCCTGTCACTGGTGTGGTGCATGTCTGCCTTGGGTGGCACTGTGGCCTCTGCTGTTGTTGTCCCACCTCCATGCTGTGGCTTGTGTGTGTTGCAGGGATGTGCACCACTGTCTGTCACTTGTGCTCTGGGCAAATGCTGGTGGCGTACAGCTCCACAGTGCCTGCTTAGGGGTGGCTAGCACTCCCTGTGCCATGGAGGAGTGCTGGCCGTGTATACACGGTTTCCAGGCCACGCTGCAGCTGGGGCTTGGCTGCCGCTACTATGTCCCTGTGTTGGTGTGCCCTTGGTATGGGTGGGTGTTTGTCCATGCACTGTGTTGCATCCTGTGTGGTGCATGCTTCCATGCACCACTGTGAGTGTCTCGCTGGCTGTTAGTGGCCAGTGCATGGTCGAGTGTGTCCTTGGGAGGGTGTGCAGGGTGCTGTACCACTGGTGGTGGGGTCCGGCATGCCCTGTCACGTGGGGTACCTTGTGCCGCGATGCATGGTGGTCTCAGCTGTACCTTGGGGGGGTGTGTGCGTGGTGGCACTGTGTATGCAGTCGTTGCATCGCTGTGTGCTGCCACCCGCTGATGGGTGCTCGTAGTGGGGCTGCCTTGCATGGTTCTGTGGTGCAGAGAGTTACATTGTCACAGTGGGGGTGGTGGCATGCATGGGGTATCCTGCACTGGTGCATGCTGCTCCTGGGCAGGGTGTCTGGGGGTCACGGTGCAGGGCATGCTCTGCATTGGGGGGATGGTGTGGCACGGGGGTGGTCCACCCTCCTTGTGTGCCGCTCACAGCTTGCCAGGGGGTGTGATGGGGCACCATGGCCCAGCTGTGGGTTGGTTGCTGGTCTCCATGGGCCAGTGGTTATTCCAGCCCTCCCCCAGTTGTGCAGTGCATGGGGTGTGGGGGGACGATGTCTGTTCTGCTGTGTGTTCCTCTGCCCATCTGTGGCATGGGTGGTGGGCCCCTGCATCCCTGGTTGTGCTGTTGCATTGCTACCCTGCTGCTGGGGGGCATCCCTGGTTGCGCTATGGTGCATCTGGACTGCTCAGCTGAACATCCCTTGTTGCGCTATAGTGCATCAGATATGCTCAGCTTCACCTCCCTAGTTGCACTATGGCACAGGTGGTGCGATATTCAGTCGTCGGCCGTAGGCACATCTTGGCTAGCGCAGTTTTTGAATATCGCGCTTCTTGTGCATGGGCGCATTGGACTTGCGCGTGCTCCTGCTGTTGCGCACTTTTTGGGTGCAGTTTGAATATCTGGGACCTTATGTTTATAAAACCTGTAAATATTGAAAATACCATGGCAGATTAATTCATTGAAAACTGAGGTGCTTGCACTGAACTTTGCCCCCTCCACCCAACTTAAGCAAAAGCTACCACTGAGATGGCGAGCCATGAAATTGAAATATTTCGGTGTTTATTTACCTCTACAAATTTCTAATGTAGCTTTGGTCAATTATGAACCAATGACGCAAGTTCTAGAGGCAGATATACATAAATGGTCGCAGTTGAAACTCCCTTTTTATTTGAGAATAGCCACAGTACAATCTAATGTCCTGCCACGACTACTATACTTGTTCCAAACAATCCCCTTCTTCCCCCCCAAAAAATTTACTTTGATACCTGGAATAAGCTTCTGTCCAGATTTATATGGGATGGGCATAGACCACGTGTCCGTTGGTCTCTGCTGCAGCTCCCCAAAGATGGGGGGGGGCTTAATGTGCCAGATCTAAATCAATATGTAATGGCCGTGAGAATCACCAGAATCCTCACATTTATTTTATTTATTTATTTAGTTTTTGTTAACCGGGTTAAGTGCACTAGCCAAAGTTGACTATTTTCAGGCACGACCTGGGAGAATACATACATAAAATGAGATGACATTATACAATACATAGTATATAGTACAGGTACATAGTATATAGTACAGGTAGGTTAGAATACAGATCAAGTCAGACAGTACTCGAGATAATACATATTGCTATGCAGAGATGACAAAAGTGACATTAGTACAAGCAAATAACTGAAAGTGGGCTAAGTGGCAGCTATAAAAACATTTTATAGCAAAGCTTGTTTAGAAGTGCAGCAGTGTCTTGGGCGAAATAGGGTGGTTAGCTGTGAGGCATTATGGGATCAAAGCAAGTGCAGGGTCCCGGGACAGGTGGTGATATAGTTCTTTTGAAGATTGGTGGAGTTAGCCTGCCTCAGGGCAGGAGGGAGGGAGTTCCAGGTGGCTGGGGCGGTGCAGTGAAATGCTCTAGAGCCTTTTGAAGTAAGACATCTGGGTATGGTGAGTAGAAATTTGTTTGCCGAGCATAGTCCATGGGCAGGTGTCTGTTGTACAAGTAGAGCTGCAAGGGATGTGGGGGTTTGGTTACGGATTACAGAGTCCGTGAGGGTCCCTAGGGAATATAGTCAGTAGGCAGTTGCGGAGAGCCAGCCTAGGTCACTATACAGTGTGCAGTGGTGCTTGAGGCGATGGGAAGAGGAGGCATACCGACCGACATATGTTGTTATACGCGACATCCCATTTATGGAGAGCAGTCTTATGGGCATTAGCAAAAGTGGAGACACCATATGTCAGCGCTGGAAGCAGAATACCCTTGGCAATTGCCAATTTGGCAGATGGTGTTAGCAGGTGACAAGTCTTATAGGCGATTCCAAGTTTGGCATTTGCTGCTTTACAGGTTGACTGGATGTGCAGACTAAAATCAAGGGATTTATCAAGGAGGACGCCCAGGTATTTGAAGGATGTGACACAGTCGATGAGAGACCCCCCAGAGTCATGGACTAGGAGGGGTTCCTTACAGGCCCTGAGTTTGGGGGCAGTGCCAAATAGCATGGCTTGAGTCTTTTTTGTGTTGAGGGTGAGTTTATTAGCATTTAGCCATGTTTGCACATTCCTGAAATCCAAGGAGAGGTTTTGTTAATGATGTTAACTTCTGTCAAGCGCTGTAGTAGAGGACAAGATCGTCAGCGTATAGATAGCTGAGCAGGAGAGTATGGCATAATCTATAGTTGTTGATGTATAGCGAGAAAAGAAGGGGTCCCAGGATGGAGCCCTGGGGTACTCCGATGTCAGTGCTGGTCACATCCGAGAGAGCGGAGTTGAATTTAACAAATTGTAATCTGTTTGATAGGTAGTTGTTAAACCAGTCAACTACTGAGGATGAGAAGTTAAGTCTATGCAGGGTTGAGAGAAGCAGGGGATGATCAACAAGATCGAAAGCTTTGGTAAGATCGATAAATACTGCTCCAGTGAGTAGGCCTTTGTCCATGTTGCAGAGTACATCGGTGGAGAATTTGAGAAGAGTGGTTGAGGTACTGTGCCCTTTTCTGAAACCATGCTGAGTGTCTGAGAGAAGGTTGTTCTTTGTGAGATAGTCAATGGTTTGGGTTGCAACAAGCTTCTCCAGTAGCTTTTGCTTAGCACAGAGAGGATGGCTATGGGCCTGTAGTTGTTGATATCCTTTGGGTCTCCTTTTTTAAGGATAGGTGTAACTCGGGCAATCTTCCAGAGATCTGGGACAACGCCAAGAGAGAGAGACAGAGTGAAAATCTTGGCCAGTGGCGAGGCAATCAATGGTGCCGCTAGCTTCAGGAGTCGTTGCTCAAGTGAATCTGAGCCGGGGCTAGTGTTGTCAGATATGTTTTGCAACAGCCTTTGGGACCTCAGATCTAGATATAACTTTAAAGCATTGGTGAATCCTAGTCTCCAACTTCCATGGAAGAATATAGAATGCTTTCTCAATGATATGCATGACTCACAAACAGTCATCTTTGCTCTGTTAGATAAACTCCCAGCATATTCCGATTTTGAATTAGGAACCCAACAAATCTTACAAAGCTGGTACAGATTTAGATCTATTCCTGCTGTGGAACCTGTGTTCTACTTTTTGCGGCTACTCTTTGCAGAGGCAGATTTCCTACCCACTCAATTTGACCTAACATTCCGTAATTGGCATAGGAATGGCCTCACATTTATTTTTCAATTCTTGGACTCGCAGGGTGTAGTCCCATTTGCCCAGCTTCAAAAGGAATTTAATATATCACACTCAGATCATTACAGGTACCTACAGGTATATAACTTCCTTACACAAAAGGGCCCTTTGAGGAGTAGCCTACCCGTTTCCATGCCCCTGCTTCTGCAATTGGTTATTAATGCAGTCTGGGGCTCTCCCCAGCCACATTTAATTGGACTGCTATATAAGGGAATAAGGGAATTAGTCTCTTACTCATCTGAGTCAGTGTTGGCGGCATGGAATAGGGAATTAGCCTCACAGTTGACTTATGATCTTTGGGTTAAGTACACACGCCCCTCATTGGGAATACCACTGGCCCCCTATTGGAGAGAATGTGCATGGAAATCTCACATTAGATATTTTAACACACCAGCTAAATTGGCTAGAATCTCTCCCACACCGGGGGCGGACTGCTAGAGACAATGTGGAGAGCAGAGGGCAGATCAGGTTCATATCTTCTGGGGGTGTCACATGTTGCAGGTTTTCTGGCAACAAGTCGAACAGGCATTGCAGATGACCTTTTCATCAGAAATAATTTTTGAGTCCACAATTTGCACTGCTATCAATTTCCCCCTGAGGGGCTTAAGCTACAAGAGAGATCCCTTGTATATACCTTCCTCCTTTTAGCAAAAAGGACCATTACTAAACTTTGGAGGCAGGTCAGACCCCCCCCCCCAATAGATATGTGGCATGAAATGACTGTGGAACACTACTTATTAGAATATATGATTGTGGGAGCAGTGGCCCACAGGGAGCAGTTTGAGGTGCACTGGAGGGCGTGGGTGCTTTATTACTCTGCAAAGGATCTCTCATTTGTGCCATGATGAAGTTAAATCATATAGAAAGTAGAAGTTATAGCAGGCAAATTGAGGAAGTCTTTTATCATCGGACTTGTGGGAATTCCGTTAGGAACAAGAAGAAGGGGATAGGCTGGGGCGCTTGACAGGTCCAGAAATATGACTTGTTTTATATTATGCCTAGCAAATGTTTTGGAAGCTATACTACTAATACTACTGTGTGACCACCTATTGATTGTAGTGATGAGCTGGATATCTACTGTATGTATATCAGTCTAGATGTATCTGCCATAACTTGTACCTCCTCTGAAAATAAAAGAAAATAAGGTATAAAAAAAAGAAAATACCATGGCACTAGGTGTTTTTGATAATGGTAAAAAGTACTAGGTGACTATTATAGAAATTTTTAGTTGTGCTTTTTAAAATGCATGTAAATTGCTGTAAACTGAACAAGTCTGAAATGTTGTGGTGATTTGCATATATCCCATGACGCTTTACATTATGGAAGTATTTATGATGTTGTATTTCTTTGAAACTTGATTTGGTGCCAGTGCCCTTTGGAGTACCCCTTTTTTCAGTGATTCTGCATTGAGGTTCTTTGTCTATAGATTGTTTTGTTTTGGGTTTTTTGAGCCCCCACTTCCCAAGCAAACAAGGCCCACATAGGGATGAAGGGTTTTCACTAAAAATGTTTAGATCAGAGGTCAGTGTCAGTAGGTGCTGGCTAAGTGCAGGAAAAGGACATTCATAGTCTGTTGCTGCAAACTGATGTACTGAAGAAGGAATATGCTATTGCTGAAGCTTATTTCCTATATTCTGAATAAACATCACACAGAGTTTGTGAGTTGAACCTGAAGTTCGGAGTCTGGTCTATCTGTTATCCCACAACCCCTCCACACTGACATTGCCGAAGGAAAAAGCAGGTTGAGAAAGAGTTAAAAGGATGTCATCCACAAATGCCAGGACCTTATTAAAGTAACTACCAACTTGAATACCATGGGGCCTGATTCTAAAATGCATGGCGCAAGTCGCGGGTGTACGCAGGTTGCACCATGCTGCGCTACGCCGGGGGCCCTGCGCCATATTCCAGGACAAGCAGGATCCCCGGCATTTATGCCCACGACTTGTGGCAGCCGCAGGCTAGCGCCAAAGGAATGGTGCACCGGACCTGAGTGCCGCAAGTCACAGCACACATTCCACTGCCCCCCTGGAGTCCCCATCCTGAAACACAATGGCAAGCACCTGGGCTCATTGGGGGGGGCTGGCTGGTTGGCACATGTGCTTGGGGGGCAGCGATGGAAATGGACCCGGAGGGTCCCCAAAGTTCGGGAGGGTGGAGGGCATGACAGGGCGGGGTGGGCATCGGGAGCACATTATTTAACGTCCACAGCGCTGCTGGGGGCATCTGTTGCTGTGCCAGGATGGATGCCCTTAGACCACCTCTAGCTGGTCTAACCCCGCTACAAGCAGTCTGTACTGGAATGGTGTAAGTGGGTTATGGCAGCTGCCCTTCTGGAATAGGGCACAGTTGCTGCCATAACCCACCCTTGCATCATGCCGCTGCGGGTTGCAGGCGTAGTGGGTGGTGTAGCCCATGTTTGGTGCAACCTGCATACAGCATGGCACAAGCCGCGACTTGGAATTGCGACTCTGTATTATGCTCTTCGCTATGCGACGAAGTTATCGGTTTGGTGTAAATCACCTGGCGCCAGGCGTAACACCTTTTGGAATTTGGCCCCATGTATCCTGTTTGATTGTATAATCCTCCTAATCAAAGGCTCAATGGCTAACACAAAAAGAAGAGGGTAAAGGGGGCAACCTTGTCTAGAGCCTCTAAACAGTTTGAAGGAGTCCGACCTAAGTCCATTAGTTATCACACAGGCCCTCGGAGCAGCATGAAGTGTTTGGATCCAAGACCTAAAACCGGCCAAAATTGTTGATTGCTAGGACCTTATATAGGAAATCTCACTTCAGGGAATCGAATGCTTTCCCTATATCTAGAGAAATGGCAATTGAGGGGGGACTTCTATTTTTGGATGACTGAGATGCCCATATAACAGAAAAAAAGCCACCTGTGAAAATTATCAACAGCTTGTCTACCTTTGAAAACCCCACCTGCTCTTTCCCTATCAGTTTATTAAGGTATTTAGAAATTCTAGTGGCTTTATAATCAAAACGGGCCTATAATTACTACACTCTAATGGAGCCTTGTCTTTTTTACTAAGGAGACAGATATATGCCTCATTCATCGAGACCGGAAGTTCCCCGGAGTCTAAGGAGTCATTAAAAGCATTAAGCATGTGAGGAGAGATGGAACTATTTAGAAATTTATAAAATTCACTGGAGAGAACATCAGGTCCAGGAGTTTTCCCTTTAGGGGTGCCAGATATAACTCCAGTAACTTCCTGCAGCGTGATAGGTTTTTCTAGCTCCAGACTTTCAGTATCTGATAGGGTGGGAAGTTTAACTCTAATAAAGAAGTCTTCCAACAATTCTGGCCCAGCTGATCGCTGAGATTTATACAGTTTCTCATAGAAATCTTTAAAACAATCATTTATTTCTCTAAGATTATGGGTCACAACTCCCTTATTGGTCCAGATGCCTTTTATATTGTTTTGCTTTTGCATTTTTTGTAATCTGTGTGCAAGTAACTTACCAGCCTTCCCCCTCACGATTCCCAGTACCTCTGTTTGATTCTAAACAATGAATATTCTATTTTCCCCAATTAAATCTTATTTATTTCATATTTAAGGCCAAGAATCTTGTATAATAACTCTTTTTTAATCTCAGGATTATTTTTAAGTTCCGTCAAGGCTGAACTAAGGGACCCTTCAAGAATCTTTATTTGGTTTTGTCTCTCTTTTTTTTGCGGGAGGCAAAACTAATAATCCCTACTGAATAAAAGCCTTGTAAGCATCCCAGACAATTCTTGGAGAAACTTCACCATTGCAATTTATATCAAAGTAAGAGCGTGTTTCTTTTAACAACCATGTTTTAAAACTGTCATCTTGCAATAGGGAAGAATTACATTTCCAGCCAGGAGATCTGCCTGAATTGTTATGAAATAATATTGCAGCTTTAAGCAACCAGTGGTCTGAGACCAATGTATTCTCGTAACTAATGCTGCTCGTTTTATTGCACCAGCCTAATGACATAAATAAGTAGTCTAACCTACTGAATGTGCTGTCCTTGCTGACAGGGAGTAATATCTCCCACTGGGATGTAACAATCTCCAAGAATCCACCAAACCCAGATCATTGAGCAATGTATACAGGCTTTCTTGAGCAGAGGATAGAGATCCAGAGTTATGAGGATGTGACTTATCGAGTATGGGATCCATAACTATGTTAAAATCTCCCCCCGATATCATTTTGTAGTTTCCCAGCTTGGCCAACGTGAAGGACGGCATGTGGGAGAAGTCCTTCTGTTTAGTATTGGGGGCATAAATATTACAGATTGCCACATCCCTTCTATAAGGATTCCATAATAATATCTGGTACCTGCTGTCATGAGCGCCTGGCCCCCAAACCTCGGGCAGCCCAGTAGGGCCTCCTGTTTGCAGAGAGGATCCCCCTTTTCAAGAACTCATGAGCAGGAATAAGGGTTCAGGAAGAATTTCGCCAACCTTCCTTTTCCCAGTGGGAGAGTGGAAACTGTAGTTTTGAGTTCCCTTGACTCTGCACTACTTTCAGTATTTGAATCCCACCACGGTCACTGGCTACGTCTTGCCTAAGTAGTTTGGGTACAATAGCCAAGCGGTTCTATCTGTCAAGGCACACCGTCTTTTCAAAACCCTTCTGTTAGAATATTAAATCACACAATCGGACCCCAGGCAGAGTTATTAAGAAAATAAACGTTTACTTAAAACAGAAGCAATACAGAAAAGTCTACAGTTTGGAAGAACTTTGAAATGCAGACAATAACAAAAGGTAAAACTAGATGGTTTACAAAAAACACTAGATACTGTTATTCTAAACTATACCTTGTTTTGATGTTAGAGTCTAGACACGATTTTAAATGTCCTTGTAGAGATGAGTCCTTAAGCAACAGTTTTGTAGTAAGTGTTTATTCCAAGTCAGTTCCTCTGAATGTCCTTTTAAAAAAAATGTTCAGGTGCTTTCTTTGGTGAAAAGTCTTAGTTTCCAAAATTCTGACTTAAAATCTGAATGTTCTGTTCAGTATGTGACAAGTCAAACGTTCCATACACTCAGGTCTGGTTTTAGAGATTTTTCTAGGCCTACACATATACTTCTGGTCTTCAAGTATATGCCAGTTAGACAGGTGATTTGACCCACAGCTAAACTGCTTATCAACTGCCTGGAGTTCAAAATGTGTGTCTTATACATACAGGCTGGTCATCTTCAAGCCACACCCACAGTGTGATGGGGTGCAACAGTTTTCCTTTCTCTGTAGGTGTCACTGTGGTTCCATGTTTTTCTTGTTATTTTAACTTGTACCTGTGTTTTGAATTATTCTGTAAGTTCTGAATCCAAGCTGTATCATTCATTGTAATGTACCTTTGCTTTCTCCTATTGTTCTTTGTTTTGCAATCTATGATGTGGAACCTTTGTAAAAGTGCTTGTGCTCAAAGGTCTTTTCTGAACCACTAAATAAATAAATACATGTCAGGTTTCATGTCAACCCCAGTGACATCTGGTCCATGCATTTGGATTAACCCCTGACCCCTAGGTCATCCCCTGACCTCTTCCTGTTGTGGAAAGCTAGATACCCAGTTTTCTCCAAGAGTTATGATTTCCTGGGTCCATAAAACTGTCTCCCTTATCTAGATACATACCAGATTCACCCTAGTCATTAGAACAATTAAGGCTATTTTTGTAAATTCATTCCTAAAAGCCTTTTAAAGAGACAGTGTCTTAATTCTAAAGTACATTACAGCATATACAATATGAACCCACTTAAATGGATATAGCCCTATCATGCAACACCTGCCTTCAGGATCTGTTATGTGAGCATGCTTAATAAAATTAATGCATTTTCTTATCAAAATTGCTACGCCTTTCTTCTTTGTCAAGAAGCAGCAATCAATGTTCCACCGAGGCAATCTAATTATGAACAAGCTTATCTGCTTCACTTGAGGACAAGTGTGTCACCTACAGTAAGGCAATGTCAGTTTTATGCTTTTTCAAATGATTTAAAATTCTATATCTTTTAACTGGGGAGCCTAAACCTTGGACACTCCAGGTGCTAATATTTACAGAACTCACAACTAGAGAAAAGTTAAGTAGGATACAAAAAATAACAAAGTAAGGTACCTAACTACAACCTTAAAAATAAATCTACGCTAAATGTGAACCTAAGTTGAGTTGCTACTAAGGCTGAAATAAAATAACAATTGGTTTACAAACACAAGAACAAATAAGAAACTGAGGCTCCCACAAGGGAGCCTATAAATAAATAAATAAATTCAAATTTCCTATATACTATTATAAGCTAACAAGTCTAAAAAATGTGATAACTTAATACTGACAGCAGAACTGTTACCCCTCCCTACCCTTAAAACAACAAGCAGATTATGTGCTTGTACACTGAGGAAGAACCCCAAAGTGACCACACACAATCTAGAGATAGCTTACTGTGACAAACCCACACTTAATAACCAGAAAAAATTGTAAAATATTCAAAGTACCACACATATTCTATGCAAAAAAACTGCATTAATGCATCAGTTAGGGTTAAAACACAAAAAGTCAGGAAATTAGACCTTTAGGGTTGTCCCCTACCCCCCCGTGCCCCATCCTCCCGAGATTGAAAGATGCCGGAGTGTGTCATTGGGGTTGTGAGGCCTAAATGTCACCCCATTCTTCTTTACTGTGGCATGTGAACATGGTTACACATGGAATGAGGTGACATTTAGGCCTCACAACCCCAATGACACACTCCGGCATCTGTCAATCTTGGGAGGATGGGGGGATACACGGGGTTGGGTAGGGGCAACCCTAAAGGTCTCATTTCCTGACTTTTTGTGTTTTAACCCTAAATGATGCATTAACACAGTTTTTTGCATAGAATTTCCTTACTTTTTTGAGAAAGCATAGAAAAGTACAAACTCGTACAAGTTGGTGGGAGCACGGGGCCCGACCAAATTGCAAATTTCTGCCTAACATAATAGTACAAGTACTGAATATTATATGTATCGGTGGGAGCGCATATTGGTGGGAGTGGCCGCATACAAACACTAGCTTGACACAAAACAAAGTTTCATTCTTTGGAGTGGCATAATTCCACATCTGTTTTTATAGTATTTCACACACCTAACCACTGAAAATTACTTCCATGGCAGTAAGGCTAACTACCCTATAAAAGTCAAGCCACTACCACAATGCAAAACTCTATACACAAAATGTAAAGTGTGTCATGCAATATCTCCACAGCAAATTAATTTTCCAACACCAAAATACCATAATTCACATGTACAGGACATCCCCTCAACAACCTCCAAATTTCAAGTTAAAAGAACAAACTGTTTCCGAGATGTTTAATTTTAAAAGTTGTGAAAATTGGGCTATCTGGTCCCTCCAGATCTAGCCATCTAGTCCTGCCCTCGCAAATGAAGATCGCGATCAAAGAATCTCACGATCAAAGAATCTGCAGGTTCGCGACCAAAGAATTTGCACGCTCGCGATCAAAGAATTAAAAAACATTAAAACTCAATTTTTCACAAAATTATATTAAACCACAGGCATGACTCAATAGAAAGAAGTCCTCTGAGCAAAACCCATCCTAGTTTGCATGCAGAAGTCACCCCCTGGGCCGAGATATTTAATTTTTTCCAACTGAAAAATCTGGCCATCTAGTCGCGCCCTTGCGAACGAAGATCGTGATCAAAGAATCTCACGATCAAAGAATTTGCAGGTTCACGACCAAAGAATATGCAGGCTCATGACCAAAGAATAAAAAATGTTAAAACTCAGTTTTTTTCAGAGAAGTACATTAAACCACAGGCATAACTCAATAGAACGAAGCCCCTGAGCAAAACCCATCCTAGTTTGACTTCATAAGTCACCCCTGGGCTGAGATATTTGAATTTTAAATCTGGCCATCTCGTCTCTCCCCTCAAGATCAAAGATTGCGGACAAAGAATCTTGTGATCAAAGATCGTTAGCGAGCCATGATCAAAGAATTTAAAACATTAAAACTCTATTTTTGACATAATTACAAGAAACCACACCCATGGCTCAATAGAGGGAAGACCCCTGAGCAAAACCCATCTTAGTTTTACTCCAGAAGTCACCCCTGAGCCAAGATACTTGTTTTTTTCTGACCACAAAATGAAAACAAGATGGCGGTTGTTGCGATCAAAGAGTTCCTTGCAATCAAAAATTCTTTGATCACAAGCCTGCAAATTCTTTTATCATGAGGAATGACCAGATGGCCAAAAACCCCATTCTTCTTTTGCAAAATAACCATATAAATGTTCCCATAGACTTATAATGGGAGCTAAAAAGTTTAATAACTTTTGAATGGATTACTATTTTTCCACCAAACATAAAGTGGCATGTTCCTTGACCCAAGCTCTTTCTACTTGCCAAGCTATAGACCAGTACACCACACAATGGCCACGCAGCGCCATGGACAAAATCCGAAAAACTGCCCACAAAACTGACGAAAAGTGCATTTTTCAGTGTTTTGGTGTGCAAAAACCGTAAGTGCTACTGAAAGAATGTTTGGCAGATCAAGAACTCTACCATGTCCCACCGCGCATACCAAATTGCATGTAAATCTGTTGAATTGGTCCAAAGTTATTAACGTACAAAATTTCAAGTTTAACATAGAAGTGCCTTCACAACCCTAAATACGCCACTCGTGAGATTACCCAATGTCGAACAGTTCTTGTGAAAATAAATCATGTATTGTATAGGTCCCTGTTATGTATTTCATTTATGCAATAGGGATTCTTTAGGATTGTGTAAGGAGTTTTGTTTTAAATTGTTTATTTAATTTTTCATGTTAACATACATGGACCTTTTGTGGTTTTCCAAGGGTAGCTCAGCTTAGCGTAGTGGTTGCTAAGCAGTTGCTATGGATGCTTCAACTTTACATTAAGGACAGTACATAATGAAAAAGTTCGATGCACAATTCTTTAGTGTTTACATTTTGGGGAAATTTGTAAGAAAAAGTGAAAAAAACTGAATTTTCTGCCATTTTTTTGCTGATTATAAAAAAATCTAAAAGGCATCTATATATGAAGCACCTCTCATTTTGTAGATATTTTTGTGCTGAACAACTTTTACGCTTAACATACTATGCTATCAATTTTCGTTTTAAAGTTATTTGTATTTATTTGTCGAAAAAGTGCAAAAAAAACTTAACTTTCTGCTGTTTTTTGCTAATTCTATAAAAACTAAAAGGTATCTATAAATTAAACTCCACTCATTTTGTAGATAATTTTGTGCTGGACAACTTTTGTGCTCACAGTGCCATTCTATCATTTTTCATTTTAATGTTATTTGCATTTGAATATGATTAGTACTGCTACTGATGCTAAATTGGCTGATGACATAGCAACTGTGTATATAAATGAGTGATGACATAGTAACTATGTACATACATGAGTGATGACATACTATGCATGTAAATGGTTTTATTTACACAGTAGCTACAGTACACATTATTTATGGCTTGCATTTATTTTTCACACCTGTTGCATAAATGTATATATTTGATGTGAGGCAGCACTTAGCCACAGTCCCAGGTATATTCAAGCTGAACCTTTTAAGAGGGCTAATGAGGTGTACATTGATATATAGAGGCAGCAACCTAATGTAATCAGTAAACATACTACCCTTTGACTGTCTCAGAAACCCTGCTCATGCCATACCCAACATACCGAAACCAAAGCCTTAGGCTTAGAATTCAGCATTGTCATCTTTTATCTGCAGTAAGTCACAACCCATTTCCAGCAACAACAGTATCTCAAAGAAATGTGCAGCTTTCCCCAGGGAGGTACATGAGAGGATATGTACTGTTTGGGGCACACATTGCAGTTAATAAACTTCAATTTAGGCAAGCTGTAATCAAATTGATTGAAGTTTGACAGCTACCCACAGAGTTTAGCTAAAACTGCTATGCCCCTTTGCTAGAAAAATTTGGATCTAGTGACAAGGCCACAGAAACTGATGCACAAGAAGGGTAAACAGCACTAAAGAGATAAACTAAGACCGCAAGAAAATATTGTCAAGAGAAAACAACTGCTGCCCCCCCGACAACAAAACACCAACCGTATAGAACCTAGCATGAGAATGAGTAATAACCTGCCCATTCAAAAAACAAGTAAGGTGGCAAGGTGACATAAGTACAGTGACACACCAAAAGTGGCAATATTTACTTTTTTAGGGGTTTTTCTAGTTAATTAAAAGTAGCCCTTAGCAACCCAGCCTTCAGGAATTGAAGAAAGAGCGACAGCACATTAGCAGCCTTTGCCCTTTGCACTTGAGAGTGACCTCGCCCCTTATCCCCATTAGAACCCAACTTGCACAAAAGCATTAGCAAACTTTTAACTTTTTAAACACATGCTGAGGGTAAAGTACAGAAAAGAAAATATTGTAGCGATATTGGGCACAAAAGCAAAAAAAAAATAATAAAGTACTAACACAGCACAAGTCCCAAGCGCACTCAGGACACCCTCTTTCAGATGATCAGAAATGACCAATCGGACAAGCCGATCTGGGAATCAGACTTCCCATAGAGAAGCAGGCGCTCATAAAATGGATCTTCTCCCTCAGGTGGCAAACGTCTCAATATCCTCAGCACAGAAACCTGGAGAAAATGGTTCTGAAAACATATCTGCTACTGGACTAATTGGATCCCTGAGAATTGCAGGTACCTCTAGCACTTGTAAATTCAGACTGTTTGCCAATGGGCTAACAGAAGGAGTCAACCAGTCTTTGCTAGGGCCAGATTTGGAAGACCCAACTCCTAGGGAATTGCCTTTGTTTTTGTAAAATGTTTGGGTCTTCCTGGTAATTTTAGTGGTCTAAGCAGCAGATTTGGGGAGCATGGCTTTTACAGGAGAGGCTCTTAAATTGTGTTTCAATACTGGAATATGTGTGGGCACCTGGGCGCCGGCCTCTTACATAGTCCCGGAAAGAGCTGCTCGTGCCTTGTGGTTACTCCTGGCGATGTAAGCAGGACATTCTGAAAAAGAAACATCAGTCTTTTGAAATCGCTCTTTGACAGTTGAGGCCTGTGTAGAATTCATGTTCCTATGAGCCCTGTTTTCTAAGATAGAAACATAGAAACATAGAAGTTGATAGCAGATAAGGACCGCGAGGCCCATCCAGTCTGCCCATTTTTTTCTACCTTATGAATGCGCCGTAGGCCTTTACTTTGTCAATGGCCTATCTATTCATACTCATCTGTATTGCTCCCTTATGCCTATCCCATGCTTATTTGAAACCCTTCGCTCTATTCATATCCACCACTTCCTGAGGTAGGCCGTTCCAAGAATCCACCACCCTTTCTGTGAAAAAGAACGTCCTCACATTACCCCTTAATTGGCCTCACTCTAATCTCATGCTGTGTCCCCTTGTCCTGCTATTATTCTTATATTGAAACATGTTAGACACTTTCACCTTGTTAATGCCCTTAAGATGTTTGAATGTTTCGATTATATCACCTCTCTCCCTCCTTTGCTCTAGGGTATACATATTGAGCTCCGTTAATCTGTCCTCATATGTTTTCTGATACAGTCCGTGCACCGTTTTGATTGCCCTTCTCTGGATTGCCTCCATTTTGTTAATGTCCTTGTGCAGGTGCAGCCTCCAGTACTGCACGTAGTACTCCAGATAGGGCCTAACCAATATCTTGTAAAGAGGGATTACTACTGCCCTCTTATAACTTGTGATACCCCTACTGATACACCCTAACATCCCTCTAGCCTTACCTACTGCTTTAGTGGTCTGCTTCGATGATTTCAGGTCATCTACTGTGATGATGATGCCCAAGTCTCTTTCTTCCCCTTGTGATTGCCAGCAACTCACCTCCCAACCTATAGGTAGCTTCAGGGTTTCTCATCCCTATGTGCATGATACGAACATACGAAATTTGCCAGCAGATAAAGGCCTGGAGGTCTATCAAGTCTGCTCGAATGTGCAGCTAGCACCCCTTATTCTGCAGCTGCCCTTCCCTTCCACCCTTCCCCTTCATTAACCCTCCCCCTTGTCCTGTCCCATCCTCGTTTGAAGCAGTCCATTGTTCTACTGCATACCACTTCAGCAGGTAATGCATTCAACCCAGCCACCGCCCTCTCTGTAAAAAAGTGTCTCCTCATCTCCCTCCTGAACCTTCCTCGCTCCAGTCTCACATCATGGCCCCTGGTGGCCCTCCCCTCCCTTACTTTGAACAGCCCCTCTGTACCCATTTTGTTTATTCCTTTCATGTATTTAAAGGTTTCAATCATGTCACCCCTGTCTCTCTCTCTCCAGTGAGTACATGTTCAACTCCTTCAACCTCCTCTCGTATGATAAGTCCCCCAGCCCCTTGATCATCTTTGTCACTCTGCGCTGCACCCCCTCCAGTAACTTAATGTCCCTCTTCAGATACGGACGCCAGTACTGCATGCAGTGCTCCAGGTGTGGTCTAACTAATGACCTATACAGTGGCAGAATCACCTCCTCCCTCCTCAAGGATATACCTTGCAATACAACCCAGCATTTTGTTGGCCTTTGCAGCTGCCTTCCTACATTGTGCCGAGTTGTTCATTGACCCTGTAATGAGCACACCCAGATCCTTCTCCTCCTCTGTCTGGGCTAGCTGCACTCCCCTAGCTGGTAACTGCTCCTTGGGTTCTTCATCCCAAAATGCAGCACCTTGCACTTTTTGGCATTAAAGCCCAGTTGCCAGGTGTCTGACCAGGTTTCAAGGTTTGCCAGATCATCCTGCAACCCCTGCCATCCCCCTAGGTCATCCACCACCGTGCCTACCTTGGTATCATCAGCAAACAGACTGATCTTGCTCTTGATGTCCCATGATATGTCTGCAATGAATATCCCAAACAACACTGGTCCCAACACCGAGCCCTATGGAACACCGCTCGTCACTGCCCTTGGGTGTGAGAGCTCCCCACCCACCACCACCCTCTGTTACCTTCCCTGCACTTGCACTGATCTTGCACTTCTTTGCATTAAACTCCAGTTGCCACTCTTCCAACCATTTTGCCAGTTTTTCCAGATCTCTTCTCATTCTGCCCGCCCTATCTGGATCATCTACTCTGTTGCAGATCTTGGTGTCATCTGCAAACAGATAAACCTTACCCTCCAGTCCATCTGCAGTGTCACTGATGAAGATATTGAAGAGGACTGGCCCCAGGACTGATCCCTGAGGTACCCCACTTCTGACTTGCATCTCTTCTGACTGTATGCCATTTACCACCACTCTCTGTTTTCTGCCCGCCAACCAGTTTGCCACCCAGTTGACCAACCTCTGACCCACCCGAGACTACCCAGCTTATTAATCAGTCTTCTTTGTGGAACAGTGTCGAAAGCTTTGCTGAAGTCAAGGTGTAGGCAACATCAACTGCACCCCCTTGGTCCATCACTCTGGTTACCCAGTCAAAGAAATCTATGAGATTAGTTTGACAGGGCCTTCCTGTTGTAAACCCATGCTGTCTTGGATCCTGTGCTCCTATGTATTCTAGGTGTTGCACTATCCTTTCCTTAAGGAGGGTCTCCATAATCTTGCCCACTACTGAGGTAAGACTGACTGGTTTGTAGTTCCCTGCCTCCTCCCCATGGCTACTCTTGTGGAGCGGGATCTCATGAGCCCTTCTCCAGTCTTCTGGGACCTCTCCTGTGCTCAGAGACTCACTAAACAGTTCTGATAATGGCTGTGCTAGTTCCACCCTTAGCTCCTTTAGTACCCTGGAATGTATGCCATCAGTCCTATTGCCTTGTCCACCCTGAGCTTAGAGAGCTCTTGTAAGACCCTTTCTTTTGTGAAGGGGCTTGTGAACACCTTCCTCCCCCCTGTGTCCATGGTGCTGAGCTGTGGGTCCTGTCCTACCTTCTCCTCAGTAAATACTGAGCAGAAGTATCTAGTTAGGATAGATGCTTTTCCTTGGTCCTCCTCCACACACTGCCCCTTATCCCCTTTGATCTTAGCAATACCCCATCTGGATTTTCTCCTTTCACTAATGTATCTATAGAACGTCTTGTCCCCTTCTTTTACTGTTCATGTTAGTGTTTCTTTGGTTTGGGCCTTTGCCTGTCTTACTGCCTTCCCAGTTTGCCTTAGGGAAGTTTGGTATGCCTCCCTATCTTCGTCCCACTGCATTCCCTTATATTTCCTGAAGGCTTACCTTTTGGCTCTGATATTTTCTGCTACTGTTTTTGAGAACCAAAGTGGTTTCCTCCTTCTTTTGCTCTACCTTTTCTCCCTAACACAATGGGATGTTGCTTCAAGTTTTGCATCCTTAATGCTTGCCCACTTTGCCTGTACCCCCTCACCCATATTTCTTCTTGCCAGGGCTAGCTTAACTCTGTTGGACATCTTATCAACGTCAGCGCCTCTGAAGTCCCATATTTTTGCCTTGGAATGGGATGATTTAGTTCTAGTGGCCAAACTGAATCATACCATGTGATGGTCACTGACCCCAGGTAGCCTTCTACCTGAAGATCTGTGATCCTTTCTCCATTAGTCAGTACTAGATCTAGGATAGCCCTGTCTCTTGTGGGTTGTTGTACCAGTTGTTTGAAGCCCTCCCCCTGTAGGGAATCCACTATGTGTCTAGTTCTGGTAGATGTTCCTGCTGGTATTGACCAATCTGTATCTGGCATGTTGAAGTCTCCCATTGTCAGAACCTCCCCTTTAGCTGTCATGTTTTGTATATCTTCTGACAGTAATGTGTCTGTGTCTTGCCCCTGGTCTGGGGGCCTGTAGACAACACCAGTTTGTATGGCTGTCCCATTTCCTGTTTCCAGGGTGGCCCACAGTTCTGGCTCCTTATGTGTATTCG
This sequence comes from Neoceratodus forsteri, assembly GCA_016271365.2. Classification (NCBI taxonomy): domain Eukaryota; kingdom Metazoa; phylum Chordata; order Ceratodontiformes; family Ceratodontidae; genus Neoceratodus; species Neoceratodus forsteri. The sequence goes on from JADMNL010000028.1 coordinate 105,975,217, forward strand.
GAAGTTCTGTAGCTTTGATATTTTCATTGACATAAAGGGCCACCCCCACTTTTTGCACCTCGGTCTCTTCTGAACAGTACATAGCCAGGTACTGAAGTCTCCCAAGTGTGGTTACTGGTGAACCATGTCTCACTAATGGCTACTATGTCCAGTTTAGCCTCTGTCATTGTTGCCTCCAGGTCTGAGATCTTGTTTCCCAGACTGTGGGCATTTGTGTGCATGATTTTCCACTGGCCAGATTTTGGTGCATTAGTTGTTGGGCAAGGTCCAGGATTTTCCCTGCGTGTCGTATGGGGGAGCTGGACCTTTTTCCTTACCTGGCAATGCAAATGAACTACAAACATGCTAAATTACTATTTGATCACTAGCTGAGGGGGGAGGGATGTTCTTCCCGTTTGATGTATCGGGTGCTGCACCCCTCTTCCCATTTGCTAGTTTAAATTTTCTGCAACTACATCAAACTTCTGCTCCAATGCACTGACTCCCTCCTTAGTCAGATGCAGTCCATCAAATTTAAAGAACTTTCACTCCCAAAACTGTTGCCAGTTACCTACAAATGTGTGTCCTTTTTCCTAGCACCAGCCCTTGAGCCACATGTTTAGCTCCCCTATCACCCCTTTTCTGACCTTCCATCTGTCTTCCCCCCCCCTCTCCCAGACTGGCAGAATCTCAGAGAAGGAGATACCAGATGAAATGGATGACAGTTTGTCTCCTAGCCTGGTCAGGTGTACCTTGGTCTCCACAACTGACCAGCTGGTGGGTTCATTAGTCCCTGTGTGTACCAGGACGATGATGTTTTCTTCTGCTTCCTGCACGATTTTAACAATGCAGACAGTGTCTCTCCATGCTGATGTACCTGGGAGACATCTGACCATTACCTCTGGCCAGAGGTAGGTATCAGTTCCCTGAATCATGGAGTTTCCTATGATCAGAAGTATTTTGGATTTCCATTCTGCTTTTTTTTTGTTTTGGTCCCTGTTTCGGGTGAGTTTTGTAGCACTAGCTCCTGTGCTGCAGTGTCATCTGCCTCTTTGATTTCAGAGATAGAGGCAGACACCTGTTTGTAGTTTTTATATGGTTTGTGGAGGTGATATGTTGGTGAGCATTGAGTGATGAGGCACCCGATTTGCCCCTCCTAACCACCTGCCAACCTCCTGGACCAACTACCCTCTGCAGTTGAGTTGCTTCAGTTGGATGTTGGGGAAATGGTGGGCGGTTAGTGGTTCTTGTAATATATTTTCTCCTGAATATGCATTTTAAGTTGTGCAATCTCTGCCCATGCTGCCCAGAGCCGGCATATAGATCTCCAATGGTCCAGCATGTGGGACAGCGTCCTAAATCCTGTATAACTGCCCTTTTGAAAAGTGTCCCGTAGTACTTGCAGTTAATAATATCCATTCCAGTTGAGTTGCTGAGTTTATAACCTGGTCTGAGTAATTAGAAGGAAAATGAAAGCAAAGATTTTTTTCATCTATATATATATATATATATATATATATTGTATTTGTTTTGTTTGTTTTGTATAACTTTTTATAACAAGTTAAATTACTTGTGCCCCTGTAAGTGAGGTCACTGTGTGTATACCCCTCTGATTCTTCCCTTCCTGCTTTGGTACAGGAAATGCCATGACTGTGCTACTCTATAAAAGGAGTGTAGCATGGGGTGATTGGGGATTCGGGTGGGTGGTTGGGCTCTTCCCCTGCCGAAAAAGAACCACCATGGACGAAAGAAACAAGGAGGTAAGAACAGAAACAATCAACCAACAACAAATGCATTAGCCCTGAAAGCTTAGCCTAATGATATATAAAACTGTAAACCTGTAAGCACCACCTGTAACAATTTCACAGAAGATATACCCTGCAAAAAACACTTTGCTACAGAGAAAAATAAAGCAGTAGCAGAAGATATACTTTGCAAAAAACAATTTGAATCAGAGAAGATTACAGCAGTAATTTGTAAGCACAAAACAGTGACACACCTGTTGGCACACCCTGTAATAATGCAGCAGAAAGTATACCCTGCAACAGCAATTTGAATCAGAGAACAATAAAGCAGTAAAATGTAAGCTAAAAATAGTAACAAAACCTGTAAGCACAAAAGAAGATAGTAACACACAGTAAATCTGCCTAGCCAAAAGAAGCCTTAATCTTTTTCCTTGCTCTGATAATGTTCTTTGCTCTGTTCTTACAAGGAAACCTAGAAGAAAAGAGCTCAGGTGAAGCTAGGTGCCTTTGCCAGCAAACCTAGTCTTCCACTGAGATATTTGTAGCCTCTGGCCAGTGTTTAATAATAAAATCTCAAGCATCAGAAGGTAAGTTAAAACTGTGGGAACCCCCTCCTCTTGCAAGTACAGGCAAAGCTGGGTATTTTATGTAGTAGGATACATTCAAAGATCATAGAACATATCTAGTGTCCCCATATGCTTTTCTCTTTTCAGCAATTTCAGCTGAAAAGTCCCGAAAGATGTAGATCCTTTCACTGTCAAAATAAAGTGCCTTTCTCTGCCTTGCAATCGCCAGCATCTCTTCTTTAACATTAAACATTAGAAACCTTACAATCACCAGTCCTGGTCTGTAACCTTGTTTTGGAATGGGTCTTAGGACTCTGTGAACCCTCTCAATGTCCAGAGGCCACTGCAAGTGAAAATTCAAAAGCTAATGTAACCCCTTGTTACCTGGGGTTACTAGAATCCCAGTAAGACCTAGTGGTAGGTAGGGAAGGCAGCTTGTGAAACTCCAGTTAAATGGGTTTCACACTGTCTCACTCTGTTCTCAGTCTCAGCTGAGACTGAGGGATGACATCACCAATAGAACTGTCGCAGCTGCATGAGCCACATTGGAATCTGCAGCAGAGGGAGTTAGATAGAACGTTGGGAGTTTTCAAAGTAGTCAGTCTCCCGTTTGCTTTCAAACAAGAAGGTCAGTCTCCAGTTTTGCCTTCAAGTGGTGGAGACCACTGTTCGGGTCTTAGTGCCCCCTTCCCTCCGGGGGGGGGGGAATGTAAAGATCCCCAAGATCCCCATGTAGATTCCAGGGGCAATGCCCTAAATTCTGCCAGAAGAAAGAAAGCTGCCTATTTCAGTTCAGTCTGTGTTTGGAAAGTGGGAAGAGTTGTACTTCGCCTGTGGGGCACCTGCAACAAAAGGGTGAGTGTTTGCTCTAATATGAGAGGGCAAAAAATGTGTTTCTTCAGCCTGGGATATGTGAAGAAATCTAGGAATTGAACTACTATTTGGAAAGCCTATAGGACTAGGTCAAACAAATGGAGTAGTGTCAAAAGCTAGAGTGCTGTGTGAATTCAAGTAATATTGTAGAGGGGGTGCGACAGTTCATCCACCATTAAATCTACATTTAGAAGTTTCAGTTTTCCAGAGAAATGGCCGGGTATGGGCTGTGGGAGCTGGAGGTGGGAACACCCCCCATCTTTAGTAACCAGGTCCACCTCTATGGATTTCTGCTGTGATTGCTACTTGCCTCATGCACTTGGCCAGTGATGAGGAAAGTACCCAGATGTGGGTTGCAAATGGGAAAATCTCTCTAGGAGTCACAGACTCTAAGTGGTGTGGGGAGCCACAACAAGTGTAAAGAAAATTCTCTTTGTAAGATGGGAGTCAGAAGAAGTAAGAAGGAAATCTCTCTAGGAGTCGCAGACTCTAAGTGGTGTGGGGAGCCACAACAAGAAAATGGGTTCATTCTTTCAATGGACCGCCATTCAAGTGGCTGGCAGGGGAGCCAGCCAGTCAGGCTGTGTACCCAAAGCGCGTGCAAGTCCGGACTGTGTGTCTGGTGGGTCCAGAGCCTGAAAACAGTATAATTGATTCATTCTTCCAGTGGACCACCTTGTAGTCTCTAATCTGCATTACCAGTAAATGTAGCCCCATGGGGGTCCGTCTATGCTTTGTTGTGTTCAGCTAGTAGTGAATAAAAGCCACACTGTAAAATCCCATTCCTGGTTCTGGACATTACAGTTATTGCTTCCTGTGTTCGGATTTACTTGGGTGCCCCTGTGCAGAGTAGCCAAACCTAGGTCCCCCTGTGCCGAGTAACCTCATCCTCCCCGAACCCAGGTCCCCACCAGGTATTGCTGCCAGCGCCAACAGCATGCCACCTGTCATTTTGGCAAAAAGGCAGGGGTGAGGGGTTACAAAAATGGAGGCACCACTTTGGATTTGTTCGGGAAGGAGGGTGCTTGGGCAAGGGGGCTAGCGTTTTGGCTGTCTGGCAGTGGGTAGCACAAAAAAGCTGAAGCAATTTCCCTAGTGTGTGTTGCTGTGTGCTGTGAATCTTGTGCTGCTGTTTATGTAACCCCCCTGCAAATGGGGGTTCCCAAAAGACTTCCAGGAGCTTGCTTGAATGCTCCAAGCCTGAATGGTGTTTGGCATTTAAGCCATTTATCAGTGAGTGTTTTTAGAGCCTCTGGTACTGTCTCTTTAAGAGCTGTCTGCTTGCAGACATAATTAGTTTGTATGGGGACTGTGTGCTTCTCTGTTTGAGTACCACTCGAGCTGCTGCCAATTCATTCCATTTTGCAGTCATTAGGAGTGCAAAGGAACCTATCTGAAAGATGTAACTGTTTGCCAGAAATCATTTAGAGTAATAATGAAATTACAGTTTGTCTAACCTGCTTTCTTTGCAGTCAGAACTGTGTCTGCCTAGTTCCCATTCTGGTTTTGAACTGCTGAACTGGACCAATCAGTGTGGGGTAAGCTAGCTCTAAAATGGTGCCTTGGACGATCAGAACTTGGACTCATAATCTGAGCCAGCCACAAGAGGATTGTATGGGCAGTGACTCTGGGAGATGTAGTTTAGACTTCGGCACCTTTTTGGACCAACAGGAGCAGTCTATTGTGAGTGACAGCCAATCCAGTCAAGAACTGGGAGGAACTCAAAGGAAGTGCCCGGTTTTGTCTGTTGGAGTTTCAGTTTTAGCTCTGGCAGTGAAGAAGGAAGGAGCCTTGTGCTTTTTCAGTGTGCAGTTTTGGTCGAGAAACGTGTGTAAGGCCCAGAGTTCCAGTCTGCAGCTTGTGTAACTGCTTGTTAGGACTGAATCCGTCCTGTGAAGAGAATCAAAGGATATCTGAAGAGTAGAAACCAGGCTCACCCTGTAGAAGACTGGAGAAATTGCTGAATTGCACTCGGTCTGTCAGGAACTGAATCTGCTGTGTGTTCTCCCGGGTATTGTGCAGTAATTGCGATCGGGATAGAGAAGCAGCCTGCCTGGTATAGTACTTTCTGTTTACCATATAAATGTGTGAAGAGGCTTGTGTACCTCAAGTGAATCCTGCTGCCATTAAAGGACTTTTGCCTGTTACTGTTCACCATATAAATGTGTGAGGAGGCTTGGTTAGCTCAAGTGAATCCTGCTGCCATTAAAGGACTTTTGCCTGTTACTGTTCACCATATAAATGTGTGAGGAGGCTTGGTTAGCTCAAGTGAATCCTGCTGCCATTAAAGGACTTTTGTCTGTTGCAGTTTGCCATATAAATGTGTGAGGAGTCTCGTGGAGCTCAAGAGTAGCCCTTCTGACATTGAAGGACCCTATCTTGTTTGGAGGTCGTGAGTACTAATTCAGGGTCGCTCCCTGTTGAATTGCCACATTGAATCCAAATGGAATCACTGTACTGCTGACTGTTTAAACTAATTTTTCTTTTCTCTGTGGAAAGGGCCCCTACCAGCTGCCACGGTTTGGACTAGCCACTAGGGCTTGGGTACCCAGGGACAGTAACTGGTAGGATAGGCCTGTGCACAGAGCCATAGGTAGATGAGTAAAGTGATAAGCTAATTAACCTGATTTCCCTGTCCTTGTTATATTCCCCTAAATAAATCAGAGCTGCTTGTTTCAGCAAAGTTATACTGCCTGAGGTATTTGTCTATGTTAAAGTATTGTACTGTGATTGTTGCACTGTATCTTATTTTACAGGAGGTCCCAGTGCCTGAACCAGCCCTGGGGTAAGTGTATACTGTGAAGGTAATTTGATATATTGTGTGGGCCACTAGTGGGAAGAAAGGGGTTGCAGTGTCCCAGAGGGCTGTGACCAAGTAAGTTTAACTATTGCAAACCCTGACCTCTGGGTGGAGGCACCTGCCATTGGATCCAGGCCCTCAACCTGTTAGTGGCAAATCAGGCAGGGTAGTAGCCCCTGGGATAGCGCCATCTAGGGTTACATCTTGGAGGCTCACCGCTGGGATTGTGTGTCCTCTAGTGGCCATATTTACGAACCACTGTTAAGAAAAAAATGGGTACCCGACAGAAGTGGCTGTGCACCGGCTGGTGGAGGGTGTACTGGGGAGGAGATTGACCCCCAAAATGCTATGCTTATCCTGGACATCCCCCTGGGTATCAATACGGACACTGTACAGGGAGTACTTTCCAAGGTGGAAGGTTTACAAAACCCTGTGGTGGTGGGTCGGCATGCTAATCTGCTCACCCACACTTTCCTGGCCCTAGTAGAGTTTAAGGATCCCATAGATAGCTTCAAAGTGCCACAGACCATTACCCCAGAGGGAACCCTCACTGCCTGGAGAGTGATAACTAAGTACAGTAAAGACCTGGGGAATGGAGCCCCCACCACTGTCTGAAACTTTTGAGGAGAAATTTGCTAAATGGTTGCTGGGGAAGGAAAACTGTGGAGGACTTGAAGAAACTATTCTTGCCACCTGGGGTGTTCCTCCCCAACACCCTCCCGCTCCAGTACCCGTAATGGTGGCTGAACCAATGCAGACTCCTATTTCTGCACCTGCTATTAGTCACGACTCTTACCGAAGGTTGAGGATCTCTCTGGCACCTCCCCACCCCCAAGGGGAGGATGACTGGGAGACCTGGATAGACTATGTTGCCCCCAAGTGCTAGAATGGCAGTGCTCGGAAGCCGGAAGCTTGAAAGAGGGTTAGTGAGAGCTCCGAGGTCCCGCCCTGGCTACCATCCGCAAGCAACGGGCCAGTAACCCTGAAGTGACTGCACAGGCCTATCTTGAGGCCTTGGAGAATGTATGGGAGCCCAGATTCTGATGAGGATCTATGGTGGAGAGTAAGAAATGCAACAGTACCAAGGGAGTTGTTGTCTGTGTATGTATCTCGGCTGGAAAAATTGTTGCAAGAATGCCTCAGAAAGGGTAGTTTGCCAGCGATTGAACTGGACCAACCAGGCTGGACAGGATCCTTAGTCTGCCCCTTCTCAGAACTGCTGTTGCTTCAGTTACGCCTGGAAAATCGACTGGAATCCAGGACCTCTATGATGAGTTAATGAGAGAAATCTGAGGAGTTGAGAAAGGTGACCTGGGAGGGACCTGCACCAATAGCTGTGGCTACGAACCGAGTGACTGAGGGTGACCCATCAAGTGAAGTTCAGGGGCAGAGGTTGACAGTCAATGAGTGCTCTGACAAGGAAAAAGATATGCCACAATGGGGTGAACTGTTGAGAGAGATCCGGAATTCAAAACAGTCCTTTATGAAGGCCACGCCTGCAGTACGGGCTTGACCTATATCCGACTGCATTCACATGGGGTGGGGTACCCACCCATGTATCTCCTGCTGATAACAGCTCCAAACTCAATTCCTTGACCATGGAAGTGGAGAAACTGACGAGATGTCTCCAAATGCTTATCACGCCAAGAGACAGAGATGGCACCAAGGTTTCCAGTTAGTAGTACCCCCGCCCTGGCTCCCAGTGTGGCGCCTCGGCCAGCTCAAACTCCAGAAAGTATGTTTTGCTATAATTGCGGGAAGGATGGCCACATGAAGAGGGAATGCCGGTCCCCAAAAGACACTGACAAAGTTGTATATAGGCTACAAGGAGAGCTTCGGAGAACAAATGAGTGGTTAAGAGGTGCACAAAATGATCCCAGTGAGGGCACCAAAAATGCTAACTCACGCCTTTTTGTGGCAAGGTCAGTTGCCCAGGCCCCCACTACCGCCTCTCCAGACTGGTCCAGAATAGTGGGTCCCTCCATGGAGACCACTGTAAAGGTGAATGGAGTGTCTACAAGAGCTGTATTAGACAGTGGCTCCCAAGTGACAATTATGTTCCAAGATTGGTATCCGAAGCATTTGTCAGATGTACCCTTACAACCATTAGAAGGACTGCATGTATGGGGGTTATGAGAAGGCCTACCCCTGTTCCGGTACATCCGAATTTGTTGTCTTCCCTCACTGCGTGGCTGAGTGGCTACAAGTAGAGACCCAGCCTTAGTGTGTCCCCCCACTGGACTGTATGATGGTGTCCCTTGTTGATTGGAACAAATGCTCATATGTTCGGAAGGCTGGCACAGTTATGTTATGAAAACAGGGGTCAAAGACTAGTAGAGCTTTTAAGAGTTCTGGCTTTAATTAAGAAGGCCTATGAGGCACAGAGAGATGCTGGAAAAATAGAACCAGAGGAACCGGTCAGAATTGTATGGAAGAAGGATCCTGAGTCTCTGATCCTGGTGCCAAATGCCCAGTGTACCTTACAGGGAGAGGTCCGTATCAGAAAGGATGTTAAGAATAAAATATTAATGTTGGATGCACCAGGCATGGAAAATTGCCAGAGGGACTGCTGGTCGCTTAGTATTTTGCCCGCTAGAGCCCATGCTTATGCCAGAAGGGTAATGGTCCAAGTTCATAATGTGTCTGAAAGAGACATTCGAGTAAAATAGAGGTTGCATCCTGGCTAATGTGCATTGTGCAGACACTGCAGTGCTACCCAGCAGCAAGAGTTCAAGGAAGAATGACAGAGTAACGCCTGACTTGTTTGATTTCGTGACCCCATTGCCAGCTGAATGGAAAGTTAGGATCAGTGAGAAGCTTGCCCAGAGAGACCAGGTGTTTTCTTAAAGGAATGGGATGTAGGATGCGTGCAAGGAGCTGAGCACAATATCCGCTGCATGACCGAAGACCATTTTGGAGAGGTCTCATGCCTGGCACCTGCTGACATAGATGATGTGAGACGGCATCTGCAAGAGATGTTAGCTGCTGGTGTAATACAAGAACTAGAAGCCCTTATGCTTCCCCCATTGTGGTAGTGAGGAAAAGAATGGGACAGTAAGGATGTGTGGATTATCGACTTTAAACCGGGCGGATCATCCTGATCAGTACACAATGCCCTCGGATTCAGGATGCTTTGACTGCCTAAACGGGAGCAGTGGTTCTCTGTGTTGATCTCCGGCAGGGTACTACTAGATCCCTATGGCCCCAGAGGACCGTGGAGAAGACAGCCTTTATCTGTCCGCTATTTCTAGTGAATTCATGAGGATGCCTCAATGGATTTCAGGTGCCCCAGCCACTTTTCAACGATTGGATGGAGTGTGCAGTGGGGACATGAACCTACTAGAGTGCCTGGTATACCTAGATGATGTTATTGTGTTGGCAGCTCACTGGAGGAACATGAGAGCAGATTATTTAAGGTATTGGACCGACTGGAGGACTTTGGCCTTAAACTGTCCATTGATAAGTGTCAATTTTTTTCAAACATCAGTAAAGTATGGGACACATAGTATCCACCGAGGGAATAGAGACCCCACCCAAGTAAAGTTGAGGCCTTGACCACCTGGCCACAGCCCAAAAATCTAAAAAGAACTGCAAAGATTCCTGGGATTCTGTGGTTATTATCGGCGTTTCATCAAGGACTATTCAAGAGTGATCCGCCTTTACTTAACCTTACTCAAGGGTATCCCCAACCCACAAAAATACCAAAAGTCAGCGTCCCTCAAGACTGAAAGAGTGCATTTTCATCCAAGTGAAGTATTTGGGGCCGCTGACCCTGATTGTGAGACTGCTTTCATGAGATCATATATCAACTTACCCATGCTCCAGTGCTGGCCTATGCCGATCCAAGAAAACCTTACGCCCTGCACACTGATGCTAGCTTGCAAGGGTGGGGCTGTGTTGTACCAAGAGCACTAGAATGGCCTGAGACCAGTGGCCTTTGCCAGTAGAAGCCTGACCCCATCCGAAAGAAACCATCCTGTATAAGTTAGAGTCTCTAGCTTGAAGTGGGCTATTGTTGACCAATTCCATGAGTACTTGATGGGGCTAAAATACTAGTAAAACTGACAATAATCCTTTGACCTATGTGCAGACCTCAGCTAAGTTGGATGCCACTGGCCACAGGTGGCTTTTCTGCATTATCTACATATGACTATGCTCTCGAATACCGAGCAGGTCTGAAGTCCACATAGATGCTGATGCTCTCTCCTGGAGGCCTGTTCCCCAGAAATGATTGGGTCCGATTGGAGTTCCGACATTCGGGCACTCTGCTTGAAGTTTGATAGGAGGAACAATGTCCACGGACGCAGTGGACTGCATGGTGGATTGCTTGGGACCCTCTGAGAATTGCATACCTGCTGCTTATTGCCACTTTTCTGCAATAGACATTGGTGCACTGCCTCAGCTGGACAATGACAGTATTTATGGGTTCAATCCACGATCTCCTATGATCAAATCAGCTTTAGAAGCCCTCTATGCAGGAAAAGATGTGTCCAAATTACGCCCACTGATTTGAGAACTGCACTGTTAATCAAAGACGGTCCTAAGTTGAAACTGATCAATAAACTGTTATACAGAGAAACAGTAGACAGAGGGGGACAAGTAGACAAACAACAACTGGTGCTGCCCACTGCCTTCGAGACTCAGTATTGGAGGTCCTTGCACAACCACATGGGGCACCTTGGTATAGACAGAGAACATTTGACTTGGTGAGATCCAGATTCTATTGGCTCTAAGATGGGGGCTGATGTGGAGCAACACACATTCGAACTTGTAGTCGCTTGCTTTTTATAGAGGAAAGCTTTTGCCCCTAGAGGGCTGCCCCTTTGTTAACATAACCACCAGTGACCCATGGAGCTGGTCTGTATTGATTTTCTGAGTTTGGAGTCAGATCAAAGAAATATCAGTAATGTGCTGGTGGTCACTGACCATTTCAAGAGATATGCCCAAGCTTTCCCACCAAAGACCAGAAAGCATCCACTGTAGCCAAAGTACTTGTAGAAAACTTTTGTTCACTATGGGGCTCCACAAAGAATCCATTCTGATCAAGGGAGAGACTTTGAGAGTCGCTCTGATTAAAGAGATGCTTTCTGTGGGGAGTGAGAAAGTCCAGAACCACTCCTTACTACTCCTAGGGGACCCACAGCCTGAACGCTTTAATCGTGACTTTGCTAGATATGCTAGGGCACCCTGCACCCAAAGGAGCAAGACTAGATGGAGCCAACAAATTAGACACCCTGGTACATGCTTATAACTGCACCAAAATGATGCCACTGGGTTCTCCCCACCGCCTGATAAGGCGTTTGGAAGAGAAGCTCTGACCACCGTGTAGATGTGTGTTTGGGGTCTCCGATGGGGTTCAAGCTGACAACTATTTAAGGTATGTGCAAAAGAAGGTCCAGCTAACTCCATGCGGCATCTAACTGGTTTCAAACCATGATTACAAAAAGAAATCTGGCCAACAAAGAAAGGTATGATAAAAAGGTGAAAGCACAGGAACTCCAGGAGGGAGATGGTGTTGCTAAGAAATCTGGGACTGCATGGCAAGTGCATGATTGTTGACAGATGGTACCATCTCCTCTTACATTGTAGTGGCAACCTAGATGATCTGCCAGTGTACAAAGTAAGGCCTGAGAATAATTCAAAAGATGTAAAACAATGCATAGAAATTATTTACTGCCTGTTGAAATCTTGATTGAGTCTGAGCCCCAGAAGATGCCCCTCTGGACCAGTGGACTAGAGTGCTGCTAAGAAAAGATCAAGAAAGTCTGCACCTACAGAAGCAAAGTTAAAGTGTTCCCTCCACAAGTCCCAGTTGAGCATGACTGTCAGTCCATATTGGAAGAAAGTGAGAGGACTTTGAATACTATCCTTCTACGAACTGAGTCAATTGTTTCGGGCAATTCCCTCAGTCAATACTGGAGATGAAGCTGGGCCTTCTGACTGTCTCAAGCCTCAGCTTGGCCCCTGGGAGCCAGTGCTCCCAGAAAGTGAAGTGCAAAGCATCAGATCAGATGAAATGGAATCATTGTGCATGGTTGAACTGTTTGAGCTTCTCAGGGAGGAAAATGATGGATTGGGTCAGACTGGTGATACACTAGAACAAGAAGATTATTTTGAGTGCCCTGACAGTCCACTGCCAGTGTCCGAAAGCTCTCCATGCGAGCCAAAATGTTGTGGACTCAGAAACTGTAACTCCTGGAGCTGAAAGTGCCCCAAGTTCTAGCCCTCTACTCCCCATGGAGACCTCTCTGACAAGTGAGGACAATGCTGAAAATGAGGCTCAGAGTGCAGAGACTGTAACAGTTCCCCTAGAAAGACTGGTCAAGCTGTAAAGCCTGTGGTGCACCTCAGTTGTGATTCCCTGGCCATGCCAGTGGATCTGCTCTCAATGTTGTCCATAAAGGAGTGTATGTGTCCCCCGAGCTCATTGGGCGTTAAAACTGAGCGCCAGTGCTAACTCCAAGTTACTTGTGTTGCTCCTTTCTATACGGGTGCCCTTGCTCCATCCAGCCCCAAGGTAACTGATAGGAAGGGCCCCTCTTCATAGGTTTCATGATAAGAGGTAATAACTTGAGTTATGGTACAATGTGTATGTATTACGTGTAAAGAGTGATGTACTGCAATGTTTCCCCCAGAAATGTGTTCTTGGTAAAATGGGATATATTGACTGATGATTACAAAGTGCAGCCTAATGCAAATGTATATGGTTGCAGTGAAACTTATGAGTACTTGCTTGACGCGGACGCCATGCTTTCCCAGGCTGGGAAGGGTAACCTCTGCAAATGGGGGTTCCCAAAAGACTTCCAGGAGCTTGCTTGAATGCTCCAAGCCTGAATGGTGTTTTGGCATTTAAGCCATTTATCAGTGAGTGTTTTTAGAGCCTCTGGTACTGTCTCTTTAAGAGCTGTCTGCTTGCAGACATAATTAGTTTGTATGGGGGGACTGTGTGCTTTCTGTTTGAGTACCACTGAGCTGCTGCTAATTCACTCCATTTTGCAGTCATTAGGAGTGCAAAGGGAACCTATCTGAAAGATGTAACTGTTTGCCAGAAATCATTTAGAGTAATACTGAAATTACAGTTTGTCTAACCTGCTTTCTTTGCAGTCAGAACTGTGTCTGCTTAGTTCCCCATTCTGGTTTTGAACTGCTGAACTGGACCAATCTGTGTGGGGTAAGCTAGCTCTAAAATGGTGCCTTGGACGAATCAGAACTTGACTCATAATCTGAGCCAGCCACAAGAGGATTGTAAGGGCAGTGACTTGGAGATGTAGCTAGACTTCGCCACTTTTTGGACCAACAGAGCAGCGTCTATTGTGAGTGACAGCCAATCCAGCCAAGAACTGGGAGGAACTCAAAGGAAGTGCCCGGTTTTGTCTGTTGGAGTTTCAGCTTTAGCTCTGGCAGTGAAGAAGGAAGGAGCCTTGTGCTTTTCAGTGTGCAGTTTTGGTCGAGAACGTGTAAGGCCCAGAGTTCCAGTCTGCAGCTTGTGTAAACATGCTTGTTAGGACTGAATCCGTCCCTGTGGAAGAGAATCAAAGGATATCTGAAGAGTAGGAAACCAGGCTCACCCTGTAGAAGACTGGAGAAATTGCTGAATTGCACTCGGTCTGTCAGGAACTGAATCTGCTGTGTGTTCTCCGGTATTGTGCAGTATCATTGTGATCGATAGAGAAGCAGCCTGCCTGGTATAGTACTTCTGTTTACCCATAAAATGTGTGTGAAGAGGCTTTGTACCTTGGGTGAATCCTGTCAGCCATTAAAGGACTTTTGCCTGTTACTGTTCAACTATATAAATGTGTGAGGAGGCTTGGTTAGCTCAAGTGAATCCTGCTGCCATTAAAGGACTTTTGCCTGTTACTGTTCACCATATAAAGTGTGAGGAGGCTTGGTTAGTTCAAGGAATCCTGCTGCCATTAAAGGACTTTTGTCTGTTGCAGTTTGTCATATAAATGTGTGTGAGAGTCTCGTGGAGCTCAAGAGTAGTCTTCTGGACATTGAAGGACCCTATCTTGTTTGGAGGTCGTGAGTACTAATTCAGGGTCGCTCCCTGTTGAATTGCCACATTGAATCCAAATGGAATCACTGTACTGCTGACTGTTTAAACTAATTTTTTTTCTCTGTAGAAGGGCCCTACCAGCTGCCACGGTTTGGACTAGCCACTAGGGCTTGGGTACCCAGGACAGTAACTGGTAGGGATAGGCCTGTGCACAGAGCCATAGGTAGATGAGGTAAAGTGATAAGCTAATTAACCTGATTTCCTGTCCTTGTTATATTCCCCTAAATAAATCAGGAGCTGCTTGTTTCAGCAAAGTTATACTGCCTGGAGGTATTTGTTCTATGTTAAAGTATTGTACTGTGATTGTTGACTGTATCTTATTTTACAGGAGGTCCCAGTGCCTGAACCAGCCCTGGGGTAAGTGTATACTGTGAAGGTAATTTGATGTATTGTGTGGGCCACTAGTGGGAAGAAAGGGGGTTGCAGTGTCCCAGAGGGCTGTGACCAAGTAAGTTTAACTATTGCAAACCCTGACCTCTGGGTGGAGGCACCCGCCATTGGATCCAGGCCCCTCAACCTGTTAGTGGCAAATCAGGCAGGGGTAGTAGCCCCTGGGATAGCGCCATCTAGGGGTTACATTTAAAAATGCCAACTGTTTACCAAGGTGCATTAAAGCCAAAGAGTGTGCCATTGTCCTGCATCATCAAAATTGTTTACAGCGTTTTTCCCTGCTTTAAAAATGAACTGTGGTAAATAAAAGTGTGGAAGACTAGGGGTAGCAACAGAGAAATTGTACCCTGGACGTTTGAAATGCTTTTAAAATTAATTCTTGTGAAGAAAAGTGTGGAAGACTAGGGGTAGCAACAGAGAAATTGTGCCCTGGACTTTTGACATGCTTTTTAAAATTAATTGTTGTGAAGGAAAGTGTAAGACTAGGTAGCAAAAGGAAAGATTGTGTCCTGGATGTTGGAAAATATTTCTGTGTGAATTGAGAAACGCAGAGTTAATGGCTGTTATATGGCTGAAAATGGCTCCCGCTATGGAGTCAGTTGAAAAAAAGTTAATTCTGCAGTTTAAATTTGTCTGCTGGACAGCGCCATGAGGGAGAGGAGCCTCATCAGGAAGAAGAGGCTCATTTGCATGGCGTCGTGTGGTTGGTCAGGCTGCAATCAGTCCCGCCCTTCAGCCAGCTCTACAGAGACTGCCCCAGCATTCGAGAGGGAGTGAGAGTGCAGTGCGTGTACTGGCAGTGGAGGAGCGTCGCAGAGAATTCAAAGTGCTGTGAACAGTTAAAAATTTGACTTCTGAGTTTAAAATCGGGCTCAACCCGCAAATCGATTGTTAAAATAGTGAGATTGGTGGTTAAAAACGACGATCGCTAAGACTGCCCGCCCGTTTGTGTACAGAGGCCTACAAGAACTGGCTGCAGGCCGTTTTACCCCATCGCAGCAAGTTGCTACTATAACAGTAAGTAAACCTTCATGAAACTGCTCAAACAGTGATTTTCAGTTATGCCATATAAAATGTGTGTGCAGCAGTGTAGTTGCTTTGCAAGTAACGACTGTGTGAAGTCCTGCCAGCAAGTGCAAGTCTGTTAAGCCATTGAATGTGTGCATGAAAGTGAAAATAGCCTCAGTTTAAAGTTTGCAGCCAGAGAGAGACTGTGGGTTGTAGAAAAGTGCAGCACTAGTAAAAGCAGGCAATCCTGTGCTAAAACCTGAAGCTTTTAAGGGACTGTGAGTCAAATAAATGTTACCAGCTTGTGAAAAGTCCAAGGAAAATCCTGTAAATGTGTGTAAAGCCAGATCAGAGCAAGTTGCAAGTAGTTTGAGTAAAAGTTATCAGTAGCTTGTGTAAATCGAAGAGCAGTGGCTTGACCCAGATTCTAAATGTTGATGCACAGGAGTGCTTCCGCCGCCATTACATGGTGGGGTAGTAAAGTAAACACAGCAGCAGAGGAGCCATTTTATAGCTACAGAGTGTGTTCAGTAAAGTGGGACTTTCAGTTACAGTGAACTTTTGTTTATTTTTCTGCAGTTATGGCTTCAGGACCAGCTCGTTACCCGGATCATGCCCGGGTTGCAGTAACAGCAGCAAATAGACTGAGAGATATTGAAAAGTGGTGCTATGGAGGGCAACTGCCTCCTGATGTGGCAATTCCTAATTATCCAGTGCGTGTATGCCAAATATGCATGAGTGCTGGAAGGGACGTCTTCATGATTCATCACTGTGCTGGATGCCTACAAAAATATGGCTTGTATAAAGCGCCTCCAATTCATTTGGCCCCCACATGGACAAAAATTCAGGAATCTGCAGTTGGCAGCACACAGCACCAGGCGGAGCCTGTGGAGGAAGGTCCCTCGGGGGAGTGTGGCACAAAGCTAGAGGGTGCAGAATTAGAGACCGAATCAGAAGTTGAAGTTTTGGATGCTGGATCCCAGAAAGAAAGTTCGGATAAAGCATCAATAGACCCATGGGTGGGGGGGCCTAGCCCAAGTCTCTTAGGTGAAGATGAGATGTGGGAGTCCTTTGAATGGGAGGTGTCGACTTCCGCACCTAGTGATGAATGGATAGTCTCAGGGGTGAGAACAACTGCTCACTCCTGGGCTCAGATCCTCAGTGAAGAGGAAGATGAGGGGGAACCTATGTGGCCTTGTGAAGAAGGAATGGGTACACAGCCTCAAGATCTTGCCTCGGAGGAATGTATTGAAGAAGGTGGTGGTGATGCCACTGCCCTGGCTTTACAGGAGGAAGAAGTCAGGGATCTATTTCTAATTTCCTTAAGGATGCGAAGCTGGCAGAACCAGGACTGGCCACCCCCAAGCCAGGCCAGTGGTCTCAGATTGACCAAAGCAAGTAAAGAGGAGAGACTGGTTCGTAGGAAGGCAAATGAGATCTATGGTATGACCTTTCCTACCTTCTTCGGAAAGTCTGGGAGGAGATTGAGAACTGCAGGAAATCCTGGATCTGGGATGAAGCAATGAAAGTGTGCATCCTGGGGCCAACCAGCATGTAAAGAATAGACTGTTCCACGAAAAGTATACCCAGTGGAAGAGAGGCAGGACACTGTTTATGGACAAAGTGAGAGTGGTGGACGGAGAGGGACGTGAAATCTCCCACTGAGTGAATTATGTGCGCCCAGACAGGGTAATAATTCAAGCCCCTGACCCCCGGTACTATTGGCCTCAGTGCAAGGACCTCCCAGCAATTAAGCCCGTGCCTACAAAATGGAGAGCCAAGCAGTGGTAGTCAATACTGCCACACCAGACTGTGAAGTGCCCTTATTGATCCACCAATATGAATAACCAGGACTCAGGTGCCCCACATTCATCAGTCTACAGTGTACTGTCTTGTCCAGCAACCATTGACTGGCCCACCAGATGACTTCAGATCCAGAGAGGACACCAGCCCAGCTGTTTCCTGTTCATTGCCTGGTAATCGGATGACGTCGGACCAGCTGTTTTCTTTTTGTTCCTGTTCTAAGGTTCCGTCTCCAAGATGACATCAGCCCAGCTGTTTCCAGGTGTGCCCTCCTGTGGTTCCCGGGAAGATGTCCCGCCCAGCTGTATCAGAAGAAATGCTGCCAGGGAGAGTCTTTGGCTGTGGTGCAGGTTCGTGCAGAGTCTTGTACTACAAATGGCTGGTAAGTCCGAACTTTTCTATCTTTATGACATTGCAGTACACACCCTACACTACAGACTTCAAAAATGTGTGAACTGTCCGCAAAGACTCTCCCCTTCGGGACTTTGGCCTGTTAGAACTGTGCTTCATCGGGCTCCGGCCCAGGAGAGACTCTTTATTGGACTAGCCTTCGGGCCTTGTGGTCATTAGTTGGACTTTTAGGGCACTCCATCCCCCAAATGTGTATTGTAAATAATGTCATTGTTGTATTCTAATGTAAATACTGTTTTTCTACCTTTTTCTAAAAATAAAAAAAAAATCTTTTTGGGATTTTTCAGTGTTTTGATGGTAGGGTTTTAGGTAGACTGTGTATGCAGATTAGGAGTGTGTTTTGTCTTTCTTTTTCTTACAGGTGTTCCTGGGAAGACAGAAGAGAAGACAAGAAGAGAAGGAGGGGCTCATCGGAGTTCCTTGTCAGTGCTTTATTGTGTAGAAATTTAAAGTACTGTGGTGTTATTGTTATGGTCACTGTATTAACCATTTCCTTCCACAGGTGTGGTCATGGGGGTAGGGAGGAGGCAGTAATTGGTAGTTTAATGGTGTGTGGTTGCAGGTTGCCCAAGGTCGGGGAGGTCCCCGGGTTGTTATTGTTTTGGGAATATTATGTTAGAGGCAGATAGGTTTTCCCCTAGAGGGTTAGGGGGGATAGACAGGCTGTGGTCCTGAATGGCCATTGGGACTGCAGTGCTGGTCTATCAGGGCTATGCTCTGGATAGTTCTACCAGAGCCACTATGTGTCCATAGTAAGTGGATAGTGTAGAGGCTGACATGTCAGCTACAGGCCTCTAGGCCCTTAGTGTTGCCTGCCTGTGCTTGCACATGGTAGGAGGGGGCCTGATCACCCCCCTCCGCAGGTGGCACATAGGGTGGGATGGCCTAAGGCCGGGTACATAATGACTGCGGACAGTCATTTTCCTGGTCAAGAGCGAGTGTAACCCCTTGTTACCCGGGGTTACTAGAATCCCAGTGTGACCTAGTGGTAGGCAGGGAAGGCAGCTTGTGAAACTCCAGTTAAATGGGTTTCACACTGTCTCACTCTGTTCTCAGTCTCAGCTGAGACTGAGAGATGACATCACCAATAGAACTGTCGCAGCTGCATGAGCCACATTGGAATCTGCAGCAGAGGGAGTTAGATAGAACTTTGGGAGTTTTCAAAGTAGTCAGTCTCCTGTTTGCTTTCAAACAAGAAGGTCAGTCTCCAGTTTTGCCTTCAAGTGGTGGAGACCGCTGTTCGAGTCTCAGTGCCCCCATCCCTCTGGGGGGGGGAGGATGTAAAGATCCCCATGTAGATTCCAGGGGCAATCCTCTAAATTCTGCCAGAAGAAAGAAAGCTGCCTATTTCAGTTCAGTCTGTGTTTGGAAAGTGGGAAGAGTTGTACTTCGCCTGTGGGGCACCTGCAACAAAAGGGTGAGTGTTTGCTCTAATATGAGAGGGCAAAAAATGTGTTTCTTCAGCCTGGGATATGTGAAGAAATCTAGGAATTGAACTACTACTTAGAAAGCCTATAGGACTAGGTCAAACAAATGGAGTCGTGTCAAAAGCTAGAGTGCTGTGTGAATTCAAGTAATATTGTAGAGGGGGTGCGACAGTTCATCCACCATTAAATCTACATTCAGAAGTTTCAGTTTTCTAGAGAAATGGCCGAGTATGGGCTGTGGGAGCTGGAGGTGGGAACACCCCCCATCTTTAGTAACCAGGTCCACCTCTACGGATTTCTGCTGTGATTGCTACTTGCCTTATGCACTTGGTCAGTGATGAGGGAAGTACCCAGATGTGGGTTGCAATTGGGAAAATCTCTCTAGGAGTCGCAGACTCTAAGTGGTGTGGGGAGCCACAACAAGAAAATGGGTTCATTCTTCCAATGGACCGCCATTCAAGTGGCCGGCAGGGGAGCCGGGCCAGTCAGGCTGTGTACCCAAAGCGTGTGCAAGACCGGGCTGTGTGCCTGGTGGGTCCAGAGCTTGAAAACAGTATAATTGGTTCATTCTTCCAGTGGACCGCCTTGTAGTCTCTAATCTGCATCACCAGTAAATGTAGCCCTGTGGGGGTCCGTCTATGCTTTGTTGTGTTCAGCTAGTAGTGAATAAAAGCCACACTGTAAAATCCCATTCCTGGTTCTGGACATTACAGTTATTGCTTCCTGTGTTCAGATTTACTTGGGTGCCCCTGTTCATAGTAGCCAAACCTAGGTTTCCCCAGCCAGGTAACCTCATCCTCCCCGAAACCAGGTCCCTACCAAGTATTGCTGCCAGCGCCAACAGCATGCCACCTGTCGTTTTGGCAAAAAGGCAGGGTGAGGGGTTACACGAAGGTATAAATTCTTGAAGAAATTTGATAAAATCATTCCCTTCACCCATTTCAGGGATCTCCACCAGTCTTAAATTATTGCACCTAGATCTATTTTCTAGGTCATCCACCTTAGTGCCCAAGTATTCAAGTTTTGAAAGATCTTTATCAGCTTTATCCTCCACAATAGTCAGGAACTCCTCTAATAGTGCCAACCTTTCTTCCAAAGTATTTATTCTGTCTTCTAGTATGGCACATGTGTTTTTTTTTTTCAGCCCCTGCTTGCCGTTTTAATGTGCCAATGTCAATATGCATGCTGTTCAGTTTTTCTTTAATAAAATCCAAGTCACTGTTACCATTAAACAAGCTTTTTCTATTTTTTTATAGATGCTGTATTTCCACCACTTCTGCTCCCTGAAGAGCTGTTAGATCGGGGCGGTGAGACCCCCCCCCCAACGAGTGTCCTACAGCCATCCCTGCTTCAACATGCCTGTCACCCAGCTGAAGCTTTAAAAGGTAACCGGTACTTGCTAAGTGAGTTGTAATTTTTTTGTTTATTCACTCATTGCTGTCAAATTTACCCCTTATGTATTTGAAACGAGACACTACTGAATCTTATACTTCACAGAAAGCGCGTTACTTTGATAAAAATACTAAATATCCCGATTGGATCACTTTTTAGTGGGTGAGGTCTGTCGTCAGGCAGCCATCTCACACTAGCGCTGGCATGTGCTCCAACAGCACGAGACTTAAACTCTTTGTAATACCATCACTAGAGAGAATAACAAAAGATCATGGGCTCCATTTTCAAAGGTCGATGCAGGGCTTCCGTCAATCCCTGCATCAGCCCCGATGTTTGATGTAACTACACCAAACTCCTTTGACACAGTGCAGCCCAATTTTCAATTGCTTGGCACAGCTGCAACATTTTCCTCACTTTACAGCAGCCTGTGCCAAAGCTTTGGTGCAAAGCCCCATAAAATAGGTCCCCCTTTGACACAAAGTTAGACCGGGGGAGCTGATCTTACTTGCTGCAGCTGGCACAAGGGACTTGCATCAGGGGTTTGATGCAGAGTTCGTTCGAAAATTGCAATTGCCACAATTTCTGATGCAAGTTGCCCCTTGCATCAAACCCTTCTGCTGCAAGTCCATGCGTCGATCTAGACACGTTTGAAAATCAGGACCCATTTCTAAATCACTATATGCTCTTAGGCATAAGAGTAGGGGATTCATCCCACCCTCCCCAGTGTCCTGGCCAACATTCAGCTGGCCAGTAACACAGGTCTATGTACTCCCCCAAGAATGTACTTGGAAACAAGTTGTCACAGCTCAGTGTGCTTTTCCTGGTCACAAAGTGCAAATGCCTGTATGTATAATGGTTTACTATTCTGTTTGTATTAAATTTATTTTTGTTATCGCCACACAGATATCCTAATTAAAAATAAAATACAAACAAGCAACGTGGTTTGTAGAGGGCTGGAGCAAGATGACTAGTGTGATGTGTAGACCAGTGTATAGGGTGTTAAAGGTTATGATGACAGATCAGTTACAAGTTTTTTGTTGCCTTAAATAAGTGTACCATTACTGAAGATTTTCCATCAAACGTTTTGTGATCAGGGAGGTACTGTACCTAAAAAAAACACGACTTTACGATACACTTTGAGATACAGCATACATGAAAAGTACTAAATAAATGTCAACCATTTATTGTATTTAAAAAAAATACAGTATCATGGGAAACATTTAAACTGCATTCTGCGTTTTCCTTTTCAGAGTGGGTGCAAGAGTTCTGCGCTTCACATGGGCAACCTGGGCTATCAAACCTGTCAAGACAGTGGTCTGACTGGCTACTCAAAGTGAGAGAGCCACTTCTATGCCCTGGGTACCGCCGGTGAAAAGGAAACCCCAAGCTGAAAAAACCAGGATGTGCACCGTGCTGTTTAGTTCACAGTGGAAGTTGTGGAAATGAATGATGTGGGTGGGTCGTCTTGTGTGAAATGGGCTACAGTAATGTTTATTGTGTTGTTCGGTATTATTGTATGTGGTGCCAAGTCCCAGCTGTGTACTTTTCCTTTCCATCACTGCGACCTATCCAAAAGAAAATCATCTGGGAAACAATTAGGAATATGCAAATGCATGGCAAACTGCTGCGACCCCCTCACAAGGCATTGTTATAGATGTGCATCCACTAATTTGTCACAGAAAGAAGGCATTGTCTCCTCCCTGAAAAGCAGAAAAGTAGATTTTTTTAAAAGTAACCCCTGTTTTGCCAATTGCAAATAGAGTTGTTTTTTTTAAAAGTGTTATAAACAAGCTAACTTGTGGGCTGGTGACTGGTAGCTGGTCAGCTCTTAGCTTTCAAAATTTAGTAATTTATTAGCTGTCATCATTTTTAAGATTTTATACGGCGTACTCCCGCTGTGGGAAAAATAATTTTGTGGGCAAGTGGCCAGTTGCAACTAACTTTCAGAATCTGGTAGCCAAACTGATTTTTTTCTCCAGCCATTGGCCACCTGATTTGTCCCACCCTCTCTGGTCCCAATGAACTCACCATCTACCCTCTCCTGGAACTGTACTGCTTGGTGGGGAGTTATGGGTGCCTCACCCCACCTCGGAGGGCTAAATCCAAGGTGAGGAGGTTGATAAGGAGTGCAGAAGATGAGGATGGGGCTTCAAGGTCATCTAGATGAGCACGGGGCTACTTTAGCAAAGAGGAACATAAATGGAAAGCTAAACAACTCCATGTTGACCTCCCATGGCGTTACAATCCTGTAAATATGCAGCCAAAAGAGTCAAAGTACAAACATTGTTTTTTAAATAAGATGAGGCAAAACCCAAGGATCAAGGACGCAGTACTGCTGCACTCCAATTAGAAACTACAGATGCAACTGCAAGTAAAAATTATATTTATTCCATGTAACCTCTACCCGGTCTGCCATTGCCATCTGACAGCAATACCAGGTGGGCTGGGTTCGGGAAGGAATAGGTCACTTGGCACATAGGCTAGGTTTGGCTACTCTGCACAGGGGCACCCAAGTGACTCCGAACACAGGAAGCAATAACTGTAATGTCCAATACCAGAAGTGGGATTCTAAAGTGTGGCTTTTATTCACATCCAAACAGAATAAACAAAGCATAGATTTAACTCTGGGCTACACTCCTGTTAATGCAGATTAAAGGAGACCAGACCACTTCCTCATAACTTTAGCCCTCAGGCTCTACAACACACTGGGTACACAGCCCAGACTTGTACACTGCTTTGGGTTACCCAGCCCAAACTTGTACACTGCTTTGGGTTACCCAGCCCAGACTTGTACACTGCTTTGGGTTACCCAGCCCAGACTTGTACACTGTTCTGGGTTACCCAGCCCAGACTTGTACACTGTTCTGGGTTACCCAGCCCAGACTTGTACACTGTTCTGGGTTACCCAGCCCAGACTTGTACACTGTTCTGGGTTACCCAGCCCAGACTTGTACACTGTTCTGGGT
Organism: Neoceratodus forsteri; assembly: GCA_016271365.2. Taxonomy (NCBI): domain Eukaryota; kingdom Metazoa; phylum Chordata; order Ceratodontiformes; family Ceratodontidae; genus Neoceratodus; species Neoceratodus forsteri. The sequence continues at coordinate 105,998,633 of JADMNL010000028.1, forward strand.
ATTCCCTGGCTCGGTCCCCTTGCCAGCCACTTGGACACCTTCCATATATCATGGAAACATTTTCTGGTGGCTCCATAAATCACCTGAGAGCACCTCAGCTCCATCAAGGAATCATCCTCTTAATCCCACGTCTGGGTACTTTTCTCAGGCACTGGCCAAGTACCTGAGAGAAAGCAAAAGGTGTCTCAGAGCAAATCCGTGGAGGTAAATTTGGTTACTACTGATGGGGGGGGGGGTCTCCCACCTCTCGCTCCCACAATTCATACCCGGCCATTTCTCTGAACTGTAAACACCTCATCCTTTAACACTTTGCTGTATAGATACTTGCTAAATGTATTTCACATTCAATCTACTTGTCTTGCTTCCCATTTGTGCTGGACTTGAACATACTTAAAAATAAGTGGCATTGTCCATTACTCTAGCCCCCCCACAGAATTAAGCAGTCCAATCCCCACATTATTTCTTTCCATTTGTGCTGGACTTGAACATACTTATAAGTGGCTTTGTCCATTACTCTAGACCCCCCACAAAGTTAAGCAGTCCAGTCCCCACATCTTCCAACTGTACTTGGCTGTCTTTTCCTGACCCCACAGTAACAGTCCCTTTAGTTTCCTTCTGTACAGGTGAAAACACTTGGCCCTTTTTCAGAGCGAACTCACCCTTTGGTTGCAGGTGCCCCACAGGCATTTCTTCCTCAAGGAATCTCCTCTCAGAGCTTCTGGTGCCTCAGCACAACTTGAATAGGCAGCTTCTTTCCCTTAGCCGGACCCAGGAGGGTTGCCCCTGGAAAACAGGCAGACACCTTCCCCCCATCCCCTCAGAGTTGGGGCTCTGAACCATTGAAAGTGATCTCCACCACTTCAATTACCAGTTCCTGTGTTCCTCTTCAGGTGGAAACACACACCTTAGCAAAAGTAGCTCTGAAACAGAGCTTAAAGCTCTGAGAGCCTGCACACACTCTGCTGCACTACAGTCTCTCTCTCTGACTGCACACAGACTGGCTTCAAATTCCCCAACGTTCTACTCTAACATCCAACTGCAACATTCCAGTGTGGCTTATGCAGCTGCGACAGTTCTAAAATGATGTCATCCTTCAGTCTCAGCTGAGACTGAGAACAGAGTGAGACAGTGTGAAATCCATTTAACTGGAGTTTCACAAGCTGCCTTCCCTGCCTACCATTAGGTCTTACTGGGATTCTAGTAACCCCGGGTAACAGGGCGGTTACATTCCATATATAGGAGGCCGCCTAAGGAAGACCGAATGGTCGAAGCACAGGGGCATCTGGTTTGTGGAGATTTACACTGACTGACCTTTCACCTATATGGAATAAATATAGAGGATAATGCCTGATGTACAGGTGATAACCATGGTATAATCACTTCGAGTGGTTGCTAGGGCATCAGCAAACCTCGAGAGCACAGCTTGAGAGGTTTACAATTGCCCTAGCAACCACGAGAGATGACTGCACCATGGTTATCACCTGTATAGCAGGCATTGTCATTTATAGTGTATGGGACTCGACATGAGAAGTTACCCCCCCCCCCAAACACAAGTAATTTAGCCTCACCTTATTAATGAATCTGCACCACAGCCACATGATTATGTAGGAAAACAATTTATTAGGATACACAGACTGAATGACAGCGGGCCAAAATAGCACCAGAGTTAAAATCTCTATCAGACATGGAGATTGCTAGACTCAGTAACAGTAAACTGAGACAATTGGAATGTTATTTGAATACTGTACTGAGGCTAACATAGAGGATAATGTATGGTCCTCAATCCGGTAACCAGTCTGTTAACCATCGAGAGGTTGCCATGGCGACCATGTAAACCTCGAGAGCAAGGCTCGAGAGGTTTACGTCACCATGGCAACCTTGAGCCAGTTAACAGTAACCGGTTGCCGATAGAAGGACCATACATTGTTTCTTATAGTGTATGGTCCCAAGAAAAAGGGAAAACAGATCCTTACTTTTTGAAACAGAGTCACCGCCACGGCCGTTCAGTCCTTCCCTTGTCGCTGCGCACATCCATCGGTTCCTGAGTGTAAAAAAAGGCGCGCCCATACGCAGGCCGATCCTCGTTGTTAACCTATCGATGTGACGTAGCATCGATAGGTTAACAACATTACCACGTCACATTGATGGTATAACAGCATTCTACCATACATTATAATCACATTCTGGATGTGTAGAATACTGAATAACACTGGCATTCCATTTTGTAAACCCACTGCTGTGACATAGATGAGATAGGTTTATAAGGTTCTGACATCACAACAGTGGGATTACAAGGTTGTAATCTGTTTTATTTCAGTGGGTAATAAGGGTTACCCATACATTGTACAATTTTTACTTGCAATTGAGTCCGCAGTTTCTAACTGGAGTGCAACAGTACTGTGTTCTTGTCTTCTTGGCTGGCTGCCTTGACCTGCACCCCCACCCACTCTGAGTTTGAGCATAACAGTATTTTGTTTGTGTAAAACCCAAGGATCAACTTATTTTTTTGTCATGGTCTTATGTTCTTACTTTCATGTCTCCTCAGGCACAGCATTTATGTACAAAATGGTTTTAAATAAGTTTGCATTTCTTACCTGCCCATATCAGGAGAAATGACAAATTATCTGTCCCACCCGGTTTGTTTTTTTTCTTTTCTTTTTGCAATAGAGCTTTTTGCTCTTGGGACTGCTTCCTTCTTCTGATTCCCAGACTCTTCCAGCGACCCCAAACCTATCAGATGCCCCCCCATTGTCAGACCTGTGGGGATCCACATAGAGTGGTGTTCGAGAGTACCAGCGGTTGCCATACAGGTGGCCAAGGAGCAATTTTTTTTGGCATTTTCTTGCCCTCCCCTTAAGTCCCCCCCCCCCGATGCTCGGCAGTGCTCAGTCCGGCTTCACATGCACACAGCAAACCCCTGCTGAGGAGATAAGCTACCTGGCCTGGTGCAGAGGTCGCTACAGTGGCAGAACCCAGCATCATCCCTCCCTGGCTGAGAGCATTGCCAAACAGCAGCAGTGCTTGACTCAGTGTAGTTAGACTTAGCTTGTTCCTTGATGACATCCCAGTGTTATAAAAATGGCTGCAATGTGATATTAATGTTGAACATACTTAGTCATCTATATCTCTGGAGTGCTTCCAGCTACAGATGAGCCCAATACCTCGTTTGAAAGAGCTTTTCAAGGGATTTCAAATAATGACGGCCACTTGGCATGAATGCGTCCCTTTAATGGGGAGGCATTATAGCGTAGGGGTTAAGAGCACTGAGCTGCAGACCTGGAGAACTGGGTTTGAGTCCCACAGCCACCATTTGCATACAGTATGGCCATGAGCAAGTCACTTAACCTTCCTGTGCTTTCAGGACACACTTGGAAACAAGCCCCAGCTTAGTGTGTCTTTCCTGGCTAACACCCCTTCCTGTGCACCCCAGTGCCCTGTTTGTCTTACTGTAGACCTTGTTACACTGGTTCGATTGTTTTAGGAAGTCACTGATGATGACCCCTAGGGTCTCTTTCCTCAGAGGTCATGCACAGCTTTACCTCCTCACCATCCAGTACTCTGTCCTCAGGTTCTTTTTCCATATGTGCATCACCTTGCACTTTTTGGCACTGAATTTCAACTGCTAAACCTTTGACCACCTCTCTAGCCTTTGCAAGTCTCTCTGCATCTCCCTAACCCCCTCTCATTGTTTACCCTGCCACAGAGCTTAGTGTCATCTACAAAGAGACACAGCTTGCCCTGGATTCCTTCTCCCATGTCGCTGATGAACATATTAAAAAGGACTGGACCCAGGACCCATCCTTGAGGCACTCACTGGCAACCTCTCTCTCTCTCTCTTCTGATTTGACTCCGTTAACCACAACCCTCTGCTGTCTCCCTTCCAACCAGTTTCTCACTCATCTGTGTCCTTCGCTGTTCCCAGGTCCTCCAGCTTCTTCAGTAGCCTTCTGTGAGGTACTAAGCTGAGAGCCTTGCTGAAACTTGAAGTAGCGTAAATCCATAGCATGTCCCTTATGCACTACACTTGTTACTCAAAGAATACTATGTGGTTTGTCCGACAAGATTGATTGATTTTTGAGCTTGATCAATAATACATTATTTTTTTTGAAAACCTTACTCAGACATGCTAGTTACCAGGGCAGCTGTGTGTGAGACCCTCTTCACAGAATGAAAGTGTCTCACCCATAGAGGAAAGGAGTGCTCTGACTGGTTGGGAGCACACCATTAATCTGTAACCTATAATAGGAGCAGGAACATAACTGAATGCCACATAGTTCCTGCAGCTCATCAAAAGAAATTCCAATAATACCTGTGCAATAATTTCAACATAAAAGGCTAATCATTTAGATCAAAAATAGTTGCAAGGCTTAACAAGAAAGAAAGAAAAAAAATCTTTACCCTACAGGACTTCATGTAGATCATTAGCTAATGTTGGAAAAACAGTTAATTATTTTCAGTATAGAGGCTAGAAAGATGAGATTAGTTATAAATTAAGTAATTATGTGTATAAAAAATAAAACAGGATGGTCTCGATCCACAAAGATTTTGAGATATGTGAAAAAGTCGCACAAACTGGTACTGAGTTCTGTGACGTGTAAGTGTAGGCACATCCTCTGATTCACCACGGTGGTGCGTTGGACCGAACGTTGTACAGGGGCATGTGTTGAGGCACATAGTAAGCAGAGGTCGGATCAGTGGAAACAGAGAGAGACTCCAGTAGAACGACCATTGACCCTCCCAAGTATGCAGGCAGAACACCATGCATGGAGTAGCGCAAATATGAGTACTGTCGATATGTAATTACGGTTGAACCTGAGTTATCCATCCAGTAGACACTTAGTGAGGCATTACAATACTGGCACCTTTGTCCATGTTAGGTTCATATTGGATGATACCTTACTTTGTTGCCATCATACCAATATTTCCACATACTCGTATGCATCACAGGGATGAAGGCAATATGTGCCACATTGGTGCATGGCTCTACAGGAATGGTGCTATACAGGAGGCAGAGGCACAACAGCTGGTGTGATACAGCATACAGGGCTGTGACCATCTGCTGGCAACACATCCCGCAACAACTCCTTAAACATGCACGTCTCACGCAAACAACATTATTCAATATATGTACTGATGACTGTCCTGACCACCCCCCCCCCACTGATGTTACACAGCAACAACCTGCACACACCAGCACGCCAGGCATCCTTGAAGCTGCACATGCACCTTGCACAATCACCACACACACGGGAACTGCTTAAAGAACAACGCACATGCCATAACATACATCACCCCATGAACACCATGACAACATGTGGGATGTACAGACACCTACTTGCATCAATCATCGAGACAATGTAGTGCATGCTGTACCAGGGACAATAAAACAGCAATGCATGCTATAGAGAACATTTTGAATCTATGCATTTTTATTCTATAAACTCTGTACCTTTTTATTTCATTTTACAGTGCTTTTGTTCACCTGTCTCTTTAGACGCCCATTTTCACATTTTGAATATGCTTTCATACTTTTTTAACATTTGAAAAAAAAACAGGCAGTGTAGTGGTTAAGAACACTGAGCTGCAAACCTGGAGAACTGGGTTTGGATCCCACGGCCACCACTTGCATACTGTGTGACCATGAGCTACTCACTTCACTTCACTTCCCTGTGCTCCCAGGATGCACCTGGAAATGAGCTTTGACTTAGTGTGTCTTTCTTGGCCAAAAAAACCCAAAGTGCTCTCCTTTTATTCTGATTATCACCAGCTTTGTGTCACTGCTACATTATTTTTGAGCACTCACTGTCTCATAAGGTTAGTTAGAAGTGTCTGTTGCATCGTAGCTCATATTAGTCACAAGACAAGTGATGTTAAATAATGCATATTCAGAAACGGCAGGGAATAATGGGGAAAACCTGGGGGATCACCATATTAAAAAGAATGCTTCTTTTAATTGTTTCAAATATAAAAAATACAAAAGCAGACTCAAAATGTGGTAAAAAGGGCACTTCATGAGACAGGAGCATAAGAGAGCTATAAAATAGAAGAAAACTGTGTAAGTCAAGATTTTTCACTGTAACTCACACTGCTGCTTTAATGTGACCAGTGGAGTCTACTGAAGCATGACACAACCCTTTATTCAAAGGCTGTCTGTAAGGGTGTGGGGGGAGGGGCACATAACAATGGGTGCTGCTGGTCTGTCACAGGGAGTGGTCATTCCCCCTCATCCTAATGCCTCGCATCAAGGCTCAGGGTCAGTATTATGGCTGTTGTACATCTGGAAGGCACAAATGAAAGCTACATTTATGTACCTTAGGTGAACTGTCTTCTTGTGCCCATGACATAGTACAGTAGTTACAATTTTCTGCTTGTCTTTTATAATGTACTAGCAAGCAGAAGATAATCAATCAATCAATATCTTTATTTATCCAGGCAGGCACCATTGAGCAAGCTCATTTACAAGGTGGACCTGCAGTCCTACAGTAATAATACAGAAAGACAAATTACAATAGTAGGAACAGTAAAAATAGCTGCTATTATAGTAAAAATGCACATTTACAGGTAATATACATTGAACATAGAACTACAAGGAGTCATGGATAATGAACTTGTGCTGGATCCAAGCACAAAACTGTGCATTTGTAGTGGGAAATGTTAGGAGAGGTAGGCATACCAGACAGAAAGATATCACGCATAATGTAGGGAGAGGTGGCGTAATAGGAGTGCAAGCAAAGAGGACCCAATTGTTAGAGCAGAGTGAGGGATTGGGAGGGCAGAAGACCGTACGAAAGGTGACAAAGTGATTTTTGCCCCAAAACGCAGTGACATATGGAGGAGAAAAGCTGCCATTGTACTAAGTGCAAGAGGGGGAATATAGTAGCAGGGTCATAACTGGGAGGGTCCTGGAGGTTGGGGTAGAGGGAGGTGTTGGATGGACGAGGGACCGAATATTTTTGGGGGTGAAAGACGATAATTATACCCAAGTGCGGTAGCATGTGCTAGAATCAGGCTGCAGCTGTTCAGAGCGTCAAAGAATAAGATATGGGAGTTCGGCAATAAATCCTGTGGATCTATTGGTGGGCATGCTAGAGGCAGAGGCACACATTTCAGCTGGGGGGGCACCATTTGCGGGCCGCCATTTGAGGGAGGGAGGTTAGTTAGTGTCTAGATAATGGAGCACAGCCTCGCAGCTGAGTCTGCCAACATTGAGGACAGGGCATGACGAGCTTTGTTTGAGCTCTTTCAATGGCAAATGAAAAATCTTGCAGCAGTTTAATAATAAGGACAGGTGTTCTTATAACGTAACCAAGCGAGGGGCCTTCTTAGAACTCAGGTACCCTGCATACAGTAGGTGACTACTATTCCCTCTGGGCTACAAGTCCCCTCATTTCTCCTTGAGCTGCTTTTGCTTTTCCTGTACTGTAAGTGAATTCAGCAATCTGACCTTCCACATTACCTAATGCAGCATGGAACTCTTGCTGGAATGCCTGAATTGTAGTTCTGAATATCGGCTTGATTGCTAGTGGCCCATGCCCAAAGCCAGAGGGGGTCCCATGTTTTCAGATCTGTAAGTAGTTCAGTGGAGAGCCAAGGATTGCAAATGCCTTTGATTTTACGCATTTTGAAAGGGGCATAGGTGTCACAGGCAGCACTGAAGGAGTTGATGAAGAAATCCAAGGCAGAGTTGACATCAGAAGCATTGAATATAGGAGACCAGTCGAGCTGTCGGAGGTGGGATTTGAGGCGTTTCAACTGACCGCATGGGAGGACTCTACTGTTGATTAATTTGCGGGGGGGGGGGGCTTGCAGAATTTATTCGACCATTTGCAGATGACTGGGGAATGGTCACTTAGTGTATCTGGAAGGACAGAAACATCCGAGATGCGGGATAGATGACTGGTCAGTATCCAGTCACGGAGAGTGCTTGCACCAGTTTTATAATTATGTCTGGTGGGGGAGACTAACAGCTGTGCCAGGTTGGCTGCTGAGATGGCATCCTTGAGCCCCCCGTGTCAGCGGCTAGCCAATTGATGTTAAAATCACCCATTAGGATCGACTCCGAGTCAGGGGGTTAGGCATGGATGAGGTCCAAGACTGAGTTGAGGCCTTTACCTTGCTCTTTTGGAGGAATGTAAACAGTAGCAATAGTCAGTGCTTTGTTGTGAGCCCCCAGCAGAATTTTAATAGGTAGGATCTGCGTAGAAGAAACTGAGGGGGGGGGGGAGGTAAGCGGTGACCCAGGAGGGTGTCTTTGAGATATATAGCACAGCCTCCCCCTCTTTTTGTACTCCTGTCAAGTCTGAAGACATTGTACCCTGGCAGGGCAATAGCCATGTCTGGAATTTTGGGTGATAGCCAGGTTTCAACGATTGCAAGGATATCGGGGTTCTGTTGGTTAGTGAATATTTGCAGGGCATCAGGTTTAGGCAGGAGGCTGCAGATGTTGAGAGATGCAAGGGTGAGAGTCCCAGGGTGCCTCGATTGATGGCCAGAGCAAGGAATTTTAGGCCCAGGATTTGGGTGAACATTCCCAGATAGCAGCAGCAGGAGTAGCAGAAGCTTCAGAATGCACCATCTTAATTGTTTTAAAGCAGATTTGTTTATCTGTTTCATGCACAGTCTATTGCAGTGATTCTGTCTTAGGTCCCAAAGTGAAGTAATATGAGTCAGTGTTGAGAACAGCAACAGGCAAACATACATCACCCTATCATGGTTCTTGAGGTGTTGCCAGCCATCTCCAGAGGAGAATGGGAGAGTATAGACAAGCTCAGTTGGAAGGGTAGCAGAGTGGGTGTAGATAAGGTCAGTCATGTAGCCTAGAAGGAGAGAAAAGTGCCTCCTATGAACCTAGAAGATGTTTTTGTATCTGTTCTGGTACATTTTCCTGTTCTTTCAGAGTATTTTATCAATAAATTTAACCCATGACCTGAGTTGTATTAAAAACAAGTATTCTGAAAGACCACTAAAACACACCAAAACACTTTAAAAAACAAACAAACAAAAGAGAACATTTTCTGGGGGCCTTGGCAGGCCCCAGTCACTCTGAAATTTGTTACAGATTTTTGCCCCTCCCCCACATTAAGGCTATTTCAGCCACCCCTGTGTCCGCTTGCTGCTACTATCTAGTCATGGATGTCAACTGTGTACTACGAAACTAGTGTAAAAGGTCAATGTATGCCCAGGGTCAAGGCAGCAGGCTATGTGCAATAATAATAATAATAATCTTTATTTATAATGCGCCTTTCAAAATCAAGGCACAGTACATATTTAAAATAAATTCACAATGAAACATTATGATAAAATAGCTAAAACAAGTTCAATCAATCCATGTCGACACCATCCCCGTATGTCTTATTCCATAAAAAAGACTTCAGTGCTTGTTTAAAGCCCCCCACAGTCATGCACTCTCTAATCCAATGGGGTAGAGAATTCCAGAGGGTCGGTGCCACGAACAGAAAAGCCCGGGCCCCAGAAGATTTTAAAACTACCCTCGGAATCTCCAGCAACCCCTCATTGGCCGAGAGGAGCGGTCATTCCGGGAGGTAAGGAACAAGAAGCTCTTTCAGGTAGTCAGGGCCCAGTCTGTGTAGGGCTTTATAAGTCAGTAAACCGACTTTAAAGGTGATCTGTCACTGAACCGGCAGCCAGTAGTAGTAGTAGTACATTTTAGATAGCACCCAATCCCAGGGTCTCTGAGCGCCGAATGAAAAAATGATAAACATTACCATAAGAGTAAAACGTTCCCCATGTACAACCGCATTAAAAATAAAAAATATAAATAATAAAAAATATTTTAAAGTAATAGTGCAATGCTGGTCAGTGGGCGAATTTCTGACAGAATATCACACAGTGCCATATGCCTTCTGAAAGAGGCTGCTTGTCTCAAAGCCCTGGGAAGCTAGCCACATGTAGTGTAGTACATCAGTGTTCAACAGGCAAATGTGCTTTTCCATGGTGGGAGAGAATAGGGTGGCCATGTTTGTGGTGACAGTACTATTGGTCCATAGGCAGGGGGTGACATGATTTCATCTCCAAGTATGCTGCCATCCTGTCATCTAAGCAAATGTTGCACACATGCACAGCTGAGAGAGGTCATGTGCTGTCTGTGCTGTTCTGGTAGGGGATGTGCGATTTGTGATGCAGAACACAGGTACCTGGTATATATTGCATGTACTGCGTGCTGCCTTGAATGGGGACTCATCATGTCTGTGTCGGACTATGGAGTCAGCACATATAGGGACCACCATGGTGCCTGCATAAACTGCACAGTTAGGCACTGGTGATACGTACCTGGCTCGTGGCTATGTTCCACAGATATGGTGGTGGCCAGGTAAACATAGAATTTGTCGGCAGATAAGGACCATACAGCCCACCTAGTCTGCCCATTTTCCTATTTGGTTTGGCAATCCCTACTCTTATCTGGACTGCCTTTCCCCCACTCTGCTGTACAACAGGGTGCCTTTATGCTTATCCCATGCACTTTTGAATCCCCATACTGTTTTCGTTTCCACCACCTCCGCTGGTAGGCAGTTTCATGGATCTACCACCCTCTCTGTGAAAAAATACTTCCTAGCATTCCCCCTAAGCCTCCCTCCCTCCCTCCAGCCTCATGTTATGTCCCCTTGTCCTTGTGCACTTTCTTTTCTGAAATATGCACCCCTCCTGTCCCTGTTTATTCCTCTAAGGTATTTGAAAGTCTATCATATCCCCTCTCTCCATTCTCTTTTCCAGTGAATAGATGTTTAGTTCCTTGAGTCTTTCCTCATAAGACTTGTGATGCAGTCCATGTATCATTTTTGTGGCTCTTCTCTGGACTGTTTCCATTCAATGTCCTTCCTAATATGCGGTCTCCAGAATTGGACACAGTATTCCAGATGAGGCCTCACCAATGATCTATACAGTGGCATCACCACTTCACTCATCCTCCTACTGGTTATGCCCCTTCTGTGCACCCCAGCATTCTGTTTGCCTTCCCCACTGCTTTTTCACATTGTTTGGCTGACTTCAGGTCATCGGATATAATAACCCCCAGGTCTCTCTCCTGACTTGTGGTGGCTAGAACCTGCCCCCCCATCCTGTATTCCTCTCTTGGGTTTCTGTATCCCAGCTGAATTATCTTGCACTTCTTAGCATTAGGTAGTGCCACTTATGATAAGCTGCGCTATGTATTATGTCCAAAGAGCAGCACTGGTCATTCACAGCGTGAGGATACACTGTCCCTTTACAGGCAGGACACGGTGGGGGGGGATAGACTCAGTAGTGTGGAGGTAAAAAACAGGATCACTGGAAAATTACAGAAAATGTTACTGAAAAATGTTGAGACTTTTTACGAAATTGTGGGGGTTCACTATACATCCCCAGTTCTCCC